>CM057450.1:1681246799-1682615132 GCA_016271365.2 Neoceratodus forsteri | reverse complement strand
TGTATAATTTCAATAGCCCCATTCATGACTATAATAAGAACAGCAGCACAAAGCTTGACTATTAGATTATTTGAGTTAAATGGAGGAAAGTTCTATTTGTCAGTTAAAAGATATTGACTATATATTGTTGTAGAGTGTGCTTTCACTAAACAAAATGCATTTTATCAGATCCAAGGTTTACACTACAA
This sequence comes from Neoceratodus forsteri, assembly GCA_016271365.2. Classification (NCBI taxonomy): domain Eukaryota; kingdom Metazoa; phylum Chordata; order Ceratodontiformes; family Ceratodontidae; genus Neoceratodus; species Neoceratodus forsteri. The sequence goes on along the minus strand of CM057450.1, from coordinate 1,682,614,944 downwards.
GAGACCATTGTTTGAACATCACCTCTTGAGATGTAACCAGACTACCTGTCCTTCGGAGCTTCTTCTGCTTAACCCTGACAATCTTTTTATCTTAACTCATTTTAAAACTTTTTAATTTGCAGTCTCTTATTGAGGAGCTATAGATAATTCCCAAGAACAGCTTATTATTACGTGTTCTTGGGGCTCTCATTGAGCTTTATCAGAAGGTCATATCTCTGAAACCCATCTATAGCCATTCTTCACAGTGACTATCTCTTATACGAGACTCCTTTTATTATAAGCTGTCAACTCTTAAGCACCTCTTTATTCAATTCTAGGTCATAAATCAGAATCCTTAAGCAATTTTTCACACAATCTGATAAGCAGAACCATTTTTTAATAACTTCAGAAAATATTGGGTAAATAAAGTTGTTATGATACAATTGTAAAGGAAGAATGCAGACATAATACTGTATCAAGAACATATGCAATAAAAAATGAACTATTAAGAAAACAATGGCTGACAAAATATTTATAATATGCTTAGATATTGATTTTAACATTCCTTTACCTTACTTACAGGTTGAATGGGATCTGAATTTGATTAACTCTGTTGTTTTCTGAAAAAAGTATCAAGGTTCAGTTGGACTGACCTCACCATACATTTGACAAACTAAAAATGCAATGTGGTTTGTATTTCCACAGTGAGCATACAAGGGAATGCAATAAAGCATTCATAATTTTTAACTGTATTATAATGACTTCTGTATTAATATTTATATGTCTTCAGCACTGTCAACATTCTGCAGGGGAATGAATCCATTCTGGGTCATAGCCTGTTTTGACAGATTTATGTGTGAATTCCTGCAGTCTAATGTGTATGAGAATTGTGCCTTGACCAGAACATGTTTATTTCTTGGTATTTGAGTGGTAAAAATGCCACTGTGGTGCACGAGTATACATTTAAATAGAAAAAGAAGCTGTTTCTGGTTTACGTTTCCAAGACAGGTTTGACATTGTCCTAAAGGACAAAGATTTTCCACAGATTATAAATGAATGCTAAAACTTCCCCATATCATATAAACTATGAGACTGCATGCAAAACAGTTGGTAAGCTTCATACTTTAATATTAAACATTGTTTTGGGGAGATACTGATTTTGCCAAAGAGGAAAAAAACACCCTGATAAACCAATCACACTGATACATGAGTTTTACAAGAACAACTCTCCACCAGCAGTTTTGACAACCTAGTAAAATTATCTCAGATACAATAATTGCAAAAACTACAGTACTTCAGTAACATAAAGATTTGTGAATGCAAGGGAAGAAATATCTTCAGACAAAGACATGGAGGTAGCACAATGAATCCAAGCAGCTTCTAAAGATATTCAGTACTTACATGCTCTACCAGTCAGTCATGTTTTACAATTGGGCATACAGTAGTAGACCCTGTGAAAGACTCAATTGAACCACTTTATGCTTTCCTGAGACCTTAAGTCTAACCATAGAGCAAGGACAAACCGATTGTTTTGGATGAGGAGACAATATCTGCAAAGATGACTTTCTGAAGTACCCAGCAAAACACATAATGTGTGCATACAATATACTGCAATAAAAGGATATTTTCCCAAAGTGTACTGTTCCACTGTCAATCAAATAAGCAAAAAGAATTCAACACTGAGCAATGAGATGGATGAGATAGGCTTAGGCAACAAAGCAAAACACAGCATGTGTGTATGTTTTGTGTGTGTGTGGTGTATGTGTGTGTGTGTGACATCTATTAGGGTTTAAAAGCAAAGTGGAAAAGTAAGGAAAGAAAGTATTAGGCACTCTCCACAATGTTTAGTCCCAGCTCTGTTGGAAAATTGCCTTTCTATTAGGGATCAAAGTCTCAAAAGTCTTGGCAAATCGGTGGTGTGCTGTCCTCGGGGTTTTCAACTCTAAAAATCACCCCTTCCCTTGTGAGTTTTTAGTGTTGCATGTGACTGACCATTAAGCAATACTTGGAAAAGATCAATTGGCTGAAACTTCTGTCTCATACTGTTGATTTTGAAGACTGAATGTGCACAGTAGTTTCCGTGGTTCCATTCATGAAGTAGTTGCTTAATACGCTGCTCACTGCACCAAAGATGTAGCTAGCTACGCAACTCACCACGCAGACCATTCACAAAGCAACCGCACAGTGATCGGCAGTGCACCAGACCACAAGCGGCCTGAGACAGCCCCCGCTATTTTGGTTTACTGACACCAGCCGCTCAATCCTGGTGTCAGACAGTCATAGGAAAAATGACCTTCCCAGCCTACATAGCACCCATACCCACTCCCTACACCTATCTTTTAAGTTAAATCCAGCACTGGACAACTGGCGGCACAACCCTTCCTCCTCCTCCTCAACTGGCCATCACCTACTAAACACACAGAAAAAAAAGGCTAAAAAATATTATGTCAACACTCATATGATATGTACATTTCAGGATAAAGTTTTTTATTTTTTATTTTTCTTCTCTTGCTCACTACTTGGCCAAATGTGACAACTTTTGGCCCATATTTTCAAGGTATGCAATTCATCCCCATGACCACCTAAATGGCACACTGAAAATATCGCACAAAATGTGTTTTGAGGAGATCAACCCCCAAAACACATTTTGCATTATATTTACAATAGGCAGCTTATGCTGTTGCGATGTGGGATGGCAACTGCCATCCTAAAATGTGAGCTCAGAATGGCTAAACCTGTTGAAGTTATGAGTAAAAGAAAAAAAATGGAAAATAACATGTCCCAAAATGTGCATATTGGGGGCTATTCTCCAAGGTGTGGAGTGGTTATGCACCATGTATCTGTGGTGCATAGACACTCCACAGTGGCCTCACCCCCCCATACCCCATTTTCCACAGAAGTGTGGGGCTGTGGTGTACCGGATCCCCTGGCCATGCATAGGTGGTCCGGGGGTGGTGCAGGGGGCATGCCCATGCTCTGCGCTATTCACGAAAGCCCAGAGTACTGGGCAAGGGGTAGCACAAGTTACAAGTTCTGGAGGCTGCCATAGCTACTGTGTCCCCCGGGACTATATGCTGCCAGCAGCAACAAACACAATAGGGCCCTGCCAACATGCCACCCTAGCCCTCCTGGAACTCTGCGAGGGCAAGGGGTGGCCTCCCAGGCACTCACTCAGTGTTGGAGTGTGCAGCCACACTGACTGTCCTTGCAGCCATGGTGCTACATGGTGCAAGGGATCCAGCGGGAGACCGGGTCTGGGCATCCAACTGGATTTCTGCCCATGTTCAATGGACTGCCCCTATGCACCTATGCGCCATGGGGCAGGGCCACAGGAGGGAGCTGTGTGGTGGCTGGTGGATGTGAATATGGCCACCGTGCATTGTTCCATGGGTACAGGGCTATGTGGGTGAGATATGCACCTTTGGCACGTACTTCCCACCCCTTAGAGAATCATCCCCATTGTACATGACTATGGACTCCTAGCTTTTTTTCAGAATTTTTTTCCTTTAATTATAAGTGACATCTTGTAAGTGCTACCTGAAATATGTTTTGGTGGTTAATCCCCTCAACACATTTCAGGTTGGTTTTACAAGGTCCCACTTATGCAGCTTTGAGGTGAAGTGGAGACTTGGCCATTCAGAAAATATGGACCCAAAATGGCCCACAATGTTCAAGTTACTGTATAATTAAAAGAAAAAATAATTAGCCTGTTTATGAGTAAAAGAAAAAAACTGGTAAACTAAGTCCATGCACAATACATGAATCTAGGAATTAGGTCATTTTCAGGTTTCTTTTCTTTTTGTTTGCTGGTAGTGTGTTGAGGGATATTGAGGAGCTGTATCAAGGGACTTTGAGGAAATGCGAGGTGGGATATCAGTATGGGAACCCATAGGGGAGGGTGGCGTGGGTGCTAGAGGATAGGCAATGGTGGGGAGTGGGGAGTTTGCAGTTATATGGCATGTGTGAGAAGGGTACTAGTGAGGATTTAGGTACTTCCTGCCAGTAATATTTGCTGGGAGGGAGTACTGGTGGTGGGGTTGGGCATCAACCACCTGTATTTTAACTACAGATCAGGAAAGAAGGAGAAGGCTACTGATGTTGGGGTATGGTTCCTGCCACTGGTATTATAACTATAGATGAGGTGGGTGGGGTTACCAGCGGCAGTATGGGCACCTGCTGCTGGTAGAATAACTAAAGACTGGGTTGGCAGACTGAAGGGGTACTTACGTCAGTGGACTTGAGCAGCCATCAGTGTTCTACTTTGGTTTACAGGTTGGGCAGGAGAGGGGGACACCGGTAGCAGGGTAGGGCACCCACATTGCTGTTTTATTTTAGGTTTCAGGTCAGGCAGGAGGGGGGTGTTGGACACTCCCACTGGTGACTTCAAAGCTTAGGTAGGCAGATGGGTGAATACAGGAAGCAGGGTTGGGCACACGCTGTTTTTTTTCAATGTGAGAACAATTTACGTGACTTGAAACTAGTTTTAAATCACAACATTAGGACTCCATCACATAACTGATGAACTCCAGTTTTGCAAAAATACAGTTCAATGGCCCACACAGCCAGTAAAGTGTTATCCTTGTGCAACTGTGTTACTAAGGTTTTGGCCATTTGCATTCTCTGTTCCAGAGGAATTACCACCATGTAGGGGTACAAAAGGCAAGGAACCCTTGAAGAGGGTTCCACCCCTAGAGGTGCCACTGGACGATTCTCTTGGCTAAAGGTACCTTAAGAAGGATCCCGAGGAGAGAGGCGCTGCCTCTGGAGGAGGAGAGGACGATGGTGGGACAAAGAAAAAGTGCTTCAGAAGGATGCTGAGAGGAACTGCTCATATAGGTCAAGAAGTGGGAGTGGCTGGCTGCTTGTCCATTAAACTACAGGCCCAGCTTTCCAATCCAATGGCATACACAGCCAGTAAAGTGTTATGCTTGTGCAACTGTGTTACTTAGGTTTTGGCCATTCACACTCTCTATACCAGAGGAATTACCACCCTGTAGGGGTACTGAAGGCAAGGAACCCTCAAAGAGGGTTCCACCCCTTGAGGTGCTGCAGGATGATTCCCTTGGCTAAAGGTACCCTTGGAAGGATCCCCAAAAAGAAATGTAGTAGTACGAAGCAAGTTAGCAATCGGTAGCTAGATGTGAGACCTAGTAGTAGATATGGCATTAGGCAGCTTGATAACATAATAAGAAACACAGGTTAGCAATGGCATGAGTACGATAGTTGTCACTGGAGATTGAGGGGTCTTCCCAAGGAGAGAGGGAACGGCAGGTAGGGACACTATCCGACTCCATCCAACAGCAGAACTTACCTAAAGGAACTGGGCAACATTAGCCATGGCTAACTAACGTTTTTAGACCAGAGGAATGGAGGAGAGAAAAAAAACCCTTTGAGGAGGAAATCTCTGGGGATCCAAGGCCTAGGTCACCTTCCCTCCAGGCTAGGAATAATTTATTTAGTGATGGCTCTGCTGCTGTGATTTAGAAACCCAATCAATGGGGGTGGAAAATTCCAATGTGGAGGAAAGCTCTTGCTCAATCCCTCTAATGGGAACACCGTGGAAGGTTGTGAGCATTACTTTATAACAAGACAGCCAAGGCGGGAGGAGGAGAGTGATGACTGCTGAGGTACTTTCCTGGCTTACTCACTCTAAAAACAAATCAGATGAACCAGAGGCAGTCATGGGGAGAATAGCATTGAAGGGTGCCTCTGAACCCACTCGGGCAGCTGAAGGGGCCCTGTAAGAGTGCCACCCCTTTGCCACTGAGTTCTAAATACTACAACTTGAGGTGCCATCAGTACAGTTGATGACTGAAGGTCCACCCAGAGTGAGGACCTTCCCAGCAATGGGCCAGGTGAGAAGGCCCCCCCACAAGCTTTGCAGGATCAAGTTGTGGACTCTGAGTGCAGAGCGAGACCATCAGCTGCAGGGAAGCCAGACACCAGAATGGTATGGCTGTCATGCCCCAGAAAAATGAAGAGGAGCTGAATGAGCATTGATTGCTGAGACCTCGCAGAGGTCAGACGGTAGTAGTCAACATTAAGCAATGATTGCGAAGCAAACAGTGGACCTGCACATAGGTCAGTAAAGCAGAGTTGCAATAGTTGGACCTGCACGTAGATCAGTAAGCAGAGTAGCAATAGTTGGACCTACATGTAGGTCTGCAAAACAGAGTAGCAATAGTTGGACCTGCACATAGGTTGGAGGAGCAGCAGTATGAACAGTGGGGCAAGCCAATCAGGCATTCAAGAAAGCCAATGAAGGTGACAAATACTCTGAGAATTGTTTGGATGCAGAGGCAGGATTTAGAACATAAAGTAAGTAGCCACATGGGGCCACGACTCCCCAACACCTCCAAGTCCCCAGCATAGGAAAAACAAGAAAGTGATGGAAGGTGCCGAGACCCACATTCAGATATTAAAACTAGTTTACAGCATCAGCAGTAGCTTAGTTGACCTCAGAGTATAATAGCAGTGTACAGACATAGAGAACAGCATCTGTATTGAGTAACTATGAGTAGTAGAATTCGATACACATAGAATGGAGGGAGGTGCAATGCTCTGAAAGCAGCTATCACCAGGCAGCGCATTGAAACTGAAGCAATGAGGTATGTAGAATGAGTTGAGAAAGCATGATTGAGCTGCATAGCTAGGGTTCAGGGTGAGCCTGCATCAGGTGAAAACAATAAAGTGTGTAGCATGGAGAGCAGCTATGTGGTTCGAGTTGAAACACACAGATAATGATTGCAGTTACATTGCGAGTATCTGAAAGCAAGTAGCATGAGCTCTGGATTAACAATATACTAGCAGTTTAGAAACAAAAGCCCCCAAAAGGCAAAACTAAAGACACACAAACACAGAGAAATAGGGAACAAATGTCAGAAAGAAGCACACAGCCGGAGGCAAAATACAAACCAGATGCAGAAGAACAAATACAGAAGTCCAGCAAAGACAAGCAGAAGCCATAGCAGCAAGGTGCAGAGGACAGACCAACAGAGCCTCCGGCCAACAAAGAAAAAGTGCTTCAGAAGGATGCTGAGAAGAACTGCTTATATAGGTCAGGAAGTGGGAGTGGCTGGCTGCTTGTCCATTGAACTACAGGCCCGGCCTTCTAATTATCCTTAGAATGTTCAAAAAACATTCTGCAGACATGCAAAACTGCATTTTGATTTCTTAATAATTTAAAAACTGCATGGAACCTAAACATTTCAGGTTTCAACTCACAGCCATTTTTGTGCTACTGGTGAGCAAAAAAACAAGTCTTAATTCCCATATTTTTATGTGTTTTCTACTATCTGTAACTTTTAAACAGCTGAACCAGCCATTTACCAGATTTAAAGGATCCAGAGATCCTGGCACTGATGCTGCACATTCTACATTTCGGCTATTCAGACCAGGGACAGATGCATTATTAAAATGCAAAAATCAGGGTTCAACATTAAACATTAAACTGTCTTTTCAGCTTTGATATATAGGGACTACCATGCCTGTATAATATATTCATTGTGAAAAATTACCTTAATGCAGACATTAGGGTTGAAAAACGCAAAGCGGACAAAGTGGGAAATAAAAAAATTAGGGTTTGGAGTCTTGGGAGTCTTGATGAACTGGTGGTGTGTTTTTTTGGGGAGTTGTCAACCCTAATGCCCCACACATCCCTCCAGCCCACACCCTCCAATCTGAAGCACAAAGTAGATTTCAAAGCCACTGCCTCACAGGCACATACTTTTTGGAGATAAAGAAGTATGTCTCACCACATGTAGCCAACAGAATCGGGCCCTGTGTGAAACAAAAGATAATGTTTGTTCAGGTGATGGTTTGGGCATTAGGGTTGAAGAAATCACTACCAATTTGCCAGGACTCTTTAGAATCCAGATCCTAATGTTTCTCATTTCCTTACATTGTCTGATTTGCAGTCTTGAACCCTAGTATATGCAATAATGTAGTTTCTTGCAATGAACTTCCTTTCATTTTGTGATAGTAGAATCATATACTTATTCATGCAGGTCCCATACAAATGCCATAGGGTAGGGCCCTCCAGGCCCTGTGCCAACAGAAGAGTCTGTCTGCCCACAGAAGTGCAGGATGTTCTTCTGTGAAGCTATGGATGCACAGAATCCATGAGGTTGTCTGGGCGGCTGCAGAAGTGCAGGGCCCTCTGGGCCTTGGTCCTTCATGTGACTACAGATGCAGGGATGCAGGGCCAAGAGCCCGTATGGCTGTGGAAGTACAGGGCTCTCTAGGCTCGTGCCTCCATGCAGCTATGGATACAGAGCCACAGGGCTCTCTGGGCAGTATGCCAAAAGAGGAGTTCTCTTCACCATATTGTTACTTGTTGTCCATGCGGCCAACACTGCACTGTACCTCCACAGGCTGGGAGTGCTGCTACTGGCAGCTCTATCCCCAAGCCTTGGCCCATCCAGCTGATTCACTAAGCTCACTCCAAACTCAGCTCACCAGCACAGGACTGCAATGAGCTACCTGCTGGTCCAACAGCTGGCCCTGCACACAACATTTCTTTATAACTTTTTTTTTTGACATTTTGACTCTTCATTTGCACATAGTGCTTTTATGACCCACCTTCCTTCTGAAAGTGACAGGTGTCATTTATAAAATACCGGCCAAAACATCACTTTGTGGCAGAAGTGTTAAATCACGTTTTGGGCAGTAGTTGAAAAATGACAGCTATCACATTTTTTTAATTTTTTTTTTATTTATTTCAAACTTGGGATAAACCTTTAAGTCATAGATTCATTTACAGAGGCTCCACATCATGACAAGTAAGAAAAAACAATGAAACAATTTTACAGTAGCAGATAAAGAACAGACTAAGACAGTCACATGAACTAATTAAGATAAGCAAGCAGGGTTGTACAAACTTGTTGCAAAAAATTTCAAAGTAGCCAGACCTGTTCAGATAGGAACAGGTCTATTGTCAAAGTGCAAACACAAGTCTGGCCACAAGGAGTATAACCAAGATACATTTGCGAAAAAAGTTTTGAGCACAGATAACCTCTGAAAAGGGACGCCACAGAACTGTACTATAAATTACATATTTTTATTGAGTAAAAAGCACACCAATGATCCCACCTGATGCGTGTCAGACAAACGTGTCCTTTATCAAAGGCTTTGATAAAGGACAGGTTTGTCTGAAATGTGTCAGGCAGGACCGTAGGTGTGCTTTTTAAGCAAGAAAAAATATGTAATTTATACTACAGTTCTGTGGCATCCCTTTTTAGAGGTTATCTTTGCTCGAAACTTTTTTTGCAAATGCCTCTGTAGTTTCTTGCAGCACAATAGATCCCAGTGCGCACTCTCTTGGAAATATAACCAAGATACATGAAGTACTAAATTTGGCGTACTTTATTACAGGATATGGATTTAAGGAGGACCATAGGGTCCTACAGGCTGAAGTTGGAGGAAGGTAAAGTAGGGGGTGGTTAGGCAGGGGTAGAGGTAGGGGAAAAAATGGATAGAGAGGAGCGTGATTGGAGGAAACCATAATGGGAAAGTGGAAAATATGGAGGAATGGAGTGTGTGCTGGAAGCTAAGAGTAGCAGGGCAAGTTTACTCAATGGTAAAAAGAGGCCAGAGTGGTATAGGCAATGGGGAAGTGTTGTGACTGGGGGTGAACTTAAAGGAAAATGAGATGAGGAAGGAGGAGGGAAATGGAATAAGAGAGATAGAAAGGAGAGAGTCAAGGCAATAGAGGAAGGGAGCTACAAGTCACAGTCGTAGGCACTGGCCAGGGTTAGAGCAGAGCAGATCTTTGTTTTAAATAGCCCAAGTTTGGTTTCCCCAAGTAGTTCTTTGTTGAGAGAGTTTAATCAGATTGGTGCATGATATTCAAAGGACCTTTGCCCTTGAAAGGTTCTATGGAAAGGAACTTTTAGGGTTTGGCCATTGTAGCCCCTAGTGCACCTGGACGTATTAGATTGTTTGAGGAGGTTCCTTACTTCAGTTGGGGTAAGGCCGAGTACTGATTTTTTGGTGAGCAAGCATGTCTGGTACCGAATGCGGAAATCTAGGTTAAGCCAGCTTCTTTGAGTGTATAGCTCGCATGTGTGGGTTAAATGGTGCACACCTAACGCAAGATTGCAGGCTTTGTTGAGGGTCATTTAAAGTCTCTTAAGAGCCGTGGGAGTAGCAGCACCATATACCATCAGGCCGTAATCAATGACTGACAGCACAGAGCTAGACACTGCTATTTTTAGAGCATCGCTCGTAAGGCAGAGCTTGTTTCTATAGAGTAGACACAGCTTAGCATTTTCCATTTTTGCAACTTGGTCAATGTGATTGGAGTAGGATAGGGCACTATCTAGTGGTAGTCCCAGATCTCTGAAGTGGTTTACCATCTCCGGTGGGGGTGGATTTTGGTTGTGACATGTAGTTGGTAGTTTCTGTGTTTATTGTGGTTGGAAGCAAAAACCATGTTTTTTGATTTTTCATAGTTTAGTAGTAGCTTTGAGTCCAAGAAACATTTTTCAACCTTGGAGGTTGGAGGTTCATGAGGTGGTGTAAGAAAAATGGTTATGTTGAACATTTGGAGTCAAAATACGGAAAACTATGAAAGTTATGGGAGAATATTGAAAGATTCCAATGTTCACTCATCATTACATGGCCATTTAAACATATTTGTTGCACCAAACTTTTCAGTATAGTCTTCTTATGACCCAACCTCATGCAGCTGGTAGGTAACATTTATTAAATCCTGTCTGAAAGGTGATTTTGTAGCACAACTGTTAAATCAACATATGGCACCAACAGGAAAAATCTACCAACACGTTCATGAGATGGGGACCCAAAAAGGCCATGCTGAAAATGTAGTGCAAAAATATTTTAAAATGACAAAGTTATGAGTAAAGATTCAAAATACATAGTCAATACATTGATGCCACTTGCTTTGCTTCAAGTTCCTGGCTGGCATTGTTCAAAAGGGATATGTTTCTTGTCAGAGCAGCAGTGGACCCAATATAGGTGAGTGAGGAGTGTCACAGCATGACAGTGTTTGGAAGGAGGGTATATACCAGCTGGTGCAATTGGGCGCCCACCAGCCAATTTAAATTAGAAACATTGAAACATAGAATATGTAATCAGAAAAGGACTGGTAGGCCCATCTAGTCTGCCCCAGCTTCCCTGCCTGTTACTACCCTGGATATTATTTGGTCACAGATGTCCCTCCCTCTATTCTTTCCTCTGCCTGTTATTTCCATGTGCCTATCCCATGTATGCTTGAAGATCCCCATTGTCTTCACCGCCACCTCCTCTTGTGGCAGGCTGTTCCAGGCAGCTACCACCCTTTCTGTGAGACAATATTTTATCTCATCTGTCTTAAACTTCACCCCTCAAGCTTCATAGCATGATCTAGTGCTCCTCCTCTGAAAGAGACTCCTCTCCTGCATTTTGTTTACCTCTGTGAGGTACTGATAGGCCTCCTCCTCCTCCTCCTCCTCCTCATCACTTTTTTTATCAAGAGCACTTTCTTATTGGAACTCAAGACACTTTACATAAAATAGAATAAAATACAAATCACATGAAACGAAAACATATAATACGTACACTGTAGTTTACTTAAAATAGGTTAACTAGCTAATCAGATAGAAAGGCTTGATTGAATAAAAATGTTTTTAATTCCTGCTTGAAAATTTCTAGGTATTGAGATTTGCTGATAAAGTGAGGGAGGGAGTTCCAGAGGGTTGGGGCGCTGAACGAAAAAGCCTGAGCACCCGAGGTCTTGAGGCAAACCCTCAGAACCTCCAAAAATCTCTCTCTTCAGTGGAGCAGAGTGGATGGGAAGAGTGGTTAGAACACAGGAGGTCTTGCAGGTAACCAGACCCCTGACCATGTAGGGCTTTATACTGTAGGTCAGCAAGCTGACAATGAAGGTGATTCACCACTTAACTGGCAGCTAGTACAGACAGTGCAGCACAGATGTAATATGACATGATCTCAGACCAGTCAATTACCTGGCCACCACATTCTGCTGTAGCTGCAGGCAGCAAAGATCAACCTCTGACAGCCCTAGGTAGAAAGCATTGCAGTAATCTAGCCTCAAAGTCACTAAAGCATGGATTAGGGATGGGAGATCGCTTTGGTAAAACTAGATGTTTAATCTGGATGATGTCCTCAGATGGTAATATGAGCTCTTGACCATTGCCAACACCTGAGACTTGAATGTCAGACTGCAGTCCAGAACAACACCAAAGTTCCTTGTACAGGCTGAGGTTAGCAACTGGGAGTCCCCAAGCACCAGCCTGGAGATTTGACCAAATTTCACCCTCACCCCCATGCGATTTGGTCCCATGACTAATACCTCAGACTTGTCTGGGTTCAACCTCAACCAGTTGGCTTTCTTCTAGATTTGGATCTCAGAAAGACACTGACTAAACACCAACACCGCCTCCTGCTGCTCTGGCACAAAAGACAGGTATAGCTGAGTGTCATCTGTGTAGCAGTGGAAACTCAGCCCATACCATCTTATAATGTCCCCTAGTGGCAACATATACACTGTGAACAACATGGGGACAAAATGGAGCCCTGTGGGACCCCACATGGCAGGGGCACGGGGCTGAGAAAAAAAATCCATGATACCACATTTGCATCCTGCCAGTGAGGAAATTATCAAAACCAGCTGATGACTGTACCAGTCAGTCCACAACAAACCCGAAGGCACTCCAAAAGCACCCCATTGTCCACAGTGTCAAAAGCTGCTGCAAGATTGAGGAGAATAAGAATGGACTAACCTCCTTGATCCCTCGCCACCAGGAGATCATTCAGCATCCGAACAAGGGCAGTCTCGGTGCTACTCCCCTTCCTGAAACCTGACTGGAGAGGGTCATAGATGTCATGGGTTGACAAATAGGTCTCCAGATGATTGGCCACCACCTTCTCAATAACCTTACCCACAAAAGGAAGGTTAGAGACAGGTCTGTAATTAGCCAGGCAGTTCAGGTCTAGTGAAGCTTCTTCAAAAATGGTCTCACCACTGTCTCCTTTAAGGGATCCAGAAAGATCCTCATCACTAGAGAACACTGGACAATCCTGGCTAGGACTGGGCTGATGACATCAACACACCCAGCAAAGAGGCACATTGGACCCGGATCCAAATTACAGCAGGTTGGTCTCATCTCCTGGGTGACTCTCATGTCATCTATGACAGCCAACTGGTTGAAGTCAGACCAGACAAACTTATCACCCGGGACTTCAGGCTGATCACTACAAGCTCCTTTGGAGGGCACTGATTGGATTACAGACCTAATGGCGGCAACCGTATCAGCAAAAAAACAGAGTAAACTCAGCACACTTTAAATGTGAAAAAGTTCTCCCGGACTGAGGACAGGCAGGATTACACAGCCTATCAACAGTGCAGAAGAGCTGAGCCAGACTATTAATTGCTGCAACCATCTCCTTGGACAGGAAATTTGCCTTCTTACAGGAGACTGCTGATTGATAATCCCTATAATGGGGCATCATTATACTGTAAGTTTATCATCCACCGATCCAGATCTTCGCTAGCACTGCTGCAACCTTTGACACTCATCTTCATCTTCCTGAGCATCCCATCAAACCAGAGAGACAGCTGGCATGAAGTGAGGGGTCGAACATGGATAGGTGTGATAGAATCAAGAGCTTCAGTAACAGCCCTATTATAGGTTAGAACCAATTCCCCTGGCTTCTCGCATGCACTCATCATACCTGATAGGTTCAGCACTGCCATCAGACCCTGCAGGATTAAACCCCTTAAGGGGGGTACTGGACCATTTCCGTAGGGAAGGGTCTGTTTGGGGGTGCTTCAATCAAGAACCTCATGGTATAGTAGTCCGACCAAATGACCGGTTTCACCATAAGTTCAGTGACTTCCATTCCCAACAGGAAGATGAAGTCCAATGAATGGCTTTGTATATGGGTTGCAGAGATAACAACCTGTGTTAGGCCCAATGAATACATCTGCTGGAGGAAGCCCTGACCAAACTCCGAGAGTTCATCATCGATCCAGGCATTGAAATGGCCCAGAATAATCCATCTGGGCAACTCCAACAACCACTTGATGATAAAGTCCACGACTTCCTGCAAGAATTCCCTCCCATCCCCCAGAGGACAGTAGATGAGAAGGATCTTGCACCCTACACCTACAGCCCATTGAGCAGCTACACATTCAAAGGATCTTGATGTTCCTACTGACAGGACCTTGAGGTTTCAGTGTGATTTAAAACAAAATTCCAAATCCCAACCCCTATGATCCTTTCTTGAGCATTTATTCTCTTACTCTCCTGTCTTCCATGGAATACATGTTACACTCCTGCAGACTCTCCTCATATGTTTTTTTGTGCCACCCCTGCACCATTTTGGTAGCCCACCTCCAGACCACTTCCACCATGTCAATGTCCTTGTGGAGATGCGGCCTACAGAACTGCACTAAGTACTCTAGTTGGAGTCTCACTGTTGGGGTCTCACTAGTGAGCGATACAGTGGTAACACCACCTCTGTTCTCCTACTAGAAATCTCCCTGCCTATGCAACCCAGCATCTGGCTATCCACCTTGTCATACTGCCTGCCACCTTGAAATTATCAAATATGATTACCTCAAAATCTCTTGCTTGGTGACTGTAAATACCTCCCCCATCTTATACACAACCCCTGAGTTTCCCTGGCCCAGGTACTGTACATGACTTTGCACTTTTTAGCATTGAAATGACCCTAGACCACTCTTCTAGTTTTCCCAGATCCCTTTTCATTCTCTCCATTCCCTCCTGGATGTCCACCCTGTTGCAGATTTTTCTGTCATTTGCAAAGAGGCACATCTTCCCTTCCAGTTCCTCAGCAATGTCACTTATGAAGACATTGAAGAGGACAGGATCCAGTGACAATCCTTGTGGTACTCCACTGATCACTCTCCCATCCCTCATATGACTGCCCTTTACCACCACCCTGTGTCTCCTACCTTTCAACCAGTTAGATAGCTGGCTTACCACCTTCTCCCCCATCCCAAGGTTGCTAAGTTTCTTAATCAACTTTCTATGTGGTACAATGTCAAGGGCTTTACCAAAGTCCAGATAGGCTACATCCATAACCCTCGCCTGATCCACCTCCTTCGTTACACAGTCAAAGAAATCTATTAGAGGCCAGTCCAGTGTTGTAGAAGGTGGAGGCATTACAAGACACCTTACCTCCTGTCACGCTGGTGACCTGGGTTTGGGAAGGACTCAAATCATCGGGGGGTCAGCTGAGGAGGGAGGGAGAAGACTGAGCTTCTGAGGGACTGCTCTCCTTTACTGCGGAGGGGAGGCTTGTCATCCCAACCTCATCTGCCCCCAGGTGGAGGCCTGGGAGTAGAGCAGGTCGGGGAGGCAAAGTAAGGGAAGGCACTGTAGGGGTATGTAGGATGGTCTTACCACCACATGTAAGTCTTACATGCCACAGGAGGAGTGGTACATTAAAAGCAGGAAAAAGGATTTCTGGGAGATACGTGAAGCCCAGCCAAGCTGTCTCTGTGCCAGCCCTGCTGCACAGCAAGCAACCTGGTCTGTCTTGGATTTGTATATACTGGAGGAGAAGAACAGCTCTCCTCCCTTGGCCCTGCCATGAGAGCAGAATTTGTGGGGAGACCTTTGACTGGACCCTCACCAGGAGAGGCAGAGAACAAGCCCGTGGGGGGCTGGGGATCAGGCTGAAGCAGCTGCCACCAGACATAAGAAGGATAAAAACTTGTAGATAAAAAAAAAATCTATTACATTTGTTTGACATGACCACCCCCATGAAGTCTTGCTTATGGTGGTCTTGCAACCCATTTGCCTCTAGGTACTCCATCAGTTTCTCCTTTAACAGGGTTTCTTTTCATTTCCCCACCACTAATGTGAGACTGACTGGTCTGTAATTGCTAGATTCCTCGTTGCTTCCACTCTTGTGCAGAGGGACCACATTGGCCCTTCTCCAGTCCTCTAGAATTACCCTTGTCTCCAATGAGGTGTTGAATAGTGTTGCCAGAGTGTTGCCAGAGGAGTGGCTAGCACTGTGTTTAGGTCTTTTAGTACCCTTCTGTGGATCCCATCTGGCCCCATTGCCTTGTTTTCCTTTAGGGCTTCCAATCCCCTTGTGTCCATTCCTCCCTCCCCTCAGTGCCTACCAATACATGTTGGTCTGTCCCTTCCCCCTCCACTGTGAAGTCTGTATAAAATAACTTGTTTTAAATTTTTAAAAATGCTATGAAAAGCAGGATTGGACACCCACCGGCTATTTTTCTTAATAGGTTGGGAGGAAGGGGAATGCCTTTTAAAGATACCTGGAAGCATAAGCAGTGTGATCAAGAATGATTTCTTTCACACTGTTTTTGTCAGTCCCAGCTGGCTTCCTTCAAACTGCTTTCATCAGCCAGTAGATGGACACAATTTGAAGGAAATCAGTATCGATCAAACTGCCAATGCAAAAGTGCAGCTAGTCATAGAACACTCATTTTTTTAAATGAACATGCCCAGAAAACTGCACAGTTCTTAACTTATGTTTTGAAAACTGTAAAGTTAAAAACTTCAAACTTGCAAAAGCGTGTATCTTGGGTTAGTGTCTACTGAACCTGTAAGTTTCAGGTTGAAAAAAAAAACACTTTTTAGTTACAGGTGAGGAAATAAAAGGTCTTAAAAAGTTAGACTTTCAGCATTTTTGCACCTTTGTAACTTTGATCCCCTGAAGTAAGTGACATACTGTAACATTTTCAGAATCCAGGCACTCTAGCCCAGACTCCATGCCTACCAAATTTTGAGCAAATTAGTTGAATGGAGCAGAGTTTCAAAGACACCAAAATCATCAGGATTTAAGATAGAAATGCTTACTCAACCCTAATATACAGTTGCTACCACTCCTGTGTAATTATGCAGACATGGTAGCACCTGTATACTAGGAGTGAGTTGGCAGAATAATGTTAAATCACATTTTTTTCACATTAATAACTCATCTGCCCTTTAACTGAGTCACCTAAAATTTGGCATGTACTGAGTCTTTGCAAGTCTCTCTCGGGATCCTGAAAATTTGGTAATGGTGATTTAGTTTATTTAAAGTTCTAGAATGTTGAAAACACTAAAAAAACTCAAAAGTACGACCCTTTTTTCTCACTGATAACAAAAATGGTTGGGATTTGGCAGCAGTTGTTTACAAGTTCATTAGAGTTTGGCCCAAGGATCAGTAGTGTTGCTAGGCCTGGGCCTCAGGGGATTGAACCTGAAATGTTTTTATGTGGGTCCTGAACCTTTCATCACTAGAACTGCTGAAATGTAATCCTTTTATAAAAATGTATATGGCCTACCCTCAGCCATTGAAGGTTTGGGCCTGGGATCTTTTGTTACCCTAAAAACACCTCAGCCAAGGATTTTTCAAAAACATGTTTACTTTTTTAAGGTGATAGGAAACAGTTTTTTGACAGATGCCCGCAACGTCCTCCTGTCCCTGACTCTTCTCCCTGAAGAGCTGCCTAGTGCACCGGGTCCCATGCTTCCACCGGCACAGGTGCGTCGGGTGTGCGAGACACCCCAGGATCCCACCCCGGAGGAGAAGAGCATCCATTGGGATGCTCAATCCTCACTCCTCCCTCTGACCCCCTCTGACCCAAGTCCGTTCCCGAACCTGGGTCGCCGGCATGGTGTGAGGTGTGGCGTCTAGTGCCTCAACCCTCTGCGCCACCGGGCCAGCCCATCTATCCAGTATTCTGATATAATTTTGATCTTTTTTGTTAAATTATTAATTTAATGTTGTTTTCTATTAACTACCCTGAATCCCTCTCTCCTCATCAGTTGCTGCTTTCTCTTTTCAATAGAGATGGGAGCACCTCAAAAGGTTCTGAGGTTCTAAAAGGGTCTGCTGAGCAAAAAAATGGATGCTTATCTGAACCTTATAGAACCTTTATGTTTTATGATAACTGTATGTTAAAAAAATCATTCTAAACAGCTTTTAATCAACATATCTGTAGAAAAACAGACTCAGGAGACTGGTTACAAACTAGAGATCTGGGACTTGGCTGTCATCACAGTCACTTTGTCATTCAATTCTTAGCAGTCCTTTTTGGTAAATGTGCTTAACCATATTGATCTCAGTGCTGGTACAGAAGTAGGCAGGGGTAGTAGCAGTTGTGAAGTGGTGGCTGGCTGACTAGCTGTCTGGCTGATGCTGTTTCTGATTCTCCGTTATGGTGGTGTGCTCCTCCTTGTTCATTAATCATAACTGAGAGACATTCACAATGATGCCTGCTGAGAAATAGAAGTCACTCCTGTTATTAACTATTATACGCAGTATTACTTTCTTAAATGTCAGAAACAGAAGAGTGGTTAGAGAGTATTCTGGGAGTTGCCTGCCTTTTGACAAAATCACACAGACAGTACACATGCATTGGGTGGCTGTCAGAGTTTAATACACACACAGGTCTGCTAACTGCTGTTATTGTGGTTCACACTGGTGCTGTAACTACTACACTACAAGGGCTGGTCAGAGTTCTGGGACTTGCCTGCCTTTGGACAAAATCACCCCCCCCCGATCACCAGCACCAATATAAAAAAATATATTTATTATTAATTAAATCCCTGGTGCCTAGTGGATCCCTCACCCACCACCCTATCAGGGAGTGCCACACTCCCCACCACCCGACCCAAGCAGGTGACAAGCATAGCCCTTCACTCTCCACCGTGTCTTGCCACCTGACTGACCTAGAATGAATCAGCATGTGCTTGTACGGCGGGGGGGGAGGGGGCACTAGACACGAGGGCAGGATTTGGAGGATTCACCATGTATAACAAATCCATGCTTTTTTTTTTTTTAGTGCAATTTGCACTTAAAAACACCCAAAAGCAAGGCGAAGCTACAAATGGTGAATTCTCAGTAAGTGGAATAACTTTGTGAACTAATCCGCAGAGGTGAATTTGGCAACTTTGATGAAAATTTACCAATGAAATAAAACTT
Organism: Neoceratodus forsteri; assembly: GCA_016271365.2. NCBI lineage: Eukaryota > Metazoa > Chordata > Ceratodontiformes > Ceratodontidae > Neoceratodus > Neoceratodus forsteri. The sequence continues at coordinate 1,682,596,029 of CM057450.1, read as the reverse complement.
TGCTGCATCTCTACCCACAGAGCACAGGGAAGAGAGCTGACTGACTTGTTCAGGGTCACACAGCAGATAGTATACAAGTGGTCATGGCTGTCAGATTATTTTAACTGAATTTCAGACTCACAGGTCTGCTATATTATTCCAGTAGGTTCACATTGGTGCTCTGACTTATACAGTAAAAGAAAAAAAACAAACTCTGGTCAGAGCCGATACAGCTGCTCCAAGCTCTTACCTGTCTGGGTAGCAGAGTGGTGGCAGCATGGCTCTCAGAGTGTTGGCGATGGTGATATCAGTGCGGTGGCAGCACGGGTCATGGAGAGGTGCTGGCAACATCAGAGCACCGGTTTTGGAGTGGCAACAGTTTACCAAGTTCTTTAAATTTGATGGACTGCATCTGACTAAGGAGGGAGTCAGTGCATTGGGGCAGAAGTTTGACGGTTTGACGTCTTTGCAGAATATTTAAACTAGCAAATGGGGAGAGGGGTGCAGCACCCCATATGTCGAATGGGAAGAACACCCTTCCCCCCTCAGCTAGTGGTCAAACAGGGATTCAGCATGTTTGCAGTTCATTTGCATCACCAAGTAAGAAAAAAGGTTTGTCTCCCCATACGATGCACAGGGGTAATGCCAAACCTCACTCAACAACTAACACACCGAAATCTGGCCAATGGAAAATCATGTACACAAATGCTCACAGCCTGGAAATAAGATCCCAGACCTGCAGGCAATAATGTCAGAAGCTAAACTGGACATAGTAGCAATTAATGAGACATGGTTTACCAGTAACCACACTTGGGAGACTTCAGTACCTGGCTATGTATTGTTCAGAAGAGACCGAGGTGCAAAAGAGGGGAGTGGCCCAGTATGTCAATGAAAATATCAAATCTACAGAAATTCAGAATACACATAAGGAGCCAGAAGAACTGTGGGGTCACCCTGGAAACAGGAAATGGGACAGCCATAAGAACTGGGGTTGTCTACAGTCCCCAGACCAGGGAGGACATAGACACATTACTGTTAGAAGATATACAAAACCACGACAGCTAAAGGGAGGTTCTGATAATGGGAGACTTCAACATGCCAGATACAGATTGGTCAATACCAGCAGGAACATCTGCCAGAACTAGACACATAGTGGATTCCCTGCAGGGGGAGGGCCTCAAACAACTGGTACAGCAACCCACAAGAGACAGGGCTATCCTAGATCTAGTACTGACTAACAGGGAAGGGATCACAGATCTCTAGGTAGAAGGTCACCTGGGGGCCAGTGACCATCACATGGTGTTGTTCAATTTGGCTACTACATCTAAATCATCCCATTCCAAGGCAAAAATATGGGACTTCAGAGGAGCTGACTTTGATAAGATGGCCAACAAAGTTAAGCTAGCCCTGGCAAAAAGAAACAGAGGTGAGGGGTACAGGCAAAGTGGGCGTTACATTAAGGATGCAATACTTGAAGCAACATCCTTCCATTGTGTTAGACAGAAAAGGAAGTGCAAAAGAAGAAGGAAACCACTTTGGTTCTCAAATACAGTAGCAGAAAAGGTCAGAGACAAAGGCTGGCCTTCAGGAAATATAAGGGAACACAGTGGGATGAAGATGAGGCATACCAAACTGCCTAAGGAAAGCAGGAAGGCAGTAAGGCAGGCAAAGTCCCAAACTGAGAGAAACACTTGCACGAACAGTAAAGAAGGTGACAAGACTTTCTATAGATACATTAGTGAAAGGAGAAAGTCTAGATGGGGTATTGCTAAGCTTAATGGAGAAAAGGGAGCATGTGAGGAGGAGGACCCTGTAAAGGCATCTATCCTAAATAGATACTTTTGCTCAGTATTTACTGAAGAGAAGGTAGGGCAGTGCCCACAGCTCAGCATCATGGACACAGGGAGGAGGTGAGCACTACTCCCTTACAAAGAAAGGGTCCTACAAGAGCTTGCTAAGCTCAGGGTGGATAAAGGCAATGGGACCTGATGGCATACATCCCAGGGTACTTAAGGAGCTAAAGGTGGAACTAGCAGAGCCATTAACAGAACTGTTTAGTGAGTCTCTGAGCACAGGAGAGGTCCCAGAAGACTGGAGAAGGGCTCATGTGATCCCGCTCCACAAGAGTGGTAGCAGGGAGGAGGCAGTGAACTGCAGACTAGTCAGTCTTATCTCAGTAGTGGGCAAGATTATGGAGGCACTCCTTAAGGAAAGGATAGTGCAACACCTGGAATCCATAGGGGCACAGGATCCAAGACAGCATGGGTTTACAAAAGGAAGGTCCTGTCAAACTAATCTCATAGATTTCTTTGACTAGGTAACCAGAGTGGTGGACCAAGGGAGCAGTTGATGTACCTACCTTGACTTCAGCAAAGCTTTGACACTGTTCCACATAGAAGATTGATAAATAAGCTGGGTAGGCTCGGGGTGGGTCAGAAGTTGGTCAACTGGGTGGCAAACTGGTTGATGGGCGAAAACAGAGGTGGTGGTAAATGGTATACAGTCAGAAGAGATGCAAGTCACAAGTGGGGTACCTCAGGGATCAGTCCTGGGGCCAGTCCTCTTCAACATCTTCATTAGTGACCTTGCAGATGGACTAGAGGGTAAGGCTTGTCTGTTTGCAGATGACACCAAGATCTGCAACAGAGTAGATGATCCAGATGGGGTGGGCAGAATGAGAACAGATCTGGATAAACTAGCAGAATGGTCAGAAGAGTGACAACTGGGATTTAATGCAAAGAAGTGCAAGATCATGCACATAGGGAAGAGAAACCCTGAAGCCAACTATAGGCTGGGAGGGGAGTTGCTAGCAGTCACAAAGGAAGAAAGAGACTTGGGCATCATCATCACTGATAACCTGAAATCATCCAAGCAGACCTCTAAAGCAGTAGGTAAGGCTAGGGGGGTGTTAGGGTGTATTAGTGGGGGTATCACAAGTCATAAGAGGGAGGTAATAATCCCTCTTTACAAGACACTGGTTAGGCCCCATCTGGAGTACTGCATGCAGTATTGGAGGCCACACCTTCACAAGGACATTAACCAAATTGAGGCAGTCAGAGAAGCGCACCAAAATGGTGCAGGGACTGCATCAGAAGACATATGAGGACAGATTAACAGAGCTCAATATGTATACCCTTGAGCAAAGGAGGGAGAGGTGATATGATCGAGGCATTCAAACACCTTAAGGGCATTAACAAGGTGAAAGAGTCTAACATGTTTAAATATAAGAAAAATAGCAGGACAAGAGGACACAGCATGAGATTAGGGGGGCCAATTAGGGGAATGTGAGGAAATTCTTTTTCACAGAAAAGTGGTGGATGCATGGAATGGCTTACCTCAAAAGTGGTGGTTATGAATACAGTGCAGGGCTTCAAACAGGCATGGGATAGGCACAAGGGAGCAATACAAATGAGTATGAATAGATAGGCCACTGACAGAGCAAAGGCCGATGGCACATTTATAAGGTAGAAAAAGAAATGGGCAGACTGGATGGGCCTTGCGGTCCTTATCTGCCGTCAACTTCTATGTTTCTATGTTTCTATGATTCAAAGGATGGTGGCAGCAGTGAAACTAGGCATGCATGACACTCGCACATGCTCAGTTGTAGTGGAAGTGTGTTCATGAAGCAGTGCACTGTGGGGAGGGGGGTGACCATGATGCAGAGGGGAGCTCCATTGCAAAGGACAGTGCTTATGGAGTCAGCACTGTCATGATGTTGCTGCATCACTGTAGGAGAACACAGGTCGTGTTCCAGCAATGACCTGCTGTTCTCCTACAGTGATAGTAAAACATCTTCAGAGCTCTGCCCACTGAGCTGTAAAAAACAGGGGTCACCTCACCAACTGGCCTAACCCCGTTTCAAAAAGCCTACAGGTAATCCTAAGATGACTGGCTAATGCAGGCTAGCACTACACCTACTAGCCTCTGTCTGCTCACTTATCACATTCCCCTCTTCTCCACTGCCCACCTGTTGGCTCATAGAAAGTTGCTTTAAAAATTTTTAACAGAAATGTATTTTGGCTTTTCTTTTTACAGAGCAGAAAAATAATTCACTTTGCAGACTGCCTTCCTGCTGCCCCTCAGTCAATAACACTCACTTGCCTGTCTCCTCCCTTCCCCCACCCTCCATTTTTGCCTCACAGATTTTCTCTTCTCTAAAAGTTCTTATTTCTTAGTTTAATCTCAGGTTTTTATAACCCTCAATTCTTTGAGGATGAGGCGACACTCAAATTAACTTTAAGTAGTATTTTTTTTTATAGCAACAGTACCGACAAAGACGAGATGAACACGGAACAGTGCAGAGCTGCTGCTTCTCTCTAATGTCTGCTTCACACTGAGCAGACAACAGCAGCAAACAGCCAGCACATAATGTTAACAATGTGGGTTCCTCCCGTCCCAGCCCAATTAGGTGCCACCTTAGAAACATGGATGTTCCCAGTCCAATCCAATGAGGAGCCACAATAGAGAATCTATCTGCTACCTCCTACAGCTCTCTCCTACCCACATGCTAGACATCAGTCCTGCTCCAGCCACCCTCCTACTCCTTGTGTTGCCACCAACTGAATCAGGTGGCAAACAAGGAGTTATCCAAACTGTTCCAAACAGTAAAAACTGTTTTGAAGTGGTCAGTTGCCATTGCTGCTGCTGGTGTGGTGGAGGTGGGTTCAGATTTTCCCCAAACTGGTTCACCCACCTCTATTTTTCATACTGTCTGAACATTCTATGACATCAGTAACACCATTCCAGGCAATTCAGATGGATGGCATGGAATAGTGTAATCGATATCATAGAATGCCATAGAAATATGAAAAGAAAGAGCAGTAGCTGGTTAGGTAGAACTCTCTGTAGCACAAAGGGTAATTATTTAATTCTCAAAAATTGAGCTGGCCTGGTGGTGCTGAGGGTTGAGGTGCTGGGTGCCACACCTCTCTTCACGCCAGTGACCCGGGTTTGGGAACGAGCCCGGTGCTGGGGGTCAGCGGGGAGGGAGTAGGATCGAGCGTCCGTAGGGCAGCTCTCCTCTCCCTGGGGGGGGATCCAGGGGCATCCCTGCGCAGGAGTGACCCCCAGTGGAGACCGGAGGTACTTCCGCTGCTGGGAGCACAAGCTCAGCCAGAGGCAGACGCCTGGCCAGAATGTGTGGGCGGGGCAGCACGCTCATGGCCGTGGCGTCAGTCGCCCTGCCGACTCCAGGGAAAGTGGAAAAAGGGCACTGGTTGTGGTGGCATGATGGCCGTCTCTGCGGACTCTCCTGGTACCTGGGTGTGCGGCAATACTGGATCGGGAATGGGTGGGTTGAGCTCTGGAGAGTGCTCCCCCACCCCCAGCATGTGGGCAAGCCGTGGGGTAGCATAGCCTGGTGGGTGGCCAGGGGGTACTCAAGGGGCGGCAGCGGACAGACCTGCGGGGGATGCCAGGACGTGGCAGGTAAGCAGATCAGTGGCCCTGGGGGGACAAAAATAGAAGCAAAAAAAATTCTCAAAAATTGGTTAAAACATATCAGAATACATAACTGTCATGGAAAGGAAGAGTAAAGGGCAGTTAACTATATAAAAATCATTTCCTATGTCTTTTAAGTTATTAATGAAAGTTTGTTCCATTGTTGCACATCTGCAATGCAAAAACATAATGTTCTAAGAATGAGTGAATTTTCAGGAAATCCATGCTGTTAATTTTATGCGTTACATACTGATTATTGGTCACATAACCAGTAAAACAAAGGAAAAAAGTTTGAATGTTAAAATATCAGCAAAGGGTGGGGAGCTCTGACTGAAAATTATGTGGGTGACTGTGTAGGATGTCAGGGTGACTCTTCTGTGATTGTCATGCTTCAGTTTAAAAAAAATGTATTTTATGTTTTATACTGATAGAGTGATGAAACCTGTTTCAACAGCAAGAAAATGGTTAAAACAGCAAAATGATTGTGAAAAATGAACTAAGTCCTAATGCAAGTTAGGACACGCATACTTGGTGAAGGGCCCACACCCTGCAGAAAACAAGTTGACTAACTGGCACAGGATTTGGGTACTGTGCATCAAATTTCACACAGGGCATGAAAGACCTTACACATCCTGCTTTGTAAGGGGCTCAAAGGCCCCTGCATGTAGCAAGTTATGACATCTCCTGTTTTGTGAATTCACACAGGGCCCTTGCCTGGAGTACCCTATGTGAAGCAAGTTAGCACTTACTTTCTAAAAAAGTAAGGAATTCATTGTAAAATTGACTTTCATGCATCTATTAGCATTGCAAAACACAAAGTGGTCAAGCCAGTAAAATGAAAAAGTTAAGGTCACTGATCTCCTGAGTCTTGGCAAATCAGTGGTGTGTTGTTCCTTGGGGTTTTCAGCCTGAATACAGCCCCCCCCCCAGCCCCTAGCCTCGTGACCCAAGAACAAGCAACGGGTTCAGAGAATGTAGGCCCTGTGTGAAGAAAGTTTTAAATGATCTCCTAGTTTATGCATAGTTCACAGGTCCCTGCATAAAGAAAGTTATGACTGATACTGTGGGCCCTATGTGGAGAACCAGAACTGTGGAACACAACTCCACTGGAACTGTAGCTTAAAGTAGCAGAGATATAGAGCAAGGATTTATTGCCTGTCTATAGGTCATATAGCTTGGAGCTGGGTGAGGGGTGGGTAATAGTGTTGAAAACTCTAAGGAACACCACATCACCATTTATTAAGACTCATTAGACTCTGAACCCTTTTTTCGTTTCCTTACTTTTTCTGCTTTGTAATTTTGCAGTCAATATACAAAATAAGAACTTTTTTTTATACAGTAATTAATATACAGTATAAGTACTGAATAGGATGTTTAATGTTAAACCTTGATTTGAGCACCTAAATAGTATGGCTATCCCTGAACATGACAGCCTGAATACTGTACTAGCATTTGTTAAGTTGGTACCATGATCTCTAAATCCTGTACATTTGGTAACAGTCAGTTCAAGTCAGTTCAGCAGTTTAAAAGTACTTGAAGATTGACAACACATAAAAATATGGGAATTAAGATTTTTACTTATTTATTTGTTTATTTTTGTTTACTAATCTCACAGAAATGGCAGGGTGGCAACACCTGAAACTTTCAGACTCATTAGAATTTGACCAAATGATAATTATTTGATAGAGGGTTTTATGAGAAAATGTGTAGATTTTGATTTCTTTTTAAAATAAACTACCATTTTTAGACAGATGCTGAATGTTTTTTTCAGAATTCTAAAGATAACTGGGTTTTTGGTTACATACCTCAGTTTTGTGAAAGGGGTCCCAGTTTTGTGACTCTAAACTGACATTTTCATGCAGTTTAGAGTGACAAAAATGGCTGAAAAAATGCCTTTTTTAGATGTCTTGTGGATAGGAGTCCATCCCAACTGCTGGCACCAGACCCCCCCAGTTTGTCCAGTGGCCAAGAGCCCATCCCAACCTCCAATACCCCTCCTGCCTGTCATAACTTCAAGAAAGTCATTGGCAGGTTCCCAGCCCTGCCCCTAGTACCCACTCCCACCCTTCTGCCTCAGCTTTATAAAAGCCAGGGGTGGGAGCCCAACCCCATCACCAGTACTCAGTGCCAGCCAACCACAACTTTAAGAAAGCCAGCAGTGGGTGCCCAACCCCACCACAAGTACTCCACTCCTGCCCATCTGCTCATCTGTCAGAAAACTAGTGGCAGGTTCAAACCCCACTGTGGGTATCTCCCCTCCTGCTTGCCCACCACTAATTCAAGAAATCACATAGTAAGTACCCAACCCTAGTGTCAGTACCCCCCTTGCCTCCATATTTCAAAGATAGCTGGTGGTGGGTGCTCAGCCCAGCCACCAGTACTCCCTGTCTGTCTGAATACCACAACTTTAAGAAAGCTGGTAGTGGGTGCCCAACCCACCTTCCAGTACCCCTTCTCACCCACCAACATCAGATTCAAGAAATCCAGTGGTAGGTGCCAAAACAAACTGATGGTATGCCTCTCCAGTCCACCACAAATAAAAAGGAAGCTGGCAATGAGTGCCGAACCCCACTGCCAGTACCCACTCCCACGTGTCTGCCACAACTTTAAGAAAGCTGGTGGGGGGTGCCCAACCTTGCCACCATTACCCCCCTTTGTCCCACCACAAATTGAACAAATCTGGTGGCAAAGCTTAAGCAACCCCACTGATGATATCCCTGCAGGCTCCAGAAATCAAAAAGACATCCCCTCACCCAATATGAACATACAAAAAGAGCCAGCAGAAGAAGACCACCTAGTCTATCCTGTTTGCTCGGTAGATGATGCAGAATCCAGGCCTTACAACTTACAATGGTCAAGTTCCCATCCCTAAACCCTTTCCCAGCCACATCACATAATAATAATAAAAGGAAAACATCCTTGCTTATCCTCTAGCACCCACGCCATCTGCTTCCCCCCACCAGTGCCAAAAATGTGGCACTTTGTCACATTTCCTCAATGCCTTACTTCACAATTCCTCAGTGTTCCACGTCATGATTCCTCAGTGTCCCTTGATGTGTGCCTCTTCCTGCTGGTATGAAAAACAAAAAACTGAAAAAAAAATCCAAGTCCTAGAACTGGGATTTAGGTGTTTCAAAAGGAAAAAAAGGGTGTCTGAAATTTGACTTAGGGACAATTAGCCAAAATTTCAACTGAGTGTTCAAGGTGGGGAGGTAAGAACCCCACTCCTCAAATTTGGTAAAACAATATTAAAAAAAAAAAAAAGCTGTGGGTGTTTGAAAAAACAAACAAACATTAAATTCAATAAAATAAAAAACTAAATCCTATAAAAATGCACACTGCAGAAGGACTTGCAGTAGTTTTTTTTCTAACTTAATTTTTTTGCAGTTTTTTTTTCTAAATTTTGCAACTTTTTTAAATATTTTCTATTAAATTTGAGGGACTGGCTAAATGTTACCCCACTTATGAAAGCCGAGATGGCAAGTTTCACACCTGCCAAGGGATGTGCTGCTTTGCTCAGAACCCGGAAAAACAAAGAAAAAGTCACACTGAGATTTGGGTGCTCACTGATAAGGAACACCAATTTCAAAATGAGCAAATCAGGGCACTCACCACCGATGACAAAGGCACCTCAAGAGCTAACAATAAGGTGTATAAGTGTTGATATTTACTTGATGCAGGAGGGCAAATACAATGAAAAAGGACGTAGGTAGAGTAGTCACACACCTAATGTATTTAGCGTCTGAATGCTTTATCAAAGGTGGCCAGCTTGAAGCCTGTGCTCTATTTATGCCCTGTTCCTTTGAAGGGGTAATGCATCTTTTTACTTAAATGAGAAATACAGCTACTATATATCACATATGGCAGGAAAAATTACAAAGTATCTACAATAAATACAATACTTACATAAACTATTATAAATAGTGAATGTATCACACAATAGCTATATAGTGTTGAAAGAAAAAGGTGTGGAGGTTGGGTGAGGAGATGAATGAGCACATGTACAGTATTATAAACATATTCGCCTTTAGTTATAAGCAAGATGTCCAGAGATGGCACGCTGACCACACTTTCTATAAAATGCTAGACAGTGATCCGACTAGTGCTAAAAGAGATTACCAATGCAGAAATACAGTCTGCATTTGAAAAATGTGTTGTTCCAAAAAATGTTAGGTACTGTGTTTTTTGTAGTTAATCATTTTTATTAAGAACAAAACACAAATGCCAATATTTTCAACATCAGATTTTCATGTGAGGCCAACACAATATATATTGCCAAAAATACATAAATAATTGATTCCCCCCCCCCCCCGAAACTGGTTATGAGTGGCATAGGCTTCTGGACAGAACCCTTTTCTATGCTTCACCCAGGTCCCAGAGAAACAACAAAAATGTAGGCAGTGTTCATATTAGAGAAATCCTTCCCCTGTCATAGATGCATAGGTCAGGAAGCATAGGCAAACTAGGAGGAGTTATAACATTCACAAGTAGAGATGCAGCAAATTTAAATTCTGCCGGCGAAGTGAACGTGAAGTGGGCACTTCGCGTTGCCGAGTGGGCAATGCAAAGTGCTTACTCCGCCTTGTCATTACCACTTAGTGTTAAGGAAGAATGGCAATGTGAAGTAAGGCGAAGTCATTGTTTTTAATGGGCTTTGCATTTCTCATTATGATTCTAAGTGACCCACTTGGTGTTTCAGATTTGGCAGCCCCTCCACATCACATGGCTTACAGTACTGTAAGTCACATGATCTTTAGCTAGGCAGGAAGAAAGTGAGTCATACAAGCAGACACTTTTACTTTCACCTGTGCTGACGGAGAGAGAGAGTAGTGTGTTTTGTGACTGCTGGTACTTTGAGATCAGAGCGAGGAGGAGGAGATTTAAATTTTGATTTAGACCCAACAGCTTTTTTAAGAGCTACATTTTTTTTTCTTTTCTGTATTCTTTTTTACTTAATTTGCTCTTTCTGTAATTTTCTGTAAATTTTACTTTTCTTACCTCTGTAAGTAGCCAGTTGTTTGCCTGTGTCTGTGTGACTGTGTGTGTAGTGACTGCTCGGACTGAGGGAGCTCAGTACGAGAGACGGACCAGGGTGAGGGAATGTCTGGGGCAGAGGCAGCTCTGGGAGAGCGTGGTAGTGGTAAATGTCGTACCATGCACATGTGTGGAGGGCATGGGCACCCATTCCTGTTGGACCGCTCAAAACTTCTTTCCAGTCTGTGTATGTACTGCAGACACTGTCCAACTCCCTGACTTAAAACAAACATTAATGAGTACAATGGTGGGGTGGTGAAGCATGGAGAGATACTTACAATACATCCAAGTAACTATTAAAAAAAATTAATGTTGTGATTCGTGATGTGATCGTGAATCGTGATTTGTGACTGCATTTGTGACCACGATGATGAAGAAATGTGAATGCCTACCACCTACATCTTCACTTCTCCGATGAGCTGTAGCTTAAAACTCCAGACTTAAAAACACATATCAATGAGTACAATGGTGGGGTGGTGAAGCCTGGATAGATACTACAAAACAGGCTTACAATACATCCAAGTAAGTAGAAAAAAAATTAATGTTGTGATTTGTAACGTGAATGATCATGAATCGTGATTTGTGACTGCATTTATAACCGTGATGATGAAGAACATGATTTGTATCACGAGTGACTCGTGATGATGGTCCTGACTTAAAAATGCATATTAATGAGTACAATGTTCATGCAGAATTAAGCACTACACCTGTCCAATACTCTGAAGGGAAGCCAAAGAAACAACTGTGACTTAAGTTACAGATGGAGATTGGGCCCTAAAGAGATGCAAATGCACAGACAGATTAAGATTGCGCTGTGCACTGAAGAGATGCAGGCCCAAAGGCACAACACCTAACCAGTGCTCACCATCAGAAATTCAAATCTGGAAAAGAATACCTTTGCTGGTTAGGGTGGGCTGCGGGGTGCAGCGTACTGCACTGCTGCAGTAACAGTCACTAGTACTAGTACCAGTAAAGATACCACAAAGAAGTACAAAAATCACACAGCTGCAGTGAATAGCAGCTTCACAGTGCTGAAATTATTATGTGGCACAATAAAAGGTGTCTGATTTGATGACATGCATCACACATATACTCACACACACACTAAGTAATGCATATAGCAAATTGAAAACTTCAGTAATATAATCACATATTTTAAACACACTAAAATTATGCACTGCTGCACCACAACAATCAGCAAAAAAATGGCAAGAAATATTGAAAATATTACTGTGTGTACATTAACACAGTTATACAAGAAAAATATCACCAAAACAGAAAGCACTGTATTTTTCTCCAAGTTAATCTACCTACATCACAGATACACCCCTCCCCCAAAGCACACTTACACTGTCTCTCAGTACACAGACTGAATGTTGTACATTAACATTCAAAATCCATACACAATAAATGCTCAATGATATGAGCACAGGAGGGTTTCATATAATCGATTAACTAAAGTTTCAGCAAACAAAATGACTCAAAAAGGCTTTTTTAACAGCTTTTTGAAGGTTTGAATCGCAAGAGCTCTCAGAGCAGATTGTCTCCTACAGCTTCCTACACACACTACCCCAAACTGAGGCTGTTCAGAACAATCTAGAGCTCATGTGACCTGAAATCCCATGAATCACTGCACAATTCGCCTTTGGAGCTTAAAAACAAGGCGAATTTAGGTGAAATACATTGTTTTCAATGTACTTCGCCTTAAGAATTGGTGGAGTAGTGGTTTGGGAAGGCGGAGTAATGCAAAGTCAGTGTTTTCAATGGACTTCACGTTACCCATTAATAACGCAAAGTACTCCGCTTTGTGTTGCGAACCACTCCGCGAATTTGCCTTCACTCTGTGAATCACTCCATGGAGCGAATTTGGGCCACTTCGCCCATCACTATTCACAAGTAGCATTTTATTATTAATAACAATAAAAACAAATTACAGGATAGCACTTAACAAAGGCAGTACAAATAAACAAACAAAAAAGAAGTCCTTTATTTCAGAGTCTCTTTTCAGTTTGAATCTCATGTTCTCTAACTCTAAACAAAACATTGCTCTCTTTTTATAAGATGTCTTTCCTTGGCAGTTTAACCTCTGCATCCTGTTCTTGTAAACTTCATCATCTGTTTTTCACAAAATGTAACAATTCTTTTTTTCACTGACTTCCTGTTGTCAGCCTGAAGAGTACATTGATCTTCTTAACAAGTGCAACCAAATAAGGCAGCCTGTCCCAGGGCTGATTTCCTGCTGACAGTTCTGTTAACAAGCTTGTGAAAGGTCACATATTTTCTCTATGTTAGCCCCCTGTGTTCCAAACTACTAACTTCTGTAACAAACTCAAGCAGCTGTCTGTCATCATTTCAACAATATAATTGTATACATTTGCCAACCAAGAGATTTCATTTTCATATACAGATTCCCATATATGTTTTTTAACCACAGAGAAGCAAAGGCTTTGAGGCAGTGTAGCACAGTGGGTTAAGGCTCTGAGCTGCAAATCTGGAGACCTGAGTTTGAATCCCACAGTCACCTAGGTGCATACTGTGTGATCCTGAGCAAGTTACTTAACTTCCTTGTGCTCCCAGGTCGCATCTGGAAACATGCTTTGGCTTAGTGTGCTACTCCTGGTTAAACAATGTTCCCTTTCCCTTTCCCAAAGGGAGAAAGAAAGAATAGAAACAGCAAATCAATGAGAGATATTGGGGGAAATTGTGGGACCATCAGAGTGGCCAGTTCCTAGGTGCTGCAAGGAAAATGGTATTGCACAATCAGACAGGCAAGAGATAGACAAGTGGCAGAATTGGAGAGGATAAAAATAGATCCTTGCTTTTACTTTCATCTGTATAACAACTGGGACATGATCTTATCCAACCCTGTCACATACCCCCTTCTTTAAGAGGGAATCTGTTTTTTTCTTTTCTTTAAAAACAGGTTTCCAAAACCTTCATTTATTTCCATTTCAGCATTACCTTATAACATTTTTGGTTCTTTGCATATGCAGTATCCCTTTTTCATAACACATTTTACAGCAAACATTTCAGTTAATCACACATTTTTCAACTTTCTGAATTCTCAATTCCTGAACTATATCTTGCTAGAAAATCAGCATTGACATTCTCTTTCCTAGATTTGTGTATCACTTTGAATTTAAATGACTGTAGTGCCAGGTACCACATTGTGATTCTGGGATTTTTATCATTCATCTGATTATGTCAGCAGAGATGACTGTTATCTGCTATATGTACAAAGTCAGCTCCTAGCAAATAAAACATAAGGGACTCCATTGCCCATTTTGCAGCAAGGCATTCCTTTTCTATAGTGGAGTACATTTTCTCCCAGTCCTGCAGTTTTCTATTGATATACAGAATGAAATGTTCCTTTTCATCTATATTCTGACTCAAGACAGCACCTAGACCTACCTCTGATGCATCTCTCTATAACAGAAATTGTTTCTCAAAGTCTGGACTTCTTAAAATGGGATGAACATAATATAGTCTTGATGACCCAAAATGCCTCATCACACTCTGGGGACCATGACCGTCTCACATTACTTGAGTACCATTTTTTAATGAGTTCAGTCAGGAGAGTAGATAACTGGGCAAAGTTGGGAACAAATCTCTGGTAGTAACCAGCCATACCTAAAAATGAGCTAACATGTTCCTTTGTTTTAGGAACAGGAGTTGTTTTAGGAACAGGTGTTGCTCTGGCTCTCCTCCATTGTTTCACTTTTGCTAATCACTGTAACCTGTTATGTACAGTAATATGTCATTGCTATATGTTCACCTGTACATGCTATAACCTACATCTGTACTAATTGTGTATCCTACTAGTCCGGTAACTCTCGGGTCACCCCTGAAAAAGGGACCTCTGGGGCCCAGTGGGTCTACCCAGTCATCAAAATTCAATAAATAAATTTCCCAAAATATAACCCAAATATCTGCTTTTTTGCATGCCTAATATACACTTGGTAGGATTAATGGTCAAAACTGCATTTTTGATAGATTGGATAACTGCTCAAAGGTGTTCCAGGTGACTTTTCCAGTCTGGACTATACACCACAACATCATCCAGGTAAGCAGCAGAATGACCAGTGTGCAGAGCTAGAATTACATCCATGTACCATTGGAATGTTGGGATGCACCATGTAAACCAAACAGCATGATGGTGAACTGATAAAATCCAATTGCGTAAAAAATGTAGTTTTATCTTTGGATTCTTTAATTAGGGGAATTTGTCAGAGACCAAGGGTACTAATGTACTTGGTAGTTCTCAGTCTTTCCACCAAATCATCTATCCTGGGCATAGGATAGCTGTCAAATACGAACACTTGATTAGGTTTCCTTAATTCAAGGTAGATTCTTACACCCCTTTCTTTTTTGTCTACAAGCACCATTAGTGATGGCCAAGTACTTCTTGATCCTTCAATGACACCCAACCCTTTGATTTTTTGTATTTCTTTAACTATGTCTGCTCTTAGCTGCTTTGATAATCTGTATGTCTTTTGTCTGATAGGATGAGCTTTCCCTGTTACTATTACGTGCTCAACCCCTTAAATGTTTTTGCTAAGTTACATTTTTCTGAAGTTTGTTCTATGGATAAGGAAACATTCATCTTTACAGCATCAGAAATTACAGTTTGTTCTAGTATGTCATAAGCTATATAAATATCTTCTTTAGTAGTTTCTTTTCATACTAACAAAGTAAACTCTGAATTTTTTCAATCCATTTCTTCAGGAGGTTAGCATGGTATATCTTGGTAGGATTTTTCTTTTAGGGGTCTCATCTCACAGTTAACCCTTAGGCTTTCGACAAAATTAGAACACACAGGAACTCTGATATATCAGTCCGTGGTGCAATGAGGGTTAACTGTATCAGTATGTCTAACCACTTTATGAGGCCCTTGCCACTTCAGTAACAGTTTGTTTTCTGTAATGGGTAACAGTAACAAGATCTTTTCATCTGGCTCATATACTTTTCCTTTTACCCATGGCCATAATACTCCTTCTGCTGTTTTGGGGTTTCTTCCTGACTACTGTGGGCAATTTCAACATATTTTGCTAGTTTCATTCTCAGTGCTCACATATAAGATGTAATATAGTCTTTCTTAGCAGGGTTATCTTCCTATGTTCCTTTTATTACATCTAGTGGCCCTATAAGATGTTAGCCATATAATATTTCAAAGCGTGAAAAACCTGTTGATGTTTCTGGTACTTCTCTGTAAGCAAAAAGCAGGTGCGGTAAATATTGGTCCCAATCTTTTCCTTCTCCTTTCACAAACCTTTTTAACATGCATTTTAGGGTTTGATTAAAATGCTCAACAAGACCATCTGTGTGAGAGTGATAAGGGGAGGTTCTTATCACAGCAATGCACAGTAGTCGGTACAGCTCCCTCAGTAAAGCAGCACCAAAATTATTACCATGATCAGGAATAATTTCTTTAGGTATGTCCACCCTACTGAAAATTTTCACTGGCCCTGCTGGCACTTTTGGGGCTGCAACAGTACACACTGGATTTGCCTCTGGGTATTGAGTAGCATAGTCACATACTACCAAAATGAACTGATTATCCTTTTTACTTTTGTCTAAGGGGCCAACCACATCATTGCAATTCTCTCAAAAGGCAACAAGGGTAGAGGCACCCTGGGCACCTTGTCTTTTATAGTCACTGAGGCTACTTTCTGACATCCTGCACAAGAACAGCAATGTGTACCAACCTCCTCATGCATCCCAGCCCAGTAAAATTGCCATAGGAATATTATATGCTATCTGTAATGACTCAGCTCTATACTTCCTTGGAATGACTCATTGATCTATCAGTTCTTGCATCTGAAAATTAACCAAAACTCTGTACAGTAACCCATTTTTGAACATTTGTTCATCCTGTTTTTGTGTCACTGCCAGCTGCTTAAAATAATCATGGAGAGAAACATTGTTAGTTTGCTCAGAAACAAAATCATAATCAGTTATCAGCTTACTTTCAGCATTTTTGTTGCCACAATACTTTCAGGTGGCTTTCTTTCCTGCTCTTCTGGAACTTGCACATGGGCTCAGATAAGTCCTAATCAAAGTTACCAAAAGGACAAGAATCCCCAACATCTGAGATTTTCTTTGCCTGTGCTCTTGATATCACAGCTGCTGAAACAGTATGGTTTACTCCCTCTGTGATTAATTTACTGTAGCAAATTCTGGAAAGTCATTTCCAAGAATCACAGGTACAGATAACTTTGTTACTACCCCCACTTTCATTTGGTGTGACACAGCATTAATGTTCAGAGTCACTTGGGTGGTGGGATATTATCAGGTATTCCTGTGGATGCAGATGACCCCAGTATCTGTTTCTTTTGCATAGTGTTTTCCCAGAACATCAACATACACCAGGGTCTGTCTGCTCCCCAAACCTGTAAGTCCCTTCACAGTCTTATCTCCCATCTTGACAGCTGTTAAATACTTGCCTCAATTTACTAAGGCCAAATTTGTTCCAGTGTAACCATCCTTATGTTTATGACAGTTTCTTGCAATATGGCCTGGCCTATTACATTTTATAGCAAATAAAGTCTTTGGGTGCAGATTTGTTACCCCTGTCAGAGTTCTTATCTGCCCTGGAGTTAAACTGGTAAAAAGAAGGCCTTACCAGTCCTTAGCTATTACTTCGCTGTTGTGTCTGTCTGGCCATCTTATAGTCCTCAGCCAAAGAAACTGCATTTTTCCCACTTTCTGGTCAGTGTTCTTTTACCCAAAGCTGCACGTCTGTGAGAAGGATGCTGATGAAATACTTCACTGCATATATGTCAATGATCTGTGGGACTGTTTTGCCATCTGGTTGGAGCCATTTAATGAGGAGTTCTTTGAGTCTGGAGAAGGCTTCTCAAGGATTGTCAAATAAGTGGCACTTTAGGTAATGGAATCTTTGCCTGTAGGTTTCTCCAGAGATGTCTTATCTTTTAAGGATTTCTCTTTTCACAAGGTCATAGTTTTCTGACTGTACAGTGTCCATATTGCTGTAGACATGTTGGAATTTACCTATCAGATACGGTACTAGCATGGTTGCCCTTTGGTGTTTTGGCCATTGGCAGGCTCTGACTACCCTTTCAAAAGTTGTCAGGTATATTGTATCATCTGAGGGACACAGAATTGTAAGTTTAATGTCTTTTAAGTTGTTAAGACTTTTTTCATTGACATTCCTGTGATCCACCTGAAGAGTGCGTTGATCTTCTTAACAAGTGAACCCATTAAGATGTCCTGTCCCAGGGTTGATTTCCTGCTGACAATTCTGCTAACAAGCTTGTGAAAGGTCAAAAGTTTTCTCAAGGTCAGCCCCTATGTTCCAAACTGCTAACTTCTCTAGCAAACCCAAGTACCTGTCTGCCTCATTTCAGCAATATAACTGCACATAGTTGCAAACCAAGGGATCTCAGTGTCACATAAAGATTCATATATATTTTTTAACCACAGAGATGTAAGGGGAGAAAGAATGAATAGAAACTGGAAGTGATGGAAGGGAGATAACAGAGGGAAATTGTGGGACCATCGGAGTGGCCAATTCCTAGGTGCCACAAGGAAAACTCAATTTTGCAATCAGACAGGCAAGAGATAGACAAATACCAGAATAGGAGAGGAGAAAAGTAGATCCTTGCTTTTAACACTCTCTTCATAACAAATGGGACAGGGTCTTATCCAACCCTGTCACACCACCATTGAGAAAATTTAGAAATATTTTAATATTTAGACACAATGCAGCTTATTTTTAATTGTTTTCTGTAATTCTCCTATTTATTTATCTTAGCTCCCTGAGAGAAGCTTGTCATATACTAGAGCACTATCACATTGTCTAGTATCATGTGCTGACATTTCAATCATGCGACCTTCATGAAAGCCAATGAGATTCATGCTGCATACTCTGATGTCTGACAAGCTCAGACACAGTCTCTGCTTCTGGAATGTGTGGAAATTAGTGAGGATATGGTCAACTGTTTTAAATAAAGGTCTTTAGTACAGTTCCACAATACCATCAGGGATCAGGTGAAGGAGGAGTCTGCTTGATAAAAGGGGATACCATAGGTAGGTAGGGTTCTTGTGTGGAGATGGTCAAGTTTGTGCACAAGACTGCACACATTTTTGCATGGATGTATTGTGCCAAGTTGTTAATGGCAACATAATGACATGTAAATGACCCCTTAGCATCATACAGGCTGTACAGTATGTGGTCATTAGTAAGTAGAAGATTATTTATAACAGTACTCTTCCCCAGAGGACCAGGGCACTTTACAATTAGGGCAGAATAGTCAACATAAATAAATATACACAGAAACATAGCATATCTCAGAATAATAAATAGATAATAAATAAATAAAACTCATAAATAAAACTCAGCTGGGACAAATCAATAGAGGGAACCATCAGTCTCTTATGCTTGATGGAGCAGATGCATCTTCAGATCCCTCTTAGAGGCCTTCACCAAGGGGGCATCTCTGATGGCTCTTACGAGGGAATTCCATAATGCTGAGCCAGCCACCTTGAAGGCCTGGTCTCCAGACAGTTTAAGCCTATCTCTTGGTGCAATCAGGAGGCTCACCTCCACCGAGCAGAGAGAGTGCGATGGCACATGAGAATGCTGGAGATCTCTCAGATAGCCAGGACCCAATCCATGTATGGCCTTATAAGTCAGCAACCCCACTTTGAAGGGAAATACACAACTTCTCTGGCAAACAGTGCTGTTTGCTCAGCACCAGGGACACATGACATGTCTGCAAAAGGCCAGTTAGTAGTCTCACCATTGCATTCTGAACCAGCTGCAGGCATTGTAACATACCTCCACTTACTCCGAGGTATAAAGCATTGCAGTAGTTGAGTTGAGATGTCACAAATGCATGCACTAGAGTCAACAGGTCATCAAGAGGGATAAGAGATTAACCCAGCTGATGTTCCTTAGATGGTAAAAGACACTCTGGACTACAGCTGACACCTGAGCTTCAAGTGTCAGTCCTTCATCCTGAGTGACCCCCAGATTTTTCACCTTTGGGGCAGCCAGAAGCTTCGATGAGCTGAACCAATGTCCAGTCTCCTTCTCAGAAGCTGCCACATTCCTCCTATGACCTGGATCAACTACTAGTACCTCAGTCTTATCAGGGTTTAGTCTTGCCAGCTCAATTACATCTAGTCTTGGATCTCAGACAAGCACTCATTAAGAACATCCACTGCATCCAGCATCCTGGGTGCAAAAGTCAGATACAGCTGGGTATCATCTGCAAAGCAGTGAAGCCCCAGCCAGTACCATCTAATGATCACTCCCAGGGGCAGCATGTACACTGCAAACAGCATGGGTGAGAGTACCATACCATGAGGAATGCCACAAGGCAGTGACACTGGGTGTGAGGAGAAATTCTCCAACACTACCCTTTGTGTCTTGTCCCTGAGGTAGGACTCAAATTACAAGATGACTTTGCCAGTGGGCCCTATATATCTCCTCAGCTGATCTAACAACAGCCCACAGTCTGCAGTGTCAAAGGCTGACGAGAGATCAAGGAAGACAATAACTGCTTTCCTCTATCACTCTCTTGTTACAGATTTGTTAAGAATCCAGAATTTGACGGCAGATAGGGGTCACTTGGCCCACCCAGTCTTCTCATTTTATTTATTTATTTTTTCCTTTTTTCTTTTTCTACCTTCATTTTTTGCTGTACACCCACTTGATTTAAGGTGCTCTCTCTTCCCCTCTTCCTTACTCATATGATTCCCTTGTGCCTATCCCAGGTATTTTTGAACTCCACCACTGTTGTTGCCTTCACTACCTCAACTGGAAGGCTGTTCTATAAATCCACCACTCTTTCTGTGAATAAATATTTCCTCACATCTCTCCTGAACTCCCCTTTCCAGTTTCATAGCATGTCCCCTTATTCTAGAGCACCTTTTTTTCTGAAAAATCTTCCCCTTTTGTACCTTATTATCCCCCATGAGGTATTTAAAGATCTCTATCATATCCCCTCTCTCCCTCCTTTCCTCCAGGATGTACATATTGAGCTCCTTTAGCTTCTCTTCATATGGCTTATGATGCAGACCCTGTACCATTTTGGTAGCCCTCCTGTAGACCACCTTCACTCTATCTATGGTCTTCCTGAGATGCAGTCTCCAGAACTGGACACAGTACTCAGTGTGGGGTCTTTCTAATGATCTAAATAGGGGCACCACCACACCACCACCTCCCCTTTTCTACTAGTGATACCCCTTCTTATGCACCATAGGATCCCACTAGCCCTTCCAACTGCCTTGTCACATTGCCTGGCCACCTTTAGGTCATCTGATATGATTACCCCAGGTCTTTTTCCTGCTTGGTCATTGTGAGTGTCTCTCCACCCATTTTGTACTCCGCTCCTGGTTTTCTATGACCTAAGTGCATTATTTTGCACTTTTTTTGCATCAAAACCCAACTTCCATACCCTTGATCACTCCTCCAGTTTTCTCAGATCTCTGCCAAATCCGTTCCACCCTCCCCGGAGTGTCCACCCTGTTACAGATTTTGGTGTTGTCTGCAAAGAGGCAGCTCTTCCTTTTCAGCCCCTCTGCTGTGTCATTAATAAAGATATTAAAGAGGACTGAACTGAACCCTGAGGTACCCAGTGGTTACCCTCCCTTCCTCAAAGTGTACTCCATTTACCACCACCCTCTGTCTCCTATCCCCTAACTAGTTTCTTACTTAGGATACCACCTTGTTGCCCAGCCCCAAGCTACTTAACCTGCTTACCAGTCTCATATGTGGAACAGTGTCAAAAGCCTTGCTAAAAGAAGAAAAGTGATCATGTATGACCTTGTTCGCTCAGGAAGGGGATGACCATTAGGGTTGATGACCCCAAGGAAGACCCCACCACTGATTCAACAAGATTCCAGAAGCCTAAATCCCTAATGTTTTTTCCTTGTGTTGCTTGGGGGATGAGAGTGGGGAGTTTGGGTTGGAAACCCTAACATCAAATTTCTCTGCTTTTATTGCATTAAGTTGAACCCTAATTGGTGCATTAATGCAGATTTTTGTAGCAAATTTCCTTTCTTTTTTAGGTAGTGAAATCATATCCTCATTCACGCAACTAGCATGAACAGATGTAGACCCTCTGGTCCTGCCCCAAGGAAAGACTCCATCTGCCTATAGGAGTGCAGTGACGGATGTCAGGAATGCATAGGGCTGTCCTGTGGGCTATGGATGTGCAGGGCCCTCTGGCTGCAGAACAGATGCACAGGTCAAAGAGTCCATCTCTCAGTCATTGTACTAGGCTCTCTGTCACCCATGGATGCAGAGGTGCAGGGCCCTATGCCAAGAGAGGTATTGTTTTCACTATATGGTATCTGGATCCACGCAGGCAACCTTGCACCTTTCCTTCCCTGGCTGGAGGAAGGAGTCACATAACAGTGTCATCCCCCAGCCTTGCCCCACCCAACTGATTCACTGAGCTTGCTCCCAAACTCAGCTCACCAGCATGAGATCACAAAGCACTACACATTGAGGTAAAGGCTGGCACTACACACAATGTTTCTTTTCTTTTGTTTACTTCTATTTATCTCCTTCACTGACCGGGCCCCATCCACCAGCCCTTCCAGCCCCATGACCCCGGTACCCACTGGAAATCACCTCATGGTTTTGAGGTGCCAGCTGGCTGGGTGTGGAGCATGTGGGGGACTGACTTCATCTCACAGGTTGGTGGGATGTTTTGTCATCCATTTTCTCTCCTCCCTGAGTGCAGTGTGGCAGTGTGCACTGATGCCAGTGACCGAACCACACATACTACTGTACACGGCACACTGGATGACTGCTCCATCTCCACTCCCTGCATCTATGGAGCTGGTGTGCCATCTCTCAGCTGCCACTAGGGGCCAGGCATGCACCAGTCTCCAGTCCCACCCCTTCCCGGGAGAGGAGAGCTGTTCTACGGATGCTCAGTCCTCTCCCTCCCAGACCAACCCACGGCAACCCACTCGCACCTCAAGCACAGATCCCTGGCATAGCAGGAGGCAAGGCAGTGATGCATCAGACCTCCATGCCACTGGGTCAGCCACACACACACACGCACAATATTTCTTAATAATTTTTCTCATTTTGAGCCTATATTTTCAAGATAGTCATTTTATTGCTGCCCTTATAAACATGACACATGGCCTTAATAGTATATTGGACAAAACAACATTTCAAACCACAAGTGCTAAAACACAGTTCATCCAGGATTTAAAAAACAACACCTGTCATGGGTAGCATGTGGTGTTACAAAAAGGCTATGTTGAAAGTCTGGAGTTAAAATATTGAAATTAACAAAGTTATGAGTGAACATTGAAATATTTCAATGTTCACTCATAACTTAGTCATTTTACCCTATTTTTACACCACATTTTCAACATAGCCTTTTTATGACCTCACCTCATGAACCTGGTAGGTGAAAATGTTCAAATCCCACCTGAAACTGGATTTTGCACAGCAAGTGTAAAATCACCTTTCAGCATGGGTTTGAAAAATTTCAGCTGCTTTGTTCATGAGGTGGGGTCACAAAAAGGCAATGTTGAATGTTTGGTGGAAAAATATTGAAAATTTGAGAAGTCATGAGTGATCATTAAATTATTTCAATGTTCACACATAACTTGGTCATTTTACTTAATTTTTACACTAACTTTTCAACAAAACCTTCTTTTGACCCAAACTCATGAAGCCTACAGGTGAAAAACAAAGGTGATTTCATGCAGCAATCACAATCACCAGTCCCTTAACTGGCTCCCTCCACAAGCACAATGATCCTACCTGCTGGCTCGGACTATTGCCGATACCTTGCACAATCCCTCCTACTCACCACTATCCCTCCTTATCCAGCCTAGAACCTACTGCTGCAATCTATATCAGTCTTCATACAGTATGTTCATCTAGAACCCCCTAACATAACTACAAGGATGGGCCTAAAAGCCTTCTCTGCAGCCAGACACTCACTATGTAACAACCTCCATTCCTCCCTACGTTCCCTTGACCCACTTCTAAATTTATTTTATTAGATCATCAGTTTACAGACCTTTGAGTCATAGACTCAAGAAAAATCTAAATTCCTTGTTAAGAATGCACTTACTGTCCACCATGACCTGTGTCTGCTCACAGGCCACTAGCATGGCTTCACCTCCCTTGCAGCTCACCCTTACCCCTCCCCCTTTAGTGCTCCGCTCTCCTCTCCTACCCTCAATACTATTGTTATTTTTTTTGTTGAATGATGGTGCAATCTTACACTGTTTACCTAAATGTTGTATACCTTGTTTGTTCAGTTGCTGATGTACCTGGTACTGTTTACCTTATATTTTCTCTGTTAGCTTTACCTCCACTGTTATGTTCCTTGTATGATACACACTGCTCTCTCACTGTATTTGTACATTGTATGTGCCAGTTTCTGGCCTGGGCCATACCTGAAAAAGGTCTTCGGATCAGTAAACCAACATGGTTACTAAATGAATAAATATATAAAATCAACTTTCAGGATGGATTTGAAAACTTTCACTATATGTGTTCATGAGGTGGGGTCCCAAAAAGGCCATGTTGAACATTT
Organism: Neoceratodus forsteri; assembly: GCA_016271365.2. Classification (NCBI taxonomy): domain Eukaryota; kingdom Metazoa; phylum Chordata; order Ceratodontiformes; family Ceratodontidae; genus Neoceratodus; species Neoceratodus forsteri. The sequence goes on along the minus strand of CM057450.1, from coordinate 1,682,572,033 downwards.
GATGTAAAAATATTAAAAATTGAAAATGTTATGAGTGAAATTAAAAACCCATGGAAATACACCAACCAGACATACCTTATTTTCTCATATTGCAGTCACTGGTTCCAGCAGTATGTTTTCGATCAAAGAGTGCATCTCAGCCAGCTTGGTGGTGCTGAGGGTTGAGGCACTGTGTGCCACACTTTGCTGCACACCAGCTCTCCTTCTCTGGGGAGGGGGGACTCCAGCAGTCGGAGCTTTCCCAGCCCCTTACAGAGGCTGGGGGAAGGCACACTGAGGCCACAACACAAGGGATGGGGAGCGACGCAGATGCCAGGTGGTGTCACACATAGGAGTGTGTGTGGCACCATGGAGCTTGTCATCGCACACGCTGCCCCATCGGGGGAGAGAACCAAGAAAATAGCTTCCAGCAGATGACAGGGGAGCTTGCAGGCCCCGCTCCCAGCCAGCCACAGCGCAATCCTGGATCTGGACTCAGTGGAGGAGAGCCCCCTCCACTACCCCACCAGACTGGATAAACCCTGGGAGCATATGAGCAGGTTGGTGGATGCCAGGGTGAGGGGGCTGGGGCTCCCCTTGATTGTGAGGGCTGCAGGAACAAGGAGCATAAACAATCTAAAAAAAAGAGAGTGGGTCTCTGTTGTGTGACATGTTCAGGTGAGTGAATGTGTGTGAGGGATGTGGGGTGGGAGTGCTGAATTGGGGGTTGAAGTGGGCTGGGTGGGGGGTCTGAGATCAGATTGCCAATGGACCACTTTTTCCTACAGGTTATTAAAAAAATATACTGAGGAGTTTTTCTTTTTGCAAGTTTAAAATTTGTATTGGACTTGACACTGGGGATTGTGCACTCCAATACTGACTAAACTCTAAGGTGGCATTGGATGTGGGCACCTTGGTGTTGCCATTTAAGGGTTTTGGGGGGATGGACAACATGGAGGGAAGGGGGTTTGGGTAAGTGCTGCCAGGGGTGGGCACTCAATCAGGTTTACAGTATCCAGCCCAGCTTCCATTCAGCTCCCCCACCTCGCTGCAATTGGCACACAGTGTGGCTCCATGATTCTCCTACTCCTGACTGTAAACTGTCCCCCACGATCATGCTGCTCCTCAAGCCCACTGCCTGCCTTTGCCTTGGGCTTCCCCTCCTGCCTTTTCTCTGAGTAGATAGATAGATAGATAGATAGATAGTTAGATGAATGGACGGATGGGCAGACAGACAGACAGATAGCTACTGGTTGAGTTGAGTAACAGAACACTAAGTGTGGTTGTAAATGGGGTTAGCTTGCAGGAGGGATGGGTAACAAGTGGCGTGCGCCAGGGATCAGTGCTGGGACCAGTGCTGTTCAATGTCTTCATAAGTGATACTGCAGAGAGTCTAGAAGGGAGGGTTAGCCTGTTCACAGATGATACAAGGCTATGCAACAGCATAGATACACAGGAAAGTATAGAAAATATGAAGAGAGTTCCAAAGAGGCTAGAAAACTGGTCCAAGGAATGGCAGTTTGGTTTCAATGCAAAAAAGTGCAGGGTTATGCTCCTGGGGAGAGGGAATCCTAGGGTCGAGTAGGAACTAGACGGGGTAACACTGGAGGCCACCAAAGAAGAAAGAGATCTAGGGGTAGTCATAGAAGACAACTTCAAAGTGGCTAAATAGGGCAACATAGCAGTCAGAAAGGCTAACAGAATACTAGGGTGCATAAGGAGGGGTATAAAAGTAGAAGGAGGGAAATGGTGGTACAAAACCCTAGTAAGACCTCATCTGGAGTACTGTCTTCAGTTCTGGAGGCCCAATCTCTAAAAAGACATAGACAGGATGGAGACGGTACAGAGGAGGGTGACAAAAATGGTGTCCGGGATGCAGCATGAGTCGTGTGAGGAGAGACTCAGAGCTCTCAATGTGTACTCCCTGGAGGAGAGGAGAAAGAGGGGGTACATGATAGAGACCCTAAAATATCTGAAGGGATCATCACGGTACCAGAGAACAGTCTCTTTCACATGAAGGGAAATAGCAGAACAAGGGGACACAGCATGAGACTAAAAGGGGGAACACTTAGGAGGAACTTGAGGAAATTTTACTTCACTGAAAGGGTGGTGGAGAGGTGGAACAGTCTCCCCCAGGAAATGGCATGGGCAGCCAGGGTTCAGGGGTTCAAGAATGTGTAGGATAGGTACTTGGGAATTATCAAACTAGGGTGAAACGGGGAGAACTTGTAGCATCTAGGGTACCATAAGCATTAGAAAGAGGGATAGGGCAGACTAGATGGGCCACAGGGCCCTTATCCTCCGACAACATCTATGTATCTATGTTGCTATGTAGATCCAACAATCAGCATCTCACTGCTGCTACAGAAGCTGGCAGCACCTCTCCATCTGAGGCTGCAGATGTGAAGATTGTCCTGCTGTTCACATACAGAGAAGGCAGGTGGACAGCTCCTCTCAGTAGGGCTTATGCATGACCCGGGCGTGGGTACATGCGAAAGGTGCATACCAGACCTGTACAGCACTGCACCTGCAGGCAGGTCCATACTGGCCGGCATTAACCATTGCTGGCCACCTGTCTGTGGCCCCACCCACAGGCATGCAGCAGTGTGGGTTAGGAACATGGACACACAGGTGGACATCTAGCTAGATGCCCATCCCGGTTCCCAGAGTGGATCCCTGCTGTGCTCATGCAGGGGGTCCTGGGATGATGCATAGTCCTATTGGGTTTAAATACTGGGTGTTTGCCCAAATGGACAACCCCAGCCCTATCAGGGAACACGGTGGGAAGGTGCTGATGTGTGCAGGGGAATCCCATTGCAGTTGCGCCCTGCTGTTAACCAGTGGGGGGCACGTAAAGACTTACAGCATGGTCCCCCCTCATGCAACATTACCCATGCTAGTGTGGCATGTAAGTGCTGTCATACATATGTGTGGCTCAGGCACCCCCCCAGACATGCCTCTTCCCACCCCTGGCATGGAGATACATGGCCTGCTGAGGGATTCTGCATGCAAGGCACTAGCACGCCTGTGAAGAATGCCACCGGGGGGTGCACAGCTGACCTCTGCATGGCATTCAGATGTGGGAAGGCTTATGCTCTGCCTGTATGCAGTGTGTAGGCATTTGTGCACAGTGCCCAATAAGCTGGACACCCTGAATTTTGGGGTGCCTAGAAAATGTAGTTCTGGCCATTTTTTCAAAAAGCAAATACCAGAATCCAACTAAACAAATCCCGTTCAGCTAGGTTCAGGTGCTTGTTTTTAAAAAATAAACCATTTTCATGGATTTTTTATGTTTTTTAGTTTGGAGGACAAAAGCAAGATATTAGTCATCAAGAACATCTTTTTCGTGTTGTGAGAAGCAAGTGGTAAAAAAACAAAAAGCTCTCACAACAAGGAATTTTTAATGTTCTGTCAGAGGATTATCCAAAAATCCTACTGAGCATACTTAGCACAGCTCAGAAAAAAATGTTATATCCTTGTAACTCAGGAACAGTTTAATATTTGTTTCACGGAACTTTCGAAAGGAACACCCTTGACACAGACCGCGTCTACCTGGAATGTTTCGGAAAAAAAGTTCTGTTCCATCTAGGCTGGAGGTGAGAGCAAAAAACCCATGTTAAATTTACAAAAAAAAAGGAGCCCACTATAGGAAAACGACATATGTGGATCTCAGAAACCACACCAGCTGCCATCACAAACATTCCATATAATTAGACCTTGCCTCCTAGACAATGCATGCCATATTTGAGACAATTTTGTCATATTCTGCCAAAGCTATTAATGTGCAAAGAAGTAAGGGGTTTAACATAGAACCTGTCAGGCAACCCTAACTATACTAGTACTACCGTACCAGTACTTTTTTTATAACATGTGTACATATAAATTTATAAAATGGGTAGGAAAAATCATGTCTGCTGATTGATTGAAACACATCACATGATCGTGCATATATCAGAGCGCGATTGCACTCCTGCATTTCCACCCCCTCCAAAACAATTTTGTTATTTTAAAAGATAGATAACCCACTCTAGGGTGTGCAGTCATGCTCTGATATATGCATGCCTTGGGTGGTTGACACACGAGGACTTAACAACGCACACCAAGGCGTGCGTACTGTATATCAGAGGACAACTGCACACCTCAGAATGGGTTATCTATTACATATATATATATATATATATATATATATATATACTGTGTATATATATATATATATATATATATATATATACACACTCTCTGAGTGTGCAGTCATGCTGTGGTATATGCACGCCTTGGTGTAAAGTCAACCACCCAAGGCGTGCATACACCAGAGCACGAGCTCTCGGAGTGGGTTATCTATCTTATAAAATGGGCAAAATTGTTTTGGAGAGGGATAAAAGTGTAGGTGTGTGCCACGCTCTGATATACGCACAGTCATGTGATGTGTTTTATACAATCAGAACATTGATTTGTATTTGTTTCACTCATTTTATAAATATTATATGTATATACATATATCTATCTATCTATCTATCTATTATATATATATATATATATATATATATATATATATAGAGAGAGAGAGAGAGATAGATATATATATCTATACACAGACACACATATATATATTTATAAAATGGGTAAGGAAATTGCTGCTCTATTATTGGAGCATGAGCATCACATGACCGTGCGTATATTAGAGCATGACTGCACACCTGCACTTTTACCCCCTAAAAAACTATTTTACCATTTTATAAGATAGATAACTCACTCTAGGATGTGCGGTCACGCTCTGATATACGTACACCTTGGGTGGTTGACGCACTCGGCCTGCAGCCTCATGCGTTACAATGCTCACCAAAGCGTGTGTATATCAGAGTGGCTCACACCCTAAGAGTGTGTTATCTATTACTATATATGTATTATATAATCCCACTCTTATGTGTGCTGTCACGCTGTGATATACGCACGCCTTGGTGTGCGTTGTTACGCACGAAGCTGCAGGCCGAGTGCGTCAACCACCCAAGGCGTGCGTATATCAAAGCATGACTACACACCCTAGAGTGGGTTATCTATCTTATAAAATGGCAAAATTGTTTTGGAGGGGGGGGTGAAAGTGCAGGTGTGCGGTCGCGCTCTGATATACACATGGTTATGAAATGTGTTTCAACCAATCAGCAGACATAAGTTTTCCTACCCATTTTATAAATATATATATATATATATATATATCTTCATTGCAAACAGCTTTGTTGCATCAGTTAAGGTTGTTACTAAAGCAACGAAAGTAAGGAAATGTGGCATTAGGGTTTCCAACCCTTATACCTCACTCCCATCCTGCAGACACTGACAGGCGCCGGGAGTGTGCCTTGGTGTCATCAACCCTACTCCTCACCTCATTCCATAAGTAAATAAGCTGAGATGGGTACAGTATAGGAGAATGGGGGAGCATTAGGGCTGATGATCCCAAAGCACACCCCTGGCACCTGTTTGTGTCTGCAGGGTGGGGAAGGGGTGTTATGGTTGGAAACCCTAACGCCACATTTCCCTACTTTTGTCACTATAGTTAAAACCCTAACTAATGCATAATGAAGTTTTTTTCAATTAATTCCTTTTCTTTTTCAGATAGTATAACCATATCCTTTTTTGTCTGTGGGAACACAGGGCCCTGTGCTCCCACCCCTCCATAGATGCACATATGTGTGTAGGTGTGGAAGCACAGGGCTGGAGGGCCCTGTGCTTCCGTTAATAGAACAGCAGTGACCAAATCGTCAGCACAGCCATCCCATTACCCCACCGCATGTACCCCAGTTCAGAAAATGTTCCAGTCCATGACAAAACACAATTCTGTGCAACTGCAATGCCATTCCATGCCACAGGTGCAAAAACAGATTTTGGACAGGATTCGAAAAATGACAGCTGTGACATTCGTGAGGTGTAATAATAAGATGGCTATGTTGAAAATCTGGGGTCAAAATACTTCAAATTTTCAAAGTTACGAGTGGGCTTAGTGAAATTGCAAGGAATGGTCATAACTTTGGCATTTTTTTCATATTTGACCCCAAATTTTTAACAGTCTTCTTTTGATCCCACCTCACAAACCCCATAAGTGATAATGTGAAAATCCATGCTAAAACACCACTCTCCGTCACAAGTGCGAAAACACATTTTGGGCAGGAGGTAATGGCATTTCTTCAGTTCACGGTCAGCTTTGAAGAGTGCAGATGTGTTCCCACTCCAGTGCAGATTGCAGCGCCGGCCCTCCAGAGGTAAGTATGGGGTGAAAGGGTGTGTGCAGAGGGTGGGTGCGGATTGGGGGAGGAAAGGCTTTGTTTTGGTATTGTGCTGCAGATGGCAGCAGCTGCCGCCATGTTTATTTGAAATGTTTCATCAGGCAAAGCACGTAGGGGAGGCGTGTTTTTTGTGCAACTGCATGATGAGCTTGTCTCGGATTGCAGTGGCACATTTCTTTAAGGTTGAAGGCACTTTGCAAACTTCTGTCAGCGCTAGCATGCTGGCTAATTGGAGAATGAGGGATGCACCTTCTAAAGTGTGCCCTGCATTTGCCAACACTGACACACCCTTGCATTTCTCCTACTACCACAAAATGCACAAGACAACATAAAAAGTACTACAGCAAACTCAAAATGAAGGGAAGGTGCATTGTACAAGGCAGGAGAAAAGGGCAATAAAAGAGTAAAACTATATAGAATATGCAAAAAAATTGCTTTGCTCTGGCTTCCCAATACATGCTGAGTAGTGCTAAGTTAATAAAGCATAAGACAGTAGATTACCTGCCTCCTACAGGAAATCTGGTCTGTGAGTGTGTGTAGTAGCACTATAACTGGGTGAACTAACCCCAACTTCTTCAGTCTGAATTAATGTAGGGTTCCAATGAAAAGGAGCTCAGGCCAAACAGGAAAGGATCTTAAGACATGCTTGTGTTCCATAAACAAATGGAGTCTCTAGATAGCTCATGAACTGCAAAGGTCAATGCACTCTTAGCTTACATAATGTAGGAGGGAATTAGTGTTTTTGCATGCCTGACTCAGAACAAAACAAATAAATATTTATGTGTGTATGTATGCATTTAATTATTTCAAAAGTTTTACCAGGAAATACCTATTGAGTTGCTAGCAGATAATTTCTGGAGGCATCCTGGGAATGGGGTGGGGGAGAACAGTACACTGTAATAAGATGCAACTGGTTAAAAGCAATTGTGCAAAAGATAAATACAACATTTAGAGTATTCCAGTACAATAAAGGGCAACAGGTTAAATATAATAAGGAACTGTGCAAAAGGAAAATACAAAATTATTTTTTGCAGTTAATCTTTTTTATTGAGTATCAACATAAGAGTACAAACATTCGTAAGCAGGAGGTAACAGTACAGTATATACAGTATGTGTGACAGTTTACAGGCGACATTTCATTTGCAGATACACACTATACAATTAACACTACAATTTATGGGTACTGGTTTGACTACTGTTTATATACAGTTCTGACAGTTACAGTTTCATTGTGACGTTATTACTTAGGTTTTGATCACAGTCTTGGTGGGGGCAAGGGCTACGGGGAGGATCAAGTCAGAGAAGGAATTCCATGGGCTCTGGGAGAGTAAGATTTGGACCAACAGCTAGTCTCAACCATTCAGAGTGGCTTTAGTAGGTTTTTCCTCCAGACTGGGGTCTGGGAGTTGCTCCCTGAAGCTAGGTAGGAGAGATAGGGGCCCCATACCTTATGGTAAGTGAATAGGCTTTGTGTGGACAGATACAGCTGTAACCCCTAGGTGGCACTATCCTATGGGCTACTACCCCTGTCTGCATGACTAGGCACAGGTTGAGGGGCCTGAGCTCGGTGAATGGGTGCCTCCACCCGGAGGAATGGTTTTGGAGTAGTGTAACTGCTGTTGGTATAGCCTTCTGGGATGCTATAACCACCCACCAACCCTTCTAGTGGCCTAAACAGTTTAGCAACAGAACATTCACATTTACCATCTGACAGTAATGATATGCTCACACTCCTTGCACTAATCCCCAGGGCTGGATTTTCTGCAGCTGCCCTGGAAACCCCTGGAAAATAAGACCAGTGATACAACAATACAATATCAGTACTGTATCCCCATCAAGAAGGTACACACTAACCATTTTAGATGTGAAAAACCACAATCTGATTTATTCAGGGGGATGTGAACAGGGGTGGGTCATAAATGTTGCAGATGATTGGCAGTTCTAATTAAATTCAGGTTGATTAAGCATGCACAGTGAGTCCCTTTGATACAGTCCCTACAACCCTGGATACCCAGTATGTTAATCAGGCTTGCCTGAAGTGTTGCCCAGTGTAGATCAGCATTGCAACTGTTGCTGGGGCTCTTAGGAAGGAAAACAATTAACATGCACTCAACTCAAATATTTGTAATATGGAGCCGGACGGCTCAGTCTGTTACAATAAAGCCATACACAAGAAAATCAGATGACACACAAATGATCGTAGCTTTTGTTGCAGGGAGCTACCCTGTTTTGTACTCACACTACCCAGACAAGGATGCAGGACAGGTGAGATGAAGACCTTGTGGTGTTGTACTGGATTGCCAGGGGAAGCAGGGCCTACACGACTCACCGTGGTTGTCGCTACTTGTTCAGTGGTGTTGAGTAGGGGGCTGAATCCCCAAATGGGTCTTTCACCAGGAAATGTCTTTAAATTGGGAGCAGTGGCCTAGGCTGAAGTGGCAGGGCCCAGGCAGAGCAGACAGCTCGGATGAAGTCTGTGATGCATGCTGGACAGCCTCCAGCTAGCGTAACAGAACTTGTCATAGGGAACCAAATCGTAACCCATGCAACACATTCAGCACATCTATAGTACTTAAAGGATTTTGCCATAATTTGGATAAAGTCCATTTGCAACTTGCAGCTTCTCTGCTAAAACCTTTCGATCTGAAGCTCACTTCTGTATCAGGCGGGCCGATCGCTTCTGGAGCTAGTCTTCGGTCCACTGTCAAGTAGCACTAATACTCTTTTTCTCTGCAGACACAGGTCTAGAACTGGTAATTGGACAAGTCTGACTTTTACACTCAAGGCAATACTTCACACTAGAAAATGTGACAGGCAGGCCAGCAGAGCCTTCCTGCTGATTCTCCTTAGGCTTCAAGCAGGAGCAGCTGCTTGATGGCTCGAGCTGTTCACTCTCCAAACTCCAACTCTCGACTGACACACTGCTTCAGGCAGATCTGGGGATTTCCCAATAATCCATAAGGTTCGACTGGCTGAGGGAACTATCTGTCACAGAAAGGGATCCCCCTACAGGTCCATTTGGGCACCAAACCTTAAAAACTACAATTACTACTGAATTTCAGTCCTACAAGACCTCTGGGGAGAGTCTCCATTTTAGGTCCCCTTTGGTTTGCTTGGTCCAACACTGGCAGTCCAGAACCAAGATGGTGGCTCTCTACAAAAGTTAAAGCTGCAATGGAAGGCATGTTAGACAAACTCCTTTATTATTACAACAGATAAACAGTAAATAATCACTTTCCCTAACAGAGCTCCCTCTGTGCAAATAGTGACTGCAGAATGAAGCAGAAATACACACTTTCTGGCATGTTGTGAGCCTTAAATCACTTGGCCCCAGCCCAGACTAATTTTCTAATACAGCATAGGTGCTCTCTTAAAGAGACAGGCATGGAGGTTTACTGGAGCACTCTCATGCAGACACATTAAGCTACTGCAGACACAGGACACCATCCTGACAATTGGCATTAAGCAGCCCAGGAAGACATTTATAGGAACCCCTATTTATAGGGGGTTTACACAACAATCTGGAGTTTTTTGCTAGGGTTTCCATCACCTGAAGCCAATCCACCAGTTTAGGTATCTTAGGGGATCTCCATCTCATCAAAAGTAGCCTTTTTGCTTCCACTGTGGCTTGCAAAAGCCAGTGCAGTTGGATTCTGCTTAGCTGTGCCTAGGGAAGAGAAAGGACCAGTAGGTGTAAGGCTGGGGAGGGGGGATTTAGATTTTTAGTGATTTTCCACATTCTGACAAAACTTCGGACCAGAAACCTCCAATCCGTTTGCATTCCCACAGTGGTGCAACAGAATCGCTCCTTCTTTTCCACACCTCCAGCACGAATCAGTGGTGGTGAGGCCCATTTTTTTTAACATTACTGGGTGCGATACCATAAGTGTAAAATTTTCTTTTGAATGAACAAGCTTTACATGCACTCTTTACATGTACTCTGAGCCGGTCTCCAGCATCCCTCCCACTCTGATTCTTGTATAAGTTTTTCAAGCATTACCTGCCATCTATCTTTGGCTCTAAGGCTTGGGTTGGGGCTGCTTGAGCTATTATGGCCTGTAACGTTCCTGTCAACCCCTTGAGTCTCCGGAGCCATTGTGTTATGGGGAGGGGTTCATGATGGTGAGATCTACCCCCAGGGTGTGCACTGCAGATACATCTTATTTTTAACCATGCTCCATATAGACTCCTGAGTTGGAGATATTACCAAATGTCCACAGTCAGAACCTGGTATTTCTTTTGCAGTTGCTGAAAGGACGTCATGGTGGTCAGATCTGAGTCTAACAACTCACTGATGTTATGTATTCCACTTTTTTCCCACGACTACCAATATATTATCTAATTGTCTATCTTCAGATGGGGATTAAGCCAGATCAGTTTGTGTGTTCTGGGATGTATGCATATTTTAGCTGACTTACCTATCTTCAGAAGGGCTGTATGTGCTGCATTGACTGTGAGCCAAGGTGAGAATGCTTTGGGGAGATGGAATGTGAAGTAAGCTGCAGGGTTTACTCCCCCTAATATCGAGGTTTCAAGAGGTACCCATGCTGGGCGTGACATCCCTGTATCTCTAAACATATAGATAGATGTATTAGTTATGCTGGTTAGGGAGAATCTTGTGAAATCTGACATGTTCCTCCCACCTCTGTCCCTGGGGGCGACCAATTTAGTCCAGCTAAAGCATGGAGGGTGGGCTGGTACCCGACAGGAAGAATTTTATAAGCCTGTTGAGCTTTTGGAACCAACCACCAGAGATCAACACTGCGAGGTGTGTTAGGATATAGTATATCTTTGCTGCTGCCATCATTTTAATGGCCTCAATTTTAACCATAAAGGAGAGGTTTAAATGGGTCTATCTCTCAAAGTCTTTCTGTAAAGACTTTAACAGCGGATTGGGATTGGTTGGAATAAAGGCTTGTGTGTTCGTGAGGATCTGAATTTCCAGAAACCTATTTTTGCAAACTCCAAGCCCTCTGCTGTGACTTCTGGGGGCATGGGGATACTGTTTAATGGCAGGATCTCCTATTTCCTTACATTAATTTGGAGCCCTGATATCTCTGCAAAAGTCTGAAGTAACCACATTATGTGTGGACGCCCCTTATCTATGTGGTCTGTCAGTATGAGGCAACTGTCCGCATGCAGTTTTGTGCAATATTCCCTGTCCCCTACCCATATGCCAGGGATTTGGGGTTGGAGTTTATGGCTGTGGATAGCGGGTCCATGGCCAGTACAAAGAGAAGATGGGAGAGGGGGCAGCCTTGCCTAGTTCCTCAATGTAGCTGGAATGGCTGGGATAGAATGTTGTTGGTTTATAGTCTGGCTGTTGGGGTCTTATATAAGGTGCAGATCCAGCTACAGAAAGTACTTCCAAAATTGCCCTGACCCAGGACCGCATATAGATACTCCCACTCAATGGAGTTGAATGCTTTTTAGAAGTTGACTGCCAGTGCTGCTGCCGGTGTGGAGGATCTGCCTTCCACCTGGATTAGGGTAATGAGGGCTCTGAGGTGGTCTGAGCTAGCTCTCCCTTTCACAATTCCCACTTGGGATGGGTGAATTAGATCTGGAAGGCACTTCTCCAGCCTGGTTGCCAAAAGTTTAGTTAGGATCTTAGCATTGGTATTTATCAGGGATATAGGGTGATAACTTGCTAGGTGAAAGGGGTCTTTCCCCTCTTTGGATAATACAGTTATTATGGCTTTGTTTAGTGTAGGTGGGAGGACATGGAGTGATTTGACACTTTGCAGCATTGCTAGTAGTGGAGCCATGATGTCTTCCACAACTGATTGGTAGAAGTCCGCAGGGAAGGCATTGCTCCCTGGGGATTTAGGAGGGGCCATTGCTCTTATTTATTTATTTATTTTGAAAGTCGGATTTACAATCTTTGAGTCAGGGACTCATTTACAAGGTCACCTCATCGCAGGGAGGGTAGACATGGTTACAGTATGAGATACAACAGTGGTAACATACAGGTGCAATACAGATAACAAAAAGAGCACAATGTAATGGTGGTTTATGGGATAAAGTTACATGCAGTAAATAGCGATCATATATAAAAAAAAAAAAAAGAAAGGGGGGGAACAGTCCAACGGACATTGTCAAGGCTATGGGCAAGAAACGGGAAGGGACCCCAACATTAGATTGATTAAGGGCAACTACAGCTTCGGGTGCCAAAGCGGTGGTTATGGAGAACGACTTTAAAGGGAACAATTTTGGTAGGCTTAGTGACAGAAAGCGGGAGGGAGTTGAACCATGTGGGGGCACGGTAGTGGAAGGACCTTTGGGCTAGGGAGGTCTTGGTATGGGGCACCAGAAAGGTGGCCTTAACTGAGCCACGGGTGGCAATGGATGGGGATGCAAGCCGCAGGGATGCAGTGACCCCTGGGGGGGAGAGTCCTAGCAGGAATTTTTTGGCAAGTAAGCAGGTTTGGTAGCACAGGTGCTCCTCCAAGGTGAGCAGGTTGGTGGTAGAATAGAGCAGGTAAGTATGGGTGCAGAGGGATGCACCGGTCAGGAGCCTGCAGGCCTTGTCGATCGAGGTCTGGATTCTGGTGAGGGCAGTATTGTCGGCCGCTGTGTAGATAGGTAGGCCGTAGTCCACTAGGAACAGGATGGAGGAGTTGATGTCCAGTCGGAGAGCAGTTTGGGGCAGGCAATCTCTGTGGCGATAGAGAAGCCAATCCGAGAGTTTATGGCTGAGGACAGGGTATTGATGTGGGTGTGGAATGTAAGAGCCGAGTCGAAGGTGATGCCCAGATAATTGTAGGATGACACCTGCTCGAGAGGGTGAGCATTACTGGGGAGAATGCAGAGGCGGGCGTTTTTGGCCTTATTCTGGTGATGTGAAAAAAGCATGGATTTGTTTTTTTTGAGGTTAATGACCAGCCATTGGTCAAGCAACCCCTTTTCAGCTTGGTTGAATGTGTGCTGCAGGGATTCCTGTAGAGATGCGGGGTCTGGGTGGGAGGCAAGGAGAACCGCATCATCAACATAGAGTACCATATTGCCTGAGCAGGAGCTGGGGGGTATTGAGAAATAGGCTGAACAGAACGGGGCCCAGAATGGAACCCTGGGGGACACCCGAGAGAACGGGCAAGGTATTGGACAGGGTGCCATTTACCTTCATGCACTGTGATCTGGCAGAGAGGTAACTGGTGAACCAAGCCAGTGGGCCAGGGGAGAAGCCAAGTTGGTTGAGGGAGTCAAGTAGGAGGGGGTGACAGACAGTGTCAAAGGCCTTGGAGAGGTCAATGAACACTGCACCCGCAACATGACCAGAGTCGAGAGCAGAGTGGAGGTGCTGGGAGAACTCCAGGAGGGCTGTAGTGGTGCTGTGTCAAGGGCAGAATCCATGTTGTTCTGGATACAGCAGGTCGTATTTGGCCAGATACTCGGAGAGCTGAATGGCCACTATTTTTTCTAGTGCTTTGGAGAGAGGGGGGAGAATGGAGATGGGCCTGAAATTGTTAGGGGAAGATCTATCTCCACTCTTATGGATGGGGTGATTTCTGCAATGTTTCAGGCACTGGGAAATTGACCAAGACATAGTGACTGGTTTAAAAGGTTGGTGAGAGGGGCTAGTACAGTATTTAGGACTAATCGGAGAATCCTGGAGTCCAGGGGATCACAGCTGGGGTTGTTACTAGCTAAGGCTTTTTGCAGATGAGGCCTGGCTTCAAGGGGTGATATGGCATGCATGTAGAAAGGGGGGGGCGATCCGAGGTGGGGTGGTGGATGCAGGGATAGGGTCGAAAAAGTAGTTGGGGAGGACAGAGCTTAGATCTGAGAAAGCCATATTGAGGCACTCAGTTATGAGGGGAGGATCAGTATTGATGGTACAGTCTATGGAGAGTAGTGATAGTTGGGGGGAGCGGGTCTTTCCATTGAGCTCTTTCATATTGTCCCAGAAGGCACGGGATGAGCCCCAAGTGGATTCAAGGGTGGCTTGTTAATATTTGGCCTTAGCCTGCCTTATAGCCCAGGTGCACTTGTTACGTGCTGCATTATAGGCTTGTCTGTCAGCCAGTTTGCCTGTCTTAACAGCAATATGCAAGAGATTATCTCTTTGTTTCAGTGTTTGGATGAGGGATGGGGAGATCAATGGGGTGTTGTGTTTCTTGGTACAGATTCTGGTCAGGGGGAGAAAAGGTCACAGGCCTTGCTGAAGGCACTGGAGAAATAGGCTAGGGCAGAGTCAATATCCATTGTGAGTAGGATTGGGGACCAGTCAAGCTGGGCTAGGTCCATTTTTAGCTTTTTGAGACCCCCAGGGCAAAAGTGTCGGCACGAGGTGACCTGGGACACCGCTTTTAGTGTGGGGGATGACCAGTGGCAGAGAACAGGAGAGTGGTCATAGAAACATAGAAACATGGACTTTGACAGCAGATAAGGACCACTGGGCCCACCCAATCTGCCCATTTTCCTACCTACTGGATAAGCTGCAGATTCTAGTTAACCAACAGCCTACTTCCTGCAACCCCCCCACTATAATTGCCTTATGTCTGCCCATGCATGTTTGAATTCCCCCACTGTTTTAGACCCAACGACCTCCTCAGGAAGGCGGTTCTACGTATCCACCTCTCTCTCTCCATGAAAAAAAATTCCTCACATTACCCCTGAGCCGTCCCCCCTCTATCTTTAAATTGTGCCCCCTGTTCTTACACATCTCTTTTTCTGAAAGATGCTACCCTCCTGGACTTTGTTGATTCCCTTGAGGTACTTGAAAGTTTCTATCATGTCCCCCCGTCCCTCCTTTCATCAAGAGTATACATATTAAGCTCTCTCAGTCTCTCTTCATATGGTTTCTGCTGCAGACCCTGCACCATTTTAGTTGCCCTCATCTGGACTGCTTCCATTCTGTCTATGTCCTTGCGTAGATGAGGTCTCCAAAACTGCACACAGTACTCCAGATGGGGTCTCACCAACTGTCTGTATAGAGGGATAACCACTTCTCTTTTTCTACTCGTGATGCCCCTTCCTATGCATCCCAGTATCTCCCTGGCTTTCCTTATCAACTTTTCACATTGCTTACCCACCTTTAGGTCATCTGATATGACTACCCCCAGGTCCCTTTCCATTTTTGTTGTTGTTAGTACCTCCTCCATTATTACGTACTCTTCTCCTGGGTTTTTGTTTCCCAGGTGCATTATTTTGCACTTCTTTGCATTGAATCTAAGTTGCCATATATCTGACCATTCCTCCAACCTTGCCAAGTCCCTTCTCATTTTTTCTACCCCTTCTTGTGTATCAGCTCTGTTACAGATCTTTGTGTCATCTGCAAAGAGGCATACCTTTCCCTCCAGACCCTCTGCAATGTCACCTATAAAGATGTTAAAGAGGACTGGACCCAGTTCTGAGCCCTGAGGTACTCCACTAGTAACCCCCCTTTCTTCGGGATGTGTTCCATTCACTATTACCTTCTGTGTCCTGTTGTACAGCCAGTTTGCTACCCAGGCTACCACCCTGGGACCCACTGCCAGGCTGGCTAACTTGATTGTTCATCTTTTGTGCAGGACTGTGTCAAATGCCTTGCTAAAGTCTAGGTAGGCCATATCCACAGCCCCTCCCTGGTCTATTACTTTGGTCACCCAGTCAAAGAAATCAATTAGATTCATCTGACATGACCTTCCTGCTGTAAATCCATGCTGCTTTGGGTCCCGTGCCCCGCTGACCTCTAGGTACTCAACAGTTCTTTCTTTCAGAAATGATTCCATCATTTTCCCTACCACTGAGGTCAAACTTACAGGTCTGTAGTTTCCTGCTTCTGCCTTGCTCCCACTTTTGTGAAGGGGAATCACATTTGCCCTCCTCCAGTCCTCAGGTACCAACCCATCCTGCCATGATTTGTTAAAAAGCATGGTCAGTGGTGTCACTAGGTCCTCCCTTTGTTCTTTTAGGATTCTGGGGTGAATCCCGTCAGGCCCCTTTGCTTTGTCCACCTTGAGTTTTAGGAGTTCTTTCAGGACTCTTTCTTCTGTGAATGGACTGGTGTCAACCCCCCTACCCAGAGTACTTCTATTGTCTGGTTTACGTAACTCCTCCTCATCTTCTTTTGTGAATACTGAGCAAAGGTATTCATTCAGTATCTCTGCCTTTTCACTGTCTCCCTCTGCTCACCTCCCCTCTCCTTTATTAATCTTCACTATCCCTCCCTTAACCTTTCTATGCTCCCTAATGTACCTATAAAAGGTTTTATCCCCCTTCTAACTGAGTTGGCTATTTTTCCTCGGTTTGGGCCTTTGCTATTCTGACTGCCTTCCCCACTTCTTTCTGCTTTAATTGATACAGTTCCCTGTTGTGCTCCTTCTGTGATTCCTTATACTTTTTGAATGCAGCCTTTTTCTCCTTAACCTTCCCTGCCACCTCTTTTGAGAACCATAGTGGTTTTTTACTCCACTTTGTTTTCTTTATTTGTTTCACACAAATGCTTGTTGTCTCTATGATGGCAGTTTTGATTTTTCTCCATTTTTCTTCCACCCTCTTTTGGCCATTTGCTAGTGCATTCTTCAGGTGTTCACCCATTTGCCAAAGTCAGCCCTTCTAAAGTCCAGTATCCTTGTTTTTGTATGGCTTATCTCCATGGTTGTGCTCACTGTGAAGCACACTGTGCAGTGTTACGCTTGTTCCCAGATGTCTACTGACTTCTAAATTTGTGATCCTTTCTCCATTTGAGAGTACCAGGTCTAGTATTGCTCCCTCCCAGTGGGTTCCAACACAAGCTGTCTAAGGTCTGCCCCACGCAGGGCATCGAGAATGACCCTGCTCTTGGATGTGGCTGCAGTACATGTCATCCAGTTAACATCTGGCATATTCAGGTCCCCCATCAACAGTATCTCCCCTTTTTCAGCCATTCTGAGAATGTCCTCTGTCATTTTCTTGTCCATTTCCTCCCCTTGAGATGGGGGTCTGTATACAACCCCTGTGTGGATCGTGATGCCATTCCCTGTCTCCAAGTTGATTTAACCAGTCAGGCAGCTCCATCGCCCTCCTAGATGTAATTCTGTCGAACCGCCCCCATAAAATCAGGGATATTAATGTACTAGCAGACTCTCTGGTCACTAGAGAGGTCTGGTAGTACATTAATATCTAATTTTATGGGTATCGATTAAGGGGTTGATGGAGCCGCCTGACTGGTTAAATCAAGTGGGTGAGGTAACTAGTTGGGTCATATCTATGGCAGCGAAGGAGTCCCTGATATGGGAGGCAGTGGTACTCAGTCAATTGACATTAAGGTCACCTAGGATGAGCTGCTCTGCCTTGTGTGGGAGTGTGATGAGGTAATCAATAAGGGAGTGGACAGCTGGTCCCTGGTCCCTCTGGGGTATGTAAGAGACTGTGAGAAAAAAAGGGCCCCTGGCTGGGTCAGGGGTAACCTTGACGGTGAGGGCTTGGGCACTAAAGCCGAGCTTGGGGGCAGGAAGAGCATGGCCTAAATGTGTGTCATGCATAAAGACTGCACACCCGCCACCCCGTTTGCCTATGCGGTCTTTCCTGAACAGAGTGTAGCCAGGGAGGGAGATAACCGAGTCAGGAGTTTTTCTTGAGAGCCAGATCTCGACTAGTGCTATAACATCAGGACAGTGTTGTACAGCCCAGCACTGGAGAGTGGCAGATTTTTTTAGGAGGCTGCAAATATTTATGGATGCAATGCTGAGGCCAGTACTAGAGTGGGGTGTGGGGTGGCTAGTTGACAATGGCCCAGTGTTGGGGTGTATGTTCCAGGAGAGCAGAAGGAGTAGAGCAATTAATCTGATGAGCGGTCTGTGGCGACCAGGACCCTTAGCCAGGTACTGATGCGAGGTCCTACTAGTGGGGGCACAAGGGATGGGTAGGGTGTGGAGGGTAGGTATGGCAAGGAAGGGTGGGCCCAGGGTGTCCTGGGGGAGGGTATGGGTGGAGGTGGGTGCTGTGGAAAAATAGGGGTGTCCAGGGTGGGGGTTGGCTGCTGTGGGGTGGTAGAGGAGGGTGGGGCTCAGGGTATGGGGGGAAGGATGGGACGTGGGCAGAGCAAGGAAGGTAACTATGAGTAGGCTGAGTGTGATAGCTGTGGTGCCCATTGCTATTTCTATTGGGGGGTAAGGGGAATAACTGACCTTCAGTGAATGTGACTGCCGCTGTGGAGTAGGGTTTTTTTTTTCAGAGTACAATATGCTAAAAGTGAGAACAAGGCAGGGGATAACGGTGATTAGAACAGGAAAAGGCAGATGCAAGGTTGGAGGATTAATAGGAAAATTAAAATGACTCTAGTGGCAGATCTGTATAAACTGCAAATGGGAAAATGGGCACAAAAAAAAAAAAAAGAGGTTGTAGTTCCCTACACTAACAATTCAAATTCAGCAGTGGGCACAAAGACACATCACAGATTTAGTTGCAGAGGTTAGGAAAAAAAGAAATTTAGGCAGCAGACAGATGAGCTCCAGGGGACTGTGCCAAGCAGTTCAAATCTCCAGGAGCTAAATCCAGTCAGGGAGAAATGGAGTGCTGAATCTTCCTATAATTTCAGGCACCATCCACCAACTGGGTTCATGGCTAGCAAGCTGGACCACAGCTGCTTTCCTGAAGTGTACCTGGAATCTTGCTCTTCAGGGCAGGCTGGGGAGCACCCTGCGGCCAGCTGCCCTCAGCACCAGACCGCTAGTGCAGAAGATGGAATTCCCCTCAGGGAATACTGGAATCTTGCTCTTGAGGGCAGGCTGGGGTGCACCCTGCAGCTGGCTGTGCTCAGCACCAGACCGCTAGTGCAGAAGATGGAATCTCCCTCAGGGAATCCTGGAATCTTGCTCTTGAGGGCAGGCTGGGGAGCACCCTGTGGCTGGCTGCGCTCAGCACCAGACCACTAGTGCAGAAGATGGAATCCCCCTCAAGGAGTCCTGAAGAGAGCCCTTTGAATAGAGCTTAACTCTCTTGCTACCAGGAAACCTGAACTACACCTCTACAGAACAAAGTTCAAGTACTGGGCATGTGGAGAGAAAAACAGTAAGCTCCTTATGGCTATTATTAGTTCTGATTGGGTAAGAGGGGCATCTAGCTGGTCCTTTTGTGCCTCTGATAGTCTTGGGATAGGAAGTTTGTCTATAAAATTTTAAATGCCACTTTATTCCACTGAATATGAGAGGCATAAAGGTTTTTATAGAAGGAGACCATTATGATATTAATATCCATGGGGGTAGCACATTTTTTTCCAGAGGCATCCGCCAGGTGTGCTATGTGTCTATCTACTTGTTGTTTGCGTAGTCTATACACAAGGAGCTTACTGTTTTTCTCTCTATGTGCCCAGTACTTGCACTTTGTTCTGCAGAGGTGTAGTTCAGGTTTCCTGGTAGCAAGGGAGTTAAGCTCTGTTCATAGGGATGTGAGTTCATAGAAAAGTGAGGGGTTCCCAAATTGCCTACAGTCCTTTTTGTATGTGTCTTCTTTCTCCTTCACTATCTCCTCTAATCTCACTACCTCTTTCTCCCATAACTTCCTACGATGTGAGGCATAGCTAATGATTTTCCCCTCTCATTGTCGCCTTATACCCCTCCCATATGCCCTCTGGTGTGGCCGAGCCTGGTGGGTTATCTCTGAAACAGTGTTGGGATTCGACCCCATCCATTGTTTAAAAACTAGGTCTTGGAGGAGTAGTGGGTCTAGTCTCCACTGAGATGATGTGAGGTGATTAGGTTCTACCAGGCAACTAAGAGTAATGGGTGCATGGTCTGAAATATAGATTTGGGCAATGGTTGTTTGTACGGCTGTGGATGTTACCCCCGGAGGTCAACCAAAATTCAATTCTGCTGCCTATGGCTCGGGAAGCTGAGAAATAAGTATAGTCCCTGCCCTTTGGTTGGCCTAGTCTCCATATATCAGACAGCCTGTGAATGGCCATGAAGTTGTGGAGTGCAGCTGCTGAGTTCACATGCAGTTCTGGTTTAGAGTTGGACCAATCTAATAAATGGTCCAGAGTTAGACTGAAGTCTCCTCCCATAATTATGTTCGGGTTGTCAAAGGCCAGGTTCATTATGGTCTGGGAGGATTCATGTATGAAGTTTGGGCAGTCCTCATTTGGAGCATATTTGTTCACCAGAAGAATCGGCCCTCTGACGGTCACTATTTTGTCCATCACCCAGCTCCCTTGGTTGTCTGAGGAGGAGTCCAGGAGTTTCCATTTTTAAGTTTTTGTGGCCAAGGATGAATAACCCCCTTTTAGCTGTCTTGTGCATGCCATGCACCATTCTTTTCTGAGCTTAATTGCTTTTTTTTTTACAAGTTTGGTTTCCACCAAGAATGCTACTTAGGTTTTGAGCTTTTCAGATGGGACAGCACTTCCTTTCACTTTATGGGGGAATTTAAGCTCCTCACAATTCAGGAGGTGGCATTCAGATTTAGTGTATTATCCATCATCTAGGTTTGTCATGCTCTATCATGGCTTATTGAAAAGCACTGCCCCATGTGCTTCTGCCCTTCCCCACCTTTGTTGTTCCCTTCCCAGCTCTTATACCACGATGTCCTTTATTCTGTCAGTAGTAACCTTCATTTCTGTGTCTGGCCTGTACCTGTGGTTCTCTGTCAATAATCCTGTTTCTTGCCCTAGCCTGAACTTTATTCTTCAGTTATATCTTGCATGCAGGGGGACTGCAGGGGGGCTGTGCTCCTAACTAGTTGAGCGTGGGCTCCCTTAAAATGTGATAATGCCCAACTCAGGGCCTTGAGAACTGATATCATAAACACAACCTGAAACATTACAATGATACCATTGAAGATCAACACCCTCTCAGGTGTATTCTAACACCGGTGAGATTGCCTATAGAGGTCGGACTGTCTAACCTTACCCAAGACCTGACAAACTCTGTGGGGGGCTCACAAGAGTGGATCCCCTTGTGTACCTATCTGGCTTAGCTGATTGTACCTTCCGTGTTAACTTATCCCCGTATCAGGGAGGGAAACATTCCCTAGGAGCAAGCCAAGGTGATATATCATCCTGGGGAGGGACCGCATGAGTAATGCATGCATAGGGTCTGTACTGGATGTGGCATTCACTGGTAGTGCCCATAACACTGGCCTCCAGTGGTCATCAAGCTGTGTATTTAGCCTTTATGCATTTCCCCAGAAGGGGGGGTGTCAGCCATTCTTGTAGCCCTGGGAGCTTTGCAAGAAGTCTCCTTGACACTGGAGAGGAAGAGGTGATGGGAGGGAGGGTGGTGGGTGAGGATACCCTTGTGGGGTCTTGAGGTAAATACATGTCTCACAGCAAGGTGGGAGGGGGAAGAGGAGGGGGGACAAGTAGCAAGTAGAGGAGGGGCGAGGATGGCCCCACTCCCTCTTCATTCTGCACTGAGGCCACAGGTGCATTGGGTGTCAGCTTGAGGTGGGAGACCTATCGAAGGGGCAGCAGCCCCCAGAGGTCTTCCCTCCCAGTACTTCATAGAGCACTTATATGCAGATTGCCACCTGCGACATGTAGTTTTGTTAACCTTATTCAACTGCATGCAACTTAAAACATTTCTCCATGTAGAACAACCTAACTTATGGGAGCCAGCTTAAAATACATTTTAACTTGTTCAACAGTGTCATTGGGTGCGTGCCCTTATGTCATAGCCTAGCGAGGTCATCTGGCTGTGTTTGGAGGCACTATCCAACCGGCTGGTGACCCATGATTGTATTAGGATGCAGCCTATATGGGGAAAGTGCTAGAAGTGTCCCATTCACAGCCACATGTATGGATTAGTCCAACGTTTAGCACCATATGTAGGGGACTGGAGTTAAAATGTTAAATTGCCCCCTTCTGAGCAGTGCTAGAGAAAAACATTGGAGCCCAGGCTCGCACATTGCATCTTCGCATTATGCGATTCTTTTTTTGTGATTACAAATTTTTATTGTTTTCAAATTTAATACATGTAGAACTTAACTGCAAGACTGTTACAATACATCATTGTTCAGGTCATTAACAACACCATAACATATGAAACAACACAATAAAACAAGGTGCGATTCTTGCTGCGACACTGCCATGCAGCATGCGACTCCCCACCTCCACCCTTCCTGGCCTGCGGCAGCTTTGTAAATTTTATCCATCAAAACCACAGGCCATCTATAATCGGAAGATGCTGTTCAGAGGTTTTAGGGGAAAGCAAACCTTGGCATCCATGCAAGGCCAGTCAGGCTCTACTCTTACCTTATTCCCCAACCCCTGAAGCTTCAGGGAGGCCTGGGGATAGCGCTGCAAAAATGTCATCTTCCGCCACTGAATTGTCCCAGGACTGAGAGATTGGGGCCCAGGCATCCTGAGCACTGGAAAGCTGTGGGGACTGTGTTTGAATGACTCGTTCTGGGCTAAGCATCCAGAGGCAAGTTGGGGTAAGATCATGGAGTGGCTCATATTTTTTGTTGATCTTCATCAAGGTATCCACCAGTGAAGCACTGCTGGTCTCAGAGAGGTGCTGCCATGCCTGGAGGCACCCGGTGTTCTCTTCTTCTGTTGGCCCTTACATACCTGCTGCCAGGGGCCTGTCTGGGTTTGCTCTGACTAGGCTGGCTCCATGCATGGCTTGGCTTCCATTCAGACTGGGCTAGTTGCTTGCCCCGGGGTGATGTGTTGCAGTTTGGGCTGAGAGGGTGGAGGGCCTCTTGCTGCACCCTGCGGGGACTCTACCAGAAACTGTTGAACCTGTGATGGATTTTCAAATGTTAAGGACTCGCCATCTAGGTTTATGCAGAGCATGGAGGGGTAGCGGATGGATGCTGGTATGCTCCTTTGATAGAGCTCTTGTTTAACTCTTGTTTAAATTCTTGTTTAGAAATGCATTATAGTGCAGTGGTTTAAGGCTCTGAGCTACAAATCTGGAGACATACTAGCATACTAAAATGCCAGCAGAATAGGCCTAACGGTCTTTCGCATCTGCTCGTTTGGTCAGCCCTGGGTTTGAATCCCACAGCCCCCACTTGCATACTGTGTGACCCTGAGAAAGTCATTTAACTTCCCTGTGCTCCCAGGTCGCACCTGTAAACAAGCTTTCAGCTTAGTGTGTCTCTCCTGGTTAAACAATTGGACAAAAAAAAACAAAAAAACTGCAGCATAAGAGTCCTCTTGCAGGACAACTCCTGGGAAAAATCTTGGAATAGCTGGATTTTGTGGCAGTGCCACAGCAGGTACATTTCCCTCTGGCTGTTTGGTGATATAGCTCTTTGAGGGGGTACTGCAGAAGTTTACACAGTATCGGGCATGGGCGGTCCCCTTCCCAGGGTCTCAATGCAAAGGATCTGTGTGCCCATTCTAGGTCTGGCCTTGAAGAGTTGTTCAATTGTAAGATTTGTGGCAAGAAGAAAGATAAGAACGTAGCCATGTCCCTGCCCTCCGCACCCTCCGGGACCCCCACTATCCTCAGATTGTTCCTATGGGCCTGGTTCTCCATGTCATCCACTTTTTGCATTAAATACTGAATTTTGTCATTATGATCCCAGAGTTGATGATGGTGAATTTTTTTACAGCATTTTATCATGGCTTTGCACCATTCTTTCTGTACCAATGACCCTGGTATTTAGAGCTAGTGCAGCTGCATTTGTCTTAGCGATAGCGACTTTAAGTTGAGCTGTATCACTTAGGATTTTTTTCCATCTCTGAGTTATATTTGCCAGTCCATGTGCTATGCTATTTCCGTTTTTCAAAGCCATGATTCCAGAGGTGTGTGCTGGTTTTAATTCCCTGTTGCTGGCCCAGGATGCAGACCACTGGTACTCCAAGGCAGTGCTGCTCCAGCAGATGTTGGCCCTGCAGCTGTCTTTCCACCTTGAGGTGAGTGCTGGGCAAAAGCTTAACTTCGTGTAACTTTGCACGCATAGAGGCTAGCAGCGCAAGTTATGTCTTGAAGAGTAGCTGGTGTAAGGCTTTTGAAAGTTGTCTGTTTTTTAAAAGCCCTCTTCAGGTTCTGGCTTTAGGATGTTTCAGGATGGCTGTCATAGGTTAGCTCCTCTCAATCTAAGCTGCCACCATCTTTCTTGGCAGGCTCCACCCCCTCGCAAAATTAAAGAAATACAGTACAATAGTTATTTATTTATTTACTGATGTAGTTTTTGGTAACCAGGTAAGTGCACTAGACAAATAAATGACTATTTTCGGGCACTACCTGGGAGGTTACAAAAGACTGAAGTGAACAAGGGGTGGATACAATTCAAAAGGTATACTCAAATAGAGTAATCAGAATATATACAGAGTACATGACATTGCAGTTCTTGAAAAACATCTGAACAAAATACTTAACATAAATAGCTCAACTAGCAAGGCATGGCATATCAAACCTAAGTAGTTCAGACAAGAGAGCATACGTTGTGTGCATACAGTTAGACTTGAGATTTCTCACAACCAGAATCTAACAAGTTAGCTAGGCACCTAAACATACTGATTACTTGAGGAGATGACTGTGGCATCTCTTTTTGAAGTTGGACACTGTCTGACACTGGTGGAGATCTGACAGTATGGAATTCCATATCCATGAAGCAACGATGGAGAATACAATATCCCCCAATTATGTTCTAGTTCTAGATATGGATAGCAGGCTGATATTAGATTATCTTAGTGGAGAGACACCATTGGGGGTCTAGAGAAGCCTTATGAGAGATGGTGGGGACTGACTGTGCAATATGTTAGAAATCAACCCATTTAAGACTAAATCACACAGGGCTACAGGAGGAAGCCATCCCAGTCTAGAGTATGATGTACAGTGATAGGTATCATGGTTCAGAGACAAGGCAAAATGACAGATGTTGTTGTACATTACATCCCACTTTTGCAAGCTAGATTTGACTAAAGCATAGAATACAGACACCCCATAGGTAAGTTTAGGAAGTAGGACTCCACAGGCTGTGGCTAAGTAGGCAAAAGGGCAGAAATTATGCTTGACCTTGAACAACATCCCCAATTTGGTGTTAACCAATAGCGGATCTAGGGGGTTTTAGTGGGTGCAGGTGCACTCCCCACATTGTAACTTACTTGCTTGCTGCTGCTGCATTTCACTTTGTTGGAGAAGTCTAATATATTGATTGTAAGAAATATACATTCAAAACAATAGATTATGTTTATATTTTCAGTCAAAAATATTGTATAAAGGATAATATAAAAGATCTGAAAAATTATAAAAAAGTTGCTTATCAAGTATGCACACCACCACAGCACCCCCCCCATTGTAAAACTGGTGTTAACTGATTTACAGGTGCTCAAAACATGAAGCAAAAAGTCTAGAGATGGGTCTAGTGTCACACATAGGTACTTGAATGAGGACACTGACTCAAGAGGAGTTCCATCTCAACACACAACAGTGAAGGGGTCTGACAGTTTTTAAGCTTGAGTGCTGAGCTAAACAGCATTACCTGGGATTCTGCTGCGTTTAAAAGCAGTTTGTTTGCTAGGAGCCGTTGTTCCATTCCTTGGTGGATAGTGGACAGACTTTTATTTGCCTGATTCATGCTATGAGAGCTAAAGTATTGTATCAGATCATTTGCATATAGGATGGTGGCACTATGGGCTTAGGGTCAGGTGTATATCATTTATGTGAAGAAAGAAAAGGAGAAACCTGAGGATGGATCATTGTGGCATTCCTACCAGGGTAGGGGTGGAGTCTGAGAAGGAGGTTTCTAACCTCACGAATCAATGCCTATCATCCAGGTAACTCCTGAACTGAGTTAGGACAGAGAGGGATACCCCAAGGTTGCCTAACTTGATACACAGTCGCTGGTGGTCAACCAAATCAAAGGCCTTAGTAAGATCAATGAAACAGCCCCAGTGAAATCACTCCTATCCATGGTATTGGCAACATGTGAGATAAAAGACATGAGATCAGTGGTAGTATTAGGTCCCTTATGGAACCCATGCTGTGCTGGAAACAATGGGTTATACTCTGCTTGGTACTCATTTAATTGAGAGACAACTGTCTTTTCCAGTATTTTGTTGAGAACTGGAAAAATTGCAATTAGCGTGTTGTCATTGACTAGTTCAACATTACCTTTCTTGAATACAGGGATGATATGGGAGAGTTTTCAAAGCTCAGGCATGACTCCGGACGTTAGGGACAGATCATTAAGTCTGGTAATTGGCATTGACATTTCATTAGCAGCTGCCTTAAGGAGTTCGGGGTCGAGTTCATCTGAGTCTGCTACTTTGGCTATTGGGAAACACTGCAGGTGTTTATGCATCTCCGAGATTTTAGTGACTTTAGAAAGTGAAACAGTAGGTGACTTAAAGTAAATGTTGATGGTTCCCATAGCAAATGGGAGCAATAACCTGTAGATGTTGTGAATCAGTCTCCTACCGTTCAAAGGGCCAAATAGTGCTGTTTTCCATGAAAAAAATATTTTAGTTTGGTGCTCTGCTTCATTTGCATAACCTGTCCTTTTGTTCTCAGTGCTGCGAGATCATAACAGGGAAACAAAGTTGCTGTACCCACAATGCCTCACTATGTAAATTACTATACAGGGTATTATATTTCTGTGCTCACTGAAGAAATAGGAACCAACATCTCTCAGTATAGAAGTCTTGTAGCTAGATATGGTATGTACAATGCATCCTTGTGAAAACAAACAAACAAAAGCTTATATTGTTGACACCACAAAACAGACATGGGACAGCATCTCAGAGTAAGGAAATTGTAAAACAGGTTTGAATTTTACCCACAATGCCTTGCTACAGTTATTTACATATTACTGCTTATCACCAGCAACATAAGGGACTGTATGTCTGAGTAAGGTACATTTAAGGCAACATTATAAATTGCCTAGAATTCCTTGTTGTTGTATGTAAAACAATGACAGCTCCCTGGTATGACATCATTTTGGGGGTGTGGCTACACACAGGAAACTGGAGGACAAAATGCTGATAAAACATAATATAAAAATGACTATGACAGATTTTTGTACAAAACAAATTGCAGCTTCAACATCTGAAGCATGTCTGGCAATGGCATACTATGTGTAAAAGGCATTTGGGGAACCTTACACATTTACTTTAAGGTGTATGTGAAAGACCCATTATTAAGCAGCAATATTGGTGAGGAGGGTGGGAAGGCCCCTGTGTATGCAGCAGGTCAGAGAAGAATCCATTAAAAGTGTTTGGTATGGTGGTTGGGTTGTTACAATTAACATCATTTATACACATATCATACAGTGGGAGGTTACCAGACTAACCCATGGCCTCCTTAATACACTTCCAGAAGTGTCATGGATTATTGGCTGATAAGTCAAGGAGCATTCTAAAGTGTGCACTCTTTTTCTGATGGATAGCTTTTTTGCATTCATTTCTGAGGATCTGATATTTTACCCACTCAGAGACCAGATTGGAGGCCTTGTACACAATCAACATTTTCCCCGTGCTTTAATCAGGGTGAGGACTGGGCAGTCTAACAATCTGGTAACTGGGCCCCATATTCACTGAGCAGGGAGGCATGCTTGTCTGGCATGCTTGTCCTGAACACCGAAGAAAATTTAATTAAAGTGAGAGACAACCAAACTGGGGTAATTGGTGTTCCAAAGATTATGACCAGACAGTGCACACTACATCATGTTTAAACAGTAATGGATTAATGTGAGAGTAGTCATGGAAATGAAGAAGTCTAGGAGGGGCCTTGGAGGATTTAGCTTCCCAAACACAGTACAGTGGTGAGTGGCTACTAATAACATTAGGAAACACTTCAGAACAGGTGATCCTATCTGTCCTGGGTGTGAGTATCCAATCAATTAATGTAGCTTTACTTCCATTATGTGAGAGCCTCATGGGTTCAGAGATTATTTGGATAAACTGATGCTTTCTAAGGGACAGGTCAATATTTTTACTTTTTTTTAAGCTAAGTCAAGCTATATTGAATTCTCTGAGCAGCAAAAACTCGTTGGTCCAGATATTCAAACTGCGCCATTCTGAGGTGCAAGCCCCAGCGCTGCTCAAAATAGTTGCACAGGGGTGTGGCTGGGGCGATATTCAAACGAGTTGCGCTATTGAGCAACTCCTTTGAATATCACCCCCCAGCCACAGCCACTGCGCATGGCGCAACCGCAAGTTGCCAGAGTTGAGCATTAAACTTGCGGTGGCCAAGTACCATTGCGCCATGTAAATTTCCGATATTCAAAGGTGGCATGCAAATGGGGCCATAATTTATGCAAGGTGCAGGGGCCATTTGCATCTATTCTCTTCATTGCATGCCATTAGCATGTAGGTTCGCCGATCCCGAGGACTTGCGCCTGGCCTGCCTGCCAGGCAGCAGCCGTCGAGGACCAGCGTACCCTGCAACCCGATCAGCGGGCAGTATCTGTATCACATTCCCCCACACACAGCTCCCGAAGCCCGATCGCGGGCAAAACATGAAACAACCCACCCAGTGCCCGATCGCGGGCAGAATGTAAAAGCCCCCCACCCGAATATCTCCCTGGTGGTCAGTGGACGTAATGCCGATCACGGGCAGAATGTAAAAGCCCCCCACCACCAAATATCTCCCTGGTGGTCAGTGGACCGTAATACCGATCGCGGGCAGAATGTCAAAGTTACAACCCCAAACATCTCCCTGGTGTCTAGTGTCCCCCCCACCCACAAAGCCCCTCCACCCGCTCCCCGGCGGCGGCGAAGCAGCATCCACCTGCTTGCCGCCCGCCGCCGCTAACGACTGTCTGGTAGGCTGCATGCCCATTGGTGCAGAGCTACAGCCAATGGGCGTGCAGCCCATACCATTATGACAGTCCAGATTTGTGAATAGGAGCATCATTCACAAATCTGGAATTATCATATCTGTACAATTCTGCGTCCATTGGCTGTAGCTCTGCAAATAGCGATAACCTGAACGATCAGTCGGCGGCCGGCGGCAGGAGGGACACGCCCGCCGCTGAGAGGTGGTGGGCGGGTGGGCGAAACTGTACAGAAACAGAGAACTGAACCAGCCGCCATGTGATCACTGAACCACCAGAAGACAACCGAGATGATGGAAACTATTCTGCCTGCGATCGGGCATAAGGGACGATACACGTTCTGCCAGCGATCGACTCGAAAATGGGGGTTCATGTTACTTTCTGCCAGCGATCGGGCATTGAAATGATATGGGGGAGGGGTTGTTTACGTTCTGCCCGCGATCGGGCTGGTGGGGGGCACAGGGACTGAGTTGGGGGCCAGCCAGGGGTGGCAGCTGCTGTGTTGCGCCCTGCAATACAGCAGCTCACCTGTGGGTGGCCCTCAACTTGATCCTTTTTTTTTTGGCTCAAGGTTGTGCAGGCGCAGGTTGGGGGTTGCGCATGCACAACTCTGCACAACCCGACTGAATATCGGGTTGCGCAGTTTATGCATGGTTCCTCCCCCTCCTGTTGAGCATGCATTCATTTGCATTGCGCTGTTGTGCAACCTGTTGTCAGTGGCGTAACTGCCTCCTGCTGAATATCGCAGAATGGCGCAATGTAGGACTTGCACATGCGCAACCCTGTTGCACATGGCGCAACTGAATATCTGGGCCGTTATGTTTTACTAGGAGTTCAGTAGTACTAATGAGGGGTTGGAATTCTTGATGACTACCAGCAGAAGGGATTTAAGTGCAAGAGAGGTGCAATTTTTTGATGTTACCAAGCAGGAGAAGAGATGGGTGAGATAAAAACCAATATCAGAAGTGGCAGTGGTGCCTGGGGTGGAGATGCTTAGATGGTTCTTAAAGTACACTATGATGCCTCCATCCCTCTAGAACCAGTGTGATTGTTTTTATAATGTTACATCCAGGAAGAGCACAAGGGACATCAGTAATAGAAAGTTTAAGCCAGGAATCCAAGACACCTAATACATCAGGTCTGACCCATGCTATGAGGTTGGTATGGTTTGAGATAAGGCTCCTGATGTTCATGTGAGCAATTTTAGACCCTTGCCTCCATTCCATGGTTGCAGAGATGAGTTGAGAGGGGTAGGCTGCACAGGTAGACTGCACAGGCCTAGGATTAGGTTTTATGTCTCCAGCAATGAGGAGAAGAGAGGGCCATTAGTACTGATGGCCCTTTCTCTTCCCCTCTTCTCCAGCAATGAGGAGAAGAAAGAAGACCATCAATACTAATGGGCAGGGTCATGGGAGGGGACACAATGAGACAAATGTCCTGTGTCACCTTTTTAGAACAGTGGCAATTTGGCGCAGACAGCGAGGCATAGCTAAACACATATTATCCCCACTTTTTTTCTATTACACATACAATTTCGTATTGCAAAGCTTGATTCAGCATTGGACTATATTAAGCAAAAATTATTAATGACATTTGATTAATAAGTTGAGTCAGTCTAGCAGGAACACAAGGACCTGGTTCATAGTATGATCCATTGTAGATACACTGAGTGAGCTGACTGAGCAAAGGTAGAGGCTGTGATTAATAATTAAAATAGAAAGACTTCCCAGAATGGGGAAGCCAGGGCTCTATGAATTAGGACTCTCAGCAAACTAGATTGTGGTAAATTAGGGTAAATACTATGCAACAGTGGGAAACCTTTGGGGAAATGGGACTACCTAGATAATGAAATATAGTAGGCAACACCTGAGCTTTAGGAATTCAAGGCCACCCAGATAGGGGGAGTAAGCCAGGATACACTTATGCCAGGCAAAACAAGGTCACTCAGATAGGGAAAAACTTATACAGTGCATATAAATGCTACCCCCACTGGGAGGATGTTAAGCATCCCTTGTAAAGGGAAAGTCACTATCACCCTGATGAGCTAGGTGGAACAATGCTAGTCAGTGGATAATACTAATAATACAGACCATTGCAAAGCAGCTGAACACATTAATACAGAACAGTTACATTAAATATAGTACATTAGTATAAGACATTAGAGGTATATCTAATTAGCAGTTACTTAGCAGTTCATCAGTTGTTTGTACAAAGTGATGGTTGGCAGGATACTAGCAGTATAAGCTATCTCTAATTATAGTTAGTCCTTTACTATATTACCTTCAGTGGATTGATAGTCCGCCAGCATGTTTAGCAGCCAGCAGCCTCCTATGGCTGACTCCCAGGCAGACTCCTGTGATGTCCTTTGCACTATGATCCTTAGCATGGAGGACTTCAGTGTTGAGGACCATTTGAATGTAGAGGCCTGAAAAAGGGACCTACCACTTCCTGATTGACTGGACAGCTGGGAGTAGGCATGGCTCTGTAGGTTCCTGATGGAGAGAGTTTGCAGGCACTGTAGGCGATTGGTGGGGCAATAGGAAGGTAGATAGGGACAACAGGTTAAATATAATTAGCAATTGTACATAAGGCAAATACAAAACTCATAGTATTAATAGCTGTAATTGGAGAAGCTGGTTTCGAGGACCATGCCAGTGCAAGTGCAGAAATAGAGGTGAGCAGTGGCAGGAGGGTGCTGGACCAACAGTTCATGATTACAGGTTCAGGAGCAATTGCAGGAGTGAGTTTTGAAGTGTTGGAGGATGGATTTGTTAGAGTAGTGGAAAGAGGCAGAGCAGATGTTTAGGGGAGAGAAGACCTGAATTTATTGAAGCAGAGATAGAAAGTAACTTGACCTAGTAGTTCTGAAGTACCTGTATGTTTTCAAATAGTTCTTTCATGAATTGGTCTATAATGAATTGTTTTGAGTGCATAAATAAAATGGTCTCATTGACAGTATTCTGTAAAAATCTTTAACACCTTTACAACAATACTATATGTACAGTATGTACTGTATGCCTTTAAGAGTATGATCTTTAAGACTCCAGACTTATACACTATCCTAGCCACACAACCAGGATGGTGGCATCGAAATGGTATGGTGTTGGGGGTAACTGGGTGAGTCCATTTGTTTAAGGGACTCGTTAGAAGTATGCATTAAAATCCCTTCCTGTGTGGTGTGAAAATATTCATTGGAACCGTTAATTGTTGCAGACTGAACAAGTAGTGGTTAGTTCAACCCAATTATGGAGTGACTGAACATAGCTCACTAGCTAGGCTTCCCATGGCAGGTAAGGAACCCACTTAAAACCATATACAGTAGGTAGCAATTTTCACTGTAACATGCACTGCTGCTTTTACAATTAGATCTTTTGAAAACTAATGTACAAGTATACTTGGAATCACAGTAAACTATTATATCTAAAACACTTACATGCAATATTAATTATTTCTTTGCACCTGCTATTACAAGCTAGTGGCATCCATCTAGATGACATTTGAGGCATTCATAGATCAACAAAGTAGGCTACTTTATAACAACAGTAGTTACAATGTCTGCAAAGCCTCATAATCAATCAACATATCTTCTATAGGAATCCTGATTCTAGGATGGCACATTAAAAAGACTTGCATATAATTTTAGATCCTAACCACAGTAAGCCAATACTGTCTTTTGACAGTAAGCCAATACTGAATAAAGCAAAAGATTCCACATTGGACCGGCTTAGTGATTTTTATTACTACATTAATAAAACTTAGTTGCAACTAAGTTCACGCTCAACGTGAAGTAGAAAAGCAGAAACATAGAAGCATGATGGCAGAAATGGACCAATGATCCATTCAGTCTGCCTGAATTCCCTAGCTAACCCTGGAACCTGCTGTCCATCCAGGGTTCTAGTCCTCCCTTCCCTTATTTTCCTTCTTGATTCTGTTGCCTCGAGTGACCATTATTCCCTTCACTCTAGCCCAACCATGCTTGAAACCATGAACTATTTTAACATCCACCAGTTCAGCTGGTACACTGTTCCATGGCTCCATCACCTTTTTCTGTAAAACAATATGCCCTCATATCCCTCCTGGACCTCCTCTTATCAGTTTCCATTCATGTCCTCATGACCTCGAACTAGTATTTAAGCTAAATAGTTCTTCACAGTTCACCTTGTTTATCCATTTTAGGAAGTTAAAGGTCTCTATACTTCCTCTCTTCCTTCTGGTCTTCAGTGTGTACATGTTCAGTGCCATGAGGCTCTCCTGGTAAGACCGGCTCTCTTGGCACTGAATAATTTTTTATGTTCACTTGAGCACATGAGCAAGGAACATCTTGCAACAGTACAACTTTTGGAGATGTGTGACCCTCCTCGTGAATGCAGTGCTCAGTGTAGCAGGCATGACCCTACTAGACCAATACATGCTGAGCTGTGTATGACAACAGTTCAGCTGTGTTGGTCTTCGCTTCTAAGAAAAGGTCCACTGCAATCAGTGGTGGTAGCATGTATGCAGTTAGCATAGGGACATCAGCCAAACTGCTGTCATGCACAGCTCAGCATGAAATTCCTCCCGCGTCCTCCCTCTGCTAATGTCCTCCCCTCCCTTGTTACTGTTCTCTCCGTCCCCCATGTTGTGTGCCGAGGGGGGTGCTCAATCTCTCTCTCGGCTCATGCACCCCCCAGCAAACTGTGTGGCCGATGGTGGTACCTAATCCCCTGGCTGCAGCCCCCAAACAAATAACTAGTTGGCACGTTGGGAGCCTACCCCAGCGTGCTGATGCTTCCCCACCACACACACACTGTATGGCTGGTGGGGGTGTCAAATTCCCACCAGCTCCAGTCCCCAACCCCCACCCCCAGCAAACATGTAGGTGGCACGCTGGGAGCCCATCCAGGTTTTTTTTTTTAATTCCTGTGAAACAAGAAAATGGTCCCTCGGTGGGTCCCTTCCCCCTGCCAACCCACCCTCATCCCCTGCGTACCCACCTCCCCACAGACACCCTCATCCCATACTTATCTCCAGACCCTGATGCGACGATCTTCGGTGGACTGGGAACACGTCTGCACTCTTCAAAGCCGACCGCGAACTGAGGAAATGCTGGTAAGCTGTATAATGGCATAAATAAGGTTTTTCCAACTTAGGTGGGTATCGTGGCCATTTTTTGACTTTTGGCACCAAATTTTTAACATGGGGTTCTTGACACCCCTTCTCATAAAATTCAGTCACTGTCATGGCATTATTCAGTCCCAAAAGGTGATTTCGTGGTCACTGTGTGGAATCTCCTTTTGACACTGATTAATGAAACGACAGTGGCAGTGCTTATGAGGAGCACTCTCAAAAAGCCTATGTTGCAAATTTGGTGAAAAAATTCTAAAAAATGACTGTTTTACGAGCGTGCATTGCGCAGTTTCCATGCACATTCGTAAGTTCGGGAATTTGTAATATTTTCACTCCAGATTTTCAACAAAGGCATATTTCCACACCTCCTTATGAACAGTGCAGCTTTCCACACCTCCTTATGAACAGTGCAGCTGTCAGTTTTCATATCCAGGCCAAAATGTGTTTTTGCACTTCCGGAGCAAAATAGCGCTATCACTGTTGGAAATCAGTGTTTGCTACAGAGTAAGACAATCACAGTGACACTGTTCATGAGCAGAGGTCCTAAAATGGCTATGTTAAAAATTTGGTGACAAAAGTCCATAAAGTGGCTATGTTACGAGCGTGCATTGCGCAGTTTCTACACACACTCGTAAGTTCGTGAATTTGTAATATTTTTACTCCAGATTTTCAACATTGGCATTTTTCCACATCTGCTTATGACCAGTACAGCTGTCATTTTTCACATCCTGGCCAAAATGTGTTTTTGCACTTCCGGCATCGAATAGCGAGGTCGCTGTGTGAAATTAGTGTTCGGTACAGAATAAGAAAATCACAGTGACTCTGTTCATGAGCACACATCCTAAAATGCCTATGTTGAAAATTTGGTGAAAAAATACCAAAAAATGACTGTTTTATAAGTGTATGTTGCTCAGTTTCCACATGTACTCGTAACTTTCTCAAATTTGTAATATTTTCACTCCAGATATTCAACATTTGCATTTTCCCACACCTCCTTATGAACTGTACAGCTGTCATTTTTCACATCCTGCCTGAAATGTGTTTCCACACTTCTGGCACAGAATAGCGTGGTCGCTGTGGGAAATCAGTGTTCGGTACACAGTAAGAAAATCATAGTGACACTGTTCATGACCAGAGGCGCAAAATACCTATCCTGAAAATTTGGTGAAATAATTCCACTGAATAACTGTGTTACAAGTGCGCGTTGAGCAGTTTCCACACAGGCTCGTACCATTGAGCATAACCAGTGCGTTAGGGAGCCTAAGACAGACGTTTAAGAAGTATGAGGGTGAAATGTTGAATAGATGCAAAAGGAACTGCAAAGAGGTACTCTGTTGGGATATGGATGCTGAAGGGACATGGATACAACTGGGGGGGGGGCCCTGCATAAATGCCAAACACCAATGCAAATACCTGCAAGTGAATGTTCGACATTGACAAATGCTTCTTCTACCCTGCACCGCACCATCTCCATCCTGTCCCTACCTTTCTAGATAGTAAGCAATACAGCTTCATATCAGCAGGAATATTCCAGCAGCTTGAAGAGAACCCCTGTATACTGATATACAAAAGGTTTGTGAAGCTTAAGGAATAAAACCTGTAGACTTCTCAGAATGCATATCACTCACAGTACATTGATATCCCCAAAACCCAGTTGCCAAACACTGATTGTTATTGATTTTATGAGAGTGGATTGAACATGAGGAAAGCAATGGAACTTGGTTTTATTTAAAGCCTTTCATACAAAGTGTATTCTATAACGTGTTGCAATCCGAGAGACGGAGGGTAGTAAATGTTGCCATTGTTTTCTGAGTATAAGGAGAGTCTGAGAGTAGGGAGATATATATTAGAGAGGTTAGGCACAAAAAGGCTGCGTGACTTCCTAAGGGTCACTGTCACGGTGGCCCTGGCTGACTACTGCCTTAACACACTTTATCATTGCTGCCACCTGCCAGCTGCAAGTTTACTGCTGGGATTTTTCCTTCTCTACCCACTTTAGTTCCCTCACAGTCAGTACAAATCTTGGACAAAGCAATCCTAGTTCACTATCAGGCATGTCTGAACATTTTTCTGCACAAGAAGTCGTAGTATCACTTTATCTTGGTACATGCTTTCACAGATGAGAAACAGTTTACCAGTAAAATATATTACCTGTAGTTTGTGAAACATGGAACAGTCAAAGATGTAGTGAGTATAAAATATCCACTATTTATAGAATTTACACCATATTCAAACAGCAAAATGGAGAAACAGAACACCCCACTGTACAAATCAAAAGTGCTGCAGGTACACAATAGAAACATGCAAGACAGAAAACAGCTAACCTCTACAAAAGTCTATGTTTCCTTCTGCATACAGAGGACTTGAGTCAAGTCACTTCATGTGTGCAGAACTTGGAGTTTTGGACCTGCCTAACTCATCCTCAAAAAAAAAGAAAGCACATTATTGGTAGAGGCCTCTCTGTAGCTAGCAGATGGCCAGAGCTCATACAGAGCTTCCCTTTAAGTATGAGAAGTGGAAGAGGCCTTTTCTCACCTGTGCATCATAAGACATTGAGGCACTAATCTTCCATGGTGCAATATAAATGTGGGAAATTACATCACCATTAGCAAGAAGCTTTTTGTTAGCAACATCCAGTCAGCTTGATTCAAACCCCAGCCATTTCAGGGGTTTGCCCTCTTTGAAGTAAACAGGTTAGGCTGCCAGCCCACTGGCACAGCAGTTGGATTTCCACCTGCATCGCCGATGCCCCAGGCTTGGATGCAGACTAGGGGTGTCAGAGGGCCATCCAGGGTGAGGAGGACTTAGCATCCTAGGGACTTCTCTTCTCCTCCTGGAGGGAGGAGGGTAGAGTCACCGACATGTGCATGACTCCTGGAAGTGGCCAGGGGGAATACAGCTGAGGTGTTGAGCTGGCAGGGAGGCATGACGGAAGTTGTGGATTGTGCCTACATCACTGCATGTCACGGCTCCCTGGGAGATTTAATTCACAAAAAACTGTCACTGCCAGCTCCATTTATGATGCCCCACCTCTCCGGTTCTGTACTGGGCCCTGTGGCACTTGGCCAGTGACTGAGCAATGTGTCTCTGTCAGTGTAGTTCAGTCCCATGGCCCTGCCCTGGGGGGTAAGCCAGGGGGTTCTCCCGAAGGTGCTCCTGCCAGGACCCATGACTAAATGTCTATGGGGGCCATGCTGTCTGATGGCCCCGCCAAGATGAGGAAAGCCTGGGTGGATTGCTGCCAAAGTAAGTTCTGATGAGCAGACAGTAGTTGGGAGTGGCTGGAGCTGAGCCTCCAGCAGTTTGGCACCATGATGCAAAAAAAAAAAAAAACACAAGTTAGGCTGCTCATTAGTATGCTAACAAGGGGTTGGGTAAACTTGAGCACTTGCAGACCTCTCAGTTTAGGCTGCATAATAAAGCCCCACCCTTAACTAATTTATCAAACCAGTTTCAAGGTGATGTGCAGAATTTTCAGATTCTAACAGAATGGAATTCCTTGCACTTTCGGAGAATTCTGGCTTACTCTATTGAATTCTACTGGAAGGGGAATGCCAGAATTCCACCACTGAAGAGCACTGTGCCTTTCTGTGATGCCACAGTTTTTTGCATGGAACTCATTCAGATACCATTATATACAAATTTTGTGGATGCAAGTGAGTGAATTTCATTAAATTGCATCCACTTGCTTCCTAATGTCCCTTATACACTTTTCTATGGGTCCATTAAAAGGTCTTGAAGGCCTAATGTCTGTACTAAAGCAGTGCCCAAATTTTGTCACCTACATTGATTTTGCAATGTAAATCACATAACTGCATTGCACTATTTTTTCTATGAAATGGTATTGTTTTTCATAAATGCATCTGATATTCCACAGAATTGGTCTTTGAATGGAATATAATTCCATGGATAACCAATGGAACCATGTGGTTATCTTTCAAACATTATCTCCACACCATGTGACCCTTCTACATGCCCTGCAGCCTTACAGAACCCATGAGGCATTCAATAGAGAAGGATCCATGAAGCTGCTGCAGTTTTATGGTAGACAACTAACCCTCAGCTTGCGATAAACTTGCATGTTCCTACATATTTCTACTACAAGCTTGTAGTTAAAGCACCAGAGACATCTTTAATATAGAGGATAATGTATGGTCCTCTATCCGTAACAAGTTTGTAAACTCTTCGAGAGGTTGTCATGGTGACGTTTGGAACCTCGAGAGCGAAGCTCGAGAGGTTCAGTCGTCATGATGACCTCGAGAAGAGTTTTCAACCTTGTTACGGATAGGGGACCATACATTGTCTTTTATAGTGTATGGTCACCTATCTATTGTATTTCAAGGCTGTCTGACTCCACCCCCAACTCCCAGGTCTCTCTCCCTGGCTACACCCTCCACCTGTTGGACCATGTTGGTAGGAGAGGTGGGGGTTGTGCCTTCTATTTGAAGGATTCTCTCATAGGGCTTGCCCTCCCTCCCCCTGACCTTGACCATAAGGCCCAGGCCCTTACCCTAAAGCTATCCCCTGACCCTTCTAGGGGCCCTATCTTCCTGACTACAGCCTACATACCTCCCAAGAACCAATCCCAGGTGCTGGGCCCACTAATTGACTACCTTACCTCCCTACCCAGCCCCTCTGACCTAATCCTGGTGGGTGACTTGAACATTAACTGGCTTTGCCCCTCGTCCTCCTCCTCCCGTGAGGCTTACGATGCAATTGACCTAACCCAACTGGTCTCCCAGCCAACTAGAATCAACCCCAGAAGGGGCACTAGCACCCTCTTAGATGTGGTCCTCACTAACAGGCCTAGCCGCGTCCATACCATCCAAATCCTCCCTGACTGCCTTAGTGACCACTCCCCTGTTCTCTTCAACTGGGTAACCTCTCAGCCCACACCCACTGTCAAAACCACCTCTCGGAGGCGGCTTAGACCTGGGGGGCTGAAAGACCTAAAGCACTACCTTGCCCATACTGATTGGTCTCCACTGACAAGCGCAATCAACATTGACTTGGCCCTGGCCTTCTTTGTTAACACCCTTCAACTCTGCCTGTGACATCTTCGCCCCTATAACTGCTCGGAGGTCCAAAGTTAGACATGCCCCTTGGATCACCCCTGCCCTACTGCGGCATTTTAAGCAGCGGGACAACCTTTGGCACCTTGCTGTCGCAACTGGCCGACCAGCAGACAGGCAGTCCTATGCTGCAGCTCGCAACCAGTGCACCTGGGCCATCCGCAAAGCAAAGGCAGAATACTACCAAGCCTCCGTTACCTCCTCTTGGGGGAACCCTAGGTCCTTCTGGGACAACGTCAAGCAACTGAATGGTCACTTCCAGTCCCCCTCTCCTTCGCTTCTTAACATCAATGGTGCTGTCTCCACTGACCCTGCCCTCATTGCCACTCACCTCAATGACTCCTTTATCGACCTTAGCTCAGTGCTCCCTAGTAACTTCTTCAGTCCTCCACCTCCTAGTGCTGCTCCACCCATTGCATGCCCCTCTTTCCACCTGAGTTGTGTCACCATACAAGAAACCAGGCCACACCTGCTTAAAGCCTTAAAAGGTAACACCGTCGGTAATGACTCCCTTGATCCCTGCCTCCTTCGTCAGGTCCTGGATCAGGTCATCTCC
Organism: Neoceratodus forsteri; assembly: GCA_016271365.2. NCBI lineage: Eukaryota > Metazoa > Chordata > Ceratodontiformes > Ceratodontidae > Neoceratodus > Neoceratodus forsteri. The sequence goes on along the minus strand of CM057450.1, from coordinate 1,682,532,410 downwards.
CCTATCATATGCATATTTAACAAATCTCTCTGTCTCGGACAATTCCCTGCTATCTGGAGGGTTGCCACGGTTACCCCTGTCCACAAGGGTGGTGACAGGACTCTGCCAGGTAATTACCGACCCATCTCGATCCTCTCCCCCCTCTCTAAGGCATTGGAGAAAATTGTGGCCACCCAAGTTTCTGACTACCTCTCTAAGTACAATGTTCTCTGCCCTGAACAGCATGGGTTCAGAGCTGGTCATAGTACCAATACAGCACTCCTGGAATTCGCCAACTTCCTCCACGCCTCCTTGGACTCAGGCGCCCTGGCTGGTGCAGTATACGTTGACCTGTCTAAAGCTTTTGATACCGTGTCGCATCCACTCCTGTTATCCACCCTTGACCACATAGGCTTTGCCTCAGGACCAGTCACCTGGTGCGCCCAGCTATCTCTCAGCCCGCGCTCCCAGCGATGTGAAAGTCAGTGGTACCTCTCCAGCACCTGCCCTATTCACTCGAGGTTCCCCAGGGCTCTATTCTTGACCCCTACTATTCTCCCTCTTCCTCAACTCGCTACCTGGCAGTTGCACGGTAAGATCCTTCTATGATGATGATGCTATTCTCATTGCCTCTCATGGTAACCCCCTGATGCTTCAGAACTCTCTCCAACTAGCTTTTGACTCTGCTGAGACCTGGTTCACTGAGCACCGACTGGTTATCAACCTAAAGAAAACAAAAACAGTGCTCTTCTCCCACCCCCAAAATAAGTACAGCAAATTTCCTCTCACCATTCACTCCACCCTCAATATCCCCATTGAACCTGTGCAGTCCTATAAATATCTTGGAATAACACTTGACCCTGCCCTTTCGTTCCATGGGCATATATCTGCCCTGAACTCTGCCGCCAACTCGCAGCTGGGCATCCTCTACCGGCACAAGAAATACCTCCCTCCGGATGCCCTCCGCCTGGCCGTCACCTCTTCTGTCATATCTCTCATCGACTATGGCCTCCCAGTCTGTGGATCAGCTGATCAGACAGCCCTCAGCAAGGTTCGCCTTACGCTTAACAAGGCCTGCAGACTTATCACCAGTGCTTCCAGACTTACACACACATGTCTGCTATACACCCAGGCAACCCTACTCAGCCTGGATGAGCGGCTCATGTATCAGACCTGCCAGCTCACCTTTAAAGCCCTTCATGGCCTATCCCCCACTGGCCTATCCGACTCAATCTGCCAAACTACGCTGACCCTGAACACTCGCAGCTCATCCAAAACAACCCTAGTCATACCTAGAGCCAGGACCTCACAAGGACAGAGAGTTCCCGAGCACCCTCCTGGTATAACTCCTCCCTGCCGTATCTCAGACTCCCCCACTTTAGCTAGCTTTAAACTCAGGCTCAGAAACCACCTGTTCATCTCACGCAAATGCAATTGCCACTAAAATATATAAAAAAAAAAACCTTTGACAATGCTCACCGAGCTGCACTCCCCCTTTCTACTAACCTCCCCCCTTTTTTCCCTCCCTGGCCTTTCCCCCTTCCATTCCTCCCCAGTCCCTCTCCCCTCCTACCTTCACCCTCTCCTACCTTCACCCTCCCTACCCTAATTCTTTACATTCCTTGCCAAGTTGCTATCATATGTATTGAAGCCTACTGTAACCCTGAATGGTAACTATCTTGTTTCTGTAAAATCTGTTGTCCCTTGTACTGCTGTCTGATGTCCTCTATGTGACGAGGTACCTTTGTAAATGAGCCTCTGGCTCAAAGGTTTTTAAACTGATGTTTAAATAAATAAAATACATAAGTTTGAAATCACATTACATGTGCTGTTACTCTTATGCTTTTGACAGAAAGAATCAGTTAGTAAACTTGGTTAATGAAATACTGCACTCACGTTTGGTGTGTACAGCGAGAATCGCATCGCTAGTGCCACATTGAAGAAAAAATAGTGTATTTTAACTATTTTTTACTTAGAGATTTAGTCTTTTTTTTAAATTAGTCTATTGTGGTGCGGATGATCCGACGTGCTGCCATGACCTCCGATGTGACCTGCGATGAGACAAATAAGAGGGGACGTTGGAGTCAAAGTTCAAAGGACGTAATTTTGTTAGGGCAGGGGTCATGGGAGTTCGTGTACTCACAGTTCGTCGGTGTCCACATTGCAGTTTTTGTGATGACCGCCTGCGAGGTAATTAATAATTTTTACATTTACAGCCCCTTGTTGAAAAATACAGTTATCAACCAAACAGCTTAAAGTTGGTCAGGTAGGTTTACTATTTGAGGAGTGAGCAGCTCGTGCCGCGAGCTTTTCTGAAGATTCTAATCTGTTATGCTGCAGTAGCTATGTTCCTAGTGCAGCATAACAACAAGCTACTGCAGCATAACAACTTTTAAGCTTGTATGAATTTTTATTTGTAACAGCGTTCTACCATACATTATTTGATTTTATTGTTAGATTGTGTGCCTTTTAATCTAATCTAGTAAGCTGTAGTTGCTGTGGTGTGAGGGAGCATGGAAAGTGTGCAGTGCCCTGCACACTCTAGTATCATCTATCAGTCAGTGAAAGACACAGACGGCTATAAAAGGACTTTGGCACACTTTATTTATGTCTCATTATTTTTGCATTGTTGGTAGTTAATATCTTTTTGTTGTGCTTGCTAGTTGCTAAGTTTGAGCAGTGATCTGAGTGTGAGTGTCAAAAGACACAGTCCTGTAATAGCCAGAACAAGAGATAAGCACAAGCAAGCTAATGATATGTTGGTATTTAAATATAATTTTTAGAAGCCTGGTGAATGTGAGAAATATTTGTAGTGTGCACTTGCTGCTGCACCAAAAAATGTATTTTCTCTGTTGTTGATTGTTAGTGCATATCAGAATACAGTTAAGAAGAGCAGTTCAGGCAATGGACATGGTTACAGGTGTGGTGCTATGCAGTCAAAAACTATTGAGAAAGGGAAAAAAGGGTGGGGCCTTTGGTGTATCTGTTGCACTTCTCTTTGTACTTCAGATGCTACCTATACCGCTAACAGTACCAGTACCAGAGGTACCCCTGAAAGCTGGTAGAAAGGTCATTGATGGAACAAGAGGTGGTTTTGATATCCACCATGTAAAAAAAAATGATAATAATTAGCTGCTGACATAGCAGCAATGCTAGTGGTGGAATCCCAGGGTGAGTCAGTTGAGCTAGAGTTGCAAGAGACAGTAGAGGAGAAATGTCAGGAGATGTAAACGGAACAAGAAGATGCACAGGAGAAAGTTATATAGGGGGAGAAATCTCAGCAAGAGCTGGAGAAGGGGGAGTATTCTCTGGAAGATGGCATGGAGGTAGGAGAGTCACATAGGAAGGTTGTATGGGGTGTCACACATACTTGTAGTCATCATGTAGTGCCAGGTGACAAAGCAGATGAAGTGGAGATGAAGTCTGATGAGGGCAGCTGTGATCATAATGATAAGCCAGGCTTTATGTACTGTAGACTGGGAGCCAAAGTATCATCCAAGCAGTCCAAAACACAAACGACCACGTTCCCCATCCAAAACCAAGGCAGTTCAGGATAGGGATAGCAATGAGAGGGAAGGTGCAGGTCTGACACCTCAAACAGGATCTAAAAACAAAGGGAGATAGGACAGTAAAAGGCAAGGCAATTGGAAAGAAAATAGATTGAGATAATGTAGGCAAAGGGGGAATAGATGGAAAAGCCCATGAGGTTGCAGAGAGTACAGGTAGAGACTGAGGCATGTGTCCAGTACCCCCTTGGACAGACAACAACTAAGTAGTGCCCCTCATTGCAAATGTTTTTAGTTTGGGATTTTTATGCCATAGACAGAAATGATGAGAGTGTAGCAATATGCCAAATTTGCAAGGCTCATGTGAGCTGGGGTCCACATAAGTTATGTCAAAGTACTTCTGGACACCATAGCCACTTGAAGACCAAACATCTTCTCAAGTGGCAGAAGCATCAAAGTGATGTATAACTTGGTTTTAATAGACTTGATGTTACTGAGGGTCAGAGTTGCTAGGAACAGGAGAAGGAGACCGGCAGTGAGGAGCTGGTGCAAGATGTCAGCACTGGCATCATCACCACAAGAAGCATACAAGTCACAACTAGTACCTTAGCCAGCAAAGCATTTTTTAGGAATATAATACTGCACCAGACCTGCTATGACTGTGATCAAGAATGCTCCCTATATCCTGTCAAAAGCATCATGTCCTCGAGCGTGTCTTCCCTAAGTGCAATCAAATGTCACACAGGCTTAAAGCATATGTCTCACATGGCAGCATCTTCATACATGTACATCACAGCACACTCTGCTCAGTTCTCCCCATGTGTATGCTATGAGGTCATGTCAGTCATCTTCATGGCAAGGCCCTCACATCAGTGGGCTATACTTAACATGACTTGCATGGAGTCTATAAGGCACAATTCCAAAAACATCTTGGAGGAGCTCGACATTCAAATTGAAGAGTGGATGACATTCTAAGACCTAAAAGCTGGATTCATTGTCAGCAATAATGGTAGCAATATCATAAATGTTATTCATGATGGTGTTTCCACCATGTGCCATGGTTTGCACACTGCCTCAGCTTGATTGTGCAGAAATTTCTGGAGGCAAACACAAAAGATGAGAGCATATTGGTCATTGCCCACCAGATATGTGGTAATTTTAACAACAAATGCTAGGCAGCAGCTGAGTGAACTCTAGGTCAAAAAAGGAGATTCCCTAATTGCCCCTGAAATGGAAGATGTTCATCCTCATCCGAGTAAGGGTGATCTACAGACCCCATCTCAGCAGATAGATAGAGACAAGGAGACGCTGGAAACCATCCTAATGATGGCCAATAAAGGCAACTTGTTGCTCGTTGGAGACTTCAATCTGCATGACATAGATTAGTCCGCCTTCACAGCATTATCAGATAGGAGCAATGAATTTCTCACGGCTCTGAAACAGGCAGAACTAAAACAGCTGGTACAGTTACCCACCAGAGAAAATGCAATCCTGGACATTGTACTATCAAACACTACCAGGATCACAGATGTCAAGGTAGGAATCAATTTAGAGTCAAGCAACCACAGGTCAGTCTGGCTCACAATCAAAAGATCCGAGGACACAAGTGACACAAAATTTGAAGATTCTAGACTTTAGGAAGGCTGACTTGAACAAAATGAAAACATGCATTAGAAAAATCTCAGAGTTTAGCTGGGGGAGATGTGGAGGAAACCTGGAAAGCTATAAAGAGTGCAATCAATCTGGCAACACAAAAGAGAGAAATAAATCTAAAAGGAGGAAAAATCTTCCTTGATTTACTAAAAAAGTAGTTTCCAGTATAAGGGCAAAAAGAGCTTTCAAGAAATACAAAGAAACTAAGAAAGAAAATGACATGGAGGAATACAGAGCAAGTCTCAAGGAAGCAGGGAAGGCAATTAGGTTAGCCAAAGCTCGAGCAGAAGAAAATATAGAAAATGGGGTTAAAAGGGGGTTAAGACCATCTACAGATATTTATTTTGCTGCACTCCCGAGTCAAACCTGAAAAAGGGATTGTAATTGTCTCAGTGGCCTACCACAACACAAATAAATAAATAAATAGTTGAGAATTAGGGAGGGCCAGAACGTTGAAACAGATGGACAGAAGGCAGAGGTTCTAAATGAATACTTCTGCTCAGTTTTCACCAAGGAGGATCAGGGAAGTGGACCAGTACTAAAGAATGAAAAACACCACACCAGTGAAGCTGACACAAATCCCTTCACAACTGAAAGGGTCCTAAAAGAATTAGCAAAATTAAAAACAGCCAAAGCTATGGGACCTGATGATATCCACCCAACAAAACTAAAAGAACTCAGAGAACTTGCCATCCCATTAGCAGACCTCTTCAACCAGCTGCTGGAGAGTGTCATGGTACTAGACAACTGGAAAAAAGCCACGGTGGTACCACTGCACAAATGCGGCAGCAAGGAAGATGCAGGAAACTACATCCAGTTAGCCTCACCTCAGTGGTGGGGAAAATCTTGGAAACATTACTGAAAGAGAGAATTATACAGCATCTAGAAGCAACTAGCCAAATAGACCTAAAGCAGCATGGCTTCACAGTGGGGAGGTCATATCAGACAAACATGACTGATTTCTTCGATTGGGTGACCAGAAAGGTGGACGAAGGAGGAACAGTAGACATAGTATATCTGGACTTCAGTAAGGCATTTGACTCCGTTCCACACAGGAGGCTGATAAATAAGTTGGAACACACAGGAGTGGGACATAAAATAGTAGGCTAGATTAGAAACTGGCTCCAAGAGAGAACCCAGAGAGTGTTAGTAACTGGCACTGTGTTGGAGGAAGGAGTGGTGACCAGCAAAGTCCCCCAAGGATTGGTGCTGGGGCCAGTTCTATTTAACATGTTCATCACTGACATCATGAAGGGTTTGCAAGGAAAAGTATGCCTGTTCGTAGATGACACCAAACTCTGCAACAGAGTGGATACGTAAGAGGGGGTCACAGAAATGATAGTTGATCTAAAAAAACTGGAGGAATGGTCAAAACACTGGCAGTTGAAATTCAGAACCAAGAAGTGCAAAGTTATGCACCTTGGAAGGAAGAACCCAGTCTGAAAATATACCCTGGAAGGGAACAGCTGACTGAAACTAAGGTAGAGAGGGATCTAGGGGTATTCGTATCTGATGATTTAAGGACAACCAGGCAGTGCAAAAAGGTGGTGCAAAAAGCTAGCAGCATTCTCAGATTCATAGGAAGGGGTATAACAAGTAGGAAAAGCAAACTGATAGTCCTGCTGCACAGGTCCTTGGTCACCTGGAGTACTGTGTCCAGTCCTGGAGACTGCACCTCAAGAAGGACAAGGATCACCTGGAAACCATACAGAGGAGAGCTACGAAGATGATACATGGTACATGGACTACATGAAGAACTGTATGACTTGAGATTAAACCATCTTAGGATGCACTCACTTTAGAAGAGAAGGGATAGGAGTGACTTGATAGAGACATTTAAATACCTCAAAAGTATCAGCTCAGTACAATCACAGGATTTCTTCAGGGAAAACACAAATACACTGACAAGGGGGCACAACATGCTCCTGAAGGGAGGTCGTTTCAAAACAAACAGCAGGAAGATTTTCTGCACAGAAAGGGTGGTGGAGCCCTGGAACGTGGTTCCATGTCATAACGGTGGTTGCGGAATAGTGATTGCCATTATGATGAGTGTACATCGCTGAAACTGAATTTCGGCAATGCACACTAGCAGCGAGGAGAAAAAGGGTGCTCGAGACCTACAGGTTTTCTTAATAATGCAGGGGGCTGTGCCCCCTACACCCCCCCCCACTAATGGATTCTCAACTCCAGGGGGGAGTGCATGTCAGGGTGGGGTGAAAAACTTAAAAAATATTGAAAGCCACCTGCTGGCAAAAAAAAAAAATGCACCGCGCAGGAACCGAACCCTGCCCCCTGCACCTCCCAGCCGACCACCCTCCCCACCACGCTAGTGGACCAGCTCGGTAGCTGCCTGCCACACCTCCTGCCACATACCATCCCTCCCCTGCCTCTCCCCCCCTCATGTATACGTTTGTGCTTCCCATCTGCGTATGTCATCCACCCCAGTATCCAGTCACCCTCCTGCTAGGTAGCCGTGAAGACAGGCGCCGTAATTGAGTCACCATTATTGTAAGTGCCCAATTTTGGTTATCTTATTCACTGGATACCCTGGAACAGTCTGCCCCCAGAGGCTGTGGCAGAGAACACAGTGGGGGAGTTCAAGCTAGTATGGGATAGATACTGTGGAAACCCAAGGCAGTAAAGAAACTAGGAGGGGGGTAGCTCTCATGGGCAGACTAGATGGATCACAAGGTCCCCTTTTGCTGGCACTTTTTATGTTCTTATGCTCACAAAGTGAAATTCCACGTTGTACATGACTAAACAGCTGTTTCAGCAATACAGAGCCCTCACAGACTACACCATGATGCACCTTGGCAGTGACACTGCATTCCTTTCCTTCACTCTGGCTAAGTGGAATATAACGTACAGCCTAAGTCAAGAAGAAGAAGCAGAATCAGTATTTATATTGTGCTTTTCATACACATTGTATCCCAAAGATGCAATGCTAGACTGGTAGTAAAGTGACTGAATGTGTAGAGGCAGCCATTTTGCACACCACCACCCACACACAGCCTTGGACAATTACATGAACTGGTTTTATGGGAAGGGGAATGTTGGCTAGGATAGCAGGAAAATTCCCCCACTCTTGTGAAAAGTGCCCTCAGTTCTTTTACTTCTACCTGGACACCCACCAGGACAGCACCAGGAATGGGTAGAAAGGGCCTCTCTTTAATGTTTTTTCTGAAGGATGGCATGCCCCAACAGTACAGCACTCCCCTTGTACTGCACTTGGGTGCCAGCATTTAAGGAATGAGCCCAATCCTAGTGTGGGACTAGAATCCACAAGCTTCTAACCCAGAGGTGGATGTGCTACCAGCTGAGCCACACTAACATCATTTAGGTCCTGTAGCTCTTTGAACATGCTACTCAAGCTGTAAGTACTGCAAATACAAGCATCAACCAGCTATACCACTGCTTTGGGTGTTCTGACAGGCACAGGTGAATATCCATAAGCAGTTCAAACTAAATCCTGACATGACTGGCTGTGACCTGACAGAGCAGATTCTATAATGTGTGTCTACAAAAAGGCAGTTATGAGGTATGTGGGAGTCTGAGTCCTATGTGGTTGCAGCCATGCTTAATCCACAGTACAATCATGGTGGAATGATGTCAGTTCTAGAGGATGGCAAGGCAGAGCTGGATAAGTACTTCTTGGTGTTACCAATCTATGATGGCATCAAAGCAACATGAACATGGCCAGGGCACAGAGCCCACCCCCCAAAAAAGGTTGCATCTGTAACATCAGCAAGTTCGTCCGCAAAACCATCATCCTCTTCAGTAACACCGTCTACCTCCTCCAGAGTGGTTCAACAGAAGCAGTCCACCAGCTCTAGTCCTCTAGGGTTGGTTTTCTCATAGGAGGAGCTGCCACCAAAAAAGGAGTACATTTCCATATGTTTGTAGCCACTGTGGTTCAGGAATATGTAGATGTTATCATATAGCAAGGAATAAAGCTTGCACATGATTGGCTAGTGGCAGTAGCTGGCACTACTACCAGTGGGCAGTAACATGTGCCACACATGTAAACAGAGGAGAGAAAGAAGTAAGTGCCTCAGCTGGGACTTGAACCCAAGCTGCCTGGAATACTGTTCTGCCTACGCTACCAGCTGCACCACCAAGCAACTGGAAACTGGGCTATCCCAGAGCACATTACTCTATCTCCAATGCACAACCTGGTGCTCCTCAGATAATTACATTTTCAATCACAAAAGTATGGTGTGCATATTTATGGAACACTGACAAACAAAGGGGAGAAAGAAGTAAGTGCTTCCGCTGGGACTTGAACCCAGGTCACCTAGAATACCGTCGTGCATTGGAGAAAAAGTAATGTACTTTGGGGCAGTTCAGTTTCCAGTTGCCTTGGTGGTGCAGCTGGTTGCACAACCAGAATGGTATTCCAGGTGGCTTGGGTTTAAGTCCCAGCTGAGGCACTTACTTCTTTCTCTTCTCTGTTTCTATGTATTCCATAAATATGCACACCGCACTCTTGTGATTGAAAATGTAATTATCTGTGCAACGCTAGGCTGTGCAATGAAGAAAGAGTAATGTGCTCTGGGATGGCCCAGTTTCCAGTTGCCTTGCTGATGCAGCTGGCAGTGCAACTGGAACAGTATTCTGGGAAGCTTGGGTTCAAGCCCCAGCTGAAGTACTTACTTCTTTCTCTCCTTTGTTTGCATGTATTCCATAAATATGCACACGTCACTCTTGTGATTGTAAATGTAATTATCTGTGCAGTACCAGGTTGTGCATTGGAGAAAGAGTAATGTGTTCTGCAATGGCCCAGTTTCCAGTTGCCTTTGTGGTGCAGTTTTGAGCACAATCAGAACAGTAACTAGTGCCAGTCTTGGTGCCAGTCACCGAGTCAGTAAATTAAAGTGTCCACATTCCAAAACATTTAAAACTGCTGCCATTGTTGCCCTTGGCAAATCACCATTATACCTGAATGTAATTGAAGCAGGGTGATTTCTGACATATCAGAAACCTACATAAGTATTCAGTTTAGTGAAGTAATTGAGAGTTTCTGTCATGAATATGAGGAAGAAGCCAGCATACCAGAAAAAAGATGAAGAATCACCTCACAGCTGCTGATGGCCGAAGGCTCTGTGAGTGCAAATGATGGCAGTGACAGTGAAGCCACCAGCTCTCAGGAAAACGATCGCTCATGCACTGAACTGTTGTGCCAGCATGAGTAATCCCAAAGTAAAGTGAAATCTTCTGTCATGAAATATGGGCAAAATGTTGTCATGTGTAAAACCACAGTTTAAACAAGCATTTGTCTATGCCGAATGTTTGCTTGCTGGTATTAACATTGGAAATGCAGGAGTTAGACAGATGCAGAATAGGAATGGCAGTGAAGTATTGAAGTTCACGCCAACCCCCCCTCCTTCCTGTAGAGATGGACAGGCATTGGGGTAAGTGTTTGGGTCATCGCCCATGATGGGCATGCCATGTCAGGTCACCCTATTCTGCAGACAGCGACATGTGTTGAGGTGTGCCTTAGGATGTTTGACTTTACATTCACTGCATTTCATAAGGACTTATGCTGAAATGGGTGCAGCATAGGAGAATGGGGTGAAGTCTGTGGTCGAAGACTCCAAGGTACACCTCGATGCCTGTCAGTGGCTGGAGGTGGGGGTGGGATGGCATGAGCAGCACAGTCAGCAATGCAAAGGCACACCCTGATGCCTCTCATTCTGTACAGGGTAGGGCGTTATGGTTAGAAACCGTAACATCTCAGGAGTTTGTTGGTATTTATACTACAAATTTTGAACATAGCCTTTTTGTGACCCTACCTGTGAAGAATGGCAGTGTGATTATGTGTATGTGTCCCGAACATTGATTTCCAACAGCGACAGTGCCATTCTGGGCAACATGAACAAAACACAGATCAGGCAGGATGTGAAGCATAACAGCTGTACCATCCACAGGGAGGCGTGAAGAGATGGCAATGTTGAACAGCTGTACTGGGAATATAAAAAGTGCTTGCATATCGGAGCATACAGTATGTGGAAACTATGCAACGCATGCACATTACACAGTCATTTAATGGACGTTCGTCGCCAAAGTTTCAAAATAGGCATTGTAGGACCTTTGCTCATGAACAGTGTCACTCTGAGTTTCTTGATGTGTCCTGAACACTAATTTCCCACAACAACCATGGTATTCTGTGCCAGAAGTGCAAAAACATATTTCGGCCAGGATGTGAAAAATGACAGCTGTACTGTTCATAAGGAGGTGCAGTAAAATGGCAATGTTGAAAAGCTGGAGCGAACATATTAGAAATGTGCAAAGTCATAAGCATGACTGGGAACTGTGCAACGCACGCTTGAAGCAGTCATTTTATGGAGTTTTATCACCAAATTTTCAACATAGGCATTTTACAGCCTCTGCTAATGAACAGTGTCACTGTGATTTTCTTAAAGTGCCCTCAACACTGATTTCCCACAGCGACTGTGCTGCTCTGCACTGCAGGTGCAGAAATACATTTCAGCCAGGATGTCAAAAATGACAGCTGTGCTATTCATAAGGAGGGCCTCAAAAATGGCAATGTTGAAAATCTGGAGTGAACATATCACGAATGTGCGAAGTTATGAGCATGTGTGGAAACTGTGCAATGTACGCTCGTAACACAGTCATTTTGTGGATGTTCATCACCAAATTTTCAACATAGGCATTTTAGGGCCTCTGCTAATGAACAGTGTCACTGTGAGTTTCGTAATGTGTCCCGAACACTGATTTCCCACAGTGACCGCGCTATTCTATGCCGGAAGTGCAAACACACATTTCGACCAGGATGTGAAAAATGACAGCTGTACTGTTCATAAGGAGGCACGGAAAAATTGCAATGTTGAAAATCTGGAGTGAAAATATTGTAAATGTGTGAGTTACGACGTCGTGAACACTGCTCAATGCCGCCTGTAACACAGTCACTTTATAGACTTTTGTCACCAAATTTTCAACATAGGCACTTTAGGACCTCTGCTAATGAACAGAGTCACTGTGATTTTCTTCATGCATCCCGAACACTGATTTCCCACAGCGACCGCGCTATTCTGTGCCAGAAGTGCGAAAACATATTTTGGCCAGGATATGAAAAATGACAGCTATACTGTTCATAAGGAGGTATGGAAAAATGGCAATGCTACAAATCTGTAGTGAAAATATTGCAAATGTGCGAAGTTATGAGCGTGCGAGGAAACTGCGCTACGCACACTCGTAACATAGTCATTTTATAGACTTTTGTCACCAAATTTTCAACATAGACATTTTAGGACCTCTGCTAATGAACAGTGTCACTGTCATTTTCATAATGTGTCCCATACACGGATTTCCCACAGTGGCCACGCTATTCTGCGCCGCAAGTGCGAAAACACATTTCACCCAAGATGTGAAAAATGACAGTACAACTGTTCATAAGGAGGTGCAGAAAAATTGCAATATTGAAAATCTGGACTGAAAATATAGTAAATTCGTGAACTTACGAGCGTGCATAGCAACTGCGCAACGCACGCTCATAAAACAGTAATTTTTTGGATTTTTCCCATCAAATTTGCAACATACACCTCTTGAGAACCCACCTCATGAACACTGACACTGCTGTTTCATTAATCTGTCACGAAAAGTGATTCCACGCAGTGACCGTGAAATCACCTTTCAGGGTTGATTAATGCCATGACAGTGACTGAATTCATGAGGAGAGGTCTCAAAAACCCCATGTTGAAAATTTGGTGCAAAAATTCCAAAAAATGCCTGAGATATGCTAAGAAGTTGGAAAACCTCTATCTATTCCATTATACAGCTTATCGGCATTTACTCTGTTCACGGTCGGCTTTGAAGAGTGCAGACGTGTTCCCGGTCCACTGAAGATCATCGCTAGGCTCCGGAGGTAAGTATGGGGTGGGGGTTGTGTGGGTGGGGGCCAGGAGACTGTGAAGGACCGTTTTGTTTACAGGTTTAAGAAAAAAAAACCATCAGGATTTTTTCTTTTGCGGAGGCATTAGGCACGCTGGGGTGGGCTCCCAGCATGCCACCTGACTACTTCTTGGGGATGGGATGTGGCCAATGGAGATTGGGCACCTGATATGTAAAAAGCTGGGAGGAGTGCAAGAGCCGAGGGGTTGAGCACCCCTCGGACTATCCATAGTCTTCTTTTGGGGGCCTGATGCCGATGGGGAGTGGGCTCCCAGTCGACTAACTCAGATTGCGAGGGATTCATGCCACGGCGAGTTGGGGCCCCGTCAACAAAAAACACTTGTTTTCCCTTGTTTTGTTTTTCCCTTCACAGCTTTCTCGCTCACAGAGCAGAGAACTCCAGACCACAAGAGACACATAACTGTACATAACTTTAAGCATATGTCACTGGTTTGAGCAACTAAGGATGTTACGGAAAGATGGGAGAGCAGCTTGTGGACCTGAGCAATTATTTATTTATTTGGTTTTTGTTTACCGGGTAAGTACACTAGACAACAATGTTGCCTATATTCAGGCACGACCCGGGAGAGTACAGACAGGGGAGACCAGAGTCAACATTAAACAGTATTTCATGACGCAGCACGAGGTGAGAACAAACATTTGAACAGTATACAGCCAGGTACAGTCACTATCAGTGACGACAAAGAGAAACAGATAACATTACATTAATTATTTTCATCTGATGATACATCAATGACTAAACTGAAATGATAAACAGCAAACAAAACTTAAATGAAGTAGCATTATAACAACAAGTTTCTGCTGGATGTAGAAACTTTCAGATTTTGGAGACCAGTAGGAAATCAGTAAGTGCCATAGGAGGAGAAAATGCTAGGAAGAAACTCAAGTTACAGCACAAGAGCAGCAGTCAGTTCTAATAGGTGTGCCCAAGACTCAGTTTAAAGGCCTTGTGGGATATGGAGAGTTTGATGTGGGAAGGAAATGGAGTTCCAGAAGTGGGGCAGATATGGCAAAGGGATCGTTCTCCTTTTGTGTGAGATATCTGGGAATTTCAAGTTGGGTTTGAGCAGATGCCCTGAGGAGGTATGCTTGGGAGGGCTGAGTTAATAGTTCAGCAAGGTATTTAGGGGACCCGTTCTGATCATATCAATTGTACAACCTGCAGAATAGTGTCCTGGTGAGTCTGGGAGAGCCAATTTAGTTTTGAGTAGAGCAGGCAATGATGGGTAAGTCTGTGAGGCGGAGAGGCAAATCTGCATATACTGTTATAGCAGGTGCTCCATTTCTGGAGTGCTCCTTTGCTAGCTTTAAGGTAAACCTGAGAGCAATATGTTAGAGCAGGGAGGAGAAATCCTTGTGCAATAGCAAGCGGCAGCATCATTGAGGGAGGACCTAATTTTAAAGGCAAGACCAAGTTTTGAGTAAACTGTCTTACATGTAGCCGCAATGTGGAGGTTAAAGTCAAGAGATGGTCGAAGTGACTCCTAGATACCCAAAGGAGGTAATCAATTCAAGAGGAGTCATCTAGAGAATGTATCAATAAGTCTGGAGTAAGAGATCTGATTCTTGATGGGGGCCAAAAAGCATAGTTACAGTTTTCTTAGCATTCATTAGGAGCCTGTTCTGTAGTAACCACTCCTGCAAGCAGTTGAAGTCTGCTTGAAGATGTGCTCTTACTGATAAGGGATCTTTACCACTGGAGAGAAGCACCATGTCATCGGCATAAAGGATTAACGAGAAGGAGCAGGGAAGGGAGGGCAAGTTGTTAATGAAAAGGGAGAAAAGTAGTGGGCCAAGAATAGATCCTTGGGGACTCCAACAGAGGTAGGGGAAAGATTTGAGGCAGAGATTCAATTTGGACAAATTGCAACCTCCCTGAGAGGTAGCTATCGAACCAGGAGATGGACGACAGGTCAAAGCCAAGGCGGACAGTTTGGAAAGTAGCAGAGAGTGATTCACAAGGTCAAATGCCTTTGTGAGATCGATAAATATATCCCCAGTGAGCAGGCTCTTATCCATCGCTGTAAGGACTGCATTTGTCAGCTAAGTAGAGCAGTTATGGTGCTGTGTCCTGTTCAGAATCCGTGCTGGGTAGGGATATAAGGTTGTTAAGGTGCAGGTAATTTGTGACCAGTAGCGATGGCCTTCTCGAGGAAGTTTATTTAGGGTAGAGAGAATGGCAATTGTTCTATAGTTTGACATATTTTGGTATCCCCTTTTTTGTGAACAGGGACAACGCGAGCGGTTTTCCACAATGTTGGTACCGTTTGGGTTATTATGGAAAGATTAAAGATTCTTGCAATAGGAACAGCAAGGGCAGGGGCTGCCTGCTTCAAGAAGCTTGGCAGTAGCCCATCCGGGCCAGCAGATCCATAGGTGGATATTGACTTGAGGAGATGCAACACCTTGGTGGAGGAGACTAATGTGAGACGAAAAGGGGTTTCATGTGAAAGTTGCACCTCAGGAGGAGGTGAAAGAGGTTGGTTGAATTTCTCAGTGTATTCGGAGAGATACGAGAATTGTGCATTAAGAGCATTAGCAATAGTAGGTAACTTGTTACAGTTTGCATCAATCAGTGTCATGTCGGTAATGGCCGTCTTGGGCCTTTGCCCAATGAAATTTTTGATGTGGTTCCAAAAACCCCTGGTATCACCAGCTGAAGATTGGAGAAGCTTAAAGCAGTAGCTCCTTTTGCCTTCCGAATATCTTTTTTGCAGGCATTTGTCAGTTGTTTATAGTTAACCCAGTCTTCTGATTGTTGGGACTTCTTTGCCAAGGTCCAGGCCTTGTCTCTTTTTATCATGGCTTGAAGGAGGTCTTTTTTAAGCCATTTATTAGGGGACCCCCTAAGACGCCTTTTTTTCAGAGGGATGTGCAGATCCTGAAGGGCCAGAAGCTGAGACATCAGGTATTCAAGTGCTGTGTTTACATCATCAGTGTGATAGATGGGAGACCAGTCTATATTATTAATATCCTCGAGAAGTGCAGTTCGGTTTAGTTTGGCAAATCCGAACTTGAATGATTCTTGGGAGGTTAAGGCAGTGGCCATTCCAGATACAGAACGTAAGCAGGTGATCACTAATAGAATCCAAAAAGGTCCCTGCAGCAATTATTTTATTTGCTCTATTTGTAGCCATCCAGTCCAGGAGAGATTGGCGCTCCGAGTTGGAAAAGATGCGTGTAGGGCTAGAGATAAGTTGAGTGAGGTTAAGTCGGGCGAGAGCTTCAGTATATGTACCTGGCGTGACTCCCTGATAGGTCTAGGTTGAAGTCTTCCATTAGTATGACTTCAAAAAGAACAAGAAAGGTTGGGGTGCTATAAAGCCAAATGTCTTTCCTTTGTAAATAAACGAGATAGGAATAGAGAGACCCAGAAAAATCAACAATTGTCATTGCTCATACATGTGACAGAAACTTATTAACATGTTAAACTGCTTTCTTTTAAGGACTGAAACCATACAATTCTGATTAACAAATGAGAATGCACGTGCTGTTTGATCTGTGTTTCTAAACTATAACCTCCCTTACTGATATCAACATCTGGAGGGGACACATCACAGTGAAGCTATTCTATCTGAACTCAGAAAAGGTACAGTAGGACTCAGTCACTTAATACCAAAAACAGTGTTTACAGTTTTTTATTAATTTTTTAATTTACTAGTCCCGTATCCCTATACTGTAGACTGTTATTTTAGAAGCTTGTTAAAAGTAATATGTTCCTTACGCTAACTACAGTACAAATCATGGATTTGTGGAAGTGATAGGGAGTACTGCTATCTACTGGGCTGCTAAATTAATAAAGAATTTAAACAGGATTTTTTAGTATTTAGTGGCTCAGTCCTACCTTTACTGAGTGCAGGCAAAATACATTCACTGTGGTGTAGCTCTTACTCATGTTATGTATCTCCCTATTTTCTGCACCAGTACAGTGTATTTCTTGCTCAGTCAGAATGTTTTAGAGATCTGAACACAACACCGTGCTTTTTTCTAACTTAATTTAAAGAAATGCTGTTACCTTAGGCTTAGGTGGTCAGTTGCAGTGGAAGGATAATTAATACAGCCCTGCAGAGATAAAAGAGTCAGGTCCAGGTTAGCTACCAGCAGGCAGGAGGAACTGGGGCTGATGTTTAACACATAGTAATATTTTATATCCTCTCCCTTTTGTTGAAAGCTGATAGAGAAGTGTGGGTGTATAAGACACATGTGCTCTTACTGTTCTGTTAAGTAGAGATGCAGTGAATTTAAATTCCACCTGCAAAGTGCCATGAGTAGGCACTTCTGCATTGGAGCCTCATATGTTGTGTTTACCATCAGAAAAGCCCACTGCCTTGTAATTAATTACTTTGTGTTGTCATTCCACCTTTACATGAATTAAGGTGGAGTGACAAGTCTATATTGGCAGCTCCCCACACATCACATGGCTTACAGTATTGTAAGTCACATGCTTTAGCCAGGCAGGAAGGAAGTGACTCATGCTAGGTGATAGTTTCACTCCACATGAATAGATGCCAGTAAAATATTTTCACTGCTATTACAACTCTGTTTATGACAAAACAAGGCACACAGTAATGATCTTTGTGCTTTAGTGGTTAGGCCTTCAGTGGTGTGCCTCCTAACGAAGGCCTAAGCGGAAAAGCGCAGTGGTCATTTGAGTGTGTCCTGTTTTGCCATCAGTTAAGTTGCAGTAGCATTGAACATTTTTTTGTGGCATGTATTCATATAGAGTAGTAGCTCTGTGTGTTTGCCTCACACTTTTGGAGCCAGGTATTGTGCACCAGCAGTCGTCCACGTAGTGCAGTGTACTTCTTATGGCCCTGTTATATTCCAAGTTAAGAATGTTTACCCTGACATATTTTTGGTGTCTCAGTAATGTTTACTTTCCGTCATGGAGTGTTTGTTAAAAAGCAGGACTGAGCAGTGCAATAATACTGTGCTAACTGCTAAACAGCATGTGTGCAGTGTAATGTCTTGTGTCTGCAGACACTGTCCAGCTTCTTGCAAGCATATATACGCTGACTTGTTCCAGTGTTTATGGTATAAAGAATAAAGTTAAGAATATATAAAGTATATTTTATTTGTACCATCACCAGCAGCAGACAAAGTCATATAATACGTTTTCAGAGGTTTTCAGAGGTCTCAGTGCAGTTGGTGGGCAGTGTGCACCTCAGTCACAGTCCACGCAAGAGTTTTAGGAGATCATAGCACTGCTCACTCCTGCTTTTCAACAAAACCTGATGGACAGACACGAAATATTGCTGAGGCACCCAAAATATTTAATGGTGTACAGACATTATAAAGTCGGACTATATAACAGGTCCGGTCCATTGCTACCACATTGTGCTATCACTGGGCCAGGTCATGCTCTGGTGTACAGCAACTTGCTGTAAAACTGCCACTGCCAGTCTAAACTAGGAAGACATCTCTTAGTCCGGAACAAAAAAATGCTAAGAAGAAATGCAGTAGCAAAGTGTGGTGGCAGTGGACAGTGTTGCATGCAGTGGGCACACACAATCACCAGAATTAGTGTGCATCCCCAGAATGCTACTGTCTTGTCTCCAGAAAATTCCCCAGTCCTGACAAAGTGAAATGTGAGCATAACAACAAATGCAAAGCCTCCCAAAATTAATGGTGCACTCAGTGTTGTGCGCAGTGGGCACACACAGTCACTGAAATTGATGTGCATCCCCAGAATGCTACTGTCTTGTCTCCAGAAAATTCCCCAGTCCTGACGAAGTGAAATGTGAGCATAACAACAAATGTTGCTGCTGTTGGAATTACATGTAATGCTGCTGTTGATTGACCTGACTGTGATGTCATGATGCACAGTGTCTTGACAAACCATGTGAAGGAAGGATAACCTGACCATTGAGTATACCATCCAAAATGATGAGATTTAGAATGCTGTTGGTTGCCCAAAGTGTGCTGCAGTCACCTCAGCAGTAAGGATGTCCTTTGTGTATACACTAATGCTACCCTTGGTAAGTTGATTAATGTGCCTTTTTGGTGCCATCATTGTTTTACACAGACAGAACCTGACCTTAACTGTGTGATGCATATATATATATATATATATATATATATATATATATATACATTTCTTTTTTTTGGGGGGTCTAAATATATCATTGTATTGTTTTGTGTCACAGGTCACAGATTTGGTGTGCACATTTCTGTGCTTGATGAGAAATTGTGGCATTGGAATACTGTCAAGCCAGTGAAGGTAAGTCTTTTTTGGGGGAGGGGGGGTTCTCATTTGCAAGTAGGTCTCATTAATGGTTTATTGTTTGGTTAATTCTTCACGGATTTTATCTGCATCCTTCTCCAGTCCAGTAAGGATGGTCATGGTCATCATCGATTCATAATACTTGTTGCATGTCTGCTGGTGGGGGGGTATGATGTTGAACAAGTTATTTGGATAAGGCTACTATGACACCACAAAGCATCAGGAAGTTTCCTCCAAAAAGAAATGAAGGACTTATTAGTACTTGATTGCAGCAGTAACATATTATGTTTAAAGTGTGGCTGTTCCACTCTGTCATATATGTTGATTAACAGACAGAAAGCTGTCCCACTGAAGCCACATGGAGACCAAATCATCACAATCACAAATTTAATACCGGGCTGTAACCTATACACTGTGTCAGTGTCCCTATGTCTTAACTCAAGTTACATTTTAAAACCACATCTTGTCAAGTCATGACCTGGATCAAACTTTTTTCAGCACTGGCATGGCTGCAGCTGCAATACAGTGTGTGATGTGTTGGACAAATATTATGTGATGTACATGTCACCTACTTTGTATGCATCATCGGTTGGATTTGCACTCTTGAAAAAATGAACAACAAAAAAAGGAACAGATGAGATAAAATCGATATACTTGTCGGTATGGAAATGGATATCCTGTAGGTTGCTGTAGACAATACTGCTGTACCATACAGTCCTTCAGTGAAGGAGAGTCATTTGTTAACCTGTAAAAAAGAAAATAAGTTGACTGTATGTGTTTGACTACTGCATCTCAGAAAAGCAACAGGAAACAAAACACAGCTAAAGGAAGTTGAATAGCATGAAAAACATTAGTACACATACTCACTTTAAAGTATTGATAGTAAGAAGCCTTGTGCCTGTGGCTGATGGATGTGGTCTCCTTTTTGACTCCCTCTGCCTTGGCATGGCTAGGACACATAATGGAAAACATTGGCAGGATGGTGGTGGTGGGTGGTTGTCATTGGCACATGATGACATTCCCTCTCACGTTTTCCTGCATCTGGTGGCAGTGGCTAACAGTGATTTTGTGGTGGTGGTCCTGGGGAGCACACGATGACACTCCCTTTCACATCTTCCTGCAACTGGTGGCAGTGGCTAACAGCGGTTTTTCGGTGGTGGTCCGGGGGGCACATGATGACATTTCCTCTCACATTTTCCTGCATCTGGTGGCAGTGGCTACCAACTGCAGCCTGCTGCAACACATTCACTATCAATGTCAGATGCACACAGGTGGGTGGCGGGTGGGATATATTATGCACTGTGTTTCAAATCTGACATATGGAAATTGAGTCACTCTGAGTGGGACACTGATTTAACTGTATGGAAAACAAAACATGTACCACTGAAAAAATGTGACAGCCTTTTAACCACTTCACTTAAAACCTACCAACATCAACCTCATCCTCATCCTCATACAGAAAGCTGCCGTTGCAGTCATCAATGTCAGAATTCTGATCACTGAGGAATTCTTTCTCCATTGTATCATCATCTTCCTCAGTGGTAGGCCATTTCATGCTGCCAGTGCCATCAGGATGTTCCATTTCTACAACATCAGCACAACCATAACCATGTCGGGGTACGAATACTGAGGTTGCAGTTTGAGCTGGTACGTGCCCCTCATTCATTTTTATGAATGTCAGCAAACTGACATTTGCAGGAGAGAGGTTTGTGTGATGATCTCAAACTATTGTACCTGCTGAGCTGAATACCCTCTCTACACTTACACTGGAGGGTGGGCATGTCAGGTACTTCAGTGCCACTGCAGTCAGCTCTGGCCAGTCCCTCACCTTTCTGCTCCAGTATAAAAGAGGATCATCAGTTATTGACAGATGCCTGTGTTAGGCAAAATATTAGTCAACCATTCACTGTACTGTACTAAGTCCAGTGGTTAATGCATCATCGTGTTCTCTGTAATCATTTATGTCACAAATCCCCACTTGGGACAAAGCACCCTAAAGTGGGTTAATGCCAACCAGTTTGGATGACAGACCACCTGGAGCTGCAGTCCCCTTACAGGATGTGCTTGATACTACTCCATCATGACCTTCAGCCTGATTATGCTGCTAAGGTTTGCTGACCTTGGCATACGACTTCTGTGCCCCATGAACCAAATGCACCCGTTGCCCACTGATATTTTTTACCTGTTTAGGCCCTCCCTCCAGTAGTAAGACAATTCCACGTTTGTATCGTGGGTCCAACATTGTTGCTATTGCAAAGCTGTCACTCTGCTGAATGCTCAAGATGTGCCAATTGTGCTCAAACAGTGTCAGCATGTGTTTCAGCAATACACTGCTAGCAAAGTCTCCGGTACCGTCAAGGCTATGCTGTAGATTCAGCAATGTCAGCCTCAATGCCCACAGCAGTGGAACTGATTGGCTAATGGAGGCAGACTCGCCACTCACTGCCTGTGTGGGGTGTTCAAAAGGCCTCAAAATTGTTATTACAGAGTCCATGAGGTGCCACTGTTCATTCGTGAGAGACATGGAGGTCACAGAAGTGTCATTGCTAGTGTGCATGATAAGACATTCTGAGATGGCTTTGTATTGTTCATATAACCATTCTGCCATGTATAAAGTGGAGTTCCACCGGGTGACAACTTCCAGCTTGAGGGGGTGCCATGGTAGGCTGTTTTGGATCTGCAACTGCCAAAGCTGGTTACGGGCCTTTGCAGAGTGTGGAAAGTGAAAACAGATATGGTGTGCAACTGTCAGCATTTCCTTTATATCAAGGTGCTGCAGGAACTCCTGCACCACAAGATTTAAACAGTGGGCCATGCATGGAACTCAAACAAAGCCACCATTTGTGATGCATTTAATCACATTTGACCCATTGTCACTTGCTATAAACTCAGCTCTCAGGGACAGGAGGTTCAGCCACTTGTCAATTTCAGTCAGTAGCAAGTCCAGCATGTTTTCATCAGTGTGTGAACAGGTCACACTCTGCATAGCAAGCATTGCATGCTGTCGAATTCCAGGAAGATTTCTACCACGATGGTCCACCTTACTACACTGATTATTCACACTACCACCAGCACAAACAAACCCCGGCACCTGCGCCCAATGTGCAGTTATACATAAATATGAACTCCCCGCTGTTTTGTCACTTGTCCACATATCCATACTTAAATGGACGAATGGAGAGGAGGAATATTAAAGGGCATGTTTTACAGAGTCAGCCACAGTACGGTATAACTCGGGGACAGCACGAGTAGAAAAGTATGTCCTGGATTGGAGTTTCCATTTTGGACAGGTGCACGCTGCAAACTGCCAGAATCCAGAATTCTCCATGAAGGAGAAGGGCAAAAGATCAATTGCCAGCATTTCAGCTACAGCAGCATTAAGTTCACATGACACTGCATGATTGGGTGGGTACTTCAAGTTACGGGCAAAAACACTGTGCAATGTGGGCATACTTACACGTTTTTCACAGAGTATGACAGATGGCTCTGCTCTGCGAATGGACGGGGGTGTGTGTGAACATGTGACGAAGAAGGCTGCACAGGTGATATATCCACAAATGAGGTTATTTTCCCAGATTTACGCACAGGGGTTGATGCACCACTTGCACTAGACATACTGCATTGACCACCACCACCACCACTGATACTCTGACCACCACTTGACAAGATTTCAAAATCATAATCCTCCACCTCATCATGCCTGTAGTAATCCTCTGTTGTTATTTCATTGCTACTGGAGACATTCCTACTTGCTATTACAGTCATGGAAGGGGATAACATGCTCATTAAGGTTGATGACGAGGGTGAATGCGCCACTATGGCATTAGCTGCCATCTGGTGCCGGGTCCACAGTGCCATGTGCCTGTTCTTAAGATGTGTATGCTGCCCTCTCCGTGCCCAGATGACTCCCCTTTTTACCTCGACTCACATGAGCATGGCAAAGCTGGCAGATTGCACCTGACTCACCATTTGCACTTGCACAAATAAATCTCAAACAAGGGATTGTGATCCCCTACTTTTAACATGTCCCTGATGCTGCTTACTGGACTTTGGTTGTTTAAGCCCTGAAATGTGGGCGTGTGCTACATGATTTTTCAGGCAGGACACACTTGAACTGCAACTGACCACCGCAGCTACCTATGATTATTACTGGGTCATCATCATCATCATCATCAACATCAACTGGAACCGCTAAATCACAACTTTTCAGGAGGCGGTGATTTAATGTCAACAGAGCCAGACACAGCCACCTTGACTTTCTTTTTCTCTGTTTGCCAACAGGGGTCACTGACATCATCATCATCATCATCATCATCATCATCATCATATTTATCAACATCATCCGTATCCATATTTTCTGCTTGAATGCTGTCATGTGGACTACATGTTGCAACCACAGCTACATCATCATCACCCAATATTTTTGCACCAGACTGTGAATCATTGGATGGCAAATGCATGACCTCTACCACTGTGTAAGAAATGTGACATTGTGAGTTATCGTCGCCATGATCAGAATCATGTTCAACTACCATGGGGATGTTACTGGGGAGTATGACATCATCTACACTGTCACTTGCTGCTTTAGACTCTACTATATTTTTTGACATGGTTAAATGGTCAGAAGTGGAACTTGAGGCAGCAGTACTCATGCCAGCAGAAACTGCACTAACACCACCAGCTGGGACATCATCTTCTCCAGCAGTGCATGAAGCTGCAGATTGTGCTGTAAAAAACATTGATGGAAAAATCCCTTTCCTCACATCAGCTATGCACTTCTGCATACTACCATGCCCACAGACAATCTTACCCCTGGCAGCAATGCCATGGCCAGAAACAGCTTTGCTTGCATGTCTCTTTGTGGGCATGTGGGGGGATCACCAAGAAAATTTTAAATCAGTTTAAATGTTGGAACTTTCACTCTGGCCCAGTGGATGTGATGCGTGAAGCCCAAAAAAACAACAACAGTGGCTTGCAGATGTAGATTGCGAACTAAGCAGATGCAAAGGCAGGCGCAGACAGATTAGATTGCACCGCGAAATCAAGAAAAGATGCAGATGCAAAGTCGCAGCAACACCTTAACCACTGCTGCTCACAACAGTCACAATCCAAATCCAATATGGAAAAGAAGACCTTTTGCCAGTCGATGGGGGGCAGTGCACTGCAGCAACAGTACAAAACCAATATATCACAGTCCCAACCACAGAACAGTACAAAACCAATATATCACAGTCCCAACCACAGAACAGTACAAAATCAATATATCACAGTCCCAACCACAGAACAGTACAAAACCAATATATACGTCCCAGTCACAGAACAGTACAAAACCAATATATCACAGTCCCAACCACAGAACAGTACAAAATCAATATATCACAGTCCCAACCACAGAACAGTACAAAACCAATATATCACAGTCCAACCACAGAACAGTACAAAACCAATATATCACAGTCCCAACCACAGAACAGTACAAAACCAATATATCACAGTCCCAACCACAGAACAGTACAAAACCAATATATCACAGTCCCAACCACAGAACAGTACAAAACCAATATATCACAGTCCCAACCACAGAACAGTACAAAACCAATATATCACAGTCCCAACCACAGAACAGTACAAAACCAATATATCACAGTCCCAACCACAGAACAGTACAAAACCAATATATCACAGTCCCAACCACAGAACAGTACAAAACCAATATATCACAGTCCCAACCACAGAACAGTACAAAACCAATATATCACAGTCCCAACCACAGAACAGTACAAAACCAATATATCACAGTCCCAACCACAGAACAGTACAAAACCAATATATCACAGTCCCAACCACAGAACAGTACAAAATCATGTAGCTGCGGTGAATAGCAGGTTCACACTGCTGCAATTACTCTGTGGCACAATAAAAGGTGTCAGTGAACTGTGATTCGATGGCACACATCACACACTTTCACACACACACACACACACACTACAAGCAATGTGTGGCAAATTGAAAACTTCGGTAATATAACCAGATCTTTTCAACAAACTGCAATTATGCACTGCTGCAACACAAAATTCAGCAAAACAATGTCAAGAATTACTGAAAATATTACTGTGTGTACCTTAACACAGTTATACAACAAAAATATAACCAAAACAAAAAGACTCATCCCACATACATATTACACTATATTCCTGGTCTATTATACTGTGATACTGCTATTTTGCACTAACACATAGATTTAGGCACCCATCATACAAGCATGAGTGCCAGGAATGTGCTTTGCTGCTAATATATGCTAAGGTTGACATCTTTTATAGGATTATATCATGTATTGTGTTTGTCTTTTACATATATTCTACATATATACTGTACCTAATCACTGATAAGAAGACTCTTAGGGATCATCAGTGATTAATTTATATACTATATATATTCTCATATAATCATATGTAGTAGTTGTCTGTCAGCACTTCTCTTTGTCTAAGCAAGCTGACAGAGAGAAAGCCTTTGTTTTGTCTTACACATAGGCTAGTAATGCCACATGTAGTGTGGGCCTGTCAGCATTTCTTTTATGCTTCATGATGACAAGAGCGTATTCTTTGTCTCATCTGATACTCATTAGTAATTCTGTCTCCTGAGTTATTATCCAATAGGGAATGTCTTATATAATCGTGTTTATAGTATAGAACCAATACATAATATTTCTCATATCCGTAACTATAAGGTAATCTCCATTGCTATGATGTTATCTGTTGTATATAACCTTGTGTAGCCCCACTTCTCATCGAGATCTTGGAAATTCTGGAGATTATGTACATTCTTCAGGAGAGTGGTGAGTAACCCATCTCCCTGATGATTTTCTTTGTTACATGCTTGGCGTAAGTATTGTAATAAACTCCTGCTGGTGTAGTGTTACTTTGGCCAACACTGTAGACACACAAAAATCTGTATTATTATTTACTCTAGAGCTGGTATCTAGATAACATCCCAGACAGTTAATCTAAATCTACCTACAATACACAGATACGCTCCTCCCCCAAAGCACACTTCAACTGTCTCTCAGTACACAGACGGAATGTTCAAAATTGACATTCAAAATCCACACACAAACAATAAACACTCAATGATATGAGTACAGGAGGGTTTTCTACAGTGTACTATGTTTTAAGCCAAAAAAAAAGGCTCAAAAAGGATTTTGTTAACAACTTTTATAGGGTTTTAATCCCACAGCTCTGACAGCAAGCTGTCTCCAACTACCACTACACACATGCTGCACATAACTGAGGCTGTGCAGAACAATCTAGAGCCCACATGACCTGCAATCCCATTAATCAATGCAAAATTCACCTTGGAGCCAAAGAACAAGGCAAAGTGATGCGAAATACATTGGAATCAATGTACTTCACCTAAAAATGGTCACAGAAGTAGATGGAGAAGGCGTAGTAATGCAAAGTACATTAAAATCAATAACTTTGTGATCCTCATTATGATGTGAAATACTCCGCTTTGCATTGCAGAGTAATTTGTGGATTTCCCACCGCTACGCAAATTGCTTCACAGAGTGAATTTCGGCCACTTCACCCACCACTACTGTTAAAGCGTCACTGATCGCACTTCAGAGCCTACTAGCCAGCACAAAAAGTTGATTCTGTAGCATTCTCTGACCTTACGGGGCAAGCAGGTTGTTAATCTGCTCAAATGTTTGTTTTCATGGCTATTTTACTGCTCTGAGCTGGGGACATTAAAGTTAAATTTCTCAAGCTCCTCTCCTGATTCCACTCTACAGTTGGCACTTTAGTGAAGAGGCTCGTGTCTGAGTGTGTTGTGAATTATGCTGTTTATGCAGCTTAAAATGAAGCCCAAAGTGTTGGGTGGGACATGATGAATGGCAGAAAAGACTGAGGGGGACAGGTCCCCCCCATGCCCCCCAGTGGATGTTCCCATGGACACCAGCATTTGAGTTTAAAGAGGACAGGAAATCATTTCTAATCTGTTTATAAAGTTCCTATTCTCAGCAATGATATGCATGCCAAACAATTATCAATATTTCTTTGTATCTGTACAAAATATGATACAAAAAAATGTATTGTGCATTGTTTTGCTTTTTTATGGGCAGCATTCCATTACACTTCTCTTCATGAAACCAGTAATTTGGAGTTTTTACAGTGTCATGCTTTGTGCGCAGAACTTTAAGTTCTAACAGATCAACAACTCATAATTGACATTCTGTACACAAATCATGACATAGTAAAAACTCCAAATTACTGGTTCCATGAAGAGAATTGCAACAGAATGCTGCCTGTAAAAACAGAACAATGAAAAATACAGTTTGTGTATCACTTTTTATTCATGTAGAGTAAAAATCTAGATAATTTAGGGGAATGCATATCATTTCTGAGAATAAGAACTTTATACACAGCTGCCAATTAGAAATGATTTCCTGTCCCCTTTAAGGGAAGGCAAGAGGATCTGAGCTTGTTGTTGGTATGTACCTGGAAAAAGAATGGTTTGTGTGCACTTTAAATATAATGAAGGTTCTTTTGTTGGGAACTAAACCAGGTATGCTCTCCTCTTTTCTCTTAAAAGTGACTGACTGACTATTTGACAGCCATTTACGGAGTCAATACAGAAACTTGTGCATCAGAAACCAGGTGTGGCAGGTATCCATTTTAGCCTTGATTTTGTTTATATTCTAGTAGCCACCCTTCCCACCTCCACAGCAGTGGTCTCTAGCTTCCCTTAGCTTCCCCCAAACCAGCACCCACAGTTACTTAGTATTACCTTATCCCAGTGTAGGACTTAGATCAGGAGACAGTATGACTGCAGTCCTTCATTTTTGGTAACTCAAGTGGTAAGGCTAGGGATGAGTGGAGGAAGAGTGAGCACTAGAGTGTAGCACTGATTTGACCATGAAACAAGTGGTATTTTCCTGATTTTGTCTCCCACAGATGGAGACATGCAGTCGACTTGCACCAGTAAAGACAGTGGGTGGCTGGAGGGGGGGAGGGGCTCAGTAGCACTCAGAGGTAAGAACATTCTGTGCTACTGCAAAAAGATACTTGGAAAAAAAATGTTTTGTTTCTGGCAGTTTGTGGCAGTTCATGATTCCTGTTCGTATTATTGCTGAATTCTTCTGTGCAGGTGTGCTGTCTCTTGCTCACTATGCAAGCGAAAAAAATGATGGACAGTAACGTTTTAAAAATTCTACAGTATGTGGGAAGTGATGTTTTGGTAGTAAGTCTGGTTGGTAGTGGGACATATTATTCTCTGGTCTCTGTTACCTCATAAATGCCCACCTTGGCAAGGGGTTGTGCCAGGCAGAGGCCAGGAAATTTCAAACCCATTTCCTAACAAACAACATTAGTGGTGTTTGTAATGGGGTTGTTGTTCAGGAGACAATTAGCAGGCAGACATCCAGAGTTAGTGCATAAAAAATGCCAGGCTGGCATTTATCATTTTATTATTTGTAGCATAAAATGATAGTTATTCAGAACAGAAAATAAGAAAATTACCATTAAGCCAATAACATCAATGCTGTCTAGGGTGTAGACACAGGCCTTCTAAACTTAAGGTCTTACACCTCTCACAGTTCAGTTCTAGTCAGATGCCTTATCTTTGTATTTCTAGCAAGGCAGCACAGGATGCATAATAAAGCAAAGGGAAAGGGAGTGTTGCATACTGATTTATTTAATCCTGGGCTCATTTAACTAGCTACTAAGTAAAACACATATTGCCACTAGTGTTTTAGTTTATAACTACAAGGTTCCCTTACATTAACCTTTTAACCGGGACCCAGAAGGAAGTGAACTTGAAAGAGGGTTTAGACAATGAAAAGGGGAGGTGCTGCTTAGAGGTGGCCTGCCTCCAACCAAGAAAGAAAGGGATAGCTGCACTAGAAAAGAAGATAGAGGCTGTAACCATAGAAAACAGACAATACAGATGGGTCCTTACTCTGTGGTTCCCTTTCTATATTTTTTTATTACTGCTATTAAAAGCACAGATGCATTTTATATTTCTTACTTTCTTTCTTTGTACAGAAAGCAGTATTCTGGTACTTTAACCATAGCATTTAACATATCCCTGCACTTTATTAGCTAGCACTTTTAATCTTTAATTGTTTTTAAAGCACTCCAGCACCTTCATCTATTCCTTCCATGTACTTTATATAACATAGGCATAAGGTAGGTTAATGGGGGAAGGGGGCAAGGAAAGACTCACATCTCTCCCTTCCAGGGCACCTCACCAAAGACAGGGGTCACCCGGTCACAGTGTTGTGTGTGCAAAATTATTGCAATGCACGCTGGAATAAGATACTTATTGAATGGGGAGCTCATGGGCATTGGTAATCGCAGACAGTAAATTTAAGTGCAAGTCACCTTGGAGTCAAATTTACTTTGGCCCATACTTTGTGCATTGGTAATGGTTGCAAGTAAGTGTATGCCAGTGAGCCCTGCTCCCCATAGGTCTACTAGGCCTGTAGGTATGAATACTTGGTGTGCCCTTTTAGAGCTTTATGTCAGCAGTCCATTGCCTGAAGGTTTTTTTTGGGGGGGTGGAGCCAGCTACTTGGGTATAACAAGCCCAGGAAATTGTGGTTCAGTTTGATCTGGGGTATAAAAGCTGCAGCATCTCCCCATGTTTACTAAAATTTCCTGCTGAGTGACTCTTAAAATTCATGGGAACTGTGGTGGAAGATGTTCTGCAACAATGCCCCCGAAATAGTACATTTATCCACTTGAAAAGGTTCTATTCTAGGCCCCTCCTATTTGGCCTTTTTACCAACTGATTGCTGAATGCCTGCCAGTCTGCCAAGATACTACTGTACATTGACAATACAGTAATCTATGTAAGCAATAATATCTGACAGGATGGGCAGTATTGGGCAATACTGGACTTCCCAGGGGTGTAATGAGGCTCAACGCTGCAGGTAAAGGGTCTTATAGCCCCAGGAAGGTCCGATATTGCCCAATACCATGCACCCTAGAGGGTATTATT
This sequence comes from Neoceratodus forsteri, assembly GCA_016271365.2. Taxonomy (NCBI): domain Eukaryota; kingdom Metazoa; phylum Chordata; order Ceratodontiformes; family Ceratodontidae; genus Neoceratodus; species Neoceratodus forsteri. The sequence goes on along the minus strand of CM057450.1, from coordinate 1,682,502,119 downwards.
GTGATTAGAAAATAGCAATGTGTGTAAATTTTAATTAAATAATAAAATAAGTGAGGAAATCACTTTCAAAAGGAATACTAAATGTGGAAAAAAAAACTGGGGAGAAGGTAAAGTAGTCCCTCTGTGTGCTGTTCCATCTCCTGTGCCCCACAACGCACACACACAGAGGTCATAGAGCCTTTATGTTATACTAACCCACCCCCAACCACCTCCAGTAAAACAGGTAGAGTTTGTTGTAAACTCTCCCCCAAGCAGTCTGTTGCCATTGTTTCTGTACTTAAAAAACTGTTATGTTAAAGTTATCTGCCCTTCCTGCACAAGGTTTTTTTTTTTCTTTTGTGGTTGGAAGATGTGACTGTCAGGCATGCGATCTTGCGTGACCCTGATACATAGAAACAGGAAGTAAACAGCCAGAAGTATGTTGAGGTATGGTAGCACTCTAAATTCTATTTTTATGTTTGCTTGCATGCATGTGCAAGAAACATAGTCCCATCATCCAAGTTTTTGGAGGTGTGGCACCCATCTTCCAATTCAGTCAGTGTGTTTGCAGGTGCGGCCGCAGTTCTCCAATGAATGCTGCAGCTGTCTATGACAGCAGTTGAAAATGCAGTGGCCGTACAGTTGAAAGGGAGAGCTATCCTTCAGTGAGCAGCGATAAGATATCGCTTGCTCATGCGCGCTCCCCTCACATACACACACACGCACGCATACTGCGTGTTCGTGCTTCCCCCCCACACACACACTGTATAGCCGACGGGGGTGCCCAATCTCCCATTGGCTGTGCTGCACTCCCCCCCACCAACAGAGTTCTAGATGCCACGCTGGGAGCCCACCCCAGCATGGCAACAGATCGTATGGCCAATGGGGGTGTCCAATCCCCCTTCGGCTTCACTGTCCCTCCACAAGAGACTACAGGGTGCCATGCTGGGAGCCCACCCCAGCATGGCAACAGATTGTATGGCCAACAGGGGTGCCCAATCCCCCATCAGCTCTATGGCACCCCCAGACAGCCTTCCAGCTGCCATGCTGGGAGCCCATCCCAGTGTGGCACAAGTCCCATGTCGTCTAAGTAAAAAAAAAAAAAGAAATCTGAAAGAAAAAAACCTTCCATCTCTGACTGTCCTGACCCAATCTCCCCCCACCTGTGCCCACCCTCTGCACACCCTGCCTCCCCACACCCCCTCCTCACCCCATACTTACCTCCGGAGCTCGGCACGATGATCTTTGGTGGACCGGGAACACGTCTGCACTCTTCAAAGCCGACCACAAACTGAGGAAATGCCGGTAAGCTGTATAATGTAATAAATAGGGTTTTTTCATCTTTACTGCATATCTCAGGCAGTTTGGGGAATTCGTTCACCAAATTTTCAACATGGGGTTTTTGGGACCCCACCTCATGAATTCTGTCACTTTCATGGTGTTATTCGACCCCGAAAGGTGATTTGCAGTCACTGTTGGAACCATCTTTGGGGACTGATTTATGAAATGACAGTGCACGAGTTAATGAGTAGGTCCCAAAAACCCTATATTAAATTGATGGCATCTAAAAATTACTATTTTATGAGCATGTGTTGAGCTGTTCTTATGTACTCTTGTAAGTTTGAGAATTTTCAATATGTTCACTCCAGATTTTCAACATTGCCATTTAACCACACCTCCTTATAGGCAATGCAGCTGTCATTTTCACATCTTGGCCAAAATGTGTTTGCCATACTAGCATACAAAGGCGCAGTCGATGTGAGAAATCAATGTTAGGGACAGATTAAGAAAATCACAGTGACACTGTTCATTAGCAGAGGTGTTAAAATGGCTATATTAAAAATTTGGTGAAATCGTCCACAAAATGACTGTGTTACTAGCGACCATTACGCGGTTTCCAGCACCCTCGTAACTTCATGAGTTCTAATATTTTCAGTCCAGATTTTCACCACTGTCATTTTTCCACACTTCCTTATGAACAGTACAGCTGTCATTTTTCACACCATGACCGAAATGTGTTTTCACACTTCCAGCGCAGAAATGCGTGGTCGCTGTGGGAAATCACTGTTCTGGACAGATTAAGAAAATCACAGTGACACTGTTCATGAGCGGAGGTTACAAAATCCATGTGTTGACAATCTGCTGTAGAAACATCCCCAGACTAATTGCATTACAGGTGTGTGTTGCGCATTTTCTATGAACACTCGTGACTTCACCAGTTTTTTTTATATTTTCACTGCAGAATTTTGACATTGCCATTTTTTACACCGCCCCATGAACAGTACAGCTGTCATTTTTCACATCCTTTTCAAAATGTGTTTTCGCACCTGTGGTGACAAATGGCATAGTTGCTGTGTGAAATCAGTTTTTGGCTAACAAACTGATATTGCCACTGTTCATAACGTGGGGGTCACAAAAAAACCATGTTGAAAATTTGGAGTGAAAATGCCAATGAATGCCTGAGGTGTTAGGGTTTCTGACTATAACACCCCAGCCTGTAGAAACTGAGAGGCATCAGGGGTGTGACTTGGGATTCTCGCCTGTAATACTCATACTATTCCACATCCTGCAGCCAGTAAAAGGCATCAAGGCGTGCCTTGGACTCTTCGGCCCCAAAGTTCACCCCACTCTCTATACAGGACCCATCTCCCTTATTTCCTGATGGAATGCATGGGGTGACGCAAGAACCAAAGACCCCAAAGGCATACCCGTGACACTTGTCAGTGTCTGCAGGATAGGGTGTGTAAAATGGCGTGGCCGTTATGCCTGATGACCCAAAGGCACACCCCAGTGCCTGTCAGTCTCTGCAGGGTGGTGGTGGGGTTGGCTTCAGTTCAATACTTCACTGCCATTCCTATTATGCAGCTCTCTAACTCCTACACTACCAATGCCAATGCCAGCAAGCAAACATTCAGCATTGACAAATGCTTATTTAAATTGTAACTCAGCAGCACTCTTAGTTTTCTTGTATTTGTGGGAATATCTATGAATTTCAGGAGGCAGCTGGTTTAGTGGTAGCTTGTTTGCTGCTTCTGTGGATTTGGTGGATGATTGGTATCGGAAATGTATGTGATAGAGGAGCAGTTCTGTTGCCAAGTGATTGTGGTGTTTTGAAACAGCAGGCTGTCTTTTTAATGTTAGTTTGATTTAATTTACTTAAAGGGACACTGTCAACCCCCATAGACCTCAAAGTGACCCTTGTTTAAAAAACACATTTTATGATTGTTAACATTCTGTACAGACTGCTGATGTAGCTAGTTGATTCCTTTTTCTTTTAAAAAGTGAAGGACTGTCCAGCATACTGGTGTTACCACACAAAAACATGTTTGTTTACATTCCTTGATCCACTCCCACTGCATCTTTCCTGGACTTAAGAACACCCCCAACACATTCTAGTCACTCATGATGCAGCAGGAATTTAGGTGGCTACTGCCTCATGAGTGACTGCACTGTTTGGGGGTGCTTCTAATGTTTAGGAAGCATTCAAGAAAAATAGATTCAGGATTTGAAACAAAACAAAGTTGTTTATAAATATACATTACCATGCATTTCAGTTCTACTAAACAAGGAGATAGACAAAACAAACTGCAACATTAATGAATTTTAGAGATAGTAAGCAACCATGAAATGTGGGTTTTTAACTAGAAATAATATGAAGCAAAACAGGTTGACACGGTCCCTGTAACAAAACTGGCACAGACTTGGGAAAGAGGGGGGAAAGCTTCCAACTCCCTCACTAAGCGAGAGAAAAATATGGGATTTTCAAATCGAAAATTCAATGGCGCAGTGATACCAATCGGCCTTGGGACGTGCAGCTGGCACTTTTTTTTTTGAGGTTTCTATGGAAGAATAGATGCATGGCAGTGGAATGTTGCCAGTTAATCAGGAAACTAGGATTTTTTATTGTCATTTCCCAAACTAAAAATTCTGGCATCAGCAGATTAACTTCTGACCTTCAATGTAATTTCAAATCTGTTGAAGACTGGTTCTCTGGCAACAAATTGGTGCTCAACTACAAAAAACTAATACAATGCACTTCACCTGTACACAACTGAAAATAGGCACCACCTGACATCTTTTATGCAAAGGGCCTACAACTAGAGCAGGTGGACGTTTTTAAATACCTTGGGGTAATACTTGATGATACGCTATCCTTCAGTCCTCATGTGAACAACCTGGATTGAGGGTTGTCTCTCTCTTTATAATGTTGTAACTGCACACATAACCCTGCTTGTAGCTTTTGCTTTATTTGGTAATTTGCTTCTCTGTTTTGTTATTATTCATTAAGTTTTTCTCACTGTATGTTGTTTGATGTTATTTTCACTGTACACTGTTTGTATTATAATGACCTTGAACTGGAACCTTTCTAAATGAACACTTGTGCTCAAAGGTAATTTTTGAAAAACTGAATGAATGAATGGATGGATCAGAGTATAAGTTAGTAAGTACACAAATAAATAAGCAAAACAAGCATTTGCCAATGCCAAATGTTTGCTTACAGTGTAACAGAGCTTTAAAGAGCACCTTTCTTGGTGCATTACGTTAGCTCTGTTTGCTTGTTTACTTCTGCAGTCACAAATCTGTTTGTGATATCCCAAACTGTTGCTGTGGAGATAATGATAATGTCATAAACAGGACATTATGATGTCATGTGTAGACAAGCAGCTAAAGCTAATAAAGTCAAGAGGTAGTAATCTTGTTTTTATATCACTTCCCTCAATAATAAAGAAAAAAAGGGAAAGAATTGAAAACACATAGTTCCCTCTGAATGGTACAGAGGGTAAAAGCACAGAACACAGAACTGTAAAGCAGTGGGCTGTAGGTTCAGTCCCCCTCAGGGACACAAACAATATTGTCTAAGGAAAGCTGAGCTACAGTAAACCTGTAGCTGGGTCAGTGGCATGGAGGGCTGAGTCGCTGGATGCCTCACCTCCGCCACACCGGCAACCTGGGTTAAGGAATGCGCCAAGGTGGCTCAAGGGCTGGCAGGGAAAGGAGGATTTAGTGTCCATCTCCTCCTTTGGGGTGGGAGGATAGTGTGTACTGCTGCTTGGCTGCCATCTAATGGAGGATAGGTCAGGGGGCCTGGTTGGATCTTCCTAATGCCCCCCCCCCCGTAGTGGTTTAGAACCTCTGGGTGTTGCCCAGGAGTGTTTTATTTTCACCCATTCCCTTCCTTGGAAGTCATTCAACTTTTCTTTTTTCTACCACCCTTGTTTGGGTCACCCTGTTTCCTCGGATTGAAGTTCTTTCCTTTTTTACTTTTCCTGTGTGTAAATTGGTTCCCAGACAAGTATGGGATCTCACTGTATTTGTACATAGTTTGTGTTTTTTCCTTGGCTTCTTATTTTTTTCTCTGTTTTGGGGATATTTACTTGGTGGGGGGAGGATTGTTAGTTACAGGTTTCTGTCTGAGTTGGACCAGGGTGAGGAACTTCTTATTTTTTATTTTAATTATTTCATATACGTTTTCCTGTTTTGGTCCTATTTTCTTATTGTCATTTCTTTCTTGATGTTTATTGTAGTTCTCATGCCTTTCAAGGAATATTTAGTGCCCATTTTCTTTTTTCCTCCTGGGAGGGGATCAGTTTGGCTGATTGCCTTTTATAGAAGCTATTTTTCCTGTCTTGAGCAACAATTTATATTGCGGTTGGATTTTAAAGGAGTTGCCATGGGGCAGTCAGGTGGAGCTGTTTTTTTTTTTTTTTTCTTATTTAGTTTGGATTGGTATGAGGGGACTACATTTTTGGTATTTATCCTCTTTTTTGGTATGGGAATTTTTGATATTATATGGGAATCTTTTTTTCTAATAATGTCTTATACTACGAGATTCATTGCTTATAACGTGAATGGTATTCGCAACTTGGTTAAGCATGCTCGTCTCCTGCAGCATTTTCGACAGCTGAGGGCCAATATTGTTTTTTTACAGCAAACACATCTTTCCCATGCTGAGCATTTAAAATTTCAAAAACGTGGTTTTGACTATGTATTTTTCTCTTCTTATCATTCTGGTAAACAGAGAGGGGCTGTAATCTTATGCCCCAAGCAGCTTCCTTTTGATTTGTCTCAAGTTGTTGAGGATGGGGCTGGACGGTATTTTATTGTTACAGGTTCCTTGTTCAGTAGACCTCTTACACTTGTTAAACACTTACTTTTCCCCAGGTACACATAAGCATTTTGTATTTTTTCACTTTTGTCGGAGCATTTGAATGGGCAGCTGCTTTGGGGAGGGGATTTAAATCTTATCATCTCCCCTTATTTGGATGCCTCCCACCCTGAAGTTTTTCATTTTTCTCCAGTCAATCGTTTTTTATGTAAAATCTACAACTTTTGGGCTTGGTGGATGTGTGGCAGCATTTTAACCCTAAGATGTGGAAACAGACACATTATGCCCCTTGCTACGGGAGTCATGCAAGGCTTGATTACTTTTTTACTACTCTAGAACACCTTGATACAGTCTCTGTGGTTTGCTATGGCCCCATCCATTTGTCGGACCATGATCTCCTCTTTGTGTCAATACCTTTGGGACAACCTTCTCAGCCGCCATTTTGGAGGCTTCATCTTGGCCTTCTGCAGGATCGGACTTTAATTGATAAGTTACAGCAGTTCACAAGAGCCCTTAATTTCTGTATGAGAATGATCAGATTAAGATATCACCTAGCATTATTTGGGAAACGCTGAATGCGATTCTTCATGGTACCATTATTACTCATGCTTCTGCTTGCCATAAGGCTGAAGGGGTAAAAAAATGGCTTTACACTCAGAGCTGCACTCATTGCAAATGACCTGGAGGAGCGGAGAAAAACTGCGAAGGTACGAATTTTGGAAATTCGAGGAGGCTTCAACAGCTTCATGACCAGAAGGCTGAGCATGTATTGTTTCATCTGTGTCAGCGTTATTATAAAGGGGGCACACATGGTGCATGGTGTCTGGCTTGGCACCTTTGCATCCATCAAGCCACCACCACAGTCACAAAACTTCGCCCCTCCCCTAAAGCTAACTGTATTACCCTAGGAGGGGTACTATTTCTATCTTTCACCTGTACTACTCTTCTTTACATTCTCCAGATTCTTCATGTCCCCCTGAAAGTCGTATATGGCCTTTTTTGTCTACTGCCCTTCTTCTGTCCCTTTCATGTAAACAAGCCCAGGCATTCCTTTCCCATATTTCTATCAAGGAGGTGCATCATAGTATCCAGGACGCTACATTGGGCAAATGCAGGACTTGATGGTTTTCCAGTGTAGTTTCTTAAGCACCCCTCTCTTAAGGAGTTGGTTGCACCTTTATTGCTCTGTCTTTTTCATTATGTCCAGGAGGGTGATGCTCCCCTCCCTCTTGGCAGTATGGTATTACCGCCACTTTACCAAAGCCGGGGAAAGATCCCACTCTTCCTGCCTCTTATCACTCAGTTTCTATTTTGAATTCTGATTATAAGTTCTTTTTGTCTATTTGGGCTTCTGGGATGGAAGGTCTTCTCCCTTCCTTGCTGTACTGGGACCAGGCGGGTTTTGTCCACAGGTGACAGACTTATGATAATGCTCAGTGCACTGTTTTGCTACTAGAATATGTGCAGCAGCATTCTATCCTTCTGGTCCTGGTCTGCTTGGATGCGGAGAAATCCTTTGGTCGAGTTTCTTGGCCCTATCTGTGATCTATGCTGCGGGTGATGGAGTTTCCAACTGAATTCCTTAAGAAGCTTCAGTTATTGTACTCCCCTTTGAATGCCGTGGTTAGGGTTAATGATATGTATTCTACTCTATTTTCTTTGGGACGAGGTACTCAACAAGGCTGTCCTCTTTCCCCTTTGTTGTTTGCACTTTACATTGAACCTCTTGCTTCTCATATTCATCTGGCAGCTGACATTCATGGGATTCCTGTGGGAGGGCAGGACTATAAAATTACATTATTTGCTGATGATATTCTTTTAACTCTTACAGACCCCACTTCTTCGTTAATGGCCGCACTTGATATTTTATCCATGTTTGAAGACTTGGCTGGTTTCCATCTTAATAAGGATAAGACCAAAGTCTTACCTTGTAATTATTCTCTCCCAGACATCATTCATGACCATTACCCTGTTTGTTGGAATAGGAATTGCCTCCGCTACCTGGGGATTTTAATTCCCTGGAATCTGGATCACCTTGTTTTACTTAATTATGAACCTTTGATGGAAACACTTGCTCAGGATTTTGCCTGGTGGTCTACTGTTTTCTTCTCTTTTTTTCAGTGGGTTGAGGTTATTCAGTCTAATGTACTGCCCGCATACTGTTCTTTTTGCAGAATCTTCCTTTTCTTCTCCTGTTGTGTTATTTCTAGGATTGCCAGTGGATGTTTTTGAATTTTATTTGGAAAGGGAAGAAACGTTGAATTCAGGCAGGTTTGTTCTCTCTTTCTGTGGATCATGGGGGAATCAATTTTCCAGATCTCTGATGGTATGCTATGGCCTGTCAGCTGCGTATTTTATATGTGTGGACATCTTCTTCATTCTAGGTGCACTGGAAGGATATTGAATTTACTCTAAATGATGTTTATGATATTAGCCACATACTTTATTGTCACCCTCCACAATATGTCTCCTTCACAAAGTTTTCCTATTAACCCATGAAGTATTGATTGCTTGGCATATGGTTCATACCCGAGTTTTGAAAGCAAAGACTTTTCTGTTGGCAGATCACACCAAGATGGGAGCAGTAGCGGATGACCTAGGAGGATGGCAGGGGTTGCAGGATGATCTATCAAAATTGGAGACCTGGTCGGACATCTGGCAGTTGGGGTTCAATCCCAAAAAGTGCAAGGTGCTGCATTTTGAAGCGAAAAGTACAGAGGAACTGCCAGTTGGGGGATTAGCTAGCCATGACAGAGGAGGAGAAGGATCTGGAGGTGATCACTATGGGCTCAATGAATAACTCAGCACAATGTAGGAAGGCACCTGCTAAGGCAAACAAGATGCTGGGTTGTATTGCCAGGGGTATATCCTCCAGGAGGGGGGAGGTGATCCTGACGCTATAAAGGTCATTGGTTAGGCAGCACCTGGAGTACAGTGTACAGTACTGGCGCCTGTACCTGAAGAAGGATATTAAGTTACTGAAAGGGGTGCAGCACAGGGTGACAAAGATGATCCAGAGTCTAGGGGACATACCCTATGAGAGCAGGCTGATGCAGCTGAACATGTATTCACTGGAGGAAAGGAGGAACAAAGGAGATATGATAGAAACTTTCAAGTACATGAAAGAAATAAACAAGACAGGCACTGTGGGGCTTTTCAAGTTAGGGATGGAGGGACACTCAAAGACATGATCTGAGATAGGAAGGGGGAAGGTTCAGGAGGGAATGAGAAGACTCTTTTTCATGGAGAGGGTGGTGTCTGGGTGGAATGCATTGCCTGCAGAAGTGATATAATGTACAACAGTGGACTGCTTCAAAAGGGCATGGGGTAGGGTAAGGGGATGGTCAAGGGAGGGGGGGAGAGGACAGAGGGGCAGCTGCAGTATAGGGAATGCTAGCTACACAAATGAGCAGACTCGATAGACCACAAGGTCTTTATCTGCTGGCAATTTCGTATGTTCTTATGTTCATATGCTCATTGCAGCATTAGCGTGGAGCTCTCATATTTCTTTGAATTCCTCTGATCTTTTTCATCGCTGCTGTATCAGGCCAGGCTGGGCCTGCATTATTTCCGCCAGTTATTTGATTCCAAAGGGCTTCAATCTTTTGCAGACCTACAGGCTGTGTACAGCCTACCCTCAGTAGATCGTTATTGTTATTTGCAACTTTGGGCCTGTCTCCAGTCTTCCCTGCATTGGACTGGCCTTAACATAGAAACATAGAAGTTGATGGCAAATAAGGACCACAAGGCCCATCCAGTTTGCCCATTTTTTCTACCTTATGAATGTGCCATAGGCTTGTCTCTGGTATTAGGCTGCTGTTGTACTCCCTGATTATTTCTTGTCAAGATGGAGAATTGGAGGAGCATTTGATCAGTAATATTTGTTCGGCAATTCTTTCCTCGACCACTGAATCTACTGTCCAGATTTTTTTGCAGTGGCTGGTGGATTTACAGATGGAGTGTGATTTTTCACAGTCAGAGAAATTTACTTTATCTATATATAAGCTTTCAATGATGCCATATCTTTGGGAGTTTGCGTGGAAGTGCAGAATGCACTCCTTTAAGACTCCTGCTTCCTCCCTTTCTTATTTGGGCCCTGCTGCTGGAGCTTGCTGGAGGCAATGTGATGAAAGTTCCGCTGACCAAGTTTATATTTTTTGGTCGTGTCCTTGCTTGGATTTATTTTGGATGGGGATTTCTAAGGTGATAGCTCATATATTTAATGTTACCTCCCCCTTATCCCCTGTACTGGTTTTATTACATATTCCTATTGTCAATTTTCTGTATCGGGGTAGGCAGTTAAAGCTTTAGTTAATTTTGTTAATTTGTGCCAAAAAAATCATTACTAGGTTATAGCATCTGCCTCATCCTCCACAGCTGGCATACTGGAAAGCACTTATTGATGCTATTTATGAGTGATGTACATATGACTATTTGAACCATCTGATTTCATTTGATGACATTTGGAGGCTTGGGTCCTATAAAAAGCTAGTGTTGGTCCTGATTTTGTCCCTTAGAGGGTATTAACTTTCTGATAGGATGGATAGCTTTCCTCTGTGGCTCCCCCAATTCTGTCTCTGGGCCTCCTTTTCTTTTTTTTGTTATTTTTGAATATTATACAGAACTGTTTTTTTTTTCTTCGTATTGTGTAAGTAGTTTTGGTATTATTCTGATCACCTGCATATAATTAATGTTCTTAATGTTGTCTAAGATCCCCCTAGGCATAATTTTTCCTTGTTGTTGTTTCTAGCCTATTCTTGTTCTATTTATTGGAATTTAATATTGATATAATTTATTTATAATAGTTTTCCAATATCTGTTTGTATAGAAGTAGTTATCTTTTTGATTTTTTCTTGTATATAATTCCTAATAAAGATGTTCTTATGAAAAAAGAGGATAGGTCACAGAGCAGTGGTCACCAGAATGGAAAGTTGGAGGCAGGCATTGACAGCGTGCATGATCTTCACAGTCTATGTTTGTGCTATAAGATGTTGCCAGCTTTGACTCAAGGAAAGCAACGGTCAGAAAAGAACCCTGTTTGCAGGGTGATGCTGCTACCCTGAAGGCACCACACCACCACCATCTGTAGCACCCACTCGCACAATAAGGTAAGAAGTAAATGGAGTAAGTCCTGATAGTCAGTGAAAGGGCTGGGGGTTGACAGTAGAAGGGAGCCGATAAGTAGAAGAAGGGGGATAAAGTCCATGTGAAAAAAAAAGATTGCAAAAATGTTTGAATGATAAACTGAATTGTGTCTCACTCTCACATTTTTTGAAGTTATCCAGCTGGTATCAGGGGTTCTTTCAAGGGAACATAATATGTCATTTACAGAGCAGGTTTCTTCCTGCTGGTATACTGTGATCGGCATTGGTTCTCATTAGCATTACTTAATTGTAAGTCATTATCTACTTTAATTTCTTTTTTCTGCAGGTATTACTCTTCTGTGTTAACTGTGCTGTACCCAAAAGTAAGACCACACCAAACCGAACAACAGGATCAGCAATCTCCATGAACCCAACTGAGTAGTGACGAAAGTTCATGACAAGTCACTGATGCTTAGTTCAGGTTTCTCGCCTGCTTTCTTGACAGCTCCTACTTTTTACAGTCTGTTTTGGCACACATCTGGCTCTCAAAACCAAGCTATCAGAAACAATTTATTCATTTAGTTTTTCTGTATTGTAGTGTGGCTCTCTGTTATTACTGGTGTTTCCGGCTGTTTTAAATACAGGCTTATTTCTGCTTATATTTTAGTTGGCAGATGAAGCTTTACCTATCAGACCTTCATTTAGTCTCTGTAGTGTGCTGTGCATATTTGATCAGACAAGTTATCAGGTGCATCCGACTAATTATAATTATTAAAAAATAATTTTTATCAATGAAACCCTGTGGAATGTGAGTAGTACAGTGGGATTTCTTATTTGATTAACTTATCAGCATATTGCTGGAGCATTTAGCAGACCTATTGCTGCTTTGACATTAAAGTTTGGTTGTCCTTACTGAGTTCTGCACATAATTTAATTATATATTGCCAGTATATTGCTACTTTAAAATCTGTTGTGTGCTCAGTTAATATTTGTTTACAAAATGCCTAGTGATTGTATGGTTGGAGGCTGCAGCAATACCAACAAAAATTCTGCCAGTCTTCATACTTGGTCACATGACCCAATAGTGTGAAAAGAATGGGACAAGTTTGTTTCATTGACAACACATTTTTGGGCTAGTGAGAATACTACTTCAATGTTGTGGGTGAGCATTTAATTGTGCTAGATGACTTCATAGGCTCTCATCGGTGGACGATGGGGTTTAAGCACAAATTAGATTTAAAGTAAGGTGCCATTCTGACCAAAAAGGCAAAATTTGTATCACCAAAAGTTTTTCACTGATGTTTACTGCCCTTGAAAACATACTCGTACTTGGGTGCAAAGCTCTGATGGTGAGCAGCTGAACTGCAGCTGCCAGCACCACCCACTCAGCCTCTGAACCCCCATCTCAGTGAAAGAAAGGATGCCCTGGTGTCTAGAGGCACCAGCCACCCTACAACCCTATGTCCCAGTGCTGTGAAAGTCATCTCTGGTGTCTAGCATCAGCCTTTCCATCCTGTAACCTTCCATCTGATGTGGTAGACATGATGGTCCTGGTATCTAGTGCTACCCCCACCCTCTGATCCCCTGGCATTTCATGCCCTGGTGTCCAGTGGTACCCCCCTCCCACTGCCTGTCCTGTTCTGTTGAATGCAGTGAAGTCCCTGGTGTCTGGTGGCTCCCATATCCCCCGATCACCAGTCCAGGTAGCATCACCTTAGCCCTGGTGTTTGGTGGCCCCCAGGCCCCAACCCACCACTCATATGGGTGACCATCACCATAGCCCTGGTCTCTGCTTGCTTACCCATCCTCCAGTCACCTGTTCAGGTGATCATCAGCTTAGCCTTGGTGTCTGCAGGCTACCCCAATCTCTCATACCATGTCTCCAAAACAAATCCTGGCATCCAGTGATACTCCTGCCTCACCCACCAAATGACAGTCGTGAAATGCACTGACTGACATCAATGGTACAGTGGCCCCTATGCACCTTGCATGTACCCAGCACATCACTTGCCCCAACGAAAATGCATTGGAACTCACACAGATGAAAACTACTACATGAATGGGAAAAAATAAAATCTGCAAGTGGAAGGGCACATGGTAAAATCTATGACTTTCAGCCAGAAGTCAAGAGGAATGTTGGATAGCACATCAAAATATGAATAATCAAAATTAGGTAATATTAATTGTTCAAGAACCACAGCCTTAAATGTTCCATTCACACACCTGTGCCAGAAGTGAAAAAAAATGTTTGGACAGCAAAAGAATGACACCAAGCTACAGCTCCAATTCAAAAAGGTTTAATATATATATATAAAGTGCAGTACTGCTATGCTAGGGTAACAGACCATATAAACTGTGTAACACGAAAATAGCTGTAAAGCTCCTGACCAAGATTCACCTGTAGGCTTTCTCAAGGGATACTGGTCAACTGGGAGAGTCACCATTTAAAGCACTGTTGACCAATTCAGTGGCAAAACTCATTTAAAGGTACAGAGTACTCACAATTAACTTACATATTCCTAAAGTACTATACAATGTCCTATCATGAAAATCTCACTTCATTTGCTGGATAGGTACAAAACTTAATTTAAATTATTAGTAACAATTCACAAAATGCTTCCTAAGCCAGATGTCATAAAAAACATCACTTTATACTTATAAATTAGTATTTGTTCATTTCACCAACATCAAATGGCTACTTTCTCTTTTCATATTGTTTTGCTACAGCAATTATATTAACTAAAAATACATAGCAGGTCAGCCATGGTCAGGTTGAAGTGCGGTCCATGGTTGGGCTGAAGTGCTTGTTTAAATTGTTACATTTTTTGTGTATGATTCCCCCAAGGAAAAACAAAAGGTACAGTGAAAAAAGATTTACATTCTAGTTTTGTAATTCACTGTTGTAAGGCTTACTGACTGTGTAGTAAGTCCAAGTACTAGAGGTGGGGAAGTGTAGCCATGTCCGATCGGGCTTACATGATGACAGGAAGACTGTGGCTGGGGCATGCGTAGAGCGAGGGAAACCCGACGCCTGTTCGCCGTTATAACCCACAGGTCATAATGGTGAATTATAACTGGGTTTCCCTATGAGAGAAAAGGCTCCCCAGTATTATATTTGCATTCTACATTCTGCTCCCCCCAACTCATTTTAATGCTTTCAAAGGGGTGCTTCCTTTACTGTGAGGCTTGATGTTTATCTTCAAAGCCTGAGGATGTCTGCTAGCAGACTAGATAGACCATAAGACCTTCTTCTGCAGACTATTTGGTATGTTCATATTTTATGTACATTTTAGGAGAGGAGTCTCTCACAGTCAGTCACACTTTGAGAAAGTGGTTATTGCTAGATTTAGACCTGGGTCTCCATGTTCACAGCTCTGCATGATAATATTTATGTATGCATGTATTTATTTATTGATTGACATTTGCTAAACTATTCCAAACCGTTCCCCTTCCTAGAAAACGAAATACCATATTTCTTAAGAAATGCTAAAATGTTCACTGCTCTTTTTATTGTCATTCTCTTTTATGCTTCCTTTATCCCCAAAGTTTCCAGTCATGTAATGCTGCTGTGACCTTCCACCCAACAGTCCCTGTACCTGACTATGCAATCCACCATGGCCTACCATCCCATGGTGTGGTCTTCAGAGGCATCCTCCTTTTGCGTTGTAGATTCAGAGCTCCCAGTTTGGTGGTCTGAGTCAAAAAGTTCCCTAACCATCCTTGTACAACTTGAAGTGTTTTCCTTGGTGTTCATTTGGTGTTCATGCTCCCCTCCCCTCTCCCCACCCTGCATGGATTCCAGCTGCCGTGTTCCAGGAATTTGGATGCAGGGGCATAATGATGCCAAGCCAGCTAGAATCCCTCTCACAAAGTTTCCCAGCTGCACTAGCACCCGTGGCCCCTCAGATATTATTAAAGATGTGGACCTGCTTCCCCTCCACCCTGAAGGAGGAGAGAAGCCACTGCAGTGCTCAATCCTCATTCCCACAGCAGCCCTGCAACACACTGGTTTTGTGGGAAGCAAATACTGATGCTGTGCTAACAGACTGGCCCAGATATTCACAGCTCATCATATATTCAGCATTTACCCAGATTCCATCAATGAAAAAGTCATAATCACACAGCAAAGGACTGTTCAGATAAAAGCAAATGCTCTTGGGCTTTGCCTCAGCAGTGCCAGTTCTCAAAGAGTGATGCATTACATTGTCAGAGATATGCTATGAGAATGATACATTCAAGATGACATGTAAGTGCATGGAGCAACTCAGTAAGATGAGGACATAACTTTAATAAATGTGCTACAGAGAATGAGAGATCATGAACTATTACTAAAAGTGATAAATGCCAGTTTTGGGTAGACTTAGTCACATACTGTGTCTTGGGCACATCATTTCTGGTGAATAACTCAAAACCAGATCTGCTAATACCATTCTTGAACATTTCTGTTTCTGGGAAATTGTTGCTATTGTTTAATGTTAGTGTCTAACTTTATTTTATTTTTTTTCTTATAGATAATTCCTGAAAACGACCTTCAGTAGAAACATCAATTCTACTCTGTTTTCTACTTTGTGTGCCTTGACCTTTCTGTTTCATTAGCAGCCCACGCGCTGACACAGCCATCCATGTTTTTGTTGAAGCAAAATATATGCTCATTCTATGGTCTATGGAGTACTTCTCTAATCATAACTTATAATCTGAAACAACAATAGCATCTTCAAAGAGACCAGGATACCTATAGGAATTTAAACACAATTCTGCTTTATTGTCACATATTTGCAGTATAACATGATAACTAAGTACCATATACCACCTTGAAAATAAGATCCATGTCCATCAGATTTCATCTGCCTTTACTGTCTGTCTACAGGTGATGTCATATTCCTCTGTTTATAAATGACAGCTTATTGCCATGGAAACAATACTGATGTCACAAGCAGGAGATTATGACATTGTGTATAGACAAGCAGCAGATGCAGTCAAAAAGAACAAGGATACTGTTTCCTTTCACGTTTCCTTAAAGAGGGACTGTAGCCAAAATTTGCGGTCCCAATAAATTCAGAATTTGGATCAACATATCCTCAGTCAGCCTCATGCCAAAAATCAGATCTGTAAATTACTTTGTTTAAAAGTTACAAGTCATTTTGTAACCCTTAGCATCTGAAAAAGAAAACTGACACTAGGTGGGTCAGCACATGCACTTCCATTATGTGTAGATGCAAGATACAGTACTTCAGAATGTGACGGGGGGTTGGGGGTTGGAATGCAGCAGCAAAGATAGCTTTAGAATGACAAAGCTGTGTGCAATTTTTAGAATACTGCAGGTATGGGATTTCAAAATGTCACCAGGTTGCAATTGTGGAATGCAGCAATGACACAATCTCAGAAAGTAGCTGGAACATATAATTTTGGAATGCAGTGATGATGCACAATTTCAGAATGTGGTGGTGATGCACAGGTTCAGAATGTGGCAGTTATGCACAGGTTCGGAATGTGGTGTTGATGCAAAGGTTCGGAATGCAGTGGTGATGCACAGGTTCAGAATGTGGCAGTGATGCACAGGTTCAGAATATGGCAGTGAGGTACAGGTTTGGAATGTGGTGGTGACACACAGGTCCAGAATGTGGTGGTAATGCTCAGGTTTGGAATGCATTGGTGATGCACAGTTTCAGAATGTGGTGGTGATGTACAGTTTTAGAATGTGGCAGTGATGCATAGTTTTAGAATGTGGCAGTGAAGCATAATTTCAGAATCTGGCAGTGACGCACAATTTGGGAATGTGGCAGTGACAATTTTGGACTGTGGCATTAAAACACAACTTGGCGGGGATGTGCAATTTTGGAATTTGGCCAGGGCGCATCATTTCAGAATGTGGCAGGGATGTGCAATTTGAGAATGGGGAGGGATGTTCAATTTTGGAATGTGGCAGGGATGTATAATTTTAGAATGTGCCTGGGACTCATAATGTAGGCATGTATAGGGGGGTGATGCACAATTTTGACATATGGTGGGTGCGCACAATTTTGGAATGAGGCAGGGACAAGCAATTTCAAAATAATATAATAATAATAATAATAATAATAATAGTAATCCAAAGGATGGCAGACAAAGGGTGAGGTAGTACTGGTTGGAGACTTCAATATTCCAGGCGTGGACTGGAGCATCCAGTAGCAGCATCAACTAGGAGCAGATTTATCCTGGACTCCCTTCAGGGTGCCTTCCCTCAAGCAACTGGTCATGGAACCAACTCTGCAGAAGGCAATACTGGACCTTGTGCTCACAAACAGGGACAGTGTGATGGGAGGTAACAGTGGGGAGCACCCGGGAAACAGTGACCACCAGTCATTGTGGTTTGAAATCACAGAAGAGCAGAACCAAACCACACAAAAACAATCCTGGATTTTAGGGGCAGACTTTGGGAAAATGGGAGATACGTGAAGGAGGCATTAAGGGAATGGGACAGGAATCAGGGGTTGAGGAACAGTGGGCAGTATTTAAAATGGGGATTACAAGAACAACAGAATTATGTATTTAGCAGGTTAGCAAGAGGAAAGGAAGAGGAGACCATTATGGTTTTCCAAAGAGGTAGCAAAGAAAGTGAAAGCCAAAAGGATTGCATTCAGGCAATACAAAAGACACAGGCAGAAGGGATAGGGAGAAGTACCAGGAGAAGCAAAGGAGGCAGGGAGGTCAGTAAGGAAGCCAAAGCTCAGACAGAAGAACACATTGCAAAATCAGTGGGTAGAGGACAAAACCTTTTACAGGTACATAAGTGAAAAAGAAAGACAAAGGAGGATAGTGAGACTGAAGGGGAGGATGGGGCCGCATGGAGGATGACAACAGTAAAGCTGACATACTGAACAGGTATTTCTGCTCAATCTTTACTGAGGAAGAGGAGGTAATGGGTCTGAAGGGAGTACAAGGGGTGAGAATGGTGCAGAAATGGACACAAGTCCCTTTACGAGAAAAGGTCCTGAAGGAACTGGAAGTAATAAGAGTTGATAAAGCAATGAGGGCTAGATGGGGTGCACCCCAGGGTCCTTAAAGAACTAAAAGAGGTGGTGGCTGAACCTCTGGCTATCCTGTTTAGCCAATCACTGGAAACGGGAGGTACCCAAAGACTGGAGGACAGCAGATGTAGTCCTCTTATACAAAGTGGGAACAAAGAGGAAGCAGGGAACTACAGACCAGTCAGCCTCACCTCGGTAGTGGGGAAGATCATGGAAGCACTACTGAAGGAGAGATTAGTGGAACATCTGGTTGTCAATGGACTACAGGACCCAAGGCAGCATGGTTTCATCAGGGAGGTCATGTCAGACCAACCTCATTGAATTTTTGACTGGGTGACTAGGGAGGTGGATCAGGGGAGGGCAGTGGACATGGCCTATCTGGACTTCAGCAAGGCCTTTGACACTGTGCCACATAGAGACTATTACACAAACTGGGGAATATGGGTGTGGGCAGGACAGTAGTATGGTGGGTAGGTAACTGGCTGGTGGCAGGACACAGAGGGTGGTGGTAAATGGCTGTCACTCCACAGAGGAAGAGTGACCAGTGGGGTACCACAGAGATCAGTGCTGGGACCGGTCCTATTCAACATCTTCATCAGTGACATGGCATGGGACCTAGAGGCAGAATTTCACTGTTCGCTGATGACACAAAGCTCTGTAACAGAGTAGACACACCAGAGGGTGTAGACAGAATGAGAAGCAACCTGCAGAAACTTGAAGAATGGTCAGGGGTTTGGCAGTTGAAATTCAATGCAAAGAAGTGCAAGATAATGCATATGGGGCACAAAAACCCTGGCACAATATATCAGTTGGGGGTGAGGATATAGCATGCACCAAGCAGGAAAGGGATCTTGGGGTTATCATCTCTGATGACCTCAAGGTAGGGAAACAATGTGACAAGGCAGAAGGTAAAGCAAATAGGATGCTGGGATGTATAGGCAGGGGCATTACCAGCAGGAAAAGGAGGTCATAATTCTGCTATACAAGACACTAGTGAGGCCCCACCTGGAGTACAGTGTACAGTTCTGGAGACCATACCTACGTAGGGACATAGACAGGATAGAAAAGGTTCAGAGGAGGGCAACAAAGATGGTGCATGGATTGCATCACAAGTCCTATGAAGACAGGTTGAAGGAACTGAACATGTACTCTGGAGGAGAGGAGGAGAGAGGGATATGATAGAGACATACAAGTATCTTAAAGGGAGGAACAGGGTGCAGGAAAACACTATTTTTAAGCAAAAAGATGTTCCAGGACTAGAGGGCATGGGATGAAGTTGGAGGAGGACGATTCAGAGGAAACATGAGAAAGAATTTCTTCACAGAGCAGGTGGTGGACAAGTGGAACACCCTGCCAGAGGAAGTGGTGGGGGCTGAAACAATAACGGGATTTAAGAATGCATGGGATAGACATAAAGGAATTCTAGAGGTCAGGGGTAAGGTGCAACAGAGTTCTAGGAAAACAAACTGAACTTACAAGCTCAAATGGGCAGACTGGGTGGGCCATAGGCCCTTATCTGCCGACACTGTCTATGTATCTATGTAACATGGTATGTCCTGTCACATTCCAACAGCATGCATCCCTACTATATGCTGAAATTGCCAGTCCCCACCAAATTCCTCAATGTGTGTCCCTGTCACATTTCAAGACTGATTGTCCCATCACATTTTGAGATGGTATATCCCTGCACATTCTGAGTTTGCATGTGCCCCCTCCCCAACATTTTAAAACTGTGCACCACCTTGACATTCTATGCCTTAGTTCAGTGCTGCATTCCTAAACCACCTCCTGACATGTTCTAAAGTACAAAGCCATGCATCTGAACATTCTGGAAATGCAAGCACTGCAGTCAACCCTATGTCAATGTTTTTTAAGGATTTCTATAGCTACAGTTTCTTAAAGAGCAGGCTTTTACTAAGTAGTAATCCCCCCTCAACATATAGGGCAGCTTACCCTCTGTTTAAGTGATGCAGCCATAAAGTTAATTTTTTTCCTTGTTGTATTTTTAGAAATGTCCTTCATAAAATAGCTCCTTAGACACAGTATTGAAAATGACCACCTTCCCTACTTGGAGCCATGCCCCCGCACCTGTACATTTTGTAATGTCAGGACTAGAAGCAACATGGGGTAGCGCCATATAAACTACAATGGGGCACTTTTTATATTTTGTTTTTATACTTTTAGTTGCAATTTTGAGAAAGGAAGGCCACTTACTACTAATATAGACTTTGTTAGTTAAGTGGTGGCTTTTCTCAAAATTGCACTTAAAAGTATAAAAAAAAATTGTAAAAAGTGCCCCCATTGTAGTCTATGGAGTGTGCCCCACGTCGTTCTGGTCCTGACATCGCAAAACTTGCAAATGTAGGGTTGGGGGGGTACAGCTCCAAGTAAGGAAATGTGGTTGTTGTTTTCAATACCAGGTCCACGGAGCTATTTTACAAAGGAAATTTCTAAAAATACAGAGAGGAAAAACAATTACTTTATGGCTGCATCACATAAACATTGGGTAAGCTGCCCTATATGTTGAAGAGGGAGAACACTACTTAATAAAAACCTGCTCTTTAAACTTTGGAGAAGCAGGTCCTATTAGGTTGCTGACAGAGAGGACTGGACTGTGTGTTCAGGAGGCGACATCATCAGTGGCTCTTCACTGACACTGACTTTTTTGAATAGGTAGTAAAATCAGGATTGCAAAACAGCTCATAACATTAAAATGAAGTGATGTAGAAACCTAATTTTTGGTGTGACATTTGTTGGGGGCATGCTTATTCTAATTCTGCAACTTAGCACTTTTCGCAGGAGTCCCTCTTTAATAATAAAGAATAAGGGGAAGATAAAAATAGTACATACAGGAAATACAAGTAAGATTATGTATAATCTTACTGTGGAGAGAAAAGCTTTTGGTGATTTGGACATCTCAGGTTTGGAGGCAGCATGTGATGGAGGCATGGATGTAGCCATTGATGGTTAAATTTGATCATTACAGCAGCGTTTGACTCCACAGCAGTTATCTGCATACCTCTCAACCTCTTGCCTCATAAATTAGGGACAAGGCTTAAAAAATCAGTGACGAAGGACCAAAATCAGGGACACATCTTCAAACTTGATAATCTGCACTCAGAAAGCTGGTAGAATATGGGGCTTAGTGCAAAATGTATTTTCTTGGGAAGAACAACTCTTTAACTTTAACATTTGACATTATTTTATGCTTTCAACTCCCACTGTTTGGTCATATAAACACAATTTTTAGGAGGGGCAGTTGAGAGGTATGGTTATCTGTGTTCACCCATTAACCATCTGCCACAGCTCACCATGGTATGACAATGAGCTTAGGTGTTTGAAAGCAACAGGGCAGAGGTTGGAGCATTCCTGGAAGAGATCAGGCTCAAACGATGAAAGGATGTCTCTATGGTCCAATTACATGGACTATCAGAGGGCAATCCCTTATGAAAATGGAATATATTGCAATATATTGAAAAAGATTAATTAATGTATGTCAATACACTGAGAAATACATTGTCCCAATGTAATATATTATATAATATATTAAGAAATATATGTTTAAATACACTGATAGAATATATTTCTAACCCATAGTATGCAAAAATATATGTCACTATATTGAGAAATACATTGACTCAATGAAATATAATACACAGTGTACTTCAGTATATACTGAAACCATGTATTCTGCCTCATGCATTGCTTGAAAGTATGCCAATCTACTTAGTAATACAGTGTCTGAAAAACATTATTAGTATATTTCAAAATATACACTCTATTCTTTGTATGTTATGTATATTTTTATATATGTTACATATATGCTATGTACAGTATGTTACATATATTTTATATATGTTACATATATTTTTATATGTTACATATATTTTTATATGTTACATATATTTTTTATATATGTTACATGTATTCTTGTAAATGCTTAGTTTCATCCCATGTGTACATTTGCACAACTAATTTACATGTTTCAGAAACATAGTTTATCAGCCAAAAACCATGATAATTTCTAGTTTTACAATACTTTTGAATTTACAACATTAGCTAACAGACTGAAAAGAAAGGTACAAGTTATAAAGCAAGTACATATAGGATCTCACCTTGACATAAAAGTGAAACAAAATGGGGTGCTATAAATACCAATCTGAGCCTTTAGCAAGCATGAACTTGTAAGGTAACTAATATATGTAAGTATAAATGTATAAAATGTACATTTGAGTTAAAGTTGCACTGTAAAACAATAATTCAATGTAAATATTTCTATGATTAATAACAAGATGTACATATAGAGGTATGTGTAAATCATAATTTTCTTTGCTTTTGTCTGGGTAAGTTAATAGTTATAATTAATATCCATTGTCACAACCACGCTCCACAGGTCAGGCCCTCTGCTCCCACAGTGCCAAACCTCGAAGCACAATAGTGCGAACAGGAGAAAAACACCATAACCCTCCTGTCTGTTTTGGGTCCGAATCACCTACTAGCCTCGAGTCCTGGGGGTTGAATGTGAACCTTTTTGCTAGCACACTCAGTTAACAGGCTCAGATATGTATTCTCTTCGGGGAAATACAATACAATTCTTCACTCAGCGGCACTCAGCCAGGCTCCCAAGCGTACCCTTACAACTCAATATGAGACCTAGGTATATTCTTACCTTTAGCGAGATAGTAACACACCCTTTTCTGAGCATTTAACAGTTTCAGAATGATCCAATACAGTTCCAGCCTGCACATGCAAAAGAAAGACTCCAACAGGATTTCAGAGAACCAAATAAAAAAGGTTTACTAAGATTAAAACAATAGATAAAATACAAAACATATATAGAACAGATATCATGTACTTACAGTCCTAAAAATTTGAAGTTACACAACCAAATGCCTGTTTACTTAAAGTTCTAGCTGTATACCTATGTTTTACAAAAGTGCCTTGTTTTCAGTCCACCAAAGGAAGTGTGTCCTTGAATTTCAGAGAGGGCTTCACACTATACTCTCACATGCAGGCAATATTCAAAAGTCAGTTTTCTCCACCTCCTTGTGATGTCACAACACATATGAGATCACTGTTAGTCCTGCAACAAACTCTGTAATCTGTGTATGAATATCCAAAAGGATATTATTTTTCTGCTGGCTGGAATCATCAGTTACCAATCAAAAAAAATATGTGACAGCCTTTGCAAGCAGGTTGCTTTGATGGCTCATAAACCCACATTCCTGCCACCAGTTCCCCTCTAGGAGAAATAACCAAGAGGGATCAGACTAATAACTTCCCTTCCTGCTATGGTCATAAAATGCATATATGGGACCCAGCTTCAAAAGAAATATTTTACAATGTCTTATCACCTGACATTTGGCAGGAAGCCCTATGTGGTAAGACATAAAAAACCTTTAATTAGTGTTTTCACTGGACAGTTTTTATGGCAGCCTGCTGGCTCAGTCACACTGACACCTTTGAGGTCAAAGGTCAAGCCTCTTTACACTGACTGGTGTTGTCCTAGGCAGACCATCACATACCATATATTTGTATCACAATTTATAAATATAATATTAAGCAGGTGGCAGAGTGCCATATCTATTACATATGAGTATTATATATATTTGTAAATATAGGAAACAACGTTTGAAATGTAAAAAAATAGATACATATATATATATATATATATATAGGCTATATACCAATAACATATATTTACCATCCTTATTTCAATATATTTGGAATTTAATATTTTGCAATATACCTACTATACTAAAGTGGCAAAAATGTGTATATATTTACAGTACATTGCAATATATTTGCAAATTTTAAAATATATTGAAATATATCGCTTTTCCAATACATTACAATATATTATAAAACAAGTAGACTGGAATATATTTCACTGTATCTAAATATATTGTTAATAATATATTTGAAAATATATTTTATTTTCATAAGGTTATTACCTCAGGAGGAAATAGGCTTGCTCAGCTCATTTGCACTGTGGACAGGTTACTTCATCTTTACTGTCTGCAGTCCATAAGAGCATTGTCTCAAGAAAAACATGAGTAGTTTTGCTCTTTCTTTCTGGAGAGAGAGAGTGTCCTCCATTTGAGCTGGGATCTTAACAGGTGGACTGCCAGGGGCCAACAGTGGGGAAGAGGAGAGGGATGGAGGCACTTCAGGAGTCTGGAATGAGTTCCAGCCACTTTGTATGGAGGAGATACTTGAGGTGATTGTGGTACTGTTCCCCATCCCACCTACTGTATGTGGAAGCCAGAGCCTACGTGGCTGTTGGTGGATGGCCGCGTGGCAACTGTCCCAGATATTGACAGCACTGCCAAGGGTTCCTTATTAGAGGGTTGTTTCTCTTTTTTTTTTTTGCTATTCAAACTTTATTAAACATTATTATTAACCACAGGAGTACATCCAGTAAAATCATATATAACAAAAATAATAATCAATGATAGGAATCAAACATTCCGGATGCAGTCCAGACCCCCCACTCTACCCCTCCTTCCCCTATAAAATAGAAATATAAATGAATGATAAGTATATATAAACCCTTCCCTCCCCTCTGCACAGCACACAAACACATTATCCTTAAGACAGAAAATAATTGTGGGGCCAGTCTAGTCAGAACAGGAATACAAGGAATATAAAGGACCCCAAATCCGGTTAAATTTGGACAACTTATTCTGAAGACTAGCAATGGTCCTTTCAGTTCTAAAATTAGCCAGGAGTTCTTGCAACCATTCGCCATAGGTGATCTGTGAAGTATCTTTCCAATGCTTCAAGACCACTTTTTTAACCGAAGCAGAAATCAAACAAATATGATATTTCCTATTCTTGACATCAATAGTTAGAGGGTTGTTTCTCATCGACTCTTAAAAAAGCCATGGTGA
This sequence comes from Neoceratodus forsteri, assembly GCA_016271365.2. Lineage (NCBI taxonomy): Eukaryota > Metazoa > Chordata > Ceratodontiformes > Ceratodontidae > Neoceratodus > Neoceratodus forsteri. The sequence continues at coordinate 1,682,477,050 of CM057450.1, read as the reverse complement.
GCAACCTCTTAAAGAAACCATCTTTGGACACAGAGGTGCTGGCAAACTACAGGCCTGGCTCGAACCTTCCTTTTTTAAGGAATGTTATTGAGAAGAGGAGGGAGCACACCTGGAGGTGCAATTTGAGAGCTTTGATATCTACGAATCTCTTCAGTTGAGTTTCAGGCCTCACCACTGTACAGAGACCACACTCATTAAGGTGTTTGATGATCTTTTCTTAGCAAGAGATTGGCATAGAACTGTATTGTCATTCTCTTTGCTCTCATCAACATTTGACACCGTGGACCACAGGGTTTTGATGGAGCTCCTTGAAGAATATGAGTGACTTGCCAGGACAACATTAAAGGGGTTTGTGTCCTTCATCTTCAGAAGAATGCCGCATGTTATGATGGGAGCTTTATCATCACAACTGTCAGTGGTTAGCTGTGGGGTTCCCCAGGGTTTCAGTCTATCTCCATGTTGTTTGCAGTGTATATGCTGCCACTGGACAGGTCTTCAGGTAATAGGGTGTGAGTTTTCACTGCTATGCAGATGGTACTCAACTGTACTTGTCCTTTACATTTGACGTGCAGGAGGAGTTTGCTGTACTGGAGTGTTGCCTTAAAGAAATTGCCGATTGGATGGGGGCATGGCTAGTCACTGGCAGGATGGCAGCCTAAGTTGTTAGCAGTGCTCAACCTCAGGAGAATCCTGGCACATCCACACATTTCCACAGACATTTAATCAGCAAAGTCAGTGGCATCCGATAGCCCTTGCCACGTTGTGCTGATTTGTGAGTCCTTTTTGTTTTCTCTGGTTTTCAGCACAAGTTAGTGAGGACTGTCCACATGCTCTGATCCTGCGTAGCCGCCACCAAAAGTGTAAAGCTTGGCCTAGATGTTGCAGTTCCCACCTTGTCATGCTGTCTGGACTGTTTCCAGATGTCTGCCCTTGATGGCCTCCTCACCAAGCCCACCGATTGATACGGTGAATATCACCATTCTACTGCAGTGTATTTTACAAGAGAGCTGAAATTCAGCATTTGGCTGCTCAGACTACCAAGGACCTGATGGATCTGAGCCATAGGGTGCCAGGCATGGAACAGTGCTTGCAGCAGTTGGGTGACCACGAGGGTGTACTGTGTATTTGACTCCAGGAGCAAGACAGAGTGATCAAGTCTAAAGTGGAGTCAGGTGGGGTAGCAAGGGGGAGAGGCATAGTCACATTTGGGTGGAGGTCATGCCAGGAATGACAGCAGAAAGTGTGGGACAATCTGTTCTGAAATATGCTAGAAGGGGTAGGGACAAGCCTCATTTAATTATACATCTTGGGATGAATGACTTGGCTGACAAGACAGTAGATATAGTCCAGAGGAGGTCTGAGGAACTAGGACAATTATGTGAGGGTGCAGGAATATCAGTAACTTTTTCAGAGATATTTCCAGTGCCCAAGGCAAGCACAACAAGAAAGCTGAGAATAGAGGAATTTAACAGATGGCTAAGAACCTGGTGTTGTGCTAAAGGGTATGGGCTGTTTGGGGGGTGGGAGGGACCTGGGAGGACAGTAGTCTCTATGCCAAGGACAGACTACACTTGAGTGAGGAGGGAAAGAAAGTATTGAAACAGAGGATGGAGGAGTGCATAAAGGAAGTTAAACTAGGAGCGGGGGGGGGTGGCAATTGGGCAAGAGACATGCAGAGACCACAGGTTGGGAAACCATATGAGCTTACCCCCCATAACAGGGACAAAAGACAAATGACAAGTACTATTGGTGATGCTAGTAAAGGAGGGTAGGATGGGGGGGGAGGGCGGAAGGTGGTTACCCTTAATGCTAGGAGCTTTGGGAGGAAAACTGCAGAGTTACAGGTGTTCATGGCAGAGGGAGAGGTGGACATTGCAGCCATCACAGAAACATGGGCCACCCAATACAACGACTGGGACCTGTCTATACCAGGATACAGGTTATTTCATAGGGACAGGGTGATTGGGAAAGGAGGGGGTGTGGCACTATATGTGAAGGAAGGACTGAAGTGTGTAAGAGAGGAAGGGAAGGAGGGTAGTATGGAGTCACTTTGGATGCAAATCCAGGATTCCAAGAATAGGATTCTCAGAATGGGAGTGGTGTACAGGCCGCCATCTCAGATGGAGGAGTTAGACAGGGAACTAGCGGAACAGATCAGGAGGACCTGTGAGAAGGGTAGTGTGGTGATTGTGGGGGACTTCAACATGCCAGGAGTGGACTGGAGTACACCAACAACCAGGAACAGAAGGGAACAGGTACTGCTGGATGCCTTCCAGAACAGCTTTCTGCTGCAAATGGTCAGCGAGCCAACCAGGTTAGGGAATACCCTTGACCTTGTGCTGGCAAATGGGGACTTTGTGAGAGAACTTACAGGGGAGGAACCGCTGTCAGGGAGTGACCACCACTCAGTATGACTCACATTGGATATGGGCAAGGAAGGAGTGGAATCTGGCACAATAATGCTGGACTTCAGGAGGGCCGACTTTGGGAGGATGGGGGAAGTGGTAAAAGGGTACCTGGCTGGAATTCAATCTAGTATGGGCACTAACCAGAGGTGGGAGCTCATAAAGCTGGGGATAGTGGAGGCAACCAAAACCTGTTGCAAGGCCCAGAGCAAGAAGGCTAGGGCTAGGAAACCAAGCTGGTTGAGCAAGGAGGTCATGGAAAAGGTAAGGAGGAAAAGAGCTGCCTTTAGGAGGTACAAGAAAACAGGGAGGGGGAGGACAGGGAGGAGTACTTGATGTAATCGAAGGAGGTGACAAAGGCAGTAAGGGGAGCCAAGGCACCTACTGAACTCAGGCTGGCACAAGGCATTAAGAAGGGTGAGAAGGACTTCTTCAGGTACGTCAGGGAGAAAAAGAGCTGTAAGGACCACATAGTAAGGATTAGGAAGGAGTGGGGTTGGGTGAAAGCAGGGTGCGATAAGGCAGAAGTACAAAATGATTACTTCTGCTCGGTATTACTAAGGAGAAGAGGGGGTGACAACCAAGGGGAGAAATGGCAGAAACGGGGGAGGGGGTGACAGATGGGAAATCAGGAGGGCAGAGTTCGGGAGGGTTTGAAGGCACTGAGGGTGGACAAGGCACCAGGCCCAGATGGCATTCACCCCAGGGTACTGAAGGAGCTGGCAGAGGTCCTTGCAGGAACTTTGGCAGACCTATTTAATCTCTCACTACATTTGGGGTGTGTACCTCAGGACTGGAGGATAGCTCATGTGGTGCCCCTCCACAAGAGTGACCCCAAGGATGAACCGAAACTACAGATCAGTGAGCCTCACATCCATCGTAGGTAAGCTAATGGAGACTATCCTGAAAGAGAGGCTGGTGGCCCTCCTAGAGGCCAAAGGACCACAGGACAGCAGACAGCATGGCTTCATAAGTGGCAGATCCTGCCAAACCAACCTGGTGGAGTTCTATGACTGGGTAACTAGGCAACTGGACAGGGGCCATGCAGTGGATGTCCTGTATCTTGACTTCTGTAAGGCATTTGACTCAGTGCCACATGGAAGGCTGGGAAATAAGTTAGAAGGCACAGGGGCAGGTGCAAAGCTGGTGAGATGGGTAGGGAACTGGCTTCAGTGAAGGCAACAGAGGGTGGTGGTGGGTGGGGAGCTCTCACACCCAAGGGTAGTGACAAGCCGTGTTCCACAGGGCTCGGTGTTGGGACCAGTGTTGTTTGGGATATTCATTGCAGACATATCATGGGACATCAAGAGCAAGATCAGTCTGTTTGCTGATGAGACCAAGGTTGGAGCAGTGGTGGATGACCTAGGGGGATAGGCAGGGGTTGCAGGATGATCTAGCAAAGCTTGAAACCTGGTCAGACACCTGGCAACTGGGGTTTAATACCAAAAAGTGCAAGATGCTGCATTTTGGGATGAAGAACCCAAGGAGGAGTTACCAGCAGGGGGGAGTGCAGCTAGCCCAGACAGAGGAGGAGAAGGATCTGGGGGTGCTCATTACAGGGTCAATGAACAACTCAGCACAATGTAGGAAGGCAGCTGCAAAGGCCAACAAAATGTTGGGTTGTATTGCAAGGGGTTTATCCTTGAGGAGGGAGGAGGTGATTCTGCCACTGTATAGGTCATTAGTTAGAAGTTAGAAGTACTACATGCAGTACTGGCGCCCGTATCTGAAGAGGGACATTAAGTTACTGGAGGGGGTGCAGTGCAGGGCAACAAAGATGATCAAGGGACTGGGGGACTTATCATACGAGAGGAGGCTGAGGGAGTTGTACATGTACTTGCTGGAGGAGAGGAGGGACGGGGGGATATGATTGAAACCTTTAAGCACATGAAAGGAATAAACAAGACAGGTACAGAGGGTCTGTTCAAAGTAAGGGAGGGGAGGGACACCAGGGGCCATGATATGATACTGGAGGGAAGAAGGTTCAGGAGGGAGATGAGGAGACACTTTTTTACAGAGAGGGTGGTGGCTGGGTGGAATGTGTTGCCTGCAGAAGTGGTATCCAGTAGAACAGTGGACTGCTTCAAAAAGGGATGGGACAGGACAAGGGGGAGGGTCAATGAAGGGGAAGAGTGGAAGGGAGGGGCAGCTGCAGAATAAGAGGTGCTAGCTGCACATTCAAGCAGACTTGATAGACCTCTAGGCCTTCATCTGCTGGCTAATTTGGTATGTTCATATGTTCGTAAAGTGGATGATCTAGGGACTACGTTGAGAATTGAAATGCAATAATCTCAAGCTTGTCAGTGTCCTGGAGTGGGCAGAAGGTAAAGACCTTATTCACTTTCTGCAAAAGTTAATTCCTGGTGTCCTTAATGCCCCAAACTGCCCTCCAGTGGAAACTGAATGGGTGCATTGGTCTTTAACTTCCTGCCCCAAGCCAGGTGAATGTCCATGGCTGATACTGATGAAGTTCCTGTGTTATCAAGTTAAACAGAACATTCTGAATTTGGCTCAGGAGCAGAGTTCACTCACCTGGGAGGGCCATTAGTTAACTTTCAACCAGGATTTGTCAACAAATCTTTTCTACCACCAGAGATCTTAAGACCTGGTCAAACAGAAACTGTCCGACCTTGGAGCCTCTACTGCCCTTTGCTGCCCAGCTCAACTCCGCATTCAGGTGAACAGAGCGGTTTACCAGTTTGATACCCCAGAGACAGCAGAGGATTTTATTGAGGAAAAATTACCTGGTTATCATTTCTCTTTCTATCCTTTTCTTTCTCATGTTGTTTTCTGGATGGCCCCCATCTTCCAGACACCCTAACCCTGACATCTTGACATCCACCGGGACTTATCTACCAGCCTGTCTTCCCCCTGGGCTTGCCCCTCCAGTGAGGTTGAAGGGTTCCCTAACCCCCATCAGGAACAGGATCTGGTTTTGAACTGGCTAACCCAGCTGGCTGGCACCATCCTGACGCTGATATTTTTTGTTTCCCCCGGGAGATGTGGTGTGCAATGACACCATGATGTATGTCTCACTCTCCCACGTAGTGCACATTGGCATCTGCCACACCCCTTTGTCCTTCTTGGCAGTCCCAGATGCCTTTCCCCCAGCTTCTCCTAGGGGCCAGGCAATCAATGCGCTCTTCAAACTCTTCCCAGAGAAGGAGCGCAGCCCTTCAGATGTTCTGTCCTCCTCACCTGGTCAGCCCTCCGATGCCCCAAGTTCACTTCTGAACCCAGGTCATCAGTGCTGCAAGCAGTAGTGCTATCACTGCGCTGGTGAGCTGGCTTCCTGTCCCTCCTTTTGACTCATTCCCCAGACGATCTACATCTACTGCCATGGATACTTCTCTGTCAAATGCTGCATCCTGCTACAGGCTGGGGGTGGGTGGCGGCTGGTCCCTTGGAGTCACTTACCTTGCATTCCCTGGGCTCCTGGATGTGAGCTCCACTGGACTTTGTATCTGCTGTGAAACAGCAGCTTGTTGAGCTGAATTCAGTTCTCCCTTGATCTGGAATGCCTTTGCACAGTTATCCATGGACTCAGACATTCCCTGGTGTTTCCAGATGATATCCTTTGAGTGCACAAAAGTCTTTCTCTGTTTATATGTTAATGTACTGTTTTAGTGCGTTTGTATCTTTTGTGCTATTAACTGTACTGTGCTGGGGCTCAGTGCTATTTTTGGGTTTAGGCTGAATTTGTGCCAAAGTCTGCTTTCCTTAATAAGTTGCAGCAGCAGTTGAAAGTGAAAACTGTTTGCCTCCCCTCCCCTCTCTCCTCTTGTGTCCTACCCCAGTGAGCATCACTGTTAGAATGTGCTTGAGGGGCGGTGGGTTCTCCCTTCTTTTCCTTTGGCAGTGTTGTAGTGCAGTAGCACTCCCCTAAGCTCAGCAGTGTTTCTTCCCATTTCTCTCTGCCCCATACAGCATCCCTGAAGTTGGTTTGGGGCAGCAGTTACTGGGACTGTTCCTATGGGCTTAGTGGAGACATAGTTTTTTTTTTTTCTTTTGTGATGCCAGTTGCCTATGTCAGTGCTGCATACTCCCTTTGTCTGTGTGTTCGCTGATGCCTCTTTACTGTTCTAATTGGGATGTGTGGCTATTGTAGTATTTCAGCAATGACCCCTTTCACTGTTGTGGATGGGCTAGCTGATAGACATTGAGGGTCAGTAATAGCTGCTTCCTGCTCTTCCTACTAAAGACCTTCCCTTCCTAATCTGCAATCATGCTCACCTACCTTCTTTATCAGAGTCCTCTTTGTGGGGTCACCCAGAGGACTGAGGGGGTTCTGTGTCACCTGTGGTGGGTATCTATACTGGGCTGCTGTTTGTGTCTTTTACTGCCCTCCCTCTCTGAGATCAGAACTGCCAATCCACAGAATCAATAACTCCAGACATGGCAGGTGCACAGATGCAATCTACAGTTTGCTTTATACACAGCCATACTGGCTAACTGGCATAATGGTCTTTCTAGTACTCCCCCCCCCACCTTCCCATGGTTCAGAACCATTGGTCTGGGTCCTTACTTCTCCCTGAGCCCCCCAGAGGCACCTGCTCCATGGGAGCACCCATAACCCAAAGCACAAAAGAGCTATCAGGTTTTTTTTTTCTAGTCCTGTATAAATGCTGCATGATATTTGTGTGACACTTCTCCCCTTTGGTTGTACCACCTGTTATAGCTATATATGCTGCTTTGCTTGTCTTTGATACCCCTTCTATTGGAGCCTGGGACTTGGATGTTTCTGAGTCTCCTGCCCTCATGGCTCTTATAGATCCAGATATAGTTATGTCTATGGAGCTGTTCCCCGATCCACCCTGGTGTAGTATTTTCTTGTTGGATGTTGTCTTTGTTACATTTGCTGTTCAACTGCTGTTTGTTCCCTAGATTAACTCTGTAGAGCAGGTATTTTACATTATTGTTGCAGTATTTTTTGAGGTTTAACAGGCTTTAATTGCAGGTCATATACAGATCTTCCGAGTCCCCACCACAACTTGCCTGCCCCACTATCCAATTCCTCCTCACTGCCCACATTTCTGCCCTTTTGCAATGTCCTCCTTGACTCATGTCTCCTGGAATATGCAGGGGTTAAATTCTCCAGTTAAGAGAAAAAGGATATTGACCAGGTTAAAGGGTAAGAGGGCTTGTGTGGCTTTCTTGCAGAAAACTAAACTGCACTCTTCTGAGGCTGCCAAACTGTGCAAGGAGTGGGTGGGTCTGGCACCCCATAGCTGTGCCCCCACCTCTAAAGCTGGGGTTTCCATTTGGGTGTATAAATCCCTCTGGTGGTCAGTGGTTGAGTCTACACATGATGCAATTGGTAGGTGGATAGTGGCCAACTTTAATACACCTGAGGTCACGCTGGTTCTTACCAATGTTTATGGGCAGAATCACAATGACCCAGCCTTATTTCATGCCTTGCAGCATTCCCTGCTGTGTTTATTACCAACTGGTACTCCCCTCTTTTTGGGGGGATTTCAATTTGGTTCTCAATGTTTATGTGGATAGGAATTCAGGTAAGACTAATCCCCATACCAAAGCCCTGGCTGCTGTCCAGGATTTGATGGTGGCATTCTGTCTAACTGGCATCTGGCACCTGCACCACCCTACGGCTGTGGATTACCCCTATTTTTCATCCTCCAGTCACCTTGATTTCTGGCTGGCCTCCTTGGCTGCCACCTCTATGATAGAGGCTTCACACATTGCTCCTTTATACCTATTTGACTACGCTCTGGTGGAATTGGTCATGGAGTGGGGACCCCTCACCTCTAAACAGTTTCCTGGCACATGGATCCTCTTCTACTGTAGGACCCAGCTTTCCACTCTTGGCTCCAGAAAAAAAGTGACTTCCTTCTTTGTAGGAGGTCTTTAAGTCCTTCCTTAGATGGTGTATCATGGACTATGCAGCTGCCCAACATCAGAAAAGGGAGCAAGAACAACACCATCTGGAAGCTCAGCTGGCCATGAAAGAAAAAGTGCTTAAGAGTAGCTCACCCTCAAAGTTGACTCTCCTTCTGTTGGATGAACTGCGGGCCATACATGTGCAGCTCAACTCTTTGGCCACCGGGAAGGCTGATCTGGCTGTGTTATGCCTGTATCACAGACATTGGAATCGGGGTGGAAAGCAGGGAAACTGTTGTCTTATAGGCTGTGCTAGCAGCAATTGGACAGGCATATTTATGGGCTCTGGGATGGGACTAGTGTAGTACAAGCAAAGATTCAGGAGATTAGCTGAATAATGCATTCCTTTTATGAGCTCCTATATTCCTCTCAAGGCCCCCTGGACCAGTGCAACTAGCCACTTTTTTTGGATGGCCTCTCTGTACCCTAACTCTCAGCTTAAAAGATAGCAGCATTGGCAGCTCCGCTTACCATGCAAGAGATCTAGTCTGCTACCTCTACCCTGTTCACTCATAAGGCATTCAGTGGGGATGGCACCCCAGTTGACCTACTGCATACCAGCTGATCCCTCAGTTGGTGTCTCTGATCCTGCAGACAGTCTTTTAGGAATCCCACTCCCTGTTTGCCCTTTCCCCCTCTATGTGGGAAGCTTTAATCACAGTCATCCTAAGGAAGTTAAAGACCTCACTACTCCAGGTAGCTATAGGCCAGTCTTCTGCTCAATACAGATACCATGATTTTTGCTAAGGCATTTGCCATGAGATTGAAGCTCTTTCTTCCCCACCTTATTCACCCCTCTCAGGTGGACTTCATCAAAGGTCGCCTGAGCTCTGGCCATCATAGGGCACTGTTCACTTGATGTCCCTGGCTAGCTCTGCCCCTACTCCAGCTGCAGCTGTGGCTAAATACTTTGAGAAAGCCTTCAAATCAGTGGAGTGGGGGTATCTCCATGTCATCCTAGCCAGAATGGGCTTTGGACCCCAGTTTGGTAGTTGGATACATGCCCTTTACACACAGCCCAGAACTCACTAATTCAGTTCTCTTGCCACCACTCCTATTATATAGGGGCACTATCCAGGGCTGTCCCCTTTCTCCTCTGTTATTGGTTTTGGCCATTGAGCCTCTGCACATTGCTCTTCATGCCACCTGAACCCTCAGGGTATCTGAGCAGGCCCTACAGATTTCAGTATGCAGCTCTACAAAGATGACTGTCTGGTCTTCCTGGAAAACGCATGGGTAGGCATTCCCATTCTCCTTAATATTCTACAGAATTCCCAGAGCACTTCTGGCATGAAGCCCAATTTTATGAAAATGAAAATCCTGCCTCTTAACATCCATTGCACCCCAAATGTGGTGGTCAGAGTGGGTCTGCACTTGTCTCACAAGTGCATTTTGTATTTAGGTATGTGTATCTGACCGGACCTGGCAGGGTGGTATCTGACAATCTTAGTCCACTGTTTAAGAATCTTCAGAATGATTGTTGAACTGCTGGAAGCCTCTTCCTTTATCCCTGTTTGGATAACATAGCCGCATTCAAAATGATCATAGCCCATAAGCTGATGCACTGTCTCCCCCACTTGAATGTAGACAGTCCTGCACTTTGGGTTCTTGAAAATGGAGCCCTGGTGGGTTGCTTCAGTGGGAAGGTAAACTCCCTCATTACCGATGGGATAAATTTAGAGTCTATTGGCACAGAGGCAGCTTGGGCTTACTTTGGTTCTTCACCTATTTATGTTGAGTTTTGTAGTGCATAGACATTGCCCTGGCTTTCTTTCACTTCTCTCTCTCTACAGCCCCACTTAGGCTAACTATTGAACATCATGGTGCCCTGGGGTTCACTCCAATCGACTCGACTCGACTCTTCTCTTCTCTTCTCTTCTCTTCTCTTCTCTTCTCTTCTCTTCTCTTCTCTTCTCTTCTCTTCCCTTAACAGAGCCAGCCCTATGGTGCTGCCATCTCTTAAGGCATGGAAGAAACTGCAGTCTTGGGTTCAAACTCCGCTACTTTCACGTGTGCAGCTCTCCTTGTGAAGGAACCCCATGCTTAAGAAAAGTAGAGAAATTATATTTTGGGATACCTGGGAAGCACAAGGCATAAGACGTGTTGCTGACCTCTGGCAACCCTGCTCTATGCATATGGATTCATATGAGAACCTTATGAAGCAATATACATTACCCAAGGGGGATTTTTGACAGTTTCTGCAGATTTGCAGTGCCATTAGTGGTTGTATTAAGAGCATTCCCTCTTCCATTCCCAGCACACACCCTGCTATCCTGCTGTCCTGGCTTAAGACCACTAGGGGCAGGGTAGGCCTGATCTATAAAGTTATCTTCCACAGAAGGCCAGAAGCAAATGGTCCTTAGCCCTCATGGTGGACATTTAAGAGACTTGCTGGTATCAGGTCTAGTCCCTTATTCATAAGGCTTGCACTGACTCACGTGGCTTGTTAATACAAAACAAGGTCATGCATATGTGGTATCATACCCCTGCTAAACTCAAGTCACTGGGTATTAAGAACCACAATAACTACTGACCTCAGGAGTGAACCTATTCAACAGTGGTGGAGCCAGGTTTGGGAACATTTAGGAGCCAGAGGGGGCCATTCAGTCAATCATGGTCTCCGCAATGGGCACTAAACACACTGAGGCAGCCAGGAGGGGTGACCACCCCCCAGCTCTGCCACTGCTACTCAATATTATTTGGAATTTCCCTGCACTGACCCCCTTTTGGGTCCATGTACACAGCTGCTATTGCAACATCCTGGGAAAGACTCTCCCTTGGTCTCCTCTGCTCTGTCTGCCATCTCGCAGCTACAGTTGCACTGGCATTCATGGCAAGCATTGAGGTGAAAAGACTGATCCTCCAGAGGTGGAGAACCACTGACATTCCCCACTGTTGTTCACTGGTTTACTTCACTCAGGTCTTTACCTGCATTGGATAGCATGCAGAGGTACCGCCCTACAGGACTTTCAGAAGGGGATCTGCAGCAACTGCTAACTTTGAAAGGATCGAGCTATAATGGACTGCTGGAAAAGCACAACATTCATACAAGAAATGTGGAGCATGTTGTGGACAGCTTACGGGACTCTAAGGCTGGGATGAAGAGTACTGGGGAAAGGGGACAGCTATGTCTAACACCATTCACCATCAGGAAAGAAGGACTCCAATATGAATTGATTGCAAAGTACACTGTAGTATTGTTGTACAAAGTTCCTATAAGCTTAAGCAATGTTTCTGGAATGCCCCAATACTGCAGAACTTAAGCATAAATGTTTTGCCTAAAAGATCAAATTCCTTAGATGCATCTGTGGCAATTGAGTGGGATTGTAGTCTAATTTTTTTTTATATAATGAAACTGGGATTGAACTCTTCTATTTGCCTGTGCCAATGTTCTGCCCTTTATAAATCCAAACTGGTCATTTTTCATGCACTTAGGGATTTCTTCCTTGATCCTATCAACAATTAAATGCACAAGAATCTTATAATCTGGGTTTAGGAGAACTATTGGCCTATAGCTCTTGATCTTTGCAGGATTTTAGGATTGGTAGCTTGGAGTTAGCCTGCTCCTGGGATGCATTCTCTGATTTGCTACCCTACCACCCAGTAACCCTGAGTTTAAACTTCGACTTCCTACTACTACTTGCCAGTCCTCAAGCTTGAGCCTTCCATAGCCACAGCCTGTCGATGAGCCTTCTATCTATTGTTCTTAACTCAGCACTCTGTTTTAAGTCCTCCCCTGAAACATAGAAACATAGAAACATAGAAACATAGAATTTGACGGCAGATAAGGACCGCTTGGCCCACCTAGTCTGCCCATTTTCCTTCCTAACAGATAAGCTGCAGATCCTAGTTAACCAACAGCTTACTTCCTCTTACCCGCCCCTTGGACTGCCTTATGCCTGTCCCATGCATTCTTGAAGTCCACCACTGTTCTTGACTCCACGACCTCCTCAGGGAGGCTGTTCCATGCATCCACAACCTTCTCAGTGAAAAAATACTTCCTCACATTACCCCTGAGCCGTCCCCCCTCTATCTTCAAATTGTGCCCCTTGTTCTTGCACATCTCTTTTTCTGGAAGATGCTACCCTCTTGGACTTTGTTAATTCCCTTGAGGTACTTGAAAGTTTCTATCATGTCCCCTCTCTCCCTTCTTTCCTCAAGAGTATACATATTAAGCTCCTTTAGTCTTTCTTCGTATGTCTTCTGGTGCAGACCCTGCACCATTTTGGATGCCCTCCTCTGGACAGCCTCCACTCTGTCTATGTCTTTGCGGAGATGGGGTCTCCAGAACTGTACACAGTACTCCAGATGGGGTCTCACCAACTGTCTGTACAGAGGATAACAACTTCCTGTTTTCTACTATTGATGCCTCTTCCTGCATCCCAGTATCCCTCCAGCCTTCCTTACTGCCTTCTCACATTGCTTGCCCACCTTTAGGTCATCTGATATAATTACCCCAGGTCCCTTTCCATTTTTACTGTTGTCAGTATCTCACCCCCATTGTGTACGCTTCCTGGGTTTTGTTTCCAGGTGCATTATCTTGCACTTCTTTGCATTGAATCTGAGCTGCCATACATTTGACCATTCCTCCAACCTTGCAAGTCCTTCTCATCCTTTCCACTCCATCCTGTGTATCAACCCTGTTGCAGATCTTTGTGTCATCTGCAAAGAGACATACTTTTCCTTCCAGTTCCTCTGCAATGTCACTTATAAAGACATTAAAAAGGACTGGTCCCAGTACTGAACCCTGCGGTACCCCTCTAGTAACCCTCCTTTCTTCACTGTGTACTCCATTTACTACTACCCTTTGCCTCCTGTTGTCTAGCCAATTTTTATCCAGGCTACCACCTTGGGACTCATTCAAGGCTGTCTATCTTGTGTATTAATCTTTGTGGGGACTGTATCAAATGCCTTGCTAAAATCTAGGTAGGCCATGTCCACAGCCCCTCCCTGATCTACTACTTTGGTCACCCAGTCAGAAATCTATTAGATTCGTCGACCACGACCTTCCCATCGTGAATCCATGCTGCCCTAGGGTCCTGTGCCCCACTGGCCTCAAGGTACTCAACAATTCTTTCCTTCAAAGTGATTCCATCATTTTCCCTACCACTGAGGTCAAACTAACTGGTCTGTAGTTTCCTGCCTCTGTCCTGCTCCCACTTTTGTGAAGAGGAATTACATCTGCCCTCCTCCAGTCCTTGGGTACCACCCCATCCTCCCATGATTTGTTAAAGAGGTAGTCAGCGATGTCACTAGTTCTACCCTTAGTTCTTTTAGAATTCTTGGGTGAATCCCATCAGGCCCCATTGCTTTGTCCACCTTCAATTTTATTAGTTCATTCAGAACCCTTTCTTCTGTAAATGGACTGGTATCGACCCCCGTCTTCAGAGTGTTTCTCTTGTTTGGTTTAGGTAACTCCCCCTTCCTTTGTGAATACTGAGCAGAAATATTCATTCAGTAACCCTGCTTTTTCACTGTCACCCTCTACCCACATTCCCTCTCCTTTATTAAGCTTCAGCATCCCTCCTTTGGTCTTTCTTAGCTCCTAATGTGTACCTATAAAGGTCTTATCCCCTTCTTAACAAATTGGCTATCCTTTCTTGGTTTGGGCCTTTGCTATTCTGACTACCTTCCCAGCCTCTTTCTGCTTTAACTGATAAAGTTCTCTGTCCTGCTCCTTCTGTGTTTCCTTATATTTCCTGAATGCTGCCCTTTTCTCCTTAACTTTCCCTGCCACCTTTTTGTGAACCATAGCGGTTTTTCCTTCGTTGTGTTTTATTGATTTTTTTACGCAAGGCTTGTTGCCTCTGTGATGGCTGTTTTGATCACTTCCCATTGTTCCTCCACCTCCTTCTTGCCTGTTTGCTAGTGTTTTCTGAGGCACTCTCTCATTTTCCCAAAGTCAGCCCTCCTAAAGTCTAGTACTCTTGCTTTCGTGTAAGGCTTGATTGTATGGCTGTGTTTATCGTGAACCACACTGTTTGGTGGTCACTTGTTCCCAGATGGCTACCCACTTCTAAATCTGAGATTCTTTCTCCATCCCATTTGAAAGTACCAGGTCTAAGATTGCTCCTTCCCGAGTCGGTTCCAATACGAGCTGTCTGAGACATGCCCCCTGTAGGGCATCAAGAATGACCCTGCTCTTGGATGTGCCTGCAGCAAAGGTGCTCCAGTTAACATCTGGCATATTCAGGTCCCCCATCAACAATATCTCCCCTTTTTCTGCCATTCTAAGAAAGCCTTCTATCATTTCCTTGTCCATTCCCTCCCCCTGAGATGGGGGTCTGTATACAACCCCCATGCGGATTGTGGTGCCATTTCCTGTCTCCAGGGTGACCCAAAGTGCCTCATCTGCTCCCTGTTTACTCTTTAGTTCTGTTGCTTTGATCCCTTCCTTTACATAGAGAGCTACTCCTCCTCCTCTTTTACCCTCCCTGTCCCTTCTGTAGATTGCGTATCCTGGTATGTTGACATCCCATTCATGGTTCTCTGTGTACCATGTTTCTGTGACTGCCACAATATCCAGGCAACCCTCTTCCATCAAGGCCACTAGTTCAGGAGCTTGTTACACAGACTACGGGCATTGGTACTCATCACCCTCCACTTTTTGATAGCCTTACCTCTTTTAGCCCCATTTCTGTCCTTACTGCCTTTAACTTGTTTTACATTTAAATCTGTTCTGCTCCCTAATAACTTCTGTACCCTGGCATTTACTTCACTAATCACCATGTTTTGTGGGAGGAGGCTCGGATTTCCCAGCTCCTTTTCAGTGCCTCCCCCCTTGGCTAGTTTAAATGCTTGCCAATGAAGTATTTAAACCTCTCACCTAGGATCCTGGTTCCCCCGACAGATGCAGACCACCGCACCAGTATAGGTCTGCATTCCTCCAGATGGCTCCCCAGTCCCCAATGAAGCCAAAACCCTGAGCTCCACACCAGTTTTTCAACCACTCATTGAATTCCCTGGTGAGAAGTGCCCTAGCATCTCCCTTGCCATAGACAGGCAGCACCTCCGAGAAGGTTACCGTATGCGCTACTTGTCTAAGGCCCCTTCCCAACTCTACAAACTCCTCTTGCACTGCTCTGATCCCATTCCTAGCCAGTTCATTTGTCCCCAGGTGGACAATGACATCCAGCTCCCTCCCTCATGCAGCTTCTCCCACGATCCTGAGGATTCGCTTCCCTGTCCCTCCAAGCCGTGGCACCAGGAAGGCACTACCTCCCTCTCCCCATCATCCCCATTTATACCCCTAATGATTGAGTCCCCACCAGGAGTTGTTTCCTTCCCCTGTGGGGTCTCATGCCACCCTCCTTTGGGTCTCCTTTGTGAAGGTCCCCAGCATCCTCCATGGTCTCCACTACAGGTGCCTCCATAGAGGAACCACTATCCACCAGAAGAGTGAATGAATTGTGAAGAGGTACAGCTGGAGGGATGCAACTCTGTTCCACCACCCTCTCCCTCCTTGAGCCCACCCTGGTCCAGCCACTCCTCTTTCTTGGCAACCCCTGAGGTAGTGGCATTGACCCTGGTGGTCCCTGGGTGGGGGAGGAGGTTTCACGAATCCTAGCCAGGTCAGCCTGGAGACAGGCAACCTCCTCTCTCAGACCAGAGAGGTGCAAGCAAATAGGGCAGCATCACAGCCTCCAGAATGTCTCCCGGAACACTGCCGCCCCACAGCCATTGCACTGCACCACTCCTATCATGTCTTATTTTGTGTCCCCTGTACTGTTTCTCTGGATGCTTACTCTCTCCTCTCCTTACAACTCTCACCCTTTCTGTTCTGGGATAGTAACTTCCTATCTTCTTCAGTAGTCTCCTTCTTTCTTGCTCAGTATCACACTACCAGCAGCTAGGGGGGGAGAGTGAGCTACTTTTTCTACTTCAGGGTTGACAAAACCAATGTTTCTCTATGATCCTTTCCTTCCTACTACCAAACAGGAAGTTCCTGTTGACAGTTAAATCCAGTGGCTATAAAAGTAGAACTGGCTTTGGGTGGGTGGGATGGAGGCAATTTCTAAGAAAAAGGCTAGCAACAGGAAGTTGTATTTGACTCACCTGCTTTTCTAGTGTCTAAACCACACCCCCAGGTAAGCTCTCTTTCCTCCTACTGGTTTAGCAAAGTCACCTGATACAGTACCTTACCCTGCACAGAACACACACTGCCTTTCTTTCTTTCTTTTCTTTTTTAACCCTAAATAAGACCCTTCTACTTCTAATAAAGTTTTCTGTCTACTTAATCTTAGCTGACACTGACTCCTACTGAGATATAAGTTTTAAATTAAGAAGAAAATGTAGCTTCTTTTAGTTAGCTGCTTTCTGCTCTACAAGCAAGGCTAGCAACAGGAAGTTGTAATTTGACTCACCTGCTTTTCTAGTGTCTAAACCACACCCCCAGGTAAGCTCTCTTTCCTCCTACTGGTTTAGCAAAGTCACCTGATACAGTACCTTACCCTGCACAGAACACACACTGCCTTTCTTTCTTTCTTTTCTTTTTTTTAACCCTAAATAAGACCCCTTCTACTTCTAATAAAGTTATCTGTCTACTTAATCTTAGCTGACACTGACCCTGCCATTGACCCTTCACAAATATGATTGTCTCAGAGCACCTGTCTTCTCCCCCAGCTTATTCTGTGTATGGTCCTCCTTCACATTGCTCTCTAGTATGTTCCTACTAGGTCAGTCCTGCAAGAAAATGACCCCCCCTTGACTTGAATTAATGACAAAGCCCCCTCTTGGCTGCATTAACAAACAGTGTGTGAAAGCCTGTTTTGAGTCTCTCCCCTCCTGACATTATATGAAATAATGACAATGCCTCCCTGACTGCTTTACCTCCTGCTAAATTAGTTCCATAAACCTACAGCATTCACCACGTACCTTGGGCCATACTAACTGCAGTATGTACCTCTATATGAGATAGCTTACAATTGTAAATAGACCAATTGCTGTTATTTCTTGCATTTTTTGTCTCTGTACTTGTGCACCCTTACTCTGTAACTACCTTTCTGTGTTGTCCTACTGTCAAGATGTGGAACCTTTGAAAAATAGCATTGGCATATCCCTTGGGATCGGGCTGTCCCTCAACAAACTCTGGTCACAGCCGATAGGGCTGCAGGCAAGGAATTTGGTGTAAAAACATTGAAAATTATTTTTTTAATATTTTATGCCAAAGGTTATATCGAATGATGAAATAAATAAAAAAAATATTTTGCCAAGAAGTCTTTGCCCATATAATAGGCCCTATGGGACCTGTTCCTGTCCTCCACATAATATCTACAGGATTTGCATCCCATCAACTCCAATAGTTACTAAGAACCCAGGTCTGACGGACCTTTTACATTCAACCTGGAGATGCTCTTGCTCCTTCTTCTAGCATCCTCATGATGGTTAGTTGGCTTTTGGCATGCATCTCATTTGCATTTGTACCCAGTTCACTGCTGCACTGTTATCTTTATATCGTCCTCTGTATTTACCTGGTATTATGGCTGGTTGTTCCACTTGTGATCTCCCTGTGCACTGTGTTACTGTTCTCTGTTTTGTGGTTGAAAATGTTAATAAAAAGTATTAACTGCAAAAAAAAAAAAAAGAACTTGCCGATTGGATGGCCTTTAGCTAGCTGAGTCTCACCCTAACCAAGATGGAGTTGTTGCTGGTAAAGAAAGGTCCTTGAAGGTCAGCTGGAATGTACAATGCTGTCAGAATACCATCTCCAGACAGCACATTTCTGACAGTTGTGGATTGGGTAACCAATCTGGGACACATTGATGAGTCACAGCTGACACCAGAACATCAGGCATCAGCTGTGGTATGCAATACAATTGTCCAATTAAGGAATATCCTCTGGATTAGACTGTATTGGGTCAAGAGGATCTGGCAACCCTAGTACATGCCTTCATGACCCTGAGTCGTGATGATCTGTATCTAGGGCTATCTGGAGGTTTGGTGCACTGTCTGTAACTGGTTCAGAATGCCTCCACCAGGTTGGTGGCATGTGTGCCTTATAGTGATCATATCACACTTGTGCTTTGGCAGATACACTGGCTTCCCATTAGGTGGAATGCCACCACTTTGGTAACATATAAAGCCCTACTTGGATTGGGTTCTGCCTGTCTTAAAGACCTTTTGGCTTGGTATGCTCCCAGCTGCTCTCTCAGCTGCACCAAGAGGTTGCTGCTCTCTGTTCCAAGATCCTGCTTGAAACAATGTGGTGATGGGGCTTTCTTGGTGGTGGTGCCAGAGATATGGAACTCCTTGTCATACCATCAAAAGGGTTCCACCTCATCATTGGAGGTGTTTAAATGGGGCCTGAAAGTCATCTGTTTGAGTTAACATATACTGTATCTATATATATATATATATATATATATATATATATATATATATGTCTTATCGTAATTTGCTGTGCCGTACATCAGGTTATATTTAATGTTTATTGAATTGATGATTTTAGTATGTGTAAATTGTTACACGTATGTTAAGCACCCTGAGCCCTTGGGATAGTGCTCTCTATAAACAAACTCTGGCCAGAGCCGATAGGGCTGCAGGCAAGGAATTTGGGTTAAAAACATTGAAAATATGTTTTTTAATATTTTACTCCAAATTTTCAACATAGCCTTGTTATGTCACCTATCTTGACTTCAGCAAAGCTTCCTATACTGTTCCACATAGAAGATTGATTAATAAGCTGGGTAGGCTCAGGGTGGGTCTGAAGTTGGTCAACTGGGTGGCAAACTGGTTGACGGGCAGAAAACAGAGAGTGGTGGTAAATGGTATACAGTCAGAAGAGATGCAAGTCACAAGTGAGGTACCTCAGGGATCAGTCCTGGAGCCAGTCCTCTTCAATATCTTCATTGGTGACACTGCAGATGGACTGGAGGGTAAGGTTTGTCTGTTTGCAGATGGCACAAAGATCTGCAACAGAGTAGATGATCCAGATGGGGTGGGCAGAATGAGAAGAGATCTGGATAAACTAGCAAAATGGTCAAAAGAATGGCAACTGGGGTTTAAAGCAAAGAAGTGCAAGATCATGCACATAGGGAAGAGAAACCCTGAAGTCACCTATAGGCTGGGAGGGGAGTTGCTGGTAGTCACAAGGGAAGAAAGAGACTTGAGCATCATCATCACCAATGACCTGAAATTATCCAAGCAGACCACTAAAGCAGTAGGTAAGGCTAGGGGGATGGTGGGGTGTATTAGTAGGGGCATTACAAGCCAGAAGAGGGAGGTAATAATCTCTCTTTACAAGACACTGGTTAGGCCCCATCTGGAGTGCTGCATGCAGTACTGGAGGCCACACCTTCACAAGGACATTAACAAAATTGAGGCAGTCCAGAGAAGGGCAACCAAAATGGTGCAGGGACTGCATCAGAAAACATACGAGGACAGATTAACGGAGCTCAATATGTATACCCTAGAGCAAAGGAGGGAGAGAGATGATATGATCTAAACATTGAGATACCTTAAGGGCATTAACAAGGTGAAAGAATCTAACATGTTTCAATTTAAGAAAAATAGCAGAACAAGATGACACAGCATGAGATTAGAGGGAGGTCAATTAAGGGGTTATGTGAGGAAGTTATTTTTCTCAAAAAGGGTGGTGGATGCATGGAAAGGCCTACCTCAGGAAGTGGTAGAATTGAATACAGTGCAGGGCTTCAAACAGGCATGGGATAGGCAAAAGGGAGCAATACAGATGAGTATGAATAGATAGGCCATTGACAGAGCAAAGGCCGATGGCACATTCATAATGTAGAAAAACAAATGAGCAGACTAGATGGGCCTTGCAGTCCTCATCTGCCATCAACTTCTATGTTTCTATGTGTGTATGCCTCATGAAGAAGGGCAAAGAAAATGTTCAACTCCTGGCCTAAAGGTGATGTCATGCAAGGACAGCAAAATCAACTTTTGGGACAGTGTGGAGTGCTTCACAGATGGGGAGGCGAGTGGTAACTGTGTTGCAACTCCACACAATTGTTCAGCCAGAAAAGTCTCCCTTTTTTAATTGATCACAGGAGGTCTGCATGGCTCTGCCCACTGCAGCCCTAATAAAATTGCCTTGCCTTTGCCTATTTTCCAGTGTTTTCCCAGGATTATCGCAGACTCTTTAAAGAGAACATTAGTATGGCATTATTTAATATAGCTAAACATCTCATAATCATTTCAAGGCCATTTGAACCCACGAATTCAATCTGAATCAAATGGTTAAGCTCAATGCCACATCATAGCTAAATTCAATGGCTAAGTCCTAAGATATCCCCATTTAAAACCCAGGTATTTAATTTCAAACATTAACTGCACATGTTTGGATTCATAAGCTCATCTCAGGTGATAACACTCCCAAGTGGCTTCTGGGAATGGGATTAAGAAGCAGAGGGTTAGGTCTGTCCAGTTTTGAAATTAAATATATATATATACATATATATATATATATATATGTAAATGCTTATTTTCAGGTATGACCTAGTAGATTACAAAGGTGAGGAGAGACATTACCATGCTTTTGATCTAATCATTTTCCTCCTTTTCTAAGGCCCTGTGCTGCTCCTGCCTTTGCTGCCTGGCATTCACAGTTTTTTGTTATTGCTGTTCAGTTTCAAAACTCAGTAAACAATAACGTAAACCCTGGACTGAAACACCACTCAGCATACTGAAAGGACACTAAAAATCCTATGACCCATGAATTATGGGACTGCAAAGACGAAATGTTAACATACTTGATGAAAGAAGGAAAAAGCTGAAGTGCATCCTGTCTCAACAAGGCCATGGTTCCTTTACAAAAGCATCCAGATGAAGGATATGTCGGGTCTATGATACAGCCTCTATGCCTGTGTGACATACATGAAAGTGAAAGAAGGATTCAAAGATATGACAGTTTAATGTCCTGCATTATAACAACTGAAACAGAGAATCAAAAGAAAACCTTCAACACCTGAGAATAGGCCAGATATTCAAAGACTACCCTACCATGTGTACAACCATGCTGCATGCATGATTCAGATGTGCAATGGGTCCATATGACAACTATTTATCCAACTGATAGGGTAGATTTCCCTTTCATCTGCACAAGCAGGCATGAAAAACACCTAGCAGGGAACCTACTGGGCACCCACAAAACCAATGATTTTGTGAGAGCTAAGGGGGTAAAATTCTGAATTTGTTTTCCCTAATGTGCTGAATATTTTGTTTCCTGCAGTACATATGTTCATATGTTAGTATTTTTAACCCCAGTCTACTCTATGAAGTCAATCAGAACTTGTAATACTGATGCATTGGCTCATGCACCACAGAATAGGAGATTAGAAAGTCAGTTCACTATAACCATTGTGCCATCACAGCCCAGCCCACAATGACCTCAGCCAACGCCTTCATTTTCATTTTATGACCATGTGTGTTTTAAATTATTACTGTCTCTGGGTTCCAACATACTGTAATTTCATTATTTCCCTAGAAAACATACTTGTTACATGTGGTATACTGTTTGCAGGTGCAGGCGCTTAATGAAAATGCAGCATTGAATGTAAACCGCTAATACAGGCTAAGGAGTTCTCAGCTCCCTTTTCTGCAGAGTGGGACTAGTGTTTTCAGTCCTTATTGCTTGTAAACTCAGCCTAAATATTGGTAGCTTCCAAATTGCTGATTTGTGTTCTCAGAATGGTAATTTTGCAGACATAGTTGTTTAGCTATACAGTATACAGTACTATAACTTTCTTGATTGGTTAACAGAAGATGTAATTAACCCTTTAGTGCTTTATTGAGTCAGGGAACCTGATAAGTAAGAATTATCCATATTACTTTTTTAAACTATATTTTTACTGCTCTGTCTGGTGGTGTAGATATCACCTTCTGGCCACATTGGTCATCATAGTACTGGACAGAAGGGATTTATGCCTTAGTTCCACCACTGCTAATCCCCTCCCCATGGAGGACATTGTCACCAGGGCAGCTGTTCTGGCAGAAGAGCAAGCATGTGTGACCCACCATGCGCTTGTCAATGTTCCCTCTTCCCCACCACTTCATCTTCTGTACCAGTACTCTTACAGTTGGCAGTGACCGAATGGGGCAGTGCACCCCTCCTTCCCTTACACTGGTCCTCCTCCCGTGCCAGACCATGATATCACAGGCTCACTCTTAAACCTAGCAACAAAAGTAGCAGCTCTGTTGCTGAACTGATGGACCACCAACCCATAATTTTTTATGAAGAATAACCAAATAAGAACTTTTAGTTTATGTGTATAAAAGGGTCAAGAGCTCTTTTTGCCTGCAGTATCCCATTATTTTTCCTGCATGTATAAAATTTCGTTATTTATCAATTGATTTAGAAATTGGTGAAATTGTTAACCAGTAAAGGCAGACTGAACCAAGGCTCATTTCCAGGTGTGATCCAAGGGAAGAGCACATGAAAAAGTATATCATATAATTTAAAAAAATAAACAGTATAAATACAGTGCAATTAAATTCATGTTAGTGGAAGTAGAAAGCAGTATAAACCTAAAAGACGAACAACAAGAACAGAAAAATAAAACATGACAACTTACTTGCAAACAAGGCACAAAATAACTGGGATGACTATGGTCGGCTAGAGAGGAGTATACAACCCAGCAGCCCCCAAAACAGTACTAGGCAGCCAGAAAGGAACTAGGAACAGGAAAAGGAGGGAGTAAGGTACACTGTGGGGAACTGTTCGAGTGAAGAATGAGTGGTGGAGCACAGGGGTAGATTATTCCAGAGCGATGGAAAGCAGAAGAAGATGATAGTTTGCCCTACTGTAGTTCTGCAGTGAGGAAGGGCAGAAAATTGAGTCAGCAAACTGGAGATGGTAATGGAAGGAAGACGGGGGAAAGAAGGTAGGATAGATACAGTGGGCTGTAGGAAAACCAGAATTTGGAGAGAAAAGAGGAGCAGTATGAGAGAGAGATGCCTGGCCATATGTGTGGGGGGGGAGAGGTTAGTATAGCGTGAGAAGTGATGGGTAAGGGGAGTTAAGTTAGCAGCAGAATAGCAGAAAGCATGGAAAAGAGGGTACAGACTAGCAAGGAAGGAAATAGTAGTAGACCTGTAGACTGCATCTGTTTAGTCAAACACCAGAAAACTCATCTTAAGGATGATCTCATGGCAGACAGGGAGGGGTAGGCAAGACTGGCTGTGATAAAGGCTGCCAACTTTAGAGGGAACTTTTATAGATGACGTTGTGGATTGAGGAGTTCAAGTATTGATCCAGTCACATACAGAGGTACATGAAATGAGAAACCTCATCAAGTGGGGTGCCATCCAGGGTTTTAAAAATTATGGGGAGCTGAGCCTTGTAAACTTTTGACTAGTATCAGTGTATGTGATGAAAAGTCCAAGCTAGGGACTTCTAATTCACTGCCACCACCAGGTGTTTACCAGGACAGGAACTGGGGAACCTGCTTCTTACCTCCTCCTCCTTGCACAAGGTCAGGAAGGACAGCACAGTAGTTGTTGGTAGAATGCTTTTCAGAAATGGATGACAAACAAGAGTCCAGCAGAAATACCCGAATTACCTTTATAAAATAAACATGCAGTCACTGGACTTATCAAAAATAGATTCTTTACTAGAGAACTATGAGTACAGTATTTACAACAGGATATATTCACAGTCAGACAAAAGAATTACCAGTTTACTAGAAAATAAAACAAATGGAGTTAAACCAGACAGTTGTCAGATAGAAAAAACTGAGCATCTCTCACCAAAGTCTTTTTTTATTTATTTATTTTTAAATATGAAAACTAATAGGACAGTCAACACCTAGGCTGAGGCCTAGCACTAATATATCATACATGTAAAGTCAAAAGTGTGAAACACTGAACACTATGAGGATATAATCATAACAATATTGATAATAGCAATGTTGGAATAAACAATAATAACCCTTATCAAGACTTGGCATCTCTCTCGCTGTATTAATTTACCAGTAGGGAAGACCATCAAATGTAGTTGTAGGCTGATTTATATAGTGCTAATATAATACTTAGTGAAACTAGCAATGCAAAAAGAAAAAAGTGCAGTGTAAAGTATGCAAAGAGCTATCTATCTCATATAGACGGTTGTTCAGTCTTTGATGAAATAGGGTAGAGGTATGCTGTGGAATAAGGGGATTAGTTTACATCTTATAATAAATTATCACCATTAAAACTCTTCATATGAGAGAAAGCCCATTATACTCCACAAGGGCTAAAGAAAAAAGAAAAACGTAATGTATTAATGCACTGTTCCTTGTTACCTGAAGATATAGTTACCAGCATCTTGGGGGGGTCTAATAAAAAAGCAGATTGCGTCTCAGGAATCCTCAGGGTGTATACAGTCCAGTCTAAGAGAAGAATAGGTCATCATATATAGCAGCAAAAAAGGGGGGGATACCCACTGAATATCAAGTAGGAGAAGCAAACAAAAGTCACCATGTGTAGGAAGAAGATGAGTTTATGGAAGAAAAGAGAAAGGGGGGGTTAATAGGAGGAAAATAGGATATGAAAGAGAAAAGAGGAAAGTAGAGGAGGATGGTAGTCGGGTGCTATGGTGGGGGAGGGGTGGAGGAGAGGGTAAAGAGGATTGGCTAGAAAAGTCAAGTCCATCTGAAAAGAACTACCAGCATCGGTTCATGGTGTTCAATTAAGGCATATTGGTACAAACATTAGTGCAGTTTACACATTTTCAGGAGGAAACATGTCCCTCAATCTAAGTTAGACACGGAGTCAAACAGAGGAAGTTTACATTCTTCATCCATTAGGTTAATTCTGGAGGGTTTTCCAGGGAAAAATTTCCAGGAAGAGGTTCCAAATTTTCTGAAACATAGATAATTTACCCAATATTTGGTGTGCAGTTCTCTCATATCGGGCTGTTTGAGCAAGGAGATTAGACCATTCCTCATGTGTGGGAGTGTCAGGGTCCCTCCAGTGCCTTAGTAAAATTCTTTTGGCAGCCACCATGGCCCCATTAATCCACAGAGTTTGGGATCTGGACAGCTGTAAGTTAAGTTGTGGTAAGCCAAGCAATGCCAGTTGGGGCTCTCTGGCCTTTAGAACAGGAAGTACTCTAGCACAGGTGGCCCATACTCTTGTTCAATAGTGATCTATGGTGGGGCAGGTCCATAAAATATGCATCAGGGTGGCTTGCAGGGAAGAGCATCTCCAGCAGTCACTAAGCTCTAGTAGACCCACTCTGTACAATCAGGAGGGAGTCCTAAAGGCCTGATGTAGTATTTTATATTACAGAGATTTCACCTGGAGTTCACGTGAGGCCTGGTATGCATCAGACCACACTTGAGCCCACTCCTGGGGTGAAACTGTGATTTCCAGTTCTAGTTTCCATTTATTTATAGAACCCACCAGAATGAGGGAAGGAAGGGTATGCTGTCTAAGGGATTTAAGTTTAGCCATGAGTTGCTGGGTACTGTCAAGTGAGGAGATCCATTGTTCCAATACTAGGGGCTACAGAAGAGTGTGGTCCCTTGAGACCTTATGTTTAAGAAGATCTCTTAATTGCAAGTATCTCCAAAAGTGTGAGCTGGGAACATGGTAACTGTTTTTAAGGTTCTCAAAGGTGTAGAAGTGCCTGATGCAGGGTCATAGAGATCATGCAATGTTGTGATGCCCCTAGTTTTCCAGTCTTTCCAGTATATAAGCTGGCCATCAATTGATAATCCTAGAGTATTCCAAAGGGGTTGCAAGGGAGTAGTTTGAGGATCCCACCCTATCTGCTGAATATATGTCTTCCAAATGTGCTTAGGATATGTCATGATCAGGGGGATATTGCAGTGCGAAGGAACCAATCAGGAAAGACCAGAGCTAGAGGTGTTGGTAAGTTTCCCTGTGCTACCTCCAGAGGAATCCAACCTGGGATAGGATTTATAAGGTGGGAAGGGGGTGTAGCTAATTACAGCCTGATGCAACAAATTAATTTTAAATCTTGGAGTCCACAAGCTCCTTCTTTCCAGTGGTTCTGGATGGTCTTAAGTTTTATTTTTGGCAGTTTACCTGCACAAATAAAGGAAGTCCATTTGGTTGATAGTCTTTGGAAAAAGTCTCCAGGGAGAGAAATGGGTAGGTTAGCCAAAATATACTGGAGCTTGGGAAGGGCTATCTACTTCAGGGCAATGACTCTACCCCATAGGAAAAGGAGGTGAGACCTCCAACATTGTATAGCCGCATCCAAAGTATCAAGCATTTTCTGTGCATTGGCTGCTATAGTAGAAGAAAGTGCAGATTTAAGTGGAATGCCCAAACAAAACTATCCCATCTGGTGCTCATTAATTAGTAGGGGGTTGTTGAAAACAAATAATCTATACAGGTATCACTTACGGGTAGGAGCTGAGATTTCACACTATTGAGCTTACATCCTGAGAGCATAGAGTAATCCCCTATTATTTCCTGTAAGGCTGGCAAAGATGTTGAGGGGTTGGTCAGAAATAAGGTCACATCATCTGCAAATAGGGATATTTTGTTTGGGAGGCCTCCCACCATGATCCCAGGGAAAAGAGGTTCAGCTTTGATCTTCAGGGCCAGAGGTTCCACTGCCAAAAGGAACAGAAAGGGGATTAGAGGGCAGCACTGTCTGGTGCCCCTAGTCAAGGAAAAATATGAGGAAAGAACTGAATAGGTAAGGATCTCTGCTGAGGGCGAGGTATAAAGAAGATGAATCAGGGAGCTAAAAGATGAGTAAAAGTCAAATTGAGCTAGAGCATCGAATAGATACTCCCACTCCAACTCATTAAATGCCTTTTCAGCCTCTCATAATAGAGTAGCCACTGGATGAGGTACTGTAAGTTACTTACTTTCCATATGATATCTAGGGTTCTATGGATATTGTCAGAGCCCAGTCTCCCCGGAACAAAGCCAACCTGGTCTGAATGAATGAAGGATGGTATAATTGGTTTCATTCACTTGGTAAACATTTTTGTGAAAATGTTCGCATCTACATTAATCAATGAGATGGGTGGAATTGAGAGCAAAGGATGCTATCCTTTACTTTCTTCAGAATAAGAGTGATGATAGCTTGTGAAAAGGATATCGGAAGAGCCCCCCTTTCTCAAGCTTCATTGAACACTAATGCTCAAATCACTGAAAGTGGCATAGAATTCAATAGGGAAGCCATCTGGACTCAGTGACTTCCCTTGTGCCATGGCCTGAATAGCCTGGGATTCCTCTGTTGATGAAATTGGGGCTGTGAAGGTAAGGAGACATTGCTTGGGGACCTGGGGTAGGGCAAGATTGGAGTAAAAAGTGAAGAGTTGTTGTGTGGAGAGGCATACTTCTGAGGAGTTACAAACAATAACTTTGAAAAGCTTGGTTTATATCTATTGGACCAGTCAGCTTCAACCCCTGGGGGTCTTGTATAACTGGTATATATTTTTCCACAGCCTGTGCCCTATATCTGGCTGTCAATAATTTCCCGGGCTGTTCCCTGCCTCCCAGTACTTCTAATTCAATTTGTATAGGGCATATTCAGTTCTGTATTGTAGAATGTCCTCAATTTCAGTTTTTAAATGCCTAATTTTATCTGTGAGGCAGGGGTTCTTTAAAGGGCCTTGGGCTGCTTTAAATTCCATTGCCTTATGTTCCCATTCCATGCCCCTTAAAGTGGTGTCCCATTGTTCCTTAATCCCTGCAGAGTATGCTATCAACTGACCCCAAAGTACAACTTTTAGTGCTTCCCACAGAGTAGACTGGGAACAGTCAGGGGGATTGTTAAAAGAGTAATAGTCCAGAACTGACTGTCAGATCCACTGTATGTTCTTATCTTGTAAAAGTAACATATTAAGGCTCCATTAACTGTGTCTACTGGTTGTGGAGCCCCACCCCAGTGAGAGGACAACAGGAGCATGGTCAGATATTAATATATTCTCTTGGGAAATACATCAACTCTGCGGAACTAGATCTGCGGATTCCAGGAAGACATTTATACTGCTATCTCCTGAAACCAATGCCTAGTGATGGTTTTTAATACTTACCAGAGGTACTTCGCTTCCCTTCCCCTCATCTCCTTAGGCAGGATTCCCAACACCAAGTGTTCTGGACCTAGTGGTGTCTGTGTTGTAAAGATTTGGTTTAAATGATATGTCACCTCATCCCAAAATGGTACAATTTGGATGCAGAACCAAAAGATATGGGCTTGCATTGCATGTCCCTCCCCACATCCTCTTGAACAGGTCAGTGAGACTCCCTGGTTACTATGGGCAGCTTGGGCTGGAAACAAAAAGTATTGAGCCCTGAGCTTCCAATTAAAATCCTTCCACATTAATGAGCTAGAGGTAGACCAAATACTTCTCCAGACCAATGACCATTGTTGATCTGAGATGGAAATGACTAGGTCTTGTTCCCACCAAACTTTCACATAGTAGGAGGAAAGTTCCAGGTCTGAAATATAGTCAGTGTACATTAGGAAAATGCCATGTTCAGCATTGCAGGAATTCCAAAGTCTCTGGAATAGGATTACTTCTGCCTGGGTTTGCATCTCCGGATCTAATTTGTTTATCTGTTTATTTAGGAAATCTCTCAGCTGATAATATCTGAATCTGTCAGCTGGGGTAAAGCCAAACCTTAGTTGCACCACCTCAAAAGAGTGAAATGTGTGGCTGGCCATCATCTGGTAGGGAGAGTGAAAACCCCTCATTTCTTGCCTCAAGAATCAGCTGTCATGTTTGGCTGGTGCAAACTGTGGGTCGTAAGCCCACCATCTGTATCTCCAAAGTTGTCTGCTAGTAACACCTCTGCTTATTCGCCTCCTCCACCATCCAGAGCTGCCCTTGTGCCTCAAAATCCCTCTATATTTGCAAGTCTCCCCTCTTTGAATATTTCTGCATGTGGGGGAGGGGTCTCTCTGTTTCCATAAGTTAATCCTTTTCCAGTGTGCATCATATCCTGGGTTCCCCCAAAGGAGGGCTACCCTCATCTAGGATGCCGCCCAACAACCCTGCAAATTTGGGAAAGCCAATCCTCCTACTTTTTTCAGCATATACAGTAGTGTTTTTCATACTCTAGGTCTCTTATCTCCCCAGAGAAAGGGAAAGAAGAGTCCCTGCCAAGACTCCAAGTCTCTCTGGGTCACCTTACATGACACACATTGAAATAAATATAGGGGGCGTGGCAGGGCATTCTTCTTAAGAGCCTGAACCTTAGCACACAGTGACAGTGGAAGCAAGGTCCACTTCTAAAAATTGTTTGATCATAGGAGGGTAATTTTGTTCCCACAGTTGGGATGTTTCTAGCCCTATCCTGACCCCTAGGTACCTTAATGTACCTAAATCCCACTTTATTGGGTATTTCTATTTTGTCTCCTTATCTGGACTATAGTGGAAACTCAGAATCTCTGTTTTGCTTTTATTTAGTTTATACCCTGATGACATGGAAAATTCCTCAATCTGGCAGAATATTGCAGGCACGGAGGTCTCAGGCACCATTAAATACAAAAGCACATCATCAGCGTACAATGATAGCTTGTAGTTTGATACTCCTAATTCAATCCCTTTAACCCCTGTATTCTGCCTAATGCTCTGAGCCAAGGGTTCAATGTAGAGGGCAAACAGCAGCGGGGACAAAGGGCACCCCTGTCTGGTATCCCACCCCAAGCTCAATGCACCAGATATGTGGCCATTAGCCCTTACGAAAACTTGCGGGGACTCATATAATTTAAACAGGGCAGTAGTAAACTTCTGTGGGAACCCAAACTGGGAAAAGATCCATCCCAAAAAGGGTCACAACATCCTATCAAAGGCCTTTTCGGCATCTAAACTCATTATCAGAGCTGGGAGTTTTGCATATCAATGTGATCAATGATAGGGGTCATTCTTCATAAATTATCTTGGGCCTGTTGACCTGGGATAAACCTGGTTTGATCCATATGTATGAGGGAGGGTAAAAAATGTTGTATAAGCCTAGCTATAATCGATGTTAAGATTTTATAGTCTGTATTTAGTAAAGAAATTGGGCAATAGGATGTACATCTGGTGGGGTCCTTCCTCAGTTTGTGTATCACTGAAATAACAGCTCTCACCCAGGAGGGCCGGACCCGATCTTCCCCCATCACCTCTCTGTACACCTGTGTGAGTAAGAATTGCACCTGTCCCCCCAAGCTCTTGTAGAATTCTGTGGGTAAACTGTCAGAACCCAGACATTTTACCACTTTCAGTCTCCTGATTTCAGCCTTTATTTCTTCTACCCTCACCGGCACTATTAGAGCCTCTCCCTGTTCTCTTGTTAGATCGGGTAGCTGAAGCTTCCCTAAGAAGTCCTGAATTTTCCCTTCCTCTGGATTTGTCTCTTCTGTGTATAGCTTAGCACAGTACACCTTGAAAGCGTATGCCACCTCCTGTACCCCTTGCATCATCTCTCCTTTCTGTGGGTGCCATGTGTTCGCTATTGTGGCCCTCTCCTATTGAGCATGCAGTCTACTAGCTAGTAGCCTCAGTGAGTGTGGGCCCCCCGTAGTGCTTCTGACTTAGGAAAAGGAGCTTCTGGCTCCACCTGGTAGCCCAGTATCTCCCCCAGCTCTTTCTTGACTCTCTTAAGTTGCTTCGTTCTTTCCCTGTCTAGCCTTTGTTTTTGCTGCCCCTCTAACTCCTGAATATTTTTGGTTAAGTTCTCTCTCTGGGCCTCCCTTTCCCTCTTTTTCTTTGATGCCAGTTGTATAAATTTACCTCTTAATACCGCCTTGGCAGTGTCCCACAAGATCGATTGAGAAATGCCCTGCTTTGCATTTTCCTCTATGAATACCCTGTATATCTCTGAAATTGCCTCTTTTACTTCTGTATCCCTTAGTAGTGATATATTAAGATGCCAAAGTGTATTTTGGCAGACTTCTCCTAAATCTATTTTCATGAGGAGGGGTGCATGAACCGACAAAAGGAAGTCTCCCACCCAGGAGTCATGAACCCTGTGTACTTCATCTTTAGGGACCAGGAAATAGTCTTGCCTAGAGTACATATTGTGGGCGGTGGAAAAGAAGGTTTAGTCCCTCTGTCACCCATGTTGATGTCTCCAAACATCCACTAGACCCAGTTCCCCTATCAGTTTATAACCTTCTTCACTATTTAGTGAACCTTCCTTGGGATCTGGGAGGTTGTGTCAAATTGGGGATTAAAGTTCAAATAGCCCCCATAAATCAAGACCCCTTCTCCCCATTCCTGTTGTATGGACAAAAAGGAGCGATATTCCTGAAATGCTGAACCTGGGGGGAAATATACTGATGCTAGGGTTACCACAGTACCCCTAAATCTTCCCTTCAGCATTGCAAAGTGTCCCTCTTTATCCAACCTCGAAGCAATCTTTTCAAACTGAGTCTTAGAAGGGACCAGTACTACTGCTCCCCTCCTTCTACCATTTTTATAGGATGCTGCCGCCATCTCCCTAAAGCCCAATTTTAGAAACTTGTTATGCTCTTGTGTCGCTAAATGCATCTCTTGTAATAACAAGAAATTAGCAGAGGTTTTCTTCATTTGACTTAATATTTTGCTCATTTTAGTAGGACTAGTGAGACCATTTACATTGTATGAGCATATGATTGTACCTTTCTTATCCATAGTATAATAAGCTGTCTGTATAATCATGTCTCTCTAAGAGGAATCCTCCTCCGAGGTCCTCCTCCTCCTTTCTTTTCCACATTGTATCTCTTGCCACCCCCTTACTCTTAAGTAATCCTGGTATAAATCTTCATAATTATTTACACATAATGTACGAAAAACTTAAACAGCCAACAGGTCCTCAAACATTATAAGCAAGCTCGACCTCCAAGGCTGGAGACCCAGATAAGTGGGTCTCTTTTCCTACCTACCTCCAGAGAAGGAAGGGATAAATAAGGAGAGGTTTATGTCGCCTCCTCAATGGGAGACTTTCTCCAAGAGCTTCCCTGTATAGATTACAGCTCTGTGCCTAACCCAGTGGCCCAACTCTAAGGCTCTATCCCTGGGTGCACTAGTGGTAGATACCTTATTTGTTTTAAATTAGGCAGTTGTTTGTTCCATTAGCTTTGCAAGAACCTTCTTATTTCTGACTCATCTATGGCAAAAGTTGCCAGATTCGGCTAACAAAACAGGAATCTGTCAACTCAGCAGGCCAGCAGTGTGTGTGTGTGACACCTCCCCCCCAGAGAAGTCAGCTCTCCCCGCCGGTACAGGCGAGGCAAATGTGGCCCAACTCATTGCAAATCTTCAATCCCATTTAATTTTTCATTGGCCACTACATGGCCGGCATAAACTGCTGTTGAATTGCAGAGCCTTCTAAAGCCCTTGATCTCTCCACTGCTTGACACCTCCAGACACCCAGGAAAGAGCCAGCCCCCACCTTACAGGACCAACCCACAAAGCATACTTTTAAGGCATTACAGTGATAGTCAGCTCCCCCTGGAGTGGACCGCAAGGACCACCCCCAGATAGAGCCCACAACCACCCCTCCTTTTAATTTCTTTATGCTCCAATTTTTACTGGGGTCCATTAAGCCCTATATAAAGCCACCTGCTTCATTTCTATGGTAGGTCTTTAAGGATGGCCCCTCCCCTGCAGCTGAAGGCACTCCATGGTCAACACTGGAGCAACCAATGTTTAGGCTGCATTGCCCCCGCCCCCAGTCGAGAGTGCCCCTCCAAGAGGTGAGTCCCCCCTCCTGCCCGCTATCCCTGCAAGTCAGACTTTCATTCTCCTTCAACCTTGTCTGCCCTCTGGTTTGGTTTTGTTACCTTCCTCCTCTACCCTTTAGCAACAAGTCCATATTATAGTTACTTGTTTGCAGTGCGCACTTGGTATGCAACAGTCCCATGTCCTAGCACAAATTTCCCCAAGCCATCTTTAACCTCACTCATCTATACAGCAGTTCAGTGATATAAACCCCAGTTCTACTTGCGTGTCTTAGCAATTCAGGTCAGGGCTCTTTCTGCCACTCCATTGTCCATGTCAGTTCGTGGCTTGTCCTTCGCTGCAAGGCTCTCTTGTAACTCCTTGCATTGTGATGGTCATCTTTTAGCCCCCACAGAGTTCCACACACTGAAGGGGTCCGTGTTAGCTCTTGTTCCTTGTCTCTTCAGCCCTCCTGTCGTCCAGGCCATTCTGTGTACTTGTTGCCTATTTTGATCTGGGTTCTGCTCCAGGATAGTTAACCCATACTACCTCAGGAACTCCTCTGCATCTCCTAGCTCCTGAAACCTGACTGGGCCTCTCTCTGTGAGTATCTTCAGGTGCACCAGGTACTCCACAAAGGCCTTTAGACTCTTTTTGCTGCAATAATTTCACTATAGGCAAAACCTGTCTCCTCCTGGCTAGTAGCTGGGGGTTGAAATCATGGTCAAAATAAAGTCTCACATCTCCAAACATTACACTCTTTTTAGACCAGGCCTGCATTAGAACCTCTTCTTTGACCCTGAAGTCCAAAGATGCCAGCACCACTGATCTAGGTCTAGCCTTTGGATCATGAGGACTGAGGATCAGTGATCGATGGGTCCTGATGATATTTAGGATCTTTTCTGGTGGCAAATTCAAAATTTCATGAAGAAAGAGTCCATAAAGACTATCATGTTCCCTGATTCCGTTTCCTCTGGCAATCCGTGGATCCTGATGTTATTGTGGCGATTGCAATTCTTTAATTCCTCGAGTCGCTGCTCTAGAATGATGGCGGAGGATTTAGCTCCAGGAGATCCATGTTGTGGATATCTGTTGTCAGCGTGTAGTCTCCTACTGTGGTGTCTAGGTCCTCTGTTCTCTGGGACAATGCAGTAATGTCTTTCCGGTGATCTGAGACCTTTGTCTCTAGGCACTGCAAGGTCTCTCTCTCTCATCTGTTTTAAAGTCTGGCACAGCTGCTTGGAAGTAATTATGTAGTCAACCTCCTCTTCTGATCCTTTGTTGCTCATACCTCCCATCAGGGACTCTGGCTGCGAGCAGGTCTCCATCCTCTGACTTAGCTTTGGGGTACTTTTCTGCTGTTTACCACCTCCAGTCAGCAGATTTTCTTTAAATCTTTGTTTCGAGGCCATTAGGAAGTCCATAATATGCTGCTTGGTGGACAGGATGGTGATCTTTTAATCACGATACCGGCAAATTGTGTTTCAATCGGGTCTGGGCTCACTAGCTAAACAGCCATTCAGTTGGTGCTCAAACAGGAAGTCCCAGGAGATCATTTTTAAGTGACTGGGAGAGGCCATGGTTAGCAATTTACTACACACCAATGGAATAGAGTAGAATTATGGCACCCCCACCTCCACCCCCACACCTCTCTCAAATCCCATTAACAACTGTACAAGACAACCACCCACACTAATGCATAGACCTGTATGAGAAACATAAGCTGTTTATATCAATCAATCAATCAATCAATCAAGTCTTTATTTAACCAGGCATTCATCGTTGAGCAGAAGCTCATTTGCAAGATGGACCTGGGTGGAGCATGAACAATTGTATATACAGGTCAACACAGGTATTTACAAGGCAATACAGATAATACTCTTTACAGAGAGGAAGAAAAGAAGTTCATATGTACATAGAATTATACAGATATTGTACAGATTACATGGTATTTACATACATAGAAGTGTCTATAGGAAGATAAAGCAGGTTATCTAAGGTTGCAGGCGGAAGTAAGGAAGAAAAAAATAAAAATAAAAATATACACCAGGTAGAGGTGAAGGTAGGGGGAAGGGAGGGAGGTCGGGAAAAAAGGCTAGGAGGGCACGGTGCACAGAGAGGAGTTGGTAAAACGGGATGTAGAGAAGGTGGATGGAGAAAAGGAGTAAGTGTGAGCCCGGGATTGAATACTATAAAGTGCACGGGCATGGTAGGTGTCACAACCCAGGGTAGTGAACTCCCCATCCGAGGTTGGAAAGGAAGAATAAGGGATGGATGGGCCTAGTGTTGATAAGACAGGGGATAAGAGAGAACAATTAGGCTGGTGAGGAGCAAGCTGGGGGTCAGTACTTAAAATTGGGTCTAGGCGTGGCTATATACCAGTGCAGACACCGGTACTGGGTCTGAGTGGGTGAAGCAGTTACATACTTCTCTGATTGTATGGAAATAAAGCATCTTGAAGGCATTTATACTGATTAGAGTGCTTAATTTGAGGGTTTTTTGTAGATCGTTCCATAAGGTAGGTAGCACGAAGCTTATGGCTGCCCTGCTGAAGCGGGATTTTGCTTTGGGTACTTTAAGTGTAATAGCTGAGTAACTTCTTAACGCATATTTTCCAATTATACTCGGGGAAGACAGCAGGAGATATAGTAAGGCAGCTTATTAGTGATGGCTCTATAGGTCTAGAGAGCGGCGTTTCTGTGGTGCCTGAACTTTAGTGATGTCCACCCCACTGCCGCATATAGGGTGCAGTGATACATGTCGAAGGGAAGTCCCGTTATAAACCTCAGTGCTCGATGGTAGAGTGTGTCCAGTTTAGCCATGTAAGAGTTGGGACATTGGCTGTAGAGGAAATTAGCGTAATCAACCAATGATAGGAAAATGGATTGGACCAGTTGTTTCTTGGCATCTCTGGTGAGAAATTGGTTACATAGATACATAGACAGTGTCGGCAGATAAGGGCCTATGGCCCACCCAGTCTGCCCATTAAAGTTTGTAAGTTCAGTTTATGTCTTCCAGGAAGTCTGTTGCCCCTACCCTGACCTCCAGAATTCCTTTATGTCTATCCCATGCATTCTTAAATCCTGTGACTGTTTCAGCCCCCACCACTTGATTCTAAAAAACAGTTCAAGCCTTTGCCGAAGTTGTTTTAGCAAGTCCTCGATATGTTCAATGAAGGAGAGTCTTTGGTCTATCCAAACTCCCAGATACTTGAATTTTGTAACAAATTCTAGTTTTTCACCTAGAACTGTGGTAATTTGGGGAACTGTCCCACTGGACACAGGGTTAGCTGTACGGATAAAGGGAGAGGACCATCGCTTTAGTTTTTTTGGCATTAAGGAGTAGCTTTTTTTGGAGGAGTTGGCTTTACAAAAGGTTGAATTCTGACTGTAGGTCATTGCAGGCAGCTTCAGGTGTTGGGCGACTCACGTAGAGAACTGTATCATCTGCAAACAGATGGATGTTGGCTTCTTTTATACAGTAGTCGATGTTATTAATGTAGATTGCAAAAAGTAAGGGCCCCTAATATAGAACCTTGAGGTACCCCTCTTTGCAGAGTTTTTAAGAGGGACAGGCCTCCTTCAGCTTTAACTTGTTGAAGGCGCCCTGTAAGATAGTCAGTAAACCAACGCAGAGAGGAGGGGTCCACACCTATGGTTTGAAGGGAGGAGAGGAGCAGACTATGGTCGACGGTGTCAAAAGCCTTGCTTAGAGCAAGGAAAACAGCACAAATAAAGTTTTTGCTGTCAAGATTACGCTGCCAGTCATTAGTAACTTTGGTGAGGGCTGAGATAGTGCTATATTTATCTCTGAATCCGGACTGCATAGGATTTAGCAGTTCCCTAGACTCAAGGTGAGCCCTCAGCTATGCATTTACAATTTTCTCTCTAGGAGCTTGGACAGGACCGGAAGGAGAGAAATTGGCCTGTAGTTATTGAGATCGCCAGGGTCACCTGATTTGAACAGTGGTATGACATGTGCTGTCTTCCATATAGGTGGTAAGGTGCCCTGAGACAGGGATAAGTTAAAAAGGTGGGTGACAGGTATTGCTAGTATGTGGTAGGCAAATTTTAGGAAGTAAGGGTCAAGAGTGTTGGTACCAGCACTTTTTCTAGAATACAACTGAAGCAAGAGGTCCTCTACCTCTTTCAGTGGGTCAGGTTGAAGCGAGAAAGGCTGTGAAGCTATTGGAGTTTCAGGCAGTTGGCTGGCAGTCTGGGAGCGAAGTATGTTTGCAGGGGAGTTATCAAATGCCATGCCTGCAGTAGCAAAGTGGTTATTGAATGCATCAAGTATATCCATCTTTTCAGTTATAGTCAAGTTGCCAGAGGTAATCTTGGTCGGGAGTGAATTTCCTGGGGAGTGGCCTAGCAGATCATTGATTGTGTTCCAGAGCTTGATTGGGCTCTCTGTGGCAGAGTCGAGTTCGGATTTGAAGAAGGTGGCCTTCGATTCTCTGATTGTTTTGGTACATAAATTTCATAGTCTCCTGAACTGGTTCCAGTCCTCTGCAGTGTTCGGTTTCGCGCTTTTTCCAGAGCTTATCTCTTTCTAGAAGCAAGGACTTGATCTGAGGGGTGAACCATTTACAGGTTTTGGTCCTAGTTCGAACTTTAATCAGGGGAGCATACTTATTAAGGGCCCTTGATAGAATGTTGTGGAAGATATTGTAAGCTGACGTAATTGTTTTGGCCAGGTAGAAATCTTGCCACTGAGGGGAGTACTTAAGCTCATTTAGGTAGGCATGTTCATTGAAGTTGCGCCTGGATCTCTTCATAGAGAACTTGCTGATGGGTGCTGGGTTGTTGGTGGATCTTACTCCCCAATAAAACAATGGTCGCTGGCGTCTGAGAAAAAGACATTAGCGTGGGAGAAGAGATGAGGTTTGCTCACCATTAGCACATCCAAAAGTGTACTTTTACTGGGGTTCTTCACGTTTGGGTGTGTTGGTTCAGTAATAAGTTGCATCAGCCCATGTTCATCACAGAAGGGTGCAAGGGGGGCAGCTGTGTTAGAGAGCCAGTCAAAGTTGAGGTCTCCTAAAATAATAGTTTCTGGCAGACCCTGTCCCAACTTGTCACTTAGATATGACACAAGCTGTAGGCCAGCAGACGGTGGTCTGTAGCATCCTATTATGCAGAGTGCAGTAGTCTGTGCAATTTCCACTTTGAGAATTAGGCATTCGAATTCTCTGGCGACAGATGCCGAGGATAAGCAGAAGGCAGAAAATTTGTCTTTAACGTAGATAGCTACCCCTCCTCCTCTGGCATGCCTATCAGCTCTGAACAAGGCATAGTTGGGTATGTTTACTTCTCTATCAGTGGTGCTGGGTCTAAGCCAAGTTTCGGAAATCACAAGTATGTCAGGAGAGGTATGATTTACCCAGGTTTGTATTAAGGTTATCTTTTTAAGGAGGCTACATGCGTTAATATACAAGAAGCTTATTCCTTTTAAATTTGCTAGTTCTGCTGGCAAAGCAATAGCTTCTGGTGGGCCAGGGTTGAGTTCTACGTTGCCTGAACATAGCAGGAGGATAAGTAGGATTTTTCTAAGAGTGCTAATTGTAAGCTTGTAATTCCTGCCTTTCTCCCGTCTAGTAGATCTGATGTTTTTAGGGACTGGAAAGTAGCCACCATAGAAGAGCTGATCTGTTGTAGCAAAGCTAGTACCCCTACTACAATAGGCGGGGAGGAGATAGAAGTCTGCGTGGTGGGAGGTGGACCTTGTGGTGGGGGAGTGTTATAAGTACTACTGGTATGTGTGGTCCAAGAGCAGGGTTCGAGGTATTGGTACTTGGAGTCATAGAGGCAATTAAAGGAGAAGTTGCCATGTGGTATACAGCACAAGGTGCCGTTGTAGACCAAACATGATGGTAGTTCAGGTGTCCAATGCTGGGCAGCTGGTATCAGCAGAAAAAGGGGCAGTATAAGGAGCCATATAGGACCCGACATGATGGTACCTCAAAAAAGGAGCCACTCAATTAGCCCAGGGGCCAGTGGGGTTGCTGGATTAATTCAGCTTATCAGTAGCTTTTCGATCCAGGTTGACCCGAATTTGATAGCATTTAAAATATTTAGTGGTGAAGGCACAGCCAAGGAGAGCCTATGCATTTTAGTAGTCAGGCCCAAGAGTTGGATCCGTAGGCTGGACAGAG
The DNA here is from genome assembly GCA_016271365.2 of Neoceratodus forsteri. Taxonomy (NCBI): domain Eukaryota; kingdom Metazoa; phylum Chordata; order Ceratodontiformes; family Ceratodontidae; genus Neoceratodus; species Neoceratodus forsteri. Next base: position 1,682,438,036 of record CM057450.1, on the reverse strand, counting down.
CAGAGGGGATCAGGAGCTAAGTCTCTATTGGTGGGGCACTCGCGCCAGGACTGGACTAATATTTTGGCAGGAGCTACTGTATTTAATAATTAGCGGGGTGGGGAGGGGTGGTCGAAAAAGCTGCGGCAGTTGCCGTACCTTGTAGGGCCTTCGGTCCGTGTCTGCAGTCTCGAGCATCGGCTAGGGGGCGCTGACCGCCCGGTAGCCGGGAATCCCGCGGCTTAGGAGCTGGGAGTCTGGGCAACAGTTCCTTGGCTGAGGGAGAGAAGGAGAGTGAGGGTTAATAAAGTGGATTCACATAAAGGGTTAGGCAGAATAGGAGGGAGTCCAAAATTTTCAGAACAAAAGGACTTGTATTACTTTGGCACCCAAGAGTGTCTAGGGCCAGTGCACGTATGCAGGGAAAGGGCTGTAAACACTAGATTTCTTTCCCAAACCACAATTCAAGTCCTTTCAATTACAGACTGGGTTAACACTTCGGCTTTTTAACATTTGTCCCAAAATAAACATTTTTAGGCTTTAAAATCAAAAGGCTTCTGCCAGGGACCAATCAGAGTGTGGTCTGAGGCGCTTAATCGGTTATTCTTGGCAGTTGCCATACCTTGTAGGCCTTGGGTCCGTGTCAGCAGGCTCGAGCGTCGGCTAGAGGGGCGCCGACCATCCGGTAGCTGGGAATCCTGTGGCTTAGGAGCTGGGAGCCTGGGTGGCAGTTCCTCGGCTGAATCTGTCCGGGGGTCAGTCGGGTGGTCTGTTAGCTGTGGCCTGCTCGGAGAGAGCCAAGGCCACAGGAGCAGCTTGGGAAGCCCACAGATGGGCTGTCTGTGGACTCCCAAATGCCTACAGTAACAGTCAGTAAAAGACACTCCACTTCCAAAGTATTTCCTTGGGAATGACTGAACAAAACTATTACCAAAAAAGAAAAATTAATTATTACATTCTGAGTGGCCCCAGTCCCAGTGGAGGCACACTGGTCTCTTCCTTAGGGGAAGGTATGGGGAGGCTATTAAGCAATGCTCACATGGGTTCCAGGGACTTTACAGAGAGAACAACTTATGCTGCCCCCAACTCTCTCCATAGAAGACTAAGGGGACCAAAGACAGGAAAGAAAAGTTAACCAGTGGGAGTAGAGGGTAATAAAAAAATAGGGAGGTTACAGAGTTGGGGGGGTTAGTGTTCTGCCAAAATCCATGACTAGGGTCCAGTATATATCTGGGAACAACAAAATGGTTTTGTACTCCAGGGTAAGCATACCAGCTACCCTAAATAAGGAGCTGAGAAGTGCATTATTAGTAAATACGTAGAGCAGACATCAACTGATAAGGTATCTGAGGCAGGGAGTTGATGGGTGAGCCTAGAAAAAAGAAAAGCTCCAGTCCTTAACATTTCCCTGCTATATACTATGCAACATTGTAGGAAACCCAATATAGTCAAACATTAAACATGGACATACAAACATTAAACATGAAAACACCCTAGAAAATGAACACAGAAAAATATTCTAAAGTTTAACCAGCAAAAGAAGTTCTCCTAAATGCTAAGAAACAACAGCACAAGCAGCATTAGAAAAGCTGGAAAGAAAATGCCAGCAACCTACAAAAAACAGAAAGCCAATAATATCAACATGCTTAAGCAATATATTAACAAGTAGGGGGCTGCTCTTTGTACAGTGATAGCAGCTACTGAGAAACGGCAAATACAACAGGCAGGAGCCAATGTTTGTGCATTAATATATTGGTATACTGCCCCGTTTCTGTGTCCCTAGCCGGTTATGGCTTGATCTGTAGTCAGGAGGAAAATAGATGGACAGATCAGATGATTCCCAGCAGAAACTCAATCAAGGGACTGAGGTGGCTGGGATGGGTTCTATTATATGCACCAAGCAGGGCTGCAGAGAAACAGGGAACAAATAGGGAGGAGTCTCATGGAAACCATTGCCTCAGTACTGTGGGCAAACCAATGTGCTATCCTTAGTGGAACAGCTTCATTCTGGGGCTGAGTGATCTCTTGTGGTGGGCATTTTAGATTCTGGCAGGTTGGGTACTGGGGGAGATTTTGAAATTGATTTTTTGCTCTTCTGTAAGTATGAGGATTCCACAATATGTACAAGCAAGAACAGAACTGCACAAGAACCATCAGGTGCTCTGTGACGCAGAAAACTAATAACTGAGCAGTCACGGCACACCATACACACAAAAAAGCTGTCCACAAATCGTTTGTAGAAAAATGTGCAAAGTTCCTTTATTTTCTCACTGCATGGAGCACACCAATGGTTCTCACGAACTAAAAAGCCCACAGTAACAAGCATCTAACATTTCACCAAGTCATTGGCTTTTACGAAAATAAAATGAATCAGTTATGCCACAATAGGTACCTCAGGTTGCATACTTCAGTGGCGGTCTCCCTTGATGAGTAGAAAAGGATCCTCATTGTTTAAAGCCATTGATATACTGAGATATATGGGGAGCAGCAGAGAGCTTAGAGTTTATGCTGCCGTTCCTTTCTGGTGCTCACGTGACCTCCCCCTCATCAAATTCTTAACCTGCACACTAGATACATAGACACTTTCCCTAGACTTATCTCTACTCACCATTCAGCTAGCTTCCTATGGCAGGGCTCTGGACTTTAGATGCTGCATATCCAAGAGAGGGAGTTGAAACTCTGCTCCCTAATTTCTACCCTTTGACTGTGGGAAGGGGTCTCTCCCTTTTGAGTGACAGTTCCTTGCTGTCCACATGATGAATGCCATGATCCAAGCCACCTGGCTGTGAGAAGTGGTCTTACCTCTTTGAGTGACAGTTCCTGACTGTGCCCATGTGAATGACATCATCTGAGCCAACTGGCTACTTCACACCCCAACAGCCTTTGTCCAAGTTTAGAACCCTATTTTGTAGGATGTCTGAGGTGTCCAGTTCCACGCCCCTGCCATTTAGGGTTTCTGAGGTGTTCAACATTTCACTTTCCCATATGCCTTTCAGGATATGTAACTTAGTTCCCATGAGAAAGTTATAGTGAGCAGTTGAGCTGGCCAATATTTCCAATGAGACCTGGCTGGACATGTGACCCTGGAACCCTTGTTTGTGTCCACTTGCAAATAGCAGAACTTATAACAAAGCATAACTACCCTAACAAAAGAAATAAAAAAATAGAAATTAATAGATCAAGTTTGTCACATGTCCATTACAGTGGACATGGAACCTGTCTTTTTACAGTTGCATGGTTAGAGTCATGCTGACGTATTGCTATTATGTAGTAGAAAAGTGGGATCTGGAAGCACGTGACCGGATATCTAGACTGTGTCCTTGCACAATGGCGCTAAAGCTGAAGCACATGCCATCCTTTAATTGACAACAGTGCTGTTCTTTTCTCTTGGCTCCTCCCGTCTGCTGGGGAACTATTTTATTGCTCTGCACTCACTTCTGGAACCCAGGACTCCTATGAACAGTGGAAAGCTGGCAGTAAAAACTCACTCTGCTACAGGTTAAGTGCTGAATAAACTAGGCAAACTCTCTTACATACTGCTTTGAATCTAGGCTACAGTGAATCATCTTACAGGTTACATGCTGAATAAACTCTAGGCAAACTCTTTCATGCTGCTCTGAATCCAGGTTGCAGTGAATCATCTTGACTCCTTTCAGACTATGGTCCCACTCCCCCCACCCCACCCACTGCACTTAACCCTTGCTTTGCCATGGACTGACATATCAGTTCAGAATTCCTTTACATTCCAGTTCTGTCTGCTGCCTCAGGGTTTGAGAGTGATGTTGTAAACACACACACACACACTACTTGTCAGCGTGCTCATTTCCACTCCCTGACTCCCCTCACATTCCATGAACTCTGTGAAAACAGATCATTTTAGTTAAAACAAAAGAAAACACGCACAATTACATAATGTATTTATTCGGATGCTTCCTGTGGGTGAAGGTAATATGCACCTAGTAAGCAGCTACGGGCTTTAGCAAATACTGAATGATCCATGCTCATTTTCAGTTTCCCACTCCCTCACTATTTTCACATCTAGTTTCTAATGTGTTGTATTTACCTACATTTCATTTCCAGTAAGAGCTTGCTTTTACCCTTTTTCCAATATATTTACCCACACCACCTCATTTCCAGTGGAGTCCTTCATTTACCCATATTTCCAATGTATTTACCTACAATACCTAATTTCCAGTGGGGTTCTGCCCTTACCCATGTTTTCGATGTATTTACTTACAACATCTCAATTCCAGTGGGGTCCTGCTTTTACCAATTTTTTCCAATGTATTTACCTACAACATCTCATTTCTGGTGGGGTCCTGCTTTTATCCATTTTTTTCCAATGTATTTACCTACAACATCTCATTTCTAGTGAGGTCCTGCTTTAACCATTTTCCCCAATGTATTTACCTACAACATCTCATTTTCAGTGGGGTCCTGCTTTTACCCAATTTTTTCCATTGTATTTACCAACAACATCTAACTTTGCAGTAAGATCTTGCTTTTACCTGTTTTTTCCAGTGTATTTACCTACAATAGCTCATGTCCAGTGGGGTCTCGAGTTTATTCTTTTTTTCCAATGTATTTACCTACAACATCTTATTTCTAGTAAGATCTTGCTTTTACCCATTTTTTCAAATGTATTTACCTACAACATCTCATTTCCAGTGGGGTCCTGTATTTACCAGTTTTTTCAATGTATTTGCCTCAGGGTTCAACAAATCCAGTAGCCTGACATTCCAGGCTATCACTGCAGAGTTCGGGACAAGCAGTTTCTATAATGCCAGTAGTCTGTGGACAAGTAGTGCCTGTAAAAAAAAACATTTGTTTCTGACCTTCCTCATGATCATGTGATAAACCGCAGTGCTGGGGAGTTGAGTCATGTGAGGAGGAGCCCAGGAGTGCAGCAGGTGTGTTACTGAGATGTGGACTGCAAGGATGAGAGAGAGAGAGCAGCTAGTCATGGAAGTGTTGTGACAGGAAGGAACAGAACAGAAGCAGCATGATTAGCAGGGCATGCCACCAATGGTATGATCAGCCAGTGTGCAGTGGAGGAAAGCTATTGGCCATGGTGGTGACTTGAAGGGGTTGTGAGTGAGATCAGAGGTGCACTTTTACTTTGATCACCGAATGGAAAGGACATGTGGCTGAGCACACTGTATGCAGCATGGAAACGGTGCAAGTGTTGTTTCTGCTGTTTGTTAGGATGGCATAGCAATTTGTGGGGCCCATGAAGGACATCACTTAGACTGCATTTAAGTGGGCAGCATCCAGGGCACCAGAAAATATTAAATTACTGTAAAAAAGAAAAAAAAAGAAACGCAAAAGGGAGGGTTAGGTTACTGTGTCTGACTGGTGCTATGATGTGGGGGAGAAAAGGGACTGTGAAAGCACATGACTGGATACCTAGACTGTGTCTTTCCACAGTGGAATTGAAGGATATGCAGTCCTTTCCATTGACCACAGTGCTGTCCCCCCCCCCCCACTATTTTTCTGCTCTGTGCACACTTCCAGTTCACTTCTGGGTTCCTTACTGGTGCTGACAGTTCCAAGCTGCCTGGAGCACTGTTTAAAGGTGAAATGTTACTTGTTTTTAAATTGTTTCTTCTCTCCACAGGCTTTTCTTTTACTCTGTTCAGCCTGTCTTCCCTCCCACCGCTCACAGTGCTCCCTCTGCAACCACTTGTTTTCTTTGCTACCTCTTTATAAATCATGAATCATGCCTCAGTTTTTACAGTAGAAGGGGCGGGTAGTGGGCCAGAAGGGAGTACAAAGGAGAGAAGGGAACAGAAATGGATACAAGTCCCTTTCCATGGGAAAGGGTCCTAAAGGAACTGGAAGAAATAAGAGTCAATAAAGCTAAGGGCCCAAATGGGGTGCACCCTAGGGCGCTGTGGGAGCTCAGAGATGTGGTGGCTGAACCTCTCCTGACCCTGTTTAGCCAATCAGTGCAAACAGGTGAGGTACCCAAAGACTGGACAACAGCTGATATAGTCCCCTTATACAAAAAGAGCAGGAAGTGGGAAACTACAGACGGTCAGCCTCACCTCAGTAGTGGGGAAGATTATGGAAGCACTACTGAAGGAGAGATTAGTGTAACATCTTGAGGCAAACAGTCCAAAGGACCCAAGGCAGCATGGTTTTACTGGGGGGAGATTGTGCCAGACTAACCTCACTTAATTTTTTGACTGGGTGACAAAGGAGGTGGATCGGGGGGGCAGTGGACATGGCCTATCTGGACTATAGTAAGGCCTTTGACACTGTGCCCCATAGGAGGCTGTTAAACAAGCTGGGCAATATGGGTGTGGGTAGGACAGTAGTGTGGTGGGTGGGGAATTGGCTGGGTGACAGGACACTGAGGGTGGTGGTAAATAGCTGTCACTCCACAGAGGGAAGGGTGACCAGTGGAGTGCCACAAGGATCAGTGCTGGGTCCGGTCCTCTTCAATATCTTTATCAGTGACATTACAGAAAACATAGAATGGAGAATTTCCCTGTTTGCTGATGACACAAAACTCTGTAACAGAGTGGACGTGCCAGAGGGAGTGAATAGAATGAGGAAAGACCTGCAGAAGCTTGAGGAATGGTCAAGAGTGTGGCAATTGAGATTTTATGCAAAAAAGTGCAGAATAATGCACATGAGGCTCAAAAACCCTGGAACAATCTATCAGCTGGGGGGAGGATATAGCATGCTCCAAGTAGGAAAGGGACCTACGGGTTATTATCTCTGATGACCTAATGGTTGGGAATCAGTGCAACAAGGCGGTGGGTAAAGCAAATAGGATGCTGGGATGCATAGGCAGGGGCATCACCAGTAGGAAAAGGTATGTCATAATTCCACTGTAGAAGACATTAGTGATGCCACACCTGGAGTACACTGTCCAGTTCTGGAGGCCTTACCTATGTGAGGATATAGACAGGGTGGAAACAATTCAGAGGAGGGCAACTAAGATAATACAGTGTTTGCATCACAAGTCCTACAAGAACAGGCTGAAGGACTTGAATTTGTACTCCCTAGAGGAGAAGAGGGAGAGGGAGGACATAATAGAGACATACAAGTACCTCACGGTGGGGGGGGACAAGGTGCAGGAAAACACTATTTTTCAGAGGAACAGATGTTCCAGGACTAGGGTTCATGGGATGAAATTGTATGAAGGGAGGTTCAGAGGTAATGTGAGGAAGTATTTTTTTATGGAAAGGGTGGTGGACAAGTGGAATGCCCTGCCAGAGGAGGTGGTGGGGGCTGAAATGATTATGGGATTCAAGAATGCATAGGATAGACATCAGGGGATTTTAGCAGTTGGGGGAAGGGGACAACCCAGTTCAAGAGACTCTTGAAGAGGCAAAACTACATGTGCAAATGGGCAGACTAGGTGGGTCAAACACCATTATCTGCCATCAGTATCTATGTATCTATGTGTGCCCGGTATCTCCAGCTCACTTTCAACCCTTCCTACTATCAGACTGGCAGTCCTGGTTAATTGCAGCTATTGTTCCCACACATCCACTCTCACTCCAGCACCAGGTTTCCAGCTTCACAAAGCTTAGTGCAGTAAGTGCACGTCAATTTCTTCCTAAATCTTCAGTCAGTTTTTAAAGAAATCCCTCACAATATTTGTACAGTCTGCCCCACTTTAATCATCTGCCCTGTGCAGAATGTTTGCTTTTATCACAATCAGTCATGCCTTCTACCTGCAGAAGAGAGGAGACTGCAAATGTAGAAATGTTTACACTTCACATCTGCCAGGAAAAGTAAGCACAGAATTTGGGACTAAATTTCAAAGGATGGCATTAATCTGTCTCACTGTCCCCATTGCTTCTTCTGTCTGTGCACTCTCTCCCCTTCCTCCACCAGCACGGGAGGATCCAAGGGGATGGCTGTTCTCCATTCCATCTCATTCTAGTAACAGCATTTCAGATGCAACGCTTCATACAGATACATCCAGTGTAGAACCTGGGACTAAATTTAAAAAGTTGGCACTGATCTGTCTCTGTGTAGCCCCCCTTCTTCTCTGTGTGTTCCCCCCCAGCATAGTAGGTGCTCACGTCTGCATCAAGAATTCCAGAGTTCAGTTATTTTATTTAAGTACATACACTTCTCATGCATTTTTACTGGACCCTTGTTTGCATACTAATGTCAGATAATTTGTTAACATTAATACTACCATAACTAGCATTTAATTACAACACAAAACGTCCCTATTTCTTAAATAATATCTTTTTACAATACAACTGTTGCCCAGGGCTTGGTCTTGAGCAGAAAGTCCAGCTTGAGCCACTGATCAAACTGAACACTGAGGACTTAAGCATCGATATTGTACACCACCTACCCTAACAGCTTGCTGCCACACATAAGGTGTTCTTTGAAACATCCCTCCCAGTCGGTAAGCATCCCAGAAGAAAAAAAAACACATCTCCTATTAATACTGTATGATAAGTGTGGTTCAATGTACAGTATTTCAATGGGGTTTTGAACTTTGATGCATAACTTTGGCAGTTTTCCATATTTTCACCCCAGATTTTCAACATGGCCTTTGTGGAACCCCACCCCATGACTGGTGGTGGTGATCCTCTCATTCAGCTTCCTGCTAGCCTCTACACAACAATTCTTCCCATTCCCTCATGATTCCTTCTAGAAAATCTACTGCTGGTCAATCTGCGTTCTCATACCACTTTCCTAAAATTTTGACCCTCCATTGCCTTGTCAATTTGCTCTGCCTCTTCTACTTTCTCCTTAAAGTCTCTCCTTCATGACTTTTTTATCCTTCCAGCAACTGTCCTTGAACCCCCCCGTCCGCCACACTAGTTTTGCCCTGGCAATCTGTTTCCTTCATTACCTGTACATATCTTATTCTGATTTGTATTTAAAGTAAATGTTGAAGGTTCCCTTAGCAAATGAAAGTAGTAACCTGTAGGTGTTGTGAATCAGTCTCCTACCATTCAAACTGCCAAATAGTGCTGTTTTCCATGAAAACAAATCCTTTTAGTTTGGTGCTGTGCTTCATTTGCATAACCCACCACTTTTTAGGGCTGCAGGTAGGCGGAGCCTGCAGTCTTCTTGCATTAGCTCTAAAAATGAGCTACCGGATTCAGACTGTGGAACACTTCTTTTGGAGTTTTCCAATGATCCTTCCATGTCTTCACAGCCTTTCAATTTAACCCTTGCAGTGCTGCAGACTAAACATCTGTCTAGAGCTCAATCAAATAGATTAATTCTAGTTCTTTCGGCAGCCTAGGGGTTATGAAACAAATGTTCTGACAATCAGCTCTTCTCCCCAACATTGTAGTGCTTCAGTGAATACAAGAAACATGTTTTCTTTTGACTCCAACTTGGTAAACAGCATTTTTTGAGCTAATGCAAGAGGGCTGCATACAGCCCTCTTGCTGTCTGAAGCTGGAAAAAATGGAGTAACATGGCACACATTTTTGGAGTTTTCAGTGGATCATTCCCCAACTTGTCAGTTAAATAAAATACTCTCTTGCCTGGGGGTCCTGCACATATCTTTTTACATTAGGCTAATATTATAGTACTTTACTCAGGATTTCATGACAGGTTGTATTCCTTTGGGGAACAATTACAGCGACTGAAGTTAATATAGGTTCACTAGGAGGGATTGAGGTGTGTGTGTGTGTGTGTGTGTGTATGTGTGTGTGTCTGTCTGTGGGAGAGAGAGAGAGAGAAAGGAGGAGGTGGGGATAGAGAGAGAGACTACATCTCGTTTAAGCTATGTATCTCCCTCACCCACATTATTGTGATGTGGGGTGGGTTAGGTTGTATTGTTTGTATGAACAGGAGGAGATAAATTACTTTTTTATCTCTTTTTCAGATTCCCTAGACACTTGTGGTACATGAAGTTGTTACATTCTCAGTATATATTGACATCAGTACATATCAGGCTGCATGGTCTGAATTCCTTGAGGTTCCTCGACTAGAGTTTTTTGCTTAACACTAATATTATCTATTTATATTTTAATTATCATGTATATAGTCCTGAGGTTTTGTAATCTCTTGGGCCTTTTATTTAGCTTGAGAATACAGCTGGGTGGCAAGTCCAGCTAGGTTTACCCATCACACAGTGAGCACTGATGTTTTAGACAACTTTACTGGTAATTCTTGTCTTTAATGCATACATTGTAATTTCATGAGCCCTTAACTATCTCAGTCTGTCTTTTAAGCTGGGTGGGGTTGCCTTTCAGTAATCACATCCTTATACTGACTGTGGCACTCATAGCTTGATTTGGGAGTTATCTGCTTCTGCAGTGTTATCTTATGTCAATTAAATTTATGTGCAGTAGGATTCCTTATATGTGTCTTGCACTAGGAACATCTGAACCTAGGCGTTCATTCAGACTGAGGCAGTATTGTACTGTTAAACTTGTCTGACATCATCTGTTTTTTAATGAGTATTTTAAACCAATGGGGATTTTTTTCTGTTTTTCTCTGCATTATCTAGCTGTTATAAGTATTGTATTTTCCAAACAACTGCCATGAGCTTCTGAAGAAGGACTGGTTGGTCCGAAAGCTAGAGCACTTTGTTCTTGTTACATCTATGTTGGTCCATTAAAAGGTATCAAATCATTTGCTTCTGGATCTCTTGCCTCTGTTGAGCAGACCAATTCCAGCAATATTTTTCAGCTTGTTTATTATTGCAATGTGACTTGCTATTTTTGGAGACTAATAATTTACTGACATGACTTCCAACAGATAACAGCATCTAACTGCAGAGCAGTTTCAAATTACATTCTTGGTCATATCTCCCAATATGTGTGTGTGTGTAGCAATGATTTACAGTATTTCCTCTGAAGATTTGAGTGATGGTAATCCTTTCAGGACCTAATTAGTGGCATTGGAACTCTCATGGTTTTACACTTGTAGGAAGGGTAAATAAATGCTAGGCAGCTAATGTTTTAGGGGTTTTCCAAGATTGCAAGGGACATCCTAGGGAATTACAAAGAATCATAGCGGTGTCAACTGCAGTGTTCCCAGACTGAACAAAGCATTTCCCTGAGGGCACCCTCCTTTTCCCTGTATTTTCCATGTAAAACTGGGGCAAACATAGAAACATAAAAACATAGACTTTGATGGCGATAAGGACCGCTTGGCCCACCTAGTCTGCCCATTTCCCTACCTACAGGATAAGCTGCAGATCCTAGTTAATCAACAGCCTATTTCTTCCTACCCCCCCACAAAATTTGCCTTATGTCTGTCCCAAGCATTCTTGAATTCTCCCACAGTTTTAGATCCCACAACCTCCTCAGGAGGGTTGTTCCATGCATCCACCACCCTCTGTGAAAAAAATACTTCCTCACATTGCCCCTGAGCCATCCACCCTCTATCTTCAAATTGTGTCGCCTTGTTCTTGCACATCTATTTTTCTGAAAGATGCTACCCTCTTGGACTTTGTTGATTCCACTGAGGTACTTAAAAGTATCATCATGTCCCCACTCTTCCTCCTTTCTTCAAGGGTATACATATTAAGCTCCTTTAATCTCTCCTCATATGGCTTCTCTTGCAGATCCTGCACCATTTTAGTTGCCCTCCTCTGGACTGCCTCCATCCAGTCTATGTCCTTGAGGAGATGGGGTCTCAGAACTGGACACAGTACTCCAGATGAGGTCTCACCAACTGTCTGTACAGATTTTCTCTGCCGGTGATACCTCTCCCTATACATCCCAATATCCCCCAGCCTCCCTACTGCCTTCTCACATTGCTTGCTAGACTTAAGGTCATCAGATATGATTACCCCGGTCCTTTTCCATTTTGTTGTTGTCAATATCTCACCCCCCATTGTGTAAGCTTGTCCTGGGTTTTTGTTTCCCAGGTACATTATTTTGCACTTCTTTGCATTGAATCCAAGCTGCCATACTTCTGACCATTCCTTCAACCTTGCTAAGTCCTATCTCATCCTTTCCATGCCTCCTTGTGTATCAACCGTGTTGCAGATCTTTGTGTCCTCTGCAAAGAGGCACACTTTTCCTTCCAGTCCCTCTGCAACATCACTTATAAAGACATTAAAAAGGACTGGATCCAATACTGAACCCTGTGGTACCCCACTAATAACCCCTCTTTCTTCAGAGTGGACTCAATTTACAATTACCTTCTGTGTCCTGTTGTCCAGCCAATAATTTACCTAGGCTACCACCCTGGGACCCACTCCCAGGCTGGTTAATTTGACTGTTAATCTTTTGTGTGGGACTGTGTCAAATGCCTTGCTAAAGTCTAGGTAGGCCATGTCCACAGCCCCTCCCTGGTCTACTACTTTGGTCACCCAGTCAAAAAATCAATTAGATTCCTCTGACATGACCTTTCCGCTGTGAACCCATGCTGCCTTGGGCTTTGTACCCCACTGGCCTCTAGGTACTCAACAATTCTTTCCTTTAGAAGTGATTCCATCACTTTCCCTAGCATAGAGGTCAAACTGACAGGTCTGTAGTTTCCTGCCTCTGTCTTGCTCCCACTTTTGTGAAGGGGAATCACATCCACCTTCCTCCAATCCTCAGGTGCCACACCCTCCTCCCATGATTTGTTAAAAAGGGTAGTCAGTGGTGTCACTAGTTCTCCCCTTAATTATTTTAGAATTCTGGGGTGAATTCAGTCAGGCCCCATTGCTTTGTCCACCTTCCGTTTTAGGAGTTCTTTCAGAACCCTTTCTTCTATGAAAGGACTGGGATTGACCCCCCTATCCAGAGTGCTTCTGTTAATTGGATTAGGCACCTCCCCCCTCCTCTTTTGTGAATACTGAGCAGAAATATTCATTCAGTATCCTTGCCTTTTCACCATCCCTCTCTGCCCACCCACCGTCCATTCTATTCAGCCTCACTATCCCTCCTTTTGTCTTTCTACGCTCCCTGATGTACCTATAAAAGGTTTTATCCCCCTTCTTAACCAAGTTGGCTATCTTTTCCTCAGTTTGGGCCTTTGCTACTCTGACTTCCTTCCCTGCTTTCTTCTGCCTTAACTGGTATAGTTCTCTGTCCTGCTTCTTCTGTGTTTCCTTATACTTTCTAAATGCTATCTTTTTCTCCCTAACCTTCCCAGCCACCTCTTCTGAGAATGATAGTGGCGTTTTCTTTCATTTTGATTTGTTTATTTGCTTCACACAGAGACTTGTTGCCTCTGTGATGGCAGTTTTGATGTTTTCCCATTGTTGCTCCATCCCTCCTTCTAGCCTGTATGCTAGTGCTTTTCTAAGGCACTCTCCCATCTTGCCAAAGTCAGCCCTCCTGAAGTCCAGTACCCTCACTGTTGTATGGCTTGACTCTGTAGCTGAGTTTCAATCAATCAATCGATCAATTAAATCTTTATTTATCCAGGTGAACACCATTGAGCAGACTCATTTACAAGGTGGACCTGCATTACACAAGGTCAAGAATAACGCTTTTATTTACAGATAATAAATAGACATAATTATACAGAAATAGAAAAAAAATACACAGAGCAATAACAAGTATTTCAGGTATAGGGTTAACAAGGTTAGGAAGAATGGTATGAGAAGGGGAATTAAAACATTCTGAAACAGCCAGCATATTAAAACATTTTCAAACAGCACAGAATATCATTGGTCAGGACATATACAAACTTAAGGGGCAGATATGGAGGAGAGGGGTACAGGACTGCAGCTATTCTAGGAGTTTATCATGAACTGCACTGTTTGGTGGTCACTTGTTTCCAGATGGCTACCCACTTCTAGATCTGAGATCCTCTCACTATCCCCATTTGAGAGTACAAGGTCTAAGACTGCTCCCTCATGAGTGGGTTCCAAAACTAGCTGTCTGAGACTTGCCACCTATAGGGCATTGAGAATGGCCCTGCTCTTGGATGTGGCTGCAGCAAAGGTGCTCCAGTTAACATCTGGCATATGCAGGTCCCCCATCAACAGTATCTCCCCTTTCTCTGCCATTCTAAGGATGTCTTCTATCATATCCTTGTCCATTCCCTCCCCATGACATGGGGGTCTGTATACAACCCCTGTGTGAATTGTGGTGCCATTTCCACCTCTAAGGTGACTCACAGTGCCTCCTCTCCTCCCTGTTTACTCTTTTGTTCAGTTGCTTTTATCCCTTCCCTTACATAGAGATCTACTCCCCCCCTCTTCTCCCCTCCCTGTCTCTCCTGTAGGTTGTGTACCCTGGTATGTTAACATCCCTGTCATGGTTCTCTGTGTACCATGTTTCTGTGACTGCCACAATATCCAGCAATCCCTCTTCCATCGGTTCAGGGAGCTTGTTACCCAGACTACGGGCATTGGTACTCATTACCCTCCATTTCTTGATGGCCTTACCCATCTTTGCCCCATGCCTGTCCTTATTGCTTTTGTCATTTTCTCCATTTAACCCTGCCCATCTCCCTATTGACATCTATATCTTGGAGTTTACCTCACTTACTGCCCTGATTTTTTGGGCGGGGGCTGGGATTTCCCTGCTCCTTTCCAGTGCCTCCCCCTTGGCTAGTTTAAATGCTTGCCAATGACACATTTAAACCTATCACCTAGGACCCTGGTTCACCTCCTGGACAGATGCAGACCATCATGCCAGTATAGGTCTGTATCACTTCAGGTGGACCCCAGTCCCCAATGAAGCCAAATCCCTGAGCTCTGCACCAGTTTCCAACCACTGATTGAGTCCCATGGTATGGAGCACCCTAGTCTTACCCATGCCATAGACAGGCAGCACCTCCGAGAAGGTTACTGTGTGTGCTACTTGTCTAAGGCCCCTCCCCAACTCCACAAACTCTTCCTGCACTGCTTTGATCCCTTTCTTAGCCAGGTCATTTGTCCCTAGGTGGACAATGACATCCAACTCCCTCCTCTGTGCAGCTGCTCCGGTGATCCTGAGGTTTCGCTCCCTGTCCCTCCAAGCCATGGTACCAGGCAGGCACCTTACCTCCCTCTCCCCTTCCTCCCCCAGTTCTACCTTTCTAACAATGGAGTCCCCACCAGGAGTTGTTTCCTTCCCCAGGGGGTCCTATGCCACCCTCCTGTGGGTCTCCTCTGTGTGGGTTCCCAGCATCCTCCTTGGTCTCCACTGCGGGTGCCTCCATATAGGAACCACACTTTGTCAGAATGGCATATGAATTGTGGAGAGGTACAGCTGGGGGAATGCACCTCTGTTTCACCACCCTCACCCTCCCTGAGCCCACTTTGGTCCAACCGCTCCTCTTTCTTGGCAACCTCTGAGACAATGGCAGTGGCCCTGGTGGTCCCTGGGTGGGAGAGGAGGTCCCACAAGTCTTAGCCAACTCAGCCTGGAGATGAGCAACCTCCTCCCTCAGTCCAGAGATGTGCCTGCAGATGGGACAACACTGCATCCTCCAGAACATCTCCCAGAAGACTGCTGCTCCACAGCCACTACACTGCACTGCACCACTCCCATCATGTCTTATTTCTGGCCCCTTAACTGTTGTTTGGAATACTTACTCTTTCCTCTGTTTATTTATTTATTTTTTCTTCTCCCTACTTACTTACTGCCTCTGTGCCCTTTAAGCTCCTAATCTTCCTGTTCTGAGACAAGCAATTCCTAAATTTCTCAGTAGTCCCCTTAGTTGCTCAGAATCAGACCTCCAGCAGCTGGTGGGGGGGGGGCCGAGATCTACTCTTTTCCTTCTAGTATGGGGAGTCTTTGGTGGCTCTGTGATCACTCACTTCCTGCTTCCAAACAGGAAGTTCCTGTTGTCAGTCAAATCATGTGCCTTTAAAAGTAGAACTGGCTTAGGGTGGGAAAGAGAGCAATATAGTCCCAGTAGAGAAGTTTAGTTACAACAGCAGCTCCTTCCTCCTGGTGTTCTCTGCCTGTTTTCTGGCAGAATCTATCTAGGTCAGCTTTTAAATCTGGCTTTAACCTGGCTTCCTTCTAGCTAAGCTACTCCCCCTACTTTACAGATATTTCTACACTTCGTTAATTGCATAGATAACACTTCCCTTCAGCCACCTGAGACAAACACCTAGATAACTGCACAGATAACAATTCACTTCAATCAACTCAGACAAACACAGTAACTTTTATTTGTTTTGTTTGGTTTTTACCCTAAATTGAAGGTCCCAGTAGAAGAGTTCTAGTTCTTCAGTCCCAGTAGAAAAGTTTAGTTACAACAGTAGCTCCTTCCTCCTGGTGTTCTCTGCCTGTTCTCTGACAGAATCTCTCTAGGTCAGCTTTTAAATCTGGTTTTAAACTGGCTTCCTTCTAACTAAGCCACTCCCCATACTTTACAGATATTTCTACCCTTACTTAATTACACAGATAACACTTCCCTTCAGCCACCTGAACATTTTCCTGTACGCTCAAATCAATACACGTATGCAACTAACTTCATTATGCCTGTCAATAAAATCACTATAACAAATGTTAAGGCTGTATTATGTGCTCTTTAGCCCCATTACAATGTATTGCCACAGGATAGCCTGGCTGAGATGCAGTATGTCATATTCAGTGGGCTTATACTTTTATCCATATTGGCAATGTACTGGCATGTGATAGGTTTGCTGAGATGCAGTATCTCATTTTCAGGGGGTCCTAATTTTACCCATTTTTACAATGAACTGATACAGCCTAGCCTGGCTGAGATGCAGTATCTCATTTTCAGTGGGGTCTTAATTTTAACCATGTTTACATCTGCATGCAAAGTACTGACACAGGATATCTTTGCTGAGATACTAACAGCCACCGTGTGTAACATGGCAGTGCTGACTTAAACTCTACATATTTGAGTATCACGCATATGTAGTCATGTCAGTGCTGTCATGTTAGGGGCTGACTCCGGGTCAAACTGCACATGTATGAGTATCATGCATGTGCAGTTCTGTAATTGCAGCAGTATCAGTTACATCTGACTCTGGTGTAGCTACAGCACAGCATATTCTTTTCAACGCTTTTGCCACTCCTAAAAGCTCAACACAGCCATATTGACTCAGTGCTGGCAAAAGCTAAGAGATGGTCAACACTGGGACCACTCTACCATCTTCGTGTCCACAGTCTCTGGTGACAGGTCATTTTAGAAGGCCACCACCTTCTGGGACAAAATATGCTTCCTAATGTTACCCCTAAACTTGCAATCTGTGACCTTTTGAGCATACCCCTGTGTCTTGCTGGAGAACATATCCAAATATTCAATTTTGTCAATACCCCTGAGAATGGGAAGACTGAGCTCATGTCCCATCTCAGCCTACTGTTCCACAGGGACAAGCAAAAGAATGAGGAGCACTCACATATGCAGAAAGCACCAGGACCACAAAAGTATTATTCAAAGTCCTTTAACTAAAGTTCATAATGCACCCACACATAGTGAGCATAAAAAAACTGGTAGCTGAGCCTTTCAGCAACTAACATTTCTCCTGATCCCTGCCAGGTGTCATCAGAGTGATTCACTGTGTTAATGCCTGGCAGGGTCTGGGAGAAGCGTTATTTTCAGAGTGGCTCAGCCGTCACTTTTTCATGCTCACTATGGGTGGGTGCACTGTGCACTGTAGTTAACTAAAGAACTCTGAATAATATTTTTGTGGTCCTGGTGCTTTCTATATATGTGGGGGCTCCTCATCCTTTTGCTTGTTTCAGTTTTTTCATTGCTGAGCACCATATTACTTGTCCCACGACTCCAAATCCATTTTGCTTTGTTCCACAGGAAGAAGATGGTAACAACTACTAGTAAACATAAATGTGGATATTGTCTGTTAGATCCTTCCAGGTACTCCTGTTTTGAACATTCAGCCTCCCCTTAACAGTGGTATCTAAACAGAAAGCCCACAAACAAATTTATTTTTAGTTTTAGTACTGAACACATTCTCTTTACTGCTGCGGTAAATGTAAACACTGTAGGAAATATGAAGAAAGTGACAGAGGGAAGCTTACAAATGATGTCAGTAGGCATTTTATGTGACTGCATAAATACACAGAACTAAAAAATGCTACATAAATTCACTGCCACTAAGCAAGTGTCAGATGGGGGGGGATTTGTCAACACAAAAAAGTTGGCATGATTTGTGCTCAGAGAGGCATGAGAAGGTCAGTTTTCCTATGTGGGACAGTGACCCACAGGGTGTACAAAGTTGGGGAAAAAGTTGGGGTTACTGAAAATATGATGGATCATAATGGCCTACAGAGCCCATTTTCTTAAAGCAGCAGTTTTGTCATCAAAGAAGAAAAAAGGTGGGTCAGAATGGACAATCGTCTGACATTATTCACAATCCCCCACTCAAAAATGAATACCGTCACAATTTAACTTGCTGCACTATAAGACCGCACCAAAGAATTCAGCATCTAAGCCAAGCTGGTGTTTCTCTGCTTGACATACGTGTTGCATTCGTTTGGCAGGGTCTTTATAGAGTACAGTACCACAATAAATATAAATTTTCTTTACCTGATCCTCATTTCCATCTGAATGCACCCTAACCCTCTTTCTGCCCTGATATCATGAGATTTAGGGCCTGATTAAGTAAAGCTGTATCCAAATTTCCTCCCTGTGGACCAAGTTAAACTTTTTCAATGCCAAAAAAGACTAGCAATGCATTCCCTGGTTTTAAATAAATGTAATTTGGGGTGGTATTATACTTTTCACATTCTTCTGTTCTACGATTCTAGTACGTTCACCTATTAAGTTATGAGGCTATGCTGAATTTTGCAAATGTGGGTTCATAACTTTTGTTAATATTCAGTATTTTAACCACAACATTTCAACATAGCCATTTTGGTACAGTGACTCATGAATGTGACAGTTGTAATTTTTCAACTCCTGCCCAAAATGTGTGTTTGCAGCACAAAAGTTGATTTTGCAGTCCCTGCATGACATCACCTTTAGGCCAGGAGTTGAACATTTTCTCTGCCCTTCTTTATGAGGCAGGCTCATCACAAGGCTGTGTTGAAAATTTGGTGTAAAAATATAAAAAAAATAATTTTCAATATTTTTAACCCAGATTCCTCTCCTGCAGCCCTATCAGCTCTAGTCAAAACTTGTTTTCTCAGTGCTGCAAGCCCCAACTGTGACATCATATCAGGGAAACAAAGTTATTAAAAGGACACTATCAGTTTTTAGTTTTAGATAGACAAATCAGCTATGTACTGTACCCACAATGCCTCACTATGTAAATTAGTATACAGGGTGTTATATTTCTGTGCTCACTGCAGAAATAGGAGACAACATCTCTCAGTATGGAAGTCTTGTAGCTAGATATGGTATGCACAATGCAGTGTTGTGAAAATAAATGTATAAAAGCTTATGTTGTTCACACCACTGCAGAAATATGGGACAGCATCTCACTGTAAGGAAATTGGAAAACAGGTTCTTATTTTACACACAATACCTTGCTATGTACATTTTATGCTGCTGCTCACCACTACCAACATAAGGGACTGTACTTCTCAGTAAGGCACACTTAAGCCAATGTTATAAATTACCCAGAATTCCTTGTTGCTGTATGTAAAACATTGACAGCTCCCTGGTATTTATTTTATTTTTTATTTTATTCTTTGTTAACCAGGTAAGGCCCACTAGGCACAAGTGCCTGTTTTCAGGGATGCCCTGGGAACACTAGGGAGATTAAGTGACTTACTCAGAATCACACAGTATGCAAGTGGAGGTTGTGGGAATCAAACCCAGGTCTGTCTGCTGGATGTATCAAGTTAATTCAGAGCTTGTTACTATAACCTCTAGGATATATTGCCAGCCATTCTGGGGGCATGGGCACATATAGAAAACTGGAGGACAACACCCTGATAAAACCTCAAAAAAGATGACTATGACAGATTTGTTTACAAAACAAATTGCAGCTTCAACATCTGAAGCATGTCTGGCAATGGTATGCCATGTGTAAATGGCATTTGGGGAACCTTCAACATTTAAATTTTGATTATTCTTAATGTATGTTGTATTTTCTGTATATGATTTTCTTCATCCCCTACCCCCAGGAAGCATCTGAAAATAAGCTGTTATCAACTCAGTATGTCTTTCCTAGTGAAACTTTGGAAATAAATAAATAAATAAAACAGTCTGCATTTCCAGAACAAACATTACAAAAAAATAAATAACATAGTGGAGTTAAAGGAAAAATTTATAGAACCACTTGCAGTAATTGTTCATGAGTCTTTCTGGACAGATGTGATGTCAGAGTACTAGAAAAAGGGGAGGAAATAGAGCAGAGTGGCTAGGTGCAGGCACAGGAGAGGTGATATGATCACTAATGATCACTTTGGAAAGAAAGGTGGGTGAGGAGAAGGAGGAGGAGGGGAGGTTAAAACAGAGTCTGTTCTAGAGACAGGGGAGGAGTGAGGAGGAGGCAGATTGCCCAGCAGAGGTTTTGCAGAACAGGATAAAGAAGCAGGTATCCAAGAGTAGATGAAGTAAAAGGAAGGGAGGGGAAAAATGACTTTCAACAACAACAACAAAATTAAGTTAAATTATTTGCATGATTAAAATAGGAAATAAAGTTAAACCAAACATTTCAGCCATAGGTCTTCTTCAGGAATTCTATCAAAAGCAAAAATAAGCTTAGTTATTTCTACTTCTTACCCATCTGCCCTCCCCTACAGTACACTGTATGTTGGCAATAAGACACTTCAGGGTGGGGGGTCCTGTACTTCCTGAACTCCATGCCCAATTGCATGGACAGGTTAGTGGGATTTGCTCCAAGTTCCTACAACAACCTGAAAGTGTGTATCAGGAATAAAATCCCACACCATGGGGTGTTTAATTGCACTTAGAAAATAGGTAACTGACAAGAAATAAAAATACATTTTTACTGTAGGTGGTAGGAAAATTATACATTTTTTTAATATTTAAGCAGAAAAACATTTCCAGTGAAACTGATCAGTTTGGCCTGAGACATGGAAAGACTTTGCCACTAGAGAAAATCTGAGATCTCCATCAGGTTTCATTTTTTACTTTGAAATGGCTTGACTGTTAATTTTACCCCCACCATAACACTTGCTTTATTGTTTCATAAAAAGCCACATTAAGAATTTAGGGAACACTTGACATACAGACCATGATTCTATGTTAGAATTATAATATTTAAAATTGCCAGTGCAGTGATTTGTACACACCCTCAGGAGGTAGTGGGATTTGAATGTGATGCCAGTTTGACCGTGTTTA
The DNA here is from genome assembly GCA_016271365.2 of Neoceratodus forsteri. Taxonomy (NCBI): domain Eukaryota; kingdom Metazoa; phylum Chordata; order Ceratodontiformes; family Ceratodontidae; genus Neoceratodus; species Neoceratodus forsteri. The sequence goes on along the minus strand of CM057450.1, from coordinate 1,682,416,982 downwards.
TATGTACTTTAGAGAAGCATCATTTCGCATACAGTACCATAACAATGCCACAAACTGAATATAAAGCAGGCAGGTAGGGAGCAGAATATCGTGCCAGTCAGACACTTCACTCACACCAGAGAAAGCAGAATGAATAAAAACAGATGCACTACTTTGGGTGGTCCATCTGGCCTCCTATGAGACAGTGGGATTATAAATAACAAAAAAAAGACTTGAACTGGCAGTTTAGTCACTTTTTGAATGTGTTATGTGGATACTAATTGGGCCTGGGAGAATGAGTAGTTGACTGAGGCAGAGTCATTAGGACCAATCAGGGGCAGGAAAGCAACATGTCATTTGTGGAGTTTGACTTGCTGAAGGTGGTAATGTTTATGGGCCTGATTGGGCCGTGAAGTGGAATGTGTGTTTTGGAAATGTGTGCAGTATTATCATGACCAGAAGTGGCAGTATGTCTTACCATTATTTTTCAAAATTGCACAGAAGGGAAAAGGATGATTACAACATACTGTATTGTTACATGACTGGGAGAGTCAGCACAGATCCAGGAATAAAGTGTGGTATCAAATCTGGGGACAGCAGGAAGCTGTGAGAAACAATAGAAAATAAAGGCCTTAAATTGTAAGTACTGAAGAAAGAAAAAAACACTAAGGTGGGAAGAAGGTTTTAAATGTGTTATTTTACTTATAGGATATGTGTGGGTGTGTGGGGTTGAAGAAAAGTGTACATTTACTATTTTTTTAAAAGTTTTGTCAAGTGAAATGCCAAGGCTTTTTTTTTCTTACAAAGATGACTACCTGATTTTTTTTGTTTTCAAAACTTTTGTCGGAGCTGTTGATAGGTTAGAGCACTGCATCTTATTTGCTGGAAGAAGTGTAAACAAGGTTAGTTCATATTCCTGAACCTCACTGCTTTGGAATCTTCTTAACTGATCAGGATGCAGAAAATTCCCTACATGTTTTATAATGTGAAAGAATATAACAGTGAATTATGCTTTTAATCAATTATTCTTATACTTATATTAAAATAATTATGAACGCAATCATTTAGTTGCTTTTTTCATGGAGGTGTATTGCTGTGCCATATTTCTCTAGTAACAAGCTCTGCCACTGAATTTAGAGAAAATGGGATCATAATTTTTTTTACATCTAATGGCCATTAGCAAACACTTGTCCTTGATTAGCTTAAGATGTTTCTGTCTTTTTGTTGTACGAAAATAAACTGAACGTGTCTCGAGAAATTGATGCACATCCAAAAGTCATTTCAGGGGGCTTTGGTCCCTTAGACAAAAAAAAAATTCTAATTAAGGTGAATGCTCTCTCAGAGCTAATCCATTAGTTGATTGCTGATCTCTCACTGTTCTAAACATACTCTTAGACAAGACATCTCCTTTCTCTGTTCACACACTGGCAAACCCTCTGCAAGGCTTCATCATTCCATCTCAATGGACACTTAACAGTGCATTAAGCCCGGTGGATTTCTCCAGCAAGAAAACGGACAAACAATTGGTAATTTAGCACAAGGTCTTGGCAGAGGGTTAGAAAAAAGTCTCACAAAAAATTATAAGAAAAGATATCCTTTTATTGGGCACCTAAAAGGAAGCTGATGAAACCCTTCTATCACCTAATTATTTCTTGTTCCACATGGTTACCAATGCTGTCCTGGAACCAAAAAAGAAGGCTCAGTAGCAATTCCTGACACTGTTATGGGTACTATAATTGCCTTTTGTATATAGTGCAAAGATGGTTAATTAAAGATTTGTGCTTGACTGACAGGCATTACCACACAATACAGAATCATTAAATGTCATCTGTTGGTGACAGAACCTTAGCCGTAACATTTGTTGCTTGTAGGGAAGGTTCTCACACAGCAGGGCAGTTGTGTTACTATTTATCGCTACAGAATCAAAGAAAAATAATCAAGTGCCATCAACATCCATAAACATTTGACACTCCTCTGTATCCTTAAAGAGTAGGCGTATACTACATTAGAAGCCATTTGTTTATGGCAATTGAATTTGCGGTTAATGTTTTTGAGATGTTGAGCCTTGGTCTGCTTATCAGTGTTTTCAATGTTTCACATGGCAGGGGCTTTCTGCATTGTCTGTTTCAAAGATATGTCTCTCTCGGACTGACTTCACAATTGCTGTATTTGGGATATCACAGTCTGTTGCCACAAGATACACAATGAGATCATTGCAGTTCAATCCAATGTAATTTTCATTTGGTGTATTTTGTACTGTGTACTGTAGCCCAAATGCTGCACAGCCACTTTCAAACAGTTAACAGGAGTACAGTAGTGGTTTGACAGCAGGAACTCTACAAAAATGTCAATTATACCAGTCAAATATAATGAGGTCTATGGAAGTGCAATTTGGAGCAATTTAAGACACTTATTCCACAATCAAGGATCCAAGTGTTCAGGTACTCAGCAGTTAAAGGCAAGAGTGTACGGATATGTTTTCAGTAAGGATTTAAAATGGTAAATGGAGGCTGCAGAGTGTAAGTCAGAAAAAAGATGGTTATCAAGAGTTGGTGCATAAAAGGACAAGGTTTGGCCCACAACTGTAGTGGAATTAGTCATTTTTCAGGAAGGCACTCAAGCTTTTCCATTCTTTTAGTGGCTACCAAATAATTTTTTTGCATTAAAAAAATCACCTTTGCCTCCCCTCATCAGAGAAATCTCAAATCCACACAGATAAACAGAATAGAAGCCCTCCATCTCAAAGTACCTAGCACACCTGTTAATGTAAGAACTACCAGGCATCTAACACAGATAAAATCAATGCTGTAGCTCCTCCTCCTTTTCATCACAACTAACGGTTTGCTGTTCATGGGGGAGCAGAACCATGGAACAACATGCTATGATGCACATCCCATACCATTCTGAAATGCACTAGCCCAAATTCACCATCAACAAATACATACAGGTTGCCACGCAATAGAAGGGAGATTCATAAGTGATTTTATGTTAGTCACGTGGGTGTGTCTGAATTAGCAATTGCACTGAGTACTAGGAGAACCCAGAAGGGTGGCTTTCATCTATTTTTCTTGGATGGTGGTGTCATTTCATAGCATTCAAACCAATTGCAGATGTGCTGCAGTGGAACTAAGAGGTGAGCTCTTAGGGGTAACTAACCTTGGCTGGAGACCGTTTCAAGGAATGAGAGTGCACTCAGTTAAGCAGACAACTCTGGTGAAATCTGTATGAGGTGTCTTTGTAGTCAGATTTTGCATACCAGAGAAGCAGTTTCAAGAAAGAGCAGTGTGTAGGATGTATAAATGATGCAAGAAAACAGATAATTTCCAATTTGTTTGATTTTGTAAAACTCTGCAAACCACATGCAGACAATCTACATCCTAAATCCCAGTGCAAAGCATCATGGATATGTAAATGTCTGGGGGACATGGATAAGCAAAATAAGAAATGCCTAACATAAATGTAAATTCTACAGTCCATGCACTGCCACAATCAAATCAAAGTATGAATGGTACTGAGAGGAGCCAAGGCAATCTTTGTCGCACTTCCTTCATATTTTCTTCAGTCTCCTCAGCTCTTTCTTTCACTCTTTACCTTCACACATTCTGTTTTACGTCATGTTGTAGTCATGTGTTCTTCTTGTTCTCCCTCTCTTCTCCCTGCTTCTAAAACTAGATTCCAAGAACTTTAATGCACATATTGTTATGTATTGTTGTTTTGTAGCATACCTAGATCGACACTGTTAGGAATATTCAGTGTTTGTATCCTATTTTCTAGTACCATTTGTATAAATGTAATGTCTATTGTATTGCACATATTGTTTGTATTTGTAGTGCCTTATTCTGTTGTGTCCATTCAGGACAACTTTGTAAATGAATCTGCTCAATAGTGTATTTCTGGTAACATAAAAATTGAATTGAATTGAGCTCCATCTCCTGAATTGTGGGACCACTGTAAGTCTCAACTCATTTGATCAGCAACAGTTGAAGAGAGCGCCATGTGGGCAACCATCATGTCTAATAACTTTCAAACCCACAAGGGACCAAGACAATGCAGCACAATATAGTCACACCTTCTCTAAAGCAGCGAGTCCACCACAAACCAATGAATCACGTCATAGAATCATATCATAGAAGCTTGATGGCAGAAAAGGACCATACTGGTCCATCTAGTCTGCCCTCCCCCCCCAAACCTCCCCCTCCCTGCCAGACCCCACCCTCTCCCCAGTACTCAGCCCCATATGCTTGTCCCATGCCCTCTTGAATTCTTCCACCGATTTAGCCCCTACCACTCTGTCTGGTAGTCTGTTCCAGGGCTCTACCACCCTCTTCATAAAGAAACACCCTCTCACATTGCCCCTGTATCTTTTTCCTTGCAGTCTGAGGCTGTGCTCCCTAGTTTTGACCCCATCCTTCCACTTAAGTAAACCCTCTTCTCCCACTTTATTGAGCCCCTTTACATATTTAAAAGTTTCAATCACATCTTCCCTGTCCCTCCTTGTCTCCAGCATGTAGAGATCCAGCTCCTTACACCTTTGCTCATATGACTTTCCCTGCATACCCTGCACCATCTTGGTTGCCCTTCTCTGAACCCTCTCCAATGCATCTATATCCTTGTGGAGATGTGGCCTCCAGAACTGAACCCCATACTCCAGGCGCGGCCTCACCATGGCTTTGTAAAGGGGCATTATTACCTCCCTCTTTCTGCTAGTAATGCCCCTGCCTGTGCATGCCAACATTCCATTGGCCTTTCCCAGTGCCCTTCTATGTTGGATTCCTTCCTTAAGAGTCAAGGAGACTATGATCCCCAGATCCCTCTTCTGTTCTGTTACTTTAATTTCCTTCCCACCTAGGGTGTACCCTGCTCTTCTGTTCCTACTCCTCAAGTGCATCACAGTGCACTTCTTGGCATTAAACTTCAGCTGCCACGTTCCAGACCATTTTTCAAGCATCTTTAAGACCTCCCTCATGTCTTCCACCCCCCCGGGGTGTCCACCCTATTGCATATTTTTGTATCTTCAGCAAATAGGCACACCTTCCCCCTCAAACCCTCAGGAATATCACTAATGTAGATACTGAAGAGAAGCAGACCCAAAACTGACCCCTCTGACACTCCACTCTTCACTCTCGCTGTCCCAGAGTGCAGCTCATTTAGCACCACCCTCTGAGTTCTTCCTAACAGCCAGGTTCCCACCCAGCTTGTTATTTTCCCACCCAACCCCAGCCTTTCCATCTTGCTCAACAGCCTCCTATGGGGGATGGTGTCAAAAGCCTTACTGAAGACCAGAATGAATAAGCCACCTTTTGCAGTTGGATATACTGTACCAAAGAAACAGCTTAACAAACAGGCAATTTAGAAGAAGAGCAGTAACTACAGTGAATAAACATTACAAGAAGATAGAACATTTCTAATTTGTTTTTCTTGTAAATACTGTATCTCCCAGTCACATGCATGCATTCTAAAACCTAAAACACAGTGCAAAGTATTATGCGTATGAAAATCCTTGGTGGTGGGGGGAAGCTGAATAGTAAATGTCACAACTGGTACTACTTTCTGCTGTGACTTTGCAGCCCTCACCAAAGCAGACACACACATAAAGCATAATAATATTCTATACAATCTTCACAAAACAGTTCCCATGACAACAATAGGCACTCAAGCTACATTTTTTCATGACTTACTTATAATTTTCTATATTGTTAATTTTCTAAAATGCATTAATATCTCTATCCACATTACAGTTCCGTTAACTCAGTTTGGTATGTCTATTCCATACACATGCTCAACACAAGCTACATGAGAAAATGAGTGGAAATATCACTGCAAGATAAACTAATAACCCCACCATAAATGATACTATATGTGATGCTATATCTCCATCACACTACCCTGTATAGTACAAAACAAAACAAAGAACACAGATCAAAGTCATACAAAAAAACTTTATAAAATAAAACAAACACAATAAATTTGGATGCAACTTCTTACCGCACAACATGCAGACACTAAGCCATTACTTCAGGTCCAAGGCTGTGCATTATCATAGGGGAACAATATAGGGCTGGGCACCTTCTCTGACAAGACCACCCTGAGTGTGGGGCCATAGTAGGTCTGCAAGACATAAGCAGGGGATTTGTCTGGGCTTTGCCCTGCACAACATACAATGTGGTACATGTGCACAGAAACGCCCATGGTCAGGCAACACGGAGAGATACTGGACCCACATCCCACAGCAATTGACAGATCCTACATCAAATAACAGTCCTCAGCAAAAGACATTCCCTGAGTAGAACACAGACTAGTAACCGAACATTAACCCCCAACAACTCCCACAGAAAAAAATGTTCCCAGCAAATGACAACAACTCCCACAGCAAAGTGACCCCAAAGCAAAAGACAGCCCCCACACCAAAAGATAGCTCCCCACAAATAACAGCAGCACCCACAGCAAAAGACAGACACCCAAAAACAATTAACAGCTTCTTAGCAAATGGCAACCCAAGTCATCAACAAACCCAACAGCGAATAACAGCCTCCCTAAAATAAATGACTGCCAATCACCAAAAAGAACCATTTATGTACATACCTGTGAAGGCTTGAGCACCACTGACATGGATGGCCCATGGCCAGCACACGCCTGTTTAATCCTCTCCAGTACCATAGGCAAAATATATTAAGGGGCCTCCTGATGTGCTGCTGGTGTGGTGGCTGTGACCAGTTCCTGGGCCATAGGCACAGGGTCATGTGTTCTGAGACTTCCTGGATGTTCTCCAGTGCACAACAGAATGTAACACTGAGTGCACACAGAAACAATGCAGTTTCCTGCCATCAGTATGAATAGTATATATTGACACTTATATAAGCATCTGTTTAACCTACATAATTGTAAACTCTTCTTTTTACTCTGAAATAAAAAAATCTTATTAACAACAAAAAAAACCAAAACATTAACAGCTCTTCCAAGGACCACTAATGTCCCTCCCCATCCTGGTATGTCCTGTGTGCCTCCAGTGTAATGCAATAAGGGAGAGTAATTTCAGTCACATGGTATCAGTTCCTCTGGGCCATGATGCTGAATGTATCTGCTACTAGCAAAGGTACACACACACTTACCACTGGCACATTTAGTGGCAAGCTACCACCCACTGAGTTCACAGTTACAGATAGTTGAGCATTAAACAGAGGCTGACAACGATGTCAGTAACATGTTGCTAGCATGGCTGAGTCACCAAACAACTATATGTGGTGTGCAGGCAAGAATGGTGGTACTGGCTACACATGATCTATCTTGGATTGCAGGGACGGGGAGTAAATGCTATCAATACAAAGACATGTAGGTGTTAAACTGCAGACCCTGCCAGGTGTTGTTGCTGATAGACTGCGAACCTGCCTATGTTTCCACAAAAAAAATATGTCTTTGTGAATTATATATGAACCTGTACCCCGATTTTAATATTTTAATCATTGTATGTTTCTATATGTCAGATAATATATGGGAGAGGAGGTAGGGTTGGGTAGCTATCTATGTCTCCTCTTCCATCCAATTCACCTCCGTCTTTTCTAGCACTATACCAAAAGCCTATGAGGCCCTGCTGTTGCAAATCTCTCTCCCCCCCTTCTCCAAACCTATCTTTGTAGCAGATGCATACTGCCGTCCTGGCTCACAACCCAAAATTTCTACTGACCTCATAGCCACCTTAGCTAGCCACTCTTCTGCTGGTGAATTATATATATGGGCGACTTCAACATAAATTGGACTTCCATACTCAGCAAAGTGCTAAATACTATACATGAGCTCAGCTTAACCCAAATTATCCAAGATCTGACTAGGCTAAACCACAAGACGGGAAACCATTCCCTCATCAACTGGGCCCTTACCACTTACACTCATAGGGTCATTAAATCCGGTACTATAGCAGATGTTTTCAGTGACCATTGCATGACTTTCGTGGTGCGCAGAGTTCACAAAGTCAAAGTCCCCTATAAAACTCTACAAATCCATTCATACAAAACCCTGAACATTGCCCCACTTCTTTATGATTTGACCAACACTAACTGGGCACCCATATCTGTTGCCAGCAATGTAGATGTCATGGCCAACTACTTCAGAGACCGATTCCTTGAAGTCTGGAATCAACATGCACCATTACGGTGGGTTTGAGTCCATGGAAACCACCTCCCCTGGATCTCTCCAGAACTCATTGCTTGCCAAAGGGTGTGTGATGCAGCCTGGAAGCTCCATAAAAGTACAAAGCTTCTTAAAGATTACGAGGCCTACTGGGTCCTCAGAAACAAATGCACAAAATCCACTCATTTGGCCAAGGCTGAGTACTTCAGCTCTACCATTAACTCTAATATAAATAACCCATCCAAATTCTGGAAAGTAATTCACTCAATTTCTCCCCTCAGGATCCCCTTCCCTCCCCCCTCCTCCAAATAAACAATACTGTCATCTCTGACCACCCTAGTGTTGCTGCAGCTTTCAACTCACATTTTACCTCATGTGCTTCTGCTCTATTAGGCTCTCTCCCAACCATAAATCAGTCAACCTCTGCTCCTACTATAAGGCCACTGCCTCACCTCGCAGTTTTTCTTTCTCTAAAATCCTGACAGCTGACATGCTGACAGCCTTGGAAGCCCTTAACCCGAGCAAAGGTAGCTCCCCTGATGGACTGGACCCGAAGTTACTAAACCTGTCTGCCTCTGCCATTGCTCCCCCACTGACTGCTCTTCTCAATTTCTCATTTCAATTGGCTGAAATTCCCCTTGGTTGGAAACATGCAATCGTCCTCCTTCTCCCAAAGTGTGGCAACTCCTCCTCCCCTGAGAACTACCGCCCTATATCACTCCTCCTGACGTTAGCCAAACTACATGAACATCTAGTCCTAGACCAACTATCCTCGCACCTCTCTGACATTAATTTCTTCACCCAATATCAATCTGGGTTCAGTAAACTTCACTCTACTACTGCCTCACTACTTTGAATCACTGATGCGATCCTGACAGGCATGGATTGCGGTCACATCACCACTGCCATTTTTATTGATCTTGCTAAAGCTTTTGACATCGTTTCCCACTCCCTCCTACTCTGCTCCTTCTCATCAGCTGGGCTGTCTGAACATGCCATAAAATGGTTCAGCTCCTACCTAAATGACTGCTCACAGTTTGTAAAAATATCTGACTGCATCTACCCTCCTCTACCCATATGCTCTGGAGTCCCCCAAGGGTCCATACTAGGCCCAATTTTCTTCTCCATTTTTCTGAACGATCTTCCATCCATCTGTACCTCATCTTTTTTTTTTAAACCAGGTATAGCACACTAAGCTGAAAGCTTTTTTACAGGAGCGACCTGGGAGCACAAGGAGGTTAAGTGACTTGCTTAGGGTCACACAGTATGCAAGTGGAAGTTGTGGGATTCAAACCCAGGTTTGATCTGCTGGATGTCACCAGATTTGCAGTTCAGAGCCTTAGACCACTGCCCTATACTGCCTATATCTTCTATACATATGTATGCTGATGATACAGTTCTTTTCTCCTCAGGGTCCTCGCCCTTGGATGTCACCTCCAGGCTCCAACATGATTTCAATAATATCCAGAGCTGGTTTCAATTTCACAAACTCTTCCTAAATGCCAAGAAAACTGTGTTCCTGACATTCAGCATGTGTCAGAAACTGTCAAGGCTCCCATCTGCCCCTACCTTCACTATCCTCGATGGAGCAACTATAGTTGCCACCGAGTCTTTCAGGTATCTAGGCATTTGGCTGTATCAACATCTCACTTTCTCAGCCCATATAGATGCCATAATAAAAAAGCTTCACCCCAAACTTGGCGCCTTATATAGAAACCGCTCCTGCCTCCCGCCCCAGGCAAGACGTGAACTGATCCATAAAATGATCCTCCCGATTTTTGACTATTGCAATATCGTCTATTGATCTGCTCCTGCCACCTCCTTAGCTAACTTGGATACACTTTTCAACTCCTTCTGTTGGTTTGCTCTGTATGCCCTTCCCCTTACCCACCACTGTCATTTGTACTGAGCTTTAGCCTTCCTATCCCTAACAAACAGGCGACTGCTTCACTGTGCTAATTTCATCTCTAAGTACCAGCTTGGTACACTCCCTCCCTATTTTAATTCCCTAATCTCCCCCCCACCCACTGCCTCTCGACTTCTAAGAGCCCATGACCACAGAACTCTGACTGTTCCCTGGAGATCCACCTCAAGTGGACAGGCCTCCTCCTCCTATCATCTCCCTAAACTGTGGAATGCTCTTCCTACACAAATCCAATCCTCTTCCTCTCCTGGCTCATTAAATCAAGCTCTACATAATTTCCTCTCTGTTAATTGCACTTGCCCCTAGCTCCCCCCCTTTCTTGTCCCACATCCTGACTGATGTCCTGTTTGCCAAACCATAACCAAATCAATGCACTTATAGTTTTTGAGCCTATTTTGGCTCCAGTTGTGCATGGTTGTTTCAATCATCTCTCTCTCTAAATTGGTCTATCTCCTTAGCCTGTCGACCTCGCCCTGGTCTCTAGCTCGATTGTCTACCACATTGTTATTTCACCTGTCTTGTTGCTCTATGCTGTTTAGCCCATATAGTGTAGGCCATTGGTCACACTTGCAATTACTTTACCCTATATCTGTCTCACCACAAGTTCACTGTTACAGGATTAACTAATCTACCCTGTAATTATTTGCTTTTCATGCTAATGTGTAAATCACTTGTAACCTATGTTTTTTATGCTATTGTGTAATTTGTGTGTACTCATTGTTACTAGGTAACTCTCATCACCCTCTCCCCCAGGTCATACCGGGAGTTGAGCAACTTGTTTGTTCAGTGTACCTTACCTGGTGAAACTTTTCAATAAATAAATAAATAAAATATATGCGTACTTAAATGTCATAATTCTGTAGGATTTTTATACATTCAAATAAACTGAACTTGAATTATGTTGGAAGCACATGTGTTCCACATGGGACAAATGGCCTTCAGTGCTGGCATGCTGGAAATGCAGAGTTAGAGATGTCCATCAGTTCTTACTAATGAAGTACTGTACAAAATGCAGGGGCTAGTGACCATGTCCAAAGATCTTCATGTTACAGCTCAGTATGTAGTGCATGAGACACACAATCTGCAACACACAGTGACACTATAGGACTTATGCCAGATGTTGCATGACCTACTGAAGATACTGGCATGCTGGAAATACAGAGTTGGAGATGTCCATCAGTTCTTACTAATGAAGTACTGTACAAAATGCAGGGGCTAGTGACCATGTCCAAAGATCTTCATGCTATAGCTCAGTATGTAGTGCATGAGACACACAATCTGCAACACACAGTGACACTATAGGACTTATGCCAGATGTTGCATGACCTACTGAAGATACTGGCATGCTGGTCCATGACCATGTCCATGGGTGCCAATGTGCTGACATTGTGCCATGCACTGATGTCACCAGCAGCAAAAATTCTGATTCTCATGGAGCTTATTTTCTTCAGCTCTAAGATCTAAGTGTGTTGCTCTGTAGAGGAGATATTCTGAAAGATCAAGAGTTGCAGGTATACCTGCTGAGGAACAAAGACATAAAGTGCTCCCTGAATCTGAAAAAGACAGTTCAGTGGCAAGATTCTAAGGCATGTGCAAGCTACAGTGCTCTAAAGATTAAGAGGTCATTGTACAGGAAGCTTGTTAAGTTATTTGTGAGAGAGGCCTTTGAAAGTTGGTTGGACAGTAAGAAAAGAGACTTTTTTGGTATAGAAAAACAGTTTTTCCTCCATTCACACTATAGGGTGTCTATACTCTCCCTCCGGGAAAATATTTTACCATTCCTCATAGGGTTACCACCTGTCCTGATTTCTGCAGGACAGTCCTGATTTGAGCAGCTGTGTCCTGCAAAAAAAACAGGAAAAATACTACATGTCCTGATTTTATAGTAGAAAAAATATTTTCTAACTTTCCACTAAATGTTACAGAAAACTACAATACTTTAACTAAAATACCTTAAAATGATAAGAAACAACATAAGCCACTACGAAAATACAATACTTAGCCTTAATTCTGATTATATAGAAAAAACAAGTATGTTGCATTGGTCTAGGTTACATACTGTCCTGCGAAAAATCATGTTTCAGTAAGAAATGTCCCACTTTGGGCTTCTTAAAAGGTGGTAACCCTACATTCCTCTGGTAATAGGGTTAATAGGTGGACATTTTTTAATTGAACAGTATAATCATAGTTAGTGATTATTTGCCATTTTTCAACTTTTTGAGTTTGACCAAACTGTTTTAACTATCTGCTAATAATAGGAGTGCATTCTCTTTGAGTTGTTTTAATTTACTTTCAGTGCTCTTGACCGGTCTGTTAGGGGTTTTGAGTAAGCCATTAAATCTAGGAGTGGAAAAGTGAAGTTCCTTAGAAATTGGGAGACATTCGAGGGAAAGACTGAACTATATAGTGCTGATGGGTTAGATTTAATCAAACAAGGAAGCAGGACCCTGGGCTTAAAATTGTGAACAATGTCCAAGTAAATGTAAAGTAATAAACATGGTGATTATGGAAAAAAGTTAAGTAGAACTCAAAATGGAAAGGATATCAGCAATCATAAGGGTACCAGAAGGCTAGTACTTTTTTTTTTTTATTTTAGTTGTTTAACCTGGAATAGCACACTAAGCTGAAAGCTTTTTTACAGGAGCAACCTGGGAGCACAGGGAAGTTAAGTGACTTGCTCAGGGTCACACAGTATGCAAGTGGAAGCTGTGGGATTCAAACCCAGGTCTGGTCTGCTGGTTGTCATTAGATTTGCAACTCAGAGCCTTAAACCACTGCGCTACACTGCCTCCCCTAAACTAAACTTCAAACTATATTGATTAATGCAAGAAGCCTGAACCAAACTAAAAGGACTGAGCTGGAACATGTAGTCACTGAGGAAAATGTAGATATTGTGGGTGACTTGAAACATGGTAGGACCCAAATTCTGAATGGGATAGAAGAATACAAGGTTTAAAAATATTTAGTAAAGACAGAAATAACAACAAAGCGGGTGGTGTGGCAGTCTTGATAAGAGACAACATTGAATGCATACAAATAATCTGTGAAAACCAGGAGGAAGAAGAAACAGCATTTGAGTCAAACTAACTGGTTAAATAGGGAAAGTATAAGACTAGGACTGTGCTATAGATAACCAAAACTTGATGAGGTTACAACAAGTATGATCCTTAATCAGACAGAGAAATACTCTAACAATTTTGATGTAATGGGTGACTTTAACCTACTCAGGATAAACCAGGAATTACAGCAGGTACTGTAGGAAGTAAAATAGGAAATGAATTTCTGAAAGCCACTATAGGGTTCAATTTAGAACAAAAGGTTAAGAGAAACCACATGAGGGAAAAATATACTTGACCCAGTGTTAACAAATTTGTCAAACAAAACCAGAAACATTTAAACACAAGAACCATTGGGTAGTAGTGACCATGAGAACGTCTGTTGTAACATAAACCGAAGACCACAGATAAAGGGCATAACCAGGGAAGTGAATTATGTGAGAGCTGATTTTAAAGCTGATTTTTAAAGCCATTATGGGGAAACTATCCAGACAGTACTGAGGTAATTTGTTAAGCAACAAGAACATAAATGATTTTTTTGAATACCTTCAAATGTAAAATAATAGAATTTTAGAACAAATGTATACCAAAAAGAAAGTTATATAGCAACAAAGGTAGAACACCTGTCTAGCTAACCAGGAAAATAAACAAACTTATCAGATATAAAAGAAGACTGTTAAAATTCTCACTGAGGCATTTTAAGTCTTCTTGTTGAGGCAGAGGTAGAAGTTGAAGTTTGAAATTGTGGTGAGGTTCTAGAAAGCTAACTTTGTCACAAGTTTCTGTAAGCTGTTATTGTTTGTAAGTTGTGTTTTAAAATTGGCCTAACTCCTTAAGAACCTTCTGGAATAGAGGGACACAAATCCTTAAATCTTTCTGTGCTAGCTGCAGACTGTTCTTGTGGGGGATGGTATTTAGCCAGTAACACAGCCAGCCAATCAAGGTTGTTTGCATTTCAGTTAATCTCTGTTAAAATTCTCACTGAGGCACTTTAAGTCTTCTTGTTGAGGCAGAAGTAGCAGTTGAAGTCTGAAATTGTGGTGAGGTTCTGGAAAGCTAACTTTGTCATATGTTTCTGTAAGTTGTTATTGTTTGTAAGTTGTGTTTTAAAATTGTCCTAACTCCTTAAGAACTTTCTGTAAAGCCCTCTCACCCACCCCTTGCATTAGCCTTTCTTAAATACAGAAGATCCACTGGGGGTTGAGCTTAAAGGCTGGGAGGGAGGAGTTTAGGGAGTTGCAAACTTCCCCTGTGAGCAAACTCTTAAGGGTAATAGTCAGGTGGGGTAAAGTTCAGCCACTCAAGTGTTGCAAGTTTAAAAGTATTGGACTAGTGGGGAACCTGGTGGCTCACCCAAAACCTACTTGGAGGGATGGGACCACATGTCATTCGGGCCGGCATATTTGGGAGGGTGGTGGGGTGCACAGGGTGTGGGGCAGCCATGATACTGGACTGGGCTTGGAAGTTCGGTGGTTGCCCAGTGTGCTACCAGCTGGCACAGCTTAGGGAGGAGGTTGAGGGGATTAGGAGACAGCTGGGGGAAGGGGGAAGGTATGGTTGGGGAATAGGGCAGGGGCTCTCCCACAGGGTTGCACCAAGCACTAGGGGTGGGGGCATAGGGAAAGGAGTGCAGGAGAGTACTCTGGGGTCGCATAGGGACCCTGGCAGATGGGGCCCAAAAGGAGGATACTACAAAGGAAGCAGACAGGTAACTGGGGACCCTCACAGACAGGGGCCTAAGGGAGGACATTCTCAGGGAAGTAGGCAGATGGCTGGGGCTGGGCAGAAGGAAGAAATGGGGGAGGTGGATCGGACCTTAAGCTCAGTAACCACTTCAATTCTCTCCTTCTGCTTGAGGATGAGCTGGGTTATGTAGCCATGACAGGGGCGGTTAGAGATGGAAAGGGAGTAGGGGGCAGGAGGTGGGGGCTGGATAGCAGGAGGAACAGGGGGGAACTTGGAATCTGGGAAAATGGGGTGAGCAGGGGATCAGAGCAGGAGGATGAGGGGGTAGAGGGAGGAAAGTGCAAGGAAAAGGACCAGAGTTTGGAGGAAAGGAGAAGGACCAGAAGTACAAGGAGGATAGAGTAAAGGGAGCTGAGGGTTTAGGCCAGGGAAGAACGACAAGCAAGGAGGGGCTGAACAGAGACAGGAAGGAAGGGAGGATGAGCCAGGTAGTTTAGCAGATGGGAGGGAGGGACCAGTCACGAGCAGTAATGGTGGGGGTAGCGAGGTACAGAAGGATACTCAGGAGGACGAGAGGCATAGGATCGGAGGGGAGGGGGTGGCCAGGGTAAATAAGGAGAGGATGGCTAGTGGCACCCAGATAGGGGGAGGAGAAAGGAGCCAGCTGTGGGTAGGGGCCAGTAGAAGGGATGAGGGACATGGAAGGCGGGGAAATGGAGGAAAAGGGATGGCCAGAGAGCTCCTGTTGGATGATTCCATGATCAGGGGGATCAAATGGGATAAGGAGGGAGAAGCCTGCCAGGTTAGAACAAAATACTTCCCTGGTCTAATGGTGCACAGGGCCAAGCATGAGGTATATCAGCTGGCAAAGGATTGTGGAGGTTCCCCAGACATACTGGTCCACCTGAGTACCAATGACATTGAGGGAAATAGTGAGCTAGAGATACAGACAAGGTTCAGGGAGCTTTCCAGGGTCTGTCATGATATAGGATGCGCAATTTCCTTCTCGGAAATCCTGCCGGTGCCAAGGGCTAGTGGGGAACACAAGAGGAAGATTAGGGTGATAAACCAGTGGCTCAGGGAGTGGTGTGTGGCCAGTGGGTATGGGTATGGGTTGATGGGGGACTGGGGGGAGACCTGGGAGGATAAGGGGCTGTGTGCTAGAGATAGGCTCCATCTCAATTCAGAGGGGAAGGAAATCCTTAAGTTGAAAATAGAGGGGTTCATTGGTGAAATGTGGGGTTTAAACTTGTGAAGGGGGGAGGGATGGGAAAAAAGGCTGACAAGGGGGGTCCGATAAAGGAGGGACTCTCTCTCCACCCCCTCTGGGGAGTTGGAGGAATGCAGGAAAAGGCCGACTGGTAAGGTGTGGACCAGGGGAAAACAGAATCCCAACAGGAACACGAGCAGGGGAAATGGAAGTATAGGGAAAGGGTGGAAGGTAGTCCTGCTAAATGCCAGGAGCTTGGGCAATAAAATGCCTGTGCTCCAGGCGATGCTAACTGAGGGAGAGATGGATGTGGCAGCGGTCACTGAGAACCTGGGCCACCGCAGGGCATGACTGGGACCTGAACCTGGAGGGTTACACCATGTTCAGGAAGGACAGGGGGGAGGGAAGGGGAGGAGGGGTAGCAATAATAGTCAAAAACTGCATTGCCATAGGAGGAGTGGAGGAGGCGGAGGGAACTGTGGAGGCAATATGGGTCACCTTGATAACAAGGGGGGGCAAGAGAGTAAAAATAGGAGTGGTGTATAGACCCCCTGCCCCTGTGCTGGCGGAGGAGCCGGAGGAGATTCTGGTGGCAGATGTTGGGAGACACTGCAGATTGGGAAGGGGAAGGGTGGTGGTGTTGGGGGACTTAAACATGCCAGGAACAGACTGGGAGACTATGACATCCTCGGTGGCCAGGAAACAGAGGTTGTTGGATGTCTTTCAGGATGCATTCCTAACTCAGCAGGTGGGGGAACCGACCAGGGAGGCAGGATACTGGATATGGACCTGGCAGACAGTGACCAGATTGGGGGTCTGGAGGTAAGGGACCCGTTGGCAGGCAGTGACCATGCCACGGGCTGGTTGTACCTGAACCTAGGAGGGGTAGAAGGCCGCACAAAGACGGAGGTAACTGACTTCAGGGTGGCGGATTTCAAGGAAATGGGAAGGATCCTTAAGGAACACTTGGATGGGATTGGGCCAGACATGGACGCTGACAGTAGGTGGGAAATCATCAGAAGGAGGGTGCAGGATGCTATCAGCACCTGCGCAAGAGTAAGACGAAAATGCGGTAGGGCCTGAAAACCCTGCTGGTGGACCAGGGAGGTTCAGGAGGTGGTGAGGGGAAAGAAGGCAGCCTATAGGCAATTCAAGTGCTCAAGGAGTGGAAGGGACTGAGGGGAGTACGAGCTGATGTCCAGAAGGGCCACTAGGGTGGTGAGGGCAGCTAAGGCAAGGAAGGAGCAGAACCTGACCAGGGAAATTAGGAGAGGGAACAAGAGGTTCTTTAGATACATTGGGGAAAAACGAAGGGTGAAGGGACAGATTAGCAAGATTAAAACAGCGGAAGGATGGGCACAAAACCTGGGGGAGCAGGCTGAGGTACTAAATGAGTACTTTGCCTCAGTTTTAACCAAGGACAATGGGGGAGCTGCATCATACATTGGAGGAGATGATGAAACTGAGGAGGGAGGGACCCTTACTGATTGGCGGGTCTGGGGAGTCGGGGGCATCACTGGCAGGTGGGAGGAAGGCAAAGCAGGGGGGGAACGAGGTAGCGGAGGTGGAAATCACAGCAGAGAGAGTGAGGGAAGCCCTCAGGTCTCTTAAGATGGAGAAAGCACCAGGGCCAGATAAATTACATCCCAGAGTGCTGAAGGAACTGGTGGATGTCCTGGCGAAACCCCTGGCAAAGCTCTTCAGCATCTCACTGAGGACAGGATGGGTGCCCCAGGACTGGAAGGTGGTGCATATAGTGCCTATCCACAAGGGGATCAAGGGAGGTGGCAGGGAACTACAGGCCTGTCAGCCTGACATCGGTGGTGGGCAAGGTGATGGAGGGTATTGTCAAGGAGAGACTAGGGGGAGACCTGGAAAAGTTGGGGTGCCTGGATGATGGACAGCATGGATTCATCCTGGGGAAATCATGTCAGACAAACCTTGTGGAATTCTATGACTGGGTGACGAGTGCCTTGGACCTGGATAGACCAGTGGACATCCTCTTTCTTGACTTCAGCAAGACGTTTGACTCTGTTCCTCATGGGGGCCTGTTGGATAATCTGGGAAAAATGGGGTTGGGGAACCAGATGATCAGATGGATAAGAAATTTGCTCCAGAACCGGACCCAGAGGGTTGTGGTTGGTGGCATAGTCTCATCCCCAAGGAGGGTCATTAGTGGAGTCCCTCAGGGATCGGTCCTTGGGCCCCTCCTGTTCAACGCCTACGTCTCTGACATAAGGAAGGGTATCAGGAGTGACATGAGTCTCATTGCGGATGACTCAAAACTGGGGGCGGTGGTGGATGGGGAGGAGGGGAGGGTGGCCCTACAGGGGGACCTGAAGGCTCTAGAAAGGTGGTTTAGAAAGCGGAAGCTGAGGTTCAATGCAGGAAAATGCAAGGTACTGCACCTTGGAGCCAGAAACCCAGGCTATGAGTATACCCTGGTGGGGGGAAATGCTAAAAGTCTCGATGGCTGAGAGGGGCCTGGGGGTGGTGGTGGATGTCAAGATGAACAACTAGGAGACTTGTAGAAGGGCAGCGGCAAAGGCCAACAGGATGCTTGGATGCATCGCTAGGGGAATCACCTCCAGAAGGAGGGAAGTGATACTCCCACTGTATAACGGCTTGGTGAGGCTGCACCTCGAGTACTGCATGCAGTTTTGGAGGCCACATTTAAAGATGGACATTGAAAACCTGAAGAGGGTCCAGAGGAAGGCAACCAAAATGATTTGGGGCTTGGGGGATAGGACCTATGGGGAGAGGCTTGAAGAGCTATATATGTACACATTGGAAGAGAGAAGGGACTGGGGGGACATGATAGAGATCTTCAGGTACATGAAGGGGGTAAATAGGGGAGGAGCAGTCAAGGTGCTCCGAAGGAAGAGGGCAACTAGAGAGCATGGGTAGAAGCTGGAGGAGATTCAGGAGAGAAAGGAGGAGGTGCTACTTCACTGAGAGGGTGGTGGAGCCATGGAATGCGCTGCCCAGGGGGTTGGTGGAGGCAGAAACGGTGGAGGGGTTCAAGAGGGGGTGGGACAGATACAGGGGAAGGGTTCTGCAAGCAAAAACCAGTGCAGTGAGAATATCTGGGACTGGGAAGGAAGAAGCCAGAGAGGGAGAGGGGGGCAGCAAGGTCAGCTCCCATGGTGGGGGCTGACCAAACGAGCAGACACAAAAGACCGTTAGGCCTATTCTGCTGGCTTAGTATGTTAGTATGTTAGTATGAAATAAAGGAAAAACTTAACCCAGTGAATACAACCAGGGTAAATACAAAAAGGTAGTACCATCCACCAAAAAGAACATCAGGGAAGCAAGAAGAAATATTGAGTTCAAATTGGCGCACAATAGTGGAAATAGAAAATTAATTTATGTATACATGAATTCAACAGCAGGAAGTAATAGAACTGCTGGGCTTCTGTTCGGTCTGTGACAAACAAATTAAGTAACAAAATGCAAACATTAAGAAATCGTATTGATATTCAATGACTTTTTTGGTTCAGTTCAGCAGAGAAGATAATTACAAAAAAAACAAACAATAAGTCAGAGATGTGGGATATATTACCAATATAACTAACATAACAGATGGTCCAGTAGTAGAGACTAAACTGGGCAGTTTAGATTTAAACAAGTCAGCAGCAGCAGACAGTCTCCAATCGTAGTTGTTTAAAGTGGGGAATGAGGAAAGAAATAGCTGAGACACTAGCAAACATAATAAACCTTACAAAAAAGGAGGGTGTTAGTATCATAAGAATGGAGAATGACTACAGTGGTACCATAATTTAAAAAAGTGAACAAATCTCAATGTGAGAACTACTGACCTGTAAGTTTAACATCCAGGGCCAGTTCACAAATGTGCACAAGAAATGCATGAATGCAACGTAGGTAAGGGTTCACAGCTACATGCCACGCAAAGCACCCTGAGTACACAGCATTCATGAACAGGTGCAGATCCCAGTGGGAGGACAGAGGCAGGGACAAGACAGGTGTGCAGCTGCGCACAGGGGAGGGCCACAAGATGCATGGGATCATCACCCTGCCCCATAACCCCACCATATAAGGAGAGGCAGAATCGCTATGCAGGCATCCTACGTGAGGTGAAGATTGGAGATGGCAACAGGGCATGTGCGAGAAGGAGCCAATGGCCGGAGGGAGGATGCAGTAGCAAAATGGCCCGCAGCTGCCGCAGCAGACAGCAGGCCACCTGGCTGAGGGAGGGTCTGACAGCCATGGTTCACCAATTTCACAGGGGCACAGGTCACCGTGCTGGTGATGGACATCTGCCACCACTATGACATACTGTACAGAACCAGGGCCCTGTCCAACCCTGCAGAGGCCAAGGCACAGATATGGCTGGACATTCAAGCTGCCGTCAACACCATGGAAACAGAGGCATGCACACTCTTGTCCATCAAGCACAAGTGGCATGACCTCTGGTCCCAGGTGAAACAGAAGCTGTGCTGGGCACATCAGTCCCAGGATGCCACAGGCGGTGGCCCCTTCCCCCAGAGCCCCTATCGATGCCCATAGAGAAGCTGGTGGGTGATACCATCAGTGATATGGTGACAGACGGTGAGCTCAATAGTATTGACAGCATGCAAGGTAGGTGGACATGTCAAAAGCACAGCCCACGCATGGGAACATGGCGCTATCAACACAGCTGACTCACACCCTGTCCCCCACAGTGCAAGTCAACGTGGACAGCCCAGATGAGGGCCCATCAGGGCAAAGCACAGGTCCCATGCATGCAGGAAGTGTGACAGGTAGGTGCGGGCACAGCAGCCATGCAGGGAGCTACACACACAGACAATAACCCCGACAACTAATGTGCTCCCTCCAACAGGTGGCAAGCAGATGGACACACAAAGGTCAATACAGGTGGAGTCCCAGCCGGAGACACCCATGTCCACAGAACTGCCCAGCACCATCGCACAGAGCTGGAACACCAGAACACAGACCACCCCCAGGGTCAGGGCTGTGGCAAAGACAAAGGAGAACCCTGACAGCCAGCCTGTTGAGGGACACACAGGGGGAGCAGGAGGACACCGTAAGCCCAGGGACTGACTGCAGAGGCAGAAGCAGCCCAGAGCAGCACAATGCCTGGGTGATGGCCACACAGGCCAGCATGGACACAGCACAGGATGACCTGCCAGGGACATCTGCTGGCCCACCTCAAGCAGCCCCTTGATGACTTACTATGACAACCTCAGGAGGCTAAAACGGGAGCAGCTACAGGCAACATGGGAACAGACACAGGACATAGACTGGCTCACAGAAGTCCTGGCAGACACCACAGGGGCACAAGCATGGATGGCCAAGGAGCTGGGCACCATTGTACAGGTGCAGGGATGTATGGCGGAGTACCTTGCAGCTGGTGTCCATGCGTAGGAGGAACTCATCGTGGAAATAGCTGCTGGACAGTGTACCCAAGTGGGTGTCTGATACTCTAATGGCCATCACTGAACACCTAGGTGCTCCTGGCCCCCCCAACCCTGTTGCACCCGCTGGTGCCTCTGTGCAGGGCAGCCAATACATGTCCCTGACACACACATTCATCTGGACTGGACAGCCAGTGATCCTGGACAAAACAGCCCCTTACAGGCCGGAATGACAGGGGACCATGGCATAGCACCACCGCAGCAGTTGCAGTGTAGGCTAACACACCTGCTGATGCCCAGACGCAGGTGCCCACACAGGCTAGAGGCAGGGGCACTGCTGTTCATGCCAGGGGTGCCACCAGGACTTGACATGTCTGACACTCGGATGAGCCTGGCTGGGCACACACACATGACGCATCCACACACCCACACACACACCCACATGCCCACACACACCTGTCCACCCATACACACATGAACTCCACACACCCAGGCACATGCAGTATAGGCATGCGGTGCACACAAGGATGATGAGGCACACACGCTGCATGCAACACACAGGCAGTCCTCCCCAAATACCTGCAACATGTATTCCATGAACACCGTCGACATACGTGTGGCCGGTGGCACGGTGAACCGGCCCATACTCCATGGCAGCACAGTGCCTCACATTAGCTAAGCCTGCATGCCCCCTTGGGGGTATGGGCGATTATGCATGAATGGTATGTCTGCAGGGCCAGCCATCCTGGGATGTACCACAGTGTGCCACGTGCAGCACCAGCCGGCCATGCAGCACCGACACTGACCATGCCACGAGTGTACATGTGTGCACTTGCCAATGGGTGTTCAGCTCTGCGGCACCATCACTGCACCCATGGCACAACACCACTAGTGCCTGAGTGTGCCATGGGCAATGTGGTGCTGGAACTCGTGGACTGCCACACATTCAGGCAGAGGCTCTCCACTGACATGCTGTGGCACCGCATCATGGCCACACTGGTCCTGGCCTACTAGGCAGGATGGGCCATCGTTTGGTGCAGCAGGGCGCTCCCCCGGTGATATGTGCAGTTGCCATCGAACACACATGTTGTGCAGCATGGCACAGGTGGTGAACACTCTGCATGCCTGCCCAGGGGCTAGCATCATCGTGCCACTTGTGTGGTCCAAGTAATGGATCCACATCTTCAGGAGTCAAATGGTGTGTTCCATGATGTTCCTTGCCCTTGTATGTATGTGGTTGAAGGCCTCCTCCACAGGGTGCTGTGGTGCTAGGTAGGGTAACAAGTGGTATGTCTGCAGCAGGTATCCACTGTCCCCTGTGGAAGTGAGGGTACAAAGCATTTATACGGTCATGGCTATACACTGTGGCATGCGTGTTCAGGGGTTTCACATGCATACTCACCTAAGAGCCACCTGGCCACCTCCCCATGTGTGGATAGGTGCCATTTAAGGGTGCTGTTGTTAAAGATGTATGCATTATGACGTAAGCCTGGGTGTTTGTTGAACACATTGGTGATGATGCCTGTGGTGTCGCACACCACCTGGCTGTTGATATTATGGTACCCCTTCTGATTCTTGTATGCCTGCTCATCCAGTGGTGGCACCAGAATGGCCACATGGCACCCAGTGTGTTGGGCATTCCATATGTGTCATGGAACACCTGTGCCATGGCCCTGCTGTCCTCCCGCATGGTGTGGAACATGATGTGGCTGGTGACATGCCGCATCAGGGTGTCCATCATCTATTGCAGTGCCCTGGAGATGTATGACTGGCTCATGCCCGCTATGTCACCAGCCACCCTCTGAAAGGACACCGTGGCATAATACAGCAGGGAGCACATGACCTTTGTCTTGACGGACATGGCCCTGCAATGTGCCGTACATGGTGTGACCTGGTCATGCACAAGTCCACAAATGTACCTGAGCATGTCATGGTCCACGTGGAATCACTGCAGCATTCCGCATCTCACAGCAACCATGCATCCAAGTGTGTGCAATACACACGTGGCCATTGCCATTGTTGCCATCACCATGCCAATTTGATGGTGTCCTCAATGAGGACTACTTGCATCAATGCACCAGGGCACATCCTACCACACAGTGTCCCTTGCAATGCCATCGCTGAGCATCAGTGTCATTACTGCCATCCTGAGGCATGCAGTGTAGGGCATTTGTCTGCAGTCACATGCCCTTTAAGGTGTATGGGCATTCACGTGTGGTGGGCGTGTCACACACCCTGCCGTGCCGCCCATTGCATGTGTCGCTGGCAAGCATTAGTGTAGCCACATTGGTGCGAGTAGCATGTAGGGGGAGCATGGCAGAGTACATGCGTGGCCTACCTCAGTGACTGGTTCAGGTGTCTCTGGCATGCTACCAGGATGCCCTCCCAGTGGAGAATGTCTGAGATGTGCGAGAGAAACCACAGGTGAGTGCCATTGCTGTAGTCCTCTATTGTGAGCCTGTTGCTCTGTGTGTCTCCCTAGTTAATGTGTCCCACACTGCATTGTGTTGCAGAGCACACTGGAGAGGTCTGCCACGATGGTGTTGGAGCAGCTGGATCTGGGGGAACGGGACTGTGGGAGAGGTCATGGCATACAGGCATGGGGGGCATCAGTGGCCACCAGGCATCCAAGATTACCTCACCAGATGCCACATGAGGTTGTCTACAGGGATGACAGCAGTGACCTGTGGGCCATCCATGTGCCATCTGAGGTGGGTTGATCTCATGGACATGGTGAGTGTGTCAGTGAGTGTGTGTTCCCCTTGCTACAGTGTCCCAGGATACTCATGTCCATCCCCCTCTATGTTCTTCCCATTCCAGGGGTACAGGGGACCTGTAAGATGGCTGTTACTAGTGGACTGCCCATTCACCAGGACCACACTCCTGCTCACAGACTACAGTACAACAGAGTCCTCCAAATCAGATTGAGGGGCTGCCCATCATGTCTTGTGTGCATCTCAACCCGACCCATACCCTCCCAAATCCATTCCCATCATGTTGTCTTGCAATAAAGCTGTCTTGTTGGTACCACCATTATGTCTCCATCCTTCGTCCCACTGCGTTAAGGTCTGGGCATTCATGTGTGGCATGGCATGTTTGTGCATGTGTGTGTGTAGGTGTGACCCCCATGCTCCTGGACCTGTGTGTCTACAAGGCCCTGCATCGGGTGTGGTGGCAGCTGTCTGGTGGCCCCTGGCCATCCTGGCTCAGGCACAGTGGGAGTGTGGCCTACGTCACCAGCCACCGCTATCTGCCCAGTGCCATTCTCCTCATGGTGCATTGTTGGTTCCAGTGGCTGTGTGCTGCGGGTGTGTTGTCACCAGAATGCTGTGTCCCATTGGCTTGTTTGGGCCACCTGTGATTGTGCACATGTCCCGAGGGGTGCATGTTGTGTCCTTGGCTTGGCCGTTCTGCCACCCTCCTGGGTGCTGTGCGGTCTGCTGTGCCTGTGGCTCGCACATGCCCATGGTCTGTGGGTGGTCCCCTGTATGCCTGGTGGTGTTCTTGGTATCCCAGTGGCACGGGGGGTTGTGCCAGAACCACATGCCATTGCGGCCCATGTGTAGCCATTGGTGCTTGTGCTGCATGGCCTGTTTATGGTGGCCTCTGCCTCATGTAGGCCGTGGCCTGATGCCATCACCCATTATTTGATGTGCCATGCTGTAAGCATGCCCATGGGGTGCCACGTGCATGTGTTATGCATGGCCACACCCCTACATGCATGCAGGGTCCCTGCCATGTGCATGTACGCATCCTGGCACTGTACACTGTGTTACACTGCTTTAGGGCATGCCACACTTGCCCGGAGTGCATATATCCATGAGTGCCAGTGTTGCACTTCATGTGTAGCCATTGCGCACGTTCGTGAATAGGTCCCATAGTTGTAAAAATGGTAGAAAGTATAGTTCAAGACAAATAATGGGTGAGCTCAAAAAATGTGAGGTAAAGGATCAAAAACAACATGACTTTATTAAAAACAGGTCCTTTATGACCAGTTTGTTGAATACCCTTATGGATGTAATCTAAATTGGCTTCAAACAGAAACATACTACTAGAGGGCCTAATGAAACTGGAAGTAGTAGTTGAAATGAAAAGTGTGTTCTATGTTCTAATGCATTAGGGTCACACAATTCTTGTGAAAAATATTATTTAAAGGTATTGAACTTAGGAAGTAGATGGCGAGCGAGAATTTGGAATATTAATCAACAATGACCTCAAAAGTTCTAGGCACTGTAAATCAATAACAGATAAAACAAACAGGATATTGAACTGTATAAGAAAATAATTTATCAGTCAATCAGAAGCAGTAGTCACTGTGCAGTATAGAGCACACGTGAGGCCACATTTGGACTATTGCTCCCAGCTCTGGAGCCACCGTTTACCCTTGGCTATTATCCCTGTGTTACTCTAACTGCTGAATTCTCTCACCTCTGCAGATTAACTCCATGTCTCCATACCCATCGATTTCTCCCCTGCTATGTTTTGTTTGTTCTGACTGTCCTTATTTTCTCTCTCTCTGCAGCTCACTCCCCAGAGGTCCCTGACAGGGCACACTGACTGCCCACAGTCCACGGATCTTCCCTGAGGCAGTGGCTTTTCTTCTGCCAGTCACCCTCCGACCTCCGCTGGCCCGATAGAAGAGCATTCAAGGTATGGTACGGGACCTCCCTGAACCCTGGATTGTGGTGGCTTAGCAATTGGCTGCTTCCCAGCTTGAGCAGGCACCCCACTGGATGCTTCACGTGACCCGAGCTTCCTATTGGACGGCACTCTAGCGCACCAAGTCTAAAGCCGGGCACCTCTGCTGGTTTTTTCCATTAAATTTTCTCCCTCCCACCCTCCCTGCCACTGCCCCGCCTCACCCCCGCACTCTTTAAATACACCTTTCCTGATCTCCTCCCTCCTTGTTTCTCCGCCTCCTGGTTGGACTAACACTTTCATAACGCTCTTCTCTACTAGCTAACTAGCTGCACTTAGTGCTGCTGGATCCCTGCAGTTTTCTTTTTTTTTCACAACTACCTCAGCATGAAGTTCCTAATCCTTCCCTTCATGGCTGTCTCTCTCCTAGGCACCCTCCTGACAGCTGACCTAACAGCATCTATATTATCCCATGAGCAGGCCAATCTCCTCTACTTCACTGAAGTTTCATGGACCTTGATCCCCCCACCCTACCCACAAGGTGGGAATATACCCCCTACTGGCCTCACTCACTGGCCTTCCTCCCTAATGTTGAGCATCACCTTCTAAGCTTTTTTCTTCACTCCTTCACCTACATGCATACTGTCCCCCTACCTCCATCTCTTCTCTCTTCTCCTACTAGGGGGAGACATAGAATCCAACCCTGGCCCTTCTAACATCCCACACCTACATGTAGCATATGTACAAAGACCCCTGGTGTAAAAATTGCCCACATGAATGTACGTACTCTACCTGTGAAATTAACCAACCATGAAGTGTGGCTTGCTCTCCATAAACCCTACTCACTCTGTCTCGCTGAAACCTGGCTTAAATTGCACCATGCCAATTCTACCTTCCTACCACCAGGTTATACCATTCTGCACCATGACAGGATGGGCAAAAAAAAGGGCCGTGATGTTGCTGTTCTTCTATGGGAACCCCTCTTTACCTCTGTCTCCTTTCATGCTGATAGTGACTCCCCCAGTGAATGACTTATTGTCAAAGTCGTACTTGGTGACTCTAAGAAACTATACCTGGGTAGTTGTTACAATCCCCCAAATTGAGGAGTAGCTGGTCTCCAAAGCCTGCTCACTGGGTTTGGGTCTCTCTCCCCTGCCAGGGAAACTATCATCCTAGGCAATTTTGACTTCAACTGGTTGGATGCCCAAGAAACCGACTACGCAAATTTACTCAAGCAGCAAAATCTGTCACAAATCATCACCCTCTCCACCTGACTCAGCCCTCATACCTCTACTCTCTCCCTTATTGACTGGGTGATTACAAACTGTGGGGACCGTGTCACACAAGCTGTCACACTATCCGACTCCCTAAGCGACCACTCCCCAACCTTTGCCATATGGTCCTCTAAGGCCCCTCATCCCCCACCCTAATATTTTACCTTCTGCAAGGCTGCATCAGCCCTTGACTGGCACCCCAAGCCAGCAGTCCCAGATTACAGCTCTGCCAGCCACTTTGGAGATCCTGTCCACCCGCAAGGACAAAGGCTGTATCAGCCCTTGACTGGGCACCCCAAGCCAGTGGTCCCAGCTTACTGCTCCACTGGCCACTCTGGAGATCCCACCCACCCACAAGGACAAAGGTACACCAGCCCTCGACTAGGGTAAGCCCAGCTCTCAGGCAGCTAAATGCTGATTGGCTGATGCCAGCTGAAGCTGAGCTTCCAATGGCCGCCATCTTAAACCCTTTTTTGGCACTTGATTTTAAACTTTAAGCTACTACTTTTATCACCGGTGAGCCTAACTCTTTGTGTTTTTTAACTGCTACTACTCTTGACTGCTACTTACTCTTCCTAGAGGGTATTTTGTTGTAATTTCTACTTTAATTGTTCAAATCTAACCCGCTGTCTTAACTGTGGTTTCAACTGCACTAATTGCTATTTTCAACTTGCTGGAATTGTAATTCATTTTTACCAAGCTTGCTTGTCTACTCCTACTGTTTGTATCTCACAGTCACAGATCCCTAATCTCCCCTTCCCCCAAACCTGCTCAATTTAGTTTGCTTCTCTGCAGCCCTAGTCTCCCCTTCCTCCAGACCTGCTTAATTTTATTTTTCACCTAGCGCCTTTTGTCTCCCTATGAGCTCTGGCACCTCTGCCCATGACACCCCCTCCCTCCCCCCTTCACTAAATCAGTGTCCTGCCCCCCTCTTCCCCTCATAGATCTCACACTCGCTCCCATAGCCATTGTCCTCCTTCCAGACCCACCTCCCACTTTAACCGAGCTATGTGCTGTGGCCTACAATTCTAACCCTCTCCCTCTCTTCTTCCTCATTCTAGGCTGCATCAGCTCTTGATCAGGCACACCAAGCCAGCGGTTCAGGCTTATAGCTCCGCCGGCCGCTCTGGAAATCCCACCCACCTGCAAGGACAAAGGTATGCCAGCCCTCTACTTGAGGAAGTCTGTCTCTCAAGTAACTAAATGCCAATTGGCTAACATGTGCTGAAGCTGAGCTCCCTTTGGCTGCCATCTTAAACCCTGTTTAGGTGCTTGATTTATACTTTAAGCTACTGCTCGGTGTTTTTTAACTGCTACTAGTTTTGACTGCTGCTTACTTTCCCTAAAGGGTATTTTGTCCTGCCCACCATCCCCAGCCCTGATCTCTATTAAATACACGATTAGTCCACCCACTACCCATTAATCTCTCCCCCTCCTTCCCTACCTCTAATATAGACCTCCCCTTAAAGTGGCAAGTGGTGTTTCTGTGGAAATAAGGTATTAGCCGCTCCCCTCTATCAGCGGTTCCATTTTCAACCCTCTGAGACATCTTCATTTCCAACTTTTTACATTTTGCTCCATTTCCAACCCCCCCAAAGAAAAAAAAATACCTGGGTATCTCGCCTTCTTCACAGTGCGAAGCAAAACCATTTACCTGTCACTCCAACCCCCTTGCCTTCCTAACCTGCTCGTGAGCCCCAGTTATCCTCCATGTAGCAAAATGACCATTCTCAAGCCCATTCTTTCCTTCCTCCTTGCTCCATATCTCCTCAACATCGGCCCTCCCGGCCCTACTTTCTTCTGGGAACCCCCTAGTCCTTCATGCTCCACATGTCACAAAATCTAGCTCTGTAAATCCACTTTGAAGCCAATACCCTCTAACTCCTCTGACCGTCTCGCTCCCTAATCAATCCCAACATCCTGCCTCCATTGATGAAAACCTGTGCAGCACTCCTCAGAGATGTCAGGTCCATCCCACATGCCATGCTGCTTGCCAGAAGATTTAAACTCCCTATTGCTTTCTCTTTCCTCCTCCTCATCATCCTACTCCATGCCAGAGAAATAGAACCAAACCTAGGTCCACAGGTCAGTCCCCAACCACTTAGTGCCCATAAAGACCTTTCCATTGCACACATTAACATCAGAAGCCTCCTGTCCAAAATCGACCAACTAACCTGTTGGTTAGCTGAGCTCCCCTTATATCCTTTGCCTGACTGAAACCTGTCTCTCTGCAAGGACCTCTCTTAGTCTCCCTAACTACCCTCTGCTCAGGCAAGACAGCGGTAAACGAGGTGGTGGGGTCACCATATATACGAAACAACCCCTCTTATGCTCGGCCCACTTTAAGGAATCTTGCCCAAGATCCCACAAAGTCCTCCTGTCCCAAATTACCCTACATGCCTCTCCCTCATTGTTTATGGGGTACTCTATGCCTCACCCAGTCTCGCATGTGAATCCCTTGTCTCCTCCATTGCCACCCTCCTCAACCAAACATCTAATGGGGAACTGATTCTGCTAGGTGATTTCAACCTGGACTGTCTCGCACCCTCCTCTATGACCCACATTCCCAAAATAGAATCCCTTAACCTCACACAACTGCTCAACGAATCCACTCGCTATAACCCCCACTCACAAAACTGTTTTCTAATGGACTGGATCCTTACATCGTATCCCCACAGGGTTACTTCATCTGGCATTCTCACAAATGCACTCAGTGACCACTGCATAACATACTGCATAAGAAAAGCTTGCTTTCCCAAGTCTGCTCCAAAGTACATTAACACTCGCTCACTAAACTCCTTGGACTCTGAAGCCCTGCTTACCAACCTAAGGCAAACTGACTGGCATCATGTGCTTGCAGCCCCAAATGTGGATATTGCCCTCTCCAGCTTCCTGCACACCCTCACAAGTATCTGGGACTCCCACGCCCCTCAGAAAAAGCTAAGGATAAAAAGTGACACCACAAGTGGATCTCTGCCCTCATTCTCGCAAGGCTCGAGACAAAGCATGGTCTGCTTTCAAAACCCTCCCTAACCCTAATAAAAGGCAAGCCTACAACAACCTCTGCAATGCCTACATCAAATCCATTAGACAAGCAAAAGCTGACTTCAAGTCATGACTGGCCCATGCCCATCCATCAAATTTCTGGAATGTCATTCACTCACTCCTAGACCCTTCATCACAACCTATTTCCCCTGCCCTCAAGAGAAATGGTCAGCCCATTACTGACCCTATCAGCATTGCTGATTGCCTCAACAATATTTTTTACATCTTGCACCTTGCCCCATGGCCCCACCCCAGTTGGCTTGGTTCACCCCCCACCTACCTATCACAACTTCAAATTCTCATCCATCTCAGAACGTGAAGTCCTCACAGCCCTATGCAAATTAAACACTTTCAAATCTAGCCCAGATGGGATCCAACCCAAACTCCTACAGATCTCTGCTCCTGCAATTACAAAGCCCCTCACCCATATCCTCAACCTCTCCTGCACTTCGGGCTCAGTCTCGGGTCTGGAAATCAGCCTCAGCTATCCCTCTCCATAAAGGTGGGGATCCTGCAAATCCTGGGAACTATAGGCCTATCTCTCTCCTCCAAGCTCTCGAAAAGCTACAGGAATCCCTGGCACACTCCTGGCTGGCAGAATATCTCAACACGAGCAACCTCATATCTCCCCATCAGTCAGGAAACAGCATTCCACTATCTCCTCTCTCCTGTATGTCACAAACCATTTCCACACCGCCTCTGATCAAGGCCTTCTTACAGTTGCAGTTTTCATCAACCTGGCCAAGGCCTTTGATTTTGTCTCCCACCTCCTCCTCCTGTCAAAACTGAAAACTGCAGGACTTGCCCAGTCACCATTCAGTGGTTCTCTTCCTATCTCTACAACAGGTCACAGTTTGTCCAAATCACTGGCGCCTCATCTCCACCTCTTCCTATCCTAGCAGGTGTTCCACAAGGTTCTGTCATTGGTCCCATCCTCTTTTCCCTTTTCATTAATGACCTCCCCTCCTCCTGCTCTAAATCCAGCATACATATGTGTGCTGATGACACTATCCTCCTTGCCTCAGGCCCATCGATAACTGAAGTCCAAGCTACCCTCCAAAGCGACTTCAATAACATTCAACTTTGGTTCAGCAAAAAACAACTAAAACTAAATACTTCGGAAACTGTATCCAGGTTCTGGCACAGCTCAGAAAATCAACAGATCCCCTCTTCCTTCCCCCATCATTTCCCTTGATGGTACCTCACTACTCCAGGTCAGTAAATACAAGTACCTGGGTGTCTGGCTTGACCCCCACTTATCATTTTCACCTCACATAGATGCAACCATCTCTAAACTATGCCCCAAACTTGGCATGCTGTACCGGCACAGGGACTCCCTTCCACTTCCCGGCAGATGGCAAATCTTAACAAAAATGATCCTCCTTATTTTTTATTATACGGATGTGGTCTACAGCTCTGCCCCATCAACCACCCTAACTAAGCTAGACACTCTACTAAACTCTTTTTGCTGCTTTGATACCAACTCACCCCTTACTACCCACCACTGCGACCTATACTCCCTTCTAGATAGTACCCCACTGTCCCACTGGTGCTATATACAGTCTTTCAACTTCATAGCTAAATTCTGGTTTAATTTGCTACCCTCCTATCTGGTGGACAGTCTCTCCTTGGCCCCGTCACCCCTTATGTGCTTAGACATAGAAATAAAAGGACCTTTCTTATACCTTGCCCATCCTCATCTTTTGGCAAATCTGTCTTCTTCCATCATCTCTCCAACCTTTGAAACAAGATCTCTCCCACCATTAGAAGCGCGCCCACTTACCTCACTTGCCGGACACAACTACACCTTCTGCTGTCACACCCCTGCCACTGTCCCAGATGACCCAGCCCCACGTTACCACACTTACAGGTCCCAGCCCATGCTGGAGCACTTATTGTTCTGGAAATGTTATCTAGTTGGCATTTTACTCTGTTAATCTTGACCTAACTGCTGTAACTGAGGTCTTTTTCATCTTTTTGTGTCTCTGACCTGAAATTTGTTGTCAAATCCTACTGAACCTGTTTGTACTACCTCATGTAATCCAAGGTCTTTTGTTTCACTTTATATGTACTCCTATACCCCCCTTCCCTGGGTCACACCTGGAAACGAGCCTTGGCTCAGTGTGCCTAACCCGGTCAGCAAATGTTTAAATTAAAAAAAAAAATGTAACCACCCTGACACTTCCCTACTACTCGATGAGCTGAGGGCCATAAACTGGCAGGGCTTATATGCTCTCACTGATGCATCACATGCTGTGACTCTTTTCACAGGCATCCTCCTGGACATCCAGGACCGCCACTTCCCTACCACTACTCAGAGAGTCAGAGGTGGCTGTACCTGCTGGATCTCCAAAGAGCTCCTCTCCCTCAAGAAAGAGTGACAGAAAGTGGTCTACCCAAAAACTGTCCACTTCTCCCTTCCCAATGGAATGAATACCAGCACCTGCAAAATTGATGTAAGATTCTGACTAGGACCCTTAAACAGAACTATTATACCAACCTGCAGAGAGAGAGAGAGTTTTAGAAACCACAGAAAATTCTGGGACTCCATTAACTCTCTTCTCACTCCTCACCCTGGTAGAACCAACATCCAACTTACTTCCCATTCCAATCTCTTGACGGATCCTGCCGACGTAACCATGGCACTAAACAATAAATTCTCTGGCCTGTCTGCACTCCTCAGCAAACTGTCCTCAAGCAGTCCACCTAGCCAGTGGTCTTGTGCCTCCCCCCACCTCTCCTCCCCTTCCCCCCACTCTGCCCACCTCCACCCAGCCAGCCCCTAATCAAGGGCCCTGCTCCACCCCTCATCCTCCACCTCCCCTCATCTGGTACCCCCTCCTCACTCTCTGTTCTATTTTAAGATCATCTCCCCCAAGGACACACTTAAACTCCTTAGGGGTCTACTTAACTGGTGTAGCCCAGGCTCCGATGGCCTCTCACCTGTTTTTCTCAAGCTTGTCTCTGCAGTGACTGCCAAACCTCTCTCCTTTATCTTCAATCTTGCCTTGACTACCTCCTGTATGCCCCTCCTCTGGAAATCTGCCAAGGTAGTTCCTATTCTCAAATCAGGGGACCCCCCCTCATCTGATAACTACCACCTAATATAATATCCATCCTCCCCCACCTTAGTAAGCTCCTTGAACAGGTTGTCCACCATCAGCTATCTGAGTATCTCGATAACTACAACATCCTATGCAACCAGCAGCATGGCTTTCACAGGTTCCACAGCACCAATACTTCCCTGGCTTTATTCACCAACCACATCCTCATGAATATGGACCAGAGACGTGCCACCGGTGCAGTATTCTTGGATCTATCCAGAGCCTTCAATCTTGTAAACCACCCTCTCCTCCTCTCCAGGCTTCACTCTATTGGCTGTTCTGCAAGAGCAAGAAGGTGGTTTCAGAGCTATCTCACTGATCACTCCCAATCCGTATGCATCAGCTCTGCCATCTCTCCTCCACAGACTGTCTCCTCCGGGATACCCCAAAGCTCCATTCTGGGCCCCTTGCTCTTTACTATCTTAATAAATACCCTCTCCTCTGGCTGCCTATCCTGAGTCCCTTCTTTATGCAGACAACCTTGTCATTTTCCACAATGACAAATCTCTTCCTCTTATATTCTCTGTCCTCATTCAGAACTACTATGCCGCCCAAAACTGATTGTCCTCCAACCTGATGCTGGTGAATGCCAAAAAGACCAAGGCCACACTGTTTGGGTCCAAACCATAGCTTACCAGCACCCTGAAAGCCAACTTCTCTCTCCATATCCTCCTGCCTGATGGCTTTCCCCTTGAAGTCATCCCATCCTTCAAGCATCTGGGAGTCACACTCGATTCCACCCTCTCTTTCACTGACCATATAAATCTTGTAGTCTGTAGGATAAATTAAAAACTCTGTGCTGCATACCGAGTCAAACCCTACTTTTTTTTAACTTGAAATATTTTATTATTTTCAGCTTTAGTAATAACCAGTACATTACACATAATGAAGTATAAAGTTGTGGGTACATTTGACAGCACTGTGTCAATTAACTGTTTGCAAAAACAAAGGTTGGAGTGTATATATCTTAATACTTTCAGAAAACCAATAGGGAGGACACATACTTACATATATCAAAACATATAACAGTTTCAAATCTTACATTAAGTCAAGTGCATTAAATCGGATTCTTAAAGATGAGAGAGAATCCTGTTCTTAACCAACCAGAAAGAAAGGTTATCCAAAGTGGACCAACTCTGAATAACGTATATGTTCAGTATCATGCTTGTTTACCAACTGTTCAGAAAGGAAAAGGAAAGATGATCAGTGGAGCAGCTATGCATCACCACAGTCAAGAGGGTGGGTTACCAGGAGGTAGGGGAGGCACTGAGCATAGGTGGAAGTGGAGGTATGCACCCCATTTTCGGTAGTACTTGGGCTCCTTATGAAAACTGTGGTAGTAAAGGCATTCAAGAATGGACAGTTATGCTACTGCCACATGCCATGCTAACAAGGATGGGGGGCCAGGTTGTCTCCATTTCATTAGGAGGGCACACTTAGCCTCCACCAGGACTGACACTACCCAGTATTTCAAGGGGGTGGAGAGAATCTAATTTAGAGGTATCTTCTAACAGGACTAAAAGGGGGGATCAGTGTAATGTCCTGTCCTAGTATTTTGGAGCAATCTTCTAGTATCCCAACCCAGAAGTGGGATATTTTTGGGCATTGCCATAGGACATGGAGGAGGTGAGCAAGGCTCTGTTGGCATCTCCAGCATTGCACATTAGGGATAAGGCCCATCCAGTGTAGCTGTGCAAGGGTTCGGTACCATCAATGAAGTATTTTCAGTTCTATCATTTGGCTTCTTGAGTCTATAACTAAGGCGAGCTTGTTTCAGGAAGTGAGCCCATAGCTCAGGGGATATCGTGGTGTTCAGCTCTTGTTGCCGATGAGATCTGCAGTTCTCCAAATTAGGAGGGCATGAGTCCTGGAGCATCTTGTATACAGTCCCAGTGACACCCTTTAGTCCCCCAGGCTTGTGTAGAGCATTGAGCCAGTCCCATTTTGGTGTCTCAGCCATGGAGTGCTGGAGAGCCTTCAGAGTGTCCCTTAATTGTAGGTACCTCCAAAAATCCTGTTTAGGGAGGGAGTACTGCTTCTGAATCTGTTGGAAGGACATTAGTACCTCAGAGGCGGATATGCATAAGTCCCCTACCACACATATCCCCTTGCCCTCTCAGGAGGTCCAAGAGATTGGCACCCTTCCAACTAGCAGAGTGGGATTGTCCCACAGTCTATTGAACCTGAAGCAGGGAGACCAAGTCCCTTTTGGTGTGTGGAATAGTGAGAGTCCCAGCTGCCATGCTCTCCATGTTGCAATCACTGTGGGGCCACAGATATCTTTTGAGGGCTTCCTGGCCTGTGGTAGCACTCCTAGCCACTGACCACCCACAGAATCAGTCTCTAATGACACCCAGGGGGGCATATACATCGTAGATGGCAGAAACCACTTAATGGCCTGCGCCATCCTATATGCCAGAGAGTATCCCAAAAGCCATGGCAGTCCTAGGCCTCCCTTAGTCCAAGGCGCTCTGAGCTTTGTCTTCCTAAATCTTCCCTTCCCAGAGTAACCCAGCTATGGACTTATCCAGAGCGGTGAAAATCTTAGGGGGTATGCATACTGAGAGATTAAGAAATAGGAGATTTTGGGAAAAGTGAACATTCTGATGGCTTCTAACTTGCCTTTTAGAGATAGCTTGAGTTGTCTCTATTGCTGCATTTCAGCTGTGATGTACCTAGTAAGGGAGTGAAGTCTGCATCCACAAAATCTTTTTCTGGCATTTTCTTCCTGGTGAGATCAGACAGGGGTTTGACCATGCTGCTGTAATTCATCAAAAACATAAGGTAGTACTCTGCTGTCCCTAGGAAGGCTTGTACTTTTTTCTTGGTCATGGGTATGGCCCATCCTGGCATGACTTCAATTTTCACTGGCTCAGGCCAGAGGCCAGATGTACCCACTCCACACTCTGTGCCCAAGGTATGACACTTCTGCCATTCCTGTTTGGCACTTCTCCACCATGACTGTCAGCACAGTGACTGGCAGTCAGCAGAACACCTTGGTCACATGCCCTTCATGATCCTCCTAAGTCTGGCTATAGATGGAGATGTCAGCTATGTATGCCAGAGCAAATGCCATTGCCGGACTGTTGGTGTTACTGTACTTTTTACTTTTGCTCCTATTAAATATGAAACAACAATCCTTTGTACAGGCCAAGTTGAGTGGAGATAGGGTGTTTTTTTCCTATCAACTTGTAGGTCCGATAAGGCTGCAAAGTCCATGAGGTTGGCCAGGATCTGAAGCAAAACCTTGTCCCGGTTGGTAATAGTGAGGAGCAGGTTGTCTGCATATGCACTGGCCAGATATGACTTCTTGCCTACCTCTATGCCCCGTATGTCCGGATTGGCCATGAGCTTTCTCGTTAGAGGGTCCAAGGCTAGCAAGAACAGCAGGGGTGACAACGGGCAGCCCTGTCGGGTACCTCGTCACAGCTCGAAAGAGGGGTTGTTTGTTAGTAAGTATTTTAGCTGTGGGTGAAGTATATAATGTTTTAATCCACCTCCTAAAAGATCCTCTGAACCCATAAGCTTCTAGCACGTGGTGCAGATAGCCCCATTTGACAGAATCTAACGCCTTGGAGAAATCTACCGCTAGGGCTGCCGTAGATTCCTTGGACTGGGCTGAGTGCCATTTCAGGTTGAGTACTGTGCGGAGGCTATCTGATCCACATTTGCCCCTGCTAAATTCAGCCTGAGATGGATGGACCAGAGAGTATAGCAGCTTTTCTAGCCTGTTGGCCAGAATTTTCACCAGAATCTTGGTGTCCACAGAGACCAGTGAAACAGGGTGGAAGTTGGCACAGTCTAGAGGATCATTTGATTTTTTCAGGAGCAGAGTGATGACTGCATCCCTCATGGTCGATGGAAGTAGCTCCTTTCAGTGAGCCTCCTGGGGGGCCTCTAAAAGAGGTTGGGCAATCTCCTCTTGTATCACCTGGTAAAGCTCCATGGTCAAACCATCAGGGCCTGGTGCTTTCCCTTTTGCTATCTGTAAAAGGGCCTTTTTAAGTTCGGAGAGAGAGATATTTGCCTCTAACATGTCCCTCTCTGCACTTACAAGCTTGGGAATGAGAGTGGAATCCAGGAAAGTATGCATTAACTGTGTCTATTCCTGCTCTGTTTGGAGCAGCCTGGAGCTGTACAGGTGAAGATAGAAGTCTCTCATTGTAGTATTAACTAGGCCGGGATCGCCGACCACTCGGCCTGTGGTATCTCGTAGGGCATGGATCTGAGATGAGGCCTGCTGTTTTCTGAGATGGTAGGCAATGAGTTTTCCTCCTTTATCTCCCCCCTCCCAGAACTTATGCTTGGACCGCATAAGCTGCCACTTAGCCTTCCTTTGAAGAATCATATTAATCTTGTATTTTAATCCATTGATGCTGGGTAACAAGTGGTGGGGGGGGGGGTTAGGGGACCGTTTGTACTGGTCTTCCAGTGGTTTGAGCTGCTGCTGCTGAAGCTTCTCAACCTCTTCATGCCTTTTCCTATTCTGCACCACCATGTAGGCCAGGATATGCCCACGGAGGACAGCTTTGAAGGCTTCCCAGACCATTCCTGGACCCACCTCACCCATGCAGTTAATCTGGAAATACCTTTTAGCCTCCTCCACCATTTGAGTGCAAAAGGCTGTGTCTCTCAGTAAGAGTGGACTGCATCTTCACCTTGGGGAGGCACATGTGTTCCTGGGGGGCAGGTAACACATGGTGATAGGGGCATGATCAGAGATGAGGATATTCTCTATGGTAGGGTCGTGAATACCCTGAGCAGCTGCCCGGTCAGCCAACCAGAAGTTAATGCGGCTGTATGTGCCATGCACCTGGGAGAAGAAGGTATAATCCTTCACACAGGCCCCATTCCTCCTACATTTCCACAAGAGCTGCCTTGGCCTTCGGATGAGACTCAGGAGTAGGCTGGGTTTTATCTAAGAAAATATCTTCCACCAGGTTAAAGTCCCCCCTAACAGAACTGGGAGGTTTTCGTCGTCTTTTCTGAACTCAGCTATGGCATGGCTGACCTGTGGGAAAAAAATCCTCCAAGTCCTGATTGGGGCATATATATTTCCAACCACTACCTTCCCCCCTCGAAAAGCAAAATGGGCAACCACCCATCATCCCTGTTTATCTGGTTTTACACCTTCTTCCACCCATAGACAAACCTTGTTCACTAGGATAGCTACTCCTCTCTACTTGGACAAGGAGGAGCTATGTACCACTTGACCTACCCAGTGCTTCTTAAGCCATCCCACCGTCCTGGCTGTGAGGTGTGTCTTCTGGAGCAAGGCAATATCCGCATGAAGGGATTTAAGATGATGAAGCACCTTAGTCCATTTAGCCGGTTGATTAAGGCCCTTGACATTCCATGAGAAGCATGTCCATCCTTGATGCATTGGGTTTGTCATAGCAACCAATTGTCCCCACCTGCTTCCACTTACCTCATGTTGGGCAAGCCGCTAGTCTGATGAGAGGCCAGATGGGGGGGGGGGGCAGAGCTGTGCCCAGTGGGAAACCAAGCGATGTCCTGGTACAATATTGAGACAAGAAATACCTGGAGATAAATAGGTACAAGTAAGTTGTAACTAGAAAGGAGAAGACAAAGAAAGAGACTGATAAACAGCAAGCAAGACACAGAATTAACTTTATCCAGAACAGATATATATCAGTTTCAACAAATATCCAATGTGTACACTGTTAAGTGATTCTGGAAGTACGGTGGACCCGTACCAGGTCATAATGTTGTACACTTAATAGCGTACGGCATTATGGCGAATCCCAGACCTGTGCACTCTCCGAGTTGGACCCCTCCAGAGTTAGAATCTTTAGTGGAAGGGGTCCGGGGTGTGGGGGGCAGAGCCCCCCCCAGAAAAAAAGATATCCAGGAATTATACAATGCGATTGTGCCGCACAGCATTCTGCCTTGCGACATATTGACCCCATGCCCGGTGGACCTAGGATGTAGGGACCAGATGATGCTGCCGCCCTACTCCAGTGAGTGAGGGGGGGAGATGTCATTGATCAGATCCACTTGATAAAGGGGCAGATTAAACCGCCTACCTAAGTCATACTACCCAAAGGGCAGTACAGGTAAACACAGTGCTGCTGTGATTACACAAAAGGCACTAAGGGTATGCGCGAAGTGAGACCTCAGTTGACCCTGCAGGTTTCTGCCATGCTAGCATAATGCCCAGTGGGGAGAGTGAGTGTCTTGCAATGATAGTACCCATCATACCCCGGACCTGATTTAAGTGGAATCAAGGATCCCAGAGTCAGGTGCGCAAGATGTAGCAATGCAAGGAATGGGGGGGGAAGGAACCCCCCACCAAAACACTAAATCTTGAGGGAATACAGATAGCAAAGTATGCCATATCTGGTAGTTAGCCAGACAGATGAGCCTGCAGGAGAGCATTTTAGAGAGATGACAGGACTAAAGATATCTCTCTTTGCTAGTGGGGGTGGTAAACCGTTAGACCTGATATCAGTAAGCTAGGCTTGGGGACTGCAGCACCCCTTTAGCCTCTAATCTGCGTAGGGAGGGACATTGACAGGAGAGGGGGGTATCAGGACGAGGAGACCTATGCATTAATATGTATCTTTTAGAGGTCCCTGTATCTCAATTAGTGACATACCTTCGTTGTCATGGTACCTTGGGGGGGGTGGGGAACCATAAGTATGTCTACAGTAACTACTGTAGGGAGCTTGTCACCCTTGATTGTCAACCCAGTATCTTTGCCCCCATCCACGTTAAACTACTACCCAAAGGGCAGGCTTAAACC
Organism: Neoceratodus forsteri; assembly: GCA_016271365.2. NCBI lineage: Eukaryota > Metazoa > Chordata > Ceratodontiformes > Ceratodontidae > Neoceratodus > Neoceratodus forsteri. Next base: position 1,682,376,801 of record CM057450.1, on the reverse strand, counting down.
CAAGGGAGGGCAGTGCTGCCACTCCCTATTGTTCCCTTCAAAAGTCTGAGCCCCCATAAGTTTTCCCCAAAAGCAGGGGTTTAAACTTGAACTTTTTTTTTTGCATATTATAGGCCACAAAAAATAAACAAGATAAGAATCTGTCTAAGTTCAGACATCAAGAAACTGAGCCTCAGGCCTGCCAGTCATCTTCAGCCATCAGGAGTATTAGGGGTGGTCACCTGCTCCTTATTTGCTTGTCCCCGGGGGAGCAGCAGCCACTTCTGAGAAGGATCTTATCCCAGGTTTAATGTGTGAGGCCAGCTGCGACAAGTCTTCTACTGCTGTCACGTCTCCTGAGGCACTGTCCACCGCATCTGCCCAACTAGCTTGGGTGGATGTGTCCATCATGGAATCCAGCATCATAACCAGTATATCCTTGTCATCCTCCTCACTCACTGAGTCCTCTTTGGGAAGTTTAGCCGGCGGGGAGAGTGGGGTTGCCAATTTCTCAAGGTGGCCCCGATTACAGCTCCTGGACCTATGTCTTCCCTTTTCTTGCTAGGCCAACGGGGAGCACTTTGGGTCCTCACTGCTTTTACCTTGACTCACAAGTGGAGGAGAGGCAGGTTGTTTCACTCCATGTTGCTGCTCATAAGGGCTTCCAGCTGCCCCCCTGGTACTGGGGGACATATTAAGCAAACAGGTGTCTCCTCTATTGTGGTCCCCTGGAGAGCGTGTCCTGCCATTATTGGGCCTTTTAGATGTGGAGGGGCCTCCAGGTGTCCAGAGGCTTCTGGGAAGTGTGGTCCAAAGGTTGAGGGTCAGCCAGAATTGTTTGGCCCAAAGTTCAATGTATGTCCTGTGGTGAATTTGCCAAGCACCCTTTGCCGTCCTTGGTCACTTTTATACTTGCCAATCCCCTAAAGCAGTAGCAAAATCCCAGGCCCCTGAGTATATGTTTGATAGGGATAAATGCTTTGTGCTTGGAAGCCACTTCATTTGAAAAGTCTGTTTAGAATGAGATGTGCACTCCCCTCCACTGAAGATCTCCATATTCCCTAGCAACTCGTAGGATTTGTTCTTTGATTGAGTAACACAGCAGGTATGCTATAATAAGCTGAGGCGGGGAGCCTGGTGCTGCAGCTCTACATCTCGTTCTGTGCACCCTTTCCACTTCTATGAGCCCTGTCCATCTATCCCCCAGCTGTCTAGGGATAAAGTCCATTAGAAACTTCTCCATATTGTTGCCCTCCAGCCATTCAGGAACTCCCAAAATTCAGATATTGTTCTTGCGCACCTGTTTTCCTGGCCCTCTGCTCTCTTCCAAAGCTTTTGGATTTTAATGTCCTGTTCCTGCAATTGAGACATTAATTTCTGCTGTTGGCATTCCAAATCCTCAGTGCGCTGCTCCGAGACATGCATGCAGTCCTCCAAAACCCGAATATCTGCCATGTTCACTGTAAGAGCACTATTAATGCCATCCACTTGCACTAATAAGGCCTCCAACATCTTTGTGATATAATTAAGAGAGTCCGTGACTGGCGCTTGCGCTACCTCAGTCGAAGGTGGTGCAGTCAAACCCATGGCCGTATAGCTGTGCGGCCTGCTGATAGATGCAATTGTGCTCAGCCGTTCAGGTTCTCGCACTCCTCAGGCCACATTTCCAAGCACCAGCAGGATCTATGAGGCGCGATCACCTACCGTCTCAGCAGCAATGCAGCCTGCCAAAGAGAGTATACTGCCAGTCTATCCAAAATTATGCAGGAGCTATTCCGTAGCACTAAAAGGTTGGGGTAATTCGTGCACAGGTGGGAGTAACGTCGCTGGCAGGAAGCTGTGAACTGTGGCCCACGGATCCTTCTAATTAGCCACAGCCAGCCTGAGTCTCTCGTCTCACTGCTCCGGTAAGTTCATCTGCATCCCACACTTGGTTTTGAAGGGGTAAACTGTTTCGGTGGGACCTCTCCCCCCTTGTACTACTGCCTGCATATAGAAATTAGTTCAAGATCCACTCATTTTATATGTTTAGGGTCCTGCGTAGGATGGAGCGATAGGTTCAGGCAGCCTTCTTGCTCAGTGGCTCAGCAGTGCCCCCTCCCCGTGTCAAACCCTACTTGACTGACGAGGCTCACCTGGCCATAGCTTGCGGCAATCTGCTCCCAATTCTGGACTACTGCTCACCTATCTATATGCACATCTCTACCACCCTTTGGGCCAGATTCACGGCTGTTTACAACAGTTTCTGCCGCTTTGCCTTGTCTGCCCCCTACTCCACTCACCACTGCAACCTACATAGCTCCTTTAGTTGGCTCCCTCTGCAAGGCCGTTTTGATCTCACCCTTAGATCCCTCATTGACACTGTCATTTGCAGTGACTCCGCTTCCCTCCTATTTTCCCTTTGCGAGCCCCACATCATGCCAAGGAGTCTCTGGTCCTCTGTGGTCCCACCCCTGGTGTTTCCGAGAACCTCTACCAAAATGAGGGTAATGCTCTGTCAGTTGCTGCCCCCATACTATGGAATGCCCTTCCTGCATCCCTCAGGTCCTCCAACACGCACCTCACCTTTAAGCAAAACTTTAATTCTTGGCTCCGTGATCGAGACACCTGCAACTGTTTACACAGGTAGTTCCTCACTCCACTCCACCCCTTGGCCTACTGTCTCTTTCCTGATATTTCCATCTGCACTCATTTCTGCTTTGTGATGGGTCACCTGGGTCTGTCAGGGGTTGATGGGAGGGTCTCTGTCTTTGGGGTTTGTGCTACCCCAGTCTCTACTGGGTTATTGTTACTCCGTGCCACCTCTTTTATCACAGGCACTATAAATGTCGAATAGTTGCTAGTTTTTTCCTGCACTCATAGCCTCCTGCAGTCTGTCTTGTATATTGTTATGTTTACTACCACTGCATTGGCCAAATTTACTACTATTTTTGTTAAATTGTTTCTGCTGTATGTTCCACTCTGTAATTAATGTCAGTGCATGTGCCTTTTGGCCCAGGTCATGCTGTAAATGGTCCTGTAGACCACTGCACTTACCCGGTTATCAAAGTCATAAATAAATAAATTATTCAAGGAAGCTGTGATAGACTGGTCTGTACCACACTCAGCCTATACACTGTTGCCAGCTTACTCAAACCCATTAAACACCTGCAAGAGTACTTCAGCAGCTGCCACCACTCAGCATAGACACTCCCTCAGGTTATCTCTAGGTTTGAATCTCACCAAAGCCATTGCCCACACAGTACAGCACTCCTCACCAAAGGACAAGTTACGCACCATCTCTGTTGCAGCTGGGAACACCTCACTTTAGAAACAAAATATGGTAACCGTATCCTTCTCTTCAGAGATGGAAACACAGTTTTTGTCAGTTATAACCCAGTCATCTGTCTTCAAAGGACTCAATCACGCAAACATGAAATATATAAAAACAATTTTTTTCATACTTCAAGATATTTGTACATGTAACACACAATACTACACTAAGACTATGGGGAACAATTCTACAGAGACAAAAAGAAAATGTGTTAAATAGTATAAAAATAACACAGAAAAATCTTCACTACCCTTCCTAACTTTCCAAAAGTTGAAGGAGCTTACCACACAGAACACATTGGAGAATCATGACAGACTGGAACCTTAGATGTTAACTGCTTAAGGTCTCAAAACTTGACTAATTTTTTAGTATTTGGCAAGTCCTCAAAACCCTTCAGCTGCCAGCCCCCTGACACATCCTTAAGTGTGTCACTCTGACATCATAGATTCACACTTCCTTTGCATCCTGGAAAACCTCCCAACTGGAAAAATGGTCCAAATTGGAATGGTACACCAGACCTGGTTTTATGGATTTGAAAGTCCATCCTTTTGTCTTCCTGTCTGTTAAAGTCCATGGGGTTTCTGTCTGCCTGCTCTGACTTTCTTTACACTTAAAACAGAGCCCACAATTAGGAAAGCAGTTCACCTCTTCGAAGTGTAAATACCCTTTAGTTGACAGGAACTCTATTGTCTGCCCAAATGACATCCTTTCTGACTTCCTCAGGGATGGGCTCCAATAGCATGAAACTTTAGATTTATGAGACAGTTGTTAACTCAGTTGAATTCCTTCAAGAGGTCTAGTTGATAATGAAAATTAAACACAGATAAATATAAAAAAAAAGACAAAAGTTGCCCCCCCCCCGGAAAAATGAAAAACAAATTCTTCAGCACCACTAATTGATGTTTGTTTTCCATGTGAGCTGGCTGGCTCCACCTGCTATGCCCATCGCTCTCTGTGTAAACCCCACATTAGTTTCTAATACAGCCTCTCCTACTTAAACAAAGGGGACACTAAATATTGTCTGGACAACCCATCCACATTGCTATACTGCAATCCATTGTGGTGCCTAATGCCCATATACAGTAATAGGACAGTAGCTCCACCTTAGCAATTTTAAGTTCTGTCTGCTGGTCCTATCCAGCCATGTAAAGGAGTTGTGGTCACTGACAAGGGTGAACTCCCTCCAAAAGAAATATGGCTATAGCTTCTGCAAAGCCCAGACAATACCTATACACTTCTTCTCTATTTTGGTGTAGGTCTCCTCTGTGGGCAGCAGCTTCCTGCTTAGGTAAATGACTAGGTGTTCCTCTCCTGAGTGTGTAATCTGACTTAGAACTACACCTTGCCCATGATCAGATGCATCTATGTACTCAATACACCAAAGAGAATAGTCCAGGCTGGCAAGCACAGATGCCTGACAAGATGCTTCCTTCAGCTGACAGAATGTGATATTACAGGTTCTGTCCACAAAATCTTTTTCTGGAATTTTCTTCCTGGTGAGATCAGACAGGGGTTTGGCCATGCTGCTGTAATTCATCAAAAACATAAGGTAATACTCTGCTGTCCCTAGGAAGGCTTGTACTTTTTTCTTGGTCATGGGTATGGCCCATCCTGGCATGACCTCAATTTTCACTGGCTCAGGCCAGATGTACCCACTCTCCACCCTGTGCCCAAGGTATGACACTTCTGCCATTCCTGTTTGGCACTTCTCCACCATGACTGTCAGCCCAGTGACTGGCAGTCAACAGAACACCTTGGTCACATGCCCAACCTGATCCTCCTAAGTCTGGCTATAGATGGAGATGTCAGCTATGTATGCCAGAGCAAATGCTGTTGGTGTTACCACACTTTTTACTTTTACTCTTATTAAATATGAAACACTTTAATTAAGCAATAAGGCATGACCCCAGGGGAAAGAATAAGACAGTGTTTACCACCTCCATAGGGGCGTAATGTGGGACAAGGCTCAGAACTGGAACTGACCATTGACTAGTAAGGATTTTGCTCATTAATGCCTTGGTCACTTTTCAATAGCTGTGGGATTTTTAGGTCTGATGGTGCCTGAATTGTCACTGGAGAGGGTTGCCATAGGGCCAGCCTGTACATCTGCTTCCCATCAGACAATTTTATGTAATGACTAGTCCCTTAGGAAGAAGTCCATGAAAGTGGTGGACTTCATTATGGATTCCTCTGTGGATCTGGTGTGCATTATGGAGACCTAGCTGGGGAATGAGTCTGGCCAGGTGCCCCAGGGCTGACACATTCCTGTATACTCTGTAGTTTCCTACCTGAGGCATGAGCACAGGGTGGGCCAACTGTTTACAGTCTTGTTTGAGTCTCCCAGCATACTCAGTAAGTGAAGACTAATTTCTGGTCTGTGCCCTACTTTCTGTGCCGTAGACCAAGGGTCTATAAGGCTCCTCCTGGTGGACTGCCAGGAGGACTTGTGCACAGCTGATGCAGAGGCTGTCAGGTGTTTTCTGCCAATGAAGAAGGTGGTGGTGATGCCAGTTCTGAAAAAGCCATCTTTAAACCCTGACATCTCCTCCATCAACTGGCCTGTCTGGAACTTTCCTTTTAAGGGAAGCTAGTCAAGAAGCTAGTGTTGACACAGTTGCTAGTCCCATTTTTTTTTATAATTAATATTTTATTGACATTTTCAAACATATAGCAATCATTAAACAACTATAACATCTCAAAACCTCGCCGGACTGTTTATCACTCCTTGGAGTCACAATCTAGATGGCTACATGAGAATCAATACAGAAGAGTACCATAAAGGATAGAAAAATGTATAATCCCCAGCCCCTATTCCAAAACTTATCCTATAAACACACCTCTAGTAAACAATCTAATTAATAAGCTGCAGAAAGTTAAACAAGAATCGGGTTTCATAGAAGGATCAGACTACAAATCATCCATGGCAATCTACTTATAATCTCAAACGAATTCCAGTGATTAGTTGAACTAGAAGTAATCCTAGTATAGGAAGAAACAAGATAAACTGACTCCAGCATAGTATCAATGATATACGCATACTACCTGGACAGGATATGTGCTATTCAGGAGGGATAGGGAGGGCAAAAAGGGAGGGGGAGTAGCCCTGTATGTCAGAGAGGGTATAATTGCAAAACAAGTACAGGGTAGGCAGGGGGAAGCTGAGGCACTGTGGGTCACCTTTCAACCTAGAAATGGCACAGCAATACGCACAGGGGTGATATACAGGCCTCCAAGCAAGGGAGTGGAACTGTACAGGGAGCTAGTGGAGGAAATATATGAAATGGCAATGAAAGGTGACATTCTACTGATGGGAAATTTCAATATGCCAGAGATGGATTGGAACAACAATGTAGTTGCTTCAGCCAGAGCAGAGGCATCCTTCATTCACTCTAGGAGGTTGGACTCAGGCAGCTTGTGCTTGATCCCACCAGAGACAGGGCAATTCTGGATCTAGTAATGAACAACGGGGATCAAATCGCAGATGTCCAGATAGAAGGCAACTGGGATACAGCAATCACAACATTGTGGGTTCAGCAAAGGGACAGACACTCATTCAAGTCATACTAGGACAAAGGTTTTCGATTTCAAAAATGCTGACTTCACTGAAATGGGGTGGGGTATCAAAAGAACCCTGGAAAGAACAGGGGCAAAAGGGGGAGTGGAAGAACAATCGAAACATCTAAAGGAAGCCTTACTGAAAGTAATGAAACAATGCATCAGATTGGTATCCAAAGGCAAGAGAAGGAGAAAGCTACTGTGATTCTTGAAAGAGGTGGAGGTAAAGATCAGGGCAAAAAGGAAAGGGTTCAGGAAATATAAGGAGATCCAAAGGGAGAAGGACAGAGAGGAGTACCTAGAGTGTCTAAGGGATGCTGGAAAGGCAGTAAGGAGAGCAAAGGCATGGACTGAGGAAGGTTTAGCACAGTCAATTAAGAAAGGAGACAAGACATTTTTCAGGTACATCAGTGAAAGGAGAAAAAATAAGGGGGGATTGCAAGGCTCAAGGTAGAGGGGAGGGGAATGCAAGGAGGGTGACATGGAAAAGGCATAAATACTGAATAAATATTTCTGTTCAGTATTCACAGAAAAGGGGGAGGGACAGGGGCCACAGCAGTACAGCAGTTGCCAAGGGGGTGAAGAGGTGGACAATAGTCCATTCACAGATGAAAGAGTCGTGCAGGAGTTCATTAAATTGAAGGTGGACAAAGTGATGGGACCAGATGGCATACATCCAAGGATATTAAGAGAACTGCAAAGGGAAATAGCAGGACCTCTGGCAGTCATGTTCACAGAGTCATACAATACAGGGGTGGTACCAGAGGATTGGAGAAGGGCACATTTGGTACCTCTACACAAATCCGGCAGCACGGAGGAGGCGGGGAAGTATAGGTGGGTCAGCCTCTCCTCAGTAGTGGGGAAAATCATGGCGACATTGCTTAGGGAAAGGATAGTGGAGCATCTAGAAACCATCAGAGCCCAGGGCCATAGGCAACATGGATTGACAGCAAGGAGGTCATGTCAGACAAATCTGGTTGATTTCTTCGCCTGGGTGACAAAGGAAGTAAACAGGGTGGGGCAGTGGACATCACTTACCTTGATTTCAGCAAAGCCTTTGACACCGTCCCACGTTGGAGGCTGATAAACAAGCTGGGTAGGCTGGTCATGGAGGACAGGGTGGTAAACTGGCTTAGAAACTGGCTAACAGACAGGAGGCAGACGGTGGTGGTAATTGGGGTGCAGTTTGGGGAGAGGTGGTTGACCTGTGGGGTGCCTCAGGGATCACTCCTGGGGACAGTCGTGTTCAATGTCTTCATTAGCGGCAGTGCAGAAGTGCTGGAGGGAAAGGTCTGCCTGTTTGCAGTTGACACCAAGTTCTGCAACAGAGTGGATACCCCAGAGGGGGTGGAGAAAATGAGAACAGACCTTGGGAAGCTTGAAAAATGGTCTGAGGACTGCCAACTGAAGTTTAATTCAAAAAAGTGCAAAATTATGCACCTAAAACACAGAAACCTTGGGGAAAGCTTCAGGATGGGGGGGGGAAGTAGTCGCTGACAGTCACAAAGGAGGAAAGGGACATGGGGATTATTATTTCACAGCCTGAAAATGTCAAAGCAGAGTGCTAAGGCAGCTGGGAGGACCAGTGGCATACTGGGGTGCATAGGTAGGGGTATCACCAGCAGGAGGGAGGTAGTGATGCCATTATATAAAACCATGGTCAGGCCTCACATGGAGCACTGTGTGCAGTTCTGGAGGCCGCACCTTTGTAAGGACATTAACAGGCTGGAGACAGTCCAGAGAATGGTGACTAAGATGGTACAGGGCTTGCAACACAAGACTTATGAGGAGAGATTAAGGGGCCTCAATATGTACTCACTGGAAGAGAGGAGGGAAAGAGGGAACATGATAGAAACATTCAATTACCTCAAGGATATAAACAAGGTGCAGGGGGAAGACATTTTCAATACAGGAGGGGCACAAGAATGAGGGGGCATGACATGAAATTGGAAGGTGGGAGGTTAAGAGGGAACGTGAGGAAGTTCTTCACAGAGAGAGTGGTGGACGCATGAAATGGTCTGCCTCAGGAGGTGGTGGGAGTGAGCACTGTGGATGCATTCAAGCATGCTTGAGTCATGCATAGGGGAATCATAGAGGTACAGCAGCGGGTGGGTCAGAAGCAGTAATCCAGTACAAGGGCTTACAGGCAGACCAGATGGACCATGTGGTCCTTATCTGCCGACAATTTTTATGTTTCTATGTTTCTCTATCAAACAAATTAACAAGGAGTACAAGAAAAACATTTAAACGCACCTGACAAAAGAGGAAGGTGGAGGGCAGTTGTGGCCTATTCAGTGCCAGATGTTCAAAATTGTTATCAGCCAGTTTGCCAAATAATCAATGAGTAATACCTTTAGCAAGAGATCAGAAATTATGTGTGTGTGGGGGGGGGGGGAATAAGAGCAGCCCTGGATTTAATGAGGTCCCATGACAGAGTAGAAAGGGCTTCCAAATTTACTGGAAATGCCAGAATTTGCCTGCCACGAGATTAGACAGCCTTTCATACCCTGCTAGTTTAAACAGTCCATCTATCCAGTCCTCAAAAGTTGGTATATCAGTTTTGCGCCATCTGTATATTAGTAATTTTGCTTCCATGATGGCAGCCATAAACCAGTCCTGCTGGGATTAACCTGCCGTTGGAAGTTTCATAGTGTTACCCAAAACTGATAGAGAGGCATCCTTCAGAATATTTAATTCAAGTACCGATTCCAAGTGGAATATCTGCTTCCACCAATCCGAGATTTTGGGACATTCCAACAGGAGGTGAAGTAGGGTACCCTTCACTTTATTGCATCACCAGCAATTTAGATTTTGCACTAGTTGCATTTTGTGTAAGGTTGAGGGAGTGTGATACCACAGGGCAATGGTCTTCAGTTGCATCAGCTGTCCTACAGTGTCTTTGCAGCCACCATAGGCACTGGCCCAAGATCGATCCCATTCTTCATCAGAAAGGGTATAGCCTAACATTTTCTCCCACTGAGATTTTAAGTGACTTGTATTGGGGTATAATCTTCCAGTAAAGCTTTATAGATGATGCCCAGCCTGGGGGGGGGAGATAATGACCATCTTTGTTGGGATACCCAAAAATTCCCTCCCATCTCCTTTAGTTGTTAATTTGATCTGTGTGCCTACCACTGAAGACAAAAGATGTCACAGTTGGAACACCTCCAGTGATGTGAAGAAGGAAGGGAGGCCTCTCACCGAAGGTCACCGAAAAATTTTAGGTACTGAAAACCGGAGAAGAATAGGTCACCAAGCCTCTTCAGACCCCCTTTTTGCCACTACAGCCAGTGCAAGGGTGCACCACCTATTTTTAGCCGAGAATTAAACTAAAGGGGCAAATATTGTAAAAAAAATATCCCACTGGGGGCCTACAAATACCTTAGCTGCCTTTTATGCTTGGGAAGCGTATTCCTGAGTTGAGATGGGCCTAGGTATTTGCTTCAGGTCCCAAAGGATACTCGCTGGGAGGAGAACATCCAGCATGTCATTTTCCAGGTCTAGCCAGTGAGCTGGGGATCTGAGTTTTTCTGCGTGAGGCCACATTCAAATTTGGTGGATGCCTGAGGCTACATAATAACCTTTAAACAAAGGGAATCAAAAGCCACCTTTGGTATATGGGGTGATCAACCATGTGTATGAAAGACGTGGCTTTCTATCTTCCCATAAAAAAGCCTGAAATAATGAAGGAAAATTGCTTCCATACAGAGTCAGGAATTTTAAGAGGCAAATAGCAGATAGCATATAGGACCTTGGGGAGGATCATCATCCACAAAGCTTGCACTTTGCCACAAAGAGACATTCAAAGATGTTTCCATCTGGCCACATTGCCCTTAAGTTTTTAAAGTATTAGATTAAAGTTCAAGGAAGGCCACTCCTGTAAGTTGGTAGAGACATTAATACCCACGACAGGAGGCCCAATTCCAACCAGAATTAGATATTGCATGTTCAGCACAGGGGCAATCATGGGGAGTACCTCTGTTTTGCCCCAACTGTTTCAAAGACTGGACAAGGATAACAAGTAGTCCGAAAGCTTAATGAGACTGATTAAAGAGGATGCAGGATTTTTCAGAGTCAAAAGGACATCATTGGCAAATAACATGCTTGTATAAGTGTTCTTGCCTATGTCTAGCCCTTGCATGTCAGGAGATTCTCGGATTCTTGGGGCAAGGGGTTCAATCACTAACAAAAAGAGAGATGGCTACAGTGGGCAATCCTGACGTGTACCCCTGTCTAGGTGAAAGACGGGGGAAACTCTGCCATTTGTGGGAACTGCTGCATGTGGGAAGGAGCAGATAATCTGGACCAAGCGGTTGAAGTTAAGTCCAAGGCCAAATTTTTGGAGGACCGCAATTAAGTACTGCCACTTGACTGAGTCAAAGACTTTTTCTGTGTCTAGAGCTACAGCTGCGTTAGCCTCTGATAACAATGTTGACACCCATATAAGGACAGTTAGTCTTTGGATATGATCCGCTCCATCTCATCTCCCCAATGAAGCCAGCCTGGCTGGGATGTATTTAATGTGGTAGAACCTTGATTAACCGATTGGCTAAAATTTTCATCAGAATTTTATAATCCACATTTAGGAACGAGAATGGGAAATAGCTAGAAGATTGATATGGATCTTTACCCTTTTCTGGCTAATACCATGATGATTGTATCATTCATAATTGATGGGAGCTCACCGTTCTGCCAGGCATCAGCCAATGTTTCAGCTAGCAGGGGATACACCAAGTCCTCAATGGTTTTATAGAACTCAATGGGGCACCTGTCTGGTAATGGGGCTGTACCACCTTGCAGTTGTTTTACTGCCATCCAGACCTCCGAGAGGGTTATCATGTCATCTATGTCCCGCAGCTGTTTGTCAGTGAGGCAAGGCAAGGAGAGAAGTTCCAAGAACTCCTGTATATCTCTGAGCTGGGCCCCTTGTGGTCTCCTAGCTGTATACAACTGAAAGTAGTAATCTTTGTAATCAGAGTTAATCCCCTCTGAATCCGTAATCAGATTGTCACCCCATCCGACCCAGGAATTTTGCTGTTCGCTTCCATCTGATTAAGGTGATAGGCTAGGAGACAGATGGCTCTTTCTCCTCCCTTCCAGTAAGCCTGTCTGGTCATATAAAGACCGAATTCTGGTCCTTGTGTGTTTAAACAGTTGCTCTGGAATCTAAGGTCCCTAATATTTTGGATAAAGGAGGAGTCCCTCTTACCCACCTTATGTTGCTGCTCTTGATCATGCAGCTAGATTTCTAATGCCTGGAGTCTTCAGTATTGTTCTCTTTTGTGCGCCGATGTGAAAGAAATAACTTTTCCATGAATGTGGGCATTAAGACCCTCCCACACTCATCTAGGTGGAGTTTTCCCCATATTATTAATTGAAAGATATTCCCAAACTTCCATGCGTAACCACTATCTAAAGTGGGGATTATTCAGTAGACCAGCATTGCAACACCCACGCTCTGCCTTAGTACATGCACCCTTCTTTTGGAATGTAAATATAATCAGACAATGATACGAAATGATCATGAGCTCAATACTGGTGATCAATGTTTCTTTAATGAGGTTGTGGGAGACCAAGATAAGATCAATCCTAATGTAAGTCTGGTGCAATAAGAAAAAAATAGTGTAGTTTAGTCCCTAGCAACAGAATGATTCAGCCTCTACACATCCAGGAGCCCATGGTTCTCCCAGAGCTTTCATAAAGTCCTGGAGCCAGAGGCATCAATCCTGATAGGGTTGCCACTACGAGCACATACTGGATCCAAAACCTCATTCATATCACCATTGAGTGTTACTTTCCCCTGATCTATATCATGAAGACTGTGACAGCTTATGAAAAAAAGGGGAACTATCATTATTCGGCCCATGAACTGAAGCTAAGGTATAGGGGGAGCCATCTAGTATGCCAACCGAAAAGACCCACCTTCCCTGAGGGTCTCTAGCTACATGGCTAGTGACCCAATTGACATCCTTAGTTAGTAATATCATAACCCCCCTCTTTTTAGATGTATAAGAGGCTTCAAATAGCTGCCCTTTCAATCCAGCTCTAATTCTGTCAACTTCCTTTTTGAACAAATGAGTTTCTTGTAGAAACAGTATGTGCCCACCAAACATTTTAACAAGAGAAAACACTCTTTTGCATTTGACAGGGCAATTGATCCCCCGCACATTCCTTGAGACCACCTTATATGTCATATCTACCCATCAGGTGTATCCCTAGTCCTGTGCTATGCCCTTCCCCCAACCATTCCTTCAGCAGCAGCTTAGGTATAACAAACATCCTAAAACAAGACAAACAATCAAAATAACAACTAGAAAAAAAAGAACATGGCAACACAGACTGTAATCAAATTGACAGTATTAAATAGTGAAGTATTGCTCTGAGTGAGTCTCATTGCATGTGTGGGTATATGTGGGGCCACTGCACCTGATCCACATTAAAACTGCACTGAGGATGAAAGCCCGTGACCCCCTTGGTGGAACCCTCTGCTATGGTGGGAATTGATAAGTGCCAAGCCTCACTAATGGGAATAAAGTTCAATCAAAAATCTTGCAGCACACAATTACCAGGTGATAGAGGCAGAAAATAAAGATCTGGGTGTGCAAACCATTATCTAGTGGGGAGAGACAAGTATAGGAGATACTCTCCACAATATCTGATAAAGACTCCTGAATTAAGGAGGTCCTTCACAAGAGCAGACACCCAGAGTACCCACATGAGTGACACCCATAGGTCTCAGCAGGACCCCCATATTATCTAAAACAACACCAACACTAGGCAGCCAGAAGAGTGAAGTCAAAAATGGCACTGAGGTAGTGATCACTCCTTCTGCTTCCATTCCAGTAGAATAGGAGGAATGAGCACGATTTATAAACAGATGGTCATGAGACCACATTCCCCCATCCTCCTCCTCCTCCTCCATAGCATGCCAAAACCCAATTTGCCCAGAGTCCATCCCCCAGCAGCATATCAGTTATCTGGGAATATATGGGCAAAAATAATAACATAAATCAGGCCCACAAGGCACAGCATGTCTGAATAGCCACAGCCTGGAGGAGGCTGACTGCTGGTCTCCCATGTATAAGAAATAAAGTGAATCATATGCCTAAAACTGCTCTTGCTGTCAATGCCACATACAGCCCAGACAGAAAATGCATAAGAAGGTAACTGGCCGTAGAGGAGGCCTGCTAAGCATCCAGCACCAAGCAAAGCTGCCAACTGTATCTATCCCCCTGGGTCACTACATAAAAAAATCTAAGGAGTGGAGTGGAGGAAAATGAGGATTAGATCAGCAGAGACACAAATAAGTTACAGCCAAGCCTGTGACTAGCAGCCCCAGGAGAGTACTGAGCTCACTGGGCACTCACAGAAGCAAAGGGAACAGGTTTTAAAATGCCAGACGAGGCAACGGAATGCACATTGTTCACCTGGGTTGTAAAAGGCACGCCCTATGTGCGCACCAAAAGGGCAGCCTAATTCTACCCCAAAAGGAGTGAATAAAGAAGACAGATACATACCCTCTAGTGGTGGTCTAGTTTACAATAAATATTACCGAGGAGTAGAAGAGGCTGGAAGTACAAGGGTAAACAAATTGCACAGCAGCAAGATATTTTACCATGGGCAGTGAGAACTAGAACAATTTATATGAGCTGCTTCATAGATGGGAGAGAGATCTGTTCCATACCACTGAATCAAGGTGTCAATCCATGGAGTCTGCTTCCCGGACAGGTGATGGGGCAGTGAGCGGTGAGCATCTTTGTTTCCTGCTGAAGGCTGAGAGTTCAAGACTAGCTGCAACAGTTGCGGTTTAGGGTCTGAGAGGTGCTGACTACCTTTATTTTTGTCTCCTTGGTCTGGGAGAGAGATGTCTAGTAGAAACTGACAAGCATCTTTAGGGCTTGTAAAGGATTCCACCCTGTGGTTCACAAAAAACTGCAGTGTAGCTGGAGGAGCCAGAAAGCACTTGATACCACAGTCCTTCGCCAAGTCCCTGACTCATTCAAATGTCTTTCACTTGTTGATGGCTTTCTTAGGAAAGTCCAGGTGGAAAGACAACCTACCCCCTGCCACCTAATCTCTTTAGCTGCTCTTGCGCCCTTCAGAATGCACTCCCGATCTTGGTGTTGGAGAAGTTTCAGCACAACAGAGCGAGGTGTTGCAGTGGGGTCTGCTGGGGAGGGGCCTGTGGCAACCTGATGTGCCCTTTCTATCTCAATCAGGGAGTCAGTCTTCAAATTAATCCACTTAGGTAGCATTTGTTGGAGAAACTAAATAATATCACTGCCCTCCGAGCCCTTAAGCAGACCAAAAATCCTGACGTTGCTCCAGCAATTCCGGGTCTCTTGATCATTAAGCTGCTCCCACAGCATTCGAATCTCCCTCTCAACTAAGCCGAGGCACTTCCTTGCTGGGTGGGACCAATCCTCAAGGTGTCCAATTCTGGAATCTGCCTGCTCTATTTTGTGCCCCAGTGCTTCTACAGTACTCTTCACTGCAGCCAAAGTAGCAGTAATATTATTCAGATCCACTCTAATACTGCTCATAAAAGTTTTAAGTTCATTCAGCTCCCTGGCCATGAGGCCCACCTCAGTTTCTCACTCTACCTGTGGCTCAGCCATGCTGCTAGGCCCTTCAGGGGGGTTCAGCAGAAAGGCTAAAAGGTTATATTTTTTCTTTGCGATGAGCCAGTTTTCTCACTTTCTGACATTCCTTCATTGTAATGATTCTAGTGCACCACCAGCTACAAGAAATTACCAACCGGGAGGAGGACAAATGTAAAAAATGTAATCTGTGGGTAGAGATGCAGCAAATTTAAAATGCTCTGGCGAAGTGATCGTGAAGAGCCCATTTGGCACTTCACTACGTGGAGTGCCCCATAGGAAAGGTTCACTTCACCTTGTTATTACTTTGCATTGTCATTCCGCCTTAAATGCGAAGTAAGGCAGAGTGATAACAATATTGGCAGCATCCCACTCACATAGTCACCAGAATGAATGTGCATCCCCAAAGTGCTACTGTCTTGTGTCCAGAAAACTCCCCAGTGCTGATGAAGTGAAATGAGAGTGTAACAAGAAATGCAAAGTCTCCCAGAATTAATGGCGTACTCAGTCATGCGTGCAGTGGTCAGGTCACACACAGAGTCACCAGAATTAATATGCATCCTCAAAATGCTACTGTTTTGTGTCTAGAAAATTCCCCAGCGCTGACGAAGTGAAGTGAGAGCTTAACAAGAAATGCAGTCTCCCAGAATTAATGATGCCATGCAAATGCACAGACAGATTAAGATTGCGCTGCACATTCAAGTGATGCATACGAAAAGGCACAACACCACCTAACCAGTGCTCACAAATCACAAATCCAAATCTGGAAAGGAATACAATTTGCTGGTTAGAGGACTAGTGCACAGCAGTAACAATCCACTACTAGTAAAGATAACACAAAGCAGTATAAAAAAATTCATGCAGGTGTGGTGGATAGCAGGTTCACACTGCTGCAATTACTCTGTAACACAATAAAAGGTGTTTGATTTAATGGCATGCATCACACACACACTCACACGCACACTCAAGTAATGCTTAGCAAAGTGAATACCTTTAGTAATATAACCAAATGTTTTAAACAGACAAATTGTACACTGCTGCACCACAACAATCAGCAAAAAAAAGTCAAGAATTACTGAAAATATTACTGTGTGTACATTAACACAGTTATACGAGAAAAATATAACCAAAACAAAAAGACTGCCTTTTTCTCCCAGTTAATCTACCTACAACACAAATACGCCCCTCCCCCAAAGCACACTTCACAATACGCAGACTAACTGTTCTAAATTAACATTCAAAATCTACACACAGCAATAAACACTCGTTGATATGAGCACAGAAGGGTTTCCTACAATCGATGTACTAAATTTTGAGCAAAAAATATTACTCAAAAAGGCATTTTAAACAGCTTTTAGAGGTTCTGAATCACAGAGCTCCGAGAGCAAACTGTCTCCAGCTACCACTGCACACACACTACCCAGGCCAGAACCAAGGCTGTGCCGAACAATCCAGAGCCCATGTGTCCTGTAATCCCATGAATAACTGCAGAATTTCATTTGTAGCTCAACTACAGGGTGAAGTGAGGCAAATTACATTGATTTCCATGTACTTCACCTTAAAATTGGTGGAGAAGTGGTTTGGGGAAGGTGGAATAATGCAAAATCATTGGTTTCAATGGACTTCGCGTTCCTCATTATGAAGCAAAGTACTCCGCTTCACATTGTGGAGTTCTCTGCGTATTCCACATTACTCAGTGAATCACTTCATGGAGCAAATTGGGGCCACTACGCCCACCACTACTTATAGTATTGTAACTCACATGCTGTACGGGAAGGAACGTAAATGCCTATGGCTGTACTTCCCTGATGAGCTGTAGTACAAAACTCCCTGACTTAAAAATGCTTATTAATGAGTACAATGGTGGAGTGGTGAAGCCTGGAGAGATACTACAAAACATGCTTACAATACATCCAAGTAACTAGTAAAAAAATTAATGTTGTGATTCGTGATCGTGAATCGTGATTTGTGACTGCATTTGTGACCGTGATGGTGAAGAACGTGATTCGTGTTGACGGTGTGAGATAACCAATATGGAACTGTATTGGGAACGTGAATGCCTATGGCTGTACTTTCCTGATGAACTGTAGCACAAATTCCCCACTTAAAAACACTCATTAATAAGTACAATGGCAGGGTGGTGAAGCCTGGAGAGATACTACAAAACATGCTTACAATACATCCAAGTAAGCAGTCAAAAATTAGTGTTGTGATTCATGGCATGATTGTGAATCATGATTTGTGACTGCTTTTGTGACCATGATGATGAAGAACGTGATTCAGTGTCTACGGTGTGAGATAACCAATATGGAAGTATATTGGGAACGTGAATGCCTACGGTTGTACTTCCCCGATGAGCTATAGCACAAACTCCCCGACTTAAAAACACTCATTAATGAGTACAATGGTGGGGTGGTGGAGCCTGGAGAGATACTACAAAACGTGCTTACAATACATCCAAGTAACTAGTCAAAAAATTAGTGTTGTGATGTGATCGTGAATCATGATTTGTGACTGCATTTGTGACTGTGATGATGAAGAACATGATTTGTATCACGAGTGACTTGTGATGATAGTCCTGACTTAAAAACGCATATTAATGAGTACAATGTTCATGAAGAATTATGCACCACATCGGTCCAGTACTCTGAAGGGAAGCCAAAGAAACAACTGTGACTTAAGTTACAGATGGAGATTGGGCCCTAAAGAGATGCAAATGCACAGACAGATTAAGATTGTGCTGCGCACTGAAGAGATGCAGACGCAAAGGCACAACACCTAACCAGTGCTCACCATCAGAAATTCAAATCTGGAAAAAATACCTTTGTCGGTTGGGGTGGGCCACGGGGGCAGTGTACTACACTGCTGCAGTAACAGTCACTAGTACTAGTACCAGTAAAGATACTACAAAGAAGTACAAAAATCATACAGCTGCAGTGGATAGCAGGTTCACATTGCTGAAATTATTATGTGGCACAATAAAAGGTGTCTGATTTGATGACACGTGTCATACACATACACACACTAAGTAATGCGTAGCAAATTGAAAACTTTAGTAATATAACCACATATTTTAAACAAACTAAAATTATGCACTGCTGCACCACAACAATAAGCAAAAAAATGGCAAGAATTATTGAAAATATTACTGTGTGTACATTAACACAGTTATACAAGAAAAATATCACCAAAACAGAAAGCACTGTCTTTTTCTCCAAGTTAATCTACCTACATCACAGATACGCTCCTCCCCCAAAGCACACTTACATTGTCTCTCAATACACAGACTGAATGTTGTACATTAACATTCAAAATCCACACACAAACAATAAACGCTTGATGATATGGGCACAGGAGGGTTTCCTATAATCAATGAACTAAAGTTTCGGCAAAAAAAATTACTCAAAAAAGCCTTTTTAACAGCTTTTAGAAGGTTTGAATCGCAGAGAGCTCTCCGAGCAGATTGTCTCCTAGAACTTCCTACACACACTACCCCAAACTGAGGCTGTGCAGAACAATCTAGAGCCCATGTGACCTGAAATCCCATGGATCACTGCAAAATTCACCATTGGAGCTTATAAACAAGTCGAAGTGAGGCGAAGTGCATTGTTTTCAATGTACTTCACCTTAAGAATTGGTGGAGTAGTGGTTTGGCAAGGCGGAGTAATGCAAAGTCATTTGTTTTCAGTGGACTTCGTTACTCATTATAATGCGATACCACCCGCGTAGTGAGCACTCTGCGACTTGTCTTCACTCCGAATCACTTCAAGAGCGACTAGCCACTTCTCCCATCTCTATTTGTGGGATGGAGCTACAGGAGCCTAGCTGCGTTTAGCTCGGCTGTATCAAGTGACCCCAGTAGTCCCATTTTGAGAAACTGTCTATGAGCCTTTCCAGTTTGGTTGTTGAAAATGTATTTTTCAATGTCTTTTGGTATATTGAATAATATATAAAAATAACCATTCCTCATGTTGATCTAATATTACTCTTTTGTGTCAGCAGCTGTTCATCAACCAGAACAGGTGGAGGTAACAGAAGCCACAGGGCTATTTGACAGGGAAGGAGTTGCAGTACCAGAAAGAGAACGTTGGAACTTGTGTGAGATTATTGTTATCTTTTATGCACTGATGTCTGATGATCATCAATTTTATATCTATAAATGAAACACACTTTTTAGTTATTCTGCTGGACCTGATGCCATGCTTATAAAAGTGAATGAAATTAAATTTCTGCATTGTTCACATTTGTTTAACTAATTATGCAAGACAAATGGAGGAGTCTTTGAAAACCTGGAGGAGAGTAATAGACATCTTAAGGATGGGGAAACACCCCCCTCTATAACTGGCCTAAAAAATCTGGTGGAGGGCGCTACTGAGCAGCTAAGCAGGCCAGACACAGTCTGTTCAAGCTCCATCTGTTTGAGCACAATTAACGTTAAAATTAGCTGAAAAAAAAGCTAAAACATATTTTAAGAATGCCTGTCCACTGGGGCTCTCAGCATCTAGGTACGGCTTGTATGCTGTCCATGGATGCAGAGGAGGCCTTGGATAGGATTGAATGGGAGTACCTTTCTGAGGTCCTGGGGAGATTCAGGCTTGAAGAGGAATCTTTGAAGATGCTGCAGATGTTCTACTGAGGACCCAGGGTAGAGATATTGGCAAATGGGGGTCTCACAGAGGAGATCCAGTCTAATAGGGGCATGACACAGGGTTGCCCCTTCCCCTACTCTTCAAGTTAGCAATAGATCCACTAGACATCTAACAAAGGGACACACCAGAAATTTCTGGAGTGAGGGGAAACATGGGTGCACAACATAAAATAATGCAGTATGCTGATGCTCTGCTCCTATTTGTCACAAACTCAGAAGCCTCCATGCCTGCCCTATTGCATGTCATAGCTAACTTTGTCACATTCTCTGGCTATATAATGAACTTACGTAAGTTGGAGAAAATGTGTATTGGAGAGCTGAGGGGAAGGGGCATTTGAGGAGGTTCAGAACTAAAGCCAGCTGGGAATTCTGTCATCTATATGGGGATTAGAATGGGTAGAGACTTTAGTAGCCTATACCATTTTAATTATAAACCCCAGGTCACTACTGTATTAAATGAACTGGAGAGATGGAGGGCACTGCTGATATCATGGTTAGGCTGCATACAGTAAATCTGTTGAGGATGAATACGCTACTTAGGTTATTATATGTAATGCAAATGTTGCCGATGGGGCCCACCAAAGCAAATAACAAATCTCTAGAGAGGGGGTTGCAGCCTTCATATGGCAAGGCAAACACCCATGGATGAGTCTGCAATGTCTCAAGAGTAGGATAGAGCAAGGGTGACTTGCTTTTCTGGACATAAGAGGGTATTCTGTGGCTATACAGCTGCAGTATTTTCAAGATTGGGTAAATAAAGGAGAAGCTGCTAGCTGGCTGGACCTGGAAGAAAAGGGATGCCCAAGGAGACTGTCAGTCTACTTGGCACCAGGAGGGAAACATAATTACAGACAGGTTAAGAACCACAACCCACTAGCAATCTGTGTATTAGAAGCAGGATAGGGGGCAGGCATCCCATGGAGGCCCATCAACAGCACCTGACAGTCGGAAAATCACAGCCTGGAGTAATGACTGTGAAAACTTTAAAAATATATGAATGCCATTAATGAGGAGAGGCAGCAAATACTTTCAAAGCTGGACCTACTGCTTGGTCAAGCAGCACTCCCACTCATCACAACTGCTCAACCACTTCCACCCCCACCCGAGGTTGGTGAGTGATGGGTCCAACCACTAGTTAACAATCAGATGACAGATTCTGTTTTATTGTAATAGCTTGTTCTTCTTGTTTTTCTAGCTGTTCATTATTGTTGTTGATGATGCTCTTGGTTTTTTATCATGAAGATAATTATTTTTCTGAAAAAAACAAACAGCATCTTCTTATACATATTCTGTGATTATCTTAGTGCTACCACTGTAGGACCATGAGTGATGGACAGTGTGTGTTTGGAACACAATACTGAAGAAAATCAGCAGCAATTTTTCCATTGTGAGGGTTGTTTGGTGGGTGGGTGCAAGGTTGCTTTTTAACAGGATCTTGCATAGCACATCATTAAGCACTTACAGTATATGCGAGCATAATGAGTGATGGTTGGGTATTAGAGTATACAAAGAACTGTGATTGGCAGTAAGAGAGATGCCTGATGAATTTGTTTGGCTTCCCAGTTTCAGTTCTGTGCATTTAACACTGCAATATTCCAGTGCCATAGCTTACTGTTGCATCATGGCAATGAATGATGTGTTAACAAGCTCTTCCCAGGAGCACATATAATTCTTAATGTCCGGGGGGGGGAACCAGGATCCTAGGTGAGAGGTTTAAATGCTTCATTGGCAAGCATTTAAACTAGCCAAGGGGGGAGGCACTGAAAAGGAGCAGGGAAATCCCAGCCTCCCCCCACAAACAACAGTAATTAGTGAGGTAAACACCAAGGTAGAGAAGTCATTAGGGAGCAGGACAGAAGTAAATGTAAAAAAAGGCAAAGGTAGTAAGGACAGGAATGGGGCTAAAAGGGGTAAGGCCATCAAAAAGTGGAGGGTGTTGAGTACCAATGCCCGTGAGTCTGTGTAACAAGCTCCCTGAACTAGTGGCCTTGATGGAAGAGGGTTGCCTGGATATTGTGGCAGTCACAGAAACATGGTTCACAGATAACCATGACTGGGATGTCAACATACCAGGATACACAATCTACAGGAGGGACAGGGAGGATAAAAGAGGAGGAGGAGTAGCTCTTTATGTAAAGGAAGGGATCAAAGCAACAGAACTGAAGAGTAAACAGGGAGCAGATGAGACACTCTGGGTCACCCTGGAGACAGGAAATGGCACCACAATCCGCTTGGGGGTTGTATACAGACCCCCATCTCAGGGGAAGGGAATGGACAAGGAAATGATAGCAGGCATCCTTAGAATGGCAGAAAAAGGGGAGATATTGTTGATGGGGCACCTGAATATGCCAGATGTTAACTGGAGCACCTTTGCTGCAGGCACATCCAAGAGCAGGGTCATTCTTGATGCCCTACAGGGGGCATGCCAAAGACAGCTAGTATTGGAACTCACTCAGGAGGGAGCAATCTTAGACCTGGTACTCTCAAATGGGGACGGAGAAAGAATCTCAGATTTAGAAGTGGGTAGCCATCTGGGAACAAGCGACCACCAAACAGTGTGGTTCACGATAAACACAGCCATACAATCAAGCCATACAAAAGCAAGAGTATTGGACTTTAGGAGGGCTGACTTTGGGAAAATAAGAGTGTGCCTCAGAAAAGCACTATCAAACAGGCAAGAAGGAGGGGTGGAGAAACAATGGGGAGTAATCAAAACAGCCATCACAGAGGCAACAAGCCTTTGCGTAAAGCAAATCAACAAAACACAATGAAGGAAAAAAATGCTATGGTTCTCAAAAGAGGTGGCAGGAAAGGTTAAGGAGAAAAGGATAGCATTCAGGAAATATAAGGAAACACAGAAGGAGAAGGATAAAGAACTTTATCAGTTAAAACAGAAAGAGACTGGGAAGACAGTCAGAATAGCAAAGGCCCAAACCGAGGAAAGGATAGCCAACTCTGTTAAGAAGGGGGATAAGACCTTTTATAGGTACATTAGGGAGCTAAGAAATACCAAAGGAGGGATACTGAGGCTTAATAAAGAGGTGGGAATGTGG
The DNA here is from genome assembly GCA_016271365.2 of Neoceratodus forsteri. Classification (NCBI taxonomy): domain Eukaryota; kingdom Metazoa; phylum Chordata; order Ceratodontiformes; family Ceratodontidae; genus Neoceratodus; species Neoceratodus forsteri. The sequence goes on along the minus strand of CM057450.1, from coordinate 1,682,353,653 downwards.
GTAGAGGGTGACAATGAAAAAGCAGGGATACTGAACAAATATTTCTGCTCAGTATTCACAAAGGAAGAGGTACCTAAACCAAACAAGAGAAACACTCTGAAGACGGGGGTCGATACCAGTCCATTTAAAGAAGAAAGGGTTCTGAAAGAACTAATAAAATTGAAGGTGGACAAAGTAATGGGGCCTGATGGGATTCACCCAAGAATTCTAAAAGAACTAAGGGTAGAACTAACGACACCGCTGACTACTCTCTTTAACAAATCGTGGGAGGATGGGGTGGTACCTGAGGACTGGAGGAGGGCGGATGTGATTCCTCTTCACAAAAGTGGGAGCAGGACAGAGGCAGGAAACTACAGACCAGTTAGTTTGACCTCAGTGGTAGGTAAAATGATGGAATCACTTGAAGGAAAGAATTGTTGAGTACCTAGAGGCCAGTGGGGCACAGGACCCAAGGCAGCATGGATTCACGATGGGAAGGTCGTGTCAGACAAATCTAATAGATTTCTTTGACTGGGTGACCAAAGTAGTAGACCAGGGAGGGGCTGTGGACATGGCTTACCTAGATTTTAGCAAGGCATTTGATACAGTCCCACACAAAAGATTAATACACAAGTTAGCAAGCCTTGGAGTGGGTCCCAAGGTGGTAGCCTGGATAAAAAATTGGCTAGACAACAGGACGCAAAGGGTAGTAGTAAATGGAGTCCACAGTGAAGAAATGAGGGTTACTAGTGGGGTACTGCAGGGTTCAGTACTGGGACTGGTCCTTTTTAATGTCTTTATAAGTGACATTGCAGAGGAATTGGAAGGAAAAGTATGTCTCTTTGCAGATGACACAAAGATCTGCAACAGGGTTGATACACCAGATGGAGTGGAAAGGATGAGAAGGGACTTGGCAAGGTTGGAGGAATGGTCAAATGTATGGCAGCTCAGATTCAATGCAAAGAAGTGCAAGGTAATGCACCTGGGAAACAAAAACCCAGGGCAAGAGTACACAATGGGGGGTGAGATACTGACAACAGTAAAAATGGAAAGGGACCTGGGGGTAATTATATCAGATGACCTAAAGGTGGGCAAGCATTGTGAGAAGGCAGTAAGGAAGGCTGGGGGGATACTGGGATGCATAGGGAGAGGCATCAATAGTAGAAAACAGGAAGTTGTTATCCCTCTGCACAGACAGTTGGTGAAACCCCATCTGGAGTACTGTGTGCAGTTCTGGAGACCCCATCTCATGAAAGACATAGACAGAGTGGAGACTGTCCAGAGGAGGGCACAAAATGGTGCAGGGTCTGCACCAGAAGACATACGAAGAAAGACTAAAGGAGCTTAATATGTATACCCTTGATGAAAGGAGGGAGAGAGGGGACATGATAGATACTTTCAAGTACCTCAAAGGAATCAACAAAGTCCAAGAGGGTAACATCTTTCAGAAAAAGAGATGTGCAAGAACAATGGGGCACAATTTGAAGATAGAGGGGGGATGGCTCAGAGGTAATGTGAGGAAGTATTTTTTCACAGAGAGGGTTGTGAATGCATGGAATAGCCTCCCTGAGGAGGTTGTGGAGTCAAGAACAGTGGGGGAATTCAAGAATGCATAGGACAGACATAAGGCAGTCCTAGTGGGGGGTAGGAGGAAGTAAGCTGTTGGTTAATTAGGATCTGCAGCTTATCTGTTGGATAGGAAAATGGGCAGACTAGGTGGGCCAAGCGGTCCTTATCTGCCATAAAATTCTATGTTTCTATGTTAATCTTTAACACATAAATTTGCAGTAGTCATAGTTTATATGACAAATGGAGACAGTGTTTTCCATGCATACTGTATATTGCCACGTGCTGTTGTTGGTATGATGGGTGTGTGGGTGGGTGCAGGCTTACACTTTTACAGTGAATGGCATAGCATTAGCAAGTCAATCAGCAAGCTGATAATTTAAATAGTAATACAGATTGGACCCCATGGAAGAGGAAGCACAGGAGTATGGCCTAGCTGCAACAGCACTGTTGCTATCAGTTTGCTTTGGTTCTTTGGGGGCAGCACTACCTGATGGAGGAGAAGATACAGGAGTATGGGCCTGAAGTAGTAGCGGCAACAGTGACTCTCAGTTCAGTACGATTTTGATTTTGGGGAAGCAGAAAAAAAAATAAGTCGCATGACGACAAAGAAATGAAGTCTTCTTTCTGCCCTCTCAAGGTACAAATGACATTGGTCCTATGGAAACCAACACAGATTGTTGACAAAAAGTGGTATCTGCAGCAGCTACAACCTCCAGATTGGCCATACACAGACAGTGAGTGTGTACGGTGTCTTAACAGCAAAGTTTCATAACACATCTGTAGATAAGAGACTGTGGAACAAGAAAAGACAGAAAAAGGATAAGTGTCACATTCAGCATGCATGACAGAGACCCAGAGACCTTAAACTTCTATACATGTGTGTACTCATTGGAATGACATTGCCTGGAGAGTTGGTTGGTGTGGAGAACATTGGCGATATCCAATGGAAGGACATTGGTGGTGATCAGGAGGCCTAACAGCTAGATGGAAAAAAAAAGGATTATCTTTACATAACCTAACAAAATGAGACTTGCTGTCATACTAGTGATGGGCCTGTCCTGAAGGCAATGATGCAAGAGGCAGCAGGCAGAAAAAGCACTGATTAGTAGAGGGGACATGTCGAAATAATTGACAAACAATTAAGTAACATGACAGCAAAGCCCTGACCTGTTCATTCTCCCCTGTGAAGATACAAATGAGTGAGTCTCCTGTGCAAATAGAGGACATTAATAAAAAATGTTATGTAACCTAAATTGATACAGTACTTACTGTCATCTTATTTATTTATTTTTGAAAGTCTGATTTACAACCTTTGAGTCAGGGATTCATTTACAAGGGCACCTTGTCGCAGGGAGGGTAGACATGGTTACAGTGTGAGATACAGCAGTGGTAACATACAGGTGCAATACAGATAAAAGAACACAATATAACAGTGGTTTACGGAATAAGGTTACATGCAGTAAATAGCAATCGTATAAAGTATAACAATAGTAGAAGTCAAACCCTGGTCATACCAGGGAAATACTGTACTATGTGGAAGGGTGGGGGGCAAGGGTGAGGAAAAGAAAAAAAAGGGGGCAGTCCAACCGACGTTGTCAAGGCTATGGGCCAGAAAGGGGGAGAGGTCCCAACATTAGGTTGATTAAGGGCAACTACAGCTTTGGGTGCCAAAGAGGTGGTTATGGAGAGCGACTTTAAAGGTACCAATTTTGGTAGACTTAGTGACAGAGGGCGGGAGGGAGTTGAACCATGTGGGGGTACAGTAGTGGAAGGACCTGTGGGCTAGGGAGGTCTTGGCACAGGGCACCAGAAAGGTGGCCTTAACTGAGCTATGGGTGGCAACAGATGGGGATGCAAGCTGCAGGGACATGGTGACCCCTGGGGGGGAGAGTCCTAGCAGTGATTTTTTGGCAAGTAAGCAGGTTTGGTTTCGCAGGTGCTCCTCCAAGGTGAACAGGTTGGCGGTGGAATAGAGCAGGCAAGTATGGGTGTGGAGGGATGTGCCGGTCAGGAGCCTGCAGGCCTTGTTTATTGAGGTCTGGATTCTGGTGAGGGTGTTATTGTCGGCCGCAGCGTAGATAGGTAGGCCATAGTCCACTAGGGACAGGACAGAGGAGTTGATGGCCAGTCGGTGGGCAGTTTGGGGGAGGCAATCTCTGTGGTGACAGAGAAGGCCAATCCGAGAGTTTATGGCTGAGGACAGGGTATTGATGTGGGTGTGGAATGTAAGAGCCGAGTCGAAGGTGATGCCCAGGTACTTGTAGGATGACACCTGCTCGAGACGGTGAGCATTACTGGGGAGAATGCAGAGGCGGGCGTTTTTGTCCTTATTCTGGTGATGTGAAAAAAGCATAGATTTGTTTTTTTTGATGTTAATGACCAGCCAATGGTCAAGGAACCACTTTTTTGCTTGGCTGAATGTATGCTACAGGGATCCCTCTAGAGATGCAGGGTCAGGGTGGGAGGCAAGGAGAACCGCATCATTGGCATAGAGTACCATATTGCCTGAGCAGGAGCTGGGGAGGGTGTTGAAAAATAGGCTGAACAGAACGGGGCCCAGGATGGAACCCTGGGGGACCCCTGAGTGAATGGGCACAGTATCTTAGTGATGGCCCTGCCCCTGAATGCAAAGGTATAGGAGGTAGCTGGCAGCAGAAGCAGATCAATCTGTAGGGGGTCCAGTGGAAACAGTAAAAAAAACAAATGTCTGACTTGTGATGATAGATAAATAACAATAGAAAAGAAAAAGACATGTTACCTACCAAATTAAAATCAAAACAAGGTCCAAGCCTATCAAGGTGCTTTTCTGCCTGTCATACTGGTTCAGGACTGAACATTAGATTGTGGAATATGCTTTTCGCAGCTTATACAGATAGATGTTGACTGATGTCACAGTGGTGCCGGCGAAGAGGTCGCACTCAGTGCACGTAGTGTATGATGAACAGTTGCCGTGTTTTTATTTTTACACTGATGCCTGAGATGGTCTTGCAGGAGTATGTTTTCAATTCACAAGTTATGTAGGTGGATGTTGACTGACATAGCAGTGTTGCTGGAGAAGAGGAGACCACACACAGTCCACAAATACTGAGCAGTAGTTGCAAGTTTTTTACACTGGTTCCTTATACTGTGTTGCAGGAGTATGTTTTCACATATTATATAGGTGAATGTTGATTGACATCACAGTGCTGATGGAGAAGAGGCTGCACACAATGAACGTATGCTGAGAGATTGTCCCAGGTTCTTTACACTCGATAGTACTGTTACTGTTTAAAGATATGTTTACACTGACCAAGATGTTACTTATTTGTGTGGCTCACACTGGTTTCAGTCTGCACCCTACTCCACCCACACCCCTGACCATCAGAGATAATAACTGTTACCTTACCTTCAAGCTCCTAGCACCCATAACACCCTTTGACCCCCCCTCCTACCCACTCAGCCAATCCTATGGATGAATATATTCAATTATCAAAGTACTGTAAAATAGAAGAAAACAATCTGCCCATCTTTGTAACATTTCCATTCACATCGTTCTCCACTAGCGTAACCCAGTGAAGAGAAATGATACCCCGGGGCACCCATCCCACCACATTCTAGTCATGCAGCACACTCTCCTGCTTCCTTCCCACTTCAGGAAAGAGGGTGTAATGACTGACTAGAGGGTGGTGGGATGTGGTGGCTAGGGTGTCTTTTCTTCTTTGCTGGTTTGACCTGGGGGAGACAGGATGAATGGGGGTATTACAAAGGAGGGGGAAGGTTTTGTTCAGTTTTACTTTGATATGCAAACTGAATATGAACATCCAGGGAATAGGCAGTGGGGGTTGGAGGGTGGCTTGGATGCCACTAGGGTGTGGGGTGATATGGTAATTATTTTCAATGATTGCTGATGGGGGAATAGAGAAGGGCATACTGTGCTATACGGTTGGATGGAAGTCAACACTTTTCTTTTAATTATTAAGAGTGATGGCCTAGGAAATAATTTTTACATTATTAACCAACAACTGCCCTGCCTTTGTTAACTAGTAACTGCCAATGACTTCCATTTTCCTTTCTATGCCTTAGTATTTTGATATGCTTTGACCTATTTTTACTTGTTGTATGGGTCAGGCGTACATGCTCAAAATGGCCTTTTTCATTTTCATCAGACTGATCACAATCCAGTGCACTTGCCTCCTCCTCCTCCTCCTCCTCCTGCTCTGTTGCCACCTGTGTATGAGATCTGCTGTTCTCATGGTCATCGTCAATGAACGTTCTTCTTAAACTGATTTTATAGTCTGGTAGGATGTGCACATTATTCATTTTTATAAACTTTAGCATCTCCACATTCCTGCTTCATAGATAAGGTTGATGGTCTGTTATTATTCCCCCTGCAGTACTGATCACCCTTGCAGAGCAGAAACTAGCTAGTGGCCAGGAAAGGTATTTAGCTGCAACTGTTGCCAGTGGAGGCCCACATCAAATATACACTGCCAATATAAAAGGCATTCTTCATCTAGCCCTAGCCCTAGCTGTTCTGAGCCATCCATGTAGGCCTGGACTACTGATGTTGCAGATATCTGGCTCTCTGGCTGTGAGGGAATCACCTTTTTACTTGCCTCCCCCATTTGAGACAAACTAGCATAAAGAGGGTTGACACCAGCAGTACCACATGTAGTACTCTCTGCGGGAGCAAGGAGGATGCCCGTGATGTTTTTGCAGGTAGCAATGACAATGTGAACAGAGTCTTCTTTGCAACAGATGCATTGCTGCTAATGCTTTCTCTCCCTCCCTTTATGAAGTGCTGTCATGAATTTCTGTACCAGCTCTGTCAGTGCCTAAATATGCTTGCCCCCCTTTGCTTTTCCACCGTCTGGAAGTGACACAATCCTATGTTTGTAGTGGGGCTCTACATGGTTATCACTGCACAGCGTCTGAAATCCATCATGCTGCACAAATGTTCATCTGAGAACACACACTTAAGCATCAGCTCAATCAGTTCCCTGCTTCCAGTATCATCAGTCCTTTCAGACTGCTCACAGATATTAAAGAGTGCCTGCAGCAGCACACAGATCAATGGAAGGGTGTTGCTGATGCATGTATTTGTGGCACTACTGATTGGGTAGTATGCTCAAAAGGATGGAGCATATGGATCCGTGTGTCCATCAACCTCCACTGCTCAGCGCTGAAGGAGACTAGACGTGTCATGGCCATGGTGCAGCATGATGAAGCCCGTCAGTGCATTGTACTATTCCAACAGCCATTCTAAAATGCGTAATGTGGAGTTCCAGCCTCTGGCCACCTCTTGCCTCAGTCAGTGCTCTGGGAGCCTGTTTCTGGACTGCACCCTTTCAGCTGGTTCCTGGCCTTCGTTGATTGACTGAAATGGCTACACAGACAATGGGCAGTAGTCAACATTGGATCTGTTTCACCATTTTTTATAATGAGGTCCTGAACAATCAGTTTTAAGCTGTGTGCATAACATGGCACAGGGTGAAATGAACCATTTACAATTGCCTTCACCATGTTCCTGCCATTGTCTCTGCCAAGGAATCTGACTTTAAGGTTTCAGGGTGTCTGCCACTCCTCAGTTTGAATGTTATACTCTGAGAAAATATTAAGACCATTGTGAAGACTGGAGTCATAATGCAAAGTGTCACCTGTTGTAACTCACCTGCAAGAGGGGAGTGGCTTGACACAATGGGGAATCACAGGGCTTGGAACCACAAACATTTGGTAAATGTGCTCAGTGCTCTGTTATGCACATGGATTATGAAGATTTATAAAATGGGGAGAGAAAATCCTGTTTTCTGATTGGTTATTACCTGTGCATGAAATCTGTTCCATGCACGGGTAATAACAAGTTCCTAAAAGTGGGACTGCATTGAAGAGAAAGAGATATCAATGGGCTGTTAGAATGTTTTTTTTTTAAACTGCTGCCATTTTTTCCCCTCACTAATGCAGCTCACCACTGTCACCGAGTGAACTGCCCAACAGCTGACACCATTCATCCACACAAATGAGCAGCCATAGACAAAAATAACAGCCTTAAATTAAAATAAAGTACTACTGTGTGTGTTACCTTACCATAGCTGCTCCCATTCTTTTAGCTAACTGTTCCCTGCTATCGCTGTGTCACATACCAGCTGCGTTCCCACCTCCACATTTTTTCAAGTCAAAAAATCAGTTTGTGTGTATCTTTTGTATTGTTTTTTAACTGTAGGAAGCTTACTTATAGAAGTTGTGTCAACACCGGCAATAAACAAGTAATCGGGTCTGTCGGTAACGGCACTTACTCCAGCATGGGAAGGAGACTGGCTGCTCATTTCTGCAGTTCTGTTTTGGTTTAAAAAAGAGATGGCCCAGTGGCATGGAGGGTTGAGGCATGTGTGCCATACCTCCTGCCATGCTGGCAACTCATGTTCATGGTGCGAGCGGGTGGCCGGGGATGGAGAGGATCGAGCGTCAGGAGAACAGCTCTCCTCTCCCGGGGGGGGGGGATGGAGTCTGCTGCTTGCCTGGCCCCTAGCAGTAGCTGGAGGTTCGCACAACAAACCAACAGATTTAGGAGGCAGATGGGGGGCAGACACCCAACGTGTTGAATGTGCAAGCATGCGTGGGTCAAACACTGGCATCACTGCATGCCATCGTACTCGAGGGACAGGAAGAAAAGCAGAAAATCCCAACTGTGCAAGATGATGCTGGCCACTCGCAGGCACTGCACCTGGCCAGCGGGCACCTCGTGAAGGCCAGAGGTGAGTCCAGTGGACACTGGGGTGACGGGACTGGGTGAGCCAGTGGAATGGGATCAGTCAGGAGGGGGAGAAAGAAGAAGTTAAAAACAAAATAATAATACAATAAAGAAACAAAGCCAAACCTTTGCACTTCACCACCACCAACAGGATACTGACAAGAAACAAGTTTTTCCGCTCATTGCATAACGAGAAGGTGAGGGATTGCTGAATCCTGCATTCTTGTTTGGTTTAAAAAAAGAAAAAGAAAGAAACAAAACCACACTTTTGCACTCCTCCATTACACTCAACAGCTGGTGTTACACCAACCCTCACCAAAAAATGCTGTTTTTTTCCTCCAGCCAAACAGTGCTTGTTGGGGGCCTGGATAGCGGGAATTATTTTATCAGAAATTCTGATAACAGTCACAATAAGACATGCCGGTGGGGGTGTTGAACGGATTTTACCACACTTCCAGGGGCTGATGGCACTTGGTCTGCAGCCTAGTGCCTCACTACACCCCTGTGTGTGTAATAAAATCTGTTCAACGCACACCCTGTCATGTCTTATTGCTTATGTACCAGGTTACTACACATATTGGTTGTCAGTCACAAGGCAATGGGAAAAGACATAGGACACAAAGGCTTTCAGGTGAAGATACAACTCTAGGTCAGCTCTGGTTGAACAATAAGTACATGATGGTATGTTTCATTTTGGGGCTTCTCTACTCATGCATTGTGTGAATCCAGGGTTTTTCACTAATGAGTAGGTCAGCATATCCACCTCTATTATTTGTGCTAAGCATGCATTCAGTTCTCTTATCACTGGATGATTACAGTGATATTTACAATGTTTAGACATTATCTAATTTATGGGTGGTTGTACTATTGACACAGCACCAGATGGTGGTGTGGTTGTGTACTGTGACACACTTTTGATGTCCATGCTTAGTTTCTTAAGTGGCTGTACTTTTTAAAGAAATCTGGATATAGACTTCAGCTTTGCTGGAGGGAGTGCTAGTTGCTACATGAACAGAAGACATGTTGCACTTGGAAGTGCTAACGCTGATATCATCAGCCTCACCTACTCCTTCTTTCTGCTGCACCAGTCTACTATGGCTAACAACATGCCTTAAACCAAGCTGTGCCTCCCTTCCATGCTGCTGCCATCTTATACTAGAAGTTAATAAATTTTTAAGTGACTGCACTGCCCAAGGTCCCAAGATGGGAACCAGCTTTGGCATGGCTCACTCGAGCTTTGCAAAGATGACATATGACAAAGTTCACATCATTACAATCTAATACAAAGAAGTGCCAGGCTAATGATGTTTGGGACAGTTGGGATGCTGCTGCTAATGCCACTGGCTTAGTTAAAGGTTGCCCATGCTGGGTGGGCATGTTACTCTCTGTATCTATATCACCATTATGATCACCACCCTTGACATCAGCACTGCCTTTGCCCTTTGCATTACGCATTACTTCTGCACTGCCTTGCCCTTGGTGTGACACAATGCTTTGGATGTGGCTCTAAAGCTGTCTACATCCTATTCCACCACCAGCTCATCCGCAAATTCACTATCTGAACTTGAAGGAGAAGGCAGTTTATATTTTGAATGGGTTTTATGGGTCATCAACTGTCGCTCTGAGTCGACATTTTGCAGTGGATTATCGAGATCAGAACAAAATTCACTGCTGCCCAAGTCTATGTCACACTTCTTCATTTCACAAGCTTGCTTAATTTCCTCACTGGTCTGACTCACATTCTTGACCTCCATCAATTCATAGGTGGTTATTTCATGGAATCACTACTGCTCAACTACTCCAAAATGGATGGATGAACACCACATCAAAACAGTTAATTTGTAATACTTTTATTTCTCAAATTCACATAGAAGAATGGCTGGGCAACAGTTCATTGAAACCACCACTTCATCAGGGCTGCTCTACTCATAGTTTGTCAAAGATCCAAAATGATTCACATAAAATATAGAAACATTCATGTACTAATCCATCAAAGCACCTTACCAACAACCAACACACCGTGCTATGGCACCACCACCAAAGTGTTATATCCCTGCTACCAAGTAACATTTTCAACAAAGCATGTCCACTATCCCACTCCTTGAGAGTATTACTAGTCTGTTAATTTACTTACAGTAAGAAATCCCTTCATAGAAATATCAGCTTCATAGTAAAAAAGGCTATTAAAAGTTATATCCAATACTACAGGAACAGTAAATATATGTTTCAGACCACTTCTTGCACATCTATCCATTCACCCATTTCTGTGCAGTCTATCTCTCTCTCTCGCTCTCTCTCTCCCTTATTTCTATACCTTTTAGGATCAAACATTAGAAAAAGTTACACATCAGTTCACTCCCAACTTTTAAAAAAATAGTCACTGTTCATATATGTTGATGTATATTTAGGTATCTCCCTCATTACATTCAGAACACTTTACCCATTTTTAGAGCTGCAGTGGGTGTAGTCCTGTAGACCTCTTGTTATGAGAAAAGGACTCGGTGCATTCCTTCCAATCGAACAACCTATTGGAGTTGCACTACAGTTGCCTCAGCATCCGTGGACCAGTCTGCGTGTTGTATCCATTGAAAGTAGCACTAAATTATCCCCCTCTGCCTGACCCTCCCCCTCAGCACCCACCACACCACACCTCCCCAGAAACATAACAGTGATACTGAGGATGCCCAATCCCCCAGTGTCCTGATGAGGAATCCTCATTTTTTTTTTTGCTTACAGCCATCCCCCCCCCCATTTACTGTGCATGTGTGGTTCTTTCTTTTTAATAAATATGTATTGATATCCCTCCACCTTGCCCTCCCTCTCAGCACCCACCACCCCAACTCCTCCAGAAACATAACACTGAGGGTGACTAGTCCCCTGGTGTCATGAAGAGGAATACTCCATATATTATGTTTTTTTTTCTTTAGACCCTGTAAAAAGAAAAAATCCTTTGATGCCTTTTGCGGCTATAACTACCCCCCACCCAACCTTCCCATTCAGCACCCACTGCCCCGCACCTTCCCTAAGCCCTTACTTTCCCATCAGGGGTCCAACACCATAATCCTCTCTAGACCACAGACATGTCTTCCCTCTTCAAAGCGGGTCCATGAACTGAAGAAACAGGTATGCATTTCAATGTATTTCAATGGGGTTTTGAACTTAGTGGCATAACTTGGTCATTTTTGCATATGTTTGGCTCAAAATTTCAACATGCCTTTTTGGGACCCTGTCTCATGAACAATTGCACTGACATTAGGCAAATCTGTCCTAAAGGTGATTTCATGGTCCCTGTGCAAAATCCCCTTTTGAGCAGGAGTTAAAAATTTCCACTACCCTTGTTCATGAGGTAGGGTCATAAGAAGGCTACAGTATGTTGAAAAGTTGGTGTAATAATATTAAAAAAACAACAAAGTTATGAGCCTACATTGAATTTTGAGAACACAGGCTCATAACTTTCATAATCTTCAATATATTTACTCCAAATTTACAACAAAGCCATTTCTATACAGCACCTCATGAATGTGACAGTTGTCAGTTTTCAATTCCTGCCCCAAATGTTTTTTTACATCCTGAAAGCAGATTTTGCAGTCCCTGCACAAAATCACCTTTCAGGCAGGAGTTAAAAAATTTCTCTACCTTTGTTCATGAGTTGGGGTCATAAGATGGCTATGTTAGATATGAGCATACATTGAAGTTTACGGTCCCTGCGCAAAACCTCCAGGGTAGACTCTCCTACTGCATCATTTTATTCGCTAAAAAATCAGCTTGGGACTCATCGCACCATCCTGCCAGCCTCTTCTCAACCAGGCCACTAAAACCCATGGTACCAGGAGTGGTACCAGAGTATCCCACCGGACCCCTTTTTGCCACATATCTCAGACCCAATGATCTTTCAGGTACTGGGCGCCCAGCCTGTGTAATGCCATCCCCCCAGATGTTCTTGATACCCCTTTAAGCAGATGCTTAAGTAGCACCTCATAACGCTCAGTAGATGTGATTGTCGCACCTAGCTCACCATCTCCACTCTGGTTTTAACAGACAAGTTCAACTTCTAATGACTGCCCTTCAATGATTATTCCTCATCCTGTTCAATTTGTACTATTACGTCTGTAACCGCCTTTGTTCTAATTGTTTCTGACAAGATCAACATCAATTTGATCGCTTTACTTTTGGTTATACCTTTGCATTCACAAATGTAAAAAGTTAATTTGTAACTGTTTGTGTATAACTGGCCTCTGCCTTATTGTCCATATATTACTGTCTCTTTTATACTTATTGTATTTTTTGTTTCTCTCCCCAAACCCTCGCATTGCAGTGTACTATCATGTCATTTTATTATCCTGACGTAGAACCTCCGTAAAAGAATCTTTTGACTCAGAGGTTGTATTCCGAGACTGTAAATAAATAAATAAATTTGCAAATGCAGGGTCATAACTTTGATAATTTTCGATATTTTTATCCCAAATGTATAACACAGCCATAGCTTTACAGCACCTCATGAATGTGACAGCTGTCATTGTTCAAATCCTGGCCAAAATGTTTTTTGACATGCTGAAAGATGATTTTGCAGTCCTGCACAAAATCACCTTTCAGGCAGGAGTTGAAAGTTTTCTGTGCCCTTGTTCATGAGGTGAGATCATAAGAAGGCTATGTTGAAAATCTGGAGTAAAAATATTAAAATAAACAACAAAGTTATGAGCCTACATAGAATTTTGGGAATGCAGGATCGTACCAGGTAAGTTTTAATATTTTTTCCAAAATTTACAACATAGCAATATCTTTACAGCACCTCATGAATTTGACAGCTGTCATTTTTTAAATCCTGGCCAGAGAAGAAAGGGAAACAGCTGAAATTGTTTTTTGCAAGGTATATTTTCTGTCAAATTGTTGTGCAGGTTGTCTTGCTGAAAGGAAGGAAAGCAGTGACCAGGGTGGTGGGTCAGAGCTGTAGCTAATTGTTTCTGGAGGGCACTGGCTTAGTCCTGCCCACCCTGCCCCTCATCACACCCACCCCAAGGGCATAATTTCCTTTATACCAGGGAGTCTGACATCACTTCCCCAAAATGGCAAAGGACATAAACCTGTCATATCCTTAATAGCCCAGCACGCTGTGTAGGGGGTAAATGCACACACATTCTTGCATGCACTAACAAAAAAAAAATTAAGACAGAAAGGGAGAGAGAGACATGTGGGGAGTGGTGCAGTGCACTGGCTGTGGGGAGGCAGTCTTCCAGGAGATGTTCTGGAGGCTGTGATGCTGCCATATTTGCCAGCACCTCACTGGTCTGAGGGAGGAGGTTGCCCATCTCCAGGATGACCTGACGAGGATTCTGGAAACCTCCTCCCCCACCCAGGACTACCAGGGCTGCTGCTGCTGTTGTCTCATAGGTTGCAAAGAAAGAGGAGTGGTTGAACCACGGGGGGCTCAGGGAGGGTGAGGGTGGCAGAACAGAGGAGTATCTCTCCACAATTCATATGCCATTCTGGTGGAAGGTCATTCCTCTATATAGGCACCTGCAGTGAAGACCAAGGAGGATGCTGTGAACCTCCAAAAAGGAGACCCACAGAAGGGTGGCATGGGACCCTACAGGGGAATGAAACAACTCCTGGTGGGGCACTTAGTCATTAGGGGGTAGAACTGGGGAGGGAAGGGGGAGAGAGAGGTAAGGTGCCTGCCAGGCACCATGACTGGAAGGAACAGGATGTGAATCCTCAGGATTGTGGGAGCAGCATGAGAGAGGGCACTGGATGTCATTGTCCACCTAAGGACAAATAACCTGGCTGGAAATGGGATCAGAGTAGTGCAGGAGGAGATTGTGGAGTTGGGGAGTGGCCTTAGACAAGTAACATGCATGGTAACCTTTTTGTAGATGCTGCATGTCTATAGCATGTGTGAGGCTAGGGTACTCCACACCATAGAATTCAATGAATGGTTGAAAAACTGGTGCAGAGCTCAGAGTTTTGGCTTCATTGGGGACTGGGGTTCCAACTGGAGGAATGCAGGCCTATACCGGTGCGATGGTCTGCATCTGTTCAGGAGGGGAACCAGGATTATAGGTGATAGGCTTAAATGCTTAATTGGCAAGCATTTAAAGTAGCCAAGGGGGGAGGTACTGAAAATGAGCGGGAAAATCTCAGCCCCCCCACACAAAACAGGGTAGTTAGTGAGGTAAACACCAAGGTAGAGAAGTCAATAGGGAGCAGGACAGGGGTAAATGTAGAAAAAGGCAAAGGCAGTAAGGACAGAGATGGGGCTAAAAGGGGTAAGGCCATCAAAAAATGGAAGGTGATGAGTACCAATGCCCATAGTCTGGGTAACAAGCTTCCTGAACTAGTGGTCTTGATGGAAGAGGGATGCCTGGATATTGTGGCAGTCACAGAAACATGGTACACAGAGAACCATGACTGGGATATCAACATACTGGGGTACACAATCTACAGGAGGGAAAGGGAGGGTAAAAGAGGAAGAGGAGGAGTAGCTCTCTACAGTTTGGAAGGGAAGAGATCAAAGCAATTGAACTAAAGGGTAAACAGAGAGGAGAGGAGAAGAGGAACTGTGGGTCACCCTGGAGACAGGAAATGGCACCACAATCCACACGGGGGTAATATACAGATCCCCATCTCAGGGGGAGGAAATGTACAAGGAAATGATAGAAGGCATCCTTAGAATGGCAAGAAAAGGGGAGATATTGTTGACAGGGGACCAGAAAATTCCAGATGTTAACTGGAGCACCTTTGCTTCAGCCACATCCAAGAGCAGGGCCATTCTCGATTCCCTACGGGGAGAATGAATCACACAGCTAATGTTGGAACCCACTCAGGAGGGAGCAGTCATTGACCTTGTACTCTCAAATGGGGACAGAGAAAGGATCTCAGATTTAGCCGTGGGTATCCATCTGGGAACAAGCAACCACGAAACAGTGTGGTTCACAATAAACACAACCATAGAGTCAAGCCACACAAAAGTGAGGGTATTGGACTTTAGGAGGGCTGCCTTTGGTAAAATGGGTGAGTATCTCAGAAAAGCACTAGCAAATGGGCAAGAAGGAGTGGTGGAGGAAAAATAGGGAAACTGCAATCACAGAGGCAACAAGCCTTTGTGTGAAGCAAATAAACAAAACTAAGTGAGAGAAAAAAAACACTATGGTTCTCAAAAGATGTTGTGGGGAAGGTTAGAGAGAAAAAGACAGCATTCAGGAAGTATAAGGAAACACACAAGGAGCAGGACAGAGAACTGTACCAGTTAAAGCAGAAGGAAGTGGGAAGCGGGGAAGGCAGTCAGAATAGCAAAGGCCCAAACTGAGGAAAAGATAGCCAACTCAGTTAAGAATGGGATAAAACCTTTTCTAGGTACATAAGGGAGCAAAGAAAGACCAAGGGAGGGATAGTGAGGCTTAATAAAGAGGAGGGGGTGGGCAGAAGGTGACAGAGAAAAAGCAGGGATACTGAACAAATACTTCTGCTCAGTATTCACAAAAGAAGAGGAGAGGGAGGCACCTAAACCAAACAATAAAAGCACTCTAGATTAGAGGGTTGATACCAGTCCATTCACAGAAGAAAGGGTCCTGAAAGAACTCATAAAACTGAAGGTGGACAAAGCAATGGGGCTTGATGGGTTTCACCCCAGTATTCTGAAAGAACTAAGGAGATAACTAGTGACACTACTTACTACCCTTTTTAACAAACCATGGGAGGATCATGTTGTATCTGGGGACTGGTGGTGGGTGGATGTGATTCCAGTTCACAAAAGTTGGAGCAAGGCAGTGGCAGGAAACTAAAGAGCTGTTAGTTTGACCTCAGTGGTAGGGAAAATGATGGACTCACTTATGAAAGAAAGAACTGTTGAGTACCTAGAGGGCAGCAGGGCACAGGATCCAAAGCAGCAAGGATTTACAGCAGAAAAGTCTTGCCAGACGAATCTAATTGATTTTTTTGACTGGATGACCAAAGTAGTAGACTAGAGAGGGGCTGTGGACATACAAACTTATGAAGAAGCCAGCAGAAGAAGGTCATTTGGTCTATCAAGTCTGTTGGTAATGCAGGGTCCATAGCTTGAGCTATGTCCCTACCGTCCCTCCCCACTCCTCCCATTCTCCCTACCCATGATTCTTACTTTCCCTCTATGCCTATCCCAGCTGCCCTTAAAGCTGCCCACTGTCTTCAATGAGATGACCTTTTCCAGCAGTGCATTCCAAGTGTTCACCACCCTCTCTGTGAAGAGGTGCTTCCTGACCTCCCTCCTAAACCTCCCACCCTCCAGCTTAAGATTGTGCCCCTTGTGATATGGTTGCCACTCAGCTTAAAGAGACTCTCCTTATCAACCTTATTTATCCCTTTCAAGTACTTGAATGTCCCAATCATGTCTCCACTCTCCCTCCTGTCTTCCAGGGAGCACATGTTCAGTGCCCTCAACCTCTCCTCATATGCCTTGCCCTGCTGACTGGCTATCATCTTTGTAGCCCTCCTCTGTACCTTCTCCAGCAGGTTAATGTCCTTTTGAGGTGTGGGTACCAGTACTGAACTCCATACTCTAGATGCGGCCTTACCAGTGACCTGTACAAGGGCAGTATAACCTCCTCTCTCCTACTACTGATCCCCCTAGCTATGCATCCCAGCATCTTGTTTGCCTTTGCTACTGCTTTCTTGCACTGTGTGGAGTGCTTCAGGTCTCTAGTGATCATCAATCCCAGGTCCTTCTCCTCCTCTGATGCAGATACTCGTACTCCACCCAGGTGGATGTACGGAACGGCCTTCCAGAGGAGGTTGTGGAGTCAAAAAAAGTGGTGGAATTCAAGCATGCATGGGACAGTCATAAGGCAATTCTAGGGGGTTGGGGTAGGAAGAAGTAGGCTGCTGGTTAACTAGGATCTGCAGCTTATCCATCAGGTAGGGAAATGGGCAGACTGGGTGGGCCAAGCGGTCCTTATCTGCCGTCAAATTCTATGTTTCTATGTTTCTATGTAATACTCTGTCCTCGGATTCTTTGGCTCCAATATGCATAACTTTGCATTTCTTGGCATTGAAGCCAAGCTGCCAGATCCTAGACCACCTCCCCAGCTGTTCCAGATCTTCCTGAAGGTTTCGTATCCCTTCAGCTGTGTACACTCTTCCCACAGAGCTTGGTGTCATATGTGAATAGACACATTTTACCTTTAATGCCATCCTCGCGGTCATTGATGAAGACATTGAACAACACCGGCCCCAGCACAGAGCCCTGTGGGACCCCACTGGTAACCCCTCTGGTGCCAGATAACTCTCCCCCCACCACCATCCTATGGGTTCTGTCCCTCAGTCAGTTTTTCACCCAACTGACCACCTTTTCCCCAACTCCAAGATCCACCAACTTCCTGATCAACCTTTTGTGGGGCACAGAGTCAAAGGCCTTGCTCAAGATAGAGGATGCCTACATAGATTTTAGTAAGGCATTTGACACAGTCCCACACAAAAAATTAATGAGGGAAAGGGCACATTGTTTAACCAGGAGTAGCACACTAAGCCGAAGCTTGTTTTCAGATGTGACCTGGGAGCACAAGGAAGTTAAGTGACTTGCTCAGGATCACACAGTATGCACCTAGGCGGCTGTGGGATTTAAACCCAGGTCTCCAGATCTGCAGCTCAAAGCCTTCACCCACTGCACTATACTGCCTCCTTAACAAACAAGTTAGTCAGCCTGGGAGTTGGTCCCAGGGTGGTAGCCTTCATAACAAATTGACTGGACAACAGGACACAGAGGGTAATAGTAAATGGAGTCCATTCTGAAGAAAGGGGGTTTACTAATGGGGTACCACAGGGTTCAGTACTGGGACTGATCCTCTTTAATGTCTTTATAGGTGACATTGTGGAGGGACTGAATGGAAAAGTATGCCTATTTGTAGATGACGCAAAGATCTGCAACAGGGTTGATACACAAAGGGAGGTGGAAAGGATAAGAAGGGACTTTGCAAGGTTGGAGGAATGGTCAAAAGTATGGCAGCTTAGATTCAATGCAAAGAAGTGCAATGTAATGCACCTGGGAAACAAAATCCAAGGGGAAGAGTACACAAGAGGGGGTAGGGGAAGTACTTACAACAACGAAAATAGAAAGGGATCTGGGGTAGTCATATCAGATGACCTAAAGGTAGGCAAGCAATGTGAGAAGGCAGTAAGGAGGGCTGAGAGGATACTGGGATGCACAGGGAGAGGCATCACCAGTAGAAAACAGGAAGTTGTTATCCCTCTGTACAGACAGTTGGTGAGACCTCATCTGGAGTACTGCGTGCAGTCCTGGAGACCCCATCTCTGCAAGGACATAGGCAGGATGGAGGCAGTCCAGAGGAGGGCAACCAAAATGGTGCAAGGTCTGCACCAGAAGACATACAAAGAAAGACTAAAGAAGCTTAATATGTATACCCTTGAGGAAAGAAAGGAGAGAGGACATGATAGAAACTTTCAAGTACCTTAAGGGAATCAACAAAAGTCCAAGAGGGTAGCATCTTTCAGAAAAGAGATGTGCAAGAACAAGGGGCACAATTTGAAGATAGAGAGAGCAGCTCAGAAGTAATGTGAGGAAGTATTTTTTCACAGAGGGTTGTGGATGCATGGAACAGCCTCCCTGAGGAGGTTGTGGAGTCAAGAACAGTGGGGGAATTCAAGAATGCATGGGACAGACATAATGCAGTCCTAGTGGGGGGTAGGAGGAAGTAACCTGTTGGTTAACTAGGATCTGCAGCTTATCTGTTAGGTAGGAAAATGGGCAGACTGGGTGGGCCAAGTGGTTCTTATCTGCCATCAAAGTCTATGTTTCTATATAAACTGTTTTTTTACATCTAGAAAGGTGATTTCACGGTCCCTGCACGAAATTACCTTTTGGGCAGGAGCTGAAATTTTCTCTGCCCTTGTTCATGAGGTGGGGTCATAAGAATGTTATGTTGAAAATTTGTGTACAAATAAAAAAAAAAAGTTATGAGTCTACATTGAATTTTGGGAATGCAGGCTCATAACCTTTATCAGTTTCAATATTTCCCCCCACAATTTACAACATAGCAATATCTTTACAGCACCTAATGAATGTGACAGCTGTCATTTTTCAAATCCTGGCCAAAATGTTTTTTCACAACCCGAAAGGTGATTTCATGGTCCCTGTATGAAATGACCTTTAGGCCAGGACTTTAAAAAATGTTTTGCCCTTCTTCATGAGGTAGGGTCATAAAAAGGCTATGTTGAAAATTTGGTGTAAAAATATTACAAAACAACAAATTTATGAGCTGTTGCATTTTGCTAATGCAGGCTCGTAACTTTGGTAATTTTCAATATTTTTAACCCAAATTCCTCAGATGCAGCCCTATTGGCTCTGGCCAGATGCTGTTTTTAAAGGCTTTTCTGCTTTTTCCTTTCAAATCTGTTTTTCTCTAGAGGCTCTATGTCTGGTTGCTAGCTTGGTTCTCATTAATTCTAGAAACAAGAAATCAGTTCTGTATAGTGCTGTGCTATATATCCCTGACCACATTTCCATGTGGACAGTAAATGTATCGCTTCAAAAATGTGAGAGACTCTAAAAATGGATGTGTGCATACCTTGCCAAGTAATCCACTTTGCGTGGCAGGATGGCATAGTCCCTTTAACCCTCTCCTATTAAGTGACTTAGAGTGGAGTTCTCATGCCTTCCTAAGGATAATGCATAAATGTTAGGGTATGGTACAATTTGCCCAAATTAGTTTGTAAAGAGAATGCAAACTGCATAGCAGCATAACTTACTCTGTTGGTCTTTGGAACTCGCACCACCATCCAGAATCCTGCAGTGTGTAGGTACAACTGCAGGAAGACATGCGCAGTTAATATTACACATTGCGGGGGGGTGAGAGGCATGACATCATGAATGATGTCTCGCTATGGGACCTCCTCCTACAGCTGCTGCAGTGCAGGAGCTTTTATAGAAAGGTCCATTGCACAGATTTCTGTTATAGTATATGAAGGAAATATGACGTGATGGATCCCTCTGCACTCTGTGGAACCCTGCCTGCTGTAGTGGATTACCCTCCTCCCGGGGCTGTTGCCCACTGATAAAATAATGTTACATTTTGTTTTAAATTCACACTAATTCCACTCTCCACATGAAAAAAACATTTACTGTTCATTTTAAGCATATTATTTGGCAAAACATCATGTTTGTATGAAAAAGAAAAATGAAAGCAAACCATGGAAGACAAGTATACCCTGTTTCATAGTTTTCATAATCAAGCCTCCCAAATCTATTTAGTTACTATTAGCTGAGAGCATGTATCTCACCTGAAATGAGCATACAAACCTACATTAGAGGTACCAGGGTAACCCAGATACTAGAGAAGAGTCTGAATTATTATTTTATCAGAACATGATGACAAATCAGTTTATATTCAGGTCTATGATGTTACCAAAAGAGTGTCTTGTCGCACTTCTCATTCATGCCCACTTCTGCATATGTGCAGTCCATTGAGTGTATTCACTGTAACTCCCTTCTCAAATGTGGATTTTCCCAATATGTTTTTCTGTTCAGAGGCTGTACATGATCCAGTCCCCAAAATTGCAAAGAAGACATGGAATGTCCAGCTGCTTCAAAATGCCTGGTCTCTACAGAGTTCTTATCCTTCCTTCAGATACCACTCTTACGTTCACTGATGTGGACTCTATGTTCTGTCTTGTTTTACCCACATATAGTTTGTCACATGGACATTGCAGAAGGTAAATGACATGGTCCATTACACATGATACATGCTACTTAAACTCATACCTAGCATTCGTGCAATACATGGGTACTCATATTCTGTTTTCCTGCTAGTGTTGCCACATTGGAAACATCTTCAGCAGGGTTAATTCCCTTTTCAAATGGGCCTAGAAGAAGCTGTCTGGTTTTGGTATGTGGGATGTTATGTGTCATGTGTATTAGTTTGTCTCTGGCAGTATGATTCTTTTTTGAGGTTAATGGAAGGATTCCTGAATTTTGTGTTATGGTCACCCCTGCCTGTAGGCCACACCAAATAGCATTATGTTTCTATTTTCACTTAGATGTCTATATGTAGTAGAAAATATTATTCTGTTTCCTATCCTGTCATTTAGTTCTCAATCGATTTTCCTACTGAGGGTCAATGTGTCCTCTGCAGCTTTTCTTTTTTGCAATGTCTTACTGCACCATCTGTCCCTGAATCTCTGCATCATTTCTTTTTTGACCCTTTTATATTAATTCACCCCAATAGAATTTCTCTTAGTATAAATAAGCAGTGCCTTTGGTATACCATGTTTAAGGTTAGGGTCATGGTAACTTGAACAGTGTAAAGTAGTGTTCCTATCCATCTATTTGCAGAATAATGTAGTCTTCAGTCCACCCCCCCCTTTGTAAATGGGTAAATCCAAAAAAGTATATTTTCTCTTTATCTGCTGTCATGCTAAAGTCAAGATGAGACAACCTCCTGTTCAAATATTGATGACATCGTGTCCAGTCATTCTCCTCTCCCTGCCAAATGACTAAAATGTAATCTATGTATCACTTACAGTAGATGACATTTTAAAAAAATGGATTAGTATCTCTGCTGAGCATATGTGTTATAGTATCTCAGTGAGTCAGTATTTCAAATTATTGTGTGTTCTCCCCTCCTCCAATGTTGTACTGCCCCGACCCCCTTCATTTATTCCGACAATCAGGTGTCCACCCTCAGTGCTGCCAAACATCTGTGAAACTGGGTTGCCCAATCTGCAATGTCATCCTGTATATGTAAATAAAAAACTAGTCCTTGAATTCTGTTTTTAAGTAAATTTAAGCTGAAGAGCAGACAACAGTCCATTGATGACTTTTGCTGGTGGCACCCCCAACCCCCACTCAGCACCCCCCACCCCCCACACACCTTCACTCACCTGAACGTGTCCCATGATGTAGATCCACTCTATAATGGGAGATACAGCTTGCTGCTTGAAGCAATGTATGCAGTATGAGCAACTATGATAAGTCAGGCTTAATGTATTTCAGTGTGGTTTGAACTTTTATTCATAACTTTCTAATTTTTGAATATTTTAACACCAGATTTTCAACATTGCTTTTTTGTGACCCCATCTTATGAACAAGACAGTGAATTTTTCAAATCTGTCATGAAAGGTGATTTCACAGTCACTGTGCAAAATTACCTTTTGGGCAGGATTTGAACATTTTCACTACCCTTGTTCACGAGGTTGGGTCTTATGAAGGTCACATTGAAAATTTGTGGTAATAATATGCCAAAACAACAGATTTATGAGCATACAGTATGTTGAAACTTTCCAGTGCTCATGCAGAAGTTTAGTAATTTTCACAGTTCTCACCCCAAATTTTCAGAATAGCCAGTTTTTCACATCACCTCATGAATGTGACAGCTGTCATTTTTCATATCCTGACCAAAACTGGTTTTCATACTTGTGGTGTAAAATGGCATTTTGGGTGGGATTTAAAAGATTTACCTACTGAGTTCATTCAGTGGGTTCATATGAAGGCTATACTGAAAAGGTTGTTGGTAAAAATATTAAAAAACAAAGTTATGAGTGTATGTTGTTGGGACTATTTTCTTCAGTGTAATAATAATTGAGCAATAAATAAACCAGTTTGATGTTTAAAACTTATTTTTTGTGTCCATTACTTTATTTAATTAAGCATTGCCATATGCTAAGTGCAGTAAGACACTCTGTTGTGTGGGTAGTAGTGTGATCAACGCAATTCCAGTTACGCCTCTGAGTGTACAGTAATCACACTACTACCCACACCCTGTTGTGTCTTATTGCTTACAATTGCTTCTAGGTCTGCTTGCAAAAGGGTATTACGTCTGTGGGAGATGTTTCCAATGTGGCAATAGTAGCAGGAAAATGGAATATGAGCATACATATACCAATGCTAGGTATGAGATCCAACAGTACATAATGTGTAACAGACCATGTCATTTACCTTTTTCAATATACATGTGACAAACTATATGTTTAAAAGAACAAGAGAAAAGTTAGTCTGCATAAATGAACATAAGAGTGATATCCGGAGAAAGGATAAGAACTCAGTAGTGGCCTGGTATTTTGAAGCAGGTGGCCTTTCCATGTCTTTGTGAATTTGTGAACTGGAACTTGTACAGTTTCTGAAGCTGAAAATGGATTGGGAAAATCTGCTACTGAGAAGAGAGAAGTACTGCATACACTCAAAGGACTACACAAATCCAGAAGTGGGTCTCAATGAGGAGTGTGACTGGACACTTGTTTGGTAACATTATGGACATGAACGTAAACTGATTTGCCAGAATGCTGTGATAAAAAGATTACTTCAGACTTGTGTCTAGTGCCTGGGTTACTCTGGTACCTCTATGTACATGTACTGTAAGTCTATATGTTCAGTTCAGGAGATATGCGTGTGCTCAACTAATAGTAACTAAATAGATGTGGGAGGCTTGATTATGAAAACTGTAAAACTGGGTATGCTCATCTTCCACAGTTTTCTTTCACTTTTCTCTTTTATACACACATGATGTTTTGTTAAATAATATACTTAAAATGAAAAGTAAATTGTTTTTCCACATGGAGAGTGGCATTAGTATGAATTTAAAACAACATTTAACATTATTTCATCAGTGGACAACAGCCCGGGAGGGTGGTGTACCACTGCAGTATGCAGGGTTCCATAGAGTGCAGGGGATCTGCCACATCTTCTTTCCTGTATGCCACAGGAATCTGTGCAATGGCCCTTTGTACAAGGCCTACTGCAGCAGTGGTAGGAGGTGGTCCCATCATGACACATCATTTGTGATGTCACACTCCCCCTCTGCAATGCAGTATATTAACTGTGCATGACTGCCATTCTAGTACTCTTATACACTATGTGAGATGACAGGAACTGATCTGAGTATATTGGACCATACCCTAACATTTATGCATTATCCATAGGAGGCTATAAGGAGATGTCCACTTCAAGTCACTTAATAATAGGAGAGGGGTACAGGGACAGTGCCATCCTGCCAGGCAAAGTGGATTACTTTGCAAGGTACACACACCTCCAATTTTAGTGTCTCCCACATTTTTTAAGTTATAAATTTACTCTTCACATGGAAATGTGGCAAGGGATATATTGTATGGCACTATGCAGAACTGTTTTCTTTTTTCTAGAATTAATAAGAGCAAGCTAGCAACCATAGAGCCTCTGGAAAAAAAAAACAGATTTGAAATGTAAATGCATACATGCCTTTAAAAGAAAATGGGTGCAGTGTTCTGAATATAATGAGGGGATAACTAAATATACATCAACATATGTGAACAATGATTTTTTTTAAGTCAAGGAGTGAGCTGACATATGAAATGATTTCTAGTGTTTTATTCTAGAGTGCATAGAAGTGAGACAGACTGTATAGAAATGGGTAGAGGGATAGAAATGCAAGAGGTGGTCTTAAACAGATGCTTACTGTTCCTGTAATATTCTATATAAGTTTTGAAAGCCTTTGTTACTATAAAGCTGATATTTCTATGAAGGGATGTATTACTGTAATTAAATTAAGGCAAGGCAAAGTTTATTTAAAAACACCCAATCCCGGAGGCTCTGGGCACTGTGCAAAATAAATAAATACAGCTTCAAAATAACACAAAATGCATAACACATTTAAATTAAAAAAAAATAGCATTTATAACCCATCATATAATTATCATAGTCAGCTAAATTCCATAATTCAATCCCAGAATGCTTGGGAGAATAGGATGGCCTTCAGGCGGGCCTTAGAAATGTCTACAGTAGGGGCTACCCTAACCCCAGATGGCAGCGAATTCGAGAGAACGGGAGTGGCAACACTAAAAGCTCTGTCACCAGCAGATCTCAACCTTGTTCTAAGAATCACCAGGGGGCCCCTACTGGAGGAGCGGAGGGGGCAGACAGAGAAAGCAGGTACAAGAAGGTCTAACAGATAACCAGGGCCCTGCCTGTGTAGGGCCTTGTAGGTGAGAAGACCCACCTTAAAAAGGATCCTCCACCTAACCGGCAGCCAGTGCAATTCATGCAGCATTAGGGTGATATGGCAAAATTTTTGCTGCCCAGTAAGTAGCCGGGCAGTTGCGTTTTGCACTAGCTGCAGCCTATGGAGATATCCTCCTGTGACCTCGAGGTAGAGCGCATTACAGTAGTCAAGCATTGATGTAACTAAGGCATGTATCATGGTAGGGAGGTCCAGAGGCAACACAAGGGGCTTTATCCTGGTGATATTTCTAAGATGGAAAAATCAGGAGTGGACCGCGGAGGATATTTGTGCCTCCATAGTCAAATTCCTGTCCAAACTAACACCAAGATTTTGCACCCAAGAGGAGGCCTTCAATGAAACAGCTCCCAGAACAAGTCCAGTTGCTGAATCAGAGGCCATCCTATCATGCACTCTGTTTGACTCTACCTCCAATACCTCTGTCTTATTGGGGTTCAGTAGCAACCAGCTGGAGGCCATCCAGTCACTAATCTCAGCAAGGCAGCTGTTTAGCCCGTCCACTGTGTTGGATGTTCATGGGGCAAAGGAAAGATATAGCTGGGTATCATTGGCATAACAATAAAAACCCAAGCCATACTTCCTAATGATCCCTCCCAGGGGTAGCACGTACACTGTGAACAATATTGGGGCCAATACTGACCCTTGAGGAACTCCACACGATAGAAGGCTAGGAGTGGAGGAGAAATTCCCCATCACAACCCGCTACCTCCTCTTGGTAAGAAAGGACTCAAACCAGTGGATGACAGTACCAGTGAGTCCACAGAGTTCCCTAAGGCGGTCAAGCAACACACAATGGTCCACAGTGTCAAATGCTGAGGAGAGGTCGAGGAGAACAAGAATTGTCTTATCCCCACGATCTCTTGCACTGAGGACATCATTCTGCACCCAAGCAAGCACGGTTTCTGTGCTATGCCTAGCCTGAAATCTCTACTGGAAAGGTTTGTACAACTCATGAGTCATGAGGTGCTCTTCCAACTGAAGCGCCACTACCTTCTCAACTACCTTTGCCAAAAAAGAAGGTTGGAGATAGATCAGTAATTTGCTCTGACCTCCAGGTCCAAAGATGGTTTCTTTAAGAGGGGTCTCACTAGAGCCTCCTTCAAGGTATCAGGGAAGACCCCCTCAGATAAGGAACACCAGATAATTACAGCAAACACTAGGCCAACGGTGTCAATGCATTTCATCAAGAAACATGTCGGCACCTGGTCCAGTTCACAAAAAGCGTGCTTCAGATTGGTTGCCACCTCAATGACCTCACTTACCTCCACCGGTCTAATCTCCCCCAACCAGGCGGAGTACACTCAGAACACTTTAGGCGACCACTGCCAACTATGACATTGCTGGCTGAAGAAGCCACCTGCCGATACTGGACACTCTGTCCGAGAAGAACCAAGCAAACTCGTCACATTCAGCATTAGTAAAAACCTTCTTGGGCTGAAGACTGGCAGGATGGAGTAGTCTGTCCACAGTCCAAAAAAGTATAGCTGGTCGGTTCTTCCTGGCAGCAATCTCTCTGGACAGGAACACTGCCTTCTTATGGTTGATTGCCCCCTGGTATGCATTATAATGTACACGCAGGACCAGTTTGTCCCTCTCCAGGCTGGATCTCCTCTAGCAGCGATCTAACCTCTGACCCTTCCTCTTCATTTCCATGAGAGCCCCATCAAACCATGAGGACTTCAGGTAAGAAGATTTAGGTCATACACAGACAGGTGTGAGGGAGTCAATGGTGTCAGACAACACCTTATTATAGGTATCAACCCTAGCACCAATGCCTCTGATGCATGCATCACCCACACTAGATAGATGAGCCACTGCCAAAAAAACCCTCAGGGGTCAATCCCCATTAAGGGTGACAGATCATCATCTCAGTAGGGAGAGGGCATCCATTGGGAGCCCCAAACATGAACTGCACTGTGCAATGATTGGACCAAGCTACTCAATCAATCGAGATTGTCTATTTCAAACCCCAGTGAGAACACCAGGTCCAACATGTGGCCGTCCTGATGTGTCGCAGCAGCAACGACTTGTGTCAGGCCCAGAGAGGACATAGTCTGGAGGAGGTTATGACTAGTTAACAGACTAGTAATACTCTAGAGGTGGTCAATGGGATAGCAGACATGCTTTGTTCGAAAAGTTGTGTGATGGCAGGGATATAACACTTTGTTGGTAATGTTGCAGCGCTGTGTGTTGGTTGTTGGGAACACAGAGATGATCTGATGGATTAGTACATGAATGTTTCTATATTTAATATGACTCTAGCTAGCATCTTTGACAGATTGTGAGCACTGTGGACCTGATGAAGTGGCAGTTGCCATGAAATGTCACCAAGCCATTTTTTCTGTGTAAATTTGAGAAATAGAAGTATCACAAATGCACTGTTTTGATGCGGTGTTCATCCATCCATTTTGGGGTACTAGTTTGTGCAGTCCTTGGATGACCCATAATTAAGTTTTCAGTTTCTTCAAAAGAAGAGGGGCCACCTGGATGCATCCAGGGAATAAACACTTCTCCCCACCACTCCCTCAGGTTTTGCTTCTGTGCCTCCTCTTTTGCTTCTTCTGCAAATATCTGGCTGCTCCTTAGTCACATACTTGCCTAAAATTGTCGGCTGTGTCTCATACTCATATTCCCCCCAACCACAAATGATCCACCCTGTGACTGTGACATCTGCATAAGCATTGCAGACACATCTGACACAGTTTTTCATGATGTATGAATGGCCTGAACAATCACACACCTGTATGGGATGCCGTTAGGGGCATAATTCAGAATCTCTGTCTGTATACACTATATAGTAAAAACATACACTATGTAGTAAAATACATACATCATATAGTGAAATATAAGCATCATATAGTGGAACACATACACTGAGTAGTGTACTGCATACACTATGTAGTGAAATACATACATCATACAGTGAAATGCATACACTGTATACTGAAGTGCATATGTCATATTGTCGTATATCAGTTGTTTACAATCAGAATAAATGTAACCAAAATGTCTAAAATGAATTAACAATTGTCATATGCTGCTGATCATTGTAGCTGTGAAAATTACTGTATATGTATGTTGTACCTCTGTAAAAGTTCCATTATCTGTCATTTATTCTGGTTTGCCCCTGAAAAAGGGACTGTTATGGTCCCAGTGGGCCTACCTGGTTACCAAAATTAAACAAATCAATAAATATTGTGAAACACATACATTATATAATGAAATGGTTGTATTAGATAGTGAAATTCATACACTATCTACTGAAATACACATACTAAGTACTGAAAATACACATACACTATATACTGAAACAAGTACATTATGTATTGAAACATATACAGAGGCAACAGAAGCCTGCACCAAGACATAGAGTAAGAGGAGTACAGCAAGAAAACCATGCTGGTTTAACAGCGAGGTAGTGGAGGTGGTGAGGGCAAAATGAGAGGAACACCAGAGGCATAGGAGGACAGGGAAGGAAGAGGACAAGGAGGAGGAGGAGTATGCAAGATGTTCCAGGGAGGTGACCAGAAAAGTGAGAGAAGCCAAAGCCCAGAGGGAGCTGAGATTAGCACAGGTAATTAAGGAGGGGGGAACTTTTTCAGATACATGAGGGAGAAAAGGAAGTGCAAGGAGACAATAGCGAGGATAAAAAAGGAAGGGCAGTGGACAGAAAAGGGGGAGGAACAGGTGGAAGCACTGAATGAATACTTTTGCTCAATGTTCACGGAATAATAGGGGGGACTGCTACCACCATGAGCTGGGAGGGTGGGGATGGAGAGGTGGTGAGAGATAGAAGGATTGAGGGAGGTAGAGTCCTAGAGGGACTGAGGGCACTGAGGGTAGACAAGGCACCAGGGCCAGATGGGATCTACCCCAAGGTGCTGAGGGAGATGGCGGAAGTGTTGGCAGAGCCATTGGCAGATCTGTACAGCACCTCACTGGAGTCAGGATATGTGCCACTGGACTGGAGAGTGGCACATGTAGTGCTGTTAAAAAAGAGCAGACCAAGGGACGAACCAGGTAATCATCTGGTAAAGTCTCACCTCCATAGTGTGCAAACTCATGGAAATGATACAAAAGGAAAGACTGGTGTTGTACCTGGAGGACAATGGCCTCCAGGATGTGAGGCAGCATGGGTTCATTTCAGGGAAGTCCTGTCAAACCAACCAAATACAATATTATGACTGGGTGACAGGAGGGCTGGATAAGGGTCATGCGGTGGATGTTCTTTACTTGGATTTCAGCAAGGCCTTTGATTCTGTGCCTCATGGGCAGGTTGGAGGGAAGCTAACTGATGTAGGTGGAGGGGCAAAAATCATGAACTGGATTGCAAGCTGGCTGAGTGGGAGGCTGCAACTGGTACTGGTGGGAGGGGAGCTCTCAACTCCGAAGCCATTGATGAGCGGGTGCCACAGGGCTCTTTGCTAAGACCAATAGTATTTGGGCTTTTCATATCAGACATTGTGCATGGGGTGGTGAGCAAGATAAGTCTGTTCACAGACGACACGAAAATGGGAGCAGTGGTAGATGTAAAGGAGGGATGGAAGCAGCTGCAGGGGGACCTAAACAAGTTAGAGGAGTGATCAGAGAGTTGGCAGTTAGGGTTCGATGTAAAGAAGTGTAAGGTTATGCACTTTAGGGCAAAGAACCCAAGGGGAGAATACTGGCTGGGTGGGGTTAAGCTGGGGATCACAGAGGAGGAGAAGGACCTAGGGGTAATGATAACAAGGACCATGAACAATATTGCCCAGTGCAGGAGAGTGGCTGCAAAAGTGAACAAAATGCTGGAGTGCATAGCTAGGAGGTTTTTGTCCAGGTGAAGAGAGGTGATTATGTCCATCTACAGGTTGCTGGTAGGGCTGCACTTGGAGTATTGTGTGCAGTTTTGGAGGCCATACCTAAAGCGTGATATCAGACTACTGGAGGGGGTGTGGAGGAGCGCAATGAAGATTATATGTGGAATGGAGGGGAGAGAGTATGAGAGTAGGCTGGGAGACTTGAAAATGTACACCCTGGAGGACAGAAGGGACGGGGGGGGGGCATGATAAACACATTCAAGTATCTGAGGGGAATCAATAAGGATGGGACAGACAGGGTCTTTAGGCTAAGGAGGGAGAGGGATACCAGGGGACACAGGCTAAGAATAGAGGGGGAACGATTTAGGAGGGACATGAGGAAACACTATTTCACAGAGAGGGTGGCAGCAACATGGAATGTACTACCAGAATGGGTGGTATCATGTAAATCTGTTAAGAGATTTAAAAGGGCATGGGACAGGAAGCAGAGGAGAGTGAGGGTGGGGGAGGTGGGGGCGGCAGTGGGATGACAAAGGGGAGGGGGTGAGGCAGCTGCAAATTAGGGGTGCTAGCTGCACACTCGAACAGAAATAGATAGACTGGGTATTATGTTTCTGCTGGCACATTTGTATGTTCATATACACTACCTATTGAGATACATACACTACAGACTGAAAAATCCACATACACTATCTACTGAAACAAATACACTGTATATAGGGGTGGGCAAAGTGGCAAATTTGCTCCTCAAAGTAATTCGTGGAGTAACGAGGAATCTGCAAAGTATTCTGCAATGTAAAGTGGAGTATTTCACGTCATGATGAAGAACACAAAGTCCATTGAAACCAATGACTTTGCGTTATTCTGCCTTCCCCAAACCTCTTCTCCACCAATTTTAAAGCGAAGTACATTGAAATCAATGTAATTCGCATCACTTCACCTTGTTATTGAGCTTCAGGGCAAATTTTGCAGTGCTTCATGGGATTGCAGGTCACATGGGCTCTAGATTGTTCTGCACAACCTCAGTTCTGTGTAGTGTGTGTGTAGTGGAAGATGGAGACAGTTTCTTCTCAGAGCTCTGCGATTCAAATCCTGTAAAAGCTGTTAAAAAAGCCTTTTTGAGCCATTTTTTTTCTCAAAATTTAGTACATCGATTGTAGGAAAACCTCCTGTGCTCATATCATCGAGTGTTTATTGTTTGTGTGTGGATTTTGAATGTTAATTTAGAACAGTCAGTCTGTGTACTGTGAACTGTGCTTTGAGAGAGGGGCGTATCTGTGGTGTAGGTTAATTAACTGGTAGAAAAAGGCAGTCTTTCTGTTTTGGTTATATTTTTCTTGTATAACTGTGTACACACAGTAATATTTTCAGTGATTCTTGACTTTTTTTGCTGATTGTTGTGGTGCAGCAGTGTATAATTATAGTTTGTTTAAAACATTTGGCTATATTACTAAAGGTTTTCAATTTGCTACACATTACATGTAGTGTGTGTGTGAGAGTGTGTGTGCGATGCATGCCATTAAATCAGACACCTTTTATTGTGCCACAGAGTAGTTGCAGCAGTGTGAACCTGCTATCCACCTCACCTGCATGGATTTTTTATACTGCTTTGTGGTATCTTTACTGGTAGTCGACTATTACTGCCATGCACTACCCCCACAACCAGCAAGATGTATTCTTTTCCAAATGTGGATTTGTGACTTGTGAGCACTGGTTAGGTGTTGCTGTGCCTTTGCGTCTGTGTCTCTTGAGTGCACAGCGCAATCTTAATCTGTCTGTGTGTTTGCAGTACACCATTAATTCTGGGGGACTGCATTTCTTGTTATGCTCTCATTTCACTTCGTCAGCTCTGGAGAATTTTCTGGACACAAGACAGTAGCATTTTGGGGATGCATATTAATTCTGGTGACTGTATGTGACCACTGCGAGCTTGACGGAGTCCACCATTAATTCTGGGAGGCTTTGCATTTCTTGTTACCCTCTCATTTCACTTTGTCAGCACTGGGGAATTTTCTGGACACAAGACAGTAGCATTTTGGGGATGCAAATTAATTCTGGTGACTGTGTGTGACAACTACACACATGACTGAATGTGCCATTAACTCTGGGAGGCTTTGCATGTCTTGTTACACTCTCATTTCAGTTTGGCAGAACTGGGGAATTTTCTGTCCACAAGTCAGTAGCATTTTGGGGATGCACATTAATTCTGGTGACTGTGTGTGACCACTGCGCGCATGATGGAGTGCGCCATTAAATCTGGGAGATTTTGCATTTCTTGTTTCACTGTCATTTCACTTCATTAGCACTGGGGAATTTTCTGGACATAAGATGGTAGCATTTTGAGGATGCACATTATTTCTGTTGACTGTGTGTGACCACTGCACGTATGACTGAGTGTGCCATTAATTCTGGGAGACTTTGCATTTCTTGTTGTGCTCTCATTTCACTTTGTCAGCACTGGGGAGTTTCCTGGACACAAGTCAATAGCATTTTGGGGATGTACATTAATTCTTGTGACTTTGTTTGTGGGGGCTGCCAATATTGTTGTCACTTCACCTTACTTCACGTTAAGAAATGACAACGCGAAGTAATAATTACAAGGCAAAGTGAGCCTTTTGTATTGGCCACTCTGTAGCGGAGTGACAACGCGAAGTGAACACGAAGCGAGATTTAAATTCACTGCATCTCTAACTGTATATTGTAATGCATACACTATATAATGAAAAAATCCTCATACACTATATAGTGAAACAAATACACTACATATTGAAATATATACACTGTATATTGAAACACACTATCTATTGAAAGAAATACACTATACATTGAAAAATCCACATGCACTATATTTTGAAACAAATACACTATATAGTGAGACACATACACTGTATATAGAACATCTACATACACTGTGTACCGAAACAAATAAACTATATAGTGAAACAAATATACTACATACTGAAATTAACCCTGCCCCTGGAACGGGCTGCCCCACACTCATTTTCTGCTGCATTCAGGGAACTGCTGGCCTGGAGAGATGTCTAAAGCTGCAGAAGGTAATCAAAACAGGGCTATCACCTATTCTACTTCTTTATGAGCTTTTCCATCTTGGTTTGCTTGCACACCTTTGATTCAATCTCAGAACAATATGAAGTGACAAAAAAAAACTTTTGGAACTAATTTAAATATACTGTAGTGTATTCTTTTTACTGAGTGCTGCCTTCATTTACTGTTAAAACATATATGTATATGAAGTTAATACTTAGGATAGTCATAATATATCACTTTTATATGAAACACAGGGGATTGTATGCATTTTTCTGTTGTAAGTTTTGACCATATTTATGTGTAATTAATTATGATGTTAGAACAGCAACTTTTCTGAGCTGAATGCTTGGGAAACATTGCAGGAACATTGACAGTGTAAACAAAAAGCTTTCCTAGTTTGTAGTCTACACAGTTTTTTTTATTTAGTTTATTTTTATTTCAATGTTTTGTTTAATAAAGGTTCTTGGTTAAGAAACAAAAATATGTATTTTTGCAGCAAGAACTTACGACCCAGTTCTTGTTGGGTGCTCAGCTGGGATATGCATGATTTGCACTGTTCTGTTCTGAGTAACTCTGCATCTTGATGCCTCACTGGTGGCATGCTCAGGCCCTAGCCTCCCAAAAACGTATCTGCGGAGCACTGCAAGGTGGACAGAGCTTTGTCCGGCACTCAGTCTCCACTAATAAGCCTGTCCTGGTTTAATTACATACAGCATACCCTACTTATATGGTATGACTGTGTTATGTGGTTTCAGCTTCTCAAACTGTGTATTATTTCTTTCTTTTTCCATAGAGATTTTTACCTCATTTGTCACCCAGTGAGCCTCTTGCCCACTGGAATCCATGACATGATGGTGACAACTTTTTTCTGATGGATTTATGAGGCTGGTGAGCAACCCCCCAGTCCATTCACCCTGGGCAATGGACATCCCGATGGTGAGGCCAAACCTATATACTTAGTCTACACCAGAGGACACCTTGGTGTCATGGCCAGGTGCTGCTCCAGCTCCTGACAACACTCTCAGTGTCGGTGAATGAGGCTTTGCTGGCTGCGACATCAGATCCCCGCCTGGCACTGTTCATGGTGCCAGGAGAGGGACTGCTGCTAGTGCTGGGCAGCATCCTGTTGCAGAGACAGAGGTGTCACTCTCTGACTGAAGTAACCCTCATGGCTCTGAAGAGGAGGGTGATGCCAGGCCCCATGATGAATGTGGCTTTGACTCTGGGGTATATCCTGGGCCAGTCTCGAGGTGTGGTGCCGGTTACAGTGCCACCTCCAGGTCTGTCCCTGACTCTGGTGGCACTCGCTGCACCAGACCAATTTCAGACACTGCTTGTGGTGTCAGAAGCTGGGCTGATCTGGGGTGTGCTGGACCTGACACCAGGCCAGGCACCAAGGGCAGCACCTGCCACAAGGCTGGGTCAGGGGGAGGTCCTGTAACTAGGCTATTTTCTGACCTCGAGTTCAGTGATGGAGTCAACACCAGGCAGGGGTTGGGTACTGAGTGACTTGTGGAATTCTCTCCTTGTCCTATGGCTGAGCCCATCTCTGGTGAGGACCAGAGCTGCCCCGAGGGCATTGAATAGTTCCGCTCTCCTCAAGTGGAGATTTTGCCCTATGGGCATAGTATACCGTGACATGTGCGACTGCAACTGAGTGAACCATAAAATGGTGACTCAATTGCAGTGCATATTATGGGGGCTACTGATGAGGTAGGGCAACCAGATGGGGTGGGTTGGCGCATATAGCAACAGGATGTCATTACACGTATGCACGCAAGGTGGGTGGGAGCAAGCACACTCAGTGAGGAGCAGGAGAAGTTTTGAGCGGTGGTGCCACAATGGGCTACTGAGCTGGCCCCATGGTGTGGTGGGTGGGTTCATAGCTTGGGTGGGCAGGGTGCTGGGTTCAGGTCTGGGCGCAGGTGTATCTTTGTTGTGCCTGGCCCAGAATTTTGTTTTTTAATGTTTTGCATCCCCCCGACATGCACCCCCCTGGAGTTGAGAATCCTTAAGTAGGGGGTGCAGGGGGGCACAGTCCCCCACATAAAATGTTTAAAATGCAAGTCCCTAGTACCATATCACTGTGCACTCAGGAGTCAGAGCCCCGAAATTGATTTTCGGGGCTCTGACATCACCATAACGGTGATCACCTTTTGGCAGTCGCCGTTATAACGTGGAACCCTGGGCAATGTCAAGGTAATTTCTTTTCTGTAGGCCAACTATCCTCAGCCAAGTTTGTCATTCCTTTCCCTAGGGCAAGGTCTGCTGAATGATCCCACAGCCCAGGCATAGACAATACAGCCACTGGCTCTTCTCACCTTCCTAGGGCTATGCCACCCTTGACTGAACTCCCAAGTATCATGTGTCCTCTTGGTTCCATCACCTGGAGTCACCATGGAAGCACAGCTGGTATGCTGTTCCATTACCATACCAGTGCTGATTGTGTCCAGTTCCTGTATGGTCCACAGCTGCCACCCGCTTCTAGGTCCAGCACCTTCTGTCCATCTACATCCTCAGAGGGCACAGAATCATCCTTGCACCAGTCCTTGGTCTCTGGGTGCACTCTGTACCAGGGATTCCTGTTGGACATGCTGCAGGTGCTGGACACAGACACTATTGCCACTCATAATACCCTGTCAATAGAGCCAGGGTTCTCCAGATTTTAGGGTTTCTAGTTTGGTTCTGGTTTTACAGTGTAGGATTCTGGTTCGGTTCGGTTCTGCTTAAAAATTACTTGTTTGGATTCTGGTTCAGTTTGGTTCTAGGCTTTCAGTTTATTTTCTAGTTTTGGTTCAGATCCGGTTCTGAATCAAGTTAAGTGTTACTAAATTCACTTTATATTGCCAAATTATACATTATAAAACGTGGAGACAAGACAACTGATTTCACATTGTTAATTTTATTCAAATCAACATTAACTTTCAGTAAAAGAAACTAAAACCAGGCAAGTACAAGTTCAGATGCAAAGTATAAATGTTCAAGTATTTAAGAAATACAGAACAAGCAAGTGTGTTAACTGATATGTGAGACCTTTGGTCATCTAGAACTTGCT
Organism: Neoceratodus forsteri; assembly: GCA_016271365.2. NCBI lineage: Eukaryota > Metazoa > Chordata > Ceratodontiformes > Ceratodontidae > Neoceratodus > Neoceratodus forsteri. The sequence continues at coordinate 1,682,317,509 of CM057450.1, read as the reverse complement.
TGCAGAATGAGAACACTCTCACACTGCTACTGCTGCTAGCTAGCAATCATAGGTACTTCTGTGCAAGCTTTGCTAGTTTTGGGAACAGGTGTATTTCCTGTCTTATTCCAGAATTCAAGGCAGTTGTCAGCATAACTGTCATGTTCTAAATATGTTTTTAGTTCACTGGATGACAGTGATCTGGTTGCTGTAATGAAGAAGGACCACCTAGACTGGATAGCATGTCCTTGACATCAGTTTTTAGCCTTTTTTGTTGGTGGCTCATCATCACTGGATTTTGCTTTGATATTGACAGTCATTACTGACTTTGGTAAAGAATCATTTCACAATCAGTAGGCAATACTTCACACAGCTGGAGAAGTGTACAATAGCATAGATAGACTACTGCTCATTGTGGGTTCTCCTCATCTCACGTGGTCTGGGTTCAGGTTCAGTTCAGGTTCGTCTGTTTTTTTGTTTTTAGGATTCTAGTTCAGTTCGAATCGGGCAAAAATTTAATGGATCTGGTTCAGTTCAGGTTTGATTTTCAGAAGAACCCTGGTTCTAACTGTCTACACAGCTGGAACTCCTAGAAGCTTTCAATGATGACCACAACATCATCTCTCCTTAACCAAGGGCCTTCAAGGAATGCTCAAGGACAGTTTGGAGACATCACTTTGTGCTATCTCCAGCCCTCACAGATATCTACTAGTAGTACTGTGAACCCACAGGCTCTGCTGGTATAGTACCTCATGCAACTTCAGGGATTCAGGTCCTGCAGACCCCATTTGGGCCTTGTCGCTCAGTGCATGACCAACATCCTGATGCAGACTCTGTGCAGACAGATTCATTAGGGAGGAAGGTTTTCACCTTGGCTTACACTACGATGTGCATCTCAGCTCATCAGGCACACCTGGCAGCTTATAACAAGCAAAATAAAACCACCCCAACTGGAGGCTGTCTGTTGGGATTGTTGTCCAGGATCCCCTTATGGAAAGGTAGGATGCATGTCTGACCTTTTGGGCATTTTGTGCAATAAATCAGTTGCTACAGCACTATAAATGAATATTTGTGTGCTGGTTTGCTTCTTATTTGGGCTGGTTGGATAGTGCTAGAATTTTTTGCTGTTGCTCAGCTTATAACAAGCACCTGTGGGTGCAGCTAGGACAACTCCTAGCTGCCATGCCACACACAGAGTTAGTTAGGCAAGCCATCTGCCTTTCTGCCAGGGGCCCGGAATTGATGAGGCACCAGACAAGAGCATTTTATGATGCCAATGAGGTGTCCACCAGGATGGTGGGAACTGGAATTTGCATTCAGTGGACAACATGCCTTCACCTTTCTCAACTGGCACCTCTGTCCTGGTGAAAGGTGCTAAACTCTCATTTCCAGGGGACTCACTTTTTCCGTTGGAGAGTCAGGTGGGAACTTGGTGGGGGGTGTAACTACCTCCCTGAGTCAGACGGAAATGTTGGGGGCATTACTACCTCTTGAATGACTCTGAACATTCATGGGCCTTGCCAGGCCTGTGAGGAGCCCCTTCCCTCAGGTGTTCCCCCACATGCAGAGGACTGAGGATGACATTACCCTCAGGGTGAGCCAGCTCCTTTCTAATTGGGAAGCTTGGTACTCTGATCTATGTGTATGAATTACTGGGTGAAGATTGAGTCAGGGAAGATATGAAAATTACATACTCACCATAACTGTTTATCTTCCTGAATATCTCCACCATTGATTCAGATGTCAATGCTGCATCCACAGCTCAACTGTAAGCCAGGGACTAGGATAGCTTACCCTGTATGTGCTGGTAGCTGTACTACAACCCATCTCCTTTGCAATGACCCTTACTGGTGGTCACTTGTTAAAAAAAAGAGGGTTGGGCATCCTGATGCCCACCCTTACAAAAAAAAAAAAGGAAGCTTCCCTTACCACCACCAAACAAACAAACAAAAAAAAGATCCCTTTTCCTTTCACGGAGTGGGAAGGTAGCTACTTTTCCTCTGTTTCTTCTCCTTCCTATTCCCTGCCTAGGGTATATCCCTATGGCGTATATCCCTGCTAGTTGCTATATAGAACATATGCCCTGCTCACTATCCGATCTAACTCCACAGAGCAGATGCTCTAGCTGTGGATGGGTACTATGCACTTGCTTGGATCAGTGTACTAGCCTCACACACGTTACATCCCTGTGGTTGAGGGGATGTTCTTCTCATGTATGAATTTTATTGGTTGGTATCTCATGTCTCTTTCTTTGTGCGCTGATGTTGCCCACTCCACTTGGAGCATGCCAGACGAGATAGCCACATCTTGACTTCCCAGGGCTACTAATCCTGCAACTCCAATGCTACTCCCCTTTTCTCTGGTTCCTAGGGAATACAGGCTGTGAATTTACTTTCAAATCTACTCAAACTTATCTTGTAGCATAGGGCTATTACCTTTTGGAAGTCCACATGTCATTTTCTATTGTTTGGCACTTACCATCTCATTTGTACAGGGGTCACAATTGGGCTACCCCTTCTGCTATTTCTACCAGAGCCATTTGCTAAGGATTCTGCCCTCTCTTACCTATCACTACTTACTCTCTGTCTGGCTAGTGATTAGAGGCTCTGGCTGCTTTTTAGACCCACTACTCTTGTGCCATCTGGTAGGCCCATCCCTTAGCCTCTCGGTTGTTAGTTGGGTTCCATTTTTGTTTATTTTATATCCTACATCCTTTTACTATCACTTTGGGCTAGAATGTCTGTAGTCCTCCCTTTATTTGCTTTCCTCCTTTATATATCTTGCACAGGACCATCTTGTAAATAGGACCTTCTGGTCCTAATGGTGTGATGCACCATCAAGTCTTATATAAAAATAAAGATTTTTACTACTGATTATTTCTCAATTTTGTTTCTCTTCTGGCAAAAAGAACTAAGGTGTTTGAGGGAGCTGACAGCAGTTATTGGCTGGTGTATAGCACCACGTAGGTACATGCTGCATGTACGCGGCACCAGTAGCTGATGTTGGCTCCCTCCTTAGAGGTGAAAAAAGCTACCACAGGGCCCTAGTACCTCTGGCTCTAGATCCACATGTCTGAATTAATAGTGAAGATACTGAGGAAGATCAACAATTGTGCTGAGTATGTAATTTTCATTTTTCTACCTCTGGGCAGCCAAGCATGCAATGACACCTGTGGTTGTGGAGGCTCACATTTGCTTTGTGCCTGACTGAGCCCTTCACCTTATGCTTCCACGCTGCCCTGCCACCCATCCTCTGCTAGGTGGCAGTAGAAGAGCGGGCAGTCAGACACCCGCTCCGGAAGAGAAGAGCAGTCCTTGGGATGCTCAATCCTCTCCCTGGCTGACCCCTGTACGACCCAAGTCCACTCCCAAAATTAGGTTGCTAGCATGGCAGGCAGTAATGCAACCACTGAACCACCAAGGCAGCCCTCCAGACTGTGTCCTTGTAAGTTAATAAAGGTGGCATGCAGATGAAAGAAGAAGAAGAAGAAACTGCATTTTAACTACAGTTGTTATAAAGGTTTTTAGTCACATCACAGTGTTTTGAAATTTGATAAAAGCTTTGCAGTCAAAATAAGATGGAAAAAATACATAAAGAAACAGATAAGATAACCCTTCTTTAATTTACTTTCTGGCCAAGATTTTTAATCAATTAGGCCACGATTTTCAGAAGTTTAGCACAGCACTGAACATATTAGCACTGCGCTTGCTGGGAATAGCATAGTTGTACAGGTGCCATGTTCTGTGGCTCTCGATGCTTACCTGATCATACATATGTACATATGTGCAACTGCAACCTTGTAAATGAGGGCTCCCCTACTACATACAGTGTACAGTGTACAGTGCTGTATACAAATGTTTTGAACGCACTAAACACCTTAAACTACAATGCCGTTTACCACTTCCAGAACCCTGCCATCACTGGAGCACACGGTGTGCATTGTCACCCCATCTCAGGTCACCATTCTGAAGCCAAGTAGTATAATACAATGATCCCTGGCATCTAAGGACTTCCCCTTCTCTGACTGCAGTTTAGATTGCCCCGATTAGTATAGTAAAATGATCCCTGGTGTCTAGTGGTCCCCCCACTCAAAATTGCCATTCAGATGCCACAATTATTATAATAACATGGGTAGGAAACTGGTTGAAAGAGAGGTAGCAGAGGGATGTGATCAATGTTGTCTAATCAGAAGTGAGGGAGGCCTTCATGAATGGGGTACCACAGGGATCTGCCCTGGGTCCTGTCCTCTTCAGTATATATTTATCAGCAACACTGGAGAAGGAATTTGGGGCAAGATGTGTTTTTTTTTACAGATGACACTAAGCCCTGTGGGAGAGTAGATACTGATGAGGGAAGTAAGGAAATGTAGAGTGACCTGCGAAGAATAGAGAGAGGTGCTCTAAGGTTTGGCAGTTGAAATTCAATGTCAAAAAATGCAAAGTGATACACCTAGGGAAAAAGAACATCAGGAGAGAGTACCAGATAGGAGGGGTAAAGTTGAGTACTACAGCTGAGGAAAGGGACTTAGGAGTCATCATTAGTGACTCCCTTAAACATTCAAGCCAATGCAACAAGGCCTATAGCAAGGCAAACAAGATGCTAGGATGTATCAGAAGGGGGTACTAACAGTAGAAAAAGAGATTGTTGGTGAGGCTGCACCAGAAGTACTGTGCCCAGTTCTGGAGTCCTCATCTCAAGAAAGATATGGACAGACTGGAGATGGTGTAACAAAGGGTGATCAGGATGATTCAGGGCTGGCAGGGCAGATCCTATGAGGATCAGCTCAAGGCACTGAACATGTTCTCGCTGGAGACCGGACGAGAGATGGGTGATATGATAGAGACCTGCAAGTTCCTGAATGGAATAAACAAGGGGAACTGAGAAGAACTACTTAGCATGAGTAACAGTTCAAGGACATGGGGGCATGAGTGGAAACTGATGGGAGGGAGGGAGGGAGAGAGGCTAAAGAGGGATATGAGAAAGTTTATTTTACAGAAAGGGTGGTGGAAATGTGGAATAGTCTGCCAGTCGAGATGGTGGCACCAAAACCATAAATGATTTCAAGCATAAGTGGGACAAAAGGAAGGGCTGAATGAATACTCAGGGCGGTAGTAGTTGGGAGGGGAATGAGAGTGGATAGCGAAGTCTAGCACCCTCTATGGACAATAGGTCCCTGGGTTTAATAGGGAACTAGGGGCAGACCGGATGGATCATTGGTCTTTTTCTGCTATCGTTGTCTGTATTTCTATGTTTCCGTGGTTCCTGGTATCTAGTAGTCGCTCCCCTTCCAATTGCAAATCTGAGCCCCCTCCCAACCTCACTCACCCAGGTCCCTCCCCCTCCCATTGGCCCCCCCACTTACCCAAGATGGCAGCCACCCCCTGTGACTGTGATTGGTATAGCCCTCCATTTCATTACTTTGGCCCAGCCACTGTCTGAGTAATAGGGAGTGAGCATGCGCCTACTGTAGAACATCTGTTTCTACATTAGGTGTGTACTCACTCCCTGTCACTCAGATGGTGACCAACTGAGGTGGTGAACACAGGGGCTGGGCCTGTCACTGTCACGTTGGGGGGCTGACAGCTGGGGTAAGTTGTGGGCCACCCTGGGAGGGATGAATGGAAGGATCTGAGTGGGTGAAATGGGGTGGGGGCTCAAACCTAAGATCAGGGGGTGGACTAGATGCTAGGGATCATTTTAACATACTTATCAGGGGCATCTGAACAGTGATTGGGGGAATACTGGATATCAGGGATCATTTTAATATAGTAAATGGGGGGGCATCCAAAAGTGATCAGGGGGAGCTACTAGATGCCAGGGATCATTTTATTACAATACTTGGGGGCATTTGAATGGCGATCAGGAGGTGGGAGGTGGCACTGCTCTTCACATTGCCTCCATGCAGTCATGCACAGCGGCACTGTGTGGAGATGCTAGTGAATCCATAATGGCATGCAAATGGCCTCTTAGTACCTTGCCTGCCCAATAGGCTTATTAGCCTACTGACATCTGAAAATGACTCACAGGGGTACAGTCACTATCCTATTTGTGACATGCTACCTCCCTTCGCCCCTCTGAATTCCTGTCCTATGGGGAGCTGCAATAGCACGTAGTCACATCACAGTGAGCTGTCCCCTGGGAATCAGTGATCACCATACAGTGTGGCTCAACATTAAGACGGGTGCAGAGGCAAGAATTTTTAGGGTGGATTTAAAAGAAAAGGGAGACTGCCTCAGAACAGCTTAGCAATGGAAGATTGTTGGAGAGGGGTAGAGGAACAGTGGAGAAATTTAAGGGAAGCCATAGGGAAGGCAACCAGCATCTGCATGAAGGAATTGAGCAAAAGCAGAATGAAAAAAAAGACCATTATAAAATTCTAGGGAAGTGGCCATGAAGGTAAAGTAAAAAAGGATGGCATTCTTGAGGTACAAGGAAACACAGAAGGGTAAGGATAGGGAGGTGTACTAGGTAAAACAAAGCAAGACAGGCAAGGTAGTGAGGAGATCAAAGGCTAAAATAGAAGAAATGATAGCCAAAGGGGTAGCAAAAGAAGATCAGACTTTCTTCAAGTATGTAAGAAAGGAGAGGAAGCCAAGGTGAGGGATATTGAGGAAAAGGAGGATGGCAAAGGGAGAATGCAGAGGGGGGATCAGGAAAAAGCAGTCATCCTGAATACTTACTTCTGCTCAGCCTTCACAGTGCAGAGAAATGGGGAAGGACCACCTTGGGAGCAGCAGGAACATTGGAGGTGGGAAACGGGCATAAGCCCATTTTCAGAGGAAAGAGTCCAGAATGAACTTGCAAATCTGAAAATGGAGGAGGCCATGGAACTGGATTGGATACACCAAAGCGTTTTAAGGGAACTAGTCAGGGAGGTGCTTGCTGCACTACTCGTGGCCTTGTTCAACAAGTCACTGGAAACAGGAGTGTTTCCAGAGAACTAAAAGAGAACAGACATAGTCTCCTTCAATAAAAGTGGCAGCAGGGAGGAGGCTAGGAACTATAGTCTGGTCTTTCTTACTTCAGTTGCGGGGGAAAGTAATATCATCTCTACTGAAGGGAGGCTGATAGAGCACCTTAAATTCAATGGGCAGCAAGACCAAAGGCAGCACAGATTCACAGGGGAAAGGTCATGCCAAATGAATTTGATAGATTTCTTTGATTGGATGACCAGGGAACTAAACAAATGGAGGGCAGTGGACATGACTGATCTTGAGTTTAGCTAGGCCTTTGACACTGTACCACATAGGAGGTTGATAAAGAAACTGAACAGCCTAAGGGTGGGATCCAAAGTGGTGAATTGGGTTAGAAACTGGTTAACCAATAGGAAACATATAAACATATAAACATAGACTTTGACAGCAGATAAGGACAGCTTGGCCCACCTAGTCTGCCCATTTCCCCACCTAGAGGATAAGCAGCAGATCCTATTTAACCAACAGCCTATTCTTCCTACCCCCCACCCACAAAAATTGCCTTATGTCTGTCTTATGCATTCTTGAATTCTCCTACAGTTTTAGACCCCACAACCTCCTCAGGAAGGCTGTTACATGCATCCACCACCATCTCTGTGAAAAAATACTTCCTCACATTGTCCCTGAGCCGTCCTCCCTCTATGTTCAAATTGTGTCCCCTTGTTCTTGCACATCTCTTTTTCTGAAAGATGCTACCCTCTTGGACTTTGTTGATTCCACTGAGGTACTTAAACATTTGTATCATGTCCCCCCTCTCCCTCCTTTCCTCAAGGGTATACATATTAAGCTCCTTTAGCCTCTCCTTGTATGGCTTCTCTTGTAGACCCTGCACCATTTTAGTTGCCCTCCCTGAACTGCCTCCATCCTGTCTCTGTCCTTGTGGAGATGGGGTCTCCAGAACTGGATGCAGTACTCCAGATGGGGTCTCACTAACTGTCTGTACAGGGGGATAACAACTTCCTGTTTTCTGCTGGTGATGCCTCTCCCTATACATCCCAGTGTCCCCCAGCCCTTCCTACTGCCTTCTCACATTGCTTGCCAACCTTAAGGTCACCTGATGTGATTACCCCCCGATCCCTTTCCATTTTTGTTGTTGTTACTACCCCTTCCCCCATTGTGTAATCTTCCCCTGGGTTTTTGTTTCCCAGGTGCATTGCTTTGCACTTCTTTGCATTGAGTCCAAGCTGCCATACTTCTGACCATTCCTCCAACCTTGCCAAGTCCCTTCTCATCCTTTCCACGCCTCCTTGTGTATCAACCCTGTTGCAGATCTTTGAGTCACCTGCAAAGGCATACTTTCCTTCCAGTCCTCTGCAATGTCACGTATAAAGACATTAAAAAGGACTGGACCCAGTACTGAACCCTGCGGTACCCCACTAGTAACCCCTCTTTCTTCACAGTGGACTCCATTTACAATTATTTTCTGTGTCCTGTTGTTCAGCCAATGTTTCACCCAGGCTACCACCCTGGGACCCACTCCAAGGCTCGTTAATTTGACTACTAATCTTTTGTGTGGGACTGCGTCAAATGCCTTGCTAAAGTCTAGGTAGGCCATGTCCACAGCCCCTCCCTGGTCTACTACTTTAGTCACCCAGTCAAAGAAATCAATTAGATTAATCTGAAATGACCTTCCCGCTGTGAACCCATGCTGCCTTGGGTCCTGTGCCCCACTGGCCTCTAGGTACTCAACCAATTCTTTCCTTCAGAAGTGATTCCATCACTTTCCCTACCACAGAGGTCAAACTGACAGGTCTGTAGTTTCCTGCCTCTGTCTTGCTCCCACTTTTGTGAAGGGGAATCACATCAGCCTTCTTCCAGTCCTCAGGTACCACACCATCCTCCCATGATTTGTTAAAAGGGTAGTCAGTGGTGTCACTAGTTCTCTGCTTAATTCTTTTAGAATTCTGGGTGAATTCCATCTGGCCCCATTGCTTTGTCCACCTTCAGTTTTGGAGTTCTTTCAGAACCCTTTCTTCTGTGAAAGGACTGGGATTGACCCCCGTCTCCAGAGTGCTTCTGTTAATTGGATTAGGCACCTCCCCCACTTCCTGTTTTGTGAATACTGAACAGAAGTATTCATTCAGTATCCCTACTTTTTCACTGTCACTCTCTGCCCCACCACCATCCATTCTACTCAGCCTCACTGTCCCTCCCTTTGTCTTTCTACGCTCCCTGATATACCTATGAAATGTTTTATCCCCCTTCTTAACTGAGTTAGCTATCTTTTCCTCAGTTTGTGCCATTGCCATTCTGACTACCCTCCCTGCTTCCTTCTGCCTTAACTGGTACAGTTCTCTGTCCTGCTGCTTCTGTGTTTCCTTATACTTCCTAAATGCTATCTTTTTCTCCCTAACCTTCACATACTTCTTTTCAGAACCATAGTAGCTTTTCTTTCATTTGATTTGTTTATTTGCTTCACAGAAGGCTTGTTGCCTCTGTGATGGCAGTTTAATATTCCCATTTTTGCTCCACCTCTCCTTCTAGCCTATTGCTAGTGCTTTTCTAGACACTCTCCCATCTTGCCAAAGTCAGCCCTCCTGAAGTCCAGAACCCTCACTTTTGTATGGCTTGACTCTGTAGCTGAGTTTATCGTGAACCACACGGTGGTCACTTGTTCCCAAATGGCTACCCACTTCTAGATCTGAGATCCTCTCACTGTCCCCATTTCAGAGTATGAGGTCTAAAATTGCTCCCTCATGAGTATGTTCCAAAAGTAGCTGTCTGAGGCATGTCACCTGAAGGGCATCAAGAATGGCCCTGCTTTTAAATGTGGCTGCAGCAAAGGCAATCCAGTTAACATCTATCATATTAAGGTCCCCCATCAACAGTATCTCCCCTTTCTCTGCCATCCTAAGTATGCCTTCTATCATATCCTTGCCCATTCCTTCCCCCTGACATGGGGGTCTGTATACAACCCCTGTGCAGATTGTGGTGCCATTTCCAGTTTCTAAGGTGACCCACAGTGCCTCCTCTCCTCCCAGTTTACTCTATTGTTCAGTTGCTTTTATCTCTTCCCTTACATAGAGCGCCACACCCCCCCTTCTGCCCTCCCTGTCTCTCCTGTAGGTTGTGTACCTTGGTATGTTAACATCCCAGTCATGGTTCTCTGTGTACCATATTTCTCTGACTGCTACGATATCCAGGCATCCCTCTTCCATCAAGGCCACCAGTTCAGGGAGCTTGTTGCCCAGACTATGGGCGTTGGTACTCTTACCCTCTATTTCTTGATGGCCTTACCCCTTTTTGCCCCATCCCTGTCCTTATTGCATTTGTCACTTTCTCCATTTACCCCTGTGCTTCTCCCTATTGACATCTCTATGTTGGTGTCTACCTCACTTAGTACCCTGATTTTTTTGGGGGGCTAGGATTTCCCTGCTCCTTTCCAGTGCCTCCCCCCTTGGCTAGTTTAAATGCTTGCCAATGAAGTATTTAAACCTATCACCTAGGATCCTGGTTCCCCTCCTGGACAGATGCAGACCATCACACCAGTATAGGCCTGCATCCCTCCAGGTGGACCCCCAGTACACAATGAAGCCAAATCCCTTAGCTCTGCACCAGTTTTTCAACCACTGATTGAATCCCATGGTGTGGAGCACCCTAGCCTCATCCATGCCATAGACAGGCAGCACCTCTGAGAAGGTTACCTTGTGTGCTATTTGTCTAAGGCCCCTCCCCATCTCAAAAAATGCTTCTTGCACTGCTCTGATCCCTTTCTTAGCCAGGGCATTTGTCCCTAGGTGGACAATGACATCCAGCTCCCTCCTCTGTTCAGCTGCTCCTGTGATCCTGAGGATTCGCTCCCTGTCCCTCCAAGCCAAGGTGCCAGGCAGGCACCTTACCTCCCTCTCCCCTTCCTCCCCTAGTTCTACCTTCCTAACAATGGAGTTCCCCACCAGGAGTTGTTTCCTTCCCCATGGGGTCCCATGCCACCCTCATGTGGGTCTCCTTTGGAGGTTCCCAACATCCTCCTTGGTCTCCACTGTGGGTGCCTCCATGGAGGGACCACACTTTTCCAGAATGGCATAGAAATTGTGGAGAGGTACAACTGGGGGGATGCGCCTCTGTTCCACCACCCTCACCCTCCCTGAGCCCACTGTGGTCCAACCACTCCTCTTTCTTGGCAACCTCTGAGGCAATGACAGTGACCCTGGTGGTTCTGGGTGGGAGAGGAGGTCCCTCAAATCCTGGCCAACTCAACCTGGAGATGAGCAATCTCCTCCCTCAGCCCAGAGAGGTGCTTGCAGATGGGACAACGCTGCATCCTCCAGAATGTCTCCCAGGAGACTGCTGCTCCACAGCTGCTGCACTGCACCACTCCCATCATGTCTTTTTTCTGGCCCCCTAACTGTTGTTTGGAATATTTACTCTTTCCTCTGTTTGTTTATTTTCTTTTTTTTCTTCCCCTACTTACTTACTGCCTCTGTGCCCTTTTAGCTCCTGATCTTCCTGTTCTGAGACAAGAAGTTCCTATATTTCTCAGTAGTCTTCTTACTTGCTCAGAGTCAGACCTCCAGCAGCTGGGGGGACAGAGAGCTACTCTTGCCCTTCTAGGATGGTGAGTCTTTGGTGGCTCTGTGATCACTCACTTCCTGCTCCCAAACAAGAAGTTCCTGTTGTCAGTTAAATCCTGTGCCTATAAAAATAGAACTGGTTTAGAGTGGGGGTGTGGAGGGGAGGGAAGGAGGGCAATATAGTCCCAGTAGAGAAGTTTTAGTTATACCAGTAGCTCCTTCCTACTGGTGTTCTGTCTGTTCTCTGGCAGAAGCTATCTAGGGCAGTGCTTAAATCTGGTTTTAACCTGGCTCCTTCTAGCTTAGCCACTCCTTCTACTTTGCAAATTTTTCTACACTTAGTTAATTTCACAGATAGCAATTCCCTTCTGACACCTGTGACAAGCACCTAGATAAGTACACAGATAACACAGATACCAGATAACAATTTACTTCAACTACCTCTGACAAACACACTAACTCTTTTTTTACCCTAAATTGAAGGTTCCAGTATAAGATTTATTGTTCTTAGTCCCAGTAGAGAAATTTTAGTTATACCAGTAGCTCCTTCCTCCTGGTGTTCTGTCTGTTCTCTGGCAGAAGCTATCTAGGGCAGTGCTTAAATCTGGTTTTAACCTGCCTCCTTCTAGCTAAGCCACTCCCCCTTCTTTGCAAATCTTTCTACACTTAGTTAATTTCACAGATAACAATTCCCTTCTGACACCTGTGGCAAGCGCCTAGATAAGTACACAGATAACACGGATACCAGATAACAATTTACTTCAACTACCTCTGACAAACACACTAACTCTTTTTTTACCCTAAATTGAAGGTCCCACTACAAGAGTTCTAGTTCTTAGTCCCAGTAGAGAAGTTTTAGTTATACCAGTAGCTCCTTCCTCCTGGTGTTCTGTCTGTGGTGGTTAATGGCACTCACTAATGATGGGATATTGACCAGTGGAGTGCCACAGGGCTCAGCACTGGGACCAGTCCTCTTCTAAGTAGGAGACATTGCAGAAGAGCTGTAGGGGAAGGTATGCATTTTACAGATTATACCAACATTTTTAATATGGTAGACTCTCAAGAGGGGGCGGAAAGAATGCACAGGGATTTTGGGAACTTGAGGGGTGGTCAGATGCATGGCAGTTGAGTTCAATGCCTAGGGCATAAGAACCCAGGAGCTGAGTATAGGATATTGGGGAGTTATTGACAATGAATAAACAGGAAAGGCACCTTGGGGTTATCATGTCTGAGGACCTCAAGATGATAGTGTGACAAAGCAGTGGGTAGGGCAAATGGGATGCTTGGTTGCTTAAGAAGGGGTCTCTCCAGCTGGGGGATGGGGGTTGTGTTGCCACTGTGTCACTTGCTGGTGAGATCCTACCTGGAGTACTGTGTATAGTTTTGGAGACTAAACCTCAGAAAGAACATAGACAGGTTAGAGGAAGTCCAGAGGAGGGCAACTAAAATGGTGCAGCGTTTGCATGAGAAACCCTATGAGAAGAGACTGAGGGATCTTAACATGTACACACTGGAAGAGAGGAGAGAGAAAGGTGATATGATCTAGACCCACAAGTATTTCACAGCGGTGAACAGAGTGCAGAGGGAGAGTCTCTTTCAAATGAGAAAGAGCACCAGAACCAGGAAGAATGTGTTGAAGCTGGTGGTGATGGGGGAGTTCAAGATAGATGTGAGGAAATATTTCCTCACTGAAAAGGTGGTAGATGCCTGGAACAGACTGCCAGCAGAAGTGATGGATGCTTAAACAGTGGGGGGTTTCAAGCATGGGTGGCATAGACATAGGATTACATTAGAAAATAGGAAGGGAGGCAGGAGGGTCAACGGAGACCAGATAGCATCTGAGGTGGAAGCTAAGGTAGGGAATATATGGGCAGCTACGTAAGCCAAGTGGTACTTTTCTGATGGCAAATTCTGTTTCTATGCTTCTATTTTCATGACTGTGCTCCTACTGTAGAAACAACTTTTACTACAGTAGGCATGTGATTATGAACTGTCGTTCAGTTGGCGGCTGCTGTAGATGTGAGTGAAGGATCTGTGTCAGTCACCATCAGGAGTGCATACACTACAGGTTGGGGGATGAGGAGGGGCAGTGGTAGTGGCGGGTGCTGGGCAGGTGGGTTGGGGTGGGGGCAGGGTGTCATACATATGGGGTTGGGGGAGAACCACTGGACACCAAGGACACGGTAAGGAAGAACTCTAGATCTTACCAGGCTGCTAATTGGGGTGCAGGGGGAGCTCTGGTCTGGACACTAGGCAAGTGGTACAGAGGAATTACTGATCTTACCTAATGGCTGATCATGGACTGGCTGATTGGAGGTGGGGATTTCAGTGGATACCAGGTACAGAAGTTTTATTACACAGGTGTGCAAATGGGGAGGACCACTTGACACCTGGGACAGTTTGCCTATGCCATGTATCAGTGGGGAGGACCAGGGTGAGTGGTAATTTGACATGGCCAGGTGTTGGGGGATGTAAGAAGGCATATCCAATAAGACCTGGTTTGGGGAGCCAGTGACTAGTGCTGCACTAATGTCTAGTTACCACCTCCCCAAACCTACCAGGTGTGCCTATATGCAGGGTGCTCTCAGCTGCTTTGTTTAAGTGCACCGGGATGGATTTGGGTCACTTACAAATGGGTTAGTGACTCATTAACCATGCCATTCAATATGGCCCTTTGCAATACTCTCCTGCTTTAGAGAAGCAAAGTGGGGTTAATGAATCACTAGCCTGTTTAGTGCTCACAAAAGAGCCTGACTATCCTGCCCTTGGGTTTTTTAAGTTTAGAAGGTTTAAAGGTTTATTTCCAGATTGTAGCATGGTAAAAACCATACTACAATCCATGTTCTAAAAACTGTGTTTAATCTCTGCTCAGAGGTAGACCAGATCATACTGCTTTGTCACACTGTCACCTTGAGGTCCTCAGACATGATAACCCCAAGGTTCCTTTCCTGTTTATTGACTGTCAATAACTCCCCCCATCCTATACTCAGCTCCTAGGTTCTTATGCCCTAGGTGCATGATTTTTCACTTTTTAGACCAACACTGTTGACTTAACTTATGCTGACAGCAGTGTGGAAGTGCCCCATTCCCTCACCTAATCCAGGGATTGTAGAACATTTATACATGGTAGTCTAGCAGTTCCTGCTCCCAGCATCTGATGACAGCCCACCCCACCCCCCACTCTGGCTCTGAGATGCCAGCTGGCACTTACCTTTCACTCACCACCATGGCTGGTTGATGCCTGCTGAAAAAAGATCTGTATTAATCAATACGGTTCTTTAACAGATGGCAGTCAGCTGTGGTGGTGAACAGAGGGTAAGTGCCTGCCATCTTCTTGGGGTTGGGAAAGATGTCACTGGATGGGTTGTCACCAGATACTGGAGGGTTATCACCAGATACTGGGGGATAGGCAATGGATAATGAAGGTGGGAGGGGCCACTATATTACCAGGGTTACGTTTTCTGTTTTATCTGGTATGGTGGAGAGGACACTAGACTGCTAGAGATAAAAATTCTAGTTCTACCAAGATTGGGTGAGGGGGGACCACTGGACTACCAGAAATTCTTTTTTTGTTACCAGGACTGACTGTGTGTGTGTGTGTGTGTGTGTGTGTGTGTGTCTTGCCTCTTCATGCTCTTGTGTGTGTGTGTGTTTGTGTTAGGGGTGCTGGTGGGCTGTTTGTGTGCATTTAAAATAAGATTCCCAGAAGCATTGGCTAGCACTACCCAGGCAGCCTGTTAGCACATCCAGAAAGCATTTAAGATACCTGTACACCCTATATGTGTCAGAGTAACCCCTCATTTGTATGGACACCTGGTTGAATATAGTAGCATTGCACAGAAAAATTTGTGCCATGCTAACAGATCAGCACTGCACTAAGTTTGCTGTTTAAAATACCACCAGCCATGCTTACCATAGCGCAGTGCTAATCCTGTTAGAGTGGCACATGGGCCTCCATCTGCAGAGCTGTATGGTAGTTCCATGCAATCCTAAGTGCTGCACTTGAGATAGTGCACAGCCAGCCTGAGTACATATTCAGACAGGCAGCATGCTTCGACAGATGCGCACTGCCTGTCTCAATATGGGAGCTGTGGGAGTGCAGTGCACAGTCAAACACAGAAGCCTGGAAATTGTCAACAGAAAATAATCACTTGGCCCACCCTGTCTGCTCAGATTTTCCCTGCCTATTCTGTCTCTGCAGACCCTGCCTGGTCTCCATTGACCCTCCCCTTCTTTTTTTTTAGATAATTGTCATTGATTGTTACAATCAAATGCATTTCTCAACATACACTTATTACATAATTTGCTAGTTGAGGATTATACCTGGTAAAGGGAGGTGGTGCTGCCATATTTATCCATGAATCACTCACACCCTTGCTTGCCCTGAGCTCTGACATCTCCCTAAGTGATTAGCTCATCGCCAAAGTCACTCTGGGCTCAACGAAAAAACTGTTTTTGGGCAGCTGCTACAATACTCCTGATGGGGGTGTGGAGGGCCTCCAAAACCTACAGATCTCTTTCCCCTCCCAGGGATTCCCTCCTCCTTTGTGATTACAACCTTAATTGGCTCAGTACTCACAATTGTGACTATGCCAGCCTCCTAAAACAACATAATCTGGTGCAAGTCATCAATCTCCCCACCCGTGTCAATCATCGCACCTCCAACAGTACTTTCCTTGACTGGGTGATCACAAATAACAGAGATCGTATCACCTATGCTGGTATGCTGTCTGTCTCCCTGAGTGACTACTCCTCGACATACGGCATCTGGTCCTCTAAGACTTCTTGCCCTCTCCGCAAGTACCTATCAGTATGGAACTTCAATCACCCAGAACCCCTCGCCTTGCGGCTGACATTAGAGCTATAAACTGGCAGGACCTCTATGCTCTCTCCTACGCATCTCTATCTACTACTCACTTCACCAATGTCCTGTTGGCCATCCAGGATCATCACTTCCCTCTCATCACCCAGAGAGTCAGAGGTGGTTGAAAATGTTGGATGACCAAAGAACTCCTGTCCCTCGTGAAACTGAGGGACAACACATAGGCTGCTTACAAGAGGTCCCCCTCCATGGCTCTGTGGAGTGAGTACAGACAATTGCAGAATATATGCAAACACACAATGAGATCTTTGAAATGTGGCTACTCCCTTAGACTCCAAAGAGAAAATCTACAGAACCCTAAAAAAATTCTGGTACACCATTGGCTCTCTCCTAAATCCCCCACACTCAGAGCCCCAACATACACCCGAGCTCTCCTTCTGGCCTATTGACAGATCCCTCAGAGGTTGCTGAATCTCTAAACACCAAGTTGTCTGACCTGTCAGCCCTCCTTTGCAAACTTCCTCCTGGGCCTCCAAAACAGCAGGTCACTGGCACTACCCCTCAGCCTCTCCTTCCACTCCTCCCACTTCATTCTCTTGTACTGGGGCTCCTTCTATCTTGAGAGACAGTACGGCCTCCTCGGCTTCTAACTCCCTCCCCCATATCTCACCCCCCACCCTCTTCTATTTTAAGGCCATATCACCAAAAGACACCTACAAACTCCTAAAGAGACTACCTAATCGGGGTAGCCCTGGCTCTGATGGTCTCTTACAATATTCTTAAAACTTATGTCCCCTCTGATATCCAAGCTGCTCTCCTTTGTCCTAAACTTCGCCCTGGCCACTTCTACCATGCCCGAATCATGGACGTCTGGTAGAGTGGTCCCCCAACAAAGTCCAAGAGGGTAGCATCTTTCAAAAAAAGAGGTGTGCAAGAACAAGGCGGCTCAGAGGTAATTTAAGGAAGTATTTTTTCACAGAGAGGTTGTGGATGTATGGAGCAGCCTTCAGAGGAGGTTGTGGAGTCAAAAGCAGTGGAATTCAAGCTTGCATGGGACAGTCATAAGGCAATTCTAGGGGGTGGGGGTAGGAAGAAGTAGGCTGCTGGTTAACTAGGACCTGCAGCTTATCCATCAGGTAGGGAAATGGGCAGACTGGGTGGGCCAAGCGGTCCTTATCTGCCATCAAATTCTATGTTTCTATGTTTCTATATCTTTAAATCCGGTGACCCCCACTCCGCTGACAACTACTGTCCCATATCTATTCTCCCCTACCTCAGTAAGCTCCTGGAAAGGGTCATTCATAGCCAACTTATGGATTATCTCTCCAAATACAATCTCCTATGCAGCCAACAGCATGGTTTCCCCAAGTTTCACAGCACATCTACAGTTCTTGCCTTTTTCACTGACCATGTCCTCTCCAACATGGACCGTAGATGGGCCACAGTTGCTGTTTTTGTCGACTAATTGAAAGCCTTTGATATGATCAATCACTCCCTCCTCATCTCCAAACTATCCTCGCATAGTTGGTTCATTGAGACCACAGACTGGTACCAAAGATACCTCTCTGGACACTCCCAATCTGTGTGCATTGGTACTACCACTTCCCCTCCTTTATCTGTTACTATGGCTGTTCCTCAGGGCTCCATCATGGGTCCCTTGCTCTTTTCTAAATTTGCGAACTCCCTTTCTGCTGACTGCCTCACTTGTAGTTCACTGCTGTATGCTGACAACCTTGTCATTTTTCACAGTGACAAATCCCTCCCTCGCTTGCCTGCATTCTGTCTGAGAACTACTGTGCAGCATCAAACTGGTTCTCATCCAATCTCTTGTTGGTCAATGCTAAAAAACTAAGGTCATGTTGTTTGGGTCTAAACTGTACCTAGCTAAGACTCTCCATGCCAATGATGCCCTCCGCATTAACTCCCCAGATGGCACTGCCCTTGAGAAAGTCTACTCCTTCAAGTACCTCGGTGTGCTACTCGACCCTGCTCTCTTCTTCAATGACCACATTAATCATATAGTCTATAGGTCAAATCAGAAATTGGGAACTGCCTAACACTTAAAACCCTACCTCACAAAAGAGGCTTGCCTCGCCATCGTCACGGGAAATCTACTACCCATTTTTGACTACTGCTCCACCATATACTCTAGGAACTCTACCACCCTTCTGTCTAGGCTCTTGGTAGCTTACAACAATGTGCTCTGCCAGCCCCCTACTCCACTGACCACTGCAACTTCTACCACTCCCTTGACTGGCTCCCCTTGCAAGGGTGCCCTAGGCTGTCTCTTGGATAACACTATTAAAAGTGGTGATGCATCTCCTCTCTCCACCCTTTTCAGCTTCAGAACCCCTACCAGGTACCTTTGGTCCTCCACTGTACCCTCCCTACAGGTACCTAAATGAATCATCAACACTGGTGGAAAAGCTATCTCAATTGCTGCCCCCTCTATGTGGAATGGTCTACTCACCCCTCTTCAATCTTCTGAATCCCATCCTATTTTTAAGCACAACCTTAAATCCTGGTTCATTGGCAAATATGACTGTAACTGCAATTCTCGCTAGCTGTCTCTCTTCTGTAATTACTCCCACACATCATTTCCAGTATTCCCACTCTCCTTGGCCAGCCCTCTCCAAGATGTATCCTTATAGTGTTCACTACCTCTTCCCCTCTATCTATCTTGCCCTGTATATTTATACACAGTGAAATTCTCAATCATGTATTGCTATGCAAGTTTGTACATTACACTAATATTTGTATATTATCTAGTTATTCCTGTGGTGTAATTTTTGAATATTACTTTATTACTCCTACTTGTATAATTGTTCCTTTTATGATTGTACCTATATGTAGTGCCACCTGTGGCCCGGGTCGTGCCTGAAAACGATCCCCTGGATCAGTGCACTTACCTGGTTACCAAAGACTAAATAAATAAATAAAATAGTCAGTCTTTAAGTGCATTCTTAGATTTTCAAACAACACTAATTTCCTTATACTTAAGTAAACACAGGCACATGAAATCCCCACCCCACAGGAATCACTTCCTTATCTATTGTTACATAAATAAGTTCATCTCATTATTTTATTATTGTGACAATTCCTTATATAAATTTATGAATCTTAGGCAGCCAGCCCAGTGCATTTATGCTAAGATGTCTTGGACAAAGCTATAACTTTAGTAGTGGTGGGAGGTTTGCTTGCAGTTCCTTCCAACTAATTCCTTGGATGTCATCAATCATTTCCACATTCTTCCATATTTTTGTTCAAAAGCAAGTGTCTCACTTAACATGTTCTACCATTTATGAGGGGAAAATTTTGGAAAAGGTTGGGCATTCCATTTCTTCAATAGCAATCTTTCTGTAGTTGTGATTCCTAAAGCTATTATTTTTTTCTGCCACCTTGGTCAAGCATGGTGACCCTGTATTATTAAAAAGGAATAGGTCTATGTCCAAGGGAAGATCCCTTTTAACTAACTGGGAAAGGGTCTAACTAGTCACCTTCCACCATTTTTTCAAAAATGGACAACTGCATGTACTGTGGGTTAGATCAGCCTCTTGCTCACATTCATGTCGGCAATCATAGGTAAGGCAAGGCAAATTTATTTTTCAGGTGCTCAATCCCAGAGGCTCTTTGGGTGCCACACAATCAAATAGTTATCATTCTTATTTATATTTGCCAATATTTATGGTGCTAAATAAGCTCTATCTAATATTTTTCTTTGGTTCATCTTATTTTAAACTGAGATATACATTTTGTTGCCTTTTACCCTAATGTTTTTCCATTGTTGGTCTGTCAAGGGTATCTTGGCCTTAGTATTCTATTTCATGTTGTTTTTATTAGGGTCTTTCTTATATACAGTGTCATGAGTTTGTTATAAAATTACCTTAGAAGTTTGTTTACCCTTCTTGCATAATGTTTTTTTGGTTTTTGCATATGGACAATGAGGTCTCTAGCCGTGACCTCATACCTATGCTTTATCAAATTTAATTTTTCCTGTATGGAAAGATATGCTATATAATTGAATCTTATTCCCTCTTTCACCATCTCTTTCATTTCTATAAATTCTGGACCTGTCTTTTGTACCAAGATATCCTTCTATTTCCTATATTTTTGATGACATAGTACCTTGTGGATAGAGTTTCCACTCTTGGATGCAGATCTAAGAGTCTCCCCTATATCAAAATAGCGCTCTGGACCATCCTTCTTTTTATTTTGTTTATGACCTTCTCCAAACTTTCCCTTAATACATCAGAATAACCCTTTCTTTAAAAATTGTTGACCATTCTGTAAGTGGATTCTTACAGGCAGATTCTAATCTATTATCCATATTTAATATTTCCTAGCAAAACTTATGTTACTTAGTAGGGAAAAAAGGACCAGTCCCATGCAATTCCCTGGTAATGAGCTTTTCCATAAACATTGGAATCCAGAAACCCCATCCCCATTTCCTGGGGGATCATAAGTTGGGCCCATGCAATCCATGGCTTACCGCCCCACCCTATAAATTTTGAGAACATTTTTCTTATCTGACTAAACCATATTTGTTTTGGCAACCAAAAATTATTTGTAGAACGCATATAAAATATGGCACTACCATGATCTTTGTTGTATCAATGCACCACGGTAGGGACAACAAAAGGTTTTCCCAATTTGCCAAAAGATTCTGAATTTTATTTTTCATTTAGACAAAATTTTCACACACATTTCTGTTTTGATCCCGAGTTAGAATTACTCCTAATTATTTAATTTTATTTTCTATTTTGAAATCTTCTGCAAACTCTCCTAGTGGTTTATCCACCTCCTTAGTAATTTGCATTATGACAGATTTGTGTTTATTTAGGTGATACCCTGATATCTCTGAAAAAAGTTTGACCTCCTCCATAAAGACAAGCAAAGTGGTAAATATATTTTTTAAAATAAAAAGGATATTGTCCACAAAGACACTCATTTTAGTCATTTCATTACCTATTTTCAGCCTCTCAATTCCCTGATTTCTCCTAATCCATCTTCAAAATGGCTCTGAACATTATATAAAGATTACCGGTGAGAGGGGGCATCCCTGTCTAACTCCATTATTCCTGCTGTAAGATGGAGTCAAATAAGAATTCATTTGAAACTTGACCAGTGTTCTTTTATACAGTATCTCCACTATTTTTAATAAAAAAGATGGAATCTTCCATTTGGTTAAACATTTTATCATGTAGTTCCTATCTATGGCATCACTTTGCTTGCATCTAGAGCTATAGCATGAAAGATATCTTCATAATGTTGGTACCTAATATTAATGTAATGAAACATTGCTTGTACTTTCCTGGTAGTTTGTGGAATACTTTTGCCTTTAACAAACAAGTATTGATTTTGGTGGATGGCAGTGTTCAATCCCCCCACTAGTCGTTTTTTCAAAATTTTGGCTATTATTCTATAAACAGTTTTTAAAATAGCTTTATGTCTGCAATTTTCAGGTTTATACAGCATGTTGTCTTCTTTTAGCAATATAACTACTTTGGCTTCTTTCATGGAGGTGAGGAGTTGAGTGATGCCATCCACCACCTCTTCTACCATAAGTTTGAACCAAAGGGTCAATTCCTTACTGAAGGTTTTAAAGAACTCAGCTGTGTACCCATCCAACCCTGGAGTTTTACTTTCAGACAACGGATAGATGGCTTCCCTTATTTCTTCCATTTCAAAAAGTGCATCATTACAATTAAACTCTGGGAGTTTGGCTCCCTGCAAGTAGGTTTTAATGTTTTCTTGGTCTCCTTTTATTTTATTTAAAAAAAATGTCTTCATAGCTTTTGCAGAAAATTTCCCCCATCACTATATCCCCTGTCTGTGTTTCTCCAAGTGAGTCCCCTAACTCCGTTATCAAGTTTTTTTTCCCTTTGAACTTTAAGGAGGTTAGCCAGGATTTTCCAGACTCATCTCCCTGCAAATATTTGGCACATTTAACTTTTTTGAAATGTTTAGTTGTCTCTTTGCTTAGTAAATCCTGTTTCTTAATTTTCAGTTCCTTCCAGTCTGGGAAATGTTTATCATATTCTGTTAATAGTAATTTATCAAATGATTGAATATTTTTGTCTAGTTCTGCCTCTTTTTCTTCAAGTTTTTTTCTCCATGTTTAGTCTGATATTATTACCTCTCTTAATGTAGATTTCATTACATCCCATAATTCTGAAACTTGAGTCTGACCATGAAAGTTGTAATACCAATATTATTTTATTGCTTTTCTTATTGTGTAGAAAAATGTTTTTTCTTGCAATAATTCATTATTAAAGGTGCATTGCCTGATACATATTCTATCTGGATTGATGATATTAAATTCCAAGTGAACCAGTGCATAGTCAGATACCACCCCGTGAGTGGATTTATACCCCATAATATTCCTAACAAGAATTTTTGAAACAAATATGTAATCTATTCCTGAAAAGGTTGCATTTTTCAAGTCCACACTGGCAAATTATTTTTCAGTTGGAAAAATAGCCCTCCAACTATCTGTGAGGTGATGGGAATCTAAAATTGTCTCAGTTTATCTGCTAAACTTAAGTTGTCTTGGGTTGGCCTGCATGAATTATCCAGTGCTGGGTCCAATAGGGCATTATTTTTTGAGTCTGTAATTTAATAAGGCTTTTGGTTATGGAGGCCAAAAAGTTAGAATCGTGATCAAAAGGTCTATATACTGTACTGAGCCCATGGTCATTTCTTGTCCTTGCAGAAGTCCCTTAATCATTATTATTATCCTATGCTTATCACTAAATTTTTCTATTAAATTTATTTATTTAGTTTTTGTTTATCCGGTAAGTGCACTAGACAGAAACTGCCTATTTTCATGCACAACCAGAGAGAAATACAACAATGTCAGATAACATAGGACAGTGCAGTACAATAGGACAGTAAAACACAGCAGAACTTCAAAAGAAGATACAACAGCATCAGGTTGCAAGGAATAGTGCAGTGTATACAGTCAGTAGGACACTACATAATTACCATAAGACATTTTAGGGGTAAGCAGTATTGTAAAAGGAAGCAGTTGTTTAGGCAACCTTATAACTAAAGCAAGCAACTAAGTGCTACGGTTTAAGTGGATGGGTTACCTAAAAGTATAAGGAAGACACAGGGTACAGCACAGGAGCATTGGTCATTAACTTGCAGGAATGAGTGGAGCTCTTTGTTAAAAGTCAGGTGAGATTGTGAGCTTGTGATGTGTTCTGGGAGGGTGTTCCAGAGCCTTGGTGCAGTTGCAGCCAGAGCACCTTCCCCCATTTTCGTTGTGCTTCAAGGGATGTGGAGCAACAGTCTACCAGCAGATCTCAGTTGAGAGTTATGGTGTAGCATGCCAGCCAGGGATTCAGATGCTCCAGCTAAGATAATGTTGTCTATGAGGCAGCCCGCTATATACTGATGAGTGAATGAGGGAGGCAGCCACCCTAGACTAGAGTAGAGCATACAGTGGTGGGTAAATTTGGGGACAGACAAGACAAAACAACAAATATTGTTGTAGCAAGTGCCCCATATTTGCAGAGCTCCTTTATTAGAGTACTGAAAAGCCGTAACACCATAGGCTAATCTTGGCTTGAGAACCCCATGAACAATGGCTAGTCTTGCAGTAGCCATTAGCGATGCTCTGACTCTATACGCTATACCCAGTTTGGCATTGACAGCTCTGCAGGTGTTGGTTATGTGAAGACTACAGTCAAGTGAGGGATCAAGAGTGACTCCCAGATACTTAACGTTGTCCATTGCCTCCAAGGTAGGGCGATCAGGGTCAGGAATTGCAAGAGGTACTGCACAGGACTTGATTTTGAGGGAAGAGCCCAACATCATGTCAACAGCCTTTTTTGCATTTAGCAGGAACTTCTTTTGCTGCAGCCAGGTGTTCAGACAGTTGAAGTCAGTCTTTAGCATGGCATTTATGGATGCTGGGTTCTTGTTGCTGGTGTAAAGCACCATATCACCTGCATACAGGATTTTATTAAGCAGTAAAAAATCAAGAAGTTTTAAAGGGACATAGTGGATTACAGGGAAAACAAGGTTTACAGTTGTTTTTTGAGACCCGTGACATATAGGGGTAATACACAGTACACAGACCAACAAGATCTTCAAATGGACTCAGATAATGGTGACAGTTATGTCACCAACTCCTATGTTAGATCAGGTAGACAACAGGACAGTAGAGGGCCTTTTTTAGAAGGGGTATGAGACCAAAGGGAGCCTATAGGCACAAGGGCATATTCACCTCAGGGAGATATGGGGGAACAAAAATGGTACGACTTGAGGGACCGGGATTGGAGCCGAGAAGACCAATACAGGGACAGATCAGTGGTCCAGAGAGGAGGGGGTGGTGGAGGAGGTGGAAGAGGAGGAAGAGGAAGAGGCAGGAGAGGGAGATTGAGGGGGAGACAGAGATAATTGATGATCCAATACCCATTTTTAATTTAAGTGGTAGGAATATCATGAACCATGAGATTAAGGTATTAAGTAAGGGTCCTTCTTTTTCACCCACTAGAGGCCTGGATACTTTTCAACTCAAAGTGGATCTACAAAAGTTCTTCAGACAAATTAGGCTAACAAACTGGTTTGGAGGGCAGGAACAACAAGTACAAACTCGGAGGCATGAACTACAAAGAGCATTAGACATTCATTTGACATTTACTTCCCCAGGGGTCGGGATACGGTGGAGACATACATCAAAGTGGTGGATAAAGAAATAAGAGAGATGATAAGCAGCAGAGAACTTTTCCCCCACGCAATAATCTAACAAGGAAAGAAAGGGAGATGTTAAAATCATTAGAGAAGGACAGAAACATTGTCATTAAACTGGCAGACAAAGGAGGTGGTATTGTTCTATGGAAATATGAGGACTATAAAGAGGAATGCCTCAGGCAACTAGGGAACCAGGAACATTACCAACTCCTCACAGGGACCCAACTTCAGAAATAACTGACAACATTAAGGATTTTCTAGAAAGGGGAGTTGAGTTAGGATGGTGTGCAGAGGAGGAAATGAATATACTGGTGAAAAAAAGCCTAGGATACCGTTGTTCTATGTATTACCAAAGACTCATAAGAATGCAGAAAAAACACCCAGTTGGCCTATAGTCTCAGGAGTGGACTCTATCTTGGAGCCTTTATCTAAATATGTAGACTTCCACCTACAACAAGAAGGATCTAAGATGCATTCATACATCAAGGACATGACACATGTCCTTGCCATTATCACTGAAGTCAATCAGAAAAATGTAAATGTTGATGAAGTTTGGTTAGTCTCACTGGACATTTAAGACCTCTATACCAGTACTGCTCATGAGGATGGAATATCAGCTGTAACACAGGTACTTAGAGAATGAGAAAATCAGTCTGCACCACACAAATTTTCATCTGGTTTGGCTGCGGTAGTTTTGAATAAGAATTACTTCGGGATTAAAGATCAGATTTATATGCAAATTAAAGGAACAGCCATGGGGAGTACTACGGCTCCATCTTATGCCAACCTCTTTATGGGGTGCTTTGAATCAACATATATCTACAACATGAACAATAACCTTTTTAGGGGCAATATTAAGGAGTGGAAACATTTTATTGATAATGTGTTTTTAATTTGGGAGGGCAGTGAGGCAGATCTGCTAAGATTTAAGGACTATCTAGACAGTAAAAATCCAGACCTAAGCTTCACCATGAAAGCTAGCCAGCAGCAAATAGCTTTTCCTGACTTGCTCATTTATAAAAAGGACACCACTCTACAAACAAGATTGTATAGGAAAGAAATGGATAGGAACATTATCTTGCACTATCAGAGTTTCCATGACCCCAAACTCAAAGACAGTATCCCTAAATCACAAATAATAAGAGTTAGAAGGAACAGCAGTATTACAGAAGAGTTCACAAGGGAAACAGGAATTATGACCAAGAGATTGGTCAACAGTGGGTATGATAGGGAAAAAAGTATTATAAACTGTGAAAGAGGTAACAGATACTCCACAGGATGAATTCATGCAGGGAGGTAGAAATAACAATATGGGTGACAGGATAGTTTTCTCAATGGCATACAGCCATTTTAGTAATAATATTTGGACAGTAATAACAAGAAATTGGCATATTCTCCAGGCAGGGATACACAAAATAATAGATTTCAGAATTACCCATTAGATGACATCAAAATGAATCCCACACTTAGGGACAAATGGTCCATATAGCACATCATTATAGTACTCAGAATCAGAAACAGCTTTTGCTAGGACCATTGAAAACTGGGAGCTTTCCATGTGGACAATGCTTCCAGTGCCACAACACCAGTAGGAAAAACATTTTTGAATGCCCCTACACCAATAAAAAATATGAAATCAAACAGCGTATTACATGTAAGTTGGATCATGTCATATACATATTACAATGTCTTTGCGACAAGCTCTATGTGGGCAAGACAAACAGGGAGCTGAGGAATGGAATCAGTCAACACAAAAGTGATATTATGAATCACAATCAGAATTCCGCAGTAGCTAGACATTACAATGCGGTAGGACATAAACCGACATCTGTGAGATTTTGGGGTCTGGAAAGAGTCAGTGAACCTATTGGCAGAGGTCTGAACTGGGATGATTTAGTCCTGAGATGGGAAGTATATTGGATTTTTCTGGTGGACAGCACCAATCCAAAAGTAGGCTTGAATGAACAATGCAATTGGAGCCTTTATTGGTGAATTAAAAAGAACAAGTTAAACTTTTATAGTTGTATACACCAGTATACATTGTTTGTTATTGATATCTTGGACTTTTATGATATTGGACCAGTCTCTGTGGATATACATGGAAATGAAAGACCAGCTATACAAGTTGAACAACTGTGACATGGACCATATTGTACAAGAAAGGAAATGGAAATATGAAGAATTGTGATATTTATGGACTTCATGGGACATTAGGGGTTAACAGGTTTTTGTTTCAACCATGAATAGGTAGAATTTTTATGGATAAAAAAAATTACACAGTTGAAATCTTGTAATATTTATTTATAATTGAATAATAACCTTAACCAGAGGGTTCAAGTAGTATGTATGTGTATGTGAGCCTTTTTTGGTGCCCCATCCCCCTCCCCACCTTTTATAAGCCAACAATAGAGTTGTGAGTTGATTCAATCATAAAGATTTATGGAGACTTGGTATCTAGTACCTTATTAGTTTAAGTGAAACTCCACATTATTTGACTATTTGGCAATGGAAATTCTCACTTTCCTCCCCTCTATATATTTTGTATTTTCTAAGTTGTAACAATAGATTAATATTTCTCATAAATTCTTTTTAGGAATATAGGAATTTCTAGAGTGTAATTATTGATCAAAAAATACCACAGCGAGTAGCCAAGGGTGGGAGGCAAACTGCCTTTTAGCTGAGCCTCTGAAACCACAAAATTCCCTCTTAAACCGCTATACCACTGCAAGATTCATGCTCAGGCTTCAACCAATTCCCTAAGAGTTCAAGTGAAACTCCATATTATTGGACTACTTGGCAATGAAATTCTCACTTTCCTCTCCTCTATATGTTTTGTATTTTCTCAGTGGTAAGAACAGATTAATATTTTTCAAAAATTATTTTAAAGAACATAAACATTTCTAGAATTAGATTATTGATCAAAAGAAATATGTATATTACAGCAAGTAGCCCAGGGTGGGAGGTGAACCACCTTTTAGCCTAACCTCTGAATCACAGCACTCCCCCTTAAACCACCATGCCACTGCAGGATTTATGATCAGGTTTCAACCAATTTCCATCTGTAGGCTGGTAAGGCGGAGACCTGGAGGGGATGGGTCTTTCAACATCATAGTAACGTTGTATGCTCCTCCCGCCTTTTTCAGTATTTAAACAGAGCATGATCGAGAGTTCAGGTGCTCCTACTTTATGGAGACACCTGGAACTCCAGCTCGTCTAGCTACCTGGGAAGTCTGTAATTTTATAAGATTTTAACCTTTTCAAAAGGGGAAATTAATGTTTAAAATGCTAGAGTGTTGGACTTAATGTTTTTCTTTACCCATTAGGTTTAAAAATAGCTTAGCTGATGCTGGAAGGAATCAAAGACTGCATACAGGAAGTCAGGAAAAGATTTAAAGCATGAGCAGTGAGGAACCTTATAATCAACTGAAGCAAAATTAAATAGTATACAG
Organism: Neoceratodus forsteri; assembly: GCA_016271365.2. Lineage (NCBI taxonomy): Eukaryota > Metazoa > Chordata > Ceratodontiformes > Ceratodontidae > Neoceratodus > Neoceratodus forsteri. The sequence continues at coordinate 1,682,289,074 of CM057450.1, read as the reverse complement.
GATTTAAGGAGACTGAGAAGAGCAGATTTCTGGGCAATCTGCTTAAGTAATAATATGTGAGTTTGAGAGACTGGAACTTTTACCAGAGTTTGGACATTAAAGCTCAAGAACAGTTTTGTCCATTATTTTACAGATAAGCAATATGTCAATAATAAGGACAGCTTGGGCTAAAAGGATTCCTAATTGATAAAAGTGAGTACAGAATACCACTCTCCATAATGGCTTACATTACTACATTGGTCAAGAAACTCTTGTAGCATTTTTTAGAACATGGCAATACAACTATTTTGGCATTATTATAGTAGAAGTTTATATTATGGAACATTAACCATTCTATTTGTGATTATAGAATTGGGTAATTGCAGTATTAAATTTCCATTTCTGCCTTCGATATTGTGGGTGGGATATTCAGAAGGCTGTGGTGCAAGCCTGGGCACAGCGCAACTGGGATGTGCCAGGGTGCTGACAGGGTGATATTCAATGGTGCTGTGCCATGGCTCAGTACAGTTGAATATCGCTCTGTGGCCACCCTCATTGTGCATGGCACAGTGGCACTGCACCAGTGCAAGTGGCCAGAGAGGGCAGGGGAATGCACTAGCACAAATGCTGTTGTGCTAGGCTCATCAACCATGATATTCAAAAGTGCACATGCAAATGGGGCCATAATGCATGTAAGGTGCAAATGGGGCCATTTGCATGTCATTATGGCCCCATCTGCATGCAGGTGCGCTGATCCTTGGTGACTTGTGCCTGGTACCCTGCCAGGCTGCAGCCATCAGGGACCAATGTCCCTTGCGCAAGTGGCAGAGTGCCCCACTGCCCGATTGCGGGCATATGTATTAAGATAAAAGGTCCCATATCCCTGGTGGTCCAGTGGACCACTCCCAGCCCGATCATGGGTGTAGGTTTTAAATTATTATATATCAATCCATCCCTGGTGGTCCAGCGGTACCCTCCTCCCCACCCACCCACTGAACCCCTGCCCTGCTCCCCTGGTCAGTGGCAGGTGACAGCTCCCCACCTGCAAGCTGCCCCTGCCACCGACTGACTGCATACAGTAGGGCTGTCGTCCATTGGTCCACTGCGTGGCCCAATGGGCGTCTGACGGTCCATCTACATCAGTCCAGACATATGAATGGATCCATTCACATATCTGGACTGTGTAGTACGGCACAGTCTGCATGCCCATTGGCCCACACTGTGGATCAACGGGCGCATAGCCCTACTGCACGCACACCCAGGGCGGTGGTGCGGCTTGTGGTGGGAGCTGCCACCGCTGACCAGGGGAGCAGGGTGGTGGGGCTTAGTGGGCGGGTGGGGAGGGGTACTGATGGACCATCAGGGGATGGATTGCAGATAATAATTAAAACCTACAACGCGTGATCGGGTTGGGATGTCCACTGGACCACCAGGGATATAGGCCTGTTAGTTTAATACTTCTGCTGCAATCAGGCATGGGGGCGCACCCACGACGGATGGTGCCGCCGGAGCTCGGTGGCCACCACAGCTGTCAGCTGCTGTGTTGCGCCCTGCAACACTGCAGCTCACCTGTGGGTGGCCAGCTGTTGCTCCTTTATTTCTAACTCATCTATATGCAGCACAATTAGGGGTTGCACCATGGGCTCAGCACATCGGGCTGACTATCGGGATGCGAACATGCCTGGACACGCCCACCAGATGCGCATACATTACTGATGCGCTCCAGTGCATCGGGATTTGTGCCAGGCACTTTCCCCTTTTGAATATCGCACCGGGGTGCATCAGTGGGTTGCACATGGTGCACCTGTGTTGCACCGTGCGCAACGCTTCTGAATATTCCACCCTGTAAATATTAATGAAATAGGTTATATGTGGCATGGCTTTGGTTTTTCAAGATATCAGGGATTGATGAAAACTTGGGACTGTTTGTGTAGTAAAACGTATATTGTTTTTTATTTAGAATCAACACTGCTGGCCCTGAAGAAGTGGCAACAGCCACAAAACTGTCACCCTTTATTAAGTGTGGATGAAACATTGAATAAAGCAGTTCTTTTTGCTGAAGAAACCATCTGTGTGAAGTGGAGTTCATCCGTACTTCATTCATTTTCCATAAAGGATAACAGAGGGGAGACGGGGGGGGGGTTAGGCAGGTTATTGATAAAAAGGGAGAACAACAATGGTCTGGTCCAAGAATGGATCCTTGGTGGACCCAAGGCTGGCAGGTGCAAGATCCAATATGATTTTGTTGATCTCCACAAACTGAGTATGGCCAGTGAGATAGAAGGCAAACCAGGAGATGGCATCTCATGAGAAACCAAGTGAGGTTAGCTGGTTCAGCAGTAATGGATGATTGACCAAATCAAAGGCCTTAGAGAGATCAACAATGAATGTCAATATGTTTCTGAATCAAGATGGTGACCCCACAACTCTTTTTGGTGCCTTCCGAGAAAAGGACATGTGCTATCCACCTCCTATTAATTTTAACCATTTCTTTCTCCTCTAGATGTGTTTCTTGCAAACAGATTATGTTGACTTTTGCTTTATTTAAGTACGTAATAATCCTGGCTCTCTTGACTGGAGTATTTATACCTATTACATTAATAGAGTCCCATCTAATAATCTTTTTAGACGTAACCATACTTCCAAGAGATATAAAATATTTTGTAATTTCCCAAACTCATACCTTTAAAGTTTACCTTCTTGTCCCAATCCCCCATCTTAACAATTAGCAACCTGGCTACTTCCATTTTATTCACAATTTGACACCACTAAATATGATTTACTAAGCACCTTCTAGCTGATTCCTGGTAATAGACTGACAAACCTACTCCCACAAAAACCCCCTTCCCCCTCCCACAAAAAAACTTAATATATTAAATACAGTGCTTTTTCAAGACCAGCAGGACTAATTCCCATCATTCTCCTTTTTCTATCAGCTATAGACATCAATTTAAATAAACAAGAAACTGCAACTCCTTCAATATTGCATACCACTATCATACAAAAGCAAAACAAATAGTACTCCCCCCCCCAACAGCATTAACTTGAGCAATTGTTTCATTTTGTTCCGCCAGGGAATTACAAAAATCATGGGAAAATGTTTGGAAGTTTCTTTTTAGATCCAAAATAGCTTCTTGTGGAGTGCAATATATTATCTGCTCACCAGTCAAAGTCAGTTTAAGTTCTGCAGGGTAAATAAAGGTAATTTTGATGTTATGGGACCAAAGTTTATTCCTTACGATGTTCTAATTTTTCCTTTTGTCCACCAAGACAGGGAGTAAGTAACTGAAAATTGAAATACTGGTGCCTGCAGTTTAATTCTTTTTTTTCTGTAGACTTCTGTCTAACTTTGCTCTAACTAATTAAGTTGTCTTAAAAGTGGAATCTCTTCCTCTTCTAACTTAGTTATTTTCTTTTGTATCTCTGCTTTCTTTTTTTCAAGGCCTCCTTTTCTTTTGCTATATTGTTGACTACTGTAAGTCCCATGCAGAGAGTAATTTTTCTTCTATGCTTGAAAATTTCTCTAATTCTTCAATCATTCTCCTCATTTGTTCCCAGAGAGCATTGGCCCGATCAGGTGCATCTTTTAGTCCCTCTGAATTATTTTGTTCCCCTGGGGCAGTAGGAGTGAAACTAGCATTTGGATTTAGATTTGAATTTGAATTGCCCCCCACTTGAGAGGTCAAAGGTTGCAAAGTATAATCATTTCTTAGGGAAGTGCATCAGTTTTAAGGAAACCTGCATTTTCAGAGTTCGAGTGCCAGTCATCTCAATCTCTATCCCTCTGTTGTACTTGATCAATCCAGTTCCGCTTATCAGAAAATATAGGAGGGGGACTGCACTTAGCTCCAGAGGGTCACCCCTATAATCTGTACTCTGTATGACCTTTTCAGGAACTCTGACTTCCTCTTAGAGCCCCTTGTTTGACTTATTGTTTTCATTAGTTAAATTTGCCACACCGTGAGTCATGTTCATAGTTACAACGTTCTCCCCCCACACACAAATGTTTGTTAAAATATGGCCTGCCTCCTCTGATAATTCTCTCCCTTTTTGGTAGAACAGAAGGGATTCCCATTGTCATGTAAATTTCCTGATGTAATAACTTTTTTCGGATTAGAGGTAGAAGCAGTTTTCTTGGGGTCGGGACTTGTATTACTTACTTCCTCCTCCTCCTCCTCCTCCTTTGAGTTTCAACTGCCCTCTCCCATTTTATTATTTCCACCTGAAACAAAATTGCCCTCTTGTTTTAAAACTTTAATTTCTCTCAGTTCCTTGGTTATCTGAGGCGTTTCCTAGTGGAGTCTCTTCTTAATGAGTAGTTCCAATAGTTACTTTCTGTGTTTTCTGGATGCCATAGTTATTCAGAGCCTCCATTCCCTCCTGTCCCAAATCTATGGTGCCTCTCTGTTTCATGCTTCACTGGTCAAAGAGACTGCTCGGTCCAGTTGCCTTCATTCCCCGTGAAGTTCAGGATTCCATATCAGGCTGTGTTTCTCTTGGAACAGGTAGGTTTTGTGTAGTAGACACAGCAAAATGGGTTTCAGGTTCTTGTTTTTTGTCTTGCTCTGTTCCAGAGTTAACCTCTTCTGGTGTTAGCATACTACTTGGCTCGCAAGTGTTTTTATTTTCCTGGAATGGCATACAGTAGTGTTATCTTGTTCTGGAGACAAAGGGCCCAATTCACTAAGCATTTTGGATTGGCGCAAGGGACTTGTGGCAGAGGGTTTGACACAAGGGGCAACTTGCATCAAACTTTACAGCAAGTACAATTCAGGAATGATGCCTACCCCAACCCCCTGCTGCAAGCTGTGCTAGCTCTCTGCAGTCTAACTTTGCACCACTGGGGGACCTGTATTATGCCAAAGGTTTGGCACAAGCTGCTGTATAGTGGGGAAACTGTTGCAACTGCACCAGCCCTTCATGAATCGGGCTGCATTGCACCAAAGGGCTTTGTCACAGCTGTGTCAAACACTGTGGATGGTGCAGGGCTTAATGCAAGCCCTGCATCAACCTCAATGAATTGGGCCAAAAGGCTACTCTTGAAGACTGGAGTAGCCACTTTTTAAAAATTCATAGTGGGACTCTACTATGTTATTTAAGATTTCCCCCTTATGGTTTAGTTATTCAACATTCATTTGTGTTATTCTGGTGAACAACGTTATATGGTTAAATTTAGACACTTGTTTATGTAAGTGCAATAATTAGTTTATATATTTTATTTGGGCTTCCTGCTGTGCTGAGTGGGGAACCTCTTGAAAGCCTATTTCTTTCTATTACATTACTGTATTGTGGGGTTACAGCACTCTGGTTAGTGCACAGATCTTTCATTTTACTTCTCCTTAATGGACACTACCCTGGTCATTGAAGTGGCTGGCATTATTGGGACTTCTTATGTTTGGACAGTAAAGCTTATTTTATAGGATTCTCCCTATTCCTACTGTTCCAGATTGCAGGACTGTATTTTAATTGCTAAACTTCCTCTATTACTCCTTAAGGTGACTGTATGCTGCCTTCTTTGCTTGTTGAGCTTCTGCATGACCTTTTGTATTCTGTATTGTTATTTTCTTTAAATGACAATAAACAGAAAGTACAAAAAAATCATAGTGGCTTGCTTCAAGGCTTTGCCTTCCTGTTTGCTGGCCATAAAAGTGGAGGAAAGTTTGACATTCTTGGCATGTTTCCTCAGCATCATAATTCAAAAATGCCAGAGCTGCTTTAATTCTTTTCACTCCTCGTTCACTCATGAAGACAGATAAGGGAATGCCTAAAATTGCTGGGTATGAGAGCTCTCATACCGGGGGGAGTTCAAGAGGATGCTGCTGCTCACTCCAGCCTAATTATTACCATCTTGGATCTGATCCTCCTCCCTTCCTGTCTCTTACCAATATTTCCTTATGCCTATCCCATGCATGTTTGAAGCCCTCCACTTTCTTCTCTCCCACCACCTCTGCTTGCAGAGTATTCTAGGCATCCACCACTCTTTTAGTGATGCAGTATTAATTCACATTCCTCTTAACTTCCCTTCCCCTTTCCAGTTTCATTGCATGCCGTCTTGTCTTGTTGCACTTTATCATTTGAAACAGACTCCCCTTCTGTACTCTGTTCTCCACTGTGAAGTACTTGTAGGTCTCTATCATGTCCCCCCCTTCTCTCTTCTAGGGTGTACAGTTTGAGATCCCTCAAGTCTCTCATAGGGATTTTGATGTAACCAATGCACCATTTTAGTTGCCCTCCTCTGGACTGACTCCACCCTGTCTATCCTTTCTGAGATATGACCACCAGAACTGGACACCGTTCTCCAGCTGGGGTCTCACCAGTGACTGATAGAGTTACAAAATGGGCATCCAAAAGAAAGAAGTCTCTTTGGTAAAAATATATCATGTGACCGTGCTTGAAATCTATTTCATGTGCAGTCATCCTGGTCCTAAACCACACAACACAATGAGCAAATAATTTCTCCTACAACCAGAACTATCTTCCATCTGTCCACCTACAACCAGATTTGATCTTCAATCACAAACACGGCTGCTACCTTTACACTGTAAAAAAAACGTCAACTGGGCCCTAAAAATAAAACTACCTTAAATAAAAAAATAAAACAAATTAATTAAATGTTGTTTCCCTGATCATCACATTTTACTTACACATATAAACAAATGATAAACATTAAGTATTGTTTATTGTTTTCACTACAACTGTTTCTTTGCTGACGATGAACAATCCCCCTTCTATCTTAACCTGCTCATCAGGGAAATCTCTTCTGCTTGCCCTGACAATGAGGTAATTGAGTCTCTGGCTGTAGAAGAGGCTTTTGTTGTGTGAATGTGTACAGTATGTTAGGAGAGGAACATTCTGCTAGTGGAACTGAGCAGAATTTTGAATCCATGTATTCTATGGTAAACATTCTCTGATAAACATTCCATGATAAACAATCCATAGCTTGAATCTGGATGCCAGCAAAGGGCAAACTTTGTCCAGCAGTAATACAATGACATCATTTGCAGTGGACGGAAGGACTATTTTATCACAAATGCACACAAGTGAATCTATTGTTTCTACATATAAACATGCATTTTCCAATTATAAAAAGTTAAAAAAAAAGAAGGACCCCATTTTATAAATGCAATAAGACACTCTGTGGGTCTGCATGGAGCAGATTTTACCACACTTTCAGGGGCTGAAAACACTCTGCCTGTGGCCTCATGCCTCACTATCCCCTTGGGCATGCGGTAAAATCTGTTCAATGCACTTTCTGTCATGACTTATTGCTTACATAACACCACCTCCATCCTCCTGCTGGTGATACCTCTCCTTATGCACCCCAACATCCCAGTGGCCCTACTCAGTACCTTGTCACTCTGTCCCATCACTTTGAGATTATCAGAAATGATAACCCAAGGTCGCTTTCCTGTGAAGTGTACCACCCCCTCCATTTTATATGTAACCCCTGGATTTCTGTGCCCTAAAGGCATGATTTTGCAATTTTTGGGTTTGAATCCCAGTTGCCATGCCCTCTGCCTCGCCTCAATTTTTTTATGATCCCAACTTATTCTCTCCAACCCCTCCTGAGTATTCCCTTTACTACAGATTTTGGAGTCATCTACAGAAAGGCATACCTTCCCTTCCAGTTCTTCTGCAATGTCACTTTCAAAGACACTGAAGAGGACCAGTCCCAGTACTGAGCCCTTCAGCACCCCTGCTGGTCACTCTCTCCTCCTTGAAGTGGGTGCTGTTTACCACCACCCTCTGTTGCATATCCATTACCTCATTTTTTACCCAGTTTACTACTTTGGATCCCACCCCTAAATTGCCCAGTTCTTCATCAGTCTCCTATGTGATGTGGTGTCGACAGGCTTGCTGAAGTCCAAGTCGACAACATCCATTGCCCTTCCTTGATCTAGTTCCCTAGTCACCCAGTTGAAAATCAATCAGATGCATCTGGAATGACCTCCTCCTCTCTCAGTAAATCCATGCTACCTTTGGTCCTGTAACCTGTTGAATTCAAGGTACTCAATTAGCATTTCCTTTCACCGGTTTTCCATTAATTTCCCCACCACGGGTGTGAGACTAAATGGCATATAGGTGCTAGTCTCCTCCCTGCTGCTGCTCTTATGAAGTGGGGCTACATCTGCTCTTGTCCAGTCCTCTGGAACCACTCCTGTTTCCAGTGAGTTGTTGAAAAAGGCTGTCAGTGGTGCAATAAGCATCTCTCTGACTTCCCTTAACACCCTTGGGTGTATCCTGTCTGGTCCTAAGGCCTTGTTCACTTTCAGATTTGTAAGTGTCTCTTTGGGACTCTCTCTTTTGAAAATTGACTTGTGTCCAACTCCCCCCAAAAAATGTTTTCCTGCTGTTCCTTGGTGGTCTATCCCCCATTCCCTTCACTGTGAAGATTGAGCAGAACCACCTATTCAAGATGTCTGCTTTTTCCTAATCCTTCTCTGTGCAGTCTCCCTCTGCCATCCTCCTTATCCTCCTCACTATACCTGCCATTGCCTTCCTCTTCTTCCTTATGTATGCAAATAAAGTCTTGTCCCCTTTTGCTACCCTTTGACTCTCCTATCCTCTATTTGAGCATTTGATCCCCTCTATGCCTTACCTGCTTCCCTCTGTTGTATCTGATACACCTCTCTATCCTCATCCCACTGCATTTCTTTGTACCTCCTGAATGCCACCCTTTTATCCTTCATCTCTGTGGCCACTTCACTAGAGTATCATAATAGTTTTCTTTTTTCTCCTGCTGTTGCTCACTTCCTTCATACAGAGGTTGGTTTCCTTCACTATGCCTTCCCATAATTTTCTCCACAGTTCCTCTCCTACTCACCAGCAATCTTCCTCTGCTAGGCTGTTTCTGAGGCAGTCTCCCATTTCTTTAAAATCCATGCTACTGAAGTCCAGTATCCTTGTGTTTGTGCTGCTTGCCTCTGTACCCATTTTAATGTTGAACCACACTGTACAGTTATCACTGATTCCCAGGGGACAGCCCACTGTGATGTGACTATGTGCTATCACAGCACCCTGAAGGGCAGGGATTCTGAAGGCAAAAGGAGATAGCATGTCCTAAATAGGATAGCACCTTTATGCATGTGAGTCATTTTCATCTGTCAGCATGCTAAAAAAGCCCATATGGCAGACAAGGTGCTAAGGGACCATTTGCATGCCCCATGGGCTCATTAGCATTACCACACACTGCCACTGTGCATGACTGCATGGAGGCATTGTGCAAAGCAGTGCTAGCCCGCACCTTCTGATCACCATTCAGATGCCCACAAGTATAATAAAATGATCCCTGGTATCTAGTAGTCCCCTACCCCAGTTGCTGTTCAGATGCACCTGATTAGTACATTCAAATGATCCCCGGCATCTAGTAGCTCCCCTCACCCTGATCACCATTCAGATGTCCTCAATTAGTATATTAAAATGATCTCCAGCATCTAGTTCACCCCTCAATCACAATTCTAAGCCCTTTCCCCATTCCACCCACCCAGATCCCTCCATTCCCTCCCCATAATGGTTTCCTCCTTACCCTAGCTGTCAGTACCCCCCCCATGATGGTGACAGGCCCAGACCCTGCACCTACCACCTTGGCTGACCACTGTCTGAGTCACAGGGAGTAAGCACATGCCTACTTTAGAAACATATTTATACAGCAGGTGTATGCTCACTTCCTATCACTCAGTAGCTGGCCAAGGTAATGAGCAGAGGGGCCAAACTGATCACAGCTACATGGAGATGGCTGCCATCTTGGATAAGTGGGAGGTCAATGGGGGAGAGGGTGGAGGGACCTGGATTGGTGTGATGAGGAGAGGCTAGGATTTGTGGTTGGGGGCCACTAGATGCCAGGGATCAAAGAAACATAGAGAATGACAGTAGAAAAAGACCAGTGGTCCATCCAGTCTTCCTATGCAGTAGTTACCTATCAAACCTCAGGGCCTATTGTCCATACAGAGTACTAGCCCTCACTAAACTGTACATCCCTCTTTTCCCCTGCCTACTACCAGTACCCTGAGTAATCACTGTACCCTTCAGTTTGTCCCAGCCATGCTTGAAACATTTATGGTTTTGGCACTCACCACCTTGACTAGCAGTCTGTTCCATGGTTCCACCACCGTTTTGGTAAAATAAAACGTTCTCATATCTCTCCTGAACCTCCTCCCATCAGTTTCCACTCGTGCCGCCATATCCATGAACTGCTACATATGCTAAGTAGTTCCTCACAGTTCATCCTGTTTATTAATTTCAGGAATTTGAAGGTCTATATCATATCACCCCTCTCTCATCTGGTCTCCAGAGAGTACTTGATCAATCCATTGAGCTGGTACTCAAGATCCATCCTGCCATCCCTGAATCATCCTGATGACCCTTTATTACCTCATCGCTAAGCCTGTTCTTATCTTTCCTGAGATGAGGACTCCAGAACTGGGCACAGTACTCCAGATGCAGCCTCACAAATGAGCTATAAAGAGGTAGTAATACCTCTTTTCTTCATCCTATTTGCCTTACCACAGGCCTTGTTGCAATGGCATGGTTGTTTAAGGCACTCACTGGCTCTTGTCAGGTGCCAGAAGGCATAGGGATGAGTTAACAGGCCTGAACTTTACCCAGTTAATATCAACCCCAACCAGGATAGACTATAAGACTGGAACTAGCACATTCCTGGACTGGGTCCTAACGAATTGTCCAACACATATCTCCCATTCTGAAGTATTGCCTGACACTGTCAGTGATCACTCTCCTACTAAGTGTTATTGGTCTAACAAATGTATCAAGCTCCCTGCCAGAACAATCACAAGTAGAGTGCTCTTCCGTGGCCACCTGCAGCCAATAAAGTCTCTCCTCTCACAACAAGACTGGTCTTACATTGAAACCGCACCTGATATTGACTCAGTTTTACAATACTTCATTGAACGTTTCAATGAAGCCTGTGACATCCACGCCCCTTTTAGGATGCATAGGATCAGGGGACTTGATAATCCCTGGATCTCTTTTAGCCTTCTGGCTCAAATGAAAGTCCGTGACCACCTCTGGCATAGGGCTAAGACCTCTGGCAGTCAACCTGACATACGGGCTTATAAGATGGCCAGGAACACATGTACTAAGGCTATCCATGAGCACAAAATGCATTACTATAAGGATATCCTTGCCAAGACCTGGGCTGATGGGAAAAAAATGTCTGGGAAAACCTCTTGGAAATCACTGGGAAAGCATCCAAACAGGCTCCAACTATGTTAAATGTTAATGGGTCTATCACCCATGACCCTGTGTTAATTGCCAACACATTTAATTCATCCTTCACAGACCTTAGCCAAACTCTGCCCCCAAATTTCTTTGAACCACCCAGCACAGCTCCTACATCCACCAAATCAGAAGAGACCTCTACCCCCCATGTTTTTACTTCAAAGCTATATCAGAAAGTGAGACCAAGACCTACCTACGTAAAGTTCTAGGAGGAACTAGGACAAGCAGTGATTCCCTTGACCTAAAACTTCTTACCCTAACTCTAGATGAAGTCCTATCCTCCCTCACCAAGCTTCTCCATTGCTCCCTCATGCTTTCACAATTTCCCCAGATCTGGAAATCTGCTCTGGTTACACCAGTTTTTAAGAGAGGGGACAGATTACTACCTGGGAATTATAGGCCAATATCTATTCTTCCCCCGCTGTCCAAAGCACTTGAAAGGATTGTTGCTGACCAGTTTGTGGAGTACCTGGAAAAATACAACTTACAATGTGTCCAACAACATGGTTTTCGGAAAGGGCACAGCACATCTACAGCCCTACTGGAATTCACAGGTTTCATTCACCATACCCTTGATCAGGGTCAACTTGTTGGTGCAACCTTTATTGTCCTGTCTAAAGCATTTGACATGGTCATTCGCCATTTGCTGGTACATCAACTTGCTGGGCTTGGTATATCTTCAGAGGTCCTAAAGTGGTTCACCAGCTATCTAGCAAACCGCACACAGCAGGTGAGAATAGGATCTGCCATTTCTGCTAAACTGCCTGTCTGTTCTGGGGTTCCTCAAGGATCGATACTGAGACCCCTTCTTTTTAGCACCTCCCTCAATAATCTTCCGGCATCCTGTTCCGAACCAGTACTCCTCTACGTGGATGATGCGGTCATTTTCTCAAAGACTGCTGTCCCTACCGTCCTTCAGGCCCAACTTCAGAAAAGTTTTACTGAAGCTGAGTTCTGATTCATCTCTCATAAGTTGGTGCTTAACTGCAAAAAAACTAAGGTCATACTCTTCCATGGTACCCACAACAAGCACAAAGCCAAACAATCGGTGATTAAAAACAGTGCAGGTGTTATCCTTGATCAGACTCAATCTTTTAAATACCTAGGAGTTACTCAGGATAGTCGCTCTCCTACTCCAACCATGTTGAGAATGTTGCCAAGGTAGTTACCATTTGCCTAGGCCTTCTACACAGGCATAAACACTGCCTTACTACTGAAGCCCTCAGATTGGCTATCCAAAGTTCAATTGTGTCTATTATTGACTATGGATTGGTCATTTATGGTTCTGCCACAGACACAACCCTATGTCAGCTCACCACAGCTCTGGATAATGCATGCCGTCTACTAACTGGTGTAGCATATCATACTCACACTTGTGACCTTTATGAACAAGCAGGCTGGTTTCAACACCAGGCTTGCATTGAATATCAAGCCTGCCTTTTGGCTAAGAAGGCAGATCTTTGTCTCCTACCACCAGGTTCTCTTCAGCTTTTCAGTCCCTTCTGGGGCACTCGGAGCACACGAAGTTCAGTGAGTAAAACTTTTAATGTCCCTCGCTGTTGAACCTCTCTCTGACAGCACTCCATTGCAATTAGAGCTGCTAATTTATTTAATTCCCTTCCTTCTGAGATTGTGATGACTGCAACCTTGGGACCTTTTAAGCGGAAGCTGCATCATCTCCTAGTTTCCAGAGCATCTTGTGACTGCTATACCTAATCTCTGCTGACAGCTAAATGTGCTGGGACCTCCCTCTTTTACAATTTGCCCCTGTATAGCCCTATGCTGCTGCTGTGCTATTCCACTCACAGCACTTCCTCCCTTATCCCTTTCCCATTCCTGCCCTCCTTTTCATCCTACCTCACCCCCCCTACCTTTACTCCACCACTCCCACTTCCCCCCTCTGCTCTGTTTCCTCACCTTGTTCTCTCCCTCTACCCCCACCCTATGGGTCTTTCCTGCTCAAGCTTCATTGTGGAATCTCCCTCCTTGCTCTTATTTTACTCCTTCCACCCCCCCCAATTCACCCAGGTACTTTTTCTCCTTGTAAGCTCTTTCACTCCTCTTCAGACAGGGCCACTGGCTGCACTTCACACAATATTTATCTTGCCATATTGTTCTTTTGTTTATGTAATTAATTTCCTCATATACTACTTACTGAAACCATTGTAATTTGCTATTCTTGTGACTTGATGTGGAACCTCTGTAAAAGAGCCTTTGGCTCAAAGGTCTTTCTGATTTAGTTAAATAAATAAATAAACTCACTAATGATGACTCCTAAGTTACTTTCCTCAGCTGTAGTGCTCAGCTTTTCCATTCTTATCACGTACTCTTTTCTGGGGTTCTTATTCCTCAGGTGCATCACCTTGCACTTTATGGCATTGAATTTCAACTGCTGAACCATAGAACACCTCGCTAGTTTTTGCAGGTCATTCTGCATCTCTCTAATTCCCTCAGCACTATCTATCCTCCCACAGAACTTAGTGTCCTCTGCAAAAAGACACAACTTGCCACAGATTCGTTCTCCAGAAGACAGGACCCATGAGGGATCCCTGTAGTACCCCACCCATGGCCTCCCTCTCTTCTAATTTGACACCACTAATCACAACTCTTTGCTGCCTCTGTTTCAACTAATTTCCTACCCATATAATTACAATAACTGGGGCATCTGAATGGAAATTTTGGGTGGGGGGACCACTAGACACCAGGGATCATTTTACTATAATAATCAGGGCCATTTAAACTGCGATCAGGGGTGGGGGGACCTATAGATGCCAGGAATCATTTTATTATACTACTTGGAGCATCAGAATGGTGACCAGGGGTGGGGTGACAATGCACGCCATTGTGTGCTCCAGTGAGGGCAGAGTCTTTGGATACAGTAAACAGCATTTCAGTTTCAGCTGTTTAGCACTTTCAAACCCTCTGTATATGGTACTGTGCCCTGTATGCAGGAGGGGATTCCTCATTTAAATGGCCACAGTAGTATAATACATATGCCCATGCATGTGATCAGGTTAGCATCGAGGACTGTTGAATATAGCACCCGTGCAACTGTGTTGTTCCCACTTAGTGCGGTGCTTAAATGTTTAACGCTGTACTAATGTTTTTAAAATTGGGCCATAACTTACTAAAAATCTAGACTGATGCCTCTTTAGATGCAGAAAGTAAACAAAAAGGGGTATCTTAGCTATCTTTTTATGTATTTTTTCCATCTTATTTTGCTTGCAAACTTTTTATCGAATTTCAAAACATGGTGATGTGACTTAAACGTTTTTAACAACTGTAGTTAAAAATGCAGTTCATTCTCCATTCATTCAAGTGCCATCTTTATTTACTTATAAAAACACAGTCTGGTGCGCTGGCCTAGTGGCTTGGCAGTAGCAATTCTGCCTGCCATGCCAGCAGCCCAGTTTTGGGAGTGGACCTGGGTCACCTGAGGGTCAGCTGGGGGAAGAGAGGACTGAGCATCTTAGGGACTGTTCTCCTCTCAGGGAAGAGGAGTCTGACTGCCCTGCTCTTCAGCTGTCACCTAGCTGATGATTGGTGGAAAGGCAGCAGAGCAGCATCGGGGGAGAGCTCAGGCAGGCACAAAGCAAGTATGTGCCTTTACATACCCTGGCATCATTGCATGCTTGGCTGCCTAGGGAATGAACCAAAGGTGGAAAAACCCCAATGGCAGAATGATCCAGCAACCTGCTGCAGACTCCACACCACTAACCTAACCAGGCTCTCCTCCCATCTGGATATGTGTCTCCTTGTGGATGGCCCTTCCCCTCCTGGCCCCACCACAGGGGGTGGGGAATCTCAGAGCAGGTAAGTCCTAGGAATGGTGGGTGATGGGGCTGGACAGGTTAGTGGGTAAGGGGATTGCTGGGTGACTAACGAGATAGAAAATCTCTGTTGAAAAATAAATAAATAAAACACAGTTTAGAAAGCTGAAGCTGCAAAACAGTCATGCCATACTAGCAGGGTATGCACTATGTGGCTAAACCAGGGCAGACCTATTAGTGGCGATCCAGTGCCTGGCAAAGCTCTTTTCACCTTGCAGGAATCCGCAGATACATTATGGGGAGGCTAGGGGCTGTGAATGCCACCTGTGAGGCATCAAGGTGCAGAGTTATTCAGAACAGAAACGTACAAATCATGCACATGCCAGCTGAGCCCATTTCAGGGGCAAAGCTAATTTCAGTGTATAGCATATCTGATTCACTGTATAGTTTATTTGTTTCAGGACTTAGTGTATGTAGAATGTTTCAATACACAGTGTATGTGTCTTACTATATAATGTATTTTTTCACAGAAAGGGTGGTGGAACAGCCTCCCAGCGGTGGTCTTAGAGGCTAAAACAATTGGTGAGTTCAAGAATGCATGGGATAGACAGAAGGCAATCCTAGTGATAGGAAAGAGAGGATAAGCTGCTGCTCATTTAGGATCTGGAATTCAAGTAGGTAGGGAAATCGGCAGACTAGGCGGGCCAGGCAGTTCTTATCTATTTATTAATTTATTTAAAAAGTTTCACCAGGAAAGGCACAGTGAGCTACAATAGCTCATTTTCAGGTGCATCCTGGGGGAAAGGGAAATGAGGGTAACACAGTTATTTATTTATTTATTTTATTTATTATTCAGTCTCCAATTATAATACATTTGAGCACAGAGCAGCTCTTTTACAGAGGCTCCATTTCAGTGGGGAAGGCTGACAAATATACTTAGGAGGCAAAATACAATATTGTAACAAAAACAGACTAAACAATATAACATTTTTAACTAAGAAACAATCTAGCAATTAAAACACATTCTAGCAATAATGTCTGTACAGTGTGAATAAAAGAGCAAACCTAATAAATTTGAAGGTGAACAAGGTGTAAAAGAGAGAGGGAGATAATCAAGAGAAATCAGAAAGTAGAGGGGCAGATATAGGCCTTGTCAATCCTGCACTGAACAGATAAAGGGCAAGCAGGGTACTGATAGAAAGGGAGGATGAGGAGAGCAGGGAAGGGAGACATGGGTAATAGGTAAGGATATGGGAGGGAAAGGGGAGTGGCTGGGGGATGGAAAGCAGGGAGAAAAGGGGGAAGGGTTGCACTACAGCAACAGTTCTCAGACTTTGTCACAGTGAGACTCCCCAGATCCATGGAAAAGATTTTGAGCCTCCCCCCAAAAATTGAAATAATCTTGGGCCTCCCAAAGAAAAATAACACTGTATTTTGCACAGTACACCATGAATAAGTCAAAACCCCTTTGAGTACTTGGTTCACATTAGGTTCTTATTCTTATACTGACTTGGAACTTTTGAAAAAGAGCTCCTGTGCTCCAAAGGTGTTATGTGAATAACAAATAACAAATATTATTATTCAGCTTATTGTAACCCCCACCCCACAGGCCAGTCTACTTGCTCCACTATTTTCATTTTGAACCATTGTCACTCCTTGTTGCAGTACCTTCATGGGTGAAACTTACTCTGTTTCCTCTCTATATAAATAACCTTCCTACATACTTTGCCTCTCCTCCTCCTCCTTCCCTGCTCTAAGCAACTTCTCAGGGATTACTTGCTCCTTCCTGCTATTATTTTTAGCACTTCTATGCTCAACCCTTGTATTTGGGCTTTTCTGCCATCTGTTTACAAATTGATCAATTACCACCACTCATTAATTTATTGTTCATATTTATTTGCATTATTGCTCTCTGTATATTTCTTGATTGTTTTGCAGTTACCTTTTGAAATATATTCACTCCCTACCCTTCCTGTGGTACACCTGAATGAGCCTTGGCTCATTCACCTTTCCTGTCACCTATTAGTAAATAAACACATACAATTCACCGACTATTATCCTCTTTCTGTTTGCTTCATCTCTTCACATAAAATATATAAAACTCAAATTTAAATACAGTACTTTTTCAGACTTGCTTGAGCCTCCCCTGAAACAGGCTGGGGCCTCCCAAGGGAGGCTGGCCTCACAATTTGAGAACCCCTGCACTACAGTGAAGTGCTAGAGTGGGAGCTCAAACGGAAATTAAGTACAGAATAGAAGTAATTTAAAACAGAGGAAGAACGTACAAAAACAAATGGTCTGTACACAAAAAAAGACATTAGAGCAGTTACATAACATTAAAGATTTGCATACTGTACATCAATCATGTGAAGATTAGGTAATACTAAACAATATACATAAACACATAGTAATCATATATTTACAATTTATATACATATCTATTTACATAAACCATAGATGAGCTAAGGTACAAACTCTAAACAAACTCCTCAGGAGAGTCATAACCACGGGCACAAACAGAAAGGAGTTGAGCAGTCTGATGGGCTAACTCTCCCTTTCAGGATGCATGAACCCTGCAAAGGGAATGGCAGGTGGGTAGTTAGGGATAAAATTGGGGGAAAATGAGAACTGGAACAATAGGACGCGTTGAGATGGGGGTGGGGAGGGAAGATTGGTGAATGGGAAAGGGGGGGTGAAAATAGAAGAGAAAAACAGGGAGTGCTAAGAGGGAGAAGGTGAGGGTAGGCGAGGAATTAACGAGACAGAAAAGAGGGAGAGTTATGGAGGATCATCTGCAGTTGCAGATGGGGGATGTGTAATGGCGAAGGAGGTGGGATAGTGAACTGGAAGACATTATTTGCCATCAAAATATATGTTTTTATGAGCTCATGATGAGAATTGGGCCCTAAGCGCTCGCTGCAAAAAATATATGTTTCTTAATCAAGAACATTTATTAAAGAAAACATTAAAATAGTAAGAAAACTAAGTCAAAACAAACTCTGTAGACTACAAACTAGGAAAGCTTTTTGCTTACACTATCACAGTTCCTGCAGTATTTCCCAAGCATTCAGCTTAGAAAAGATGCTGGACTAACACAATAATTAATTACACATAAATCTAATCAAAACATTAACTTATAACAGAAAAATGCATGTAGGCCCCTATGATTATAGGCATGAAAATTATATGTTATGAATCTCTTAAGTATTACCTTCCCATACAAATGTGTTTTTTTTCATCAGTAAATGAAGGCAGCACTCAAAAGAATACACTGATGAATACCTAAATTAGTTCTTAAAGTTTCTTGTCATTTCACAGTGTTCTAAAATTTGATTAAAGGTGTGCAAGCAAAGCAAGATGGTAAACCCATAAAGAAGTAGAAAAGGAGATAGCACTGTTTTGTTTACTTTCTGCTCTGCAGCTTTAGAACCCCTCTCATCAGGACTGCAGTTCCCTGAGTGCAGCAGAAAATGAGTAAGGGGCATCCCATTCAAGGGGTGGAGCTAATTTCAGTGTATAGTGTATTTGTTTCAGGATATAGTTTATTTGTTTCATTACATAGTGGCCTGGATATTCAAAGGAGTGCTTGGTGCAACAGGGTTGCGCCAACGCAACCCCACACTGTGCCCCAGCAGGATATTGAGAAGGCTGCCTGGCGCAGTGCAAATCTCGATGCACTGGGGTGCAATGTAATCATATGCGGCGCAGATGCAGGGGGCATTCCCATGCATATGTGGCACATCACAATATTCAGCCCGGGTGTGTGACGCAAATGCTGGTGTAACCCTGCACTGCACCTCATAGGGGGCTCAAAGTTGAGCCCGTGCAGAGTAGGAACAACTCTTGGCCACCCACAGATGGGCTGCAGTATTGCAGGGTGCAACACAGCAGCCCAGCCATGGGTGGCCACCTGCCCACCCAGAACACTGTCCACAAGCAAACACTGAACCATGGTGGTCAAGTGGAAGCCCCCCCACCCATAGCATCTATCGTGCGGTATATGTTTAAGGATAAATCCCTGGTAATCTAATGGCCCCCTGAGTCCCAGAATCTCCAATAAATATCATACATGACCATCTCTGGTGGACTAGTGGTCCCCTCACCCCACCTGATTCCCCGATTCCCCAATATATGTCAATATGATCATCCCTGGTGGTCTAGTGGAACCCCCCATGCCCGTTGCTGCTATCACGGTAAACCTCTGTAATTAAATGCCCTGGTGATCCAGTGGCACCCCCACCCTCCCCCACAGAACCCCTTGACCACCCCACCCCCTGTCATTGGCGGTGGCTGCATCCCACCTCACTGCTCGCCACCACGAATGACAGGTACGGTATGGTTGGGAGCCCATTGGTCCCCAGTGTGGAACCAATGGGCATACTGTGACAGTCCCAAATATGTGAATGACTTCAGTCACATATTTGAGACTGTCTAGCACATATGCCCTGCAAGCCATTGGTCCACACTGGGACCAATGGGCTTACAGCCCATATTGTACCTGTCATTCACGGGTGGCTGGGTGGTATGTGGGTGGGATGCAGCCTTCTCGATGATGGGGGCAGAGGGTGGGCAAGGAGTTCTGTGTGGGTGGGAGGGTGGGGAGTGCCACTGGATCACCAGGGAATTTAATTATGGAGGTTTACCATGATCACGGCAACAGGCATGGGGGTTCCACTAGACCACCAGGGCCAGTCATATTGACATATATTGGGGAATCGGGGACTCGGGTGGGTGGGGGGACCACTAGACCACCAGGGATGGTCGTGTATGATATTTATCGGGGATTCGGGGACTGGGGGGCACTAGGCTACCAGGGATTTATCCTTACACATGTACTGTGTGATCTCGGCTACAGGGTGGGGGATACCCCAGGATCCCCACAGTGCACACGTCATGCTGTGCAGGGCACCAGGTACAAGTCACCAGGCTGCCCTGCGCAAGGCATGCAAATGGGGCCATAATAGCTTACAAATGGCCCCATTTGCACCATGCATATATTATGGCCTCATTTGCATGCCCCCTGCTGAATATCACGGGTGATGCACCTAGCGCAACTGCACTTGTGCTGGCGCATCCCTGTGCTCCCTATCTGTGGCTTGCGCAGGCGCCAGTGCAACTGTGCGTGCACGATATGTACCGACCTTGCCATATTCAATGGTTCTGCACCATGGCGCATCACCATTGAATATCACCTGGTCCTGGCCCGGACACATCCCAGTTGCGCTGCTCCCAGGCTTGCGTCACTGCCCAGCGCAGTCTGAATATCTGGGCCAGTGTATGTAGAATGTTTCAATACACAGGGTATGTCTCTCACTATATAATGTATTTGTTTCAGTATATAGTGTATGTTGATTTTTCAGTCTACAGTGTATGTATTTCAGTACAGTGTATGTGTTTCACTATGTAGTACTGCATATTTGTTTCAGTATACAGTGTATGTGGATTTTTTAATATATTGTGTCTATTTCAATATGTAATGTATTTGTTTCAGTGTATAGAGTTAGCAATTTTTTTCAATAGATAGTGTATGTGTTTCAATATATAGTGCATTTGTTTCAGTATATAGTGTGTGCATATTTTTCAATGAATAGTTGTATTTATTTTAACATATAGTGTATGTGTTTCAGTATATAGTGTATTGTTTCAGTAGATAGTGTATGTGGATTTTTCAATGTGTAGTATGTGTATTTCAATAATTTTGTGTGTGTTTAAATATGTAGTGTATTTGTTTTAGTACGTAGTGCATGTGTATTTTCTTCCATATATAGTGTATGTGTTACAATATATAGTTGTTTTGGTTTCAGTAGATAGTGTATTTGGACTTTTCAGTCTGTAGCATATGTATCTCAATAGGTAGTGTATGTGTTTCAGTACATAGTGTATTTGTTTCACTATATAGTGTCTGTGGATTTTCAGTACTCAGTATGTTGTATTTCAGTAGATAGGGTATGAATTTCACTATATAGTGTAAGCAGTTCAAAATAATGTCTGTTTTTACTGTACTGTATGACATATGCACTTCAGTATATAGTGTATTCATTTCACTGGTGCTATGTGATAATGGCAACATTTTTTCAGCATGGACCACAAAGAGCAAAGGAAACAGCACCCAAAGTGAAAAGGGTGGCCAGTATTAAAGTGACTGTCACTCTTTGCCCCCCCCGCACCTCCCAAAATTATTATAATCACACTGTGGACCAATGGGCTTGCAGCTGATACTGTAAGCTGTCATTCGGTGGGCAGCCGGGCGGTAAGCGGGTGAATCTGCAGCTGCCCACCAATGACGGGGGTGCTGGGTGGCGGGGGTCCTGGGTGGGTGGGAGGGTGCCACTGGACCACCAGGAATGGCTTGCCATGTGATTACCAGTGATTGGAGCATCAGATGGGGTAGGGGTACCACTGGACTGCCAGGGAACATTTAAAACCTATTTTATGGTGATCACCACTATATGGAGGGAGGGGGGTGCCATTAGACTACTAGAGACTATTTAGAACTTATTTTATGGTGATTGCCACAACGGGGAGGGAGGGGGTGCCGCTAGACCACCAGGGATGCCATGGGTGCTTCTGCACAGTGTACTGGGTGGGCGGGTGGCCACCCACAGCTGGTGGCTGCTGTGTTGTGCCATTCAGTACAGCAGCTTGCCGGTAGGTGGCCACCATCTGAGCTGTTTTTTTCAGGCTCAACTTTGAACATTGGTATGCAGCACATTCCAGGGTTGTGCGGGCATATGCGCCGCACACCCTGGGCTGAATAACGGGATGTGCTGCATATGCATGGGCATGCCCCCGGGGATGTGCTGCATACATTATCTTTGTGCCCCAGTGCATCGGGACTTGTGCTGCACAAGTCCCTCTTTTGAATATTGCCCCAGGGTGCATTTCTGGAGTTGTGCTGGTGCAACTCAGTTGCACCAGGCACAACCCCTTTGAATATCTGGTCCTATGTGTTTTACTGTATAGTGCATATATTCAGAAATTCTGAATTATGTCCCTAATGGCATCCTAAACACCTACCACTAGAACTTGCACCACCAGCATCCTTTTCACCTTCCTTCAACCTCTCGCTCTGAGCCCAAAGCCCACGTCCTCTGCCACTGCTACTCCACATTTAAATTTTTTTTTATTAGTGAAAAATTGCTGTAATTTGTTTGGCAAACAAAATTGCACACAGGACACTGCAATGCTCTGTTTAACAAGTTTTATACAGTGGTGCACACTCAATGACTGTATGGCTGCACCACACAGAGAGATGAACAAAAAACAAAGTGTTGGCACCGTGTATGCCTTCTGAAGTGTATGACTTCTCTCACACTATCTCCTGAGTTAGTAAACTAATAAGAAAAAGATACACAGATAGCAAACTACCCAGACAGTACTAATGCAGCAGCAGAAGCTGTCTCACAGACTAGTGGAAGCTGCCAGGGAGCACTTCTGACTATCCCCCACTTCTAACTTCACTTCAGAAATTGCTACAACTCGGGGATCACGTGATGAGTCCGGTCGGGTAAGACGTCCCTCGCGCTGCTCCTGGACCCCTCAGTTATTAAATAACCCCTCGTTGCACTGCAAGGCGGATTTAATATAGCAGAAGGGGTTCACTAGGCTTAGTAAGGCTCCCGGACGTGGTATTAGCGAATGGTGACCCGCGATCCTCTATTCGGCTTCTGATTTGCGGTGAATAGCCGGCGGTAGAGTCAGACTGTGACACTAAAGTAAAATGGATCCCGAGATGGGTGAGCCTCTGGCTAGAAGGGCCCCACCCTCCAAACGGCCCAAATCACAGCTCTTAACCCCAGAAGACCAGGAGGAAGTAGCAAGCACAGAAGGGGGAGCCAGCCCAAATGGGGGAGACATCTTGGAAATTAAGCAGCTTTTGAAGGGGCTAGTTTGGACTTTGCAGAAGTAAAGCCAGCGCTGCAATTGTTAGCCCAGAGGATGGGTGATGCTGAATCCCGACTTGCATCTCAAGAGAAACTCTCCACTGCGGAGCAAGAGCTGGTAGTGGTTAAAAGGCAAATTAAAAAGCTGGAAGAGAGAATTGAGGACCAAGAATCGAGAAGTAGGAGTAACAACTTAATTTTGGCAGGATTGCCAGAGAGAGCTGAAGGGTCAGACTGCATCTCCTACATTCAAGAAATGCTGCTTAAAATGTTTGGCCCCACACCTTACGGAGATGCCTATAATCTGAAAAGGGCACACAGAGCGCTAAGAGAAATTCCCCCACCAGGAGCAAGACTGAGGGTAATTATCATGCATTTTCTCAACTATAAGGAAAAATGCATGTTCTATCTGCAACAAGACAGAAAGAAGCCTATGCAATGGAATGAGGCCACCTTGTGTTATTTCAAATCATACCCCTTCTGTAAGAAAAAGCAGAAAGAATATCTAGATATCAAAAGAAATTATATCTAGCTGGAATCAAGTTTCGTCTTGTATACCCTGCCATCTTGATGGTGCGGCTTCAATCAGGGGAAAAGCACTTTCTTACTGCGAAGGAGGCCCTGGAAGGGCTACGAGTGGAACTCCCTGACCTATTCAGAGCATCGAGCTGAGGCGAAACAGAGCTTAAGGAAAGCTGTAATGTGGACTAATTTGGACTTCTGGGGATTTGTTCAGGGTGGTGTATCCGTCTAATTTTGGTTTCCTGATTTATGTGTACAATTACAGGTTTTGGGAAGGCTTGAAAACCTGATCAAGACGAGGAAGGGGGCCACTATAATCATTGGAATGTTATTTTTGGATTCTGGTTGTATGAGTAATGATTTGAAATAGGAATTTTAAGGTGGGCACTTACAAGAAGGGGTTAAAAAATAATATTTCGTTAACATTAGCAGCACTAGGAGAAGTGATATTCCGGGGATTTGGTAGCCAGCACAGAGGGGTGCAGGTTTCTGGTCGGAATGTGTCTGGATAGATTCACTGGCGCCCCGCATTTGGTGCTCTAGCTAGGCCTCCTGATTTCAATTATTTATATTCCTCAAGAACAGACCAGAAATGGGCTGGAATGCAATTCGATGGCGAAGAAGGCTACTGGAAGACTTGGGAATAGTGTGTGGGGGGGAACTAGGAAGTGCTGGATATAAGGAGATATTGCTAACGGTGGGGGTGATCTTTTGAAGGGGAGAGGGATTTAATACTTATTGTTACCTCAGAAAATTGATAACCTGGAGTAGCAATACCTGGGGTATGTAAGGTCACCACGTGTTTTGTTGGAGTTAACGATTCAGTAGACAGGGTCAACTGATACTGGGTCTAGTGCATCATAGGTGACAACTTAAGGGTGACAAAGAGGAACCATCTGTAAAGTGGGATAGGGCCCTCTCGAATGCTGTAGCTGATTGTAGAGGTGAAGAGCAGCAGAACAGGAGCTCATCGAAGATCCGGCGTATGGGAGGAGGCGATCTAGGGATCGGGGGCAGGGGGTAAGGGGGGGAGGGATAGGGATATGGGAGAAGAGAGAGTTCCCCAGGTGGAGAGTAAAATGGGCAGAGCCAGACCGAATCTTGGAGATTAAATGCCCCAAAGCAAATGTTAAGCTAGGTTCATGGCAAATGCTAAAATAATCTCGTGGAATGTTAAAGGACTCAGGGGTAGATGTAAAAGAATGGTAATATTGAGACAACTGGATCAAATGGGTGCCCAAATCGCCGCCCTGCAAGAAACGCATCTACTAACCGAAGAATTGAATAGTCTGAGGCGAATATGGGTGGGGCAGGTTTTTGGCATAGGAAAGGAAAGAGCCTCGGGTGGGGTAGTGATTTTAATTAGAAAGACGTACCCCTTTACTGTAGAACAAGTATCAGCAAGAGAGATGGTAGAGCCATATTTATCTCGGGTCTCATACATGGGAGGGTCATCTCGATAGCCTCGATATATGGACCAACCCCTTCTAATCCAGAATTTTTTGCCTCTCTGGAGAGAGACATAGCTGGTTATATGGGACACTTCCTTATCTTAGCAGGAGACTGGAATATTACTGCAAATAATATAGAGGATAGGTCTCCAGCTACTAATAGACCTCTATCGAAAGCCCAGGTTGCCCTGAATAAGTTGTTAGAGGCCACTGCCTTGGTGGATCCGATACGATCCCATTTTATAGGAAACAACATGATGACCTTTTACTCAGCAGTACACAAGACTCATTCTCGGATAGATTTTTTTTTAGTTAATAGGGAGGTGCTCTTGGGAGTAAAGGGAGTATCAGCAGAGAACAGAACTTTCTCTGATCATTCCCCAATAGTGTTATCATGGGAATTGATAGCAGGACCCCCTAGGCCCTTCCGATGGAAGCTGAGCGATGCTCTTCTGGTAGATGTTGCAGCTAAGGATAGTTTAGAAGGTGCTTTAATAGAAATTATACATCGGCAACTACCTACACTGTCTGACAAAAAGCTAGCTTGACCAACCTGTAAAGTACTGTTCGCGAGTAAGGCCCAAGACTTGACAGCTCGAAACTACAAACTCAGAAGAGCAAAAGAGGATTTTATTATGGGGGCTATTAGCTCTTTGGCTCCATTGGAGGGATCATCGGAAGAAATTGATCGGGAACTTAAAAGTCTAAGGCGGGAAGTAGAAAATATTGTTTACTGTAAGGTAGACGTTTGGTTAGCTAAAATTAATGCTAAATATCTCTTGAAGGGTGATGTTCCAGGACGATTGTTAGCATCCAGAGTCAGGGAGTGGGAGGCTAGTAGGACAATAACAGCAATTAGCCAGGGAGGGAAATATATAATAGATCCTCAAGAACTTGCAGATACTTTTGCAATGTATTTCAAGGACCTATATCAGCTAGAAAACAATGTGGGAGATGAGGAAATTAATGCCTTTTTAGAGGGAATACCCTTGCCGGTATTGGAAGCTGCACAAGCAGCAGAGCTGGAGGCACCCATTGGGGGAACCGAAATTCTGGAGGTTGTTAAATCTTTACCGGTGGGTAAAATGCCAGGGCCAGATGGCCTTACAGCTAAGTTCTATCAAACATATATACATATTCTTTTGCCTCTCCTCCGAGAATTCTATAACAAGGTGATGCAAGAGGGTGTTTATCATCCCCCCCTCTATCAGGCTTATATCACATTAGTTCCGAAACCAAATAAACCTAAGAATGTATTGTCTAGTTATAGGCCGATAACATTAATGAACCAGGACATCAAGATCCTTACAAAAGTTTTAGCCAACAGAATATGGCGGAATGCATCGGGGGTGATTAGTAGGGAACAAGTAGGTTTTATGCCAGGGAGGGGAGCACATGATGCCCTGAGGAAGTAGCACCACATCTTACACTATGCATCAGATTGTCAAGTACCCCTAGCCTTGATATCTTTAGATGCAGAAAAGGCCTTCGAGAGGGTCTCCACGCTTTTTGTTTGCCACAATGGAAAGGATGGGATTTCCCAAAGTCTCCTTAGGGAATTAAAATCTGTACGCTGCCCCTCTGCTAGGGAGTTGTGCAATGGTTATATGTCTCAAGAAATACAACTGAAAATGGGACCGGCAAGGGTGCCCCTCTCCCAATATTATTTAATATCTATTTGGAACCTTTGCTGAGGATAATAAATAATGATAAATATGTTAGGGGTTGAGATATTGGGCGGGAATTAAAATTATCAGTTTTGCTGACGATGTGCTCCTACACCTGTGGGACCCGGCAGATGGATTGGAAAGGGTAAAGGGCTAATAGGGCACTTTGCAAGGGTATCCAACTATGCATTGAATCTAACTAAAACCCAAATCCTCCGCTGACCCCTTATGTACACAAAGGCAGACTTGCCCAACTACAGATCCAATGGATGCCTGATAAGATCAAATATTTGGGCATCTGGATTGCCAGAAACCCTGAGATAGGGGCGGAAGTGAATATGGAAGAGACAATATCAGGAATTAAGGGGGATATAACAAGATGGAATAAGCAGCCATTGAATTTTATGGCAAGTCTTGGGCTGATCAAGATGAATTTTGCCAAGATTGCTATACCCGGTTTGTCTAGCCCCATATTATATCCCCAAAAAATGGTTTAACAAGGTTAAAAAGTTAATTTCAGAATTTTTATGGAAGCTTAAACCGCCCAGGAGAAAATATAAAACCCTGTGCTTACCTGCTTCTCATGGGGGGATTAAGCTGCCGGACCTCCACTTGTATTATGTGGCGGGCCAGTTGGGTCTCATGACTCGATGGAATAAAGGGGAACAGGGGGGAGGTCTACACCCCGGAATGGCTTCAGTTGGAGACTCAAATGATGAAGGAGGCAGGACTTTCCTTAGAGGCCCCACTGTATGCTGATATAGCTAAGTAATTTAAGCGAGATAAGGAAAACCCAGTAGTGAAGACAGTAGAAGCCTGGTGGTCATGCTTGACTAGGGCTCAGAAAAGAGATCAGAAGAAGGCCATAAAGCAGCCTTTACTGGGTAATCCTAACTTGCTCATAGGGAATAGGGTACTT
This sequence comes from Neoceratodus forsteri, assembly GCA_016271365.2. Classification (NCBI taxonomy): domain Eukaryota; kingdom Metazoa; phylum Chordata; order Ceratodontiformes; family Ceratodontidae; genus Neoceratodus; species Neoceratodus forsteri. The sequence continues at coordinate 1,682,261,645 of CM057450.1, read as the reverse complement.
AAAGGGAAGTGGGCTAACTCGGTTCTAGGCCTGAAACTAGAAGATGTAATTCGAGATTCTAAGGTGGTTCTCCCACCACAATGCCACGGAATGGCGTATTTTCCAAAATTACAACTTATAAGCATGTTGGAGGGGGAGCTAAGAAGGTTAGGGGGGCTCATAGAAGACTCTTTTAGTTGGGAAGATCTGGAGGGGGTAGATCCAAGCTCAAGGATCCTATCACAGGTCTATAAAATCACTCTTAGCTTTTTGGGACCGAGAGCACCTCCGGCAGTGAATTATTGGGATAGAGTTTTAGCCCCGGTAGCAATCGATTGGGCTAATGTATGGAATAATGCCAAGTATATTGTAATACCCAAGTGTAAAAACTTACATTTTTTTATTGTCTCAAATATATACTATACCCCTGTGAAACTATGTAAGAGAGGCCTAAAACAGACAGACCTGTGCTTTAGGTGCGGTACAAAGAGGGGTGATTTGATACACGTATTGTGGAGCTGTACCAAAATATCACCGGTGTGGGTAGAGATAAAGAGGTGAATGGACCCATTAATGGATTACTCAGAGTTTATAAAACCAGAGATCTGCGTCTTAGGGGACCTGTCACTAGTAGCTGGAGCTAATGCTAAGTACCACGTATCCCTGATGGCAGGAGTAGTTAAATCTTATGTAGTCCAGCATTGGAAGGATGGCCATTTATATAGTTATGATCAATGGTTAAAGGACCTTACTGGGACGTTAGCTCGAATCAAGAGGCATCTATATGCAGAAGGGAAAAAGGAGGTATATACTAAAAGATGGGCAGCTCTGGAGGCAATATATTCTCTACAAGAAGTAGATGGTTTGGCTCAGGTCTGTCTGTTGGGCAGCATCTAGCTGAAGTACCTTGGCTGATTAGATTAAAGGGTATTTAATTTCCTGGATAAGCTTAGTAGGGTTATTAATGGATGAAGGGTGAAATGGTGGGGGCTTAGAAGATAATATAGATAAAGGCCTGCCAGACTTAGGGATGACTTAGGGACTATCTCTCTCCCGGGGGATGCAGGGGGAATGCATTCCTACCTGGGCTAGTATTAATGCAGACAAGGTAGAGAAGGAATGCCTATGAGGATGCAAAGGGCTCAAGTAAATATTGACTAGAGAGAAAGGAAATAGGTAGCCTATAGGCCTTAAATTTAACTAGGGACGAAGAGGTGACAAATGGGATGGGGAGGGGTGTCGATTCCTCTGCATATGTATATAGTTAAATGTATATAGTTTGCACGGCCAGTTTTAGGGCAGTGCACCCCGGATTCCAGGTGATGTTTGTATGTCTGTTTACTGTCTGTAAAACCTAAAGTCAATAAAGACTTGTTATAACAAAAAAAAAAGAAATTGCTACAACTCAGAACAACTAAGACATGTGAAAAAATAGTAAATAATCAAAATCACATCCACACACAACTCTGTCAAAGTATCCCGTAATACTGATGAGTCAAACTGAGCGACTCAGTCTGAGCAACCCAATTTGAGAACCTGTAGGAATACTGAGTGTTAAACAATGGCGAGCATCAGTATATTGTGAGTGTAGCGAGTATTTTAGTGAGCTACACCAGCTGCATCAGGCTATGGTGCTGTGTTCAGCCAGACAGTTCCCAGCTGGCTGTTTGGTATAGTGGCTTCAGTCACTGCTTCTGTAGTTGGTGGACCTGGGTTCTGGTCTGGCTGTGGTGGATTTACTTATTTGGCTGTAGTGCCTTTATTTTGGGAGTGCTTAAGCTCAAGGTTCAGTGTGGGGAATAGCTCCTCCCACAAACTCTATTTAACTCCCATCACTCACACACCTCTCTTGCTTAGGCAGTGTTTTCTATCCCTGAGCTCCCTGCATGGCTCATGTGGCTGTGTTTCCTCTCTCCAGTGCCCTCCTGCTGCTGCTGCTATCTGCTTCATTCTTCCCCTCCTTCATGAGTCTCCCCTCCCCTCTTGTTGTTGCTATCTCTGTGTTTGTGCTTTTATCTGTCTTTCTCCTGTGTCTGTTTGTTCTCTCTCCTCGGGGGCTCGTTCCACCTCCCCACTCCTTCCTCTGCTCCTCATCATTCCTTCTTGTGCCTGGGTTCTCCCCCCTCCTTGTTTCCTTTTGGGCTTCTCTGCCACATTTAGTCCCTGCTCGGCACCTACAAGCACCTCTGTTCCTTCCGCACCATTTTCCCAGGCCTTTCCCTGGTCCCTTCCAGAACTGCTCCCACTTCCTGTCCGTCCCTAAGTGTCTCCTTTTTCCATGACTCCTTGTTTCCCTTTGGTGCTGCAGGCATGCTGTCTGCCCCACGGCAGTTCAGCACACTCATTCTTCACCACGCACTTCTCTCCGACTAGCAGACCCCGAGCTCCAGAAACCTCCTTTCTTAATCATTGCAATGACTTCTTGTAAGTTGCTCCATGCTGCTTTGCAGTTCCTCTATACTCTTGGGAAACACTGCAGGTATTGGGCGATGTATTCAGCCAAACATGGTGACTCTGTTCAGGACTTGAATCACAATATTTCAATAACATGAATGTCCAAACATCAACCCTATCTGTACTACCAGCTGTTTCAATACATTCTTATACATTATGCTGCTTGGGCCTTATACTTGGACTGACCGTTCTCTCTAATGTTACATTCCTGGTGCCATTCTCATACAGTCCTGGTGTCCATTTGTTCCAGTGCTGTTCCAAACTTGGTCTCTCCTCTTGCACTTCATTTCTCACATTACTTTGTGTCACTAGGCATGTGCTTTGGACACCTAGGGGACCTATACCACCATCAGCACTTGGCTGTCAGGCATGACTCATGCATTTCCTGGCCTTTAGGATTAAACATTGCAAGTCTGCAAGTTACAGCTGGACTACTCACTTCAATGTGACTGGATTGTACTGTCTGCCTCCCATGATCTTCCACTGCCTCCTGCATGGAGTTATGGCCCCTCTCCAACACAGCTTGTGTCCATGCTGTGAGGGGCCATATAGACAACATGATGGATCATCCATAGTGGTCATGGCCTTAAAAATTACTCATTCTCTACATAGGCCTCTCCCTACCAAATGGCATATGTTGCCCTCCCCGCACCGTATGCATTCTTTACTCAGACGCTATCAGCACCTATGGTACAGACTTGTTTTCATTTATGCATTTGCCATCCTTCCTCTCAAATCGTCTGGTGCCAGTGGGAAACAGCACTTTGTGGAGCAAACTGCTCTACAGCTCCTGATGTCCTGGATATTACGGGGGGGGGGGGTGGTGTGATGTGGGTGTTTGAGGGGGGTACTCCCATTCTTCTGATCCTAGTCATCCTAGCCTAACTACTCCTACTGCCTCTGTCCTCAGTCACCTACTCCCACTTACTTCTCTCCCCTGGTTCCTGCTTCAGTTTATGGTGGAGCCTTCCTTCCCCTACATTGTTACTGCTTCCACAGCCAGAACTTCTCTACAGCAATGCCTGTTTCTGTGCCTACCATTTCCATCATGCTATGTATGTCTTACCACACCTGTGCACTATTCATCATGCTATCTCATCTCAGTTCCCTACTCTACTCTCTTTCTACAGCAGCGTTCTGCACTTTCAGCCAGCCCATACCAGCAGTACTCCGGACTCTGTCCCTAACTCACGCCTTCTGAGGTGCTGAGTGAAGGTAGGCTTCCCCTGTCTATCGGGGATGGGATTCCGATACATTCACTACCTCCTACTACTTACCAACCTGACATCCTCCGTCCCTAACTCTGCCGGACAGCATCGAGTGAAGGTTAGCTCACCCCGACTACCAGGGATGGGAGCCATGTCTACAATCTACTGAGTCATACCATGCCTCCTCTACCTCATAGCAGTTGCCACTTCCCTTTCGGAATGGAACTTCTTTGCCCCATGTGCCCTCATCATCCTACCTATGCCTAGCTGCCTCAAGTCAAGATCATTCCACCTCAGCCATCCCGATGGGTGTCTGAGTCTCCATTCCACTGCTTCAACTTTACGCATTCTCAGCCTGCTACCTGATACTGCTTCCCTTCAGGAACATGACTTTAACTGACTTGCCTTCTCCATCCTACCTGGTTTGCAGCCTCAATTCACGGTCCTATCATGCTGACTCCATGGCTGGGAGCCTGAATCTGCATTCATCTGTTTCCACCTTCTGCATCCTATACCTGATGTGAGTTGCTGCTTCCCCTCTGTACCTCATTTGCCTTCCACCTCCCAACTTTTCCTACCAACATTGTATGATGGTCTTCACACTCTGACTGCCTGGTTTGGTTGCCTGTTTATGTGACTCCATTAGTTCCATACCATCTCTGGATCATACCCAGTTGCCATTCCAGAGCAAGATCTTATCCCCACAGTTGCCTCATCCTCCTACCTCTGCCTGGTGGTATTGGATACTGGTTATCTCTCCTCAGTTACTAGGACTGGAAGCCCATTTCTGCAATCGTCTGTTTCAACTCTGTATGCTCTCTACCGGGCCACGGCTTGCTGCTCCCTCCTGAACTTGAACCATTTACCGGATTTGCCTCCACCATCATACATTTTCTGGTGTGACTTGTCCAGGTCATCTCACCTCAACTCTGTCATTTTGGAGCCTGTGTCTACACCTGAAAGTTCATCTTTCTGCATTTTCTGCCACCTACTCGATTGCTGTTTCCCTCCAGAAACAGGATCCCTCTGCTCTGAATGCCTTACATCCTCCCTACCAGTCTACATCCTGCACTTCCATGGACCATTGTATGTGACTCCCCCCCATTGCCTCCTTTCCCTCTTGATTTGGATCTTGCCAGCTTGTTCAGTCTCTATCTCAATTTAGCTTGACTGCCTCTTGGGCTCCTTGCTGCAGGTCACCCCTTCCAGCTGCTGTACGAGTTTGTTTTCTCCTTCAGATATGAGAACCTCGTCCTTTTACACTCCAGCACCTTCCATCCTTTCCACTCATTGTTTGAAGCCTTTGCCAGATGTGGGACTCATACCTCAACTCAGTTGCTCTTGGTGCTTGGCTTCGCTCCTTGGCCTTCTCTGGATCATCCTCTGGTACCTTGCTACAGCCTTCCTGAATTCCGCTGCAGATCATTGAAGAACTGACCCGGTTCTGTTCCTTCCTGCACTGTATGTCATCTGGCTTTGCCTAGGCCATCACCTTCCCTGGATAATTCCTTCAGTCCATCAGGATTCACTCCGGACTTTCCTTCCATCTTTGTGTAGTTGCCGTTTCATCTCCGCCTTGCAGGCTCAGGGCTTTGTCCTGTGTTCTGTGGCTCTTTTGGGCATATTACCCTCTCTCTGGCCAGTATACCTACCCGGTCAACTCCTTCTCCAGTTTATCCATCTCATACTCATACTCTGGTCATTCTAACAGCTCCCATCCACCACTCAATGAATCACTTGTTCATCATGCTTGAGGAAAACTATTTCTAGCAAACATCCCTTGGATAACATGCCTCATAGACTCTTACGTCATCATAGAGTTTTCTATACTGCCCACTCAGCTCCTCACGATCATTCCTGGAATCTCATTTGACTGGACATTAGAAAGATCTCATCCATCTCAATTGGATACTCCCTACAAATCCTGTCTATTCAATCACAGTGGCTTCCCTGTCTACCATGTTTCACAGGCTATCCTCCTACATGGAAAGGACTTAAATCCTTCTGTAATGCTATGAAAATGTAGCCATTATCATTGCTATGGATACCAGGAATCACAAGATACCTCATACCACTACTAACATCATCCATTTTACCTTCTGCAACCTCTCTTACCAACACACATTCTGCTGACCAAATTACCCGACTCCTATTTTCTCAACTGCCATTGCTTGTCCTAAGACCTTCACTGCTGCCTTCCCAGAACTTTCTTTATTAGATATCCCATGCTTAGCTGCTTTACTAATGCCATGCTATCCAACAACTGATTTCTAGCTCCTGGACATCACCATACCTCATGCAATCATCTGCATTCTTCATTGTATTGCCATCTGCCAAGTTACCTGCCCATCCAGCAGTCCTTCAAGTCTGTCCTTCATGAATTTTCTCCATTACTCCCTCCAGTGAAGGCTTTCACTGAGAACAAGCTCCTCTGATTCTTAATCTGGAAATCCGCAACAGTTACGGCAAATTCACTATCCCAGTCTCGCCTCCTAATAGGTCTTAATCGACAATAGCACTAGGCTCCTCTGGAATTCCACACTAATCAACCTCACTACCAACCAGCCTATAGACCCTTCCATATATCCACTTCCAAGCTTCCCTCAAGCATTTAGGCATCGGATTACCTGTAAACCTAACGAGCCTTAGCCACCTCAGTGCAACTCATGGAAAAGGTATCCCACGATTAGAACGCTGGGGAATAGTCACCTACAATAATGGTGACCCGCTCCCAATCACATTTCAGGAACCACTACAGGAGGGTAGGGCAGCCGGATGGGGGTTGGGCGACTATAGGAACAGGATGTAGCTATACGTACACATGCGGGGGGTGGTAGCAGGCCCACACAGTGAGGGATGTGAAGGGTGGTGCTGTGGTGGGTTGCTGAGCTGACCCTGTGGTGTGGTGGTTGGGTGGTCAGCAGGGTACTGGGTTCAGCTCCGGGTGCTGGTGAGTTTTTGTTGCGCCTGCCCCAAACCTTTTTTTTTAATGTTTTCACACCCCCCGAAATGCACCCCCCCTGGAGTTGAGAGTCGTTTAGTAGGGGTGCAAGCGTAAAAAACTAAATCCACAACACCCTTTTGCTGTGTGCCAGGGTGTCAGAGTGCCAAAATAAATGTTCGTCACTCTTGACTTCTGCATAACAGCGATCGCCTTTAGGCTTTCACCATTATGACATAGAACCATGGACAATTATGCCACAGGAATACCCATATTCACTTCAGTCAGTGGACCAGCAGAGCATATACAAGCATAGTTTTGACATCAGTGCCCAAATAAGCTATCCAATTCCTTATACTGAACTTCCAATCATTCTCTCTATATATTCAGTTACCATCTGGACTGCATACGCCAATTTTTCAGTATTTGTCTATTACTCACTTATGGCATTTCTTCTATCAGGCACTCAAAGACTCTGCTCAACTCTTTCTTCCTCTTCATGAATGCTTATTTAGCAACTTATCGCTCACTACTAAATTCCTTACCTCCACACTTTATCGTGAACCTCAAACCTTCCACAAGTTGGATCATTTACCTATGACTTCACAAACCATCGCATTTCTCACCATTCTCTGTCTGGTAGCATATCAATCAAATCATGCTCTCCCTGCTCATTTCGTCCCTATAATCCCTTTGGACAATCATCCATCATTACCTTGGAATCTGGACTTCATTCACCCTTCTTTGGCTGGATCTCCTTCACACTCGGGATTGTTCTGCTCCTTCAGAAAAGACTTACTTCTTCAACTTCAGTATCGTCCTTCAAAATACATCATCCATGGATCAGGGATGGACCATCATCTCTCCAAGCAGCTTACCTTCCTCAAAATTAGTTATGGTTACTAGAACCTAGGTCCTTCTCCACTTACTATGCCCAGAGGATGGGCAGACCAGTGGCCATGGATCCTCAGAGGTTTCCTCCACCTGGGGGGGGTTCCTCTCCTGAGTGCTAGCGGTCATACTCTCCGTGAGTTGGGGAAGGTATTTTTGGGGCCTTCTATTCCCTACAAATTCCTACCTATATACCTACTAATCAAGGGTGGGAATAGAGTAAAGCCACAAAAAAGTACTACAGGTTACACAAACACTTATACCCCATCACTATTCTCCAAACATTGAATGTGAGGGATTAAGCCTGAGGTTCAATGTGGGGAATAGCTCCTCCCATAAACTCTATTTAACTCCCATCACTCACACACCTCTCTTGCTTAGGCAGTGTTTTTATCCACTGCCACCCCCTCTTCCTCCTCTTCCTCCTCTTCCTCCTTCTCCGGCATTCTTCTCACCCTTGTTCATGGGCCTTCTATTCCCTACAAATTCCTACCTACATACCTACTACTCAAGGGTGGGAATAGAGTAAAGCCACAAAAAGTACTACAAGTTGCACAAGCAGTTATGCCCCATCGCTATTCCCCAAACAGTGAAATTAATTTTTTTGGTGAGTATTATATATAATTTTTTAGAAACTCCCATTCCCCCGCCCTCCTGACTTTGGTCCCTCCCACCCACAAGTTGCCCCCCTCGAGTTTTCCCCTGTCCACCTTTTTCACCCCCCCCCTGCTCCCAGAGCTGACTATATTTATCATGGGGGGTGTGGGGTGCTTAGGGGGCATAGCCCCCACATAAAACTTAGTTTATATCATCACCTGCACAAAAAGTAAGCACCCATCGATGTCTGTGGCGGTCACCATAATGCTCATCACTGTTCTGGGTTTCAGCGATGTGCATCTTGCTGTTTTTGTCAATGCTCTTTTTTGTAACACCCTTATTATATAGAACCCTCTATCAATGTTGTGCTACAAATCTGCAGTACAACTTTGTCGGAAATAAAGGTTTTTTTGAATGTTTTGATGACAGTTTAGAAACTAGAACTCCATATCAGATCTTTCCCTCACAACACACAAGGTCTGCAGCAAGCAGAGAATTCAGTGGTACAATTCCCTAAGGAACGGAGCACCATGTGATCTTAAAAGTGTCACCAATGGCATCTCAGAAGAGTTCAGCAGAATAGCATGATCCAGGGAATAAACTCCCCAATCCATGGAACATGACTTGCAAAATTTCAGGACATTAAAAATATTAAATTTAGCCATCAGTAACACTAATGAGGGCACAATGGCCTTAGGCAGGTGGAAAAGATTAAATGGGTGCATTCAGACCCAAACTGACCACTTAATTCAATGATGTGAATGTAAAAAGGTTGCAGAATACATCTGATGAAAACTATTTCTCTAATCTATGAGTGTGGAATTATGCAAAATGAATTCCTTGGAATTATATTCTACATAATGGCAGAACAACAAGCTGGCCCATCAGTGTAGCTGTAGCAGTAGTAGTACCGCTTGCGATGTAGATGACCCAGTTTTCAGAATCAAGCTGGAGGAGTTGGAAGGCTTGCTGGGGGAGGAGACTCGATTATCCTCTGGACTGCTCTCTTTCTCTGGGGGGAGGGTGGGGAAGAGCCTGGTACTTGACTGCTCCTTGACAGAAGTCGGGGGAGAGGCAGCTCAGGCTGGCAAGGTGGGGAGATGTCAGCATGCATAGCATGATGTCATTGCATGTCACGTCTCCCACAGGGGATGAACAGGGAAAACCCCTGGTCATGCAATATGACAGCTGGCCTCCACAGGCCCCACACCCAGCAACTCAGGCTCTTCCTGTAAATCTGGATATGGTCCTGGTGGGTCGAGATACTCCCCACCACCCTGCCATGCAGGGCAATCTGTGTGGGGACTACAGAAGAGGTAAGCCCTGGGAGAAAAAGGGGTGACGGGGTGGGCAGACTGGCATGAAGGAGGGCTAACTGGGATGGGGGAGCAAAAAATAAATAAAAAATTATAATAGACCAACAGATTCCACTAAACACAATCTGAAAAAGATTGCAGGATTTTCTTGATTCCACTGCTGATGAAATTTTGGCAGGATTATTTGGAATATTTTGAAATTCTGCAGAATTACAGTCCACTGGAAATTGAAAGTTCTGCACACAACTACTCAAAATCCATGCTGGTTAGGGGTTAGCAGGTTGAGTTAAATAATGATAAAAAAATAACTGATTGCAGGCCAAACATTCCAAGAACTTCTCAACTGCTGCAAGAACAGAGATGGGATGATTGTTTTTGATTAGATGCACCTCCTTTAAAACAGGAACTACATAAGCAGTTGTCCTAGTAGCAAGGGCTTTGCCAGAAATAAATAAATGCTTTGTGTACCATTCTTTTATAATAATAAGATATATAGGGGATATGTGATGGTAGCTTATGAGATATGCTATTTATCTTCATTGGTGGGCAGTGAACTCTTGACCTTTATGAGTGGCGAAGCCATGAGTGTGGTTAAAAGAGGTCACTGCCCATGAATGCGGACAATTTGCATACTGTATCTCATAAACCACAATCACATGTCTGGTTTATACGATGAACATTACCAGTTTTAAATAGTTGACACTGAACTGTGGTTTGTTAAACAACAAGCATTTGTCAATGCCGAATGTTTGCTTGCTGGCATTGGCATTGGTAGTGTAGAAGTTACAGAGCTGCATAATAGGAATGGCAGCGAAGTATTGAACTGAAGCCAACCCCACCACCACCCTGCAGAGACTGACAGGCATTGGGGTGTGCCTTCGGGTCGTCAGGCATAACAACCACGCCATTTCACCATACCCTACCCTGCAGACACTGACAAGTGTCACGGTGTGCCTTGGGGTCATTGGCCCTTATGCGCACCCCATTCCATCAGGAAATACGGTGAGATGGGTGCGGTATAGGAGAATGGGGTGAAGTTTGGGCCCGAAGAGTCCAAGGCACACCTTGATGCCTCTCACTGGCTGCAGGGTGTGAGTGAGGGTGGAATGGTATGAGAATGACAGGCAAGAATCCCAAGTCACACCCCTGATGCCTGTCATTCTCTACAGGGTGGGGCGTTATGGTCGGAAACCCTAACACCTCAAGCATCCATTGGTATTTTCGCTCCAAATTTTCAACATGTTTTTTTTGTGACCCCCACCTCATGAACAGTGGCAATATCAGTTTGTTAGCCGAAAACTGCTTTTGCACAGTGACTATGGCATTTGGCACCACCGGTGCAAAAACACATTCCAAACAGGATGTGAAAAATAACAGCGGTACTGTTCATGGGAGGTGTAAAAAATGGCAATGTTGAAAATCTGCTGTGAAAATCTTAAAAAAACTGGTGAAGTCATGAGCGTGTGTAGAAACTGTGCAACGCGCACCCGTAATGTAACTAGTTTGGGAATTTTTTTACAGCAGATTGTTAACACAGGCATTTTGGGACCTCCGATCATGAACAGTGTCAGTGTGATTTTCTTTATCTGTCCCGAACAATGATTTCCCACAGTGATCATGCATTTCTGTGCTGAAAGTGTGAAAACACATTTCGGCCATGTTGTGGAAAATGACAGCTGTACTGTTCATAAGCAGGTGTGGAAAAATGCCACTGGTGAAAATCTGGACTGAAAATATTACAAATTCATGAACTTACAAGGGTGCGAGGAAACTGCGCAATGCTCACTCATAATACAGTCATTTTATGGAGTTTTGTCACCAAATTTTCAACATAGCCATTTTAAGACCTCTGCTCATGACCAGTGTCACTGTGATTTTCTTAATCTGTCCCAAACATTGTTTTCGCACACCGACTGTACCATCGTGCGCTACATGTGCGGAAACACATTTTGGGCAAGATGTGAAAAATGGTAGCTGTACTGCTCATAAGGAAGTGCGGTAAAATGGCACTGTTGAAAATCTGGTGTGCAAATATTACAAATTCGCAAACTTGCCAGCGTGCGTAGGAACTGCACAATGTGCTCTCCTAAAACAGTCATTTTTGGGAATTTTTTCACCAAATTCTCAACATAGCCATTTTAACACCTCTGCTCATGACCAGTGTCACTGTGACTTTCTTAATTTGTCCCATACATTAATTTCGCACACCGACTGCGCCATTGTGCGCTACATGGGCAGAAACATGTTGTGGGTGAGATGTGAAAAATGACAACTGTACTGCTCATAAGGAGGTGTGGTAAAATGGCAATGTTGAAAATCTGGAGTGAAAATATTGAAAATTCACGAACTTACGAGTGTGCGTAGGAACTCTGCAACGTACGCTCGTCAAACAGTCATTTTTAGGAATTTTCCACCAAATTTTCAACATAGCCATTTTAAGACCTCTGCTCATGAACAGTGTCACTGTGGCTTTCTTAATGTGTCCCATACATTGATTTCGCACACCGACTGCGCCATTGTGGCCTACATGGGCGGAAACACGTTTTGGGTGAGATGTGAAAAATGACAGCTGCACTGCTCATAAGGAAGTGTGGTAAAATGGCAATGTTGAAAATATGGAGTGAAAATATTGAAATTTCGCAAACTTACGAGTGTGCGTAGGAACTGCGCAACGCATGCTCGTAAAACAGTCATTTTTAGGACTTTTTTCACCAAATTTTCAACATAGCCATTTTAAGATCTCTGCTCATGAACCATGTCACTGTGATTTTCTTAATGTGTCCCGGACATTGATTTCGCACACCGACTGTGCCATTGTGCGCTACATGGGCGGAAACACATTTTGGGTGAGAAGTGAAAAATGACAGCTATACTGCTCATAAGAAGGTGTGGTAAAATGGCAATGTTGAAAATCTGGAGTGAAAATATTGAAAATTCGTGAACTTACGAGCGTGCGTAGGAACTGCGCAACCCACGCTCGTAAAACAGTCATTTTTTAGGAATTTTTCCACCAAATTTTCAAAATAGGCTTTTTGAGAGCCCTCCTTATGAACACTGGCAGTGTCGTTTTGTTAATCGTTCTGGAAAGTGATTTTGTGCAGTGGCTGCAGAATCACCCTTCGGGCCCGAGTAACACCATGACAGTGCAATAATTCATGAGGAGGGGTCCCAAAAACCCCATGTTGAAAATTTGGTGCAAAAATTCCAAAAAATGCCTGAGATATGCAACAAAGTTGAAAAAACCCTATCTATCCCATTATACAGCTTACCAGCATTTCCTCAGTTCGCGGTCGGCTTTGAAGAGTGCAGACGTGTTCCCGGTCCACCGAAGATCGTCGTGCCAGACTCCAGAGGTAAGTATGGGGTGGGGGTGGGGAAGTAGGGTGCGCCGAGGGTGGGTGCCGGTTGTGGGGGGCAGGGAGACTGCGAGGGACCATTTTTTTTACAGGTTTTTTCTTTAAAAGACAACGCTGGATGTTGCCACGCTGGGGTGGGCTCCAGCGTGGCAGAAGAATGGCTGGGGGCGTGGGCCGACGGTTGGGCACCGTCGGCATAAGCATCTGTTGCCACGCTGGGGTGGGCTCCCAGCGTGGCACCTACGGGGTGGGGACACAATGGAGCCAGCAGAGTTGGGCACCCGTCAGCTATCTGATGTAGCCACGCTGGGGGTGGGCACCCAGTGTGGCATAAGTGAAACTGTGTTTTGGGGTGCAGCACAGCCGACGGGGATTGGGCACCTCTGTCGGCTATACAGGTGTGTGCATTGGGGGAGCAGCAACAGCATCATGTGTGTGTGTGTGTGTGTGTGTGTGTGTGTGTGTGTGTGGGGGAGCACACATGAGCAGGCAATATCTGATCGCTGCTCACTGAAGCGTAGCTCCCCCTTTCAACTGTATGCCACTGCATTTTGGAGCTGTCATAGACAGCTCCAGCAGGCATTGGAGAACTGCGGCCACGCCTGCAAACACACTGACCGAATTGGAAGAGGGCTGACACAGCTCCAAAAACTCCAATGATGACACTATGTTTCTTGCACATGCGTGCAAGCAAACATAATAAGCTACAAGCATGAATTCTAACTGCTTTTTGATTTTAGACTATTGGTTATTTTTGGTTAAGTGTTGCTGATCTCATTTCTGGAGAATGAAAGGAAATAATATATATAACACTTTCTATAGTTTTTGATTTCCAATTTTTTGGTCTCTTATCTGGGGGGAGGGTGCCGAGATTAATGCTTTCCATTTCACAAAAGTGAGGATCACTGGTGGCAGCTATTTCTGAAGGTCTGTCTGCTCTTTTAAAGTTATTTTTTTGATATACTGGGAGTTTTCTTCATTTTGGTTTGTTAGTGCTGAATACAGGGTTCTGAACAACAGCTTTAGAGAAATAGTAGTACAGCATAATCCAAGATTATGTTTGGACAGACTACACTAAGAAGATTTGAAGTGCTAACAGCTGGCACACACTGTTTCACATAATAAGCTTTGAAGACAGGAGTGCGCTGCAACTTGCCACAGGTGGCTGGCAATCTATGTGTGACATAATAGCAAGTTAGATAAATTTTTGTGATGAACCCTGCTGTGGAGATAAAAAAATGATCTAGCTAGTTGGTGTCGTACTTGAAAAAGTATTGTTATTCCTTAGGAAAAATGGTAATGTACATTGTATAAACATACTGCATATGCATGCTGTACTATATGCAAGCTACAGCCCTAATTTAATGTTTCATTGAGTGTCCAGGATAGCCACATTGCTAGCCTAAGACTTTGCAAATATCCTGCTGGCAAGATGTTAACAAAGAGCGTCATGGCTTCCTACTAGGGCTTCTCCTCCTGGTTCAAGCTTTGTCTAGACCATGAGGGAACATCCTTGTTTCTATGTTATTTCTTTTTTGCTTCATTTTTGGTGTGGTTTAATTGGAAATGTTTAGGTGGGGTAGCTTTCACATCTGGATTTCTAGGTGTTAGAACTCTTCTATAGCTGTCAGTGGAAAAAATGAGGGAGGTGCAGGAATTCTCATACAGTTTCTATGGTTGTGTGTGCATGTGTGCACAGCATGTATTTTGTTACAAAGAACTGCATTGCAGAGGTGTGTTCTTGTCAGGTCCAATGCAGCTCAAGCTGCAGTGGGCTCAACAGTGACAGGCCAATGACAAACCAGTCTGATCATGACACTGGTCACTGCTTGCAGGACAGAAATGTCTTGTAGCTGAAAGGAGCAAAGTGCTCCTATGAGAGAGTGCCTCAGTGTTTTCATCTGCATGAAGCAACTCAGCAATCTGCTGAGTGATGTCGTGACATACTTTGTCATGCTGTGTGTCTTTTCCATCTCCTTCACATGCTGTTTGACAAGCAGTTGAGCTCACAATTGCTCCTGTACCTCGTTTCTATATCCCACCCTTTGTCAAGTATTCTTTCTACCTCCCCATCACTTCATATACCTGTTTCAATAGCCCACCCTCTGCTGAGTATCCCTCCTACCTCCCCAATGCTTCATCTGCCCCATTTCAAAATCTCACCCTCTGCCAAGTACCCATCTCACCTCCTCATCACTTCCTATGCCCCTTAAAGATACAACTGACCCTGGGGTTCCCATTCCCCCATGTCTGTAGCTAAAATAAAGAAAACTGTCCATTGATGTCTATTATATTTTTTTTAACTGTAAAAAGAAAACAGTACATCAATGTCTGCTGCTGCCACCGACCCCCTCCACTGGTTTTACCCTCCCCCCAACCCCCCCCACTCAGCACCCACCACCCTATCCCTTTACCCCTTACTTACCTACTGGGGGTCCAATGCTGTAATCCTCGCTCAACTTAAGACGTGTCTCCACTCTTCAATACCAGACTGGGAACTGAGGAAATCAGGTAAGAGTGTCACTGTATTTCATTGCGATTCAAACTTGTACTCATAACTTGGTCATTTTTAAATATTTTTCCCCAAAAGTTTCAACACATCCTTTTAGGACCCCATCTCTTTTCTTTGTTATTTCTGGTTCCCTCAAACCTCAGACCTGCACCGCCTGATGTCCCCCTATGCCCAGGCTTGCCCCCCCGGTGGGGCCACTGGGAAGGCTCCTCCTCCCAATGAACACTGTTGGCAAGCCCCAGCTTACCCCCATGTTGGGGCCATGGGAGTGGGACCCCCCGGCAAACATTCATGGCAGTGGGGACAGCCATGGCAGAGTGGGTCATCATTCCAGGGGCCGGCTTTTTCTGATGCTTGCTCCCTGGTGATGGGGACATGCAATGACATCCAGTGTCCATCCCACCTCCTAACGTGACAGCGCAGTTCACGGCAGTACCCCCAGCCTCTGCCAGGGGTCTGTAAAGCCCCGGACACTCTTCCCTCCCTCGCCCCAGAGAATGAGAGCAGTCCCCAGGATGCTTGAGCCTTCTTCCACCGCTGGCCCTACAACTCCCGGGTCCATTCCCAAACCCAGGTCATCAGTGTCACAAGCAGAAATCCAACTGCTGCACCAACGGGCCAGGCACAGGACCCCATCTCATGAGCAAGGTAGGTTAAAGTTATCAAATCTGGCCTGAGAAATGGTTTTGAAGTCATTGCTTGAAATCACATTTCAGGATGGATTTGAAAATTTTACCTACTAGGTTCATGAGGTGGAGCAATAAAAAGATTATGTTGAAAATTTGCAGTAAAAATATTAAAAAAACAACAAAGTTATGAAGGTATATTGAACATTTTCAATGCTCACCCATTACTTTGGTAATTTTCAGTATTTTGACCCCAGATTTTCAACATTGTTTTCACACAACCTCATGAATGTGACAGGTGTCATTTTTCAAATCCTGGCCAAAAATCTGTCTCCATACTTGTGGAGTGAAGTAACATTTCAGCCAGTATTTTATGAATGACACCTGTCACATTAAGAATGAGAGGTCACAAAAAGGCTATGTTGAACATTTTGGGTCAAAATGTCACAAAACAACAAAATTGTGAAGAAACATTGAATTCTTTCAATGTTTACTCATAACAGTGTGATGTGTGCAGATTTTGACCCCCTATTTTCAGCATAGCCCTCTTGTTACCACACCTCATGAACACCACAGGTGTCATTTTTTTAAATCTCCTCCTGAACATGTTTTCACATTTTATCCACAAAATCACCTTTTGAATGGGATTTTAAAAATACCCAGCTACTGTGATCATAAGGCAGGGTCATAAAAAGACAGTTTTGAAAATGTGGGGGTCAAAATGTGAATAAACAGCAAAGCTATGAAGAAATGTTGCATTTTTTCAATGTTTACTCCTAACTATGAGGCCTTTGCAGATTTTGGCCCCAAATGTGCACACGGGCCTTTTGTTACCCCACCTGATGAACATGACGGTGCAATTTTTCAAATCCCCTTTGAAACATGTTTTCAAAGTCCCTCTATGAAACCACCTTTCGGACAGGATTTTAAAAACTTAATCATAACATGAGGTCATAAAAAGGCTATGTTGAAAATATGGGGTCGAAATGAGAAAAAACATGTAAGTTATGAAGCAACATTGAATTGTTCCAATGTTTACTCATAACTTTATTTTAGCAGATTTGGGCCCCTAATGTTCAGTATATCCCTTGTGTTACCCATCTCATGAACATGACAGGTGCCAGTTTTCGAGTCTCCTCTGAAAGATGTTTTAATAGACGCACTGTAAAATCACCTTTCAGATGGGATTTAAAAAATTCCACCTGTCTTGATCATAAGGTTAGGTCATAAAAAGACTATGCTGGAAATTTGAGGTCAAAATGTGGGACCCACTGAAAATGAGATCTTGCCTCTCAGCTGGCCTATCCCAGACAAAAACAATCTAAACATGTGTAAAAGCAGGATATCACTGAAAATGAGATATTACATCTCATCTGTGCCTTTGGCAAATATATAGTAAAAATGCATAAAAGCTGGATGCCAGTGCAACAGAGCTCCCACTGAACTGTAAATCTGTTCTGCTCTATCCTGGCAAAAGCATGTTATAAAAGCTGGACCCCTCTAAAAATGTAACATGAGCAAGCCTGGTGGCACTGAGGGTTGAGCTGCTGGATGCCTTACCTCGAGCCGCTGATGACTTTGGTGGGGGAGGAGGGAGCAGGATTGAGCAGCTGAAAGGCAGCTGTCCTCTCCCGGGGTGGTCTTCACACTCCTGTAGTTCCGCTCCTACCAGGTGGAGGTCTGGTGGGTAGCGTAGGCGGGAGGGGGTGGCGGTGTAGTGGGAGGACACCCTGGACTGTGGTGTGCATGTGCCTCCACACGCAATGCACACACCTGGGGCATGAGGATGGGGTTGAAAATGTGGAAAAAGCTGATAAACATCTACATACTGTAGAAAAAAAGAAAATGTAATGTGTCTTTCAGCTGGGCAATCCTTGGCAAATACATTATAAAAATTGCTAAAAGCAGGGCTCCTCTGAAAATGAGACATTGCATCTCAGCTGTGCTAGCCTGGGTAACTACAGTGTAAAAACTGGGAAAAGCAGGATCCAACTGATAAGAAGATAGCATCTGAGCCGTGCTATCCTGGGTAAATACAGTACAAAAGTGTGTCAAAGTAGGACCCCACTGAAAACGTGACACTGCATCTCAGCTGGGTTATTCTGGGTTAACATACTGCAGAAGAGTGTAAAAACAGAACCCTACGCCAGAACTCCACTAAAAAGGAAATGCTGCATCTAAGACGATTTGTCCTGAAAAAATACATTATAAAAACAAGATCACATCAAAATTGAGATATTGCATCTCACATCTACTGTCCTGGGTAAATGCAGTATAAAACTGTACAAAATGAAGACTGCATTGTAAATGACATATTGCTGTACATCTCATCTGATCTATCATGGACAAAAATGTATAGTAAAAATGTGTATAAGCAGGACCCAGTACAACAGTATGCAAGTGAGCATTTGGCATTGACAAATGCTTGTTTAAAGGTAATGTGTACCATGCCCTATGTGATTACTGCAATTGTTACTATATAGATCCAGTATGTGAACTTCCAGGTTTTAGTTAGTAGGTAGCGTCTGTAAAACAGACAAAATACTTCTAAAATTGTGATGTGGCGGCACCCATTTTGTGGAAAGGAAGGGTGCTGTGATGATGTCACTGCTTCACCAGCCCTATCAGTATGCAGTGAAGCAGATTAAAAGAAATTGCCCCTGCAGACAGGGATCATGTAAAGCTGTGTGAGAAAGCCCTGGATTCTCTTGTTACACTGTGCCAAACATAAAATCCAGGGTTTACTTCACAGTGTTATAGGACTACAATCAACACAGCCCAGTTGTTTGCATCTGCTGCAATGCATACTGTTAAAACTGGTGAGGCATCATCACAACATCCATGCTGTCCATAAAAAGAATGCCTCCATATTTCCATATAAAAAGTATTTTTCATTGTTTTAATAAAGTCATTTAAATGTATCCTATCAAACCGATTTCTGGAAAACTACAGTAATTGTTGAAATAATGTTATAGGGAATCATACACATTCCATCTAAGAGGTGGAGGAACTGATATCCCGTGAGCTCCTGCCCAGTTTAACTCCTGCTGGAACCTTTTTCTGATTTTAGTTATTTTCTTTCATTTTTACAGCTGTGTGGGTGAAGTTCTGCAGACATATTGCCATCACATCATATCTGTAAAAGCACTGTGGAAGCACATGACCGGACTGCTTTCTGGTGTGTTTCCACAGTGCCTAGGCACAGTTTCGGTAATTGTGTTTATGTGGCCCTTTCCCTCTGCGGGCTGCATAAATACATCCCCTTCACTGAGCACTACTTTTTCTTCCACAACTGTAGAAGTGATGACCATAGTTCCCAAGATGGCCGCATTAGTACAACTGCACATGCATGAGTATCATGCATGAGCAGATCTGTCATAGCCGCCATCTTGGGAACGGCAGCCGTCAGAGCTGATACTGCAGACTCCAGCTACGGTGAGAGTGAGTAAATCGTATTCTTTAAGAAGGAAATGTTTCTTTCTTACTAAGCATATTAGAATATTATTTGCAAACAATAAAAACAAACTTACTAAGGGGTAGTTTGTCTTTACTTGAGTCTGGTTCTGGTTCCATACCTCCTGCTCGTGAAACTGTAAACCAGCCAGATGTTTCTCCAAAGCCTCCCAGTCCAAGGTTGGCAGCTGGGGCTCCTTTATTACAGAAGTGTCCAACCTTTCTAATTGTTTAATGGACACACTGCTATCTGTTCTTTGCAGTGTATGATTATGATGGGCTTCTTCAGTGTTTTATTTCCTTTGGCACCTGCTTCACTGGACCCCAAGCTGCCATTCTATTTAATTTCTTGAATACTGTCACTAGGAGGGGGTGGTATTGCACTTTTTGTCTCATGTAATTCCTCTGCCAAACTAGTCCTGTTTACTGGATTCCCATTCCTATTTTCCGGGTAGTCACTACAGTCACTTTCCCACTCCTTGAACACCTTTTTCTTATATTCCTGATAGTCCTCATCATTGTCATAATCTTCCAACTTGAACAAGTCCAAATTCGGAGAAGATTTGCACTCAGAGCAGGGGGTCACTTTGTTGGAACTGGATTATGAGCTGGAATGGCTGCAGGGATCACTGCCCAAATTCATAGCATCCTCCCTGTAATCCTACACAAGACAACGAGAAAAGGTTGAGTAATAGGATTTCCTATGTAGTCCCTCAAAGCACCGAGCATAACCAGCACAGCAATGCACAGCGTAAATATTCTAAATCACAGCTAACTAAGTAGCAAAGGCAAAGGTGGATGAAGGTTTCTTTGTGCCTAAGGTCTAGCAGCTAGTAAACCTTACCTGGGTCTTAGGAACCAGGAACTTGTTTTCTTTCAGCATTCCTTTTAAGTGGGGGTACTGGAAACCATAACTCTCAGCTATGCACAAGTACTGAGCTCAGGAAAAAAGTGCATTAGGAATTCAAGAAATGAGGAGGAGGATACACTTAGTCGGCACAAAAAGTCAGTGGCAAGCATGCACCCCTGCGGTCACTGCACACCCTGCCAGTCAGGACAGCAGCGCTAGGAGTTTGAATCAAGCTGCAGCTGGAAGGAAACCACTGCCCGCCTCGCCCCCTCCTGCTCCTCTCGATGGGTCGATGTGCCACTTCCTTGTCCTGCATCATCCCTTACTCTGCAAGCTCCACAAAAAAAGTCAGGGGGTCTGGAACTGGGCCATGATGATCATGTATGAGGCCTGAAGGGGTTACACAATCTGGTGTAATCATCTCCAGGGCATGATGATCATGTATGAAGCCCAAAGGGGTTAAACAACCCAGCGTAATCATTTCCATTGTGAGAGGGCTTTAGTCCAAGAGCTGCAAACTTCATTATATATTTAGTTTAACACTGAATCTGCACACAGATCCCTTCCCATGCTGCACAAGCCCCAATGGAAGAAGGAAGCAGGACAGTGCAACAGCAAAATACTAGAGAGAAGGGAAGCGAGTTTGAAAAAATGCACATATTTCTTTTAAAAATGCTAGTGATGGATTTTACCTGTAAGTAACAATAATATTTAAGAATAAGAAAAAAATGGCATTTTGTAAGACATTCTCACTGGATATTTTGTTGCTTGATTTTTTTTTTTTTTTTTTTTAAATACCAAATTTTATTAAACCAAGTTACACAAATATACATACAATAAACAGGTAACAACAATCATTGGTTTTCTTTATTTAAAAAATAACCCCCTCCTCCCACCAGCCCTCATAACCCCTCAAAATAAAATAAACTATCCCCCCTCCCCCAGCTATCCAACTCTAGTGGAACATAACATATTCTTCACTGTAGTTGTGAGAATAGATATATCACAACCCCGGCCGGGGATACCAAATAATCTTGGCAAAATCAGGACATACACATAGATAATTGAGCCCTTACTCTATCAGTATATGCAAAACAAATAAATAGAAGTCTCGGCCAGAGTATGAGCTCATATTAATACCTACGAAATGCTAGTGGAAACATTTAGGTGGCACATAGACAATTAATATAACTTCTAGTAAACAGAAAGTGGATAATAAAGAGGGTGGGGGGGAGGTGGGAATAGGAAGAGAGAGAGTATGAAGGAAAAAAAAAGGGGACCAAGCAAGGGAAAGGAAGAAGAAAAAGGAACAATTATTCAGCCCCGAGTTCCAAAATTGGATTTAAGATATTGGAGAAGCCTCTCCCAATATTTGGAAAATTTAGCTAAGGTTCTAGATAATCTAAAGGCAGATCTTTCCGCATAGAATGCATTTAGAAACTCTTCCCACCATTCCTTATGGGAAGGAACCCAATCCTCCTGCCAGTGGCGCAAAATTAGCAACTTAGTGACAGAAGAAATCAATGCCAGCTGATATTTCTGCTCTTTCCTTAGATTTGGAGCATACCTCCCCAGTATACAGGTCTCAAAACAGAAAAAAGGAGCGAGATCAGTGTATGGGCCCACCCAAGTCTTTACCAAAGCCCACAGTCTTTGTACTTTTGGGCAAAACCAAAATTTATGGATAGTCGTCGCTAAAGGATCATTGCAATCAGTACAGGACGGAGAAGGCAGTCTGCCTACTCGGTGTAGTCTCGCTGGAGAGAAGTACATGTTGTGCAACAATTTAAATTGCACATCTCTCAACCTTTCTTGTTGAATATAGAGATAAGTATCCTTCCATATACTTCCCCATGTCGCCACCGACCAATCTAGTGCTAGATTGATTGACCAGTACAGAGGAGACTGTACAGCTGGGGGTACACTTTTTTCCAAAATATACTTATATATTTTAGAAACACTTTTGCCCCCCAGGGAAAGGTTGCCTAACACTTTAAAGAATGAACCTGCCCTGTCGGAACAACAATTCTTCCCCAGAAATGCCTTAATAGTGGAATGAATTTGTAGCAATCTGAGCCCAAAACTGGGGCTCACCCCAAATTTTAAAAACAGTGCCATCAGCGACAACAATGAATCTTTGGAGAAGAAGTCAGCCAGATGAGGTTTAGGGCAGGAAGCAGAAAGGGGTTGCCTAATAGGTTGTTTACTGATTAAAAAATTGGGGTTCTTAAGTATAGGTTGGGCGAGATCAAATTTTTGGTGAATATTAAACTTTACACACAGTTGGTGCATGGCTCTGATATCCCAACCTAAGGGTAAATCTCTAACTGCTTTGGGAACCTTCACCCAAGGGATATATAATAAAGCCTCCAGGTCCAGATTAAGATTTCTAACAACAGCCCTGTCAAGTGCCAAAGTCGGTGTTGTTGCACTCAAGTCGTGGGCCCATAAAGCCGCCCTGGCTGCATGTATTGCTAGGTAATATGTAAAAAAGTCTGGCAACTGCAGGCCCCCTTTTCCCCTTGAGTAACACATTTTATGGTACCCTCTATGTGGGTAGGCCCCACCCCATAAGAAATTCGAACAAATTTTGGTCAGTGGCCTAAAAAAAGACTTGGGTAGGTAAATATTCAGACAGGAGAGGGATAGAAAAGTTTAGGTAAAACTACCATCTTAATTGTATTGGCTCTACCTGACAGAGATAAAGAGTTTTATCCATCTGTCTAGGTCATCATAATTGATTTTAAAACTGGTTTAAGGTTTAGGTTTACCAAATCCTGTAGATTCCTGGAAATCCGGATACCTAAGTATGGTAAAGCCTCTGACTGCCACTGCAGACCCAAAGACAAACACCAACTTTTGGAGAGCCAAGGTGATAATGGATACAACATAGTCTTAGACAAATTTAACTTGTAACCAGAGAATTCCCCAAAACCTGCAATAAGATTCAGGACTCGAGGAAGTGAGGTAGAGGACTTTTGAATATGCAACAATAAATCATCCGCAAAAGCTGACACTTTAAGTTCCTCAGATCCAATTTTAATACCTTGAATCTGAGAGTCAGCATTGATGGCTCTTATTAAGGGTTCAATATATAAATTAAACAAGTATGGGGATAACGGACATCCTTGTCGGGTTCCTCTCTTTAGGGGAAATGCCTCTGAGATCAAATTATTACACTGAATTCTAGCTAAAGGACATTGGTACAAAACTTTCACCATGTTAATAAAGTGCTCTGGAATACCCAACTTATTTAAGGTTGCAAACATAAATGACCACTCCACTCGATCAAAAGCTTTCTCTGCGTCTAGAGAGACCAGGGATGCTTCCAGCCCCGGGCTCTCCGACGCAGAGATTAAATAAAACAATTTTCTAAAATGATCAGACGGAGAACGTCCCTCCACAAAGCCTGCTTGTTCTGGACTTACAAACCACCCCAAACTTTTCAATCTACATGCCAAAATTTTGGCAAAAATCTTAACATCTAAATTCAACAAGATATGGGTCTATAATTACCTACCAATTCAGGAGATTTATCAGGCTTAGGGAGGAGAATAATCCTGGCCTCGAACAGAGAGTGGTCACTAACCCCTTGTTTACCCAAAAAGAAAAAGCTGTTTCAACAGGGGACCATAAGTTGTTTAAAGTTTATAAAAAAGGTGTAAAACCATCTGGGCCTGGTGCTTTTCCAATTTTGAGTGAATCAATTGCCTGCCCAATTTCCAGCTCGGCAATGGGGGCAACTAAGTTGTGCCTTAAGTCTTCTGTCAAGCAGGGAAGAGAGATACTAGATAAAAAACTCTCCATTTCCACTGCACATTGTGGTGAGTATAGGTTACTTGAGTAGAGTTCTTGATAAAACTCTACAAATCTCTGTAGTATGCCTACAGGAGTAGTAATTAAGGTGTTAGATACTGGGTGTCTCAAAGCCGCTACCCACCTAGCAGCAGCCTTCTGCTTCAATTGCCAAGCTAACAATTTTCCAGCCTGATTACCCTGACCTATGTAGAGGGCCCGGATTTTAGCTGCAGAGGAGATCACCCTTTCCCTTAGGGTATTAGCATACCACGCCTTCAGAGACATCAGCTCTTGCTCCTGAGTCTCAGAACCTTTACCCCCCTGGGTGTTTTCTAGCACTTTAATCCTCCCCAAGCAATTTTCCAGTTCTGAAACCTCTTTAGCTTTATGCTTGGACACTATTCGAATCAACTCACCCCTCCAAACCGATTTGAGGGCAGCCCATATATAATCAACAGCCTCTATAGACCCCCAGTTCACCTCAATAGAGGCAGATAAAAATTTTTTGAAATGGGAGACAGTCTCCGAATCCTTCAAGAGATTATCATTTAAGGACCATGAGTAAGCCCTTGGAAGATTAGAAGAGGGTGACCATTCTAAAAGTATTGGAGAGTGGTCAGAGATGACCCTAGGCAGAATAATCACTTCCTTAATACCAGTCAAACAATCCTTACTTACAAAAAAATAGTCTATCCTCGAAAACGACCTATGGGCATGAGAAAAAAATGTAAAATCCCTTGCAGAAGGATTAATCAACCTCCAGGGATCCACCAACCCCAAGGAAGATTTAAATTCCTCTAAAGCAGTCTGGGCCGGGGAGGGGTTAACCCCTCTACTCCATGATCGATCCAGCTTATTTAATTGGACTAAGTTCCAATCACCTCCTAGAATAATTGGAACCCCCTTAAAAGAGACTAGTATAAGTGATAGTTGGACAAAGAAAGATGGGGACTCCTGGTTGGGTCCATACACCGATCCCAGCACCAAGTTAACTCCATTAAGTGTGCCAAAAACAAATACGTACCTACCATTGGGGTCCACAATAACCTCCGATTGAATAAACGGGGTTCCCCATGCTATCAAGATAGCCACTCCCCTACTATTAGAAGAAAAGCTGGACCCATAAACTTGTCCAACCCATTTCTTTTTAAAATGCATTAACTTATCTATCAAAACGTGCGTTTCTTGCAGAAACACCACTGCCAGCTTATAGTGAGCCAAGTGGTTTAGTATAATAAATTTCTTACAATTGTCCCTCCCCCCTTTAATATTCCACGAAATAATGTTTAGACCACTAGCCATCAATAACTGTTAGTTTCTCACAACATATATGGATAGCTGCCCCTCTAATAACTAAACCCTTAACCCAAAAACAGAGGAAAATTCCGACCCTCTTATCTAAAAAATTAAACAACTTAAACCCCTTAATATAAACACCCCAGCAAAAAACCCAGGCCCGAAGCCCACTCCACTGCCTCTGATTCATGAAGCACTATAGAGGCAGGGCCCCCCCCTCCATCTACCTACTTAATTATAGGGAGGGATCTCAACAATAAGGTAATAGGTAAAGAAGGCTGTACCCCCCTGTAACACCACTAAATTGGAGTGAGCGCTGAGCAAACATCGAAAACTTCTTGTACTTGCATGTGCTAAAACAACTAACAAAAACAATCACATGCTCGATCCTGAATTAACCTTGGCTTACATCAATAATTAGATCTTAGGCCCCTAGTTATAGCAATTACAGTACCTATAATAATAGGGACACATAGCAAAACTACATATCAGAACTAATAGCTCCCTCTTGTGGAATAAACATAAATCTCCCCAGTTATATTCCAGGTACAGAAGAAAAAAAAGAACTAAGATTGATAACAAAAATATTTTAGTGCATAACCAGCCTTATAATAGAACTAGCTTTAGAGTGTCCGTAGGTCCATTTCAGTCCCCTTGTCAGTATGGGAATCTCTTTAGATCTTTCCAACTGGAAATTATTAATGCTCAAAATAAACTCAGTGATTGCAGACAAAGATCCAGGAATGCCCCTTTGGTGCATCATGTATACCTCCAACCGGCTTACTCTCATCCCTTATTTTTAGGGAATAGGTCGGGAAAACAAGTCTCTAGGGAGATGAGGGCATCCTCCGCAGATTCATAGCGCCTAATTCCTTCTTTCGTAGAAACCTCTAATCTTGCAGGATATAGCAATCTATGGCGAATTCCGGCTGCCCAAAGCTCCGAAGTTAAGGGGCGAAAAGCCAGTCGTGCTTGCCTCATCTTCCAAGTTAGATCTGGTGCCAAGCGAAGCCTTTTGCCTTCCCACTGGAAAAGAGCTAATTTCCTAACTTCTCTCAGGATATGCTCGTGATCCAGATAGTTCAATAATTTGAAGATTATTGGCCTGGGTGGTTCTGAAGGAGCAGGCTTTGCTCTCAGCGATCTGTGGCCTTTCTATTATGTATTCAGGGCCATTAGGTGAAGGGCCTACCGATTTATTTAATAACTTTTGCAAAAAGTTTATTGTGTTGGCCCCTTCTTAGCCCTCTGGGAGACCCAAGAGGACCAGGTTGTTACGCCTGCTTCTGCCCTCTAAATCGTCGAGGCGGTCTGCTAGCTTCTCCAGGCTCCTCTTGCACTCTTTCGTCGCAGGCCCAGCTCTCTCTAAGGCCCTTTCGATTGATGATATTCTAGCTTCTGCATCGGTTACTCGTCTGGCCAATTGTGTGAGTGCTGGCTTAAATTCCACCACATCTTCGATGAGTTTAAAGAGGGCATCCTTGATTGTTGTTAAATCCTCATAGATTTTGGATGGAGCCAGTGCCTCCGGTTTGCTGCCTGGTGAAGAGCTTCTCCGTGGCCGCTTAGCCTCTGATTCCAGTTCGGAAACTTGCATTTTCTCGCTATAGAAATGATCGCCAGGGTCTCTTGAGGTAACTTGATGTATCGGGCAAGTAGGATGCCGAAACTTGTGCACAAATCCTCTTTCTAAAAGCACAAAACCCAGTATTGGAGAGGGAGACCCTCGAAACCACTACTACTCCTCCATGCGCGTCACGTGATCCCTTCGTTGCTTGATTTTTTTTTAATTCCCTGCCTGCCAGCTGAAGTCTCCTTGATTTGGCCCCTTTTTTTGAGATTCCCCCTGCAATTTTTCTTTTTTTGAAATTGCTATTTTCTCCTCCTTCCCAGCTTGCTAACCCCAACCCATCAGGAGATCCTAGGCTGACATCCATCTGCCTCTCACCCTATCCAAATGACCTCCAGATCCCCATGGAGCCATGGCTTACCTCTGGAATGGGGATGAGGTGGGGTTCCAGAGCACCCCGTTACTTACATTTTGTCGGTCTTGGGTTGTCAGGTGGGCAAAGGCACATTGTCTCCAGAACTCCATCTCCCAGGCGATGGCAGGCTATTTTCCTCCATTACTCCTGACCTGTGGTATAAACCCTGATGTTATGATGCTTCACGCTGACGTTCACCACACATTGTGACCTGTTCCTCCTGCAACTGCAGGACTTGTCATACTCCGAGTCTTCACTCAGGATCAGGCAAGCTGTGGGCTTTGGTCCCCTCCCTCCCCACAGAGAAGGCGAGCAGTCGTGGGACACTCCAGTCTTCTCCCCCGGCAGGCCCTCCAGCGACCCGAGTCCGCCCCCCAACCCGGGTCATGAGTGTTGCAAGTGGAAACCCAACTGCTGCGCCGATGGGCCAGCCTTCCCACCTGCATTTTATGGCACCTGTCCATGTCCCTAAATTATCATCAGAATCAAAGAACAAATTGTTCTGTCTTCAAATGACTTTAGCAATGATCTTCTAGTATCTTGTATTCAGTTAGGCATATATAAATGAGTACCCTGTGCAAATCCACCTGATTTTAGTGGTCAAAATCAAGAGATCACCCTCATTTGACGTGTGCTGACTTGGAAGCTTGGATTTTCTCTGGAAGAAAAACAAACTCTATGGTAGCATTTTCTTGCACACTGTTCCATTATGTTGTAAATCTGGAAGTCTTGCCTTTCAGATCAGCTTCCTGCACTTTCAAAACATGCAAGATGACAAAAAATATTGAGAATCAACAATTACACCTCAGCTAGGCAGTCCTGGGTAAAGACTTTGCAAAACTAAAACAATGGTGAAAACACTTGGTACAAATGCCAGGCAGCTGGATTTGATGGTCCAGCTGAAACTGAAGGAAGCAGAGATATAAAACATGAAAACAGTAAAACTGCAACTTGTTTAATATAAAGTAAAATTAGGTTACAAAGTATTTATCAAGAACCCTGAAGGGGTGCTGCAATACTCTTAAACAGAATGTTAGTGTCAGAAACAGACCTGGCTGTATGATCTTGGAGGCTGCCATCCAGATTAGTCATGGGGTCCCCTACCCAACATACCATGGGCCAGTTTCATTTACTGTATTCACAGTCTAATTTCCAATACAACTCACAACATCTCTTTTTTTTTTGGGGGGGGGGGACAGTAGTAATAGTCCTTGGTGCATTGGTGCCGGAATGGTCTGGAAAGTGGTAGGGTCAAGGATGTAAGGGGTAAATTCTCCCCTAGTAATAAATTAACATGATTGCAAAAACTGATAGGGCCACTTATGAAAGTGGTAGGGCCATGGCCATGGTACCCCTCCCCCATTCCAGCACCTATGCATTTTCCACCACTACCCTGCTCCACAGGTGCTAAGCAATGTTAGCGAGTCGCTAATTGGTTTGGCAGTTGTTACTATGATTCGAATATCCTGGCCATGGGGTTCTATGCTGTTGTACTATAGTACTGACATAGTTACTGCAGTATAACAAAATCTGGATTTATATAGATTTCCATACACAGCAACTCTGAACCATATACTATATAGATTTATTTGTCTAAACACATTGTAGTGTATCTTTTACAAATTGTTTAAACTGCAAACTTTAGCAACATCTGTAGAGACTGTCAGTTTTGTCATACTAATAAAGTTATTTGAATTAAGACAGAGAGAGAGAGAGAGAGAAAGAGAGATGGCATAAAATACTATTTTACAAGTTATGAGTGATCAGCAACATATTTAACAACTCATGTACTGATTTCTTATGGAACTATAGTTGTAATTATTTTATTTACAACATTAAAGTACCTTTCGTACACCAAGTCATATACATAAAGTACAATCCTTGAACAGTTGGCAGTGGCCATTAGGCATGCACAGAGAAATCAGGTGAGGCTAAAGAAGGTTAAGCACCGAGACAGGCAGGTCTAGCACAGAAAGGTTAAACAACTTGCTTAAAGCACTTTTCCAGTATACAGGAAAAACATTTCAGAATAAAATATTCAGGCACAATCGAGCTTAGACTTGATACATTTTCTGCATTTATCTCCTCTTATTCATTATTACTGAGAACATCTGCAAGGAAGCAGGATCTCTATGTCTCAGACATTATTTCATCTTCCTGCTTTTCCCACCATTGAAGTCACAACTCTTCATCTGTGACATCACAAACTGTTCCTGTAGAAATTATTATGATCACACAGAGAATTTTTTTTATTTATTTTACTCCAACCAGGATAACGCCATGAGATGCAGCATCTCATTTTCATGGGGATCCATAGGAGGATAGCAACAGACAACAGATGATCATCATCCAGCCAGAATAGTAAGATTTCAGTGGAGAGTACAGCAAAAAAATGAGATGAAGTTTACTGTCGCAATACAGATATCCTCTGTAATAAAGTGTGAAGAGCAATACAGAGTAATACAAAAACGTATTGAAATGTAAGCTGCATTGTGTCTGCATGTTATATTTCGAATAGTTTTCCTGCATACTGGAATATCACTTTCAGGTCTCATAGTAAGCAAGTGGTCTTCAATCTTGTAAATACTCAGTGTGGCCTCCAGATCAGGTAAAATAACAAAAAGACTGTGACAGGTCTTTTCCTTTAAGGTTGCTTTTGCAGTTATTAAACACAAAAAGGGCTCTGTTAACACTCAAAACCTTACTAGGACTACAGTAGGCCTTAACTACCTCAAAGATGTCATGGCTTTCTGTTCTGGCCTCCCCCTCAGCTGCACTGATGGCAGCCTCTTGGGCATTCAGAGATCAAAACTGAGGCCCTCTGGGGATAAGGCCTTTTCAATTGCAGCCTCTTGCTCTTGGGCATTCTGAGATCAAAACTGTGGTCATCTGAGGATAGACAAACATCTGTTTATATGCAGGTGACATTGTTCTCTAGCAATTGCAATTAGTGTTTTATTCTTAAAAGTGAGGAAACATATTAAACAAGATTATATGTGATGCCACTTGAAAAGTTTCAATATGAACATGAAGTCTGAGGTGAAGTTAACTTTGGAAGTGTTTCTATATACTCTGTCAGTATGTTTTGTGATGAGAAGTAGCTACAGGCAAACCCCAGTGCATTGCATAGTGTAGTGTCACCCACCTGTAATCACCCCCACTGTGTTGAAATTCCATTTATGTTCCATGCAGAGACTATGACTTCAAGTGAAAACAAGCTGCGAGAGTAGACAAAGTCCAAGGGGCACAGATCCTATACTTTTCATATATACTCCTTAGTATTATAGACTATAGCTAAGATGAGGAAATACATAAAATATAAACTTAATTGTGCCTACATAGAAAGGTTTGCCATGAGGGATCAGTGGCTGCTTAAACTTCCTTGCTTTTTTAGATTCTAGAATCCATACCCTAATCTCACATGCACACAGCTTTTGAACATAAACATCTACAGAATTTCATACAAGACTACTCTAGGGGGACTAGAGGTAGTCAGCTCTACCTCATGCTTCCTAAGGCCTATGAGGGAGGATTTTTTTTGATGACCACTCCCATCTGCTTTACCTGATCACTTAATTATACTGTAAGTACATTTTCTCAGCTAATCAAAATGGAGTATCATCCCCTAACACTACATAAAATTAAATTTTCTGAAGGAAGTCCTAAAGTAGTTGTTTCTGTATATTAAGCTATTTGCAATGGGTTAAATTGTTAAAGAGGTCACACACTGGGGTGGAGAGATAGGAGATAGTGTCACTCATGTTGAATATGATTTATTTTGGGGGGTCACTGAGATGTTCCTCTGAAATAAAAGGCCATGCAAGTTCCTATGAAATACTTCATGAAGGAGCAACTCCAGAACCATTGTAAAAAAGTGGCCAAGACTAATGGAACTGACTGGATGTCACTGAAAAAAAAGTTAATTGGCAGCAGCAACATCATGTCCCAGCTATGTGGCATCATGAGAGTCAAAGTTTGCTTAAACGAGAGTGCACAGACACTAGAGAGTTAGTTGAGCTTAATATCCTGAGAGTGCTATGTGCACATTGCTTAATCCTGCAGCCAAGAGGGACTAGTCTTAATTCCTGAGTGGAGATGTTGTGTGCAACAACTATTGTAAGGCATCAGTGGTAAGAATTTAGAATTGAGTTCAGATGAGACTTTTTCTATTTTTACACTTCCTATCATTTATAAACATGTTTTCACTGGTTTTCCCCCAGCTGCGTCCCATGGAAGGTTGCTCGAGGAACCCAACACCCTTTCTGCGATGAAGTACTTCCTCACATCTCTCCTGAATCTACCTCCTTCCACCTTCATATCATTACCCTTTGTTCTGCAGTACCTTTTTCTCTGAAACATATCTCCCACCTGTACCTTATTAACTCCAAGAGGTATTTAAAGGTCTCCATAATTACCCCACTCTGCCTCCTCTCCTCCACGGTGTACATATTGAACTCTTTCTGTTTTTCCTCATATGGATTCTGATGCAGACTCAGCACCATTTTAACAGTCCTCACCTCTCTTCTTGCCTCCTTCTCTTTTTTTCAGTTATTTCCCCTTCACACCTTTCTTCTTTGACTGCTCCTTTCCCCCTTCTTCCTTTGCTAACCTCCTGCTTCCTTAAATAACTTGCATCCTAGCAGGGCTCTCTCCCCTTGGGATCTACTCTCTATCTCAGCTTGTGGTGGCCCACTTTCTGCCTCTCCTATTTCTTCTGTCACCCCAGCTACTTTGAATGTCTATTGAAGTAACATTTTTTTTTATTTAGTATGCTTCCTTCCCCCTGCCACCAGCTGTCCGGAACCTCAGCCTGGTCAAGGACCTTGGGATTCTACCTGCAAATTGGCTGTGACTCCCTGATACCCCTTGTCTTACCCCCCATGGTGGGGTTGCAGCACAAGCCCCCTAAAAGTGCCACAAGTGACGGGATAGGTTGGAGGGCCAGCCTGGAGGCTAATTGAAGCTGAGGCAGGCTTCATCTAGGGCAGCTGGCAGCTGAAGATTTTCCTTTTTTGTTTTTTTTTGGGGGGACGGGGATATGCAATGACATTCAGCATCTGCCCCACCCCCCTGAACATTCTGGCACCAGTCACTGCGGTTCCCCCAGCCTCTGCCAGGGGTCCACCAAGCACCAGTTGCACTCCCCTCCCTACCCCTGGAGAAGGAGAGTAGTCCTCGGGATGCTCCATCCTTCTCCCCTCAGTGGGGCCCTCTGATGTCCCAGGTCTGTTCCTGAACCCAGGTCACAAGAGTCGCAAGTGTAAATCCAACTGCTGCACTGATGGGCTGGCCCCCACTGAAGTAAAATTTTAATTGTTCACTGAGGACTGTGGTTGCCTCCTGGATGAGAGCAGGCCATCACATGGGTAGGTATGTGTTCTTATCCTTCCAGGTTGGTCCACAGTTGCCAATGTAGCCATATCCCTCCTCTCCGCACAGTTCCTTTAGCCATATCTCTCATCTCTGCACAGTTCCTTCTACCATTACTTGAAGGCCATGGTGCAGAGCTTCCTTTCCTTCCCCATATAGTACAACACACACTGGCCACTCACATTTTAAACACATGAGAAACACAGGCTCAACCAGATAAATAATCTACCTTTTCCAAACATTAAATTTACACACAGATCTGACTATGACAATTCAGCTTTACTTTCAAGCACATGACACACCCTTATCAGGTTAATACATTAGCAGCCATAGTGGTCCTGACCAGATTTTGTTATTACTTTCTTTAGCGTGCTGTTAGTTTTCAGTTACTATTGCTTTTATTTTTATTATATGTTCTTTGTCTGTGTTTGTTCTTTAATTTACTTTATCTAGTCCACATATTTTTATTTAACAAACAGCTTTTGACTGTTGTACATGTTAACCACCAAACGTATGGCTCACCACAACTTTTCAGTAAGTGGGCTGGTCAGGGGTAAAACTGCTTTTGAAACAAGCTCCTTAATTTAGCACAAGTAACTGCCCACCTACTCAAGCCCTACCAGTTTCCTGCAGACAAACCAAGAGTAAAGAGATCAGATTTGCACTTTTAGATTGAACGCTCAAGAGGAGCAGGTGCTATAACAGGAGAAACAAATAACCTTTAAAAAACACACTAAGCATTAGGATCAGAGTCCTGGCAGCTAAAGAGCCAAAATAGACAATAGTCCTGTTCTATTTAAGGTGAGTTATAACACAAGCCATTTTTCTGAAATACTGTACATACTGTTGCCCTCTTATAAGCCTTACTGTATGTGGCTTTCATTAGGCAGAGCATAGTGACATTTATATTGAGGGGGTGCAGGAATTCACAGAAGAGAAAGAAGAAGCAACAGGAAAGAGGAAAAAGTATCAATGAAAAAGGTAAATATCAGAGCAAAGAGAAGGGAAGGAGAAGTCACACTTGCAGAATAGCCACCTCTTAGGCTGAATGGATATATTTTACTGTTGCAACATATTAAGATTGAAACAATACAGCACAGGATAGTACAGGATATGACAGTAAACATAATATTTTTCAAGCAATGCAGATCTTTGTTAGAGAGGATGTGGGAAAAAGGGACATCACTACATATCTATTGGGGCTGTAGAGGAATTAGATCATTCTGGTCAGAGATAGAGACCCACAGTAAAACAGCTTTAGGTATACAGTATATATTTTTTTATTTGAAAACGTTTTACCAGGAAAGGCATGCTAAACTGCAATAGCTCATTTGCAGATGCATCCTGGGGGGAGGGGTATACATAGGAGATAAAGAATGCAAGATACATAACATTTCAGAGTGATATATAAATACAAACAGTATATGCCATCCAGCTGAGAACAGGTACAGTATATTCAGTTACATAAACAAAACTTAAAAGCTTAATATTTACATTTACTTTACAGAGAACCATATCACATATATGCACACAGTGCTAAGCTATACATTTTCAGGACTGAAACTTACAAGAAAAGTGCTAAAACCAAACAGTTATTAGGTAATCTGTACACTCACAAGGGTACAGGCTGAGGTCAGTTAGTGAGGCTAGGGGGATAAGAGGGTGGGAGGGAGATTGGCCAGCCAGAGGCCTTCACCCCATCAGGATGCAAGAACCCACAAGGGGTAGACAGGGAATTGGCATGGAGAATTAGTTAACCAAAATAGGCTGGACATTGTTGAAGCGAGGAGCGTAGACCTAGAGGGGCTGAAAGGATTAGGTGCAATTGTAAGAGGGAGATATGTGATGACAGAAAAGGAGTGATAGGGAGTGAGGGGACTGAACAGAGTGGATTTCTAAGGGGAGGGAGTTCCAGATACTTGGGAAGTGGTAAGAGAAGGCATTGCACCCTGAAGTGGTATGCTGGTGGGGGGAGAGAGGGTTCCACTGCACTGGGCAATTAGGGCACCAACTGGCAATGTTGCCGATCACTTTTTTACCCCCCCCGCACCTCCCCTTACTTATAGATTCCTACGTCGGGGGGCAGACCTTGGGGAGAGGGAGATGAATCCCACATTTGGTGCCCTGATTGCCCGATGCCATAATGCTGGTGCTCTGAGTGCCTTAAGGGGAGCAAGAGTCCTGTGGGGGAGTTGTGGAAGGAGTGGAGTGGGGTGGGTGGGACAGGGATGAGGGAATGGAGGTAGGGTGGCAGAGATAGCTCAAAATCTTAATAGTCTCTACCTGGTTTGTGGTTTCTGCCCCTGTAGATTGACAGGTAATGTGAAAAAATACATGTTTAATGTGCTTACTGTGGCTGCTTTAAAAGCAATTACACAGAGATGGATGTCTGACTCTATTCTGACTATAGACAACTGGTTGGTGAATTGTAAGAAAATCCAAACAATGGAAAAAAATTGCAAGTAGACTGCTGCTCAAGTTATAACCTTTTTAACACAAGGTGGCTACCCTTTGCACACATTATAGAATAAATCAAGAGTATCCCAGTTTTGAAACAACTTGTATACCGAGTAGACACAATAAGACCACTGATATTTCAGACAATGACAGCAGATCCTAGGGCCAGAATCAGAAAGGTGCCCTTGGAGTGATGCAAGTTACGTCCCTTCAGGACTGCTGCAATACCCAGGTGCACCAGGGACACTGCACTGTATTTCGCAAAGAAGCAGGGTCTCAGCACCAAAATCCCCAGGATTTCTGCAAGTGCGGCACAGTGCCCAACCAGTGATGCATCAGTGGCACATGCTGCAAGGACCTGGATCCCTCCTACTGGCACAAGACAGGATGGGCCAGCATTGGTGGTGGTGGTGAAAGGGGGTAACCCATGCCAGGAGGGGGTCAGGGGCAGGACAGGCACAGAGGGGGATAGGGAGGGTTGTTGTGTCATCAGGGAAGTAAGGGAGTATGTGCACCCAGTGAGATGCATATGCCCATGTATAACATATACATAGGCATATGCACCCCAGCGGGCCAACAGAATCCCTTACTCCCTGCTGACACACAATAACTCCTATGCCCCTTTGCCTCCTGCCCACCAATCCCACATGTAGCCCACCCGCAACAGTGTCCCACTCTGACTCATTGGGTTTAGACCACCTCCTGGCAGGTCTAAGTGGAGCCCCTTGTGATGGCCATGGTGGGGCTTTTGAAATCTGGCTTTTGGCACAGTTGCAGCCTCGCCATGGTACAAGCCCCCTTGCGACCTGGTGTACCCAGAAGCAGGTTGCAAGGGTGGTGCAGGGCCCATTTGGCACAGCGGATTCCCTTACCAGTGCAGACCATGTACTGGAATAGGGATTGCCGTAAAAAATGACACAAGGTGCAACTTGCGTCATTGCTGTTTGATGCAAGCACCTTGTGTCCGGTGGAACCCTTTCAGAATCGGGCCCCTTGTTTTCTGTTAATATAGCTTTAGACTTTAATAGCTGGTCCCAGTTTTAAGAGACCCTTCTATGATATGGATTTTTTTTATTTAGATTGGACTGAGGCATTATGCAGAAGTAGCTAAAATGCTAACAAGCCAAATACATCACTGTGGAAGAAGTTGGATATAGTGTATTTGATTTGCTGACTGTGCAGAGACTCATTCTTTTCTTGCAATATGATATGCACCAGATATTGTACATGTATCAAGTCTCAATAAAGTCTTGAAAGTAAAGAGACTATTTGATGCAACTATGGGGATGGCATTGACATGGTGGTTGTGCTTACCAAAAACTCCCCTTAAATTTGGGACAGGGGTCTTGGGACAGGTGTTCTGACTACCTTTAGGCCCGCTGGGCTGAATGTTATATTATTTATTTTAGATCATTGGACATTCTGTATTTCTAAAGTTCTATAGGCCCTTATACCTAAATCCTGCAGCCTTCTACCATGGAGTCTGGTCACATCACGTCACATCACATCTCAGAAGCTAAGCAGGAGTAAGCCTGATCAGTAGTCATATGAGAGACTTCTAATAAACACCAGGTGCTGCAGCAAAGGCTATTGGTAGCTCTGTAGGGGACACTCTCCCATTGTTACAGAGGACCTTCTGCCCCCACCCCGGGGCCTTGAAGTCTGCCACCACTCCCCAAAAGGATGTGTAGGCACAGGCAGAATGAATGGATCCTGATTGGCTTTGCAAGGGTGGGTGTGGCAGGAAGGGTGCACAATCTTCAGTCTATACTGGTACAGAATTTCTTCACATTCACAAGGGATGGGGCAGCCAAGAGCAGGCATTCATTGTAGTGGGAAGAGAAGAAGTGGGGATCTGCAGAAGTGGGGGCCTCAAGGTAGGAGAAGGAGATCCACAGCTGAGGAAGAAGCAGTTGCAAGTGGGGTACTCTATTGTTAGGGAGATAGACTTCAGAGCTGGGGAGGAAGGGAGATGGAGGTGAAGTGACTCCCTTGTGCTTCAGTTTGGAGTGATGGAGAGGGTATCCAGAGGATCACTAGGGCAGCTCGAGCTAGAAGGGATCTAGAAGTCATTGTCCACCTGGGGACAAATTACTTGACAAGGAACAGGGTAGAGGCAGTATAGGCTAACTTCAGGGAGTTGGGGAGGGGCCTTAAGCAGATAGAACACATGGTAGCTATTTCTAAGGTATTAGCTGTGTATGGCCAGGAAGATACAAAAGTACTCTACACAGGGCATGTAATGACTGACTAAAGGCATGGTGCATGAGGGAAGGCTTTGTCTACTTTGGGGACTGGGGTCCAGCCTGGGATAATATGGGCCTCTATAAGGGAGACAACCTGTATCCTTCATGGACGGGGATCACAGTTCTTGGTTTAAGTTTAAATGTTACTTGGATGAGCATTTAAACTAGACAGGAGTAGGCAAAAATCAAAGAAAGATAACAATTGTCAACCCAGATGAAGGAGCAGCAGTGAGGGAGGTCCCAAGGGAATAAAACTCCCCAAGGGCAGAGGTGCAGGAAGGCAAGGATGGGGACAAGACAGAGAAAAAGTGTGTAAAACCCAGGTAAGCAAGAGTAAAGGTTTGAAGGAGTTATGGAATGGGGAATTTAAAAAGGTAGCAGGGAAGTCATGGGGAACTTCTGGGAAAAACAAAATCAGGCATGGTAGGGGGAAGCAGAGCAGTGGGCAGATGGGAAAGAAGTATGTAGAGCCATGTTCACCACTGCATGAAGTCATGGAAACACAATTCGAGACCTGGAAGCCATCATGGCTGATGCTGCTCTGGATTTAGTGGTCATTACGGAGTTGTGGTGCACTGAGCATTATGACTGGGACAGTCCTAAGAATGACCATCAGGAAATTACAATTTCTTCTTAATTCAACAGTTTGGCAGGCAGGGTGGGGAATCTAGTACTTAAAAGCTGGCTCATTCTGCAGACAAACCATTAATGAAGGGGGTGGGGCTACAAACTTCAATGAAATGCAGTTATATCTTCAGAAAATTATGTGATTTTATTTTCCAAATAATTCTTATAGACATCACATCTTTGACATTTTGCAAATAAATAAACAGGCTTCCTCAGGAGATTGTCAAAAAACTGCTAATCATATTCTCTATATTAGTTCCTGACCTCATTACCCAATAATATAAATTTCTTAAAGAAGTAAGTTTTTTTTGCTGTAAGTGTTACTCAGTTTGTAGTTACTTTTTTAGTACTAAGTTCTTCTATAGTCAAACACTTGGCTCATTTAACAACCTAAAATAAGCATATACACACACTTAACTAAAGTGCTCATTTCAATATGAACACAATAAATGGGGAGGCACTCCCCTACACTACAAACTCAAGCACTGCTCAGTGCTGAATAAAAAGGGACAAATGTCCTGAATATGAACAAATGATAAATGTTGTTTAATGTTACAGTCATACCTGGCTGCCATGAATGATTTTATTTACAGTCTCATGGCTCAAATAGCCTATTCTGTTCACCAAATAGAACAAAATCCGATCGGAGACAATACAGCTGTGAGTAATGTGAAGATAGTGATGCAGCCAAGAAAAGCAGAAGTGGCTTTACCCCACCTCAGAAGTCCCATAGGTGATAGTTTTGAAATCCCTGCTGAAATGTGATTCCACACCAATGAAATGTCACTCCATGCTACAGGTGGGAAAACAAATTTTGGCCAGGATCTGAAAAATGGCAGCTATCAAGTTCATGAGGTGGTATGAAAAAAATGGCTATGTTGAAAATTTGGGGTAAAATATTGAAAATTACTGAAGTTACAAGCTAGCGTAGAAAAACTTCAATGTGTGCTTATAAGTTTGTCATTTTACATATTTTGACCCAAAATTTTCAGCATACCCTTCTTATGACCCCAGCTGATTCATGAGGCTGGTGAAAATGTTCAATTCCTGCCTGAAAGGTGATTTTGCAACACAAGCACAAAATAACATTTTGGGCCTGATTAGCGTAATTCTAGCTCCATAGGTCATGAAGTGGGGTACCAAAAAGGCCATGTTGAAAATGTGGGGCCAAAATATGCAAAAATGACAAGGTTTTTCATGAAAGCACAAAACTCCATTGAAATACATTGAACCACACTTATGTTAGTTTCTCATATTGCAGTTAACAGTTCTAGCAGCAAGACGTGTCTTCGATCAAAGAGTGGATCTTCACATTGGGACCTTTTCAGATGAGTGAGGGTGTGTTGGGGGCATGAGGTGGTGACTGCTGAGTGGCAAGTTGGGTTTGGGGGGGTCAGATCAGTGAGGGACTGTTTTCTTTTTTAAAGGTTAAAAAAATCATCGAGGGATGGTTTTCTTTTGTACAGATGACAGTGACACAATACAAGGACGGTGATCGGAAGGTGGGTGGGCCATTAGACAACAGGGAAACATTATATCATTATGAGGACAGCAATCAGAGGGTTCAGGGGCCACTAGACCCCAGGGAAGCAGTACAATACAAGGACAGCAATCAGAGGTTGAGGGGCGCTACTAGACACCAGGGAAACAATATTAGAGAGTAAGGACAGCAATTGGAAGGTGGGGGGTGCCACTAGGCACCAGGGAAACAAAATTACATATATAAGGGGAAGAAAAGAAGTATTGTGCTCTCTCAGCAGCCTGGCAAATATGGTCTTGTGGCTATCAACATGTCAGGTTTGCTGTGCCGATGTGACTGTGGGATTGAGTGCATATAACTTCATAGAGTGGAAACAGTTCTGCACTCTGGTGAGGAAATAATGAGGGCCAGTGCTACTGGTGGCCAGTACAAGACAATAGTGCAGTGGTGGAGGGAAGGGGAGAGGAACAATCAAACAACAATGGGAGGGTGTCTCTGAAAACCCAGGTGGAACATGTAAGTGACTTACATTTTAACTACTTTTTTTTATCTCTTGCAGCTACTTCACTGGCACACTGCCTGTCACATCTGCAATGTGTTCACATAAAAACAGAGCTGTGCCATGTAGTTTCCAGATGGCAGCAGGGTCAGCAGCAAGAAAATAGTGTAGCAGTGTGGGGGGGCAAAGCAGTGGAGTGCTTCAAGTAGCAGAGTGATTGTGCTTCAACTCCAAAATTTTGTGTTTCATTCAGAATCTGGTGACGTGCTTCCGGAGCTCCCTTCTCTGTGTAATAGCAAGACATCATGCATAGCTTTGCTATGCAGCCATAAAAAGAGACCTACTGTATTATATTGCCTGGACTGGTGCACCAGTGCCTGGTGCAGTGGCACAGTGGTGTATTTTGTCTACCCTCCTTGACCGTTGTGATTTGAATTTGACATCTAAAGCATAAAATAAAGATACTTAAGTAACAACACTTTATGTTGTACTGTACCTCACCTGTGTAATGTACAAATCACACAATGGCACAGCATGGTGAGGCACTGCCATACCAAATAAAATATGGTGTCCCTGATTTTGGTAATTTGACCCTACTTTTTTGGGAGAGTCTCCCTGATTTTGGTCCCAGCAGGTTGAGAGGTGTGGCTCAATTGACACCTGCAGTCAACATCTCCTCCCTTGATTTTCCACTTCACAGATTAATTTTATATTTAGCCTAACTCCTCCAACTCCCACTACCCCACTGAGATGAGATGCTAGGGCAACATTCCTGAACTGTTCAGTTAGCAACAGACCATTGCCCCCTTTCTTGAGGGGAAGGGGGTTGTTAGTGTTATATATGTTAATTGACAGTTTAATAATATTAAATGTCCGGGCCAACATTATAAGAAACATCAGTAAATCTTTGCAGACCAAGGGTAAATTTGGGTGTAAAATGCATAGCAGTTGAGAGGTATGCAACCATGATGCCGACATGCTGAACATCCTTGACTCATCAGTTTAACACCCTGCTGACCTCAGGTGTCACACAGTCACTCAGAAATAGAGCAAATTACAACAGTCAAGCAATAATAATTACAAATGTCACATTTACCGAGCTGTGAGAAAGGCTCCAGTTGCTATAAAATGCCGGGGAAAAAGGAAAGAGTAAATTGCAGCAGGAAACAAAGAATGGTGGCTGTTTTATTTCATAACTGTGGAAGCCCTTACTAGTGAAGCTCATTGTTATAATATGTCTTTTGTGCCTTGCTAATTAAGTAACGTGGACTCTGGGCATGGACTGCAGCAGGCTCCCCCCTCCCACAGGTACCTTAGCAACAGCCTACCTCCACCTTCTATTTCTAAGGCTCTCTTGTTTTAGGAATGATTTATTCCCAAATCCCCACAGAGCAGGCACTGGGGGTGGTGCTGTGAATGTTAGAGGGATCTGGTGTAGGATTACAGTCAGTCATCCACAGTCAGCCTGCTCCAGTTTTCACAGCAGCAGCTCCAGCCCCCAAACCATGCAGTTTATTGGAAACTAAGGAATTTAAGAAAGCCACACTCCCACCAGGCTGAAAGATGAGAGGAGTATAACACAGTCAACACTCCCACCATGGCCAGGTGGCCAGCCTGACACGCTGCACTATCTGCTGTCACTTCTGAAATAAATCTCCAGCTCCCCCACAATCAGCAGACATAAGACAGGCAAAGAGTTGGAAAAAAGAGATGGAGTAGGAAGGACTCACTCATTCACTGTGCATCAAGTTGATGAGGAAAAAGTAGCTCATTAGTTAAGATCTGACATGATCATTTTAATAAGCTGTGCTGCCTTCATATTACAACCATGAGGGGGGCATTTGGCTAGGGACTAACCAAGGGGCTTACTCTTGTTTCTATAATTGGATTTTGTAACTAACTAAAAATTGTAGCAAGCACTAGTGCCTGCTGTATTCAGGAAATGTTATACTATGCTACTAGCGATGGTCCAATAATCTACACAACCACCCACAATTTTGTTTTCAAATCTGGAAGTTGGATTCACCTAAAGATTGACCCCTACAGTGGGAGCTGCCCTCCATACCTGAGGATGGGGGAGTGAACCTTTACCTCCTGGCAACTTCAAGGAGCCCAAAAAGCTGTACTGTAAAAATGGAGGCTATTTTTTAAGGATAAACCTGGATGGTAGTACGGATGGAGTGATGTTGTACATGGGTTGGCAAGAAAATAGTGTGGGTGGAGGAGGGGCAGAAGATGGAAACACATTTTAATGAATGGGGAGGATGCAGACAGATTTGGAAGAAGTTGTGCTTCAACTCCACTCTGCCATAAGAACACAGCTGTGCTGCATTAGGAATTAAAGTTAGACCCCTTTTTCTGATAGCAATACTATATGTCAGTATAGCTCTCATGCTATGCAGATGTAAAAACATGTATAATTTTAAACTAATACCATTCAGACCTGGATTATTTCTAAAATGTGCTTCCAAAAGATCCTTTCTAAGAAGGCACATATTTATTTAATGTAGCTTTTTAATTAAAGACTCTCTCTGGTGTTTTCATAGCAGGCAGGAAAGGTCAAATGCTCTAACTTTAAAGCTTACTACTTCAGTTCTACATTGGTGATATTATGCATCATGATGCTGCCCAAATGTGTGATGCTCTGATACAGCACCAAGGATTACATAGCAACCATACACAAACACCAAACCCATGGATACAGTGTTTAGGTCACATCGGTGAGCAAACAGTAAAAGCACAAGCCGGTCTGAATGATGGTTCTAAGATGCAGATTAGATAAGAGTCCCTTATACTGGTGTGCTGTAAATCGCCCTTCACATATTTAAACCTAGAGTTTCAAACAATATGTCTTTATTTAAACTTCACCACAGGGTACCATGTTTTCACCATCAATGTTATTGTTTTATTATAACATTATAAACCTTTGGACCATTATAAGTTTATGTAGTAAATTTTGTCTAAGTAAAATTATTATAGCAAGCATCTATAGTTTTTTCACATATTGAGTTGTTATGATCTTAGTAATTATTCTATAATGTATGGTAGAACGTTGTTATGTCTGGAAATCCATACCAGCAAAAATCTTGTTATGCTGCAGTAGCTTGCTGTTATGCTGCACCACGTACGTAGCTACTGCAGCATAACAGAATAGAATCTTTAAAGAACTGCTGGCAGCGTGAGCTGCTCACTCTTTAAACACTGTACAGTTAAGTGAGTGGTGTTTTAAACAGTGCAGGCATCCACACAATGTCACCTGCTATTTTCTCCTGTGATCTAAGCGATCGCGAAAAATTTATTGAAGAGCAAGCCAACCAGCGAACTATTAGAAAAACACAAAGTGACTTAAGGTTGTTTAAAAGCTTCCTGGCTGATGCTGGTGAGATACGTTGAATAAGTGAAATACCTGTATTGGAGCTTGATAATCACATAGCTGATTTTATCTTCAGGGTAGAAAGAAGTGATAGCAGCCAGTATGAGCCAAGTACCATCCGTGGCATAATCAGAAGCATAGACAGGCAAATAATAAAAGAAAATTACAGTCACTCTATTTTTCATGGCAACACCACCGATTTCAAAGAAACCCTAGCAACCTTATCTGCCAAACAAAAATATCTGCAGAAACTTGGGAAGGGTAACAAGCTAAACAGGGCTGAAGCACTGATCCTTCAGGTATTGACAAGTTATATCAGAGTGGCACCCTGGGACGGCAAAATGGAACAGCTCTCCTGAGCACAGTATTTTTCAATAATGGGCTATATTTTGCCATTCATACTGCAGAGCAATATACACTGTGCTGGGGTGATTTACAATTACTGGCAGACTCAGATGGGCATCAGTATTTAGAGTATTTTGAGAGGCAAACCAAGACTAGGAGTGGCGAGAACACCAGGGACATCCGTGCGATCAGGCACAGAATGTATGAGAGCAAGGATGACCCACAGCGATGCCCTGTTGCTACCTACTTCGATTACAAAAGTCAAAGGCCACCACAAATGTCACAGGATGATGCACCCTTCTATCTAGCCACAGATCTAAATTTCAAGCCAGGAGTATCGAAGTGGTATCGTGCTATGGCAGTGGGGGAGAACAAAATAAGAGCAATGATGTGGCAAATGAAACTTCAGGCAGGACTACCATCAACCAAGCGCATAACGAACCACTCCACTCGAAAAACAGCAATTCAGATGCTGGTAGACAGTAACATCCCACCTAATGAGGTACAGCAGGTCTCTGGGCATAAATCACTACAGTCAATAAACAACTACAGTGTCCTATCTTCAGACAAGCAGAAACATAACAGCAAAATACTTGTATGCTGAAATCAACAATTACCACAGCCATCTACATCTGCATCCCCCAGCTGCAATGAAGCGCAGTCCCAGAAAAGAGTGAAAATCAGCACCACCAACCCACTGTCCGACCTGTCCAACTTCAAGCTGTTTGGTGATAATTGC
Source organism: Neoceratodus forsteri (assembly GCA_016271365.2). NCBI lineage: Eukaryota > Metazoa > Chordata > Ceratodontiformes > Ceratodontidae > Neoceratodus > Neoceratodus forsteri. The sequence goes on along the minus strand of CM057450.1, from coordinate 1,682,217,247 downwards.
ATTTTTCAAGAAGGGGCAGTAAATGTAAAAATCATAAATTACCTCGCAGGCGGCCATCAGAAAAACTGCAATGTGGACCCCGATGAATTGTAAAGTAAGTAGAAAACTCCCGTGACCCCTGCCCTAACAAAATTACTTCCTTTGAACTTTGACTCCAACTTCCCCTCTTATTTGTCTCCTCGCAGGTCATGTCTTCTGCTCTGGAGGTCATAGCAGCACATCGACGTGGATCATCCATACCAATAGACTCATAGACAGATAGTTTAAATGGCTAAGTGAAAAAAGAGTTAAAATACTGTATGTCTGTTTTTATTTTTTGCAATGTACCACTATCGATGGTGATTTCTGATGTACACATCAAACGTGAGTAAATATTTCTGTAAACAACTGTACCGGCTAATCGTTTCTTTGAAAAGCATGAGGGCAACTGCACATGGATTGTGATTTCAAACTTGAAATGCAATAGATAGGTGACCATACGCTATAAAAGATAATGTATGGTCCTCTATCTGTAACAAGTTTGAAAACTCTTCTCGAGGTCATCATGGCAACTGAACCTCGAGAGCGAAGACATCACCATGATGACCTCTTGAAGAGTTTACAAACTTGTTACAGATAGAGGACCATATATTATCCTCTATATTGTGCATTTTATATTTGTAGAAATGTGTTTTGTACTGATGTCCCTTATACATGAAGTTTTGGGAACTTTAAATTTGGTCTTAATACTGTAAATCCCTGCCATCATTCAGACCATCTCATGCTTTTACTGTTTGCTCACTGCCATGACTCTGAACACTGCATTCATAGGTTTGGTGTTTGTGTATGGTTGCCATGCAACCCTTGGTGCTATATCAGTGCATCACATGTTTGGGCACTGTCATGATGCATGATATCATCAACATACAGTATGAGCTTTAAGTTATTTAGAACATCTGCCCTCGCCCTTTCCCGCCTGTCATGAACATGCTGGAGAGCATCCCATAACTAAATAGCTACATTAAATGAGTAAATGCCTTCTTGAAAAGGATCTTTTGGAAGCACATTTTAGAAACAGTCAAGGTCTGGATGGTATTAATTTAAACTTTTATGCGTTTTTTTTAATTTGGTGAACAGGATTAGGCCATTTGAGCCATGAGATTATGAATAAAATAATTTATGGGATTGTGAATAAAATCATTTATGGCAGTCAGGTATGAATAACACATTTAACAACAGTTATCATTTGTTATTATTCAGGACGTTTGTCCCTTTCCATTCAGCACTGAGAGGTGTTTGAGTTTGCAGTGGAGTGGAGTGTCTCACCATTTACTGTATTTATATTGAAATAAGCACTTTAGTTAAATTTGTGTATACTTATTTTAGGTTGTTAAGTAAGGCAAGTGTTTGACTAAAAAAGAACCGAGTAATAAAAAAAGTGACCACAAACTGGGTAATACCTACAGCAAAAAAAAAATGTCTTTCTTTAAGAAATTTATATTATTGGGTAATGAGGTCAGGAACTAATTTAAATAATATGGCAAGCATTTTTTAGGCAATCTCCTGAGGAAGCCTGTATATGAACTGATGAAATGTTGAGGGTATGATGCCTACATGAATTGTCTGTAAAATATAATTACATAATTTTCTGAAGATTTGACTGCATTTCATTGTAGTTTGAAGTACCCCCTTTCGTTAATGATTTACATACAAGCATCTTGTTTGTGCAGCTGAAAAATTGGTTCCAATAATTTCCCATGGATTTCCCAGAGTTTCTGGAATCATTTGGGGATCATTCTGCAGGCAGACAACATTCTTTTGACATTAATTGGTGAAAAGTCAAGGGTGACCTTTAAGGAGGCTAACAATTTGGGAGAAGTTCTGCCATTTTATGGCCTCAAGAAGGGAGAATCCTCACTTGAGCTGGTTCTCTATTAGATGCCAGGGCTTCTACCAGCAGCATATGCAAATATTCCAGAAGGGGTAAATGATTCATCCTTCCCACTAACAAATGTAATGTGGAGTTCAGACAATTTCTCAGCTGTGTAACATCCTTTGTTGTGTATATTGCTCGCTCGCTTTCTCTCTCAAGTTAAGCAAGTGCAGCTCAAGTGATATTGATCTGTATTTTCTTCCCACCGCACCCGCCACAACCCCGGCCTCTATTAAATAGGCATAAAGCCACGCCCCTCCGTTGCTCATTGGTAGCCTTCGTTCAACTATCACCTCTCATTCCTGCCACTAAAAACTGCTTCTTTGGCCATAGTCCTTCCATTAGATCCTCTCTCCTCTGTAAAATTAACTCTCCAACCACCTGGACTAGTCCCAGTTCTCCAGGTACAAACATTGCCTTCCTAGGGCTCAGCTTTGCTTAGCACTTGCCCCATAATACAGATGCCTCCCGGCCCTGACCTAGCCCCTCCCACCTGGGTCACCATGCCCTGGTCAGGACATCATCATGAGAAAGCAATATATTATCTCGGCCCTGACCTGTCTTATACTCCTCAGATACTGCATAAGCAACAATATCTCTAATGAAACACATCGCAACTCCGGGAAAAGTGCCTTCACCTCCCCCCCCATGCCTCATATGGCCAGAATCCTCTATGGTGCTCCTTTAGACCCCCTGTCTCCCAAAGCAGGACACTGCACTACTGGGGCACTGGCTCTAGAAACACCTCCGCATACCCCAAGGATCAACAGGATTAGGTATGTTCTCCTCTCATGTCTCTCTAGGGCTCCATTTCTCAGTCCTTCTCCTGCTTGCTTGTGCAGGCAACATTCAAACCAACCCTGGGCCTGCCTGTCTTACTTCACCTCCACACATTACACTGTCTATACTGCAGATGAAGGGACTAAAAATTGCTCATATTAACATCTGAAATATTCACCCCAAGATGGTGGAACTGGAGGCCTGGGTCAGACAAACGGCACCAGATGTTCTTTGTATTACTGAATCCTGGCTCAAGCCAGCCATAAAGCAGCACGAGGTGGCCATACAGGGCTACAGCTGTCTCAGAAAAGACAGGATAGGAAAAATGGGCAGTGGCATCCTACTATACTTTAGGTCTAATCTGGATGTCACTGAACTCCCTAATCCGGGTGGGGATACACCCATAGCTGACTTATTTTTTGCCTCGCTAATGCTTGGAAATGTCAAAAAGCTGACCATTGGATGTGTCTTACATACCCCCTAGTACTGCCTCTTCCAGTGAACGCTCCCTCCTAGATTCCATAGATAAGCTCCCTGGCCATGACCTCATACTCTGTGGAGAGTTTAACTAGGATTGGCTACACCCACAGGCCGCGAAACTGCATGCTGCACTGGCTGACTCAAGCCTTACCCAGCTCATACAAACCCCCACACGCATCAACACTAAATCTGGGAAGCATACATTACTTGATTGGATAGTTACAAACTGCCCAACAAGGATAAAAGCAGCTGAAGTGCTCCCTGACTGCCTAAGCGACCACTCACCTACCTTTTGTGTGTGGATAAACAACTACCCTAACCCCCCTCCCAAGATATCCTTAGTCCGTGACATGTCTAAATTTGACACAAGCCACTTTGTCACCTCCATCCCTAACACAGACTGGACACCCATTAATGCCCTTCCAGACATAAATCATGCCCTAGACTTCTTCATCACAACTTTTACACACATAATTAACCAAAATACCCCTTGAAAAAATGTAGATGGAAGGGTATCAAGGCACCATGGCTCACTAGGGAAATTAGGATGCTTATGTCTCATAGGGACAAAACATGGAGAGCCTACAAAAAAAGTGATCTTCCCTTAGACTGGCAAACCTACTGTCATCTCAGGAACAAATGCAAACAGTCCCTTCACAAGGCCAAGTGCTCACACTTTAAATCTCTTCAAATGGAAAACCTTTGCAACCCAAAGAAGTTCTGGTGTCAAATTAACTCACTGTTAAAAGGGACAACTGCCACCTCCCCCAACACAGTCCTCACCAACAGCTCTGCCCTCACCGACTATGCATCCATAGCTACAGGATTTAACACCTTCTTCTCAGATCTTGACAAATATACCTCACTTTTCAATAATTCCTCCACCCTCAACTCGGCTTCACCTTATAAAGTGGCCCTTGATAGGTGCCCAGAGTCCCACCTGAAATATACTATGCTCAAAGAGGTCCAGAAGCTCCTCCAAAACCTTAATCCTGATAGTTCAGCTGGACATGACTCCCTAGAGGCAAAATTTCTCAAATTAGGAGCATCAGCACTTGCATGCCCGGTCCAAAATCTCTTCAACTGGTCCTTCCTGTCCAACATAGTACCTGATAAGTGGAAAATAGCAGTGGTAGTACCAATACATCGGGGGGGTTCCAATAACGTTGTCGACAACTATAGACCTAATTCCCTCCTATGCTACCTGGCAAAAATACAGGAGCGCATAGTCTACAAACAACTCTAAGAATACCTTGAATCACACAACATACTTTCCCTGCATCAGCATGGATTTAGAAGGAATCACAGCACCCAAACTGCTCTGATAAAAGTAACAACAGACATATACCATGCCATGGATGAGAGAAATGCTACAGGTGCCATTTTTGTTGACCTTACTAAAGCGTTCGATCTGGTAAACCATGATCTTCTGCTCCACCAGCTGCATACGCTAGGATTGGATAACAATGCCCGGAACTGGGTAAAAAGCTACCTATCCTGCTGCTCTCAGAGAATCAAATGGAATGGCTCCTTCTCTGAACCCAGGCATATAACACATGGAGTACCACAGGGATCCATCCTAGGTCCACTTCTATTTTCCCTCTTCATTAATGACCTCCCCCGCTCCTGTGGTGGTGCCTCAGTGCACCTCTTTGAGGATGATGCCATTATCTATCATTCCTCATCAAATACCGACAGTATTAGTAGGGATCTTGCCAATGACTTTGCTTCCCTTGAAGACTGGTTCAGCTGTCATCAACTGGTCCTCAACACTAATAAAACTAAATGCATGCTGTTCTCCTGACACCCTTCTACAAAGGATCCTCAACCCTCCCTTAATATCGTATCAAACAAGGACGACTCCCTGGAGACAGTCTTGTCCTTCAAATACCTGGGCTTCACCTTGGACATGGCACTCTATTTCAATCTCCATGTCTCCAACATTGTCAAAGCTGTGAACCAGAAGCTTGGGTTACTCTACCGAATTCACCCGTTTCTCACCTCTGCCTCCAGCCTAAGAATTGCCTCCGCATCCCTCATTCCCCTCCTGACCTATGGAGTCCCTTTGCTGCTGATTACTTCTCCCTCCTCTCTGTCCTTTCCCAGGCCTACCATAGGATCGGAAGGTTCACCCTAGGAACCAACTCCTGTATGCACTGCTGCGAAGTCCTCTCCTCTCTGAGCTGGTTAACCTATGAATCTAAATTGAAGTATTTCACCATGTGCCTTATCTACAAATTTGTCCACTCTTTCACGCCCCCCTGTCTAAGGAATATAATTTGCATAAGACAAACTCCTCACATTCTCTGCTCAACATCCCTACCCTTCCTTGATATACCCAAACCATGCCTGACCACCACTAGGAGGTCCTTCTCTTTTACTGCTATTTCTAGCTGGAACTCTCTTCCTCCACATGTCCTGAACAGCACCTCTGTTACTCTATTTAAGAACAGCCTACATGCCTCCCTTGCTTCCTGCATCTCCTGCTCCTGCCCTCGCTAATGCACCTCTTCTTCCCCAGTCCCTACCCCCATCCTTCTACTCTCCCCTTCCCCCCAATCTCTATTCCTTAATGCACTTATAGCACTATGCACATATCCACTTGTCACAGAACTGACTCTGTGTAGCATATATGCCTGTGCATAGCTCTGTATGGCTCTATTCCAATTGTACATGGAATTGATGATATTTTACTGATGACATACATTATACCGGTCCGTATATTGTACTGCTCTGTGACGTTTGTTGTACTGTTGTGTATCATGTGACCCCAGGTCGATCCTGAAAAAGGGACTGTATCTGTCTCAGTGGTCTTACCCGGTCAACAAAATTCAAATAATAATAATAATATTGCTTGGTGCCCTTGTAACCTGTTCTTTGTGGGCCACTCTATATGTCCCTTGAAAGTGCACTTCCAGAAGTATATCAGAGAAATAGCTCATGTAAATGAATATATTGCCCTGGGTGCTCACTTTCTCAGCTCACATGGATCTGGTACACTAATACTATCATTCATGGACCTTGAGCACATACCTCTGAATAAGAGGGATGGTGACAGGCTCAATAGTCTCCAGTAACAAGAAACCAGGTAGATGGTCTCCCGTGACTCCACGTGCACTTAATGAGAATGTCGATTTTGTTCCCTTTCATAAATAAGCACATAAACTTGTAATGATTATTACATAATTGTGTACATATCTTGTTATTTGATTGCTATCTCTCAGCTTTCTATTTTCTGTTTTATTACAAACTGTACATATGAGAAGGACCCCCCCTCCTTCCTTTGCAGTTGAAAAATTAGTTTTTGATTGATAGTGGGTGCCATACTAGTATGATACTTTATTACTAAGCTCTAAATAATTATTTGGTGAATATATGAATTATTTGAATCAAACATTTTGAATATAGTCAATGTGTGGTGCTGTTTGATGCTTTGATGTTTTTGTATTAATGTAATATTTGAGTCCTTGTTCCTTCTGTCTCTCCCACCATGCTTCCCTTAACCTCCCAAGCAGTTTCACTTTACACTTCTATATTGAATGTGATTGCTTGTTTCACTTTACACATTACAGTGTGTACTGTGCCTTTAACTTGTGCTTTTATAAGCTTGCATCATGAGATAGAGAATATGCCCCTGACAAAGACCAGTTTAGGTTGAACTGCTGGGACAAGCTGCTGTCTTTGTACCTTGCAATAAACCCTGTTAATATTTATTTGTCACTCCTGAGTGCAGTTTTTGTTAACTCATATTATGTTGAGAACTTGGGACTGGTTGCCTCATTCTGTACCTTCCATATCCCAGAGTCACACTGCTTTTGTCCTTACATGGCCATACCATGCTACTCCACCTTCAGGAGAAACAATACAGGGAGGAAGGGTTGTTTTGTATGTAAGGGAGGGAATCCAAGGCCATAGAGGTACAGAGGCACCAAGAGGAAAAGGAAGGGCTAGAGGAGCTGTTGGTCACACTGGAGACAGGCCCTGGGGCTGCTATCCATACTAGGGTAGTGCACAGGCCTCCAGCACAGGGGGAGGAGTAGGATGCACTTAGGAAGCCATCATCAAAATGTCAAGTAAGGTGGAGGTGTTGCTAATTGGTGACTTCAATCTGCCTGAAATAGGGCCATCCTGGACTTCCTACAAGGGAATTTTTTCTCAGGCAGCAAGTCATAGAACCCACTAGGGATGGAGCATTACAGGACCTGGTGTTTACAAAAAGGAACAACGTTGTAGACATCACAGTGGGCAGTCCTCTAGGTACCACTGATCACTGAAAAGTGTGATTTAACATTAATACAGAAACAGAGGCTAACAACATGAGGACAAAGGTCCTGAACTTTAGAAGGGCTTCATAAGTTTAATAAATTGGATTATGTGTCTGTAGTTTGTGCCAAGCAGACTCAGGAACTACCTCAACCTAAATAAATGTCTAATTTGTTTTTAAAGATATCATTAGAATCACTGTTCACTATGTCTTTGGACAGTCCATTCCATGGGGTCACCACTCTTTGATTGATCCAGTACCCTCACTCGTTTATTTTATGTTTTTCCTCCTCAAGTTGGTATCCATGCGTTCTAGTTGTTTTAGTTATAACTCTTTTTTTCTAAGCCCAGACATCCCTTTAAGTCTTCATTCCTATAAGCAGCATAGATTAAACATAATTCTCCCCTGAGTCTACGGTATTCCAGGGTATTTAGTCCCTGTACTCCAAGTCTTTCCTCAAATAATGTCTTTTAGCCCACTTATTTTCTTTGTTGCCCTCCTCTGCACGCTCTCAAGGCATCCCATATCTTTTTCTATGGTATGGGCTCCAGAACTGGGCACAGTACTCCAGCGATGGCCTCACAAGTGAGCAATATAGTAGCATCAGCACCGAGCTATCCCTACTTATTATAGTTCTTAATATACAGAGCATCATGCTGTTTGTTTTCCTAGCCACTTCATTAGTATGATGCTTAAAAGTTAGATCATTAGTTACAGACATATCAAGGTCCCCTTCACCTTCTGTGCCCCTGAGTTCTGTACCATTTAGTTTGTAATTGGCCCTCATGTTGTTTTTCCTGAAGTGCATTATGCTGTACTTTTCAATGTTAAAAACCATTTTGTGATGTACCGCCCATTCACCAGTCCTGTCCAGGTCTTGTTGAAATTTTGTGATATCCTGAGTATTCTGCACAATGGCATCCACTTTGCTGTCATTGGCAAATTTACTCATCCATGTGTTACTAGATGTCTGAAGGGTTGATACAAATAAATAAAATAAAGTGGACTCCAAGACAAAGCTCTTGGGGCACCCTGCTGGTCACACTCTCCCACTCTGATACAAACCACTTACACTGACTCATTGCTTTCTGTCATTTAACCAGGCTGCAATCCATTGAATTACAGACCTTTCCACATTGAGTTCTTCCAAGCTTTTTGTTAAGCCTACATGGGGACCAAATCAAAAACATTGGAGAAGTCCAAATAAAACATGTCAACTGTTAATCTTATTTCTAACACCTTTCTAACATGTTCAAAAAAGTAAATCAGGTTAGTCTGACATGACCTTTTGGCTGTAAAGCCATGTTGTGATGCATCAATGAGACCTTCTATTTTTATTTGTTGTTCCAGACATTCTTTGATGTATTCTTCCCTCACCTTGTTGAGTATACATGTCAGACTGATGGGTTTGTAATTGTGGAAGTCAATTTTTGCTCCATTCTTATGGATTGGTGTTAGGTTAGCAGCACTCCATTCCTTTGGGATTTTGCCCCTCCTAAGTGATTCATTGAACAATATTGCTATTGGGCCTACTAATTCCTCAGCCAGTTCCCTCAATGCACATGGATGTAGTCCATCCGGCCTGGGTGATTTATCTACCTTCAATTTTTTAAGTTTTCCCATGATGTTATTTTTATCAAACTATATTACCTCTTTAGGAGTTATGTGATGTGAGCGCCTCCTGCAGGGCACATCCTGAAACGGCAACTGAACAATGGCGACCGCCACATTGGTGACAGGGGATTTGGATGACAGACAATGTGAGTGACAGCAGCAGGAGGGGGTTGGAAGGGCAATGTGCACACAGCGACTGCAGCAGGGCAGAAGAGGCACTGGGTGTAGTGGCAAGAGTACCAAGGGACTGGTGACATGGACAGGGTGACTGCAAGTGGCTGGGATGCACACAGCAAGTGGACATGGGCAGCGGGCATGCAGCATGCTCCAGGAGGGCTACGCACCCACAGTGCCCACAGCAGTGGCACGGCACAGTCTGTAGGAGACACCCACCACAGGGTACCTGGGGATGGCAGCTACAACTGCAGCCGTGACAGGCCAGGGCATGCCTGGGTCAAAAGCACGACTGCAGGGGATGCGGTGAAGGAGTGGTTGGGTGCCCATGCTCGGTGGCATCACAATAGGAAGGGGAGGAGGGACCGCCCACTGTGCATAGTGTGGGCTGCTAGGTGGGGATGTCTCTCTCTCTCTCTCTCTCGCCCCTCTGTTGGCCATGTCTGGTGGGCCACTGGCCAGCCATGCCTCCCCTCACTTGTGCTCCCCTTCAGTGCCACCACCTCTCCTGGCTCCCCCTGGTGCCTGCGGCCTCTGCTTGCTAGTGCCTTGGCTGCCCAGCCTTGCCATCCCTGTTGTAGCCGTCCTGTGTGCACTGTACCCTGGCAGGCTGTTTCCGGGTCTCGTCTCCCCTATGCGCAGGCGGGTGGAGCTCACGATCCTGCTGGTTGCTGGTGTGGGGTGAGCCCTTGCAGGGAATGAGCAGTTCTCACTCTTCCACTGTCATTCTATGTTTCTGGGTGCTCACTCTTTGTGCTGCTGCTCTTTCAACATCACCCACAGACACAGTGCAGTTGCAGTTGTGCTCTACATAGTGGCTACCTCTCTTTATACTCTTGTTTCCCATCATATAATACACCACAATTATGATGTTTGCTTTGGAAAATGCTGAGAAAGTAACATTGAAACATATAAATATAGAATTTGAGAGCAGATAAGGACTCCTTGGCCCACCTAGTCTGCTCATTTCCCTACCTATCGGATAAGCTGCAGATCCTAGTTAACCAACAGCCTACTTCCTCCTACCCCCCACTAGAATTGCCTTATGTCTGTCCCATGCATTCTTGAATTCACCCACTGTTTTTGACTCTATGACCTCCTCAGGAAGGCTGTTCCATGTATCCATAACCCTCTGTGAAGAAATTTTCTCACATTACCTCTGAGCTGTCCCCTTATCTTCAAATTGTGCCCCCTTGTTTTTGCACATCACTTTTTCTGAAAGATGCTACCCTCTTGGACTTTGTTGATTTCCTTGAGGTATTTGAAAGTTTCTATCATGTCCTCCCTCTCCCTCCTTTCCTTGAGGCTATACATCTTTAGTTCCTTTAGTCTTTCTGCATGTGTCTTCTGATGCAGACCCCAAATCATTTTGGTTGCCCTCCTCTGGACAGCCTCCACCCTGTCTATGTCTTTGTGGAGGTGGGGTTTCCAGAACTGTACACAGTACTCCAGATGTGGTCTTACCAACTGTCTGTACAGAGGGCCAACAACTTCCTGTTTTCTACTGGTGATGCCTCTCCCTATGCGGTTGTAGCTGCCATCCCCAGGAACCCTGTGGTGGGTGTCTCCTACAGACCGTGCCGTGCCACTGCTGTGGGCACTGTGGGTGCGTAGCCCTTCTGGGGTATGCTGCATGCCCGCCGCCCAAGTACTCATTGAAGGCATTAGCCATTGTTTGTTCGTCCTGTATTACTATGTTATTAACATGTATAGGCCCTACCTTAGTTTTTCCATTTGTTGACCATTTATATAGTTGAAAAATGTTTTTTTGTTGTCTTTTGTCATTAATTCTATTTTTTTCTTCCTCATTTTTTTTGCCTTTTTGATTGCTAATTTACATTCCTGTGCTAATTCTTTGAATTTAAGCCATTTGGAAAATGCTGAGACCCCATCTGGAGTACTGCGTCCAGTTCTGGAGACCCCATCTCCGCAAGAACATAGACAGGATAGAGGCAGTCAAGAGGAGAGCAACTAAAATGGTGCAGGGTCTGCAAGAGAAGTCGTATGAGGAGAGACTAAAAGAGCTTAATATGTATACCCTTGAGGAAAGAAGGGAGAGGGGGGACATGATAGAAACTTTTAAGTACCTCAGTGGAATCAACAAAGTCCTAGAGGGTAGCATCTTTCAGAAAAGAGACATGCAAGAACAAGGGGACACAATTTAAAGATGGGGGCGGTTCAGGGGCAATGTGAGAGTATTATTTCACAGAGAGGGTAGGATGCATGGAACAGTCTTCCTGAGGAGGTTGTGGGGTCTAAAACTGTGGGAGAATTCAAGAATGCATAGGACAGACATAAGGCAATTCTTGTGGGGGGTAGGAAGAAATAGGCTGTTGGTTAACTAGGATCTGTGGCCTATCCTGTAGGTAGGGAAATGGGCAGACTAGATGGGCCAAGCGGTCCTTATCTGCTGTCAAATTCTATGTTTCTATGTTTCTATTTACATGGTGAGGATTTTTTTGTACTTGCTGTATGCTCTTTTTTTCTCTTTATACATCTGCTGATCTTTTATTTAGCAATACTGGGATTTTCCCCTTGCTATTATATTTAATTTTTTCGGGTATATATTCTTGGTACAGAACTCTAGCCTTCTTTTTATGATGTGCCATATTTCTTATACTCCTTGTCCTTCTAATTCATTTTCCCATTTTTCATTTCCCCAGATATTTTTTCATTTCCTTGTATTTTGCCTTACTCCAGCATTTAAATTTTGTTTTCCTCTGCCTATGGTTTTGTAACATATGATTTTAAATTTGACCATGTTATGGTCACTGTCTCCTAAAGGATCTCTACCCTCACAGTTAGCTATGCAATTGTTCATATTGCTCTGGACTAAATCTAATATATTTTGCCCTCTGATATTCTGACATACATTCTGTTTGAGGTTGTTACTTGTAACTAGATCTATGAAGTTTATTTCTACTTCTGTTGTCCTGGTTTGCTCTATCCAATTTATGGTCAGCAAATTGAAATCCCCTAATATGAGAGTCCTGGCACTAAGTTCTATGTTTTCTATAGCTTTCTATATGATTAAAAAAAATTAGGGGACTACCTCAGCAACTGCCTTGAGGGCTGGAGGATTGTCAGGGAGGGATGGAGGCACAGTGGGCAAAAATAAGAGTGGGTATAGTATAACTACAGCAACTAGCCTTTGTACTTCATTATCTTTATAAGTGACATTGCTGATGAACTGGAAGAGAAGGTATACTTTTTGCAGATGATACCTTCTCCTCCAAATTGTCTACACTGTACCCCTGGGAAGATATTGAAGAGGACTGGTAATAGTACTGAACCCTGTGGTACCCTGATGGTCACTCTCCTGCCCTTAGAGTATGTGACATTAACCACCACCCCCTGTTTCCTATCTGTTAACCAGTTTCAAACCAAATTTAGCAGTTTGGACCCTACTCCTAAGCTGGTTAACATCATAATTGGCCTTCTTCGCAGCACAGTGCTGAATGCCTCGCTGAAGACCCATATAGGCTACCTCCACTGCCCTCCCCTGGTTTATTTCCCTGGTCACCCGGTCAGAGAAGTCTATTTGATTCATTTGGCATGACTTTCCCCCTATGAATCTATAGTTGCAGTCATAGCTACATTCATATGTTTCCAGATATTTCACAATACATCGAATGAGATTCTCTGTCTGGTGTCCTGAAAACGTACTACAGTGAAGGAGGAATTTCAAGGGGTACTACAAGCAGGCAAGGAATTTCTCTAGAGATATTGCAGAAATTTCAGGAAATATCTGGCCATGTCTTTGGCTGCAACTGTGTACTGCCTGTGGTCCTGCAGTCTGTTGTTTCCAGATGCTCAACCAGCCTATCCTTCAGTAGGGGGTCCATTAGTTTCCCTCAACTGAAGTTAGGCTAAGTAATCTGTAATTGCTGGATTCCTAACTGCTGCTGCTCTTAGGTAGAGAGCCATGTCAGGTCTCCTCCAGTCTTCCTGAACACTTCTGCTGAACTGTTGAACAAGGCTGTCAATTGAGCAGATAGTACTTCCCTGACTTCTTTTAGTACCTCAGAGTGTATCCCATCTGTTCCCATCACCTTATCCACCTTCAGGGTTGCAAGTAGGCACTCTTTCTTCTGTAAATAGACTTGTGTACACCCCCTCCTCCCTATTCATGCTTCTCCCTGGTGGCCAGTCCTCTCCTGCCTCCATTGTGAAGACTGAGTCAGAGTACTTGTTTAAAATGTCATCTTTTCCTTGGTATCCATCTGCACAGTTTCTACTTCCACCTTTCTAATATTCACTATCCTTCCCCTCACTTTTACTTCTCACTTACATATCTGAAAATAGTCTTATCCCTACTTTAGACACCACTCTAGCAATCCTTTTCTCTGCCCATGGTACAAGGTTTTTATTCAAAAATGTAAGCACAAAAATAGATTAGTTAATCACATAAAATTAGGCCATTTAGTTATAAAAGCACAGCAAATACAAGATAAAAACTGGAAGATAAAATCATGGGTAACAGGGCCTAGTTAATGGCAATCCAAAGCATAGTTCATTCAGCTTAACATTTTCACAATTTTCCTCTCTCTTTGCCTTTGCTCCCCAACTGTCTTACCTGCTTGCTTCCTTCCTCCTGGCTTGGTATACCTCCTTGTTCTTCTCCCTCTGTATTTCTTTGTACCTCTTGAATGCCACCCTTTTTTCTTTCATCATCTTTGCAACTCTTCAGAGAACCATAACTGTCTACTTCTCCTGCTTTTTCTTACCTCTTTTAGGCAGAGGTTTGTTGCCCTAAATTTTCCCTCCCTTATTCTTCCCCCAGTACCTCTACTTCTCCCTGGGCATCACACCTTTGAGGCAATTTCTAAGGCAGTCACTCATTTCTTTACAATTTGCCCTCCTGAAGCCCAGGAGTCTTTTTTTTTCTTACTTTGTTTACCCCCACCTGACTTTGGACTCCCAGGGCATCTCTCCAGTGGAGCCACAGGGTCTTGTGTCTCCACCACCCACCTGAACCCTTGCCCAACTGGGAAATTGGGTATGCTGGGTCCCCTCCTCTCCCCCAGCCATGAGAGAGGCAGAGGACCATGGAGAGCTGTATTAGGTTCAGGCCGGCATTGGGCATGTGGGCACGGCCACAGGGCTCCATCTTCGCCTCCCCAGAGCCGAGGATTTTTCCACTTTTTCTGTCACCACTGCGGAGCTTGGATGTACAATGAATGATGGCCAGCATCCACCGAGCTCCACCTCCATTTTTGCCATACAGCAGTGACACAAGTTCCAGACTACCTCTGGCTGCCTCCAGAGGTTGCTCAGGAGCGATGCAAAACCCTACACCCTCCCCGGGAAGGGAGAGCTGTCCATCAGACACCCAATCCCTCCCCGCCCCTGCTGACCCTCGATGGCCCTGGCTCATTCCCGAACCTGGGTCACTGGTGAGGTGCGAGGTGAGGTGTCTAGTGTCTTAACCCTCAACGCCATTGGGCCGGTTAGTCCAGGACTCTTTTCTTCATGTGGCTCACCACTGCTCCTTTTCTTATGCTGAATCAAACTGTACAGTGGTCACTGGTACCTACGGTATTTCTCACTGCAACTTCTGCAATGTTGTCCTTGTTTGTTAGCTCTAGGTCCAACATTGCCCCTCCCCTAGTAGGTTATTTTGCTAGCTGCCTGAAAAAAAATCCCTGTAGGAGGGAGTCAAGGATGGCACTGCACCATACTGCCACTGAGGCTGGAAGGTTCCACTCCACATCTGGCAGACTGAAATATCTAACTAGCAGCACTTCCCCTTTCCTGCTAGCCTGATGATGGCCTCCCTTAGTGCTTTTTCCATCTCCTCCCTGTGTGGTGGAGGTCTGTACAACACTCTAGTACATATGGTGGTCCCAACGCCTGTCTCCTTGATGAATCTCAGCATCTCCAGACTCTCCTCATATCTCCTTGGTCCACCTGCATATCCATGGCCATAATTCCCTCCCTTACATAAAATGTCACCCCTCCTCCTCCTCTCCTCCACTTCTCCCCTCTCACCCCCCCCCCAGTCTCTCCTAAATAGAGTGTAATCTGGTATGTTCATGTCCTGGTCATGGTGTTTGGTGCATCAAGATTCCATTATGGCCAGTAGATCCACTTTAGCTTCTGCCATGCTAGGCTTCAAGTCTAGGGTTTTGTTTCTGAGGATCCTGCCATGAGCACATATAGCTCTATGCACCTTCTCAGCCCCTGCCTGATGCCCTACATCTTTCTCCACTTCCTGCCTATGATGGTATCTGAGGCTCCTCCTGACTCACCCCCTATCATTTGTTTTTCTTCATTCCTGGTCCTTTTTGATCTACTCTCCTCTCCTACCCAAGTTGTATGACCCTTTCCATTCTTGTCTCAGACATCCTGAGTCTCTGTCTTTGGGTTGGTTTCACCCCTCAGGCCCTGTCTACCTGTCATTATACCATCTGGGGGAGAAATTGTTGCCTCCCTCAGTTTTTATGCCTCCCCTATGGCTAGTTTAAATGTTTGTCCAAGTAGCATCTTAATCTCCCACCAAGGACTGTGGTCCTCTTCCCAGAAGGATGCAGGACATCCACCTTATAGAAGCCACCATCTTCCCAGGTTGGTGCCCAGTCCCCAATGTAGGCGAAGCCCTCCTCCCTGCACCATGGCTTCAGCCATTCATTAAAGGTCCTGGTGAGGAGCACCCTAGCCTGTCCCCTTCACAGATAACACCTCAGAAAATGCTGCCATGCATGTTGTCTGCTTGAGGAATCTCCTTGGCATCCTGACATTTCCCTATACTACTCCTACCCTCTTTCATGCCAAGTCATTTGTTTTAAGATGGACAATGATGCCCAGTTTCTTTCTGTTCCCACTGCCCTAGCAATCTGCAGGATTTGCTCCCTTTCCCTCGCAACTGAGGCATCACTCAGGAACTTTGCCTCTCTGTCCTTCCCTACTCTAGCTCCCAACTATATGCCCCTCACTATACCTGACTTCCTGCATCACTGTCCTTGGGTTTTTGAGGTCACCATTGTTGACCTCACAAGTCAACAAAAACAAATAAACGTATAATGAAAAGATAAAGAAGAAATTATTTCCCTATATTGTTGATAAAGCAACTTGTCTTTTAATTCAGACAAATGTGAAGTAATGCATCTAGGGAAAGACAACCAGTGTCATCAATATAAAATAAATGGTACACAATTAAAACCAGTAAGCAAAGAGGAGGATCTGGGTATTATAATCAATAATAATCTCCAAACAAATGGTCATTGTAACCTTGTGATAATGAAAGCAAACAGAACATTATACAGAATGAAAAAAAAAAACATTCATCAGTAGGAATACAAATGTAATAGTCTTCCTATATAAGATACCTTAGAGCCAATATGGACTTCTGTTCATCAGTATGTAACCCTGCCCACAAGGGACAGATAAAATCATCTGAGAGGGTCCAGGGAAGGGCAACACAATGGATCAGAGGCATGCAGACACTTTTCAATGAGGAGAGACTGAATAAAGTGGGGCTTTGCACACTAGCGCAAAGAAGACTCAGAGGGGATATGCTACAGTTATAGAAGACAGTGCATGATGAGGCATTCATTACAGCAATGAACATGAAGTACAAGGAAAACACTCATAGTCTCAGAGGTTCATAATCTTCAATCAGTGAATCAGATTTATAGGACAATGAATAGAAGACACTTCTTTATGCAGAGGGTGAAAAATGTGTGGGACAGCCTCCCAGATTGGGTAGTACAGTCAAAGGTCAGTGGAAACATTCAAGAACAATTTAGACAGATACATGACACACAGAGGTACCGAGGGTTACTACAACTAAAACGGGGTGGTTTCATATGGGCAACATGTCTTTTACCATCCCAAACATCCAGTATAGTATTCTGTATAGTAGCACCAAGCTGCTATAAATAGAAACATAGAATCTGTTGGCAGAAAAGGACTGCTTGGCCCAACCAGTCTGCCCAGATGGTCCCTACCTAGTCTGTCTCTGCAGACTCTAACTGGTTTCCAGTGACCCTCACTCCTTGCTGCCTATTTACTATTTCTGTATGTCTGTCCCACAGATGCTTGAAGCCCCTACTGTTTTTACTTTCAGCACTTCCGCTGGCTGTCTTTTCCAGTACATACTGCTTTTTTAATGAAATAGTACTTCCACACATCCCTCTTAAACTCCATCCCCGCCCCCCAAGCTTCATCACATACTCTCTGATCCTGATGCTCTTTCTTATTTTAAAAAGACCCACCTGCTGCACCCTGTTTACCCCTTGAGGTCTTGTAGGTTTCTATCATGTCCCCTGTCACTCACTTCTCTTCCATGGTGAACATGTTGAGGTCTGTCAGTCTTTCCTCATAGGGCTTTTAGTGCAACCCCTGCACCATTTTAGTTGCTCTTCTCTGGACTACCTCCACCATGAGTTAGGTCAGTACTCATTAGATACAATAATTCTGGAGAGGTGCATTCTCTTTTTATTAAATCTCTTTCAATTACCAGAGTCAAAAATTCCAAGATGGTGTCTGGAAGAAGAAATTTCATACACTTCTTTGGGTTTTGCTTCCCCAAGTATTCGATTAATACATGGGGAACTCTTTCCCAGGGGATTAGGATATATCTTAACAGAAATATTCATGAGATCCATGATTGAAATTATTCTGCAAGTCAAAACTAGGGTAAGAGATACAGCCAGGGCAAAAAGATCTGGAAAGAATTTCCTCACTTAAAAACTACAGAAGGTTCAAGAAAATAAAACGCACACACTACCTGGAATGTTACTTAACCAAACTTACCAATCCACAGCATCGGCATATCCTCTTAAGATACAGGATGGAGTTATATAGGGCCAATTATATATTTTTCAGGCAGAAAAGAGATCATGTGAAAACTCCTTTTTGTGGGTGTGGGAATCAAGTGGAGGATGACTTGAAACACATTGTGTTGTTCTGTCCACTATATGCAACCCAAAGAAGGAGATGGTTAGGGGAAATCTTAGGTAGCACTGACCTCCCTCCCGACCTGCTCATTCCTCACTTATGTGACAATACAAATATGTTGATTTTGGAAAAATTACTTACAGTTTTTATCTGTTTTACATCTATAGATGGCTTCCTGGATTGACCCTTGATTTTAATGCAGATCATAGAATGGCATTGTTCATGGTGTGATGTCAAAAATTGTTTATTTATTGCTCGTATTCTCATTTTCTGTCCAGAGACATTTTTTATATATTAATTTGAAAGTCTGTATGTTTTAATATTTGTAACTCGTATTTGTAAAAGCGTATGATGAACAATAACATTTTTTGAATCTTTGAACCTTGACTACCTCCACCCTGTGTTTTTCCTTTCTGAGGTGCAGCCTCCAGAACTGGACACAGTACTCCACGTGGGGTCCCATTAGAGAGCAATATAGGGCAACACCGCCTCCCTCCTCCTGCTTGATATACCTCTCCCTATGCATCTCAGTATCCCACTGGCCGTACCCACTACTTTGTCACACTGCCTTGCTTCTTTGAGGTTATCAGAAATGATAACTCCGGGGTCCTGTTCCTGCTTAATTACTTTCAGTATGTCCACACCGAACTTACTGTATACTCAGCTTTCATGTTCCGATGCCCTAGTTGTACGATTTTACACTTTTTGGCATTGAACTCCAACTGCCATGCCCTTGACCACTCCTTGAATTTCTCAAGATCCCTACACACTTTCTCCACTCCCAACTGAGTGTCCACCCTATTACAGATTTTGGTGTCATCTGCAAAAAGCATACCTTTATGGGTGTGTGAGTATTGAATAGCATTTCCTGAATTCCACAAATAATAGGCCATTTGTTACTCAGGAAGCAAAAGAATAATCAGCGCTATTCATGGCTATTTGACATTTCACTGTTTGGTGGGAGTTCAAGATCTCCCAAGAATTTCAGCCCAGTCAGAGGTGACATCCAATCAGAGGCCAGTTGGAAGCTCACTAAAAGAAGGCCATGTGACACAGCACTCACTGAAGCCTCAGGCAGGATAGACAGACAGACAACTTGAGCTGCTGCAGAGAAAGACTCTACTTCTTTCCACCTGTTAAAACAAGACAAGAATCAGGAATCTTGACAATTTTTGTGCCTTCTCTAAATCCTTAGCTAGAAAGGGTTGATTTTTTTACACTCTAGGGTGGAAATTATGTTTTTAAGGAAGCAAAAACAGAAGAGTTGTTTAGTATTTGCAGAGAGAGAGAGAGAGGCTGGCAGGCCTCAATAGCACACACACACACACACACACACACACACACACACACACACACTTGTGTGTGTACTGTACTAAAGAAACAAGATTTAAACCTGAAGTGTAGTGTAGCTTAAGGGTGTAAGAAAGGTTTTATATGGGTCTATTTCGACTAGGAATTTAAGGGTTTTGTAACTTAGTTGTTGTCTGAAACAAAGAAAGAGGCAAGTAGTCTAACTGAAATACAGTTAGCTTAGGGACATTCTTTCTGTTGTTGTTTGTGACTTGGCTTCTTGTCCAAGAAGAAATACAAAAAATATATATATTTTTTTTTTCTGAGAATTTCATCAGGCTTGACCATTGGTTGACAGTAAGACTTGTCTGCTCAAAATTGCTGCAGTGACTTGAGTGACATTTCAAAATAAATATCATTTAACTTTAATATTAGATATATTCCTGTGAGAAACCCAGGATTGGGTCACTCCCTGGCCACTTAAGCAAGTGAGAGTGCACCGTAGCACAAGCAAATAAGGTTACAATTACACTAATCTCAAAAAGTAAGGAAATCCTTGGCAAAAACCTTCATTAATGCATCATTTAGGGTTCCAGTAACAATAGTTTGGAAATGTGATGTTAGGAGTAACAGGCATGCGGGAGTTGCCTTGAGGTTGTCAGCCCTAATGCTCACTCCATTCCATGAGTAAATAAGCTGAGATTGGTACAGTATAAGAGAATGGGGTGAGCATTAGGGCTGACAACCCCAAGACACCCCCATGCCTGTTGCTGTGTGCAGGGTGGGGGTGGGATGTTAGGGTTGGAAACCCTAAAACCACATTTCCAAATGTTTGTCACTGGAACCCTAACTGATTCATTACTACATTTTTTGGCCAAGAATTTCCTTACTTTTTGAGACAGTATAATCGTAGCCTTATTTGCTTTTGGGAGCACAGGGTCTGGAGGGCCCTGTGCTTCTATTAATCCATAATTTTTGAGAGATTGGAATTGTATCCTTATTTTCCTGTGGGAGTGCAAGGCCCTCCAGGCTCTGTAGTCCCATCAGTCCATAATCGTACCCTTTTTTGCATGTGGGCCCTGCATTCCCATTCATAGGCCCTCCCTTTTATTCATAATTGCTCAGATAGTGTAGTGGTATCCTTATTTGCCTGAGGAAGTGAAGGGCCCTCTTGGTCCTGTGCCCCTATCCTGTAGTGTGCAGTGCCAAAAAGAACATCACATTGCAATGTTATACTATAGAAAACACAGCAAAATCTGAAACCTTTTTAACTAGACACCAAATTAATATATTTTCACGAAATGAGCAAAAGGTACATTGGTGGCACAATGCTTTTGTACCCTGAAAATTTCAGAGCTAAACTGAAAACCATTTCTTCACCGTGTAGTGACAGAGAAATGACTGTCTAAACCTTACATTACAATGTTATTCTATGGGAAACTATCCAAAATTTAAAGCCACAGAACACCACAGAAAAGTAATATAATTACACTTAACCAGCAAAATGTACATCTGTGGGGCAAGCCCTTTGTACCCTGAAAATATTAAACCAAAATGAACAACCATTTGTGAACTGTCACGTGACAAAGAAACAGCTGTCTTAAAATTCCTTTTTCACAAAATGTGAAAAATAATCCTTTTCCATGGTTTCTTTTTCGCAGTTTGCAGATGAAGAAGATCCTGTTTCACAAATTGTGAAAAAGGATCCTGTTTCAAAAATCCTTTTTCTCAGTTTGTAGTAAAACAAAATCCTATTTTGCAAATTACGAAAAAGGATCCTGTTTCACTGCTTTTTTTTTTTTCACGGTTTGTGAAAAATAATTTCTGCAAGTTAAAAAACACATTCCTACGTGACTTATCAAACAAGTTCTGGTCAGAGTTGATATGACTGTGGAGAGCTTTTAGGAGAGACAAGAGCGGTGAACAGAATATGCTGTGCTCTCGCTGCACAGGAGTCAGCCATAATACTGCAGCGACTACAGTATGGTGCATGCGTGATACTCGCACATGTGCAGTTTGCCCTGAAGTCAGCCTTGTACAACATGGTAGTGCTGACATAACTACGTGTAACAACCCAGTCCCCTCAGGTTACTAGAATCCCATTGGTACTAGTCTTAGGCAAGTAGGAAAAGGCAGCTGGTGGGTCATTAGGGGCTTTCTACATAATGACATCATTGTTTACTCAGCTAGCCTGAGAGTAGGATGATTATGTCATTTAGAACTTTCACAGCAGCATAACCATTTTAGAGTCAGCTGCTTTTGGGGAGCTTAGAATGTTCATCAGTAAGTTCAAGTGTGGCAGTTAGACTGACAGGAGATCTGCCATTGGGGTTCGGTCAAAGGGAGCCCTGGTCTTTCTCATCCTAGTTTGGTAAAATCTTCAGTTTGCTTGCAGGACTCTTTAGTTTCACTCTGGGGGAGTGAGAGGGAATGCAGTTCTTGTGGATCTAATGGGCAATCCCCTGAGGTTCCTGAAGTTCACTGCTGCCTTAAAGAAGAACAATGAGTAGAATCCGACAGCTACCAGAGAAAGAAAGGAGCCTTTAGTTCTTTCCATGACTGGGAGGAAGGAACAACTAATCTGTGAGTACAGAATTTGAGACTGTTCTCTGAGGGAGTTGTCTGAGGTGTGCGTGTGCCCTAGATAAGGCTAGATCACACTGGTCAGGATCTCTTTCAACACAACTGTGCTGAATTTAATGTTAAAGTTGGAAGTCTTTAGCAGTTCATTGGGGACTGGAGACTCATTTGGTGTAACCCTGAAGGAATGACACAGGCTGTTTGGGGAAAAGGATGAGGAATGCCATCTGGAGTTTCAGGCAGGGCTAAGTGGTTTGTGGGTGGGCATCATTGTTCCTTGGGCAACGACCATGCACCAGGAAGATTTTAAAGTGTGGCACATCCCATAGATATACACTTTGGAAATGGAAATGTGTGGAAAATGTTTAAAGAGTGTGGCAAATCCCAAAGATGTACACTTTGGAAGAGAGATGGAGCTGTGTTTTTTCTGGAAAACTGTACTGCCTTTGCAAAGTATCCTTCAAACGAGAGTGTGCCTGTATTGCAATGATAAACATTTCGGGGACCACCCTTGCTTTAAGTAACATCTGTAAATAAAGCCATACTGCATAATCCCAGTTACTGCTTTGGACATTCCACTTATTGCTTCTAGTGTGAACGTTAATGGGGCTCCTCAGCAGGTAGGTCTAGCATATGCCTAGCATCCTGTCCCCCGAACCTGTTTGTAAATAAAAAGGTCCATTTTAGTATGTAGCCCCACCCCCATCCTCTAGATAATGAGCCTGTATACACACCAATGCTAGGGCCGGTACCATGAATTTAGTTCTGCCAAAAGAAAATTGTATGCCATGTAGTTATCAGTAGTTCTTTTAAGGGGGGTGCCAACTAGCCAAAGGTGGTGTGGGGGTTACATACATGTGCACGATACTCATGCATGCACAGTTTAAGTCTGTGCCACCATGTTGCACACGGTGGCCGTCACATCTGCACTTGCAGAAAGGAAAAGTAGTGCTCCAGTATGTGAGTATATTTATGCGGCCTGCAGAAGGGAAGTGCTGCATAAACAGAATCACTGGAAACTATGCTGCAGCACTGGGGCAGAACATCAGACAGTGGTTCGGTTACTCTTTTCCACAGTGCTCTTTTACAAATCTGATGATGGCATAACATCTGTGGAGCTTGGCCCACACAATCGTAACAATCAGACTCAGGAGGAGACTTTCAACAAACTAGAGATCTGGTCTCAGATTTGCTTGTCATCACAGTCACTTTCTCCTTCTTTTCTAAGCAGTAATTTCTGGTAAATGTGCCTTAACCATATTGATATCTGTGCTGGTAGACTACTTCTGGTTTTCCCCTGATTGTGTTAAAAGAAAGTAGTAGCAGTCTTGATGTGGTTGCTGCCACTGGTGGCATGCTCTGAAAAAAGTGGTCCCTATGTTCGTCTGCACATTTTAGAAATGACCCCTTGAGTTAAAGGGGACAGGAATTGATCACTTATGTGCAGCTGTTTGAAATGTCTCCATTTCTAGAAATTCTATTCTTACCTCTAAAGGATCCCTATTTTAACTATGCCTGAATAAAAGCTGAAGCTGTCAGTTGTGTTTTGTTTTGGTTTTAGATTTATGGAACTGTTATTTAATACAACAGCAGATTAGGTACATATGGACACATGTTGATACATGGACATATTAGGATAATAGTATCTCAATTACAAGGGGGTCTGTGTTAGGTTTGGGTTTTGAATGTACACATACACTGGTCACTTGTTACAGAATTACATAGAAACATAGAAACATAGACTTTGACGGCAGATAAGGACCACTTGGCCCACCCAGTCTGCCCATTTCCTCACCTATTGGATAAGCTGCAGATTCTAGTTAACCAACAGCCTACTTCCTGCAATCCCCCACTATAATTGCCTTATGTCTGTCCCATACATGTTTGAATTCCCCCACTGTTTTAGACCCCACAACCTCTCCAAGAAAGCGGTTCCATTCATCCACCACTCTCTCCATGAAAAAGAATTTCCTCACATTACCCCTGAGCCGTTCCCCCTCTAACTTTAAATTGTGCCCCCTTGTTCTTACACATCTCTTTTTCTGAAAGATGCTACCCTCCTAGACTTTGTTGATTCCCTTGAGGTACTTAAAAGTTTCTATCATGTCCCTCCATCCCTCCTTTCATCAAGGGTATACATACTAAGCTCTCTCAGTCTCTCTTCATATGGTTTCTGATGTAGACCCTGCACCATTTTAGTTGCCCTCCTCTGGACTGCTTCCATCCTGTCTATGTCCTTGTGTAGATGAGGTCTCCAAAACTGCACGCAGTACTCCAGATGGGGTCTCACCAACTGTCTGTACAGAGGGATAACCACTTCCCTTTTTCTACTTGTGATGCCCCTCCCTATGCATCCCAGTATCCCCCTGGCTCTCCTTACTGACTTCTCACATTGCTTACCCACCTTTAGGTCATCTGATATGACTACACCCAGATCCCTTTCCATTATTGTTGTCATTAGCACCTCCCCTGCTATTGTGTACTCTTCTCCTGGATTTTTATTTCAGAGGTGCATTACTTTGCACTTCTTTGCATTGAATCTAAGTTGCCATATGTCTGACCATTCCTCCAACCTTGCCAAGTCCCTTCTCATCCTTTCTACTCCCCCTTGTGTATCAACTCTGTTACAGATCTTTGTGTCATCCACAAAGAGGCATACCTTTTCTTCCAGACCCTCTGCAATGTCACCTATAAAGATGTTAAAGAGGACTGGACCCAGTACTGAGCCCTGAGGTACTCCACTGGTGACCCCCCTTTCTTCAGAATGTGTTCCATTCACTGTTACCTTCTGTGTCCTGTTGTGCAGCCAGTTTGCTACCCAGGCTACCACCCTGGGACCCACTCCCAGGCTGGCTAACTTGATTATTAATCTTTTGTGCGGGACTGTGTCAAATGCCTTGCTAAAGTCTAGGTAGGCCGTATCCACAGCCCCTCCTTGGTCTATTACTTTGGTCACCCAGTCAAAGAAATAGATTAGATTCATCTGACATGACATTTCTGCTGTGAATCCATGCTGCTTTGGGTCCTGTGCCCCGCTGGCCTCTAGGTACTCAACAATTCTTTCTTTCAGAAGTGATTCCATCATCTTCCCCACCACTGAGATCAAACTAACAGGTCTGTAGTTTCCTGCTTCTGCCTTGCTCCCACTTTTGTGAAGGGGAATCACATCTGCCTTCCTCCAGTCCTCAGGTACCACCCCATCTTCCCATGATTTGTTAACAAGTGTGGTTAGTGGTGTCACTAGGTCCTCCCTTAGCTCTTTTAGGATTCTAGGGTGAATCCCATCAGGCCCCATTGCTTTGTCCACCTTCAGTTTTAGGAGTTCTTTCAGTACTCTTTCTTCTGTAAACGGACTGGTGTCAACCCCACTATCCAGAGTGCTTCTACTGTTTGGTTTAGGTAACTCCTCCTCTTCTTCTTTTGTGAATACTGAGCAAAAGTATTCATTCAGTATCTCTTCCTTTTCACTGTCTCCCTCTGCCCACCTCCCCTCTCCTTTATTAATATTCACTATCCCTCCCTTACCCTTTCTATGCTCCCTAATGTACCTATAAAAGGTTTTATCTCCCTTCTTAACTGAGTTTGCTGTCTTTTCCTTGGTTTGGGCCTTTGCTTTTCTGACTGCCTTCCCCACTTCTTTCTGCTTTAATTGATACAGTTCCCTGTCATGCTCCGTCTGTGATTTCTTATACTTTTTGAATGCAGCCTTTTTCTCCTTAACCTTCCCTGACACCTCTTTTGAGAGCCATAGTGGTTTTTTATCCCGCTTTGTTTTCTTTATTTGTTTCACACAAAGGCTTGTTGCCTCCATGATGGCAGTTTTGATTTTTCTCCATTGTTCTTCCACCCCTCCTTGCAGTTATATCATGTTTAAGATAGTAAAAGTTTGACTGTTCATGAGTAATATGGACTTATGGTACACACAGTTTAAGAAAAATGTATCTGAACAGTACACTGTGTAAAATTTGATTGACACCACTGTGTGAAACAGCTGGTGAATGCTTAACGTATGGTAGGGGTTGTCTTCTAACCTATT
The DNA here is from genome assembly GCA_016271365.2 of Neoceratodus forsteri. Lineage (NCBI taxonomy): Eukaryota > Metazoa > Chordata > Ceratodontiformes > Ceratodontidae > Neoceratodus > Neoceratodus forsteri. The sequence goes on along the minus strand of CM057450.1, from coordinate 1,682,191,216 downwards.
TTTTACTTAACACATAGTGTATATATTTTCATATTTATAAGACTTTTAACATTATTTACTATGTATTGCTTAAAAAGCTACTGATACTGCAAAGAAAACTTTAAAAAACATAATAATTAGATAAAATTCTGCTTGTATTCCATATATATTCTAGATTTCTCCTCCCCATTATTTATTACTGAGAAAATGTGCATGAATACATGAATTCTATTCCTTGCAGTTACTTTAAAGTTAATCTGCCTCTATAGCTTACTCCCTACTTCAAGTCATAATGCTCTGTTGTGACATCACAATCTGTTGCTATGAGAGTAACTGTGATGTCACAAGCAGTGCATTATGATCGCAGGTAGGGAGACAGCAACAGAAATAGATGAACTCTTCAGGAGCACAAATCCTGTTTTCATGCAAATGACCTCAGCAATAAATAATGAGGAAGACGAATAAAGAACTAATGTGAAATACAAGCCGAACTTTATCTAAATATTAAGTTTTGTTAAAGTGCTCTTGAAGGTGTCAGCTGCTCTTTACGCTTATGTTTCCTTGTGTTTTTAATCATCATTTACTAATGCTAGTGCAGACACACACAGAGTGTTTTAAAATTGCATTTATTATTTATTCATTTATTTATGACTTTGATAACCAAGTGAGTGCACTGATCCCAGGGACCATTTTCAGGCACGACCCAGGCCATAACACATGGTGCAGGGTGACAGTGGAGTACAAGGTAACAGTAATACACATGAAACAGATTTGATACAAGCAACAATAGTAGACACAATATACAGGTTTGATGCATAGGTCCATTTGAGAACAGTGAATACAAGATTTCAATATCAGACATGAGAAGACTTGGTACAAACAAACAAATCATAGGCACAGTGTACAATGTGAGACTTCATCATCCAGTGAGCAAGTAATACACAGAATTCTCAGTAAAAAAATGTACAGACAATATATACAGGCAAGGAAGTCAAATATTACTGTGAAAAATGCAATATAACAGTTGTAGGCAAGAAAGTTGACTAGTGTGGGTAGGTGGGTAACCCCTGGGCTAGGGAGTTGACTAATGTGGGTTGGTGTGAGATGCCTGGGAGCATCGGCAGGATGAGTTTTCCAGGAACCAGACTTTGAGGTGGGACTTGAAACTGAAGTGTGTGTCAATGGAATGCAGTTCAGCTGGTAGTTTGTTCCACTGCAAGGGAGCAGCTGCAGACCAAGCTCTGCTACCCATGTTAGTGGATACCCTAGGAACAGCTAGAGGGGGAGTACCATTTGAGCGGAGGTTGCGGAGGAGTGTTCGGGTTTTCAGAAGGGCAGTTAGGGGGGATTCTGGAGCTGTGCAGATGACATTGTCCACCATGCAGCAGAGGGCTAGGTCAAAGTGACCTTGCAGTGGTAGCCATCCAAGGGTATTATAGAGGGTACAGTGGTGGGTGGAGAATGGGGCCAATAAAGCAAAGTGGCAGGCGCTGTTGTAGGCAGCAGAGAGTTTAGCCATAGCAGTAGTTAAGACCCTGGCATAAATAGAGGAGCAGTAGTCAAGAATAGGGAGAAGATTACCCTGGACAATGGCTAGTCTAGCTTCAGGGGTAAGGTATTGCCTGAATCTATAGACGGCACCTAACTTTTTATGGAACCTTCTGACAAGGGAATTTGCATGCTCAGTGAAGGTGAGGGAGGGGTCGAGCAGTACTCCTAAGTATTTGTAGGTGTTGACATCCACCAGAGCTGTACCATCTGGGGTGAGAATGCATAAGGGGGTGTGACTTTTAGTTTTGGCCAGGAAGGGCTTAGATCCAAACAGCATGGATTTAGTTTTTTTGGCATTTACTAAGAGGAGGTTTTTTGAGAACCAGTTGTGGGCTGCAGCATAGTTGTGTGAAAGAACTGAGGAAATTGCGGCCATGGATTTGTCACTGTGGAAGAGGACATGGTCATCGGCATACAGGAGAGAGTTACAGTTGAAGCAGTCAAAGGGAAGTGCATTAACGAATAAGGAGAAAAGGAGGGGACCCAGGAATGAGCCTTGAGGGATTCCCCACAGAGACAAGCAGGGTGGGGGAGCAGGTTTGACCAATACACATGAATTGTGAGTGATCAGTAAGGTAGCTAGTGAACCAGCTTGTGACTTTCTGAGAACAACCAAGGAGGCCAAGCTTTGAGGTAAGGAGAGCATGGTTAAGCATGTCAAAAGCCTTTGAGAGGTCGATGAAGACAGCACCAGTAGCTTTACCATTATCCATGTTAGAGAAGATGTGGTCGGTCTGTAGAGCAAGGGCAGTGGCGGTGGAATGATTCTTGTGAAAGTCATGCTGTTGGTTGCATAAGAGGGTGTATTTGCTTATGTACTCAGTGAGCTGATTGTGGACTGCTCTCTCGAGTAGTTTACTGAGATGAAAGAGGATGGATATTGGACAGTAATTGTCGGAGGATTTGGGGTCACCAGATTTAAGAATGGGGATAACCTTAGCTATCTTCCATGGGTCAGGCATGGAGGAGGTGGAAAGGGCAAGGTTAAAGATGAAGGTGAGTGGTTTGGCAATCGACGAAGAGATCAGCTTAAGAAAGACTGGAGATAGGCCATCAGATCCGGAGGAGCTGTGGTTCAGTAGATGTTTGAGTAGCTTCACTCAATGTATGGAGAGGGCTTTAAAATAGAATGGGTGTATTTGCAGGTGAGTGGCAGAGCTGGAGGAGGATGGCAGTGTGTCAGATATTAGGGCCAGGCTTTGAGATTGGGCAGCTGGCAGCTTATTTAGGTACATGGATAAGTTGGTGAACTTACAGTTGAAGACACTGGCCACATCGTGAGGGTCGGTCAGCAGCCCATCCTGGGAGTTGAGATGTGGTGCAGCATAGCTGGAGTGGGGGTTTAGGAGGGAGCTGATTGAGTCCCAGAATTTTCTAGGCTCTCCAAAGATGGCCTTTTGCAGGTTGCGGAAGTGGGTCTGTTTCAAAAATTTAGCCTGTTGTTTACATTTGTTCCTCATGTGCCTGTAAGCATCCCAGAGGGCAGGAGAGGGGGTTGCTTTGAAAGTGGACCAGGCATCATCTCTGGCCTTCATAGGGGTTAGGAGGTCTTTAGAGACCCAGCATGAGCACCCACCTCTGACCCGTCTGATAGTGACAGGGAAAAAGCGGTCCTGGGGTGTTAGTAGAGTCTGGATAAATGTGGAAACTGCCATGGTTACACTGGAAAGGGAAAAAGGCATGGACCAGTCCAAAGACTGGGCCTCCTCGAGGAGATTTGTGGAGACTGGGCAGCTGAAATTTCTTAGAGATAGGTATTTGGGTGTGGGGTGTTTTAGTTTGGAAGACTAGAGGAGATAGGTTGGTGAATGATGACTTACAGATGGTGCCAGCGTGTAATGCTCGGTCCTTCCTGTTTATGAGGATCCAGTCTAGTAGAGTCTGGGTTGCTGAGCGTGGATTAAGTCTGGTGGGAAGAGTGATCACCTGCACCAGGTTGTGCTGCTTTAACAGGGATACATAGTCAGGCTGGTAGCAGCTCAGCCAGTTTAGATTAAAGTCACTGAGAAGGATAGATTCTCTATGGGGAGTTAGAGAACTCAGACCTTGGAGGAGGCTGGTGAGTCCAATGGTTCCGTTCATGGTGGGGGGGGTTGTAGCAGCAGCCAATATAGAGTTTCTTGCAGGATCCCAGGGTCAATTCAGAGAGTAGCCATTCACTAGGACAGGAAGGGTTGGTGTGTAGGACAATGCTAGCTGAGAGGGGTTCCCTTAGGAGCAGGCCCACACCACTACCTTTTTTCCTGCCTGACCTGTCGAGGAGTAGGTAAGAGTAGCCAGGTATTTTGAAGGTGTTTTTGGTGTGGTGTGGCTTTAGCCATGTTTCAGTGAGTCCTAGAATATGGGGCTTGTGTAGCTCAATCCAAGCCTCAAGGTCAGTGAATTTAGATGGAAGGCTGCAGACATTGATATGTGCGATTTTAAGACCAGGGGCATTTGTCCAGATGCTGGAGGGGGGGTGATATGGGAGTTTGTTGGGCCAGGGTTGCATTCAGTGTCCCCAGCAAGGGAGAGTAGTGATAGTAGGAGAATGTATGGGCAGGAGGGAATAGAAGGAGACCAGGAGAGGTTAACCAGGTAGTGGCCAAGTAGGCAGCATTCTTCTTTAGTGAGCAGGATGAGAGAGATGTACCTCAGGGTGGACTTATCCCTAGTGGTGATTGAAGAGGGTTGAGACAGGAGAGAGGGGGAGAATGAGAGGAAGGAGAGGTGCTGCTGATCGCAGGCCAGCACTGTCACACAGAAGTCAGTCAATACCAGTGCAGTAGTTAGGGAGATGGCACATAATATAGGTAGTGCCAGCTTCATCTTTCCAAGGGAGAGTGGGGACAATGGAAAGTAGTAGGAGGGAATTAGCTTGGTTTGCCTTATGAAGGGGGAGAGGAGGGAGTGGTGAGGCAAGGGACAGTTAGAGATGTAGTTCTCTGCAGCAGGAACATACTCTAGAAGGTGTTCTGTAGCTTTAAATTTGTGTATGGCAAGATGGCCAATGGGAGAAAGGTGCACAGAAGGGGGAGTGGTTTAGGTGTATTTAACAAGTCGTGGAGGAGGGGTTGGGGTGTGAAAAAAATCAGCTTCCACTGGTACCAAAATCCAAAAGTCAGGGCTAGTACCTTGAGGTATAGAGGATTTCTGAAAAACTGTTTAGGTTCCAGAAATTGAGAGGTCCGTGGCCTGGTCAAGGTACGCTGAATCCCTGAAATAAAGTAGAAAAATGGGATTTTTAAAGGCTAGAAGAGGAGGCTTTTTACATCAGAACAAAGAGAATAATAGAAGTGGGCAGGGTCAGAGAGCACAGTACACTGTTTGGAGGTTGGGGAGGAGACAGAGTGCAGGCCAGACAGCAGAAGGATTTACACAGTCAAGGCTCACAATTCACTTCTAATATCAACTCAGAACTTAAAATGACTGTAAGGATTAAACAAATTATTAAACCCTGGCACACAAATTCAACTAGAGAGACAGAGGGAGATGCGGTAGTTAGAGATGTGTTCAGCAAAAATCAGCTTCCACTGGTACCAAAATCCTAAAGTCAGGGTTAATACCTTGCAATATAGAGGATTTCTGAAAAACTGTTTAGGTTCCAGAAATTGAGGGGTCCATGGCCTGGTCAAGGCACACTGGATCCCTTGCAGTATAGAGGATTTCTGAAAAACTGTTTAGGTTCCAGAAATTGAGGGGTCCATGGCCTGGTCAAGGCACGCTGGATCCCTCGCAGTATAGAAGATTTCTGAAAAACTGTTTAGGTTCCAGAAATTGAGGGGTCTGTGGCCTGGTCAAGGCACACTTGATCCCTTGCAGTATAGAGGATTTCTGAAAAACTGTTTAGGTTCCAGAAATGGAGGGGTCCATGGTCTGGTCAAGGCATGCTGGATCCCTTGCATGATGAAGCTTCACTTGGTTTATAGCTTGTGTCAGGGAGTGAACTTTAAAGTCAGTGAAATTTAACCTTGGGATAGCTTTCTTTTGATGGAACTAATCCTGTCTTGGCATAGTAATTTGCAAAGCTGAAGCTGTTTAGAAGTATAATAGGCATTATGCTAAAGAAATGTAAATATGTGTGAACAGTGAGTGCATTCTCTTTTGTCTACAATACGTTAAACCTCGAGTATTGCACCACCACTCCCGAGCGCTCCTGTCAGCTACATTACAAAATGTAAATATCTCTAAAAGTCTACAACTTACAAATAATAAACCTGTATGAAAGTTGTTCAGGACAACAAGACCTTTCAAATGAACCTATTCATTCAGCTGCAAGAATTATATTTTTAAACTATGGCCATTTGATTACCTCAATTTTCATTTTTCATTGGAGTTATTACAAACAAATATAAATATCTCTAAAAGTATATGAGTTATGCATACACCATCATACGAAAGTTGTTCAGGACAAATTACCTTTCAAATGAACCTATACATTAAGCTACACTAATTATATATTTTAAACTATGACCATCTGCTTACCTGAATTTTCATTTTTTGTCACAATGTTCACCTTTCAGATGGCTACATTTAAAAACATCTAATGAATTCAGATTAGTAATTACCCTGATATGAAAGGTCATTTTTTCCTGAACAACTTTCATGTTCATTGTATATTAGCAACTTGTATACTTTCTGAGATATCTACATTTGTTTGGCATGACTCCTACTGTGTTCACTCAGAGAAAAAAAAATGAGGTTGTTTGGAAGACCATATTTTACAAAATATAAAGAATTTAGATTAGTTACTACCCTCATGAGAAAGGTCTTTTTACCCTGAACACTCTGGCTGTTTTTGTGCACCTTGAATAGTTTTAATGATATTAAGATTTGTATGGAAGGTTTGCACATTTTCTCTCAGAGAAAAGCAGCTTGGAGTTCTGTGTTCATGTTTCTAATTAAACAGAAAGAAGGGACTATTTATTTAACCGCCATGGAGATTTGCAGAATGGAAGGATACACTGAAAACTCCTAAAAGATGTGTTCCACGAAAACACCTTTTTTCAAGTGAAAGCAGGATGGCTGTAAGCTCTGCCCACAGCCATAAAAAACTAGAGGAATGGTCAAAACAGTGGCAGTTGAAATTCAACACCAAGAAGTGAAAACTAACCACCGAATCAGACTATATGGGTCCCGATTAGGCAAAGACAACGGTTGTCTACTAAAACCATGTTGTTTTTTAAGTTATTTGATTTTGATGTCACCGCTAACTGAAAACAAGATGGCGATGGCATGAAAAATGATTCCCCATTTGCAGGAAAAGATTCCATGTTTACAAAAAAAGATTCTGCATTTGCAATAAGGAATCTTTTTTTGAGCAGAACATCTAACTGGTCACATGGGAAATAATGGGAAACTTTAAAATGTAATAACTTTGGAATGGATTAATAAGCTTTCACCAAACCTTCAAAAGACACATCTGTGACCCAATGCCTATATACAGCAAACATTTCAGACCAAAATTGAACACCATGTTTGTGCAGCAGTGTGACAAAGAATTTCAAGAAAAATGGTACAGTACTTTTCACAATTTGTGGCAAACCGTATCTCTGCACCTACACATCCGACTGGAATGAAACTTGCCACATCAAGAGAGCTTTGGCCCCTGATGGCTCATGCAAAGTTTCATATGAATTCCTTGAATGGTATGAAGTTATCAAAGTGCAAAATTAGTTTAACACAGAAGTGAAGACTAAATCTTAACCCCTTCCTACTATATATATATATATATATATATATATATATATATATATATTTATATAAAAACACATACCCCATAATGCAAAGCATCATGGGCTGTATATGCAAATCACCACAAAATATTAGGCTGATTCAACTTTAAGCAGAAATGCATGGTGCCAAAAGGCCTCTCACACAGACTGCAAAGGGTACCAACAGAAGAGACAGATGCATGTTTCATCCTACCAGGACTCATCAGTGTGCCTCATCTGTATGACACCCCAGTAGAATGAACTAGCTACCCTAAGTTGGTCTGTCCGGGTTGGGTTGTGGAGTCCAATATAAACAAAAAACAAGCTAATATATATATATATATATATATATCCACAAGATATATATATACATATAGATATATAGACCTAAAACATTGTTAATGCATCAGTTAGGTTGTTACTAAAGCAACAAAAGTAGGTGGCATTAGGGCTCAACCCACACCCCACCCCCACCCTTCTGTAGCCTCTGACAGGCATCATGAGGGTGCCTTAGGGTCATCAACCCTAACGTTCACCCCACTCCATAAGAAATAAGCTGAGATGGGTACAGTATAGGACAATGGGGTAAGCATTATGGCTGATGACCCCAAGGCACCCTCCCAACTCCTGTCAGTGTTTGCAGGGTGGGGGTGGGGTGTTTGGGTTGGAAACCCTAATGCACCATTTCCCTACTTTTGTGACTTTAGTAAAAACTATAACTGATGCATTAGTGAAGTTTTTTTGCAATTGATTTCTTTACTTTTTCAGATAGTATAATCATATCTTTTTTGTCTGAGGGAGTGCAGGGCCCAGATGGCTCTGCACTCCCATCCCTTCATAGATGCATATATGTATGTAGCTGTGGGCCCTGTGCTTCCATTTATAGAACAACAGTGACTAAACTGTAAGCATAGCCATCTTATTACCCCACCTCATTTACCCCAGTACAGCAAATTTTTGAATCCACGCCAAGATGTAATTCTGCACAACTGCAACACCGTTGTGTGCCACAGGTGCAAAAACACATTTTGGGCAGGACTGGAAAAATGACAGCAGTGACATACATCAGGTCGGGTAATAAGATGGCATTGTTGAAAATCTGGGGTCAAAACATTTAAAATTTCTGAAGTTTGGGCAGGTGTAGCAAAATTACAATGAATGATCATAACTTTAGCATTTTTTCATATTTTGACCCCAAATTTTAAACATATTCTTCTTATGACCACACCTAATAAACCCCACAGATGAAAATGTTATAATTCATGCCAAAATGCCATTCCATGCCACAGGTGCAAAAACACATTTCAAGCAGGATGTGAAAAATGACAGCTGTACTGTTCACGAGGTGGTGTGAAAAAAATGGCTATGTTGAGAATTTGGAGTCAGAATATTAAAAATGAACAGTTATGCATGTGAGCAGAAACATTTCAATGAATGCTCATAACTTGGCCACTTTTAGGAATGTTTTCACCAAATTTTCAACATGAACATTTTGGGACCCTACCTCATGAACCCTGGATCTGTCATTTTGTTAATCTGTCCCAAAAGGTGATTTCATGCAGCAACCGTAAAATCACCTTATGGGCTGAATTAATTAAACAATAGTGGCCATGTTCATGAAGTGGAGTCCCAAAAAGCCCATGTTGAAAATGTGGTGAAAAAATTCATAAAAATGGTAAAGTTATAAACATACTGAAAGTTCAAAATGCCATTGAAATACATTATACGGCTCTTACCTTGATTCCTCAGTTTGCGGTTTGGCTTTGAAGAGTGCAGGTGTGTCCCAGTCCACAGAAGATGACAGCATACGATCTCTGGAGGTAAGTATAGGGTAAGGGGGGGTGGGTGCTCAGTAGGAGGGTTGAGATGGGGAAGGAGGATGGTGGGATGATGAGGGAAAGTTTTCTTTTTTCAGGTAAAACAAAATAAAAGACAATGGAGAATGTTTTTTTTCTTTACAGTTAAAAACAAAATGAGTATTTTGAGACACAGGGAGTGGGCTTCCTAGTATCCAACTCTGTCAGGGAGTGGGGCTTCCATTGCTGATATGAGGATTGGGCTCCCAATGTTGGACAATTATAAAACAAGGGACTGCGGGGGGGGGGCAGACATCTGACACTGTAGGCGGGCATCCTGGTGTCAGAATATTTTAATAAAATAAATAAACATGATATCTATGACAATCAGAGGGTGTGGGGTGCCACTATACACTAGGGAAAGATAAAAGGGGTGCTACTAGACAGCAGGGATAGGGGACAATGATCGGTGGGTGGGGGGTGCCACTAGACACCAGGGGAAAAGGGTGGCTCAAAGATAATCCTGCAGCTGGCAGTTTGAGTTCCAGCTACAGCTGCAGAAGTCAAGAAAATCTCACTGTGCTCATACAGAGAACACAGGGGAAGCACTCCTCTCATTAAGCTCAACACCTGGGATTTTGGGTGCCTAGGAAAGGCGTTTCTTGATCTCCAAAAAGCAAACAAACATCAGAGTGTAGCTGAACCAGTCCTGTTTAGCTAGGTTCTGATGTTTGTTTTTTAAAACTCATTAATTTTTATGTGTTTTCCATATTTTGATTCTCTAGCTAACTGGAAAAGAAGATGGTGGAAACAATAGAGCTCTGATAAAATTCAGTAGGCTCCCTGCAAAACTATGTGGCCCTCCATGCAAAAATACAACAGCTCCTGTGAAAACAAAAGTATTTACATGTGGAACATCTAACGTGTACCATAGGAAATAATGGGAAACTTTGAAATTTAATAACTTTGGAACGGATAAATATTTTTTTGCTGAACCAGTAAAATGCACATCTGTGGGGCAAGCCCTTTGTACCCTGAAAATTTCAGACAAAAATGAACAACCATTTGTGAAATGTGGTGTGACAAAGAAACAGCTGTCTTAAAATTCCTTTTTCACAAATTGCGAAAAAGAATCCTTTTCCGAAATCCTTTTTCACAAATTGTGAAATGGGGTCCTGTTTTGCAATTCCTTTTTCACAATCATTGGTAAAACAAAATCCTTTTTTGCAAATTGCAGAAAAGGATCCTGTTTCACTGAATTCTTTTTCACAGATTGCGAAAAAGTATTTCTGCTTGTTAAAAAAACACATTTCTAAGTGACTTATCAAAAAACTAACCTCAGAATTGGACTGTACATGTCCTTATTAGGTAAAGACAACTGTTGTCCACTAAAATAGTATAGTTTTTTAAGTTATTTAATTTTTTTGTTACTGCTACCTGAAAACAAGATGGCGACAGCATGAAAAAAGATTCAGCATTTACAGCAAAATATTCTGTGTTTTCAAAAAAGGATTCTGCATTTGTAATAACAAATCCTTTTTTGAGCAGAACATCTAACTGGTCCAACAGGAAATAATGGGAAACTTTAAAAGTTTTTCACCAATCCTTCAAAAGGCACAGCTGTGACCCAAGACCTACAGTATATGTAGCAAAAAATTCAGACCAAAATTCCACACCATGTTTGTGCAGCAGTGTGACAAAGAATTTCACTAAAAATGGTAATTTTCACATTTTGTGACAATCCGTATCTCTGCACCTACACATCCAACCCAAACGAAACTCACCACATCAAGAGAGTTATATTCTCTGATGGCCCATGCAAAGTTTCATCACATGTGTAAAGAAGCTGAGGAATAGGAGAATGGGGTGAGAGTTAGGACCGATGATCCCAACGTGCCCCCAATGCTGGTTGGGGGTGGACTGGGGGGGGTTCAAGGGGGGCTTTCAACCCTAACACTGAATTTCCTAGCTTTTGTCGCTGTGGAAGAACCCTAATTGATGCATTAAATGGAGTTTTTTTGCTTCTAATTTCCCTTCTTTTTGAGAATGAGGATGATAAATAGTGAATGTAATGTGGTGGGGGGACCGCGGGGCCCTTTGTGCTCCGCGCTCTCACCACGTGATGTCTTGTCACATAGTAACAGGAACAGCAATGCAAACACAAGTGCCAACAGTTACACAGATGGTAATGCAAACATAAATGTTAAAGCAAACTTTAATAGAAATGTAAGCTCAAAGTGACGAGGAAGTGAACAGTGACGCAAACAGACATGCAAGCGTGTACGAAAATGCAACTGGTAACACGCACAGTGATGGCACTGATATTTTGAATGAAAATGTTAAGTGTTACAGCAAAAAGAACAGCAAAGGGAACAGGAATGGAAACATGAATGCAAGCGCACATGTAAACACAAACTGTAATGCGCACGGGCACGGTACCGCAATTGTAAATGCAAATGGTAAAGTTAACATGAAGAATAATGCCAAAGGAAACAGAAACAGAAATGGGAACAAAAGCACATATGGAAATGGAAACCATAATGCCCATGGGCATGGTACCGCTATAGTAAACGCAAGTGGTAAAATTAACATGAAGAATAATGCCAAAGGAAACAGAAACAGAAACGGGAATAGAAGCGCATATGGAAATGCAAACCGTAACGGGCGCAGTCATGGAACTGCAATTGTAAACTCAAATGGATCCATTCACATATCTGGAATGTGTAGTATGGTATGGAATGGGCTGCACACCCATTGGCTCATGCTGTAGACCAATGGGCGTACACCCCTACCTATAGTGTCAGCCGTGGGCGCGGGTGGCAGGCGCGGTGGTGCTGCTGCCCGCTGCAGACCTGGGGGAGCGGGGTGGTGGGGATCAGTGGTCAGGTGGGAAGGGGGGTTCGCTGGACCACCAGGGATAAGTGGATGTACTTTTTTATACAAATGCCCATGATCGGGCTAAGAGCGGTCCACTGGACCACCAGGGATATTGGATCATCTTTCTTTTTACACGTGCCCGCGATTGGGCTGAGAGCGGTCCACTGGACCACCAGGGATATTGGACATTATTATTTTCAACAGATGCCCACAATTGGACATGGGGGGTGCCACCACGGAGGTGCAGCCGGAGATCGGGTGGCCCCCCACAGGTGGCAGCTCTTGTGTTGCACCCTGCAACATGGCAGCTCACCTGTGGGTGGCCAGACATTGCTCCTTTTTTTGGGGGATCAACTTTGTGCTGCACAAGTAGGGGTTGTGCATGCATGGATGCAGCACATCCCAGGTTGAATATTGGGATGTGCAGAGTATGCATGGGCACGCTCCCCTACTTGCGCCGCATACATTACTGATGCGCTCTGGTGCATTGGGATTTGTGCCAGGCACAATTTGCGTTTGAATATTACGCCAGGGCGCATCTGTGGGTTGTGCCATGCGCAACCCTTTTGAATATCTGGGCCCAAGTGTTTATTTTCTGCTCCAAGGCCCATTATTATGCATACATTCCTTGCATTCTCTGTGTTTCTCTATGCAGCAGTTGGTGAAAAAAAGGGTGTGCACTTTCGTTACAGTCACAGTTAGCATTACCACTTGTGTTTCTGTAACCGCTTGCATTAGCATTCCCGTCTACGCCACCACGTGCGTTACCCTTTGCATTTTCATTTGTGCTTGCATTTGTGTTACTGTTACCATTTGCATTTCCATTACTGTTTCTGTTTGCGTTTCATTTTGCATCAACATGTGCATTACCATTTGCGTTTGCATACATGCTTCCGTTTGCATTTCCTTTGTCGTCATCATTGCTGTTACCATTAGCATTTTCTATTGTAGAACCATGACCGTGCATGTTACCATTTGCATTTCAGTACGCGCTTGCATTTGCATTTCCTTTTGCGTTACCGTTCCCGTGTACGCCACCGTGTGCCTTACCCTTTGCATTTTCGTTTGTGCTCACATTACTGTTAACATTTGCGTTCTCATTAGATTTTGTTTGCATTTCATTTTGCGTCACTGTGTGCATTACCATTTGTATTTGCGTATGCACTTGCATTTGCATTTTCTTTGGCATCATCGTTGCTGTTACCATTAGCATTTGCATTTCCTATTGCAGTACCATGACCATGCACATTACCAGTTGCGTTTCCGTGCGCACTTGAGTTTCTGTTGTCATTTGCGTCACCATTCCCATCTACACCACCGTGTGTTACCCTTTGCATTTTTGTTTGTGCTTGCATTTGCGTTATTGTTAACATTTGTGTTTCCATTACTGGTTTTGTTTGCGTTTCATTTTGCATCACCGTGTGCATTACCATTTGCATTTGCGTATGCACTTCCATTTGCATTTGTGTTTACTTTGGCATCATCGTTACTGTTACCATTAGCATTTGCATTTCCTATTGCGGTACTGTGACTGTGTGCATTACCATTTGCGTTTCCCTATGTGCTTGCATTTGCAGTTCTATTTGTGTTACCGTTACCGTCTACACCACCATGTGCGTTACCCTTTGCATGTTCATTTGCACTTGTGTTTGTGTAACTGTTAACATTTGCATTTCCATTATTGTTTTTGTTTGCATTTTCTTTTGAGTCACCATATTCATTTCCATTTGTGTACATGCTTCCATTTGCATTTCTGTTTGTGTTTCCTTTGGTGTCATCGTTGCTGTTACCATAAATGTCTGTGTTTCAAATTATGTTACCGTGCCAGTGTGTGTTACGGTTTGCATTTCCGTACACGCTTGCATTTCGGTTTAATTAATGTTTGCACTTGTGTTTGTATTACCATTTGCGTTATCATTTATGTTTGTGTCACCATGTGCATTGGCATTTGCACTTGTGTTTGTATTGCTGTTATTTCACTATTTGTAGTGCACATTCTCAAAAAGAAGGGCAATTCATAGCAAAAAACTCTGTTTAATGCATCAGTTAGGGTTATTCCACAGTGACAAAGGTGAGAAAATTCGATGTTAGGATTCCCACCCTGTTGCAACCCATCCCCACCCCTCCTTGCTCCCCATCCCCACCCCATCCCCACCAACAGGCATCAGGGTGTTCATTGGGGTCGTTGGTCTAACTTTCACCCCATTCTCCTATACTGCATCACCTCAGCTTGTTTGCACATGGGATGGGGTTAGAGTCAGGACCGATGACCCTAACGAAAACCTCAATGCCTGTTGGTGGGGCGGTGGGGATGGGGTGCAAGGGGTGGGAACCCTAACATTGAATTTCCTCACTTTTGTTGCTGTTGAACAACCTTAACTGATGCATTAAACAGAGTTTTTCAATGAATATATATATATATATATATATATATATATATATATATATATATATATATACAGTATATACATAAAATAGTGGTGCGGTCGCACCACTATAGTTAGGGTTCAGTGGTCACTTATATGTTAAACTCAAAATTTTGTGCTTTAACACCTTTGGACCTGCTCAACAGATTTGCCTGAAATTTGGTACACACGGTGGGGCATGGTAGATCTCTTGATGTGCCAAATTCCATTTCAGTTGGACTTATAGTCTTTGTGTACGAAAATGCTGAAAAATGCAAAATTATCCGTTTTTGGAGGCAACTTTTGGGATTTTGGATGTGGCCCTGCATGGCCATTGTGTGGTGTGCTTCTGTGTGAGATGGCTTGTTTGAAAGAGCTCTGGTGGCTGAACATGCCGCTTTTTGTTTGGTGAAAAAAGATTAAGGCATTCAAAAGTTATGCCACTTTTAAGTTCCCATTATAAGTCAATGGGAAAATTTACATGTATGTTTGCAAAGAAAAAATGGGGTTCTGGCCATCTTGTCCCACCTGGTGATCAAAGAATTTGCAGCCTCATGGTTCAATGATCATTGTCCCCAAGAATTTTAAAAATTCTTTGATCACGAGGTCCTCCATTTTGTTTTTAAATTTCCAATCGGAAAAACACAAATATCTCGGCTCAGGGGTCACCTCTGAAGTAAAAGTTAGATGGGTTTTAATCAGGGGACTCCGATCTGTTGAGCCACGCCTTTGGCTTGATCCAAATTGGTCAAAAAATAGAGTTCTAAGCTTTTAAAATCTTAATTCATGGCTCACTAATGATCTTTGGTCATGAGCCTGCAAATTTTCTGATCATGAGATTCTTTGATCTCAATCGTGCATCACAAGCGAGGGACGAGATGGCCAGATTTAAAAATCTATTTACTCAGCCCAGTGGTGCCCTAAAAAGTTAGATGAAGGTGGGTTTTGCTCAGGGGCTTCGTTCTGCCCCATCTGAATAAAACAAATCATGTTTTCAATATCCCTGGTAGTCTAGCGGCCCCCCCCCCCCCGATTATGATAAAATAGATTATGATCTCTAATTCCCTGGTAGTCTAGTGGCCTCCAATGTGTATTTCATAAATATTGCTTTTCTATATCCCTGGTAGTCTAGTGGCCCCCGATCTGTATAAAATTATTATCGTTGTTCATATCCCTGGTAGTCCAGCGCCCCCCCAATCATGATAAAATAGATTACGATCTCTAATTCCCTGGTAGGCTAGTGGCCCCCCAATGTGTATTTCATAAATATTGCTTTTCTATATCCCTGGTAGTCTAGTGGCCCCCTGATCTGTATAAAATTATTATAGTTGTTCATATCCCTGGTAGTCTAGTGGCCCCCCATCATAATAAAATACATAATGATCTACAATTTTCTGATAGTCTAGTGGCCCTCACCCCCCCCAGCCGTGCCAGCCAACCCTGCACCCCCTACCGCCACGCGAGATTCTTTGATCACTATTGTGCATCGTGAATGAGGGACGAGATGGCCAGATTAAAATATCAACCTACTCAGCCCAGGGGTACCCTAGGAAGTCAAATGAGGGTGGGTTTTGCTCAGGGGGCTTCGTTCTGTCAAACCATGGTGGTGGTTTACTGCAATTACTTCAATTTTTTGATGTATAGCATTTTTTATTCTTTGTTCATGAGCCTGCAAATTCTTTGATTGCGAGCTTGTAAATTCTTTGATCGTGAGATTCTTTGATCGTGAGGGGATGGGACAAGATGGTCAGAGTTTTTATAATAAAATAGATAGGGAAATTTTACCAATTTTTAAACTTGAATATCTCAGAAATGGTTTGGTCTTTTTACTTGAAATTTGGAGGATGTTTATGGCATGTCCTGTAGATGTGAATTATGGTATCTATGTGTTGGAGACAATTTCTTTTGCAGATATATTGTGTAATGCACTTTATGTGCTGTGGACAGGGTTTTGGATTGTGCTGATGGCTTGACATTGATAGGGTGCCAAGCCTTAGTGTCATGGATGTAGTTTTCAGTTGTTGTGTGTGTTAAATGTCAACAGGTTCAGAACTGTGCCACTCTGATGAATACAAATTTCAAATTTTGACATGTTGTATCTCGTACATGGTTTGGTCTTTTGACTTGAAATTTGGAGGGTGTTGACGGCATGTCCTGTAGATGTCAAATGTGGTGTATACATGTCAGACAATATATTTTTTGTGGAGATATTGCGTGGCACAGTTTACATTTTGTGGGCAGCATTTTCTATTGTTCTACTAGATTAACATTTGTTTGGTGGCTGGCCTTGCTGTTGTCAATGTACTTTTCAGTCATTGGGTTTGTAATGTGGGACGACACTTACAAGTTGGTGGGAGCGCGGGCCCTCCACCAACATGCGCAACTTTCTGCTTTTCTATTCTTTCTTAAAAAGTAAGGAAATTCTATGCAAAAAACTTCGTTAATGCATCAGTTAGGGTTCTTCTACAGTGAAAAAAGTGAGGAAATTTGATTTTAGGGTTCCCACCGGTTGCACCCTATCCCCAGCCCACCCCCACCAACAGGCATCGGGTGTGCGTGATTGGCCCTAGCTCTCACCCCATTCTCCTACACTGCACCACCTCAGCTTTTTTACACATGGGATTGGGTGAGAGTTAGGCCAATGACCACAGGGCACACTCTGATGCCTCACGGTGGGGTGGGCTGGGGTCAAGGGGTGGGAACCCTAAAATTGAATTTCCTCACTTTTTTCACTGTAGAAGAACCCTAACTAATGCATTAATTAAGTTTTTTGCATAGAATACATATATATATATATATACACACACACACACATATATATATATACACACACACACACATATGGGCCAGATATTCAAAAGGGTTGCACCATGCTCAATAGGGTTGCGCTAGCGCAAGTCCGAAAATGTGCCATTCTGTGATATTCAGCGGGAGGCAGTTGCACTACCGAAAACATGCTGAGCAACAGCGCAATGCAAATGAAGGCATGCGCAACCAAAGGGGGTGGAACCACACATAAAGAGCGCAATGCGATATTGAAAGGCTTGCGCAATGCACAACAGCGGATCAGCCGGAAGGTGCGCCATGGCAGAAATGAGCCAAAATAAAAAGGCTCAAGGAAGAGGCGCAAGAATGCTACAGGAAGCCACATGAGGCAGGAGAGAGACAAGGCAAGAGGACAAAGAGGGCAGGCCAGGAGATCCCAGGACAAAATAGGGGCAAGGGAAGGTGTGGGGCCACAGACTGCAGAGGCCAGTAGGTGTACCGTGCAGTGGAGGTAGCAGTCAGGACAGCGGGGGTAACAGAGCAACAACAGCGGGGGGAACACAAGCCAGGGACATGGACAGTGCCAGCTTCCACATGGAAGCTGTAATGAGGGTGAAGGCATGCTGCAGGGGGACGTGGCCGTGGAAGGGTCCGTCGGCGGTATACCCCAACGGAAACAGTACTGTGCCCGCATCAGCTTTGGGCTGTGCATGGATGTTGAGATTGTGGGCCGGTACCACCTGAACAGGGCAATACTGAGGTAGCTCTGTGAGCTATGCAGTGATGTGATGCAGGCACCCTCAAGACGGAGTCACGCTCTGTCAGTGGAGACAAAGGTAACAGCCTGCATGTGCCTGCCCGCAAACTGGTACCTTCCAGGGGCCAACAGGGGAAACCACAGGCATAACACAGTCGGCCACGTCACGCATCCTCACCAAATTCCTCAGTGCACTGCTGCCACATGCTGCGGAGTACATCCATTTCCCCAGCAATGCGGCAGAGCGTACAGCAAACATGCAGGAGTTCCACAGGGTAGCACGTATGCCTGGTGTGCTAGGGGCAATAGACTGCACCCATGTGGCTATTCACACACCACCTGGCCCCGATGGGGACGCATACCGAAACCGGAAGGGGTTCACCAGTGTCAACTGCCAGGTGGTGTGTGATGCCAGTGGGCGCATCATCAATGTCTGTGCCACACACCCTGGTGGAGCACATGATGCCTTCATATGGTACCAATCTGCACTGTGCCAATGATTCGAGAGTGGAGACATCCCCACAGGACATCTAGTGGGTGAGTATGCATGTAGGGGTTGCAAAGTTGGGGCAAGGGTGGGAAAGGCACAGATGCCATGGTAGTGGCACACAGGGCTATGGGCAATATGGACATGAAAATGATACTCAACTACACTATCTCCACACAGGTGACAGCGGATACCCACTCCGTCCCCTGGCTGCTCACACCCTACCAGTGCCCCACGACCCCATCACACGCAACACTGAAATGAGGCACATGCTGCCACACACAACATCATCACGAAGGGGTGTTTGGGATGCTTAAGGCACACTTCGATGCCTAGACACCTCCGCGGTGCCTCTACAGTACAGCCCCTCAAGGCCTGTGGGATATTCCTGGCCTGTTGTATCCTGCACAACATGGCCAAAGACTGTGGGATAGCCATACAGATTGAGGAGGGAGCAGCGATGGGGACGCCGGTGATGCCGGTGATGATGGGGATGAGCAGCCCCCATGGACGGAAGGGACCCCGACTGATCCGCAGGCCCAGCTGCACCAGGACACCATCACGGAGGAGCATTTTGCACGAACAGGTAAGTCATGGGGTCATGTGCAACCAACACTGTCTAGGCACAACCCACAGGCACACAGGGTAACACACCAGGGGTGCATGACGGCAAGGGGAGTGGAAGGGTCCAGGCGCACAAACACACCATCAGGGAGGGGTGAATAGTTACATGCCATATGGACACACACACACACACACACACCAGGTACAAACCGTACATGGGCAGGTGCACAGCAGAGTAGGAACAGACATGTGAAACACACAGATCCACGGACCACCCCCACCACCTGGACTGTCCAAGTATGTGTGTCAGATGCTTGGCACCCTTGCACCTTGGTGTACAGTACAATGCAGGCATCATCATGCACATGCACCTGTGGACAGCAGTTGGGTGGGTGTGCAGGTGGTCCCTGTGTCGGCGTGTTGGGCAGGGCACCCACCAGTGCGCTGCCCACCATGATGCACATTGCACACAGGGCAGCACCAGACAGGGCCTGCACTGGGAGACAGGTCAGTCAGGTGGCACTGTGCCACGGCCACCTCGGATGCATGGGCGGCCCCGCTGTGTCCCAGCAGCACTGGCAGGCTGAGCAAGGGCCACATGGGGTGGCACCAATGTACCACCAGGGGTCCCACTGTGTGAGCATGACCTTGTCCGCACAGGGGTCTGCAGCATGCCGAACATACCTGCACCAGGGGTGCTCGGGATGCCCACAGCGGAACCCGGCGTCGACAGGCTGGGTGTCGCACGACGCCGGGAATGGGGAGTGGAGAGCATACTGCGTGGGGTGCACAGTACAGGGGCACCTGACTGTGTGCCCAATGCGGCTACGACAACGACCAATGCCTGGGTCTGCCTGTCAATGGCGGCGGTCACATCCATCTGCATCTGGACCATCTCTGCATGGATCATTGCAGTGTCCCTGCTGTGCCACTCCACAGCCACACACAGTGCCTCCACAGACATTGCAACCCGCATCTGCTGCTGTACTGATGCCCGCAGCAGGTGGGTGTGCTCGCCTAATGGGTAGTCTGCCACTTCGGCAACCTGTCCCCCAGGGTATGGAAGGGCCTGATGCTCAACACCCCTTGAGGGTGGACGCTGTTCACCAGGACCAGGTATGGGCAAGTCAACAGGTGGTGTGCATGTTCCACCACTGAACCCTGTACCCCCAGACCCGGTGGGTGACTGCCACTGCTGCCCCTCCAACTGCTGTGCCCCAGGGACCAGTCGTTCCACAGCTGTGTCCACAACAGTGCCAGAGACCTGCACAGCCTCCGGTGCTGCCCCACTGGTGCCACCAAGCACTGCCTGGGACTGTGCTGACGTGCTGGCACACATGTTGGAACCAGCTAGGTCCAGGGGCACGTGCTGTCCTGCTGTGTGTCCACAATGAGACACACACGTGTCACTGCCCATTGTGGTCCTTGCATCATCAATGGTGCAGGTTCATGCAACAGCCACAGTCACAGTGTGCTGGCATGCTTGCATGCCAGACTGCTGTGACATAGGATGGGCACCCCCACACCTGACTCACCGACATCGGAGATGGCAGCCAGGCGTGCACACTGGTGCAATGCATGCTGGCTGGCAGCAGAGGTGGATGGACCCTCCTCCAACTCTTGCTGGATGTCCACACTGCATGGTCCCACCACCACTGTCCCCTGCAGATGCACAGGATCTGTAACAGAAAGTGAGAACATGTTAGTGCATGGGATCAACCCCCCACCACCACCACCATGTCATACCGTGCAGTGATGGGCTTCCACCTGTCTGGAAGCCACCTCCTGGAACGCCCTCGATTGCACTGCACTGCATGGATGCAGCCAGACGATCCTCCACCGGGGTCAGCTGCGCCACCTCTGGCTGACCCCCACCTGTGGCAGCGCGTGCCGCCCTGAGGGCTGCCACCTTCTCTTTCACCCGTCTCCTGTCGGTCCCAATCTTTTTCTTACATTCCTGCACGGAACGCTGGTGGCTTCTGTGCAGGTTTACGGCACGAGCTACCTCTACCCATGCAGCAGCATGGGCCTGAGGGGTGCCCCACCATCCACTAAGTAGTGGCTCCTCATCCAGGTAGGCCTGGTACAGTGCCTCTGTCTCGGACTTCATGAAGTTGGACCTCCTCCTTCACCCACCATCATCCTCCTCACCCAGTCCTTGCTCGGCCATGTCGGTCTGAATGGGTGGAAGTGGACACCTGTCACTGTGCAGTATACAGCATTATCCCATGACCATTGCCCAGAACATCACACAGCATGCAACTCACCTCTCACCTGCAGTAACCGACTCTGGCCACCGCAGATCACTGTCGCACATTTATAGCGCAATGCATGCAAATTAGGAGTGGAACAACTTAAATGAGATACAAATCGTGCCAATGCGCCTTTGAATAGCTGATCAGATTATTTGCATATATCGGCTGAATATCGCGCTGTTGCGCTTTGCGCAATACGGTTGTGCCGGCTGAGCCAATGGCGCAGTTCTGTGACTGCGTAGCATACCACATTACACATGCCCAGGTAGCTGACGCAGGCGTCTGCCGTGCTGATGACGTGCTGTGCATGATCAGCAATACAGGACACGGCCACTATTGTGCCAGTGGCGCTACAGCGCTGGCACCACATAGCGCTATGGCACACCCGCGCAATAGTACACTGTGGCACTGGCAGGGTGACCAATCGCGCTGGATGTGTAGACGTCCGATGGTGCTGTGCGTGGCCTTGCACCACAGACCCATGACCAGTACGACCTTGCCCCTGGCGGTATCGTCTGGCATGTCTGATGAGCTCTATCGCTGTTACGTAACAGCGCGATGTGGACCGATGGCGCTATATGAACAGTGCGATAGGGACTGATGGAGTTGTATTGCGCAACATTTCCACGTGGGGTTACCGCGCTGCGGAGCGCCATATTGCCTACTATACAACTGCAGTGATGGCAAGCAGGAGAGCTCCACAGTGGAGTGCGGTGGAGTTGGCAAACCTGGTGGCTGTGGTGGAGCCACACCATGGGTCACTGTTTGGGGGAGAACCCCTGCACATGACCCACACCCATGTGTGGCAGCAAATCTGGAGCAGGCCACTGGGTGGCGGAGGACTCCAGAGCAGTGTAGACACCGGTATGGTGACCTCCAAGGAGGGAGCTCGAACTGCTGGAGCACCTCCGGTCACGTGCCAGGAGGGGCATTGTGCCTAGGCCAGGTGGGTGTGCTGTGTATGCAACTGCTTTGTCCGCATGGGTGACACTGTGTACTGTGACCTGCGCATGGGGGTGGGTTGGGCTATAGTTTGCTGTGAAGGTGTTTGCAGGTGTGCTGTGGGTCTGGCTGTGTGGGCAAGCACACTCAATGGGGAGCGGGGCTGTCTGCTTTGGGATCTCACTGATGTGTTTCTTCATTTGTCTCCCACAGGCGTGGAGGAGCAGAGGCAGGCCCGGGCTGAGGCACAGAATGGCGGTGCCGGGGTGGCTGGCAGAGGTGGCATAGGTGGTGGGCCACAGCAGCAGCAGCAGCAGCCGCAGCCGCAGCAGCAGCGGCTTGATGAGGGTGTGTCATTACATCATGGATGCTATTGCATGCTGGGGGGGGCACGGCCACCATCCATGGACAACACTACCATGCACGCAACATGTGACAGTTATCACTGTCCAGTGGCACTGCATGTCTGTGTGTGCGTCACTGGTGGTCCATGCATGCACTGGGCACATGGCTGTGGCACTAGCATCCCACCACATAGCCACATCACCGGACAGCCTTGGTTGTGCTGTGATGGACATGGACGGTGAGTGTGTGCAGTGGTACACATGGCTGTTGCTGCCTGGTTGGGCATGTCTTGTGCACGGTCACTGTGGGTGGGTGCAGTCCATCACAGAAGCAGGGCACTTGGCTGTATGCCATGCATGATGGGTGGGATTCAGGGATGTGGACTGTCACTGCCATTGACTCTGATCCCTTGTCCTAGGTATCCAGATCCTGCGACAAATGCAACGCACACTGCAGCGGCTGACACAGGTGGCCATTGACTCTCTTGCCATCCTCTTGGACCTACAGCAGCATGCAGTGCAGTGCAGGAGGAGGCCACGGGCCCGGCACTAGGTGGCAGGAGGGCAGGCTGGCAGGCAGTAGCTGCCCATCACCTCACTCCACCTTCCCTCTCCCGGTTGTTCACCCCTGCCCCTTACCCACCCCTCCCTTATACCATACCCCCACCGCTGCTTTGTATATATGTGTACATAGTTGTTTTGTTGTTCTTCTTATTCTTGTTTATTACATTTATATATTTTGATATGAATACTGTGGTGGTCTCTTATTTGCAGCTGGCTGTAGGTGCTCGGTTGCAGTGGTGTGCTTGGCATCTGGGGTGGTATGGTCATGGGTATGTGTGTGCGTGTGTGTGGGGTGGTGTCTATGGTGTGGGTGTGGCTTTTAGTCAGTATTGCCGTGTGCTTCCACCCACTGCTGGGTGCTCATGGTGGGTTTGGCTTGATAGTTCTGTGGTTCATGAGGTTGCAGTGTGCCGGGGGCGTGGGGATTCCTGCAGTGCTGGTCACTGCTCATGGGTGGTGTCTTGGGGTCACAGTGCAGGGTGTGCTGTGCACAAGGGGGTTGCTGTACCCTGGGGTGGTCCACCCCTTTGTGGCAGTCTCAGCTTGCCAGTGGGTGTGCTGCTTGTTAACATGGCCGGATGTGCTTTGTTTGCTTGTCCCCATGGTCCGTGGCTATTCCGTCCCTCCCCCAGTTATGCTGTGCTTGGGGTGTGGGGGTACATTGTTGGTTCTGCAGTGTGTTCCTGTGCCCATCGGTGGCATGTGGGGTGGGTCCCTGCCTACCTCCCTGGTTGTGCAGTTCCATTGCTTTGCTGCTGGGGCTCTCTGCTTGTGCTATGGCACCTCTGGACTGCTCAGCTGGGCTGCCTTTGTTGCACTATGGCGTATCGTCTCTGCTCAGCTTCCCCTTCCTGGTTGTGCTATAGCGCAGGTTGCACTGATTCAGACGCTGGGCTGGCTGCGAATTTGACTTGGTTCCATATTTGAATATCGTGTCTATTGCACATGTGCACAATTGACTTGTGCTTGCTCCTGCTGTTGCACACTTTTTGGTGCAGTTTGAATATCTGGCCCATATATATATATAATTTGATCTATTTCTTCCTGGTGGCTGGAGATGGGTGCAGACTGGGGGTGGTGTCAGCACCCATCTCCAGCCACCCATCCAGCATCATACCCTGACATCAGGCAGCTTCCACTCATCCCCCACGTATTACCCCCCATGGCGGGGTAGGACAGTGAGGAGTCCTGCTAGCTCAAGTCAACTCTACCAGGATCCAATTCAGGGAGTGCCATTCAAGGTCAGGGCCTGCTTCATCCTGATTGACTGGCAGGATCATTTTTCTCATTTGCACCCCTTATGTGTGAGGGGTGTGCAATGACACCAGTGGAGGGAGCGCACATGTCCACACAAGCTCCTCTGGGTGCCTGCCCCATCTCAGCCTCTTCTTTGTAGTATCAGTGTACTTCCCCCAGCTTCCAGTAGGGGCCAGAAGCACGCCGACCACTGGAGTTCCCCCTCCCAGAGAGGGAAAGCAATCCCTAGGATTCTTGATCCCTCTCCACCCCTGACATCCTCCAGCTCCCCATACCCATTCCCGAACATGGGTCACCGGTGTGGCATGAGGTAAGACATCCAGTGCCTTGGCTCTCAGCACCCCTGGGCCGGTCATAAGATTTATATATAATTGATATTCATTGCAAAAAATCTTTGTTAATGCACCAGTTAGGGTTAAACTGACAAAAGTGGGGAAATGAGATGTGAGGCTAGAGCCCCTAACCCTCACTACCCCATCCTCCCATCCTGCACAGACTGACAGATGCCAGGGTATGCCACAGGATCATGAGGCCCAACTGTCACACAATTCCAAAAGTAAACAGGTTGACATGCTACAGTAAAAGAAAATGGGATGAGAGTTAGGCCTCCCAACCCTCTGGGCACACCCCACCATCTGTCAGTCTGTGGAGGGCAGGTGATGGAGTGTTAGGGGGGATGGGACTCTATCCTAATATCTCATTTCCTCACTTTTGTCAGTTTAACCCTAGCTGATGCATTAACAAAGTTTTTTTTGTAATGAATTTCTTACTTTTGGAAAAAGTATAATATAACTAGTAAAGAGCATGTGTTGGTGGATTCTGCACTCCCATCAAGCTGCTCATTTCTGCATAACTATATGCATCTGTGGGAGTGTGGGACCTCTGGGCTCTGCGCTGCCCCTCACAAATACAAGTACAGAACTGTACGGTAGCCATATAGGGCAAGGAACCATGCCACTAATGTGCCAATATCTCAGCAATCGTAGCAGCTACAAAAGCAATTCAAATGTCATTGTAATGATGACAGAGAGACCTCCATGTGTGATGAGGTAGATGAAACCTCTATTTCTCATAGTTTTAAAGTCAGAGGTGCCACAGTGGCCACACTTAAATGAACGCATGTAACTCTGACATTTTCAGAATTCTTTCCACCCAATTTTGAACCTGGGATTTTGAGGACCCCACGTCATGAACAATGTCACTGCCATTTCATTAATCTGTCCCAAAAGTTGAGTTTATACAGCAAATGCGCCATTCTGCGCCACAGGTGTGAAATCATGTTTTGGGCAGGATGTAAAAAAATGACAGCTGTATAATGTTGATGAGGAGGTGTGGAAAAGGGTAATGTTGAAAACCAGCAGGGAAAATATGGAAAACTGGTGAAATTATAAGCGTGCATAGAAACTGCACAACACACACTCATAACCTGGTAGTTTTCTGGAATTTTTTAACCAAATTTTCAACATGAGCTTTTTGTGAAATCCTTTAATGAACATTGGCACTGTGATTTTGTTACTCTGTCCTGAAAGTTGATTTCACACAGTGACACGTCATTCTTCGACAGAGGTGCAAAAACACACTTACAGCAGGATGTGAGAAATGACAGCTGTACTGTTCATGAGGAGGTGTGAAAAAATAACAATGTTGAACATCTGGAGTGAAAATATTAAAAATTGGTGAAGTTATGAGTATGTGTAGAAGCTGTGCATCGCATGCTTATAACACCGCCATTTTGGAATTTTTTGCACCAAATATTTAAAATTGTCTTCTTGGGACCTCCCCTCATCAAGACCAGAATTGTAATTTGACTAATCTGTTCTGAAAGGTGATTTTACATCCCAAAAGTTGATTCTGTGCAGTGACCATGAAATCACCAGTCTGGATTGAGTAATGAGATGACAGTAGCACTGTCCATGAGGAGGGGTCCATACCACCCTATGGCTAACATGGGGTGAGATTGGGGGTAGGGTTACATGGGATGATATTGGAGGTGGTGCTTACATGGGGTGATATTGGAGGCGGAGCTTACATTGGGTGATATTGGAGGCGGGGCTTATATTGAATGATATTGGAGGCAGTGCTTACATGGGGTGAGATAGGAGGCAGGAACTACATGGGCTGATATTGGAGGTGGGCTTACATGGGTTGATATTGGAGGCAGGGCTTACATGTGGTGATAATGGAGGTGGGGCTTACATTGGGTGATATAGGAGGCAGGGTTTCCATGGGGTGAGATTGGAGGCAGGACTTACATGGGTGGTATTGGAGGTGGGCTTACATGGGTTATATTGGAGGCAGGGCTTACATGGAGTGAGATTGGAGGAGGAGCTTACATGGGGTGATATTTGAGGTGGGCTTGCATGCTGATTATGTGGTAAAATAAGATGCTCTAATACATGCAGTTGCTGGTTCAGTGAGCAATGTATATCTGATGGTTGTGAGATTCAGACCTAGGACTGTGAGGTCTCTTGGTTCCTAACCTCAGTCTTTAACCTCTGTGCTATTTTGCAGACCCTATCAAGAGGCCACCTTTTTTTCTCCTTAATTGTTGGGGTCATAGTATAAACAGTATAGCAGCTTAAAACAGGAAGGGCATGGTGAAACCATGATAACAGTGACTGCATAATTTTGAGTGTCCTTGATAAGACAGTATAGAAGTCACTCATCTAGACATTAAAGCCCTGGCCTTTGCTTGTAAAGTCAAGGCACATCCACAGCACCACCTGAGAGCATGGTTAACTAGCAGTTAGTTTTAGTCTTAGTAGTTCTGCAATATGCATATAGCTTAGTATTTTAAGGAATTGGCTATTTGCTGTTAGAAGCATGAGTACTATATAATGACAGCAAAATATTTGAGTATTGCTCGTGCTTATTATTTGAACAGAATTCTGGGTAGCCTGGGTTCAAATATTAGCCAATGCATTGATTTGTGGCTTATCCTTCAGTTTCTCTGTTCCAATAAAGATGTATGCTTTGTATTAGAGTCACCTTGATTACCTGCATTTATTTAATCAATCCACTTCTCCACTTTGCACTTTATTGGCACCACAAACTAGAGGGGCCCAATCTTCTTTATCTATCTATCTATCTATCTATCTATCTATCTATCTATCTATCTATCTATCTATATAAAATGTTGATCTATTTCTTCCTGGTGGCTGGAGAAGGCTCAGACTGGGCTGGTGTTGGCACTCATCTCCAGCCACCCATCCAGCACCATACCCTGACATCAGGCAGCCGCCATTCTTCCATCCATGGTGAGGTGGCACGTGAGGCACCCCATTAGCTCAACTCAACTCTACTCTACCAGGATCCAGTTCGGGAACACTATTCAAAGTTGGGGCCTGCAGTGGTAGATGCTTCATCCTGATCAATTTGCAGGACCATTTTCTCATTTGCACCTTAATGTGAGGGGTGTGCAATGACACCAGTAGGGGAGCACACATGTCCACATAAGCTCCTCTGGGTGCCTGCCCCATCTCAGCTCCCTTCTTTGCAGCATCAGTGCATTGCCCCTAATCTCCATTAGGGCCACAAGCACACTGACCACTGAGATCCTCCCGGAGAGGGATAGCAGTCCCTGGATGCTCTGTCCTCTCTACTCCCTGCCATCCTCAGGCTGCACATGCCTGTTCCTTTACAAGGGTCACTGGTGTGGCACGAGGTAAGGCATCCAGTGCCTCAGCCCTCAGCACCACTGGACTGGTCACAAGATTTATATATAATTGTTATTCATTGCAAAAAACATTGCATCAGTTATGGTTAAACCAACAAAAGTGGGGAAATGAGATGTGAAGGTAGAGCCCCTATCCCCCCACTACCCCATCCCCCCATCCTTCACAGACCGACAGATGCCGGGGTATGCTATGGGATTGCGAGGCCCAACTCTCACACCATTCCATGTGTAAACAGGATGACATGCTACAGTAAAAGAGAATGGATGAGTGTCTCCTGACTCCCCAGCATGCTCAATAGGGTTGCGCTAGCGCAAGTCCGAAAATGTGCCATTCTGTGATATTCAGCGGGAGGCAGTTGCACTACCGAAAACATGCTGAGCAACAGCGCAATGCAAATGAAGGCATGCGCAACCAAAGGGGGTGGAACCACGCATAAAGAGCGCAATGCGATATTGAAAGGCTTGCGCAATGCACAACAGCGGATCAGCCGGAAGGTGCGCCATGGCAGAAATGAGCCAAAATAAAAAGGCTCAAGGAAGAGGCGCAAGAATGCTACAGGGAAGCCACATGAGGCAGGGAGAGAGACAAGGCAAGAGGGACAAAGAGGGCAGGCCAGGGAGATCCCAGGACAAAATAGGGCAAGGGAAGGTGTGTGGGGCCACAGACTGCAGAGGCCAGTAGGTGTACCCGGTGCAGTGGAGGTAGCAGTCAGGACAGCGGGGGAACAGAGCAACAACAGCCGGGGGGAACACAAGCCAGGGACATGGACAGTGCCAGCTTCCACATGGAAGCTGTAATGAGGGGGTGAGAAGGCATGCTGCAGGGGGACGTGGCCGTGGAAGGGTCCGTCGGCGGTATGCCCCCAACAGGCAGTACTGTGCCCGCATCAGCTTTGAGCTGTACATGGATGTTGAGATTGTGGGCCGGTACCACCTGAACAGGGCAATACTGAGGTAGCTCTGTGAGCTATGCAGTGATGTGATGCAGGCACCCTCAAGACGGAGTCACGCTCTGTCAGTGGAGACAAAGGTAACAGCCTGCATGTGCCTGCCCGCAAATGGTACCTTCCAGGGGCCAACAGGGGAAACCACAGGCATAACACAGTCGGCCCGCGTCCGCATCCTCACCAAATTCCTCAGTGCACTGCTGCCACATGCCGCGGAGTACATCCATTTCCCAGCAATGCGGCAGAGCGTACAGCAAACATGCAGGAGTTCCACAGGGTAGCACGTATGCCTGGTGTGCTAGGGCAATAGACTGCACCCACAGTGGCTATTCACACACCACCTGGCCCGATGGGGACAGACCCGAAACCGGAAGGGTTCACCAGTGTCAACTGCCAGGTGGTGTGTGATGCCAGTGGGCGCATCATCAATGTCTGTGCCACACACCCTGGTGGAGCACATGATGCCTTCATATGGTACCAATCTGCACTGTGCCAATGATTCGAGAGTGGAGACATCCCCACAGGACATCTAGTGGGTGAGTATGCATGTAGGGGTTGCAAAGTTGGGGCAAGGGTGGGAAAGGCACAGATGCCATGGTAGTGGCACACAGGGCTATGGGCAATATGGACATGAAAATGATACTCAACTACACTATCTCCACACAGGTGACAGCGGATACCCACTCCGTCCCTGGCTGCTCACACCCTACCAGTGCCCCACGACCCCATCACAGCAACACTGAAATGAGGCACATGCTGCCACACACAACATCATCGAGCGGGTGTTTGGGATGCTTAAGGCACACTTCCGATGCCTAGACACCTCCGGCGGTGCCCTACAGTACAGCCCCTCAAAGGCCTGTGGGATATTCCTGGCCTGTTGTATCCTGCACAACATGGCCAAAGACTGTGGGATAGCCATACAGATTGAGGAGGGGAGCAGCGATGGGGACGCCGGTGATGCCGGTGATGATGGGGATGAGCAGCCCCCCCATGGACGGCGGGACCCCCGACTGATCCGGCAGGCCCAGCTGCACCAGGACACCATCACGGAGGAGCATTTTGCACGACACAGGTAAGTCATGGGGTCATGTGCAACCAACACTGTCTAGGCGCAGCCCACAGGCACACAGGGTAACACACCAGGGGTGCATGATGGCAAGGGGAGTGGAAGGGTCCAGGAGCACAAACACACCATCAGGGAGGGGTGAATAGTTACATGCCATATGGACACACACACACACACACACACCAGGTACAAACCGTACATGGGCAGGTGCACAGCAGAGTAGGAACAGACATGTGAAACACACAGATCCACGGACCACCCCCACCACCTGGACTGTCCAAGTATGTGTGTCAGATGCTTGGCACCCTTGCACCTTGGTGTACAGTACAATGCAGGCATCATCATGCACATGCACCTGTGGACAGCAGTTGGGTGGGTGTGCAGGTGGTCCGTGTGTCGGCGTGTTGGGCAGGGCACCCACCAGTGCGCTGCCCACCATGATGCACATTGCACACAGGGCAGCACCAGACAGGGCCTGCACTGGGAGACAGGTCAGTCAGGTGGCACTGTGCCACGGCCACCTCCGATGCATGGTGGCCCTGCTGTGTCCCAGCAGCACTGGCAGGCTGAGCAAGGGCCAGGGGTGGCACCAATGTACCACCAGGGGTCCCACGTGTGAGCATGGACCTTGTCCGCACAGGGTCTGCAGCATGCCGAACATACCTGCACCAGGGGTGCTCGGGATGCCCACAGCGGAACCCGGCGTCGACAGGCTGGGTGTCGCACGACGCCGGGAATGGGGAGTGGAGAGCATACTGCGTGGGGTGCACAGTACAGGGGCACCTGACTGTGTGCCCAATGCGGCTACGACAACGACCAATGCCTGGGTCTGCCTGTCAATGGCGGCGGTCACATCCATCTGCATCTGGACCATCTCTGCATGGATCATTGCAGTGTCCCTGCTGTGCCACTCCACAGCCACACACAGTGCCTCCACAGACATTGCAACCCGCATCTGCTGCTGTACTGATGCCCGCAGCAGGTGGGTGTGCTCTGCCTAATGGGTAGTCTGCCACTGGCAACCTGTCCCCCAGGGTATGGAAGGGCCTGATGCTCAACACCCCTTGAGGGTGGACGCTGTTCACCAGGACCAGGTATGGGCAAGTCAACAGGTGGTGTGCATGTTCCACCACTGAACCCTGTACCCCCAGACCCGGTGGGTGACTGCCACTGCTGCCCCTCCAACTGCTGTGCCCCAGGGACCAGTCGTTCCACAGCTGTGTCCGCAACAGTGCCAGAGACCTGCACAGCCTCCGGTGCTGCCCCACTGGTGCCACCAAGCACTGCCTGGGACTGTGCTGACGTGCTGGCACACATGTTGGAACCAGCTAGGTCCAGGGGCACGTGCTGTCCTGCTGTGTGTCCACAATGAGACACACACGTGTCACTGCCCATTGTGGTCCTTGCATCATCAATGGTGCAGGTTCATGCAACAGCCACAGTCACAGTGTGCTGGCATGCTTGCATGCCAGACTGCTGTGACATAGGATGGGCACCCCCACACCTGACTCACCGACATCGGAGATGGCAGCCAGGCGTGCACACTGGTGCAATGCATGCTGGCTGGCAGCAGAGGTGGATGGACCCTCCTCCAACTCTTGCTGGATGTCCACACTGCATGGTCCCACCACCACTGTCCCCTGCAGATGCACAGGATCTGTAACAGAAAGTGAGAACATGTTAGTGCATGGATCAACTTCCACCACCACCACCATGTCTTGCCGTGCAGTGATGGGCTTCCACCTGTCTGGAAGCCACCTCCTGAACGCTGGATTGCACTGCACTGCATGGATGCAGCCAGACGATCCTCCACCGGGTCAGCTGCGCCGACCTCTGGCTGACCCCACCTGTGGTAGCGTCCGCCTGAGGGCTGCCACCTTCTCTTTCACCCGTCTCCTGTGGGTCCCAATCTTTCTTACATTCCTGTCTCGGGCAGCTGGGCTACTGTGCAGGTTTACAGCACACGAGCTACCTCTACCCATGCAGCAGCATGGGCCTGAGGAGTGCCCACC
Source organism: Neoceratodus forsteri (assembly GCA_016271365.2). Taxonomy (NCBI): domain Eukaryota; kingdom Metazoa; phylum Chordata; order Ceratodontiformes; family Ceratodontidae; genus Neoceratodus; species Neoceratodus forsteri. Next base: position 1,682,159,275 of record CM057450.1, on the reverse strand, counting down.
ATCCACTAAGTATGGTGGCTCCTCATCCAGGTAGGCCTGGTATCAGTGCCTTGTCTCTGGACTTCATGAAGTTGGACCTCCTTCTTTCGCCCACCATCATCCTCCTCACCCAGTCCTTGCTCGGCCATGTCGGTCTGAATGGGTGGGTAGATTCCTGTCACTGTGCAGTATACAGCATTATCCTCCGACCATTGCCTGTGAACATCACACAGCATGCACTCAGCTTCTCTTACCTGCAGTAATCGACTCTGGCTACCGTGAGATCACTGTCGCACATTTATAGCGCAATGCATGCAAATTAGAGTGGAACTAGATCCAATGAGATACAAATCGTACTCAATGTCGCCTTTGAATAGCTGATCAGATTATTTGCATATATCGTTCAGATATCGCTTTCTGTTGCGCTTTGCATACTGGTTTGTGCCGGCTGAGCCAATGGCGCAGTTCTGTGATGCGTAGCATACCACGTACACATGCCCGGGTAGCTGGCGCAGGCGCTCTGCCCGTGCTGATGGTGTGCTGTGCATGATCAGCAATACGGGACACGGCCACTATTGTGCCAGTGGCGCTCCGGCGCTGGGCACCACATAGGCGCTGTGGCACACCTGCGCAATAGTACACCGTGGCACTGGCACTGTGCGCGGGTGACCAATCGGCGCTGGATGTGAGACGTCCGATGGTGCTGTCGCGTGGCCTTACCACAGACCCGCTGATGGCAATACGCGACCTTTGCCCCTGGCGATGCGATCTCTGGCATGTCTGTAGCTCTATCGCTGATTACGTTAACAGTAGCGATGTGGACCCTATGGCGCTATATGAACAGTGCGATAGGGACTGATGGAGTTGTATTATGCAACATTTCCATCGGCAAGTTATTGCCATATTATGCGCCTATTGCCTACTATACAACTGCAGTGATGGCAAGCAGGAGAGCTCCACAGTGGAGTCGCGGTGGAGTTGGCAAACCTGGTGGCTGTGGTGGAGCCACACTATGGTCACTGTTTGGGGAGAACCCCTGCACATGACTCCACACCGTAATGGCAGCAAATCTAGAGCAGGCCACTGGGTGGCGAGGAGGACTCCAGAGCAGTGTAGACACTGGTATGGTGACTTCCAAGGAGGAGTTGACTGCATGGAGCACCTCCGTCACGTACAGGAGGGGCATTGTGCCTAGAGCCAGGTGGGTGTGCTGTGTATGCAACTGCTTTGTCCGCATGGGTGACACTGTGTACTGTGACCTGCATGGGGGTGAGTTGGGCTATAGTTTGCTGTGAAGGTGTTTTGGTGTGTGCTGTGGGTCTGCATGTGTGGCAAGCACACTCAATGGGGCAAGGGGCTGTCTGCTTTGGGATCTCACTGATGTGTTTCTCTTCATTTGTCTCCCACAGGCGTGGAGGAGCAGAGGCAGGCCCGGGCTGAGGCACAGAATGGCGGTGCCGGGGTGGCTGGCAGAGGTGGCATAGGTGGTGGGCCACAGCAGCAGCAGCAGCAGCCGCAGCCGCAGCAGCAGCGGCTTGATGAGGGTGTGTCATTACATCATGGATGCTATTGCATGCTGGGGGGCATGCCACCATCCATGGACAACACTACCATGCCGCAACATGTGACAGTTATCACTGTCCAGTGGCACTGCATGTCTGTGTGTTGCGCCACTGGTGGTCCATGGCGCACTGGGCACATGGCTGTGGCACTAGCATCCCTGACCATTACAGCCACATCGGACAGCCTTTGGTTGTGCTGTGATGGACATGGACAGTGATGTGTGCGGTGGTACACACATGGCTGTTGCTGCCTGGTTGCGGGCATGTCTTGTACCCGGTCACTGTGGGTGGGTGTAGTCCATCACAAACTTGCAGGGCACTTGGCTGTATGCCATGCATGATGGGTGGGATTCAGGGATGTGGACTAGTCACTGCCATTGACTCCTGATCCTCTGTCCTAGGTATCCAGATCCTGCGACAAACGTAACGACACTGCAGCGGTTGACACAGGTGGCCATTGACTCTCTTGCCATCCTCTTGGACCTACAGCAGCATGCAGTGCAGTGCAGGAGGAGGCCACGGAGCCCGGCACTAGGGTGGCAGGGAGGGCAGTTGGCAGGCAGTAAGCTGCCCATCACCTCACCTACCTTCCTCTCGTTGTTACTCCTGTTCCTTACCTACCCTCTCCTTTATACCATACCTCTACCCTGCTTTGTAGTATATGTGTATTATAGTTGTTTTTGTTGTTCTTCTTATTCTTTGTTTATTACATTTATATTTTGATATGAATACTGTGGTGGTCTCTTATTTGCAGCTGGCTGTAGGTGCTCGGTTGCGGTGGTGTGCTTGGCATCTGGGGTGGTATGGTCAATAATTGTGTGCGTGTGTGTGGGGTGGTGTCTATGGTGTGGTGGTGGCTTTTGAGTCAGTATTGCTTGTGCTTCCACCCACTGCTGGGTGCTCATGGTGGGTTTGGCTTGTATAGTTCTGTGGTTCACGAGGTTGCAGTGTGCGGGGCGTGGGGATTCCTGCAGTGCTGGTCTGCTCATGGGTGGTGTCTTGGGGTCACAGTGCAGGGTGTGCTGTGCACAAGGGGGGCTTCTTGTACCCCTGGGGTGGTCCACCCTTTGTGTGGCAGTCTCAGCTTGCCAGTGGGTGTGCTTGCGTTAACATGGCCGGGATGTGCTTTGTTTGCTTGTCCCATGGTCCGTGGTTATTCCGTCCCTCCCCAGTTATGCTGTGCTTGGGGTGGGGTACATTGTTGGTTCTGCAGTGTGTTCCTGTGCCCATCAGTGGCATGTGGGGTGGGTCCCTGCCTACCTCCCTGGTTGTGCAGTTCCATTGCTTTGCTGCTGGGGGTCTCTCTGCTTGTGCTATGGCACCTCTGGACTGCTCAGCTGGGCTGCCTTTGTTGCACTATGGCGTATCGTCTCTGCTCAGCTTCCCCTTCCTGGTTGTGCTATAGCGCAGGTTGTGCGATATTCAGACGTTGGCTGGTTGCTCAATTTGACTTGCTCCATATTTGAATATCGTGTCTATTGCACATGTGCACAATTGACTTGTGCTTGCTCCTGCTGTTGCACACTTTTTGGGTGCAGTTTGAATATCTGGCCCATATATATATATAATTTTGATCTATTTCTTCCCTGTTGGCTGGAGATGGGTGCAGACTGGGGGTGGTGTCAGCACCCATCTCCAGCCACCCATCCAGCATCATACCCTGACATCAGGCAGCTTCCACTCATCCCCCACGATTCACCCCCATGCATGGGTAGGACAGTGAGGAGTCCTGCTAGCTCAAGTCAACTCTACCAGGATCCAATTCAGGAGTGCTATCTGAAGGTCAGGGCCTGCTTCATCCTGATTGACTGGCAGGATCATTTTTCTCATTTGCACCCCTTATGTGTGAGGGTGTGCAATGACACCAGTGGAGGGAGCTACATGTCCACACAAGTCTCTCTGTGCCTGCCCCATCTCAGCCTCTTCTTTGTAGTATCAGTGTATTTCCCCAGCTTCCAGTAGGGGCCAGAAGCACGCTGGACCACTGGAGTTCCCTCCCAGAGAGGGAAAGCAATCCCTAGGATTCTTGATCCTCTCCACCCCTGACATCCTCCAGCTCCCATACCCATTCTCTAACATGGGTCACCGGTGGTGCATGAGGTAAGACATCCAGTGCCTTGGCTCTCAGCACCCCTGGGCCGGTCATAAGATTTATATATAATTGATATTCATTGCAAAAAAACTTTGTTAATGCATCAGTTAGGGTTAAACTGACAAAAGTGGGGAAATGAGATGTGAGGGTAGAGCCCCTAACCCTCACTACCCCATCCTCCCATCCTGCACAGACTGACAGATGCCAGGGTATGCCACAGGATCATGAGGCCCAACTGTCACACAATTCCAAAAGTAAACAGGTTGACATGCTACAGTAAAAGAAAATGGGATGAGAGTTAGGCCTCCCAACCCTCTGGGCACACCCCACCATCTGTCAGTCTGTGGAGGGCAGGTGATGGAGTGTTAGGGGGGATGGGACTCTATCCTAATATCTCATTTCCTCACTTTTGTCAGTTTAACCCTAGCTGATGCATTAACAAAGTTTTTTTTGTAATGAATTTCCTTACTTTTTGAAAAAGTATAATATAACTAGTAAAGAGCATGTGTTGGTGGATTCTGCACTCCCATCAAGCTGCTCATTTCTGCATAACTATATGCATCTGTGGGAGTGGGACCCTGGCTCTGCCTGTCCTCACAAATACAAGTACAGAACTGTACGGTAGCCATATAGGGTAAGGAACCATGCCACTAATGTGCCAATATCTCAGCAATCGTAGCAGCTACAAAAGCAATTCAAATGTCATTGTAATGATGACAGAGAGACCTCCATGTGTGATGAGGTAGATGAAACCTCTATTTCTCATAGTTTTAAAGTCAGAGGTGCCACAGTGGCCACACTTAAATGAACGCATGTAACTCTGACATTTTCAGAATTCTTTCCACCCAATTTTGAACCTGGGATTTTGAGGACCCCACGTCATGAACAATGTCACTGCCATTTCATTAATCTGTCCCAAAAGTTGAGTTTATATAGCAATGCGCATTCTGCTCCACAGGTGTGAAATCATGTTTTGGGTACGGATAAAAATGACAGCTGTATAATGTTGATGAGGAGGTGTGGTGCAGGGTAATGTTGAAAACCAGTAGGAAAATATGGAAAACTGGTGAAATTATAAGCGAGCTATAGAAACTGCACAACACACACTATAACCTGGTAGTTTTCTGGAATTTTTTAACCAAATTTTCAACATGAGCTTTTTGTGAAATCTTTTAATGAACATTGGCACTGTGATTTTGTTACTCTGTCCTGAAAGTTGATTTCACACAGTGACACGCATTCATGGCTAGAGGTGCAAAACACAGTTACAGCAGGATGAGAAATGACAGCTGTACTGTTCATGAGGAGGTGAAAAATAACAAATGTTGAACATCTGGAGTGAAAATATTAAAATTGGGTTTATGAGTATGTGTAGAAGCTTGTGCATCGATGCTTATAACACCGCCATTTTGGAATTTTTTGCACCAAATATTTAAAATTGTCTTCTTGGGACCTCCCCTCATCAAGACCAGAATTGTAATTTGACTAATCTGTTCTGAAAGGTGATTTTACATCCCAAAAGTTGATTCTGTGCAGTGACCATGAAATCACCAGTCTGGATTGAGTAATGAGATGACAGTAGCACTGTCCATGAGGAGGGGTCCATACCACCCTATGGCTAACATGGGGTGAGATTGGGGGTAGGGTTACATGGGATGATATTGGAGGTGGTGCTTACATGGGGTGATATTGGAGGCGGAGCTTACATTGGGTGATATTGGAGGCGGGGCTTATATTGAATGATATTGGAGGCAGTGCTACATGGGGTGAGATAGGAGGCAGAACTACATGGGCTGATATTGAGGTGGCTTATATGGGTTGATATTGGAGGCAGGGCTTATATGTGGTGATAATGGAGGTGGGGCTTACATTGGGTGATATAGGAGGCAGGGTTTCCATGGGGTGAGATTGGAGGCAGGACTTACATGGGTGGTATTGGAGGTGGGCTTACATGGGTTATATTGGAGGCAGGGCTTACATGGAGTGAGATTGGAGGAGGAGCTTACATGGGGTGATATTTGAGGTGGGGCTTGCATGCTGATTATGTGGTAAAATAAGATGCTCTAATACATGCAGTTGCTGGTTCAGTGAGCAATGTATATCTGATGGTTGTGAGATTCAGACCTAGGACTGTGAGGTCTCTTGGTTCCTAACTCAGTGCTTTAACCTCTGTGCTATTTTGCAGACCCTATCAAGAGGCCACCTTTTTTTTCTCCTTAATTGTTGGGGTCATAGTATAAACAGTATAGCAAGCGAAAACAGGAAGGGCATGGTGAAACCATGATAACAGTGACTGCATAATTCTTGAGTGTCCTTGATAAGACAGTATAGAAGTGCACTCATCTAGACATTAAAGCCCTGGCCTTTTGCTTGTAAAGTCAAGGCACATCCACAGCACCACCTGAGAGCATGGTTAACTAGCAGGTTTAGTCTTTAAGAGCATGTAGTTCGGTAATAAGTGCATATAGCTTAGTATATTTTAAGGGGAATTGGCTATTTGCTGTTAGAAGCATGAGTACTATATAATGACAGCAAAATATTTGAGTATTGCTCGTTTATTATTTGAACAGAATTCTGGGTAGCCTGGGTTCAAATATTAGCCAATGCATTGATTTGTGTTTATCCCTTCAGTTTCTCTGGGTTCCAATAAAGATGTGTATACTTTGTATTAGAGTCACCTTGATTACCTGCATTTATTTAATCAATCCACTTCTCCACCTGCACTTTATTGGCACCACAAACTAGAGGGTGCCCAATCTTCACTTTTTATCTATCTATCTATCTATCTATCTATCTATCTATCTATCTATCTATCTATATAAAATGTTGATCTATTTCTTCCCTGGTGGCTGGAGAAGGGCTCAGACTGGGGCTGGTGTTGGCACCCATCTCCAGCCACCCATCCAGCACCATACCCTGACATCAGGCAGCCGTCATTCTTCCATCCATGGTGAGGTGGCACGGTGAGGCACCCCATTAGCTCAACTCAACTCTACTCTACCAGGATCCAGTTCGGGGAACACCATTCAAAGTTGGGGCCTGCAGTGGGTAGATGCTTCATCCTGATCAATTGGCAGGACCATTTTTCTCATTTGCACACCTTACATGTGAGGGGTGTGCAATGACACCAGTAGGGGGAGCACACATGTCCACATAAGCTCCTCTGGGTGCCTGCCCCATCTCAGCCCCTTCTTTGCAGCATCAGTGCATTGCCCCTAATCTCCATTAGGGGCCACAAGCACACTGACCACTGGAGACCCTCCCGGAGAGGGATAGCAGTCCCTTGGATGCTCAATCCCTCTCTACCCCTGCCATCCTCAGGCTGCACATGCCTGTTCCTTTACAAGGGTCACTGGTGTGGCACGAGGTAAGGCATCCAGTGCCTCAGCCCTCAGCACCACTGGACTGGTCACAAGATTTATATATAATTGTTATTCATTGCAAAAAACATTGCATCAGTTATGGTTAAACCAACAAAAGTGGGGAAATGAGATGTGAAGGTAGAGCCCCTATCCCCCCACTACCCCATCCCCCCATCCTTCACAGACCGACAGATGCCGGGGTATGCTATGGGATTGCGAGGCCCAACTCTCACACCATTCCATGTGTAAACAGGATGACATGCTACAGTAAAAGAGAATGGGATGAGAGTTAGGCCTCCTGACCCCCCAGCACACCCCGCCATCTGTCGGTCTGTGGAGGATGGGGGATGGGTTGGGGTGTTAGGGTGATGGGGTCTATCCTAATATCTCATTTCCTCACTTTTGTCAGTTTAATCCTAGCTGATGCATTAACAAAGTTTTTTTTGTAATGAATTTCCTTACTTTTTGAAAAAGTGTAATATAACTAGTAAAGAGCATGTGTTGGTGGACTCTGCGTTCCCATCAGGCTGCTCATTTCTGCATAACTATATGCATCTGTGGGAGTGTGGGCCCTCTGGATCCTGTGCTGCCCCTCACAAATACAAGTACAGAACTGTACAGCAGCCATATAGGGCAAGGAACCGTGCCACTAATGTGCTAATATCTCAGCAACCACAGCAGCTACAAAAGCAATTCAAATGTCATTCTAATGATGACAGTGATGCCTCACCATGTGGCAAGGTCAACGAAACTCTATTTCTCATAGTTTTCAAGTTAGAGGTGCCGCGGTGGCCACAATTCAATGGACGCATGTAACTGAGGCATTTTTAGAATTCTTTCCACCCAATTTTCAACATGGTATTTTGAGGACCCCACGTCATGAACAATGTCAATGCCATTTCATTAATCTGTCCCAAAAGTTAAATTTGTATAGCGAATGCGCCATTCTGCACAACAGGTGAAAAATCATGTTTTGGGCAGGATGTAAAAAATGACAGCTGTATAATGTTGATGAGGAGATGTGAAAAAGGGTAATGTTGAAAACTCGGAGGGAAAATATGGAAAACTGATGAAGTTATGAGCATGCGTAGAAACTGCGCAATACACACTTTTAACCTGTTAGTTTCTGGAATTTTTTAACCAAATTTTCATCATGAGCTTTTTGTGAAATCCCTTAATGAACACACTGGCACTTTGATTTTGTTACTCTGTCCCGAAAATTGATTTTGCACAGTGACGCGCCTTCTGTAACAGAGGTGCGAAAACACACTTCCAGCAGGCTGTGAGAAATTACAGCTATACTGTTTATGAGGAGGTGGGAAAAAATGACAATGTTGAAAATTGGAGTGAAAATATAAAAAATTGATGAAGTTGCAAGCATGTGTTGTGCAGTTTCAAGGCCATTTTGGAATTTTTTGCACCAAATGTTCAACATTGGCTTTTTGGGACCTCCCCTTATCAAGACCAGGATTGTAATTTGACTAATCAGTTCTGAAAGGTGATTTTACATCCGGAAAGTTGATTCTGTGCAGTGACCATGAAATCACCATTCTGGATTGAGTAACGAGATAACAGTCACATTGTCCATGAGGAGGGGTCCAATACCACCCTATGGCTAACATGGGATGATATTGGAGGTGAGCTTACACTGGGTGATATTGGAGGCAGTGCTTACATGGGATGAGGTTGGAGGCAGGAATTACATGGGTTGACATTGGAGGCAGGCTTACATGGGTTGATATTGGAGGTGGGGCTTACATGTGGTGATAATGGAGGCTGGGCTTACATGGGGTGAGATTGGAGGCAGGACTTACATGGGTTGATACTGGAGGTGGGACTTACATGGAGTGAGATTGTAGGTGGAGCTTACATGGGGTGATATTGGAGGCGGGGCTTGCATGCTGACTGTGGCAAAATAAGATGCTCTGACACATGCAGTTGATGGTTCAGGGAGCAATGTATATCTGGTGGTTGTGGGATTCAAACCAAGGACTATGAGGTTTTTTGGTTTGTAACTCAGTGCTTTAACCTCTGTGCTATTTTTCAGACCAGACCAAGAGGCCACTTTTTTTTTTTTGTTTTAGTAATGTTGGGGTCATAGCATAAATAGCATACAGTAGTAGCCACAGACATTGCCAACTATTTCCCCAAATTTCTGTGTTATCTCTAGAGAAATATCCTGCTTTCTGCATTTCCACAGTAGGGGCAGCAGAGAGAAACTCTCTAACAATTTCATGAAATATCTAGAAATAGCAGGCAATGTCTGTGGATACTACTGTAGCAAGTCAAAACAGGAAGAGCATGGTGTAACCATGATAACAGTGACTGCATAATTCTTGAGTGTCCTTGATAAAACACTATAGAAGTGCACTCATCTGGAGGTCAAAGCCCTGACCTTTTGATTGTAAAGCCAAGACACATCCAGAGCACCACCTGAGAGCTTGGTTAACTAGCTGGTCTAGTCTTTAAGAGCATGTAGTTTGGTAATAAGTGCATATAGCATAGTATGTTTTAAGGGGAATGGGCTACTTGCTGTTAAAAGCTGAGTACTGTAAAATGACAGCAAAATATTTGAGTCATGCTCATTTGTTATTTGAACAGAATTCTGGGTAGCCTGGGTTCAAATATTAGCCAATGCACTGATTTGTTTTTATCTCTTCAGTTTCTCTGGGTTCCACTAAAGATGCGTATACTTTGTATTAGAGTCACCTTGATTGCCTGCATTTTTTTAATCAATCCACTCCCCCTTCTGCAGTTTATTGGCACCACAAACTAGAGGGTGCCCAACCTTCACATTATATATATATATATATATATATATATATATATATATAAAACGTTTTGATCTATTTCTTCCCTGGTGGCTGGAGATGGGTGTAGACTGGGTGTGGTAACAGCACCCATCTCCATCCACCCATCCAGCACCATACCCCCACATTAGGCAGCTTGCACTCTTCCCCCATGGATTACCCTCCATGGTGGGGTGGCACGGTGAGGCACCCCACTAGGTCAACTCAACTCTACCAGGATCCAGTTCAGGGACTGCCGTTCAAGGTTGGGGCCTGCAGCATATAGCTGCTTCATCCTGATCGACTGGCAGGACCATTTTTCTCATTTACACCCCTTATGTGTGAGGGGTGTACAATGACACCAGTGAAGGGAGTGCACACACAACCACACAAGCTGCTCTGGGTGCCTGCCCCATCTCAGCCTTTTCTTTGCAGCATCAGTGCTCTGCCTCCCAGCCTCCATTAGGGGGTGAGAAGCATGCTGACCAATGGAGCCCCCTCCCAGAGAGGAAGAGCAGTCACTCGAATGCTCAATCCCTCTCCACCCCTGTCATCCTCCGGCTGCGCATAACCCATTCCTGAACATGGGGCACTGGCATGGCATGATGTAAGGTGTCCATGCCTCAGCCTTCAGCACCACCGGGCTGGTTGCGAGATTTATATACAATTGATATTCATTGCAAAAAACTTTGTTAATGCATCAGTTAGGTTTAAACCAACAAAAGTGGGGAAATGAGATGTGATGGTAGAGCCCCTAACCCCCCGCTACCCCATCGCCCCTTCTTCCACAGACCGACAGATGCCAGGGTATGCCACGGGATCATGAGGCCCAACTCTTACACCATTCCATGTGTAAACAGGTTGACATTCTAGAGTAAAAGAGAATGGGATGGGAGTTAGGCCTCCTGATCCCCTGGGCACACTCTGCCACCTGTAGGTCTATGGAGGACAGGGGATGGGGTGTTGGGGAGATGGGGCTCTATCCTAATATCTCATTTTCTTACTTTTATCAGTTTTGCCCTAGCTGATGCATTAACAAAGTTTTTTTTGTAATGAATTTCCTTACTTTTTGAAACAGTGTAATATAACTAGTAAAGAGCATGTGTTGGTGGACTCTGCACTCCCACCAAGCTGCTCATTTCTGCATAACTATATGCATCTGTGGGAGTGTGGGACCTCCTGGCTCTGCGCTGCAGCTCACAAATACATGTACTGAGTCGTACAGCAACCATATAAGGCAAGGAACCATGCCACTAATGTGCCAATATCTCAGCAACCGTAGCAGCTACAAAAGTAATTCAAATGTCATTGTAAGGATGACAGCAAGACTTCCATGCACGATGGGTTGATGAAACCTCTATTTCTCATAGTTTTTGAGTTACAGGCACCACGGTGGCCACAATTCAATGGTCGCATGTAACTTGGGCATTTTTAGAATTCTTTCCACCCAAATTTCAACTTGGCATTTTGAGGACACCACGTCATGAACAATGTCACTGCCATTTCATTAATCTTTCCCAAAAGTTTAGTTCGTACAGCGAATGCGCCATTCTGCACCACAGGTGAAAAATCATGTTTTGGGTAGGATGTAAAAAATGACAGCTGTATAATGTTGATGAGGAGGTGCAGAAAAGGGTAATGTTGAAAACCAGGAGGGAAAATATGGAAAACTGATGAAGTTATGAGCATGCGAAGAAACTGCGCAATGTACACTCATAACCTGGTAGTTTCTTGGAAGTTTTTAACCAAATTTTCAACAAGAGCTTTTTGAGAAATCCCTTAATGAACACTGGCACTGTGATTTTGTTACTCCATCCTGAAAGTTGATTTCGCACAGTGACGTGCCATTCTGCAGCAGAGGTGTGAAAACATACTTCCAGCAGGATGTAAGAAATGACAGCTATACTGTTGATGAGGAGGTGAGAAAAAATGGCAATGTTGAAAATCTGGAGTGAAAATATTAAAAATTGGCGAAGTTACAAGCATGTGTAGAAACTGCGCAACGCATGCTTGTAACACGGCTATTTTTGGAATTTGTTGCATTGGCTTCCTGGGATCTGCCCTTATCAAGACCAGGATTGTAATATCACTAATCAGTTCTGAAAGATGATTTTACATCCTGAAAGTTGATTCCGTGTAGTGACCGTGAAATCACCATTCTGGATTGAGTAACGAGATGACAGTAGCATTGTCCATGAGGTGGAGTCCAATACCACCCTATGGCTAACACGGGTGATATTGGAGGCAGGGTAACATGGCTTGATATTGGAGGTGGGGCTTACATGTGTTGATATTGGAGGTGGAGCTTACATTGGGTGATATTGGAGGCAGCACTTATATTGGTTGATATTGGAGGCAGTGCTTTCATGGGGTGAGATTGGGAGCAGGACTTACATGGGTTGATATTGGAGGCGGAGCTTGCATGCTGACTATGTGGCAAAATAAGATGCTCTGACACATGCAGTTGCTGGTTCAGGGAGCAATGCACATCTGGTGGTTGTGGGATTCAAACCTAGAAGTATAAGATCTTTTGATTTGTAATTCAGTACTTTAACCTCTGCGCTACTTTGCAGACCATAATTATTAATTTATTTGTTTTTGTTAACCATGTAAGCACTCTAGACATCCAAGTGCCTATTTTCAGGTGTGACCTGGGAGAGTTACATAGTAAATGGGAAAAATAATACAGATTTGAGGTAACATACAGGAGCCACAGGCTCCGACAAGTGGGTGGTACAGCTTACAGTACAACAGGCTCTAAAATGGTTAGGTAAGCAGTCTAGCAACAAGTTACATAACAGCATTGGGAGGTAGAATAACATCAAATAACAACTTAAAATAACATCAAAGAACATGAAAGAGAATAACATCAAAATTGTTGAACATACATGTATGCAATTGCCAGTCATGAGCCCTAAAATGAGAGAGAAATGAAAAAAAACAATGCAGAAAAGAGGCGGGTACTGATATGACAAGATCACCTCTCCAACAGGGGGGCGGTAAGTGCCTTATAATGATCATCAGTAGAGATTTAACAGTGGCCGGTGAAACTGCTCACAGGATGCCCCCTCAGAGAATTGGGGGGGGGTGAGAATTCGCTGGGTCTATATGGTACATAGACAGGCCGAGACAGTTTTGAGGAAGCTCCATAGGGATGTTTTGAAGCTGGGATGGGAGGGAGAGGCACGAACTAGGGTGGGAAGGGAGTTCCACATTCTTGGCACGTGGACGGAGAAGGCCCGGTCACCTGTGAGGGTGCAGGTCTTGGGATCCAGGTGGACCCATGCCGCACTAGATCTTAAGTGGTAGGCAGGGGTTGTGTGTATAAGGGGAAGGGTGAGTGCAGAGGGAGTGGCCACTCTAACTATGTTATCTACAAAGTTGCCAAGGACAAAGGCACTGTGCTTTTCCAGGGGAGCCACTCCAGCCACGAGTAGAGCTCACAGCAATGTGTAAGGTGAGGTGCAGAGAGTGTGAAGCGGCATATATTGTTATAAGCAGTGTCCCATTTTGCAAGGCTAGAGTTTGGGACGGGGGAAAAGGCAACGAGCCCATAACAAAGCGTGGGAAGGAGTATCCCCCTGGCTACGGTGAGCCTAGCGGCCGGGGTGAGGCAGTCCTTGGCTCTGTACGCAAGGCTGAGCTTGCCATTTGAGGCTTTACATATATTCCGTAGGTGCATGGTGAGATCCAGTTGTGGATCAAGGGTAACTCCTAGATACTTGACAGAGTCAATGACTAGCAGGAGGGAGCCATTAGCACCTTAGATTTTTAGAGGTGCCAGACAGGAAGAGGTTTTGGCCACAGAGCCAAAGAGCATGGCCTGGGTCTTCTTCAGGTTGATGGTAAGCTTGTGGCCCTCAAGCCAGTTCTGAATAAGATTGAAATTGGAGTTAAGCCAGGAGTTGATGATAGTAATATCCTGAGAACTGGCCAGGAGGACAAGGTCATCTGCGTATAGAGTTAGGTGCCCGTGAGTAGTAGCGGAGGGCAGTTCATTAATGAACAGGGAAAATAGAATGGGTCCAAGGACGGATCCCTGGGGGACCCTGCAGTTAACTGGGGAGAGGGCTGAGAGGGTGCAATTGAAGCAGGTGTATTGCTGCCTACCCACAAGGTAGTTGGAGAACCAGTCAAGGTCTCAGTGGGAGAACCCGAGAGAATGCAGAGAGAAGTGGAGGAACGAATCGTCAATCCAATCAAAGGCCTTAGAAAGATCAACGAAGATGGCCCCGGTCATTTTGCCTTGGTCAGACGCGGTCCTGATCTCAGAGGTAACCACAGCAAGTGCAGTCAATGTACTGTGCCCTTTTCTGAAGCCATGCTGAGCAGGGGAGAGAACAGCATAACCCTGGAGGTAGTGGGAGAGTTGTGAAACAACTGCCAATTCAAGGAGCTTGCAGGTAGCAGAAAGTATGGCGATGGGACAATAATTATTGATATCTTTGGGGTCACCTTGTTTGTAAACAGGGACAACCTTGGCAACCTTCCATACATCAGGGATGATCCCCAAGATAAGAGAAGAGTTAAAGATATGAGTGACCAGCCGGGTGAGGAGGGTAGCCCCCAAGCTAAGTAGCTTTGATTCGAGGCTGTCGTGTCCAGCCCCCGTGTGGTGCGAGAGACCAGCAAGGAGTTTCTGGGTCTCTCCAACTGAGATCCATTTGAGGTATAAGGGTGGATGAGAGGGGGGTGCCCAGTCAGCGGTTTTGGGGCAGAGAGTTGGGAGGGAGGGAGATCAGTCATGTCTGAGAACATGCAGCTAAAAACAGTGGCAATGGTTTGGGGGTTATTACCGTTGGTCCCCCGATATGCATGTCGGTGAATTGTTCCTTGGCAGACCCTCCAACAAGGTTTTTGACATTTTTCCAAAAGCGCCGTGGGTTGTTGGCCGAGGTTAGCAGGGCAGATTTGCAGTACTCACTTTTGGCGGTGCGCATGGCTCTCTTACAGGAGTTTCTGAGCTGCGATATTCAAGGAGGTCATTGTTGTTGTGGGAGATCTTGTGCTTCACCCAGCAATTGTCTCTCTGCTTCATGAGGGAGAAAAGGCCTCCATGGAGCCACTTCGTGACTGTGCCTCTCACCCTCCTTTTTGTGTGGGGTGCATGACTGTTTTGCAAGGGAACAAATATGGCAAGGAAATGATCTAGGGCTGCAACAGGGTCATTTGTGGCAGTGACCCTAGACCAGCTGACACATTGTAGACCCTCAAGGTAGTCGCTGAGTATAAGTTTGGAATAGTCCCTCATCTGGATTACTCTGTTGGGGACTTTGGGTGAGTGGGCACCCCATTTGCAGTAGGTTGGGGAGTGATCTGAGATGGCATCAGGGAGTATCCTTAAGTGGACAATTTTATCCAATCTGTTGCTCCTTACCCAGTTAATGAGTGACCCTTGGCCCCCCTGGAAGGAGAGTCTTGTGGGTTCTGTGATGATTTGACTGAGAGCAAGACCTGAGAGAAGAGGCTCAAACTGCTTGGTATAGGGCCCCAGCTAATTGAGGTTAAGGTCCCCCAGGATAAGCAGCTCATTTGAGCCAACCTTATCCCTAAGTTGGTCAAGTAGTGAGGAGAGCACTTGAGCACCCCCCCTTCGGAGGGTTGTAGACGAAGACAAGATGCACCTTTTGTGTGTTCCAAAACAGGAGGAGGGTGTGAAGGAACTCGCAGACTGGGGATGCAGGGGGTAAATGAGCAACTGTAGTCACATTTAGGTGCACCTTATAATATAGGAGCACATCCCCGACGTTTACTGCCTGCCCTGTCATGCCGGATAACACTGTAGCCCGGGAAGGCACAAGCGGAGTCAAGAATGCGAGGCTTAAGCCAAGTTTCCGTGATGCCCATAATGTCAGGCTTGTAATGGGCCACCCAGGCAGTTAGCTCAGCAAGATTTTGGATGACGTGTGGATGTTGAGGTGTGCTATTTTTAAACCTTTGGCAGTTAGCCAGGCTGAGGGGAGCTTGAAAGAGGACAGGGTGGTCGGGAGGCCTTGACAGCTGGCTAAGTTTCCAGCCTGTGCATGAGGGGCCATGGCCATGGCTTTTGAAACAGCTGGTGAGTGAAAGGTACCCAGTGGGGGAAGGATCCCAACAGAAAGGCAGTATGGTCAAGGTCAGCGGTTGATGGCAAGGTGTGGGCACTATAGGGTGCTGGCTTGCAGGAATACCTGGCTATGTACTTTTGGGTGCAGCTTTGAGGTCACACCCTGGGCAGCAGGGCAGGGGTGGAGTAAAATTAGATCTCCCAGCTAGTGGGATGCCAGATCATGCCCTAGAGGTTGGAAGTCAGGAGTAGCAAAGAGAGCTGGGTGAGAATGGGGTTGGGAGAAGCAGTTTCAGTGGGGCAAAGGCTTGTGAAGGTACCCAAAGGAAGCTCAGTACTTTTGAGGTAGACTAACAGGAATTGTGCTATAAAGGCAGTTAAGATGGAGGATGCCCCAGTGGTGAATCAGTATAGCCTGCAGATGGCAAAGTGGGCTGATAGGTTTTTGTGCATCATGTGATGTTAGGTTTTTGCGCATCACGTGATGTTAGGTATATAACATGGCGACGACCAAGGTCAAGAGGCCACCTTTTTTTTTTTTTTAGTAATTGTTGGGGTCGTAGTATAAACAATATAGCAAGAGAAAACAGGAAGGGCATGGTGAAACCATGATAACAGTGACTGCATAATTCTTGAGTGTCCTTGATAAGGCAATTTAGAATTGCACTCATCTAGAGATCAAAGCCCTGACCTTTTCCTTGTAAAGTCAAGACATTTCCATTGTATCACCTCAGAGCAGGGTTAAGTAGCTGGTCTAGTCTTTAAGAGCATGTAGTTTGGTAATAAATGCATATAGCACAGTAAGTTTTAATGGGAATGGGCTGCTTGATGTTAGCAGCATGAGCACTGTATAATGACTGCAAAATATTTGAGTATTGCTCATTTATTATTTGAACAGAATTCTGGGTAGCCTGCGTTCAAATGTTAGCCAATGCACTGATTTGTTTTTATCTCTTCTGTTTCTCTGGGTTCCACTAAAGATGCGTATACTTTCTATTAGAGTCGCCTTGATTGCCTGCACTTTTTAATCAATCCACTTCCCCATCTGCAGTTTATCGGCACCACACACTAGAGGGTGCCCAATCTTCATGCTATATATATATATTTATGGGGGTGGTGTCAGCACCCATCACCATCCACCCCTCCAGCACCATACCCCCACATCAGGCAGCTTGCACTCTTCCCCCATGGATTACCCCCCGTGGCGGGGTGGCACAGTGAGGCACCCCACTAGCTCAACTCAACTCTATCAGGTTCCAGTTCAGGGAGCACCATTCAAGGCCAGGGCATGCGGCAGGTAGCTGCTTCATCCTGATCGACTGGCAGGACCATTTTTCTCATTTGCACCCCTTATGTGTGAGGGTTGTACAATGACACCAGTGGAGGGAGTGCACACATGTCCACACAAGCTGCTCTGGTTGCCTGCCCCATCTCAGTATCTTCTTTGCAGCATCAGTGCACTGCACCCCAGCCTCCATTAGGGGCAAGAAGCATGCCGACCACTGGAGTCCCCTCCTGGAGAGGAAGAGCAGTCCCTCAAATGCTCAATCCCTCTCCACCACTGTTATCCTCTGGCTGCGCATAACCCATTCCTGAACATGGGGCACCAGCGTGGCACGATGTAAGGTGTGCAGTGCCTCGGCCCTCAGCACTACCGGGCAGGTCACGAGATTTATATATAATTGATATTCATTTCAAAAAACTTTGTTAATGTATCAGTTAGGTTTGAACCAACTAATTGGGGAAATGAGATTTGATGGTATAGCCCCTAACCCCCCACTACTCCATTGCCCCTTGCTCCACAGACCAACAGATGCCAGAGTATGCCATGGGATTGCAAGGCCCAACTCTCACACCATTCCACATGTAAACTGGTTGACATGCTAGCGTAAAAGAGAATGGGATGGGACCGATGATCCCAACGTGCACCCCAATGCTGGTTGGGGGGGTGGGCTGGATGGTTCCAAGGGGGGTTTCAACCCTAACACCAAATTTCCTCGCCTTTGTCACTGTGGAACAACCCAAACTAATGCATTAAACAGAGTTTTTTGCCTCTAATTTCCCTTCTTTTTGAGAATGATGATGAGAAATAGTGAAAGCAATACAGTGGCGGGAGTGCGGGGCCCAAATCCACCACATGATGCACGCAGAGGCACAGTACTGCAATTGTAAAGGCAAATGGTAATGGCAACAGCAACAATAGCAGCAAAGGAAACATAAATGCAAAAGGAAATGCAAGCACATATGGAAACAAACCGTAATGCGCACGGGCACAGTAATGCAATTGCAAATGCAAATGGTAACAGTAACAGCAACGAAGACACAAAATGAAAGAGAAACAGTAAAGCAAACCAAAGGGCTGCCATAAATGCAAATGGCAATGCACACGGGGATGCAAACTGAAATGCAAACACAAACAGTAGGGGAAACGCAAATGGTAACAGTAATGCAAAAACAAGCGCAAACGAGAACACAAAGGGTAAGGAACGCGGTGGCGCACATGGGAACAGAAATGCCAATGGGTACGTAAAAGCAAGTGGAAACAGTAACTGTAACATTAACAGAAGCACATACCCTGTTTTTCCCCAACAGCTCGATAGAGAAACACAGTGTGCACAAAGAATGTATGCATAACAATGGGCCTCGGAGCACAAAATGACCTGTTGGAATATTAAATTGCTTATGTCTCAGGAACTGTAGACATAGAAATAAAATGTAAATGTCACATGAATCAAGCGCTTCCTGGCTATGCGTTTGTTTATGCGTAGCCACTGGTTACGCACACTCTTGACGAAAATCCCGTATCACGCAAAGTTTTCGAGATACGAGCCCTGAAAGGCACGGTGTACACTGCCATGTTAGTCTATGGGAAAAAAACATCAACTTTGGAGTCATCTAACTTGGAAGCCGTGCAATATTTTTTCACCAAACCACCGAAAAGCACATCTGTGAGACGTTGGCTGCCTTCCCTCCAAATTTCAGCCCAAAAGACGAAACGGTTCTTTTGAAGTAGGGTGACAAAGAACTCCTGTCATTTTGGCCATAGTCTGGAAAAGTACTGTCGAACTTTGCAAAAGTTTTCACAAAACAGCAGGAAAGTGTCACATGTGTGACACTACTTTGCGACACTACTTTTTGCAGAAATTTAGAAAACATATTTCTGGGATGTTTCACCCCAAAATAAAGACATGGCTAGCATCCTTAGGCTCCGACTAGGTTAATACAAAAATAATTAGGTTGCTAGAGGGTCCCAAATTTAAATGACAAGCATTTTTCTGATCACCAACAGAAAACAAAATGGCGGATTTACAAAATCAAAAGGGCCAGTTGCGAAAGTAAAAACTGCATTTGTGACACTTTCGAACTTTTTGAAAACTTTTCCCATTGACTTATGATGGGAACTTGTTTTCTGAATAACTTTGAACCATTTAATATTTTTTCACAAAATCTTCAAAAGGCACACCAGGCACCCCAGCCACAAATTCCCTGAAGTTTTCGGACAGCTCGTGCAAACCATGCGACCTGTAGGCGTGAGCAAAGAATTCACCCGAAACTGTGAACATGCATGCAGATCTGACTTAATAACTCTGCAGCCATATACCCAACTGGTACGAAAGTTGGCAGACCCCAAGATGTATGGATCTTGATTGTGCATTCCAAATTTCAGTAAAAATCTGTTAAATGGTGTCAAAGTTATTAAGGTACAAAGCTTGACCCTTTAACCTTAAAAGTGCTACTCAACCCTAACTATTTTTGTTCTATTTCTTCCCTAGTGGCTGGAGATGGGTGCAGACTGGGGGTGGTGTCGGCACCCATCTCCAGCCACTCATCCAGCACATACTCTGACATCAGGCAGCTTGCAGTCTTCCCCCATGGATTACCCCCTGTGGTGGGGTGGCACAGTGAGGCACCCCACTAGTTCAACTCAACTCCACCAGGATCCAGTTCGGGGAGCGCTGTTAAAAGTCGGGGCCTGCGGCAGGCAGCTGCTTCATCCTGATTGACTGGCAGGACCATTTTTCTCATTTGCACCCCTTAAGTGTGAGGGGTGTCCAGTGACACCAGTGGAGGAAGTGCACACATGCCCACACAAGCTCCTCTAGGTGCCTGGCCCATTTCAGCCCATTCTTTGCAGCATCAGCACACTGCCCCCCAACCTCAATTAGGGGCCAGAAGCACACTGACCACTGGAGTCCCCTCCTGGAGAGGGAGAGCAGTCCCTCAGATGTTCGATCCCTCTCCACCCCTGCCATCCTCCAGCTGCGCATGTCCATTTCCGAACATGGGTCGCCGGTGTGGCACGAGGTAAGGCGTCCAGTGCCTCGGCCCTCAGCACCACCTTGCCGATCATAAGATTTATATATAATTGATATTCATTGCAAAATGTTGTTAATGCATCAGTTAGGTTTAAACTGGCAAAAGTGGGGAAATAAGATGTGAGGGCAGAGCCCCTAACCCCCCCACTACCCTATTCCCCCATCCTCCACAGACCAACAGATGCAGGGGTATGCCACTGTATCACGAGGCTCAACTCTCACACCATTCCATGTGCAAACAGGTTGACATGCTACAGTAAAAGAGAATGGGATAAGAGTTAGGCCTCCCAACCCCCTGGGCACACCCCACCATCTGTCGGTCAGTGGAGGATGGGGGATGGGGTGTAGGGGGGATGGGGCTCTATCCTGATATCTCATTTCCTCACTTTTGTCAGTTTAACCATAGCTGTGCATTAACAAAGTTTTTTTTGTAATGAATTTCCTTACTTTTTGAAACAGTGTAATATAACTAGTAAAGAGCATGTGTTGGTGGACTCTGCACTCCCACCAAGCTGCTCATTTCTGCATAACTATATGCATCTGTGGGAGTGTGGGACCTCCAGGCTCTGCGCTGCCCCTCACAAATACAAGTACGGAGCCATACAGTGGCCATGTAGGGCAATGAACCAAGCCACTAATGTGCCAATATCTCAGCAGCTGTAGCAGCTACAAAAGCAATTCAAATGTCATTGTAATGATGACAGCGAGACCTCCACGCACGATGGGTGGACGAAACCTCTATTTGGCATAGTTTTTGAGTTAGAGGTGCCACGGTGGCCACAATTTAATGGATGTATGTAACTAGGGCATTTTTAGAATTCTTTCCACCCAATTTTTAACATGGTATTTTGAGGTTCCCACGTCATGAACAATGTCACTGCCATTTCATTAATCTGTCCCAAAAGATGAATTCATACAGCGAATGCACCATTCTGCACCACAGGTGCAAATTCATATTTTGGGCAGGATGTAAAAAATGACAGTTGTATAATGTTGATGAGGAGGTGTGGAAAAGGGTAATGTTAAAAACCAGGAGAGAAAATATGGAAAACTGGTGAATTTTGGAGCATGCATAGAAACTGTGCAATGCACACTTGTAACCTGGTCGTTTTTTGGAAATTTTAAACATTTTTCAACATGAGCTTTTTGTGAAATCCCTTAATGAACACTGGAACTGTCATTTTGGTACTCCATCCTGAAAGTTGATTTCACACAGTGACGTGCCATTCTGCGGCAGAGGTGCGCAAACACACTTCCGACAGGATGTGAGAATGACAGCTATACTGTTGATGAGGAGGTGTGAAAGAATGGCAATGTTGAAAATCTGGAGTGAAAATATAAAAAATTGGTGAAGTTACGAGCATGCATAGAAACTGCGCAATGCATGCTTGTAACACAGCCATTTTTGGAATTTGTTGCACCAAGTGTTTAACATTGGCTTCTTAGGATCTCCCCTCATCAAGACCATGATTGTAATTTCACTAATCAGTTCTGAAAGGTGATTATACGTCCTAAAAGTTGATTCCGTGCAGTGACCGTGAAATCACCATTCTGGATTGAGTAATGAGATGACAGTAGCATTGTCCAGGAGGTGGGGTCCAATACCACCCTATGGCTAACATGAGGTGATATTGGAGGCGGAGTTACATGGGTTGATATTGGAGGCGGAGCTTGCATGCTGACTATGTGGTAAAATAAGATGTTCTACACATGCAGTTGCTGGTTCAGGGAGCAATATACATCCCGTGGATGTGGGATTCAAACCTAGAACTATAAGATCTTTTTGTTTATAACTCAGTACTCTAACCTCTGCACTATTTTGCAGAAGCTATCAAAAGGCCACCTTTTTTTTTGTTAGTAATTGTTGGGGTCATAGTATAAGCAGTATAGCAAGTGAAAACAGGAAGGGCATGGTGAAACCTTGATAACAGTGACTGCATAATTCTTGAGTGTCCTTGATAAGGCACTATAGAAGTGCATTCATCTAGAGATCAAAGCCCTGACCTTTTGCTTGTAAAACCAAAACAAATCCAGTGCACCACCTGATAGCATGGTTAACTAGCTGGTCTCGTCTTTAAGAGCATGTAGTTCGGTAATAAGTGCATATAGCTTAATAAGTTTTAAGGGGAATGGGCTGCTTGCTGTTTGAAGAATGAGCACTGTATAATGACAGCAAAATATGCGAGTATTGCTCATTTATTATTTGAACATAATTCTGGGTAGCCTGGGTTCAAATATTAGCCAATGCACTGATTTGTTTTTATCTCTTCTGTTTCTCTGGGTTCCACTTAAGATGTGTATACTTTGTATTAGATCCACCTTGATTGCCTGCATTTTTTTAATCAATCCACTTCCCCATCTGCAGTGCATAAGCACTGCACATTAGACTGTGCCCAATCTTCATTCTATATATATAAAATTTTGATCTATTTCTTTCCTGGTGGCTGGAGATGGGTGCAGACCGGGGGTGGTGTCAGCACCCATCTCAAGCCACCCATCCAGCACCATACCCCACCATCAGACAGCTTGCACTCTTCCTCCATGGATTACCCCCGTGTCAGGGTGGCACAGTGAGGCACCCCACCAGCTGAACTCAAATCTACCAGGATCCAGTTTTGGGAGTGCCGTTCAAGGTCGTGGCCTGTGGTGGGTAGCTGCTTCATCCTGATCAGCTGGCAGGACCATTTTTCTCATTTGCACCCTTACATGTGAGGGATGTGAACAACACCAGTGGAGGGAGCGCACACACATCCACACAAGCTTCTTTGGGTGCCTACCCCATCTCAGCCCCTTCTTTGCAGCATCAGCGCACTGCCCCCCAGCCTCCATTAGGGGCCAGAAGCATGCTGACCACTGGCGTCCTCTCCCAGAGAGGGAGAGGGAGAGCAGTCCTGCAGATGCTTGATCCCTCTCCACCCCTGCCATCCTCCAGCTGCATATGCCCATTCCCAAACACAGGTCACTGGCATGGCATGAGGTAAGGTGTTCAGTTCCTCAGCCCTGAGCACCAGTGGGCCGGTCACAAGATTTATATATAATTGATATTCATTGCAAAAAACTTTGTTAATGCAGCAGTTAGGGTTAAACCGACAAAAGTGGGGAAATGAGATGTGAGAGTAGAGCCCCTCACTCCCCACTTCCCTATCCCCCATTCTCCACTGACCGACAGATGCCAGGGTATACTGCAGAATCACGAGGCCCAACTCTCACACCATTCCAAGTGTAAACAAGTTGACATGCTACAGTAAAAGAGAATGTAAAGAAAGTTAGGCCTCCCGACCCCCTGGGCACACCCCGCCATCTGTTGGTCTCTGGAGGACGGAGGATTTGGTGTTGGGGGGGATAGGGCTCTATCCTAATATCTCATTTCCTCACTTTTGTCAGTTTAACCATAGCTGATGCATTAACAAAGTTTTTTTGTAGTGAATTTCCTTACTTTTTGAAAAAGTGTAATATAACTAATAAAGAGCATGTGTTGGTGGACTCTGCACTCCCACCAAGCTACTCATTTCTGCATAACTATATGCATCTGTTGGAGTGTGGGTCCTCCGAGCTCTGCGCTGCCCCTCACAAATACAAGTACAGAGCTGTACAGCAGCCATTTAGGGCAAGGAACCAACCCACTAATGTGCCAATATCTCAGCAACTGTAGCAGCTACAAAAGCAATGCACATCTCATCGTAATGATGACAGCGAGACCTCCATGTGGGACGAGGTCGACAAAACCTCTATTTCACATAGTTGTCAAGATAGAGGTGCCATGGTGGCCACAATTCAATGGACAAATGTAACTCGGGCATTTTTAGAATTCTTTGCACCCAATTTTCAACATGGTATTTTGAGGTCCCCACATCATGAACAGTGTCACTGCCATTTCATCAAACTGACCCAAAAGTTGAATTCATACAGCGAATGCGCCATTCTGCACCACAGGTGCAGAATCATATTTTGGGCAGGATGTAAAAAATGACAGTTGTATAATGTTGATGAGGAGGTGTGGAAAAGGGTAATACTGAAAACCAGGAGAGAAAATATGGAAAAGTGGTGAACTGTGGAGCGTGCGTAGAAACTGTGCAATGCACACTCGTAACCTGATCATTTTTTGGAAATTTTAAAATATTTTCAACATGAGCTTTTTGTGAAATCCCTTAATGAACACTGGAACTGTAATTTTGGTACTCCACCCCGAAAGTTGATTTCACACAGTGACGTGCCATTCTGCGGCAGAGGTGCGAAATCACACTTCCAGCAGGATGAGAGAAATGACAGCTATACTGTTGATGAGGAGGTGTGAAAGAATGGCAATGTTGAAAATCTGGAGTGAAAATATTAAAATTGGTGAAGTTACGAGCATGCATAGAAACTGCACAATGCATGCTTGTAACATGGCCATTTTTGGAATTTGTTGCACCAAATGTTCAGCATTGGCTTCTTGGGATCTCTCCTCATCAAGACCATGATTGTAATTTCACTAATCAGTTCTGAAAGGTGATTTTTACATCCTAAAAGTTGATTCCATGTAGTGACCGTGAAATCACCATTCTGCATTGAGTAACGAGATGGCAGTAGCATTGTCCATGAGATGGGGTCCAATACCACCCTATGGCTAATGTGGGGTGATATTGGAAGCAGGGTTACATGGCTTGGTATTGGAGGCAGGGCTTACATGGGGTGATATTGGAGGCAGAGCTTACATTGGGTAATATTGGAGGAGGGACTTATATTGGGTGACATTGGAGGCAGTGCTTTCATGGGGTGAGATTGGAGGCAGGAATTAAATGGGTTGATATTGGAGGTGGAGCTTACATGGGGTGATATTGGAGGTGGGGCATACATGGGGTGATATTGGAGGTGGGGCTTGCATGCAGACTATGTGGCAAAATAATGATACTCTGACACATGCAGTTGCTGGTTCAAAGAGCATCATACAGTACATCTGGTGGTTGTGGGATTCAAACCTAGGACTATGGAATCTTTTGGTTCATAACACAGTACTTTAACCTCTGTGCTATTTTGCAGAACCTATCAAAAAGCTGCCTTTTTTTTTGTTAGTAATTGTTGGGGTCATAGTATATACAGTATAGCAAGTGAAAACAGGAAGGGCATGGTGAAACCACGATAACAGTAACTGCATAATTCTTGAGTGTTCTTGATAAGGCACTCACCTAGAGATCAAAGCTCTGACCTTTTGCTTGTAAAACGAAGACACATCCAGTGCACCACCTATTAGCATGGTTAACTAGCTGGTCTAGTGTTTAAGATCATGTAGTTTGGTAATAAGTGCATATAGCATAGTAAGTTTTAAGGGGAATGGGCTGCTTGCTGTTAGAATAAAGAGAACTGTATAATGACAGCAAAATATTTGAGTACTGCTCATTTATTATTTGAATAGAATTCTGGGTAGCCTGGGTTCAAATATTAGCCAATGCAATGATTTGTTTTCATCTCTTCTGTTTCTCTGGGTTCCACTAAAGATGCATATAATTTGTATTCGAGTCACCTTGATTGCCTGCATTTTTTTAATCAATCCACTTCCCCATCTGCAGTTTATCGGCACCACAAACTAGAGGGTGCCCATTCTTCAGTTTATATA
Organism: Neoceratodus forsteri; assembly: GCA_016271365.2. NCBI lineage: Eukaryota > Metazoa > Chordata > Ceratodontiformes > Ceratodontidae > Neoceratodus > Neoceratodus forsteri. The sequence continues at coordinate 1,682,133,536 of CM057450.1, read as the reverse complement.
TCTAGCTATCTATCTATATATATATATATATATATTATATATATATAGAGATAGATATATATATATCTATCTATCTATCTATATATATATATAGATAGATAGATATATATATATCTATCTATATATATATATAGATATATATTTATATATATATATATATATATATATATATATATATATATATATTTATATAACATTTTATCTATTTCTTCCCTGGTGACTGGAGATGGGTGCAGACCGGGGGAGGTGTCAGTGCCCATCTGAAGCCAACCATCCAGCACCATACCCCAAAATCAGGCAGCTTGCACTCTTCTGCCATGGATTGCACCCGATGGCGGGGTGACACAGTGAACAGCCCCACTAGCTCAACTCAACTTTTCCAGGATCCAGTTCAGGGAACGCTGTTCAAGGTCGAGGCCTACAGTGGGTGGCTGCTTCACCATGATTGACTGGCAGAACCATTTTTCTCATCTGCACCCCTTACGTGTGCTGGGTGTGCAATGACACCAGTGAAGGGAGCTCACACATATCCACACTAGCTCCTCTGGGAGCCTGCCCATCTTAGCCCCTTCTTTGCAGCATCAGCGCACTGCCCCCAACCTCCATTAGGGTCCAGAAACACACCAACCTCTGGAGTCCCCCCTCCCCGAGAGGGAGAGCAATCCTTAGGATGCTCGATCCCTCTCCACCCCCGACACCCTCCAGCTGCCCATGCCCATTCCCGAACACAGGTCACCATCATGGCGCAAGGTAAGGCATCCAGTGCCTCAGCCCTCAGCACCAGCCGGCCGGTCACAAGATTTATATATAATTGATATTCATTGCAAAAAACTTTGTTAATGCATCAGTTAGGGTTAAACTGACAAAAGTGGGGAAATGAGATGTGAGGGTAGAGTCCCTAACCACCCACTACCCCATTCCCCAATTCTCCACAGAACGACAAATACTGAGGTATGCCACAGGCTCGCAATGCCCAACTCTCACTCATTCCATGTGTAAACAGGTTAACATACTACAGCAAAAGAGCATGGGGTGAGAGTTAGGCATCCCAACCCCATGGGCACATCCTGCCATCTGTCGGTCTGTGTACAAGACATTGGTTAGGCCCCATCTGGAGTACTGCGTGCAGTATTGGAGGCCACACCTTCACAAGGACATTAACCAAATTGAGGCAGTCCAGAGAAGGGCAACCAAAATGGTGCAGGGACTGCATCAGAAGACATATGAGGACAGATTAACGGAGCTCAATATGTTATACCCTTGAGCAAAGGAGGAGAGGGTGATATGATCGAGACATTTAAACACCTTAAGGGCATAAACAAGGTGAAAGAGTCTAACATGTTTAAATATAAGAAAAATAGCAGGACAAGAGGACTACGCATGAGATTAGAGGAGGCCGATTAGGGGAATGTGAGGAAATTCTTTTTCACAGAAAGGGTGGTAGATGCATGGAATGGCTTACCACAAGAAGTGGTGGCTATGAATACAGTGCAGGGCTTCAAACAGGCATGGGATAGGCACAAGGGAGCAATACAAATGACTATGAATAGATAGGCCACTGACAGAGCAAAGGCCGATGGCACATTTATAAGGTAGAAAAAGAAATGGGCAGACTGGATGGGCCTTGCGGTCCTTATCTGCAAATCAACCTATGTTTCTATGTTTCTATGTGGAGGATGGGGGATGGGGTGTTGGGGCTATGGGGCTCTATCCTAATATCACATTTCCTCACTTTTGTCAGTTTAACCCTTGCTGATGCATTAACTTTTTTTCGTAATGAATTTCCTTACTTTTGGAAAAAGTGTAATATAACTAGTAAAGAGCATGTGTTGGTGGACTCTGTGCTCCCACCAAGCTGCTCACTTCTGCATGACTATATGCATCTGTGGTAGTGTGTGCCCTCCGGGTGCTGTGCTGCCCCTCACGAATACAAGTAAGGAGCCATACAGGAGCCATATAGGGCAAGGAACTGGCCACTAACCTGCCAATATCTCAGCAACAGTAGCATACGAACATACGAAATTTCCCAGCAGATAAAGGCCTAGAGGTCTATCAAGTCTGCTCGAATGTGCAACTAGCATCCCTTATTCTGCAGCTGCCCCTCCCTTCCACCCTTCCCCTTCATTAACCCTCCCCCTTGTCCTGTCCCATCCTCGTTTGAAGGAGCCCACTGTTCTACTGCATACCACTTCAGCAGGTAACGCATTCCACCCAGCCACCACCCTCTCTGTAAAAAAGTGTCTCCTCATCTCACTCCTGAACCTTCTCACTCCAGTCTCATATCATGGCCCCTGGTGGCCCTCCCCTCCCTTACTTTGAACAGCCCCTCTGTACCCATCTTGTTTATTCCTTTCATGTATTTAAAGGTTTCAATCATATCACCCCTGTCTCTCCTCTCCTCCAGTGAGTACATGTTCAACTCCTTCAACCTCCTCTCGTATGATAAGTCCCCCAGCCCCTCTTGGCTTCTTCAGACTTCCCCTCATCAAGACCAGGATTGTAATTTTGTTAATCAGTTCTGAAAGGTGATTTTACATCTCAAAAATTGATTCCATGCAGCGACCATGAAATCACCATTCTGGATTGAGTATCGCGATGACAGTAGCATTGTTCATGAGGTGGAGTCCAATACCACCCTATGGATAACATGGGGTGATATTGGAGGTGGGGTTACATGGGTTGATATTGGAGGAGGGGCTTATATGTGGTGATATTGGAGACGGGGCTTATATTGGGAGATATTGGAGGCAGGGCTTATATGGGTTGATATTGGAGGTGAGGCTCTCATCTAGTGATACTGGAGGTGGGGCTTACATTGGGTGATATTGGAGGCAGGGCTTACATGGGGTGAGATTGGAAGCAGGGCTTACATGGGGTGAGATTGGAGGCGAGACTTACATGGGTTGATATTGGAGGCGGGGCTTACATGGGTTATATTGGAGGCAGGGCTTATATGGGTTGATATTGGAGGTGAGGCTCTCATGTGCTGATATTGGAGGTGGGACTTACATTGGGTGATATTGGAGGCAGGGCTTACATGGAGTGAGATTGGAGGCGAAGCTTACATGGGGTGATAGTGGAGGCGGGGCTTGCATGCTGACTGTGTGGCAAAATCAGATCCTCTGATACATGCAGGTTCAGGATGTAATGTACATCTGGTGGTTGTGGGATTCAGACCTAGGACTATGAGGTCTTTTGGTTCGTAACTCAGTGCTTTAACCTTTACGCTGTTTTGCAGATCCTATCAAGAGGCCACCTTTTTTTTTGTTAGTAATTGTTGGGGTCGTAGTATGAACAGTATAGCAAGTGAAAACAAGAAGGGCATGGAGAAACCATGATAATAGTGACTGCATTATTCATGAGTGTCCTTGATAAGGCAGGATAGAAGTGTACTCATCTAGAGATCAAAGTCCTGATCTTTTGCTTGTAAAGCCAAGACACATCCAGAGCACCACCTGAGAACATGGTTAACTAGCAGGTTTAGTCTTTAAGAGGATGCAGTTAGGTAATAAGTGTATATAGCATAGTAAGTTTTAAGGGGAATGGGCTGCTTGCTGTTAGAAGCTTGAGTATTATGGCAGCACAGTGTTTGAGTATTGCTCATTTATTATTTGAACAGCATTCTGGGTAGTCTGGGTTCAAATCTTAGCCAATGCATTGATTTGTTTTTGTCTATTCTGTTTCTCTGGGTTCCACTAAAGATGTGTATACTTTAAATTATAGACACCTTGATTGCCTGCATTTTCCTAATCAACTTCCCCATTTGCAGTTTATTGGCACCACAAACTTGAGGGTGCCCAATCTTCCTATAGATATATATATATATATATCTATATATCTATCTATCTATCTATATATATATATATATATATATATATATATATATATAAAAACATTTTGATCTATTTCTTCCTGGTGGCTGGAGATCGGTGCAGACTGGGGGCAGAGTCAGCACCCATCTCCAGCCACCCATCCAGCAGCGAACCCTGACATCAGGCAGCTTCCACTCTTCCCCCATGGATTACCCCACATGGTGGGGTGGCACGGTGAGGCGCCCTGCTAGCTCAACTCAACTCTACCATTATCCAGTTTGGGGAGTGCCGTTCAGGGTCGAGGCCTGTGGCAGGTGGCTGCTTCATCTAGATCAACTGGCAGGACCATTTTTCTCATTTGCACCCCTTACCTGTGAGGGGTGTGCAATGACACCAGTGGAGGAAGCACACACTCATCCACAGAAGCTCCTCTGGGTGCCTGCCCCATCTCAACCCCTTCTTTGCAGCATCTGTGCACTGCCCCCAGCCTCCATTAAGGGCCAGAAGCATGCCGACCACTGGAGTTCCCCCTCCCGGAGAGGGAGAGCAGTCCCTTAGATGCTCAATCCCTCTCCACCCCTGCCATCCTCCGACTGCCCATGCCCATGCCCAAACATGGGTCACCGGTGTGGTGTGAGGTAAGGCGTCCAGTGCCTCAGCCCTCAGCACCACCTGGCCAGTCACATGATTTATATATAATTGATATTCATTGCAAAAAAAAGTTGTTAATGCATCAGTTATGATTAAACCAGCAAAAGTAGGAAAATAAGATGTGAGGGTAGTGTCTGTAACCACCCATTACCCCATTCTCCACAGACTGACAGATGCCGAGGTATGCCACAGGATCGCAATGCCCAACTCTCATTCATTCCATGTGTAAACAGGTTAACATGCTACAGCAAAAGAGCATGGGGTGAGAATTAGGCCTCCCGGCCCCCTGGGCACATCCCCCCATCTGTCAGTCTGTGGAGGAAGGTGGATGGGGTGTTGGGGGGATGGAGCTCTATACTAATACCGCATTTCCTCACTTTTGTCAGTTTAACCATAGCTGATGCACTAACATTTTTTTTTTAATGAATTTCCTTACTTTTTGAAAAAGTGTAATATAACTAGTAAAGAGCATGTGTTGGTGGACTCTGTGCTCCCACCATGCTGCTCACTTCTGCATAACTATATGCATCTGTGGGAGTGTGGACCCTCTGGATCCTGTGCTGCCCCTCACAAATACAAGTACGGAGCTGTACAGGAGCCATATAGGGCAAGGAACTGTGCCACTAACCTGCCAATATCTCAGTAACTGTAGCAGCTACAAAAGCAATGCACATCTCATTGTAATGATGACAGCAAGACCTCCACGCGCGACGGGTCGACGAAACCTCTATTTTGCATAGTTTTCGAGTTAGAGGCACCTTCATGGCCACAATTCAATAGACGTATGTATCTCAGGCATTTTTAGAATTCTTTCCACCAAATTTTCAACATGGTATTTTCAGGACCCCACATATGAACAATGTCACTGCAATTTCATTAATCTGCCCCAAAAGTTGAGTTTATACAGCAAATGTGCCATTCTGCGCCACAGGTGCAAAATCATGTTTTGAGCAGGATGTAAAAAATGACAGCTCTATAATGTTGATGAGGAAGTGTGGAAAAGGGTAATGTTGAAAACGAGGGAAATTATGAAAAGCTGGCAAAGTTATGAGCGTGCGTAGAAACTGTGTAACCCACGCTCATAACTTGGTAGTTTTGGGGAATTTTTTAACCAAATTTTCAGCATGAGCTTTTTGGGAAATCCCTTCATGAACACTGCCACTGTCATTTTGTTAATCCATCCCAAAAGCTGATTTCACACAGTGACATGCCATTCTGAGGCAGAGGTGTGAAAACACACTTCCAGCAGGACGTGAGAAATGACAGCTATACTGTTCATGAGAAGGTGTGAAAAATGGCAGTGTTGAAAATCTGGATTGAAAATATTAAAAATTGGCTAAGTTACGAGCATGCGTAGGAACTGTGCAATGCATGCTAGTAACACGCCCATTTTTGGAATTTTTTGCACCAAAAGTTCAACATTGCATTCTTGTGACGTCCCATCATCAAGACCAGGATTATAATGTCATTAATCGGTTCTCAAAGGTGATTTTACGTCCCAAAATTGATCCCATGCAGCGACCGTAAAATCACCATTCTGGAATGAGCAACGAGATGACAGCAGCATTGTTTTTTGTTTTTTTGAATTTATTTCCCTCCAGTCCTGGCCTTCCCTCAAGCATCCTGATCCTTGTCCTTCCCAGCCTGAAGCCTCTCTGATCTGAACCTCCTCTCTCCCCCCCTCTCCACAGCCAGCACCCCCAGTTTAACCTGCCTAGGGTAGGTCACCTTGTCCTCTTTGGCACGCTTACTAGTCAGACTCTGGCCACAAGGTAGGCCCTTTTGGAGGAGGACCTGGAAGACAGTCACAGCAGGCCCGGCAAGGGGCATGGGGGATAGGTGCCATCACCTCTCCATTGCAATGTTATTTTTCCCTGTTCTGTGTGGTACTTCCCCCCTCCCTTGTGTGGTGCACGTCGATGCCCCTGGTGCATGGCAAACCTGCCAGCATTGACCACGCTAGAGTACATGCGTGTCTTGGTTGCTGTAGTGCCTCCGGCCTCCACCGGGGACACTAGCACATGGGACATCCCTCACCTTCTACCTGGTGAGGAGAGCACTATAAGGGCACTCATCCTCAACCCTTCCCCAGCCATCCTCTGGCGGCCTGAGCTTGCTCTTGAACCTGGGTCACTGGTGTGGTGTGAGGTGTGGCATCCAGCGCCTCAACCCTTAGCGTCACCGGGCTAGCCCAACAGTAACATTGTTCATGAGGTGGGGTCCAATACTACCCTATGGCTAACATGGAGTGATATTGGAGACGGGGTTACATGGGTTGATATTGGAGGCGTGGCTTACATGTGGTGATATTGGAGGTGGAGTTTACATTGGGTGATATTGGAGGTGGGGCTTATACTGGGAGATATTGAAGACAGTGCTTACATGGGGTGAGATTGGAGGCAGGAATTACATGGGTTGATATTGGAGGTGGGGCTTACATGGGTTGACATTGGAGGCAGGGCTTACATGTGGTGAAATTGGAGGTGGGGCTTACATTGGGTGATATTGGATGCAGGGCTTACATGGGGTGAGATTGGAGGCAGGACTTACATGGGTTGATATTGGAGGTGGGGCTTACATGGGTTATGTTGGAGGCGGGGCTTACATGGCGTGAGATTGGAGGTGGAGCTTACATGGGGTGATATTGGAGGCAGGAATTACATGGGTTGATGTTGGAGGTGGGGCTTACATGGGTTGATATTGGAGGCAGGGCTTACATGTGGTGAAATTGGAGGTGGGGCTTACATTGGGTGAGATTGGAGGCAGGAATTACATGGGTTGATATTGGAGGTGGGGCTTACATGGGTTGATATTGGAGGCAGGGCTTACATGTGGTGAAATTGGAGGTGGGGCTTACATTGGGTGATATTGGAGGCAGGGCTTACATGGGTTGATATTGGAGGTGGAGCTTACATGGGGTGATATTGGAGGTGGGGCTTGCATGCTGACTATGTGGCAAAATAAGATGCTCTGACACATGCAGTTGCTGATTCAGGGAGCATTGTACATCTGGTGGATGTGGGATTCAAACCTAGGATTATGAGGTCTTTTGGGTCATATCTCAGTGCTTTAACCTCTGCACTATTTTGCAGACCCTATCAAGAGGCCACTTTATTCTTTTTTCTTTTTTTTTTCAGTAATTGTTGGGGTTGTAGTATAAACAGTATAGCAAGTGAAAACAGGAAGGGCATGGTGAAACCATGATAATAGTAACTGCATAATTCTTGAGTGTCCTTGATAAGGCAGTAAAGAAGTACACTCATCTAGAGATCAAAGCCCTGACCTTTTGCTTGTAAAGCCAAGACACATCCAGTACACCACCTGAGAGCATGGTTAACTAGCTGGTCTAATCTTTAAGAGCATGTAGTTCGGTAATAAGTGCATATAGCATAGTATGTTTTAAGGGGAATAGGCTGCTTGATGTTTGAAGCATGAGTATAATGAGAGCACAATATTTGAGTATTGCTCATTTATTATTTGAACAGAATTATGGGTAGCCTAGGTTCAAATCTTAGCCAATGCACTGATTTGTTTTTATCTCTTCTGTTTCTCTGGGTTCCACTAAAGATGCGTATACTTTGTATTAGAGTCACCTTGATTGCCTGCATTTTTTTAATCAATCCACTTCCCCATCTGCAGTTTTTCAGCACCACGCACTAGAGGGTGCCCAATCTTCATGTTATAGATAGATAGATAGATAGATAGATAGATAGATAGATAGATAGATAGATAGACAGATAGATAGATAGATAGATATATATATAATAGTGGCACGGTAGTGCCACTACAGTTAGCGTTGAGTACCCCAATTAAGGTTAAAATATGACATTTTTGCAGCTTAATAACTTTGCCACCATACAACAGATTTTCCTGAAGTTTGGCAGGCACAGAGCCATGCCTTAGATCTCAGAATCTTCCAAGTTTCGTACCAGTCGGATATACGGCTGTGGAGTTATTCAGCGACATTCTGTAGTGCATTTACGTTTTTTTGCACATTCTGGGCCAAATATTCAAAACTTTGCCCCGGGGCAAAATTAGCACTGCTCGGTGGGCAAACTTAGCCCGGCACAGAGCAAGCTATATTCAAAAGGAATAGCCCAGGGCAAACAGCTTCCGAATATAGCATGGTAATGAGGCCAGTCTGGCAGTGCACGATGATAGCTGCAGGCTACATGTAAACAGTACAGCATAGCATAGCATATTGTACCCCAGGGGACAGGACAGCATAGGCACAGGTGGTGGTGGTGCTGCATGCAACTGTCACACTGTAGGGCATGCTACAGTGCACAGCAGAAACTACAGTAGCAAGGGGGCCAGTAGTGTGTGGACACAGCAATGCCTATGGTGTGTAGGGCAGTGATGATGACTGCACTATACACAGTGAGAGGCCCAACCTGTGGATGTTTACTGACACTGGACATTACTGTTATGCTGTTGTGTGACCCACAGATGCTGCACCTGTGGCATGGATGCTCACAGTGACATGTACATTTCTGGCTTTGTGTGCCATGGCAGTTGTACAGCTGTGAGGTATGTGGCCGGGGGGGCCATATATTATCCGAAAGGCACACTGGTGTTGGGGTATTCCCAATACTGGCCCATGTACACTGCATGATGTGTCCCAGCCTTGTGGCCACACCTGGTCTGTAGCACAGCCTCGCCACCCATACATGCTCCCTCAACATCCTCCATGCCCACAGTGCTGCATGTGTGTGCTGGCATCTGTTGGTGTCCACGGAAGTGCGGTCCGCAGGTGTGTGCTGTATGGCCACACTGCCATGCTGTCCACTGGTGGCAGGGTCACCACTTACTGCCTGGCATGGCTGGGACTGGTGGCAGATGATGGCATCATTGTGATGCCATCAGTTAGCAGCATGCCTCATCTATGTTTGGCTTTATCTATGTGTCATATTTATTTGTTAGGGTCACACAAACCTGCGCTAAACCTGTGCAAACACTGCGCAAAGCCATAGTGTCGTGCAAAGCTGATTGCCCAGGATTAAGACAAGCTTCTCCTGGGCGGTAATGTGCACCGCGCTAAGTGTCACGCTAGGTCGCGCAAAACCACTTAGCGCGGCGCTAGTCACTGAATATAGCATTGCGCCTGTATTCATGTCAGTTTGCGCCTTGCATACATTATAATTTTGCCCGGCGCTAATGCAGTTTGCCCGTGCTATTTGGCCTTTTGAATATAGCAGACCCGCGCTAATCCCGCGCTAAACCTGCACAAACGTTTTTTGGCCGGCGCAAAGTTTTGAATATCTGGCCCTCTTTGTTCTGCCTATAGGTTGCACAGTTTGCGTGATTGGTCCAAAACCTTCAGAGAACATGCAGCCAGGGTCCCTAATGTGCCTTTCGAAGATTTCTTCAAAAAATATCAAACGGTTTAAAAGTTATTCAAAAAACAAGTTTCCCTTTATAGTCAATGGGAAAAGTTAAAAAGTTCGACAGTGTAGTAAGTGCAGTTTTTAGTGTCACAAATTACCCCTGTAGTGTCGTGAGTCAGCCATTTTCTTTTTCAGTTAGTGGTCACAGAAATGTTTGGCATTAAAATTTGGGACCCTCTAGGGACACAATTCTTTTTGTGTTCACCTAGTCAAGCCCTGAGGATGCTAGTCATGTCTTTTTTGGGGGTTAAACATCCCAGAAATATGTTTTTGAAATTTGTGTAAACTGTAGTGTCCCAAAGTAGTGTCGCACCTGAGACACTTTAATGATTTTTTTTGTGAAAGTGTCGTGATTTGCGACACTAGTTTGCGACACCATGCCCAAAATAACAGAAATTCTTTGCCACCCTGCTGCAAAAGAATGGTTTGGTCTTTTGGGCTGACATTTGGAGAGAAGAAAGCCAACATCCCATAGATGTGCCTTTTTGTGGTTTGGTGACAAAATATTACAGGGATGCAAAGTTACAGTACTCTGAAGTTGACACTTTTTCCCAAAGACTAACATTACGGCGTCAGCTGCGCCTTTCGGGGCCTGTATCTTGGAAATATGGACTTTTCATTGGAAAATGCTTAGCCCCCCCATCCCACTAGGGCGCTAAGTTCAAAGCTAGCCAGGAAAGTCATAATTTATATGACATTTTATTTTTTTTCTACATCGTACGGTTCCTGAGATATAAGCAGTTTAGTATTCCAAGTGCTAATTTTCTGCTCCATGGCCCATTATTATGCATACATTCTTTGTACTCACTGTGTTTCTCTATCCAGCTGTTGGGCAAAAACAGGGTGTGCCCTTCCGTTACTGTTACAGTTAGCATTCCCACTTGAGTTTCCGTACCCGTTTGCATTACTGTTCCCTTGTACGACACTGTGTGCATTTCATTTTGTGTTTCTGTTTGTGCTTGCATTTGTGTTACTGTTACCATAGGTGTTTCCATTACTGTTTCTGTGTGCATTTCATTTTGCATCACCGTGTGCATTACCATTTGCATTTACATACGCGCTTCCATTTGCATTTGTATTTTCTTTGGCATTATCGTTGGTGTTACCATTACCATTTGCGTTTCCAATTGCGGTACCGTGACAGTGCACATTACGGTTTGCATTTCCATACCAGATTGTGTTTGCATTTCTGTTTCCATTACTGTTTGCATTTTTATTACCATTTGCATTATCGTTAATGTTTGCGTCAGTATGCAGATTAGCATTTGCACTTGCATTTGTGTTACTGTTGCCATTTGCATTTGCGTTTGTGTTTGTCTTTCCTTTGGCGTCATCTTTGCTGTTACCATTACCATTTGCATTTCCAATTGCGTTACCATGACTGTGCGCGTTATGGTTTGCATTTCCATACTCGCCTGTGTTTCCATTTGTCTTTCCTTTGCTGCCATCATTGCTGTTACCGTTAGCATTTGTGTTTCAAATTGCAGTACCATGACTGTGTGCGTTACCATTTGTGTTTCTGTACACAGTTCCATTTGCATTTCAGTTTGTCTTACTGTTCGCGTTGGCATCATCATTGCTGTTACTGTAACTGTTAGCATTTTCAATTGCGTTACCATTAATGTTTGCATCTTTGTCACCATTTGCATTTCTGTTGCCCTTAGTGTTTGCATTTTTTGTTGTGTTTCCATTGTTGATTGCATTACTATTTCCTTCTGCTGCGCCGTTGCCTAAACTGTTTGCATTTGTGTTACCATTTGCATTTTTCTTACTGTTTGCATGTCTATTGGTGTTAGCATTTACGTTACTGTTTTCATTAGCGTTTGCATTTCTGTTGTGGTTAGCATTACCATTTGTGTTACCATTTCTGTTTTCATGAACGTTTGCACTTGCGTTTCTCTTACTGTTTGCATTACCATTTACGTTTGCGTCACCTTGTGCGTTACCATTTGCACTTGCATTTTCATTACCGCTGGCATTAGTATGTGACAAAAAAATCAAACGGTGGTTAGGCCCCATGCTCCCACCACCACATTCATTCACTATTTATAGTGCTCATTCTCAAAAAGAAGGGAAATTCATGGCAAAAAAACTTCATTTAATGCATCAGTTAGGGTTGTTCCACAGTGACAAAAGTGAAGAAATTCAGTGTTAGGGTTGCCACCCCTTGCACCCCAAGCCCACCCCATCCCCACCAACAGGCATCAGGGTGTGCATTGGGGTCATCGATCCTAACTCTCACCCCATTCTCCTATACTGCACACCTCAGCTTGTTTACACATGGGATGGGGTGAGTGCTAGGACCGATGAACCCAGCACACTCGATGCCTGTTGGTGGTGATGGGTGGGCTTGGGTGCAGGGTGGCAACCCTAACACCATTCCTCACTTTGTAGCTGTGGAATAACCTAACTGATGCATTAACAAGTTTTTTGCCATGAATACTATATATATATCTATATATAAATATACATTTTTTGTCATCAATGCATCAGTTAAGGTTGTTACTAAAGCAACAAAAGTAGGAAATGTGGCATTAGGGTTTCCAACTCTAACATGCCATCCCCACCCTGCAGACTCTGACAGAAATTGGGAGGGTGCCTTGGGGTCATCAACCGTAATGCTCACTCCATTCCATAAGTAAATAAGCTGAGATGGGTACGGGTATAGGAGTAGGGGGTGAGCATTATGGTTGATGAACCCAAGGCACCCTCCTGATGCCTGTCAGTGTCTGCATGGTGGGGGAGGGGTTTTAGGGTTGGAAACCCTAATGCAGTATTTCTCTACTTTTGTCGATTTATCAACAACCCTAACTGATGCATTAATTAAGTTTTTTGCAATGAATTTCCTTACTTTTTCAGATAGTATAATCATATCCATACTTGTCTGTGGACGTATAGGCCCCAGAGGGTCCTGCGCTCCTATCTCTTCACAGCTGTGTATATGTATGAAGCTGTGGGCCATGCACTACCATTTATAGGATGACAGTGACCAAATTGTAAGCATAGCCATCTTATTTCCCCACCTCATGTATCCCAGTACAGCAAATTTTCATATCCATGCACACACACATGTTATTCTGCACAACTGCAACACCATTGTGTGCCACAGGTGAAAAGACACAATCTGGGCAGGACTGGAAAAATGACAGCTGTGACATACATCAGGCCGGGTAATAAGATGGCTATGGTGAAAATCTGGGATCAAAATATTTCACATTTCTGAAGTTACTAGCAGGTGTAGTAAGATTGCAACAAATGGTCATAAAATTAACATTTTTTCATATTTTGACCCAAATTTTGAGCATAGTCTTCTTATAACCACACCTAATAAACCCCATAGGTGAAAATGTTATAATCCATGCCAAAACACCATTCCATGCCACAGGTGCAAAAACAAGTTTCAGGTGGGATGTGAAAAATGACAGCTGTACTGTTCATGAGGTGGTGTGAAAAAAATGGCTATGTTGAAAATTTGGAGTCAAAATATTAAAAATTACCAAAGCTATGCGGGTGCACAGAAGCATTTCAATGAATGCTCATAACTCGGCCATTTTTAGGAATTTTTTTTGTCACCAAATTTGCAATGTGGGCTTTTTGGGACCCCACCTCATGAACCCTGGCATTGTCATTTTGTTAATTGGACCCAAAAGTCGACTTTGTGCAGCAACCATGAAATCACCTTATGGGCCAGATTAATGAAATGACAGTGGCAGTGTTCATGACGTGGGGTCCCAAAAAGCCCACATTAAAAATCTGGTGAAAAAATACCTAAAAATGGCAAAGTTGTAAACATAACTTCAAAATCCCATTGAAATACATTATACAGCATGAACCTTGATTCCTTAGCTTGTGGTTTGGCTTTGAAGAGTGCAGATGTGTCCTGGTCCACAGAAGATGACAGCATAAGATTTCAGAGGTAAGTATAGGGTAAGGGGGTGGGTGCTCAGTAGGAGGGTTGGGATGGGGGATGGGATGGTGGGGATGACGAGGGACCATTTTCTTTATTTCAGGTTAAACAAAATAAAAAATGATGGGGGACAGTTTTCTTCTTTACAGATAAAAACAAAATATACATTTTGGGACACTGGAAGTGGGCTCCCCAGTGCCCCACTCTGCTAGGGTGGTGGTCTTCTACTGCCAATATGGGGATTGGGCCCCCAATTTTGGAAACTTATAAGACAAGGGACTGCAGGGAGCAGACATCTGACACTGGGGGTGGGCATCCCAGTGTCAGAGTATTTTGATAAAATAAATAAAAAGATATCTATGACAATCAGAGGGGGTTGCCACTAGACACCAGGAAAAGGTAAGGGGGGTGCCACCAGACAGCAGGGATAGGGGACAATGATCCGTGGGTGGTGGGTGCCACTAGACACCTGGAAAAAGGGTGGCTCAAAGATAATCCTGCAGCCAGAAGCACAAGTTCAAACTGCAGCTACAGAAATTAAGAAAATCTTGCTATTCTCATACAGAGAATGCAGGGGAAGTGCTCCTTTTTCTAAACTTGGCACCAAAGATTTCAGGTGCCCAGGAAAGGTGTTTCTTGCCTCCCAAAAAACAAACAAACATCAGAATGTTGCTAAACAGGTCCTGTTTAGCTAGGTTCTATGTTTATTTTTTAAAATTCATTCATTTTTATGTGTTTTCCATATTTTTATTCTCTCGCTAACTAGAAAACAGATGACAACAGAGCTCTGCTAAAATACACTAGGCTCCTTGCAACACTGTGGCCCTGTATGCAAAACATACAGCAGCTCCTATGAAAACAGACCACACTATGTGACCCTCCATGCAAAAATACAACTGCTCCTGCAAAAAAAAAAAGTATTTTCTTGCAGAACATCTATCTTTTCTCATAGGAAATAATGGGAAATTTTGAAATTTAATAACTTTTAAACAAATTAATATTTTTTCATCAAACCTTCAAAAAGCTCACCTGTTAGGCAAATGCTTTCTTCCTTGAAAATTTAAGACCACAACCTAAAACAGTTTCTGAGATACAGGTAGATGAAAACAGCAAAACAGATGCCAATTTAGGGATTTGTGACAGTCTGTATCTCAGAAACTGCACAATGGAGTCTCATAGAGTTTGCCACCTCGAGATGGTTACCCATAAAGATTATGCTTGCCAAAATTTGTGCAAATCCGTTGAATAGTTCCAAAGTTATTAAGGTTCAAACATTTGGCATTATCACAGAAGTTTGCACTCAACCCTAACTATACTGGTGCTACCATGCCAGTATAATATTACATAGCTCCGATGAGGTCATCATTGTCAAGGGCCTCATGACCATAGTTGGTGTATTTCAACAGTGCAGTGTGTGTGCTGTGGAGCTTCCGGAAACCATACTGCTGTACAAACTGGGCATTATATTTTGTGAGGTATATGATAAGTTAGAGACTTTTCTCTCAAGGGCCTTGCATAAGGTGAGAGAGTAGAAATGGGTATGTATTTGACAAGGTTAGTGCGATCTCTGCTTTTGAAAACTGGTGTAACCAGTACAGATTTGCACTTCTTGGGGAACTGCGAGTAGCACAGGGAAAAGTTCAACATTTTAGAGATCAAGTGGGGAAAGGTCCTGTACTGTCAGGGCAAGGCGTTTCATATCAATCAAATCACTCCCAGACCTAGTTTTGCTAAGTGCCCTACAGATGCATTTTGAGGTATCTTTAATTGAAGCAGCATTTAAATACAATTTGGGGTGCCGTGGTTCAGAGCCCACCATCTGGGAGGCTTCATTACTGGGTTCCCTGCAGGGGGGTCTGGACAAACTCAGTGGGGATGGTGGAACTGAGGTCAATAAAGGCTGTGTTGAAGTAATTGGCAATTTCAGCGGGAGCAAAGACCTCCTGATCCTCACCATGAGCATCTGAGTAGTGGTTTTACCTCCCTTGCCAAGGAGCTCCTAGTTGTTGTTCCAGAATCTTTTGTCATTGCTCAAATTCTGGTTCTGCAAGACCTTATAGGAGTCAGATTTGGCCTTTGTTATCACACTAGTGCACTTACTGTAGGCTTCCTTGTGTCTTTGCAAGTGGACAGGGGATACCGCAAAAAATAAGAGCACCAACCACTGAGGTAAAAAAACAAAATTTATTACCTCAAGTTGTAAAGAATCTTTTTACTTATAAACATTCCCAAAGCTCCCTAAGGAAGTGTGCAGGCACAAAACCAGTCAGGCCACAGGGGGAGTGTTTTCACTTTGGGAATGTTTATATGTAAAAAGATTCTTTACAACTTGCAGCAATAAATTTTGGTTATTTATCTCGGTGGTCGGTACTCTTATTTTTTGCAGCATGCATATTTAACTGTAATGTAGCATGACGTGTATAGACTTGTGCAGCTTCCTTTGCTTTGGAGGTGGACAGGGGACCCTGTTTCCCAGGCAAGTGCCCACATATTGTCCCTGTCCCCTATCAAAATAAGAGACTGCACCTCTGAGTAAGGAACATTTAAGTCAACTTTATAATTTACCCAGAAATCCTCATTGATTTATGTAAAACATTGACAACTCCCTTGCACGACATCATTATGGGGGCATGGCCACACAGAGAAAACTGGAGAGCAGCTACATACAAAGCAGTGATTTTTTTTTTCTGTTTAAAGTTTTTATTGATTTTTATATTTAGACATGAAACATAAAAACAGTCTTTATACAATGAGCTAAACAAATCCAGAATCCTGATTGTCTGAAAGCCAGTCTCTGCTGTGTCCTTATCAGCATGTATCCTGCCAACTGGCACTAACTGTCCCAACCTAAGCAGCACGACACTAAACTATCAGTGTGCCCAGCATCCTATTCTCAAAACAACTAGCTGCAGCTCTGTGGCCCATTCAATACCCCCCAACCAACAGATACACACAAACGTTGACCGGCAAGCAACTCACTCGTAAACCTGTTACTTGTCATAAAGCTGACTGCAGTCTAAACCTGAAAGTAACTGACTCACTGAAGTAAACCTGGCACAGAAGGAAGCCGATTGGGATCTGAAAATGCAATTCAGCCGCTAAGTAAGCTCACCCACCTACTCATTCACTAATACCTCCATGGTAATTCTTGGCAAAAAACAGTGATAACTCAATATATATCCAAGCAGCATAAAGCCAAAACAGCCATTTGAAAAAGACAGCAAACCACATATTTATCCCAAGGGGAAAAAAAGCAGAAAAACGCAAGCGGCTTACTACGGTGGCTCCTGAAGAACATGCTCCTTCCTGAACCACCAGTGTCACTGCTCAAAGGCCCAGGGTGCTTCAGATTAAACATTTTTTTTTAAACTCTTGCTTCAACAACACACAAAGTAAACAGTTACTGTTAACTGTCACTCCAATCGGCAATCAGCTTCATAATGTCAGCGAGCAGTACAGCTCCATACCTTTCTTACAGACCAGCTTTCATTGCTGTTAACATCAATTTAAAAATAAATAAATAAATAAAATAAACCCTCTCTATCTTTGCTGGTCATGGTGGTTGGGGAGGGCTTTATTGAAGTCAAATACTGTATACCCTACTGTATAGAACATTTCATATAGGGACTACTTTATCCCTCCAACTAAAAAAAAAAATGTTTCTATCACTTTTTCCATTTTAACAGATACTTTTTCCTTTTTTTAATTTTCATTCTCTACTTCAGTGCCAATTTTATATGTGCAATAACAGACTCTGAGGTGTAGGTTATCTCCTGATAAGAGCACACCCGGGTGCATAATGCACTCAGCGAAAGCGCTTCATGCCTCATAACGCACCTGGGCATGCTCTTATCAGGAGATAACCCACACCTCATCATGTGTTATTGCTTGCTTAAAGCAGACAGTAATTTGTGTACAGTAAATGGTTACGTTAGGCATCCAAGACATATTTAGCCCTTGCATCAATGGTACATTGTTCAGAAACTTAGGCGTACATGAAATCTTAAAAGGTGAATCTACCAGGAATAAGTTAAAGACCCCTCTAATAGGAGGTACTAGCAGAGCCTAGCTTTTCTACGTACAGCTGGAGGTGATCTCTTGTAGCCTGTAACAGAACAGATAAGATACTACAGAGAACCAGGTAATATATAATGCTATATATGAGAACATTAAACAGTATCTGGGTAGTTCAGAACAAGTAGTGTTATAAACAGCTAATTGATCTGACTATGAGAGACCAAAGTAAAGCAGGGGAGAATTACATCTTGAAAACAGTTTGGATGCTGGCGACCTCATCCAGTCCCTGCCCCCAGGTGTAGATATGTGAGGAATGGATCCCAACACCTGTGATATTTTGGTACCTTATTGGCAATGATACTTGATAAGTGATCCAGAGATTCTAGTTGTGTAGAGAAGTTAAGAAGTTCAGGTATGGTGGGAATGTCAGGTGTTCTCCATCTGCATAGAATTAGCCTTTTAGTCTGTATACTCAGGAGGGCAAGCCATCTCTTTTGATGTGGAGCTAATTTTGGAATTTGTGGGGAAACACCCAGTACCCAAAGCCCAGGGTCCAGAGAGATGGGCATACCTAGGATCTTGGAAGCCAGCTCACCTACTCTGTCCCATAAGGATTGGATTAATGGGCAGTCCTATAAAATGTGTTTCAGATCACCCACCTGTGACAGGCATCTCCAACAGTGGTTGTTGTCCAAGTCCTTGGCCTTCTAGAGGACAGCGGAAGTCCTGTACCAGTGGTGGAGGGTTTTATTTTGAATAAGTTTGCTTTTCACATACGGATAGGCATAGTGGGCCTGTATCCAGCAGGATGTCCATTGTTGGTCAGAAAGGTTGATGTTTAGGGCTTTCTCCCACTTGGTCTTGGAGTCCTGCGACTGTGAGGGTATTGAGTTCTGAAGGGCTGCATATACTTTGCTGGCCAACCCTTTTTTAAGGGATAGCCACTTTGTGAGTATGTCCTGCTTGTAGTGGGAGGCTTGTTTTTTTATGCAAGACAAAATGGAGCTTCGAAGCTGGAGGTATTTCCAAGAATCTTCCCTTGGAATATCCTTGTTTTTGGTCAGGTCCTGGAAGGAGACTATACCCCCCTTTTCTACTGGCACCATGTCCCCAATGAGGGTGATCCCCTTGGCTTCCCATTGTGGCCAGTAAATTGAGTTGCGGGCTATGTGTAAATCTGCATTATCCCATATAGGGGGTCATAGCTAAGTGGTGTGGTTTGGATTTTAGTTTTTTATGCACTTTTGCCCTGTATTTGATGGAGGTGCCTATTATGGGATGGGTAATTGCCAGTCTGGAGGGACGGTTGTACAGCAGCAGGGTTAGATTGTGAACCTTGGTATATTTCTTTTCTGTATGTTGCCACTGCGGGGAGGTCAGTGTGATGGGGGAGAACCAAGTTAAAGTCTGTGCAGTGAAAAAGGTCCACTTATAACTTCCTGCTAGGGTAAACACCAGCCCCCTCTTTCCAATGAGCCCTAAGCTTGCTACGGCTATACCGGGGTCTGCTGTTGTCCCACAGAAAGTTTCCAACTATGTTGTCAATGGTTATGAACAATTTGGGGGGAAGGTCTAGTGCTATGTGTGACAGTACATAAAGCAATTTAGGTGCTGTGATCATCTTAATTGCAGAAATTTTACCTGCTAGAGTAAGGTGGAGCGATTTCCATCTCTCTAGTTCTGTCTTGATGTCTGCTAACAGGGGTCTTAAATTTCATTGCCATATTTTGGATAGGTCTGAGATAATGTGGATGCCCAAGTATACTAATTCTTCAGGTGCCCAACGCAACCCATAGGAGGCAACCTGTGCGGGGGTGCAGTTTACATTCATTGGGAATACCTCAGTCTTACTTTGGCTTAAGGTGAGGCCAGAGTATGATACAAAGTCTGTTAGTAACATTAGTAAAGGGGAAGTTAACTGGAAACGTCTGCCAAGGGAACCAGCAGGTCATCCATGTACATCAGATTCGAGTACAACTTTCCTCCTATCGGGATGCCCTGGATGTTGGAGTGCCATCTAATGGCTGCCACCAAGGGTTCCACCACCAGCACAAATAGGAGAGGGGATAAGGGGCAAACCTTTCTGGTTCCCCTGACTAAGGGAAAGGGAGTGGATAGGACCGAGTTGGTTACAATCCTTGTGGTTAGTAGGTGATATAGAGCCTTTACCCAGCCCAGGAACTGTTTCCCAAAGCCAAATATCTTAAGGACTTCTATGAGACAGTTCCACTCCAGGGAGTTAAAAGCCTTTTCAAAGTCAATGGCAACTGCCGCCACTGGAGTGGGAAGGGAATTAGTTGGAGGTGAGGATTAGATAGCAACCGTGCTGGGCCGCTGTCAGTTTGGGCTCTAGCTCTGATGCTGAAAACTGAGGGAAAATACTGTTCATGGGCTTTCTGCTAGCATTTTAATTATAGCTGGATCCAGCTAAACGTGTGGATGAGGACTGGGTTTTTGGCCTTGTGAAGGGATTTTTAGTTAGGGTTAGAATGGGGTGCTTAGTACAGACAAGGCTGGGATAGTGAGGTAGATTAGGTTTACAGGTTTTTATTTTTAGTTATGAGAAGTGCCGAATAAAGTGTGCCACAGCTTCTGTGACTACGGATGGTTTCTGTTCGGAATGGACTCTGGAACCCGGTTACTCACCCACAGCAGGAGAAGAGAAGTGAGTGTTGCCAGCTGCCATTGGAGGACTCGATCAGTGACAGAGTGGATTTTGGGGGCTGAGGGGATCTGTAGTGGTGGGTGGTGGTTGAGCAGTGGGGGTAACCGGTGAGGCAGGAGGTGGGAGCTCTGCTGCCCCCCTGGGAGAACCCCACCTGTCTCCTGCTGCTTGCAAGTAGTTGGTTTGCTGATTCTGAGCCTGAGTGAGGTGCCCCCCATCTCATTGTGTCATCTGGACTGAGGGCTTTGAGTCGATTTGAGATTTTTTGGTGGACAGTGGATCATTCTGCTTCTAGTCGAACTGAGCAGAGGGACAAGCCCTGTTGGGGCAGAAGTCAGTGGGAGATTGTGTACCTGGTTGCTTTTCCTGCTCGTGGGGGTGAGTGACAACTGTCTTATTATCTGAAGCCACTCCGATGAGTGGAGAGTGGTTGGTGAGAGACATTGTGAGGGACTCCATTGGCCAGAACTGTTGGTTATCAGAGTTGCAATATTAGATCTGGGAACTTGGTGGTGAGAGCACCATTGCTCCCTGTGCTTGGTAGCTGCTGCAAGCCTGTTGGCTGGATCCTTGGACTGGCAGTTTTGTTTCCTTCTGTTGGGACCTTTTAGATGTTTTAGCTATCTTAGTTGCTGCAGCACACTACTTATTTGTGATTCCCTCATATTGTAGTTATTTAAATTGTTGGGTTGTTAAGGGTGGTTGGGTGGGAGGGTGGCTAGCAGTGTGTGTGTGTGGTATGTGTCATTGAGGACTTGATTGTATTAGTGTATGACTGGTTTATGTGTAGTTCATTTATTTATTTAGCTGATCGACATGTCTGGGGGTGTCCGGTGAGAAGGGGCAGGCTAGAATTGTGTACAGGGTGGCCCAGCTCTTTGACCTGCGGCTCTTCATTGCCCTCCCAGTATCTAACATCACAGCACATCGCTGCTGGGAGGTCGGGATTGGGAAGTGCCGCACAGGTCAGAGCTGGTGGGGTGCCCCTTGCACATTAGAAGGGGCAGGATAGAAGTGGTCAGGTGCAGAGGCACCCTGGGTTTTGACTGGGTTCTTGGGAGAGGCCAGTCATGTTTAGTTCCCATTCCCAGGGTTCCCATGAGACAGAGTGGGCAGGCAGTCAAAAGGGCTGCACTGTCCACCAATACCCTTGAGGGCGGTGCTGTGCAATGCCAGGTCGATCAGAAACAAGACCACAATTATTGCAGATCTGGTCTCGTCGGTCGATCTGGCATGCATTACGGAGACCTGGTTGGGGGATGATGCTGGCCCAGTTCTAGAGGTCGCCACCCCCCCGTGGTACTCTGTTGCGCGCTGCCCTAGATGGGAATGCAGGGGTGGGGGTATGGCCATCTGTTTAGATCTGAGCTAGGCTTCACCATGCACCCAGTGGGAACACTGAGTTCTTTTGAATGTGTGGCCATCCTTGGTGGTCCAGGTGCAGGCTGAGAATTCTCCTGATTTACCACCTACCTGGGATGGCAGGAGAGATTCTGCAGGAAGTAGCTGATTTTGTCATCAGTGAAACATTGGAAGCCCCCAGGTGTCTGGTCCTGGGAGACTTCAATGTTTGGGCTGACAACGAATCATCTAGATTGGGTTATCACTGCCTCCAGACAATGACATCTCTGGGCCTGTTGCAAGTGGTTACTACTGTGACTCACCAGGGTGGTCACATGTTGGACTTGGTCTTCTCATTGGGGCTTGAGATTGATAACCTCAAGACTGAGCGGGTCACTTGGTCTGATCATTGCACTGTTGAGTTCTTGCTGAGGGTTCCCTCTTGAGATACCTCCTCCTGCAGAGATGGGAAGCTGCCGCCCTTTGAGGGGTTTGACCCCAGAGGTTTTTTGGCAGTGGTGGACCTATCTAGTGTGGATAGTGCATGCAGGGGGTGTGTAGGTGAAGCAGTCGCCACCTATAATAGGATGATGACTGGGGCACTTGACTCCCTTGCACTGGTCCATGTACATCCAGATCCTCTCACCTGAGGTCCCCATGGTTTGATGGGGAACTCAAGGCGATAAAGATCAAGGGTCAGAGGTTGGAGCAATGCTGGCAGAGGACTGGACTGGAGGTGGACAGACTGGCCCTGTGTACACACTATGATGTGTACCAGGGGGCAATCAACCATAAGAAGGCAGTGTTCCTGTCCAGGGAGATTGCTGTCGGGAAGAACTGAGCAGGTTTGCTTTTTCAGACTGTGGACAGGCTGTTACATCCTGCTTGTCTACAACCATGAAAAGCATTTTCTGAGGATTTGTGCAATGAGTTTGTTCGGTTCTCCTCAGACAGAGTGTCTACCATCAGGCAGAAAATGCCACCAGCGAGCCATACCATGGTTGATAGTGGTCGCCTGGATCACCTACGATGCACTCCGCCTGGTTGGGGGGGGTTTAAACCAGTGGAGGTGGCCGATGTCATCGAGGTGGCCTCGAGGTTGAAGCACACATATTGCGAACTGGACCTAGTGCCGACTCGTTTCTAAATGGGATGTGCTGATGCTGTTGGCCCAGTGTTAGCCTTGATTGTCTGATGCTCTTTGTCAGAGGGGATCTTCCCAGATGCCTTTGGAGGAGGCACTGGTGAGACCCTTTCTGCTGAAACCATCTTTTGACCCTGATGTCAAGACGAATTACCGACCTGTCCAACCTTCCATTTTTGAGAAAGGTTGTTGAGAAGATTGTGGCACAGCAGCTGGGAGAACACCTTGTGGCATTTGATATCTACTAGCGGTTCCAGTCTGGGTTTCATGCTGGACATTGTACGGAAACCGCATTAGTTTGGGTGCACAATGATCTCTTCAAGGCAAGAGACCAAGGAGCAGGGACAATTCTCGTTCTCCTTGAAATCTCCTCAGCTTTTGACATGGTGAACCATTGTGTGCTGCTTGATCACCTGAGGGAATTCTGTGGACTCACCGGCACTGTCATCTGCTGGTTTAAGTTCTATCTCACAGACAGGAGGCAATTGTGATGATGGGGAATTTCTCCTCCTCCCCTAGCCTTCTGTCTTGTGGAGTACCTCAGGGTTCGGTCTTGTCACCAATGTTGTTTGCCATGTATTTGCTACACCTGGATGGGATCATTAGGAAGTACAGTTTGGAGTTTCATTGTTATGCCGATGATACCCAGCTGTATTTATCCTTTGCCCCGGGGCATCCAATGCAGCGGAAGTATTGAACAACTGCCTGGCCGAGATTAATGACTGGATGGCCTCTAGCAGGTTGTGACTAAACCCTGATAAGATGGAGGTACTGGTGGTGGAGCCGAGCAGGAGGCATGATAGGATGGCCTCTGGGGCAGATACTGGATTTGTTCTGGGGTCTGTGCCATTGAAGGCCTCCTCCAGGGTGCGCGATCTTGGCATGTTCCTGGACAGTGGATTGACATTCCAGTGTCAGGTGTCATCCATTGTCCAGTCCAGCTTCTTCCATCTCAGGAACGTTGCCAGGTTCAAACACCTGGTTCTGTCCCTGGACCTCCCCACCTTGGTACATGCATTTGTAACAACCAGGCTTGACTGCTGTAATGCGCTCTACCTCAGGGTCTCTGTGGGGTACCCTCCATTGACTGCAGCTAGTGCAGAATGCAGCCACCAGGTTGTTGACGGGACAGTCAAATGACTGTCACATCAACCCGGTGCTGCATGAACTGCACTGGCTGCCTGTTCGATGGAGGGTACTCTTTAAGGTGGGCTTGCTCACCTTTAAGACCCTACATGGACTGGGCCCTGGCTACCTGTTGGACTTTCTAACACCTGCTGCCCCGGTCCGTTCCCTTCGATCTTCCTTTAGGGGCCTCCTTGCAATTCCCAGGATGAGGTTAAAAACTGCCGGTGACAGGGCTTTCAGTGTTGCCGGCTCCATCCTGTGGAATTCGCTTCCTCCATCTGTAAGGGAGGGCCCCTTCAGTTGAGGCATTTAAAGCCCGCCTTAAAACCTACTTATTTAGCCGGACATTCCCGGAAACGGTCAGGTAGATGAAAATTTCAGTTATTTTAGATATTTATATGGGATTATTTTTAAATCTTGCTGACATTAGACCCTCATGGTACTGTGTTATTTTAAGTGTTT
The DNA here is from genome assembly GCA_016271365.2 of Neoceratodus forsteri. NCBI lineage: Eukaryota > Metazoa > Chordata > Ceratodontiformes > Ceratodontidae > Neoceratodus > Neoceratodus forsteri. Next base: position 1,682,109,022 of record CM057450.1, on the reverse strand, counting down.
ATTGAATGTTTATTTTTTTTGCGTTTAATTGTTTATGTCTGATTGTACGGTGCCCAGAGCCTCTGGGACTGGGTGCCTGAAAAATAACATTTGCCTTGCCTTGTCTAGATGGATCAGATTAAGCAGGGAGCAAATCTGGTCCCTGCTATAGCGTCCAGGGACAAAACCTATCTGGGAATGGTGAATGAGGAGAGGTAGTAGAGGGTTAAATCTGGCTGACATCATTTTGGCAAAGATTTTGCTATGAGCATTAATCAAACATATTGATCTATAGCTTGAGGGCTGTGTGTGGTCTTTGCCTTTTTTTGGTAATACTGTTAAGATAGCTTCTTGCAGTGTAGGGGTGAAGGAGCCAGTGGCTAGGGCTTCATTATACACATAGCAGAGCAGAGGAGATATAGAGCTTGATAATAATTGCCAGACCTCTAGAGGGAAATCGTCCCCACCTGGTGCTTTCCCCTTATTCATGGAATGAAGAGTGTGTTCTACTTCTGTCTTTGTTATGGGAGTGTCTAGGCAAACTAGTCTGTTGAGGTGTGAGCTTGGGGAGACCCAGTGAAGATAGAAACTATGTTACTTGCTTGGCATCCATGCGCCTACAGGAGGAGTAAAGCTTGGTTAAAAAAAAATCATTATAGTATTTATGTCCTGTGGTTTGGTTTGTGTCTTCCCAGTGTCATCCCATAACTCAGGGATGTGCCTCTCTGCCTGCTGCTTCCATAACCTACAGGCTATCACTCCCCCCCCCTTTTTCTTCTCCTTCCCAGAATTTGTGTCTTAGCCTGAGGATCGCTACTTCAGCCTTCCTGGCAAGCAGGTAATTTATTTCCATACGTGTTTTAACTAATGAACGGCCAAGGCGGGAGAGGGGTCGAATTTTGTGTGGCTTTGGCCTGGTTTTCTTCACGCTGGAGCTGGGTCTCTAGAGAGATAAAAGTTGTTTCCTTTTTTGCAGTGCTTGGCTGCATGTCCCATAATACTGCTGCACAGACTGGCCTTACAGACCTCTCACGTTGTACTAGCTGAGGTATCAGAAATGGGATTTTCTGTGTGGTAGTGAGTTACTTCTAAGCCAAGCCATTGTTTAAAATCAATATCTCTAAGTAGCAGAGGGTCTAGCCTCCAAGAGGTGGAATGGATGTGAGGGGGTCCCCAGAGAAGATGGAGATGGACCATGGCATGATTGGATATAACTGTAGGTAGTATTTACGAGCCCAGGGAGATTTGCTCAGTATAATCTGACACCTGCCAGTAATCCAGTCAGCTGAATGAGCCACGTACCAGGAACTGGAAAGTGTAGTCCCTCTCCTTGGGATGAAAGACCTGCCATATATCTGATAGCCCTATATTCTTGTATGAGTTGGTGCAGGGAGAGACAGTCTCTGGGGTGAAGGTCTTGCCCACCTGAGCTACAGTCCATTTGAGGAACGAGTGAAAGAATAAAGTCTCCTCCCAGCAATGTGGGAGCATTGTCAGTAGCTATGGACTGCAGAGCTTGCGCTACTTCATGAAAGAAATCTGGCGGATGATCTCCTTTTGCAATTAGCCAACCCAAGCAGTTCTATTCCGTACATGTTGGACATTATTGCTTCCTTTGGGCGTGTTGCTAATTATAAGCTTAATATTAGTAAAACTACGGTATTCCCTCTAAATCATAAATCTTTTAAATCCGATATTGAAGTCTATGGGCTGAGGTGACAACAGGGCTCTCTCCGGTATTTGGGAATTGATCTTGCCCGTAGTAGTAATCATGTGATCAGGGTGAACCTAGACACTTTGGTGAACAAGGTGTCTCAAGATTTAAATAGGTGGGCTTCTCTTCCCATTTCCTTGTGGGGGAGGATAAACCTCATTAAGATGAACATATCCCCCCGTTTATTATATCCTTTGATTATGCTTAATGTTTGGCTCCCAATATCCTGGTTTAAAAAATTGCAATACTTGTTCATTAAATTTTTGTGGTCTAGTAAATCCCCTCGAATAGCATACCACACTTTGGTGGCCCCCAAGGATAAAGGAGGCATGTGATTACCCAATGTACTTTTTAATTTTTGGGCCGCTCATATCAACAAATATATGAGATGGGCATCTCATGGAGCTTTAGGTAAGGCCCCAGTGTGGTTACAGATCGAAGTAGAGCTCATACGCTCATGTGGTTTAAACCCCATGGGTTTACTGCATATTGGGGAGAACCAATTGCCGGTAAAACTTAAAAGCTCGGTAATTTACACTTCACTTAAAATCCATACACAGGTCTGTAGATTTCTCAAATACAATCACTTCAAGGATCTTAATCAACCTATTGTAGGTAATCTTAATCTTAAAATTGGGGGCAAACCTATGGCACCATATTGGCTTTCCGTACCTAGCGATTGCGAAGTTTCCAGTCTGATAGAGGAGGGCCAGGGGTGGATGTCCACTCCAGAAATGGCAGACAAGCTGGGTGTTTCCAACAGGCATATTTTTCAGGTTATTCAACTTAAGCATGCTTTAATAAGTTTCTTTGGCCAGTCACCTTGTACTGACCAGCCTATTCCCTTCTGTAAAGAACTTAGTCTTGTTAGCGGTGGCCCCAGGGCGATTGCTAAGATTTATAATTTATTGGTTGGTTGGAAAATACCCGAGGGTTGTGGACCTACAGACCTGTAGGGATCCCTTTTCCTTGAGAAGGTGATTGAGTGGTCGTCCATCTGGAATACCTCCAATAAATTTATCAAGCAAGATAGGTTAAAGCTGATACAATTTTTTATATTACACAACGCTTACTATACACCCTGTAAATTGATGAAGAGGGGGCTTAAAGTTTCCAATAGCTGTGTGAGATGCCATCAGGAAGAAGGTAATTTAGTCCATATCTTCTGGGACTGCCCGAAGGTGGCCCCACTGTGGGGGAAGATCAAGCAATCCGTAGATCCTCTTTTAGGTTTAGGGGAATTATTTATCCCCCAGATTTGCCTCCTCGGTGATTTATCTGAAGTTAGAGTTAAAAATCGGAAATACCACATCATGCTTATTGCGATGTCTGTAAAGAAATTGGTGTTAAGACATATGCTTGATCAGCATGCAATCTCCTATGAGGAATGGTTGGCTGAACTTCTAGCTAACCTGTGTACCGAGAAAACCATTGCTAATCTGAATAACACAATGTCTAACTTTAGTAAGATTTGGGACCCTCTGTATACTGTCTATTCCCTGCAGGGTTAATTAAATAGGATATGGATGTAACTTATTTTGAGGAATAATACTGTTTGAATCGGTCTTAGCAGGTTAAGGGGTTTTGGGTACTATTTTTTCCTAGTGGTGGTGGATACGGGGGGAGGTGGGAGGGAAGGGATGTGGTTTGGGAGGGGAGGCAGATTCATGTGTATATGGCTGTATATGAAAACGATTTGTCTGTTTGTACATCTGCCTGTGTATCATTTTGGGTAAAATGATTAATAAATTTTAAATGGAAAAAAAAAAAAAGAAATCTGGGACATTTTCATATGGACCGTAGATGTTCCTTAGTAAGAGTGGCCCCTCCGGAGTGTCCATTTGAACCAGCACCCACATCCCATTTGCATCCTTTTTTAACTTTTACATGGTCCATTTTAGGGACTTGTGGATCAGAATGGCAAACCATCTGTTCTTAGTGGAAGCCGAGGAAGAGAAGACCTGCCCTACCCATTCCCTGGCTAACTTAGCATGGTCAGCAGGGTTCAGCTTGGTCTCCTGAAAGAAAGCTAGACTGAACCGCAGTTTTTTTTAGTGAGATAATACCTGTTTATGCTGTATCGGGGTATTCATACCCCGGAAGTTCAAGGTATGGCAATTTAAATCACCTATAATTTTGGTGTAGGTTGAAATCTTTATTAAGGGGTCGAACTGTAAAAATATGGGTGGCTGCCATCCGTCCACTCTAGCTGCACAGCTGTTATAACTTCTAGCAATAAAATTCTCAACATCAGTAATAGCATCCTCATATAAGCCATTATTTCTACCTGCAGCATTACCTGATACCTGAAACAACAATTAACTATGGGTATTATGGCCCAACAAATAACCTGAAACATTTGAATTTTTACAAAGGCTGATGCTGTCTTTGCTATGGGGTTGTACAGAGAATAAGCCAGCACATACTGTGCCGAGGTCTCCCCTATCCACTCCTGGGGGTGGGATAAGATTTGAGAACTAGCAACCATACTCATGTGGGTTATACATCACAAAGTTCGTAGGAAAATGGCGTTTGGCCCCTCCCTGGGAAACCATCAATGGGGAGATTTTATTGTGGTAAATCGGATTTGCCTTTCTCGTATGATGAGGGGGAACTTCTTTCCAAATAACTGTTGTGTAAGGATAGCAAAGTGTGCCCCGTCCTTGGACATAACACCCAGGCTTTATTGTAACCTTCCCTGGTAATATATTTAGAGCCACTCACCCAGCCCAGTTGGAGTGACTATGGGCTCCAGCCTTTTGCCTGATATTAAGATTGGGTGGTGATTTGGTTTCCACCAGGGAGGTCATTTGTCCACACTCCCATTTCTGAAGTGAATCAAGAGGATAGGGGATGCCTAGCTGGGAGGGGGGTATTCCTCTTCAGTGCTGAAAGCACTTAATTAATGAAGTTGATTATTCCTACCACCTCTTGCTTATTCTCTTACCCCACTGTTGTGTGTGTGTGGTTGTGCACCTCCCATATATGGTGTGGGGGGGTGTAGAAAATCTCTCATGTGGCACAGTAACCAGTGTTGTCCAAGAAATATCATTCAGGTGGCATTTTCATCCCTTGCCCCTGTAATAGTTCATGATGCACCTTGTAAACCTGATCCCCCTATAGAGTGCAAGCTAGCTATGCAATTTGTGCATGAGTTAAAGAGGTAATAGGCAGGGGAATATGTTAGAAACATTATTCTTGGGGTTGAGGCAACCATCCCCATCCCTTCCTCCATTCAGTGGGTGTTTTGTGCACCCCTTCCCCCTTTCAGATGGGTTACATACAGTCGTTGGGGGAGGGAGGGTATGTTAGTTCTGGAAGAGACATTTCTGCAGAATGGATATGCTTCTGAGTATCTATAGCATGTCTAGCATGCCTATACAGAAGCCTTTGGGAGTCCTAAAATTCTTCCAGCCAGAGTTAGAGGCCTGAATAGCTCCTGGCATATTTCAGTACTCTGTGGCTTGAGCAGGCCCCAAAAAGTTCCAATTCTGCCAGTGTGAAAGTTTGATGACAGGCATGTTGCCTACCACTTCCATTATGTACAGTCCCAGTCCATGCAGCATGCAAGCAGGAGGCAGGCGGGGGGGGGGGTGACCATGGGAATGCGGCTCCGGTATTACCGAGCTGAGGCATTGTGACAATACCCTTAGATATGTTCCCATCCCCTATCAACCCCAATGAAAAAATGGCACTTATGTGATTGCAGTCAACCATCATCTGTCAGCTTAGTTGCAGTCAGGGTTGTGGAGGAAGCTCCATGTTGAGGTACGCTGTGCACTATTAGGACTAGTCTAGGAGGCAAGGTAACTGCTGGCAGTGAAGGAATTTCTGCAGCTGCCACGGTGGCCCATGCTCTGGGTTCCTCCTTGGATGTGACTTGTTCAATCGAAACAGTCGTCTGAGATTCCTCCAGTGCAGAGGTAGCAAGATTGGACTGGAGTAGAGCCAAGGCCAAGTATATATTAGGTGAGAGAAAGGCCTGTAAGGTTGTTGCATTTTCTGCGATCATGTTCGGACCACTTCCCAGACTGCGTGATCCTGGCTGTTTCTGCAGGGTGTTCTCGGGAGCTGTGGGTGACACTGGTGTGCCGCTTACTGTTCCAGGGTGGGAGTGACTAGGCCAAGTCCAATTCTGCCATTGGAGAGGCCTGTTTCTCCGGTGGCAGATTGTCCACCATTTCTGTGCGATCTTGAGACTGAAATTGGTGATTCCCCTGTGGCCCACCTGGTTGCCTGAACTCTCTCAGGTAGGCTTTGTGTACTGTAAATAATTCAGTAGAGCTTCAGGATAAGAAAACAAGAGTGGAGTGCCATTTTGTACAATGCTCATTGTGGTAGGGTAGCGCAAAGAGAAGGATATATTAAGTGCATGCATGATTCATCGGCACTCCATGTAGGCCTTCTGTTGATCAGATAGCTCCTTCAAATAATCTTGGTAAATCTGCATCCTTTAGTTCTGCCATAACAACTGTCCTTTGGTATGGAATGCAGCTGTTATAAGTTCCTTTTGTCTGAAGTCCAAAAATCAACCTAAAATGGGCTGTGGTCTTTCTCTGGCCTTTGGTGGAGATGCTAGGAAGTGATGTGCCCTCTCTGTTTGTCAGGTAAGCGATGTTGGTAAATCTAAACGCTCCGGGAGGGCTCGTAGTAAAAACTGAACAGCATCCCTATGCTTAGCCCCTTCAGAGAAACCTAGGAACTGGATATTATTCTGACGGCTCCAGTTCTCTAGGTAGTCTATGTTTTCCTGCATGACAGCATGGACCTGATTTGCTCCTGCAGCATTTCTGTGAGGTGGTGTATAGTGACCTCATGAGAGCCAATTCTCCTCTCTGTTAGAAATAATCTAGCTTCAATAAATTGCACTGCCTGTGAATTATTATTAGTAGCAATTGTAAGCTGTGCCATTTGTCTCCTTAGCTGTGCAAACATATTTTCTATTCTTGCAGGGTCCCAGGCTGGAAGAGGAGGAGGCTGTGAGGTCATGCTGCAACAGTTTATTGCCAGCCCTTGTTCCACAGAAAGAAGATAGGAGGCAGCTGGTAAGTGATGTCTGAGTCAGATTTGCAATTTAAAATGCTGTCCAATGTCTTTTATAAGTAGATGCTCCAATTTCTGTAGTAAAATATTCCCCACTGCAGGATTATGAAGGATTATGTCCCAGAAGATAGCAGAGCTATTTCCTTATGCTGCCATCTTGGATCAGGGCTAAGCCACGCTCCTCCCAAAGCACTGATAAATCATAAAAATAATTATTATAACAGATTTTGGTACAAAGCAAATTGCAGCTTCAGCATCTGAAGTATGGCTGGCAATGGCATACTATGTGAAAAAGGCATTTGGGGAACTTCCATAAATCACTAAATTCAGGCACCTTCATTTTGTTTAGGACTCGGTTGACTATAGCCGGTGGGATATATACAGACAGGATAACAAGAGATTTGTGCCCTTGCCCTATTGGAAGCTTTATTGCTAGGCATTCACATTCCCAGGTTAGGTCCTTGATCATGATTATAATGGCTTGCAGGTCTGATTCAAGTTAGATAAGGCAGCCCCCACCTCTTGCCTATTCTGTCCTCCCTGAAGATATTGAAGCCTGACACTGAGAAAGTGGCATCAGGTGTGTGTGGACTGAGTCAGGTTTCAGTTAGACAACTAATGTCTGGCTGCACCAACTCAACCTAGGCTTCTAATTGGGCAAATTTATGTAGGAAATGTGATGTGTTCTCTTCATTCCTTGTTACTTTCATGATACCACTAGGACAAGGACAATCCTCCTTAGTAACTATCTGATCCACCACTCATCCACTGAGGCTAATAGTATTCCAATTTCTGCTACATTCAGTAATGCTGCCAGCCACTGCTGCTGCTGTGACTGAGATCACTTCTGCCACTGTGACACATACCACACCTGTCATTATAACTATGGCAACCATCAGTACTGCTACGGTGACACTGGCCACTACTACCACTGTGACCCCAGCCAGTTGCACAACTATTTTCAGTACTGTGTCTACCCATACTCTGACAGTTGTTATTTCTGGGCCTGTCCTGAAGGGTCTTCTTACACCTGCTGTCTCAGTCCGCTCCCTCTGCTCCTCCTCTAGGGGCCTCCTTGCGATTCCCAGGACAAGGTTAAAAACAGCAGGTGACAGAGCATTTAGTGTCGCCACCCCCGTCCTGTGGAATTTGTTTTCTCCAGCTATTACAGAGGCACCCTCTGTTTAGATATTCAAAGTCAGCCTCAAGGCCTTCTTGTATAGTCTGGTCTTCCCAGACTGTGTCTTATAGCCTCACCCTGATTCCTGAATTTCATGCCTTAACTGGTCCTTGGCTATTTTTAGCAGTTGTTGCGGTGGGTAGTATTTGTAACTTTTATAATGATTGTTGTAATACAGCACTGCGTGTTCTTGTATTTTTATGTTCAATATTATGTTGTTCATACACATACAATTATTATTGAGTTTTGTATTCATTTTAATATGTTCAGCACCCAGAGCCCCCGGGATGAGAGTCTTTTTAAATAAAATTTGCCTTGCCTTTACTGTAGTGTTCATCAGTGCAGATGAGGTTAAAATGCACTCATCCAGGCCTGAGTACCTTCCACCAGGAGATTTGCCCACTGACACATCATCTGAGGATGCTAACCTGTGCAGCTTTGATGATGAGGCAGGGTATGGGGAGTACCTTGAGAGCTATAAAGCAAGAAAGTTGGTTGGCCAAAAAACCTCAACCTGTTGAGGTTGCGGTGGCAGTTAAACAAAGGCTATGGCTCCTCATACCTAAAAAGTCTCAGGAGGTTTCCCTTCAGCACTTTGTTTAGCAGGCTCCATTCCAGCCTGAACAGCCAAGTAGAATAGGTGCAGGAGCATAAGTGGTGCCAGGGGAAAACCTACAGATGTGGGTCCCAACAAGAAAGGTTAATGGGGACGAATAAAGTAGTGGTGTACTGGTAACAATAGCTGCATGGGTGCTGTCAGGAGTGGTAAGAGCATGGAATGGTTGCATTTTACTTTACTAAAAGAAGACAACAGGAAGGCAGTATGCACACTGTGTAGAATGACTATCAGCAGGGGGAAATCTCTGATATAGAAATATAGAAACATGGAAACTGATGGCAGATAAGGGCTGCTTGGCCCATCCAGTCTGCCCATCTTCATTGTGATTACTTTTGCTGCAGACCCTCCTTTTTTTCTGGCACTGTTTCTTCCACCCCCTTCCTTTCTGTTATGATCCTCTTGTGCCTATCCCAGGTTTTTTAAATCCCAACACTATTTTTGCTCCCTCTATCTCCACTGGAAGACTGTTTCTGGCATCCACCACCATTCTTCTGAAGAAGTATTTCCTCACATTTCTCCTGAACATAACCCCTCCTCCACCTTCATATCATAACCCTTTGTTCACGAGCACCCTTTTCTCTGAAAAATACCCTACCTTATTCCCCACATGAGATATTTAAAGGTCCTGATCATATCCCCACTCCCTAATCTCCTCCAAGGTGTACGCATTGCATTCCTTTAACCTCTCCTTGTAGGGCTTTTGATGCAGATCCTGCACCATCTTGGTAGCCTTACTGTGGACCACCTCTATGTTTTCTATTTCCTTCCTCAGAAGTGGTCTCCAAAACTGGACATAGTACTCCAGGTGGGGTCTTATCAATTACCTATATAGGGGCAACACCACTTCCCTCTTCCTGTTTGTGATACCCTACCTATACAGCCCTGCATCCCTAATTGCTTTGTTACATTAGAAACATAGAAACATAGAATTTGTCGGCAGATAAGGACCGCTTGGCCCACCCAGTCTGCCCATTTCCCTACCTACTGGATAAGCTGCAGATCCTAGTTAACCAGCAGCCTACTTCTTCTTACCCCAACCCCCCAAAATTGCCTTATGACTGTCCCATGCATGCTTGAATTCCACCACTGATTTTTGACTCCACAACCTCCTCCGGAGGCGTTCCCATGCATCCACAACCTCTCTGTGAAAAATACTCTTAAATTACCTCTGAGCCGCCCCCCCATCTTCAAATTGTGCCCCTTGTTCTTGCACACCTCTTTTTTTGAAAGATGCTACCCTCTTGGACTTTGTTGATTCCCTTGAGGTACTTGAAAGTTTCTATCATGTCCCCATCTCCCTCCTTTCCTCGAGGCTATACATATTAAGCTCCTTAAGTCTCTCTTCATATGTCTTCTGGTGCAGACCCTGCACCATTTTAGTTGCCCTCCTCTGGACAGCTTCCATCCTGCCTATGTCTTTGTGGAGATTGGGTCTCCAGAACTGCACACAGTACTCCAGATGGGGTCTCACCAGCTGTCTGTACAGAGGATAATAACTTCCTGTTTTCTACTGGTGATGCCTCTCCCTATGCATCCCAGTAATCCCCCAACCCTCCTTGCTGCCCTCTCACATTGTTTGCCCACCTTTAGGTCATCTGATATGACTACCCCAGGTCCCTTTCCATTGTCTGGCCACCTTTAATCAATCAATCAATCAATCAATCAATCAATCAAGTCTTTATTTAACCAGGCATTCATCATTGAGCAGAAGCTCATTTGCAAGATGGACCTGGGTGGAGCATGAACAATTGTATATACAGGTCAACACAGGTATTTACAAGGCAATACAGATAATACTCTTTACAGAGAGGAAGAAAAAGAAGTTCATATGTACATAGAATTTATACAGATATTGTACAGATTACATGGTATTTACATACATAGAAGTGTCTATAGGAAGATAAAGCAGGTTATCTAAGGTTGCAGGAGGAAGTAATGGAAAAAAAATATACACCAGGTAGAGGGTGAAGGTAGGGAAGGAGGGAGGAGGTAGGGAGAAAGGCTAGGAGGGCACAGTGCACAGAAAGGAGTTGGTAAAACGGGATGTAGAGAAGGTGGCTGGAGAAAAGGAGTATGTGTGAGCCCCGGGATTGAATGCTATAAAGTACAGGGCATGGTAGGATGTCACAACCCAGGGTAGTGAGCTCCTATCCGAGGTTGGGAAAGGAAGACAAAAGGGATGGATGGGTCTAGTGTTGATAAGACAGGGGGATAAGAGAGAGAGAGAGAACAATTAGACTGGTGAGGAGTAAGCTGGGGGGTCAGTACTTAAAATTGGGTCTAGGCATGGCTATATACCAGTGCAGACACCAGTACTGGGTCTGAGTGGGTGAAGCAGTTGCATACTTCTCTGATTGTATGGAAATAAAACATCTTGATGGCATTTATACTAATTAGAGTGCTTAATTTGAGGGTTTTTTTGTAGATCGTTCCATAAGGTAGGTAGCACGAAGCTTATGGCTGCCCTGCCGAAGAGGGATTTTGCTTTGGGTACTTTAAGTGTAATAGCTGAGTAACTTCTTAATGCATATTTCCCAATCATACTCAGGGGAAGACAGCAGGAGATATAGTAAGGCAGCTTATTAGAGATGGCTCTATATGTCAGAGGCAGTGTTCTGTGGCGCCTGAACTTTAGTGATGTCCACCCCACTGTTGCATATAGGGTGCAGTGATGCGTGTCGAAGGGGAGTCCCGTTATAAACCTCAGTGCTCGATGGTAGAGTGTGTCCAGTTTAGCCCTGTAAGAGTTGGGGCATTGGCTGTAGAGGAAGTCAGCATAATCAACCAATGATAGGAAATGGATTGGACCAGTTGTTTCTTGGCATCTCTGGTGAGAAATTGGTTGATTCTAAAAAACAGTCCAAGCCTTTGTCGAAGTTGTTTTAGCAAGTCCTCGATATGTTCAATGAAGGAGAGTCTTTGGTCTATCCAAACTCCCAGATACTTGAATTTTGTAACAAATTCTAGTTTTTCACCTAGAACTGTAGTAATTTGGGAACTATCCACTGGACACAGGGTTAGCTGTACAGATAAAAGGGGAGAGGACCATCGCTTTAGTTTTTGCCATTAAGGGTAGGTTTTTGGAGCAGTTGGCTTTGCAAAGGTTGAATTCTGACTGTAGGTCATTGCAGGCAGCTTCAGGTGTTGGGCGACTACGTGAGAACTGTATCATCTGCAAACAGATGAATGTTGGTTTCTTTTATACAGTAGTCGATGTTATTAATGTAGATTGCAAAAAGTAAGGGCTCTAATATAGAACCTTGAGGTACCCCTCTTTGCAGAGTTTCTAAGGGGGACAGGCCTCCTTCAGCTTTAACTTGTTGAAGGCACCCTGTAAGATAGTCAGTAAACCAATGCAGAGAGGAGGGGTCCACACCTATGGTTTGAAGGGAGAAGAGGATCAGACTATGGTCGACGGTGTCAAAAGCCTTGCTTAGATCAAGGAAAACTGCACAAATAAAGTTTTTGCTCTCAAGATTACACTGCCATTGATTAGTAACTTTGGCGAGGGCTGAGATAATGCTATGTTTAGCTCTGAATCCAGACTGCATAGGATTTAGCAGTTCCCTAGACTCAAGGTGAGTCCTCAGCTGTGCATTTACAATTTTCACTAGGAGCTTGGATAGGACCGGAAGGAGGGAAATTGGCCTGTAGTTACTGAGATCGCCAGGGTCACCTGATTTGAACAGTGGTATGACATGTGCTGTCTTCCATATAGGTGGTAAGGTGCCCTGAGACAGGGATAAATTAAAAAGGATGGGTGACGGGTATTGCTAGTACATGGTAGGCAATTTTTAGGAAGTAAGGGTCAAGGGTGTCGGCCCCAGCACTTTTTCTAGTATTCATATGAAGCAAGAGGTCCTCTACCTCTTTCAGTGGGGCAGGTTGAAGCGAGAAAGGCGGTGAAGCTATCGGAGTTTCAGGCAGTTGGCTGGCAGTCTTGGAGCAAAGTATGTTTGCAGAGGAGTTATCAAATGCCATGCCTGCAGTAGCAAAGTGGTTATTGAATGCGTCAAGTATATCCATCTTTTCGGTTATAGTCAAGTTGCCAGAGGTAATCTTGGTCGGGAGTGAATTTCCTGGGGAGTGGCCTAGTAGATCATTGATTGTGTTCCAGAGCTTGATTGGGCTCTTTGTGGCAGAGTCGAGTTGGTTTGAAGAACTGGCCTTGATTCTCTGATTGTTTTGGTACATAAATTTAGTAGTCTCCTGAACTGGTTCCAATCCTCTGCAGTGTTCAGTCTCGCTTTTTCAGAGCTTATCTCTTTCTAGAAGCAAGGACTTGATCTGAGGGTGAACCATTTACAGGTTTTGGTCCTAGTTCAAACTTTAATCAGGGAGCATACTTATTAAGGGCCCTTGATAGAATGTTGTGGAAGATATTGTAAGCTAGCGCAACCGTTTTGTGAGTAGAAATCTTGCCACTCAGAGACGTCTTAAACTCTTTTAGGTAGGCATGTTCATTGAAATTGCACCTGGATCTCTTCATAGAGAACTTGATGATGGGTGCTGGGTTGTTGGTGGATCTTACTCCCGCAATAACACAATGGTCGCTGGCGTCTGAGAAGAAGACATCAGCGTGGGAGAAGAGATGAGGTTTGCTCACCATTAGCACATCTAAAAGTGTACTTTTACTGGGGTTCTTCATGTTTGGGCATGTTGGTTCAGTAATAAGGTCATCTGATATGATTACCTCCAGGTTCCTTTCCTGCTTGGTCTTTGCAAGTACATCTCCCCCCATTTTGGGTTCCATATCATAATAACGAAAATATCACAGAGACTCACATAACAGTGAGTACATTTTGCCAAGAACATAATTGGCAACACAACAACTACAGCAACAGTTACATTGATGGCACCATACAATGCAAAACAGGACCATATAAATTAACATTTCCTCACCCCATATTAAGATAATCAGCTCCAGGGGGGGCAGACACTAGGGGACAGAGGAATACGCAAAAGGGGACAACAGTATGTAGAACCCCTACTGAACAGCTACTGAGGGCAACACAGTCGGGGGAAATGGAGAACACACAACCAAAAATTAAAAACCTTAAACACCCAAAACACTCTTCAAAATAATTACTTACAGGCAGTTCTGAACACAGGACCATGACCATGCTAACCTGGGACCACATCCACTACTCCAGGCGGCAATCTCAGCAGCAGTGGGCTGCACTGCTCCATTTATCTGTCACCACTAGACACACCCCCGTCATTCCCCCTCACTGTTATGTCCATCCTGACTCACTATTCCCTCCCATCACTATCCTGTGACAGTCGCTACTTCTTCGGGCATACAAATTGAGTCACTCAAATGTGAGTTGCTCAGTTTGCTTCACCCATGTCATGGGATATCCCATTTTGTACTAAAGTTCAGATTTCTGTGAACCAAATGCCTTATTTGCACTTTTTGCATTAAACCTTAGCTGTCAAACTTTTGACCACCCCTCCAACTGTTTTAAATCTCTTACCATCCTTTGGACCACAATCCTCTGCAAAGAGGCAGACCTTCTCTTCCAGTACCTCTGCTATATCGTTAATGAAGACTTTAAAGAAGACCAGCCCCAGAACTGACCTCTGAGGTACCCCGCTGTTCACTCCCCACACCATTTATCACCACCCTCTGCTTCCTATCCCCTAACCAGTTTCTTACCCAGGTTACAATCTTGTTGCCCTGCCCCATGCTACCCAACTAGTTTACCAGTCTCCTATGTGGAACGATGTTGAAGGCCTTGCTGAAGTCTAGGTAAGCCATGTCCACTGCCCCTTCTTAATCCAACACCTTGGTTACCCAGTCAAAAAAATCTAGCAGATTCATTTGGCAAGACCTTACCTCTATGAAACCATGCTGTCTCATGTCCTACAATTTGTTGGAATCCAGTTGTTACACAATCCTTTAATAGTGTTTCCATTAATTTCCTTACCACTGAAGTCAGACTGACAGGCCTAGAACTGCCTGCATCCTCCTTGCTACCATTTTTGTGAAGTGAAACTACATCTACTCTTCTCTGGTTCTCTGGGACCATGTCGATCTCCAGTGAACAGCTAAACAAGTCTGCCAGGGGTGCAGCCAATACCCCCCAAGTTCCTTCAGTGCTCTTGGATATACCCAGTCTGACCCTTTAGCTTTGTCCACCCTCAGACTGATGAGTGCTTCCTGACCCTCTCCTCAGAAGAGGAACCGGTGTACACTTCCCTTCTTTCAATGCTCTTGGTGCCTATTCATGGTCCCTCCCCTTCCCCTTCTAAGCATAAGCATCTTTTTTTATAAAATAGTGCTATTCACCACAAAGGACCGTAGTGCTAGTACAAGAAATAATAAAATCACAGCTAAAATCTCCATTCATCATTATTATGTGTCAGACTTACACATCAGAGAAAGCAAGATTTAACAGATATGTTTTTAGCGCAGATTTAAAACTCTCCACCGTCAGGCACTCTCTTATCCAGTGAGGTAGAGAATTCCACAGCGTAGGGGCCGCAAATTCAAATGCCAAAGCCCCAAAAGTCTTCAAACGAACCTTGTGAATCTCTAGCAATCCCATGTCAATGGAGCGGAGTGGGCAGGGGGGCAGTAGGGATGAAGAAGTTCTTGCAGATAACTCAGCCCTTGTCCATGTAGGGTCTTATAGGTCAGTAAACTGACCTTGAAGGTGATCCTCTACTGAATAGGCAGTCAGTGCAGGTTGCACAGCACAGGCATGAGATGGCAGCCTCAAGGCAGTCCAGTCAACAGCCTAGCTGCCACATTCTGCACCAGCTGCAAGTGGCAGATATCAACCCCAGTAGACCTAGGTAAAGGGAATTACAGTAATCAAGGCAAGAGGTCAGAAAGGCGTGGACCAGAATTTGCAGGTCATCAGGCGGAACTAGGTGTTTGATCAGAGCAACATTCCTCAGATGGTAAAAGGCAGTCTTGACAATGGAGGACACCTGAGATTTAAGTGCCAGTCCCTCATCAAGAATCACATCCAGCTCTCACACCCACTTGGAGGTCATCAGTTGGCAGCCCCCAAGTCAAAGCCCAGATGGTCGCCTCCCCTTCTTCTTCTATTGTGAACACTGAGAAAGAAGTATTCATTTAAGATGTTTGCCTTTTCTTGGTCCTCCTCCTTAAGTCCCCCCACTTCCATCTTTAACTATACAATCCCTCCCTTTGTCATCCTTTGCTCGCTATCATACCTGAAAAATGACTTGTCCCTTTTTGATACTGCCTTGGCTCCACTCCTTTCTGTTTTGCCTGCCTCTGTTAATTTCCCCAGATACACTTCCCTGTCCTCTTCTCTCTCTGCATCTCCTTATACAGTACCTTCTGAATGCCACTCTTTTTGACTTTACCTTTCCTGCCATGTCCCTCAAGAGCCATAATGGACTCCCCTTCCTTCTGCTTTAGCTTACTTGCTTGATGTACAGGTTTGTTGCCTTTACTATGTCCTCTTTTATTCTGGCCTATTTGACCTCCTTCTCACCCAGGACATCTCTCCTTACCAGGTCCTTTTGGAGGTATTTTCCCATCTTTGTAAAGTCAGCCTTCTGAAATCCAAGACTCTTGCCCTTGTGTGGTTGGATTTCGCTGCTGTTCTTAAGGTATATCAAACCACACTGTGCGATGATCACTGGTCCCCAGATGACTTCCCACCTAGATGTCTGCAACACTGTCCCCATTAGTAAGCACGAGGCCCGGTATTGCCCCACCCTGACAGATATAACAACCATGTCCTCAATGAACCACCTAAAGAGTAAAATTTCCACAGGTTTTTAAAGCATCAGGGTCTGTGTCTGTGGCTCCATCAGACCCATTTTAAGATGATAATGCACCCAGTGGTGCTGCTGGCACAGGCAATGCCACAGAATGTTCTGCCTCTGAAAAAAGTGCTACTGTACCTGCTGCTGCCACCACTCCATTTCCCTCAAAACCAAAGTGTCCTCCTTACACTCCAAGTACTCCTACCAGGCACCATTCCCCTACTATTTGCACACCATCTGACAAGTGTGGAACATCCCCTATCCACAGTCAGTGCTAATAGTGGAAGTATTCAGGGCCAGAACTAAGCACCGGTCATCCCATTCAGCAGCTCAACACATCACACCACTTATAGGTGAAATGATGGCATTGGATCTGCAACACTTTTCACATGTGGAAGACATTGGCTTTCTCAGACTTCTGCAGAACTTGCAGCCATGGTACCAGCTACCTTCACATTCCACATTTTCATGGACTGTGCTGCCAAAGATATACTGTATGAAGGTGTGAGAATGGCAATTGCCTCACTGCTTCTGGAGACCATGGGAGGAGTTTTCCACTGCACCTCAGATATATGGAGCACTTCAAACTCCATGCATGCACGTCTCTACTTAACCACACACTATTGTGTGCAAAACCCTATGTCTCATGTTGTGGATTCCTCCTTCTCTCCCTGTGTCACTGGCTCTGCTTTCATCCCTCCAAAATCTGGCAGTCACTCCAAGTCTACTGTTCTAAATGCTGGGCTAATGGAGAGAGATCACACATCACTGAACATCCTGGCATTCATTCAAGACATGCTGCATTCATGGACAGTTGGTACCAATCTACATGTTGTTTTCTTCAACACAGATAACGGGATAAATATGGTGAAAGCAGTTGCTGATGGAAATGTTTCCAGCATTCATTGCTTTGCCCACATCTTGAATCTAGTAGTCACATCTGTGCTATATCACAGTACTGAGGCTAGTAAGACTGTATTCATGGCTTGCCCCACCTGTGCTCATTTTCACTGCTCTGTAAGGCAACTAACCCACTAAGAGAAGTGTAACAATGCCTTAATCTGTCTCAGCACTGCTTGATACAAGATGTAAGTACCAGATGGAATTCACCATGCCTAATACTGTCTAGGCATAGCAATGGAATGCAACATTGGGGGAGTCCTAGGCCACCATGAGTGGTCACTGGTAGATGCTATGGTGAGAGTTACTTGAGTCATTTGAGAGGAGCATCCATGATCTAAGTGCATCCACTGCCCCTCTGTGTCAGATGATCCCAACAGTGCATATACTGAAAGCATCCATAGAAAGATATGTACAGAAAAGCAAGGAGATTCCAGATGAGGCAGATGTGCTCATTGAGCAGCTGCAAGCTGAACTGGATACAAAGTTTGCAAAAGTGCTGGATAGTTACATCCACATTTTTGCAACTATGCTGGATCCCTAGTTCAAATGTGACATCTTTCACAAGGCTACGGATAGCCACAGAGCGATTCATTTTTGACAAAAGTTGTGTGACGAGCTGACTGGTTGTATGTGCAGACTGGTGACACAGCTGGCTGGTACAGAAGGCTATGAGACACAGGGAATTCCATCTGGGAGGTCTGGTTCCACTGGTGTAGATTAGGAAGAAATACATGTTACTGACAGTAGCACTGACTGGAATGAGTGGGTATTACTAAACACATTCTTACATCAAGAGCAACAGAAGAGAACATAGCCACAGCCTTTTTCTGCAGAAACTATCTTGAATATGTATTTTGCAGAGTCTCTTGAGCCATTTCATGCTGATCCATTTGGCTACTGGGCATGGTAGATGCGTTCATCCCCTCACTTGGCGCAACTGACTAGGAGATACATCAGTGTGCCATCTGACAGGATGTTTAGCATAGCTGGTGATGATGTTGTTGAGCCTTGTAGTTCAACACTAGACCCTGCAGACATCCAAGAGCTTGTTTTCATCAAACTTAACTTGCCATTACTTGGGCACAAATATTGACAATTATTGACATGGAACCATTGTCCAAAATTTTCAATAAATAAATAAATAACTAAAACAGATGTGAGTTATGCCAATTAAAATATAAATATAATTTCTCAAGACTGCTTTAGCTGACTGCTTTTCTTTGTAACGTTAACCTGCGTATTTTCCCCAACGATTCTGTCCTTCAGTGTTTATTGCATGAACCTTAACTGTAATATAATTAAGTACATAACATATTTCTGAACCCGGTACAACTTCTCTTTTTGTTGTTCTAATACATGTTATTATCATGTATCTTAGAAACAGCAAGTATGCTGAATAACACAGCTGTAACAGCCCCAAGGTAAATCAGAACCCAGTAAGTGCTAATAACTTGCTTCTCATGGTATGACTTCATAGCAATGGGGCTGTGAAATGGGGTGCACTGTACAGTGCACCACTCACTACTCTGCTTTTGTATAAAGCCTTCAAAAACAACATTCCCAAAATCTTCTTGCTTCCCAGTTCCCACATCACCCCAACATTTCAAAGATATGGCTTGCTTAGGGGACTGTTTTTGCTGCTTTCATCATTTTGCTATCCCTTTCTTGCTTGCAGTTATTCATATCACAAATAAAACAGGCTGTCTGCTTTTATTGCTCTTTTAAAATCCTTTCATTTAATTTTTTTTTCTCATGCATCCACTTTGCTCAGCTGCCACTGCTCTGCACCCAGCTTAGGCGTGGGCATTGCTGCAGTCCCACAGTGGGAAAGTGCCAGTGCTTGCACTGCATGAGAAAATATCCATTCATGGGATGCTCAATACTCTCTCGCCTAGCTGGCCCCTGAGGGACCAATGTCCATTCGGAAACTCAGTTCATCAGAGAAATTAGCAGTACTGATGGTACTGTAGCACTATGGGACTGGCTCTTTCTTTTCATTTTAGAAACCAAAACATTGCTTTTTTTATTTTCTCCTCCTGTTGTTCACCAAGGATATACCTTGTAATCAAATAGGGATGTACCCACAAAACAGATAGGGTTATACTGCCCCGTAATCTGACAGGGAATGGGATATACCCAGTTCAGGCCATTGAGACTGCAGGGAATTTTTTCAGTCAGGGGCCCATTATACCACATGGCACCTGCCCAGTTCTGCTCCTCCTTAACCTGGCCCATCAAGGCAGCCACACAGCCAAAACATTTTAACTGCAAGAAGACCAAGATGGCATTTTAGAAAAAAATGTTCTATGAGGCCTTGCCCTTTGGCTGTCCTTGAAAATGAAATGAAAGGGTGTGAAAAAAGAGACATGAAAACAGGCAGCCTTTTTATTTGAGTGATAAATGAATTATTACAAATAAGAAAGGGAGGGCAAAATGACAACAGTAAAAACTTTCCCCTAAACAAGCCCTATGGGTGAAACATTGGGGTTAATGTATATATTTTTTAATGACAAAAATGTAACAACTTGATATTGGAAATGTTCTGTATTTTTTTGACTTTGTGCAAATTGCAACTGCTGACTGAGTGAGTGGCCTCTCTTAAGCTGTATCAGCCAGGATGTGACTGATTGCTTTTGCTTGCAGAGAAGAACCTGTATTTAGGGGAAAAAACATCAGTTCTCCTGAGAAACACTGAAAATTATTTATCACACAAAACTGTGATAAAAGTTATGCTCTTTAGCTTGGGATTTAGAAAGAAGAACAACGAATGTTAAGATTTCTGATTGTTGTCTAGTTTTAACAAGTAGTGGATGGATGGAAGTAGATTCTTTCTTTGCAGCAGCTCAAGTAAGCTGTCTCTCCTGCCTGGAGCTTCTGAGGGTCCTGAGTCACATGGCCTGCCCTTAGTGAGCTTCCAAAGTGGCATCTGATTGGACAGGAAGTCTCAGGAGATCTTGTAGTCTGACAGCCAGTTCCAGCAGCTGCATAATGAATAATTGAGCATGAATAACAAATAATTCAGACTACTGAATATGAATGCTCAGCGAATATTCAAAATAAAGTATTTGTATATCCTACCTTCCCTTCCAGTTCTTCTGCAATGTTGCTTATGAAGACATTGAAGAGGACCAGTTAAAGCACTGAACCCTGCAGCACCCTGCAGGTCACTCTCCCATCATTAGGGTGAGTGCCAATTTAATCACCACCCCCATCTTCCATCCATTAACCAGTTTATCTTTGTGTGTGTCCGAGTAAGACTGGCTACCCAGCAGTGCACTGCTTCCCCTGCATCACTTGTGCAAGCAAAGGTTTCTGATGGTGGACTCAATTGTTGTGGGGGAAATTTGGGAACAGGAAAAGGAGGATAGAGGGAGGCTAGGTGCCTACGTGGCACCATAGCTTGGAGGGATGAACAGTGGAGCCTAAGGATCGCTATGGTGGCAGGGCATGGGCAGAAGCTAGATATCATTGTCCACCTGTGGACTAATGATCTAGTAGGGGATAGGGCTGGAAGTGTGCAGGGAGAGAATCTAAGGAACTGGAGAGGGGCCTAAGGCAGGTAGTGTGCACAGTGCATTCACAAAGATGCTGCCTGTCTACAGCTGAGGGGAGGATAGGGTACTCTGCATCAGCAGTTTGAACTTGTGGTTGAAGGAATGGTGCAGAGAGGAGGGGTTTGGCTTCACTGGCACTAGGGACCAACCTGGAGGGATGTGTGTCCCTGCAGTAGACAAAGGGAAGCACAATGTGCTCCTCCCACAGACAGAAGCAGTAGAAAGGGAGGACCAAAAGGGAAGAAATTCCCCAAGGGAGCAGTAAAAGAAGCAGCAAAGTACTAGAAAATGTGAGGGGGGGACAAATATTGTAAAAAGAGAGGGAAAAATGAAGCAGAACAAAGGGGGGCAGGAGGTTGCAGGCAGAGTGGGAGTAAGGTGTGGAGGGCCATGTATGCAAATGCAAAGAGTCTTGGAAATAAAATTGCAGAGCTGGAGGCCATGATGGTGAAGGCAGACCTGGATTTTGTGGTCATTACTGAGTCATGGTGTACGGGGAGTCATGACTGGGATGTGGCTATACCAGGCTTCATTCATTTCAGGAAGGATAGTGTGGGGAAGAAGGGTGGAGAGTTTGTGCTGCATACGGGGGGGGGGAGGAGTATCAGAGGAATGGTTTTGCAAGGGAGACAGTGTGGAAAGGAGGGATTGGAGGTGCTCTGGTGCTCTGGGTGACCCTAGAGAAAGAAACCATAGCCACTGCTCACTCTGGGGTGATATACAGACCTCCAACATGGGGGGGCGGGATAAGGCACTGGAGAAGCCAACAGCATGATGGTACAAAAGAGGGAGGTGCTGCAGGTTGTGGACTTCAACTTGGCAAATGCAGATTGGAACCTCTCAGTTGCAACCTCAGATAGAAGCAGGGAAATTCTAGATTCTCTGCAAGGGGTGCTTCTCATGCAACTTGTCAGACAGCCCACTTGTGATGGGACAATACTGGACCAGGTGCTCATAAACAGGGACAGTATTGTGGACATCAATGTGGGATGCCACCTGGGGACGAGCGATCATTGTACAGCGTGGCTTAACATAAGGATGGCAGCAAAGGAAAACCACACAAGTATGACAGTCCTGGAAATAAGAGGGAAGATTTTAAAAAAGTGGATGAATGCCTCAGAGAGAACCTAGCAGGGGGGATTGATTGGGTGGGGTGGAAGAACAGTGGGTCAAATTAAGGGATTGCACAGGGAAGGCAACAAACCTCTGTGCAAAAGAAGTGAGCAAAATCAAGAGGAAAAAGAGACCAATATAGTTCTCGAGGGAAGTGGCTGTGAGGGTAAAGGCTAAAATGGTAGCATTCAGGAGGTACAAGGACACACTGAAGGAAGAAGAAAGGCAGGTGTACCAGGAAAACCAGAAGGAATCAATGATGGCTGGGAGTGTGAAGGCACAAACTGAGGATAGGATAGCCAAAGGGGTGACCGAAGAGTATAAATCCTATTATAGATACATAAGGGAAAAGAGGAAGACAAGGGGAGGGATTGTGAGATTAAGAAGAGTAGGGGGAGACTGTGCAGAGGAGGATCAGAAAAAAGCAGATAATCTGAACAGAAATTTTTGCTCAGTCTTCACAGTAGAGGGAGCGGGGAATGGACTACATAAAAGCAGTAGGAACATGGGGTAGGGACACAGACACAAGTTCACTGACAGAAGAAAGAGTCTAAAGAGGACTTGTGAATCCTAAAGTTGATAAGGCTATGGTGCTGAACAGGGTACATCCAAGGGTGCTGTAGCACTCAGAGGAGTACTGGCTGCATTGCTGACAGCCCTATTCAACAAATCACTGGAAAAAGGAGTGATTCCAGAGAACTGCATGAGGGCAAATGTAGTCCCACTTCAGAAAAGTGGCAGGAGGGAGGAGGCTAGCAACTATAGGGCATTCAGTGTTATGTCAGTGGTGGAGAACTTAATAGAAACACTTAAAAGAAATGCTGGTGAAGTTTCTTGAATCCAGTGGGTTACAAGACCCAAGGTAGCATGGATTTATGTGTGGGGGGGGGGGTCATGTCAAATGAATCTGAACAATTTTTTTGACTGGGCGACCAAAGAAATAGATCAAGATGGGGTGGTGGATATGGCCTACTTAGAATTCAGCAAGGCCTTTGACACTGTACCACACAGGAGGCGTATGAGGAAACTGGACAGTTTGGGGGTGGGACCTAAGGTGGTTAAATGGATGCAGAATTGGTTGATGGATAGGTAACAGAGGGTGGTGGTAAACAGCAGTCTGTCTGATTAGCGAAGAGTGACCAGCAGGATACCTCATGGCTCAGTACTGGGACCAGTCTTCTTTGGTGTCTTTATAAATGACATTGTGGAAGAGTTTGAATGGAAGGTATGCCCTCCTTAAAGATGACATCAAAATCTGCAATAGGATTGATACACTGGAAGGGGTGGAGAGAATGAGTATAGACCTGAAAAAAACTGAAGGTGTGGTCAAGGCTATGACAGCTGGGTTTCAATGCAAAATAGTTCAAAATTATGCACTTAGGGCACAGAATGGGGAAAGAGGTATTGATGGTCACTAAAAAGGAAAGGAACTTTGGAGTAATTATATCTGATCACCTCAAGGTTGCAAAGCAGTGCAACAAGGCAGTGGGCTGGGGCAGAGGGATTCTGGAGTACATTGGGAGGGGTATCGCCAGCAGGAGAAAGGTGATGTCACCATTGTATTGATTATTATTGAGACCCCACCTGGAGTATTGTGTCCAGTTCTGGAGACCACATCTCAGGAAGGACATATACAGTGTTGAGACTGACCAGAGGAGGGCAACTAAAATGGAGCAGGGTCTCCTTCAAAAGCCCTATGAGGAGAGACTTAGGGATCTCAATATGTACAGCATGGAAGAGAGGAGGGTGAGGGGGCACTTGATAGAGACCTATAAATACCTCACCATGATGAATAAGGTATAGGAGGGGTGTCTTTTTCAGAAGAGAAGGTGTGTGAGAATAAGGGGGCATGCAACAAAGTTGGATTGGGGAATTTAGGACGGTTGCAAGGAAGTACTTCTTCACTGAGAGTGACAGACATCTGGAACTGTCTTCCAGTGGAGCTGGTGGGGGAGAACGCAGTGGTTGACTTCAAGCATGCATGAGATATGTACAAGGTGGGAGGTAGTCAGAGATCAGGTAGGTTCTGCGGTGACAATACAGGCAGGGGGAAAAAAACGGGCAAAGTTGGTGGGCCATGCGTGTCCTTATCTGCCAACAGATTCTGTTTTTATGTTTCAGTTTCTATCCCAGTTCATCACTTTGGATCTCACCCCTAAGATATTCAATTGTGTTATCAATCTCTTGAGTGCACAAGGCCTTGCTAAAGTCCAGATAGGCCATATCCACTGCACTCCCCTAATCTGTTTCCTGGACACTGAGTCAAAGAAACCAATTAAATTCATCTTGTATGACCTCCCCCTGTGGACTTGCAGCCCACTGGATTCAAGATGCTAGCAACCTTTCCCTTAACAGGGTTTCCATTAATTTCCCTATCACTGAGGTGGGGCTGACTGTGAGGGACCACTTCTGTTCTTAGTCAAGTTCTCCAGAACCAGACTTCAAGTTCAAGTTCAAGTTCAAGTTCAAGTTTATTGCAGGAAAACTACATTGAGCAAGCTCATTCACAAGGAGGTCCTGTGACATAAACACTTAAAGTACAAACACAGATAGGTAATAACAGTATATACATGAAATGCACGTTACATGATACAGGCTGGATATACATACAAGGGTACCACATAGGGTGACCGCAGGTGGTAAACATTGATATGAGACAGGGAAAGCGACTTACAGGTTGCATACTGATAAATGAAACATGATGACTGGTGTGTGCAATACATATACAGTATTTGGCAGCTATAACAAACAACAGTCTACAACTGATATGGGGGGAGGAGTGATTTGGTAGAGTAGCAGTGGAGCGTAAGCAAAGATAAAGCCAGGAGTAGAAGGGGAAGGGAAAGCAGTTAATATGACAAATCAATTATACCTTACCAGTGGATAAATATGGCACACATGGGGAAGGAAGAGACTTAATGCCAGTTACAGGTGTCTTTTATTTTGGCTGAACTTAGTGATTTGTAGAAGTTTATTGAAACTGTGCTAGTTAGTTTCAGTACAGTTTATAGTGGTTTCAAATGGAGGGAAGGCATATGCAATAGCATGTTTACAAAATCCCGCGTCTTGGTATGTCAAGCATAACAAAGTCAGATTTTCTTAACGGTATGCACTCATGAGATACTAATAAGGGAAGAGATAGCTTGGCAATTTCTGCAGGAGCAGTTTAAGAGTCCATAGCCAGCATGGAGCAGGCGTCTAGTAGTAAAGGATTTCCAACCAACAGCTGCATATAAGTCGCAGTGATACGACGGTGAGGGAGTTGGTAATGAACCGTAACCTACGGTGATAAAGGATATCGGTTTACTTAGATTTGCAAGAGTGGTGGAGAGAAGATTACATCACCATGATCGAGTAGGGGAGAAAAGTGGCCTGTACAAGCTTGTTTCGAGTTTCAAGGGAAAGGGCCTATTCTGTAGAAACCTAACCTTGCTTATAACCTTCTAGAGACATCTTGACATGGTCACTGAAAGATAATTTATTGTCGATCCAGATACCTAGATATTTGAATTTGATTTACAACTTCCAGAGGCTCGTTTAGCGTGGTGACAATGAAATCTTGGGCAAGGGTATTGGGGGCCTGAGACAGCACTGTGGGAGAATATCATCACTTTAGTCTTCTTAGCATTGAGCAGAAGCTTTGCCTTTATTAGATTATGCTCAAGTTGTGTGAAGAGTCCGCTGAAGCACTCCCTTGACTTCAGATAACGATGAGCCAGAAGTATACAACACAGTATCATCTGCAAAAAGTGCAGATTGGACGTAGATATGTTAGCATCTAAGTCATTAATGTACAGAGAAAACAAGATAGGACCCAAAATGGATCCTTGGGGACTCCTCTTGCAACTGGCAAAGGCAGCAGAAAAAGCCTTCTGCCTTTACTTTTGGAATCTTCCAGTTAGGTAACTAGAGAACCACTGGGTGGTATGGTATAGCACCAACTTTGCAAGGCAATTGACTAATAGTTTGTGATCAACAGTATCAAAAGCTTTGCTGAGGTCCAAAAGACTGCACCAGTTACCTCGTAGCATCTATAGCAGAGATCCAATCATTGGTTACTTTTGCTAGTGCAGTGATTGTGCTATGATTAGGGCCATGTTGAGCTGGGTTAATGAGAGAGAAGGTTTCAAGTGAGATTTTAACTGAATATGGATCAGTTTTGAGAACTTTAGAAAGGATAGGCAATATGGAGATAGGTCTATAGTTGTTTACATCGCATGGGTCACAGATTTAAATAGAGGAGGATATGTGCTGATTTCCAGCAGGACGCACAGTAGCAGATGTAATGGAAAGATTGAAGATGTGGAGAATTGGGGCAGTGAGATGGCGTAGCCTGACCTTAGGAAAAAGGGTTCCAAGCCACCGTCCCTGCACTTTTTGGTGTCTAAGTTAAGAGATCTTCTACTTCTTTATAAGTTATCTCGCACTGATTGGAAGGGGCTGGGTGCAGGACTAGATGTGGCGGGAGGGTATGCTGGCTCACCACAGCACTAGCATAAGGTGACAGTCAAAGCTAATCCAGCTGGCAAAGTGGGAGTTAAGTTCCTCCAGGATTAGGGACTTGTTTCCACAATCTTGCCACTTGCAACTATCTTTGTTGAGACAGAGGGGCCATGTGCGTCCCTCTATAGCTTGATAGTCTTCCATATTTTATGAGGGTTACCTTTAGCTTGTTGAGAGTAGAAATATAATAGTTAGCTTTAGCAGGCGAAGTTTTTTCACAGTTATTCTGGCTGTTCTAAAGGCCTGCCAATCTGAAGATTCTTTGGAATGTCTAGCTTTAGCCCAGAGCTTATCTCGAGCTATAAGGGCTGCCTTGAGATCCGAGGTGAACCAGGGATTGGAATTGTTCCGTACCTTACTTTGATGAAAGGGGCATGCTTATTTATTGTAGTGAGTTTGTCATTAAGGATGCAAGCTGTCTTGTTGACATCTTTGGCTAGGTAAAGATCTTGCCATCTGATCATGCTCAGGTCAGATAGGAAGTTTACTCCACTGAATTTCGAAAGGATCTTTTTGTTATAAAGATGGGTTGCGGACGGGCCTTAATTTGAGATCTTATGCAAGCAACAATTCCATGACCGCTATGTCGTTGTGAAACACTGCCAAATGAGATATTTTGTGTGGATGGGTGGCTAGTACCACATCTAGAATGGAACTGTTGGCAGTATTTAGAGTGTTGTTCCTAGTAGGTTCACTGACTAATTGCCCAAGACCTAGCTCATCACAAAGGGATTTGAGGCCGTGTGATTTAGATGACAACCAGTCCATATTTAGATCTCCTAGAAATATTGTTTCAGTTTTGCATCTCTGAACATGGATTTCAAAGATTAAGGACTTCATCACCACCAGACGGGGTCTATAGCCACGTAGGATAGTGATACATTCCGAGGAGGAGATGAAGGCTCAGAACTAACTCAAATTCCTTGGCTAGAGATTTGCAACTAATATTGGTGACCAAGTACTTAGATTTGGCATAGATAACCACACCCCGCCTCTAGACTCTCTATCTGCTCTAAATAAATTGTAGCCCTGCAGTGATATTTGTTGCTCAGTGTTTGTCTTTTTAACCACGACTCAGTAATTATGATAAGGTCTGGGTTAATGTGCAGCAGGCTTGCAGCTATACAAGTTTTTAGGCAGGCTTAAATGTTGACCATCATCATTTTGAGACCTGTAGCCTCAACAAAATCGATAGGCAAGGTAAGTTGTGTGTGTGTGTGGGGGGGCAGGGTTGAGCTCCACATTTCCTGAGCAGAGAAGAAGCAGAAGTATAACTTTCTTTAAGGAGCTTATAAGAATGGAGACTGCTTTTTTATTTCTTCGTGGCAACCCATATCGTGCTGTGCAAGAGGTGGCACCACTGTAATGACAGTTGATTCTGATCAATGTAAGTGCTTGGGTAGACATAGGTGAGGACAGTAGCAAGGGGGTGTAGGCTAACCGGGGAGAATAGGCTAAAAGGGGAGAGGAGAATGACATAGTGTCTGCACGGTAGACTGTTATAACATTAGGTATTGATAAGGTACATTGGAGAACTGAATTGCATTGAGGTACTTTGAATTGCACTGTATTGTTGAAAACTCTGCACCTTAGGAGCAATAAAACACAATAAGGAGAGCCATGGTCCCAGATTGAGTGGTCTCGTGATTTGTATTAGTGCAATATTTTCTAGGCAAGAAATTTGCCCACCTAGGTACTCACTTAAAACCTAGATGAGAAAATACAGCAGAAAGGGGAACAAGGAGAGCAGGAGCAGCTTAATTAGTGGCCATCCACCCTTCAGACTCAAGTCCCCTTGTAGCAGAACCGGGAAAGAAGTAGAATGATAATGCAGGCCATATTGCCCACGAATGAATACAGTGATTTATGTCGAAGACCAAGAATCCCTCTAGTGGCAGGTCTGTATAACCTGCTAATGGAAAACTAGCCAAAAAAAAAAGGTAGTTAGACTTATCGGCACCAAGGCAGAGTGCTTGGATGGGGGCGCTGCAGGAAGAGCAGTCAGACAGAAGAGGTGTAAGCACTTTAAAACAGTAGTAGAAATTACAATCCAGCTAATACAGTTGAAAAACTCCTAATAACATAGTTGAAATGTGCTTAGTTCTATCGAAAATCTAACAAAGTGCCTAGGTGTCTATAGCAGGGGAAAACTCCTGCCAATCAGAGTAGGTTTGCTGGAAGCACCCGTGTTCCGATTGGCTGCGCTGTCCCGTACCTTCCAAGAAGCTGCAGGCAGGTATCCTGGTCTTGGTCGGTGGCTGGCTGGGTGCCGCCACTGCGGGTGAGCTGCAGCAAGCCCTGTTCAGGGACAAGCAGCCCAAGGAGCTGCAGCGGGTGTCCTGGTCTGGTCGGTGGCTGGCTGGGTGCCGGCCGACCGTGGGTGAGCTGGAGCAGCCCTGTTCAGGGACAAGCAGCTTCCAAGGAGCTGCAGGCGGGTGTCCTGGTCTTGGTTGGTGGCTGGCTGGGTACCGGCTGACCATGGGTGAGCTGGAGCAGACCTGTTCAGGGACAAGCAGACTTGTTTCCATAGAGCTGTTCAATATGGCCATCAGTGGAGCAACTAGCACCTCCAGGAGTTCCTTTAGTACCATTGGGTGTATCCCTTCTGGTACCATAGCCTTGTGCACTTTCAGAGCTGCTAGTTCCTTTTTCCTCTGGAAATGGACTTACATCCACAATCCCAATAATCTCTGGAGTCTAATATAACCCCCTTCCATATCTTGTCCTGACTGACTGCATGTGCTGATGAAGACAGTACTCCACTGGTCCTTGGGTGCCTGTCACAACATAGTGACTCTCCTCACATCACCTTCCTATGGACGTTCCACAGGCAGTGGGGTCACAGGAGATTGCAACAGCATTTTTTAGACCATTTGACTGGAGCCGCTCCCCTTTCTCTGCACAGTCCCAAACTAATTACCAACCAAGAGGAGAAAGGATGCAACCTCTGGAGTCACAAGGTTGTAGCTGACTCCGTTTGTACTGATGACTTTGCACAAGCAATTGTAATATGAATACAGTCCCAGTACTTTATTTTTATTTTATTATAAATGTTTTTTTTTGCAGTTTATCTTTTTATTCATTTTTTAAAACCTTTAACCATACAGTATTGAAACATTACTAATAAAGTATAACAGCATAGAAAGTGGCACAGCAGTTTTGAGTAAGCAATACATTGGTATGTTTGTAATAGTAGTAAAACAGTAAATAGATGCAAGTACTGCAAATGTGAGGATTAAGTATTCTACTGAATCGGAGGGTACAAAAGGGAGAAGAAACAAGTTGTAAAAAAATATTTTTCACAGTCTAACTTAAATTACTTTTATGCTTTTCCAGTTTCTACAGAATGTCATTTTTTAGCTAGGATTTTTAATAACATTTAGTTGGCAGTTTACTTTTAAAGAGCAGGGGCAGGATTTTCTAAGTGTAGTGCAGGGCTCGTGTGCAGCCCTGTGGCCTGGCCCTTAAGTTCTGGCGGTGCACCAGACCCTTCACCACAACTGCATCCGATTTTACAATCTCAGGTGTAGTGGTGACAGTTTCCATGGATTACAGCATCTTGCACCAAATATCTGGCACAAGCTTTGCAACAATGGCCCCTATGATTGCCGCAAGCTAGACCAGAAAATATTGGTCTAACTTTCAGCAATTGCCACACTGGATAGAAAAATCCCGTTTGATCACTGCAAGCCACATGCGCCGTATCTTCAGTGCACTGGAGCTTGCAGTGATCTAAGAGGTTTGAAAATCCTGCCCCAGGTGTTTACTTCTAATTAATAAAGAACTGACTCTTATTTATTGTATTTTAATTTGTTAGTAATTACTTCCTACTCTTATTTTTTTTTCTTCATTTGTTTTCCGCCTGCATCCCTGGTCCTGGTTGTATTCCCCTAGCCTTGTTACCAACCCATCTCATGGACTTATGGGTTAACTGCCACTTACACAGAGCCATATCGGTGGGTGGCCAGCCACGTAGGGTCATGTAGCACCTGCATGGGATGCCGAGCAAGTCAAGACATTTCCTTCCATTTTCTCCACTGGGACATCTGTGAATGATGCATGCACATGCACGTTCCCTTCTCATCTGCTGATCCCACCGGTGCTGCCACCCAGACTCCACTAGGTGGCAGGCAAGCCATGGGACTCAGAGTCCCTCCCTCCCTCCCCAAGGGAGGAGAACTGTCCTGGGATGCTCAATCCTCCCTCACCCAGCCTGACACCCCGAGTGATCCTGGTCCATTCCCAAACCCAGGTCAACAGCATAGCTGTATATAAGGTCCAGTACCTCAGCCCTCCATGTCTCTGGCCTGGCAGACTTTGTGTTTTTATAAGAAAATATTTGTTAGTGCAGCAAAACAAGTGGCTTTTCACCATTGCTTTTCACACTGCCAGTAAAAATAATTCTGTAGAATTCTGGTATTGTGATATCAGAAACTGCAAACTACTTATGAGTCCAATGTATTTCAGTGAGAAACCTATTATGTTTCAATCTTTTTCAAAATAAATAGTTACTTTTTCAGCAGCAAACTTTGCCTTTTATATGTTTGCATTATTGTGGTACAGCTGTATGATTTTACAAATGAGTAGAAAGAATACGGAATCCTGATTGGTTGAGAGGTACTTTCAGTATGGCTGTTATCCCAGCTCAACAGTCCAGCTGAAAGAAACTGCCAGAAACCAGAACCCAGCACCCACTCTAAGAACCTTCCTTGGGTGCCACAAAAAATGCCAACATCCATCATGGCTGACCTGGCATATCACCATACTGTAAAGCATTGTAACAGCCCAGTTCTATCAGCAACACTGCTGGACATCAGAATTACAGTGGCAGGGATTTCTAGTATTCATGGTCTGCCTCACTGCTGAGGTAGGTGGCACATTTCATCAAGCACACAAATGCAGCGAGAGACATACGAGCAGCAGGGCATGTCAGCAGTTGTGCAGAGAGGCATGGTGATCATGTTGGCAACCACCCCGGATAGAAAGCTGGCAGAAACATTGTTTGGAGTGGGGAAAGTGTGCCTCTGGTTGAATTGCCATGAACTTTTCAGTGACTACAGTTTCTTGGCCAGCAGAGTAGGAGATCATGCAGAAAGGATAACGAGGAGCAGCAGCTGTGGGATTCAGTGGCAGCAAGCAAATTCGGCATTTTCCTCTTCATTCTTGCATGGGACAGTTTCTAGGAAGGTGATGCATCATTAGGAATTAAGCTGCATGATGGTAGAGTCAGACAGTGAGGGGGGTTAGCAGTATTGAGGAAGTGGGAGCTGGGCTGGGAAAGCAGAGACAGTCGCAGGGAGAGGGTGACTGTGAAACCAACGCTCCCCTAATTCTCTTGACTGATGCCCATACTTGCTGCCTATGTGGAGCATTGGTTCCACCTACTGGCCAATGGCCAACACCACAAACTACAGGCACTATTTTACTTATTTCAATTTAGTTTTACATTTGTGACATTTGTTTTTTACAAATTTAAAACACAAAGACATTTAAAAAAATGTTTATTAATAATGTTGAACCCATTTCATAATTGCAATAAGACACTTCCAGGGTGTGTGTTATGGTGGGGTAATGGCCCTTCTAATGTGGTGGATACTTCATCTTGTGCTTCAACCCACCCGAGGTGGGCTGTTATGCCACCACAATCACCCCCCCATCATGCCTAATTGATTTCTCTTTTCTTCTTCCCAAGTAAAATCTGGTTATGAAGAAAATGTCACCTACCAGGTTATTTATTTATTTAGTTTTTGTTAACCAGGGAGGGTGCACTAGGCAATCAAATGTCTATTTTCACAAAAGATCACAAATAATCAAAACGCACATATTTCTATTAAATATATCACATCTGTGTGGTAGAAAGTGTTATTTCTCTATAAAAATCTGAAATCTATTTTGCAATTTCTAATTGAAATACACTGCCAGCCTTGCCAGTAAAGCTTTTCTGATATCATAATTCTAGAATTCTATTGGATTCTTTCTTTAAATAATAGTTTATAAAATACAAATAAAATGAAGTAAAAATATTTGAAGAATGAAATAAATGCAAACAAAATGATTATAGAGGCATCGAAAGGTCCCAACCCTTCATTCTCTAAGATATAATATCCTTACTAAGCACTTGCTCTTTAAAAAAGCTATTTGGGCTCTACTGCTTTAAGAGCAGAGTAAGACATTTTAAGTAAAGAGTGACACCTTCTGGCAAAACAGAAATATACGTGAAGAAAACCAAATTGTACATTCCGTATGGCAAGTTTTGATATCCTTTGCTGCTACACATTATAGGAAAATGCAAATTGAAAGTATTTCAGAAATGGATGTAACTGATTATGTGATCCTAAAATATAGTGTGACACATATTATATTACTATATCTGACAAAGGTAATTTGTTTTGTAGAGGCTCTAATACTATCACTGGTCACTGATTCTGGTGAATGGCATGACTTTTACTGTAGTATATAAACCTGACAGTGTATCTGCTCCACTGCAGGAGCAGGTAGAAACTGTTTGGTGAAAGTATCAAAACTATTTAATTTTTTTTGTGATTGACATATCACATGGAGGTGAAGATTCAAATGTTCTTTTTTTCCAGGTCTGGGTTGGCATTATATTAGTACAGCAACACTTTCTGTGGGACTGTCAATCACCTCACTGCACAATAGTAGCCAGTGATAAGCCCCAGCATACATAGATATATCAAAAGAAGACCTCATTTATTTCAATTGGATTTCCTCTAATATATCTGTAGTAAAGCTGGGCAAAATTTGTATTACACTTGCAAAACTGCTGATTTTAGATTCCAGCAGCTTTCACAAAATTATGGCAAAATCGGGTTAAAGCAACCAACAATTTTTTAATTCAAATAGCAGTATTACCAAATTGTGCATTTTTTAAAAATTATGAGTTCTTAAAAATGCTCAATGTCAGCAACTAGCAAACTTGCTAATAATATAATTTGTTCTAAACTGCACATTTTTTAAAATGTGATTTTTTTAAATGCACAGTTCCAACTCAAACTGCTGATTTTAAGCACACTGTTATAGTTTAAAACATAGCACAAAATTATGTGAAATTGGTGCAGTTTTGTGAATGGTAAATAAAACAGATTTTTCTGAATTTGGTCAGCACTTATCTGTTGTCCACATACAATATACTGAGACTTTTCTCTAGCTACCATTGTATTTGAGAAGTTACTGTGAAAGTCATAGTCAAAGGCTAGATAGAAACTCTGTGCCAAGTAGATGCCCAGCTTCCAAAGCAAACATTTAAAATTGGGCAATTTGGACAGGCACTTGAACAAATTTGAGACTGTGGCCGTGGACAGAGTAGAAGAGGCAGCAGCTGCCAAATCCTCTACCCTTGCATTGGTATGGAATCTGGGAACAGGACGAAGGAGAGACAGATGGCATATATGGGTGTATCTTTTATATGTACAACAATAAAGTGAGTAGAATGTGAAATCTGGGTGAGTGGTGACTATTTTCCTATGTAACTTGATGTGTTTGGATATGGCTCACATAGGAACTGACTATTACCTGACTTTTTTGCTTGCAGTACTGTTGGAGTATCTGGATAACTTGAAGTGTTGGTAACTAGGTCTTGGTTCCCCAGAAGTTTACTCCACAAGAGAAGTTCATCTGCTCTGTGAAGTGGTCATAAAACCTAAGTACTGTACCATTCTCTGTAGCACAGCAGTTTAATCTCTCACTACATCATACAAAGAAAGCCATGGTTCTAGCTTCTACAGCTCAGCAATTCTAATGCCCATCAACCAATCTACGGCTGTGGTCAAAATGCCCATCACTCAGCTATTCTAAATCCCGCTACTGTGCCTCAATGATAGGTCTGATGTCCACAGCTACAGTGGCTCTAACATCCACTAATGAAGTACAAGCAGTGATTTACCACCCTTGGCTTATAACATGTGGGAGCTGGGCCAGTGTTCAGGCCAGCTGTTTTGAGTGGTCTTGTCACCTTTAAATCTGGCTCACATATCTGGACACCTTGTACAGGGTGGAAACACACAAGAAAACTGCCAGACAGTACATTGCACAGGCATCCATACATCTCCATTGGCTGCCCAGTGAACAAAAAATTGACAACAAATTAAACAAATGGAAAAAGGTAAAATAAATATGAAGTTAAACTACTCTAAACTGAATTTAGCACATATTAACTGTATTTGCTATTAATGTTTGACATAGTATGCATCTGTTGGCTATCAATTACATATGCCTCATATGTAAAACCATGTTTTTATGTTATGCATTATTACAACATTTCTCATGGTATAGTTGTATTATTATAATACAATGTAAGTTCTGGTTATTTTTTGTCATTATGTTTAGTTTATAACTTTGTAATATATGGATACCTAAAAATAATACAACTGAAACGTATAAAAAAAAATCCCAGTAATAGCACACAATAAAACTGATAATACCATCAATTCTGAGTGATAATACTATCGTTCAGAGCCCATAATACTATCGTTCAGAGCTCTGAATGATAGTGTTATCACACAAACTGAAGAGTACAAGCACAAGAATGGCTCATGTAGAGTGGGAGCTAGCCTTCACTGTAACCATCACAGACAGTAAGCGTGGACTTGCCACTCAACAAAAACCAAAACAATGTAACCTGCAGCCACATGTAGAAAGTGGCAAACTGCTAATGTCTGACTTCTGCTCACCCTGATTCTTGGCCTTCCGATGACTGGACCACTCACTCTCTCAGACTGCTAGCACAGAGAAGCCACATTCAAAAAAAACACAGGAAGCACCAATAGAAACACATGCTAGGTGCTTCAGAGGCATCTTAATGTTCTGGTATCCATAGCAATGCCAACCACGCAGCTCAACTTAGAGACCTACATAGACACTTCACCATCTGGCAGCTTCTCACCACATTTCTACAGAACACTGAAAACTCCTTGGATCCATATATTACAAAAAATATCAGATAGGAACTGCAATTACTTTTCAATAATACCATCTTGAGGTGCTGGGAACATGGGAACCTCTTGATGGCATTATAGCCTTGTAAAACAAAGCCCCCTCTCTATTATTCTAATTTTCATTCATTTTTTTGTAAAATAATTATACATGTTTTTTACATGATCATTTCATTTTGATCTTGCCTAGATAGTACCTGTAACAGGCCATTTGTCCCAGCTTACCTAACTGGTAACCACATTTTAAAATAAATACATTTATTTGTAAAGGTCATGTCAGCCAGCGAGGACAGGTAGGAATAAAAACTATGTGTGAAGAGTGCTTGGGTGCAGGAGGGATTAATGTGTGTGGGCAAGCAGTGCCAAAAGTGAACATGTGCAAAGCACATACAATGTTCTCCACAGAGGAAGCGGTGGGGGGAAAACAGCTATACATGAGGTAAATGTGTATACATAGTAGAGTTTGAGAGGGAATTTAAAGCACTTTAGTTGAGAGTTGATAAATAAACTGAAATACAGGACCTGGAAAACTTTAATGATAGCGTGCAAAGCCTATTAAGGGAGGTTGAGGACATGCCAAATGAGAACAAGAGCTATGAAGAAACATTAATAGAAGAGGACAACCAGATGTTGAAGAGTGTAAAGGAAGCCCAAGGATGGACTCAAAGGCACATACAAATGTTGAAGAAAAGAAGAAAAGGGATAAAACTTTAGAGAGAGAGGAGGGTGAACTCACTGAGTTAGACACAGATTGGTCTATATTCCAAGGAATTAGAAGGGCAAAAAGGGGAAGAACAGCAGTCACTTACTGTTCCTGTCAAACAGGTGTGAAACTCTGGCCACTGAGGGGGAGATTTACTCTGATGGAACTGAGGGAACTGTGGTGAATGAGTTTCCATTCCCCTATGGTTCAACTGGAAAATATCAAAAGGATAGTTGTCCCTTGCTACTAAATGTAAACATAATATTGTAGTGTTGGGTGACTCCATTCTAAGAGATACAGATTCAGCAGTATATAGGGACAGACAGGGGATTGCAGCAGTGTGCTGCTTGCCAGGAACCCAGGTATGTGACATTGCAAAAAAACTAGATGGACTGCTTGAGAACTCAGGGGAGGCAGCAACTGTGGTACTACATGTTGTGACAAATGACATGGCGTGTCATGTGGATGGAGACATACATAGTGACTATGATGCAACTGGTAGAAAGCTGAAGGAAAAGAGGTGTACAGTAATGATGTCAGAAATTCTGACAGTACCTAGGGCTAGTAGAGGCATAATAGTTGCTTTCAAAAAAATGAATGCTTGGCTGAGGGCTATGGGCTAAAAAGGAAAACTTTATTAGAAATTGGGATTGTTCTGATGAATGTTCTCTATTTAGGAATGATGGGTTACACTTGAATGAAACTGGTGCAAGAATGTTGGGTTAGAAGATCAACTGGCATACAAGTAAGGCTTTAAACTAACAAACTGGGGGATCGGTAATCAATAATAATAATACTGGGATTCCCCAGCTATGTTTGTTCAACACCCCATGGCTAGTGCCTTCTGTGATTTCTTCTTATAATCCCCTACAGGCATACTACCCTCAAGCCTCCCTCCTCACTGCCTCAGCTCCTCCTCCTCTCCTATCCCCCATTACTGGGTATAGGATCAATCTGTCTCCTCTTACTTTTCATCCTCCCATTCCTTCTCCCTTGCTGTTTCCCATCTACCACATATCCAATGCAATGCCCTCCCCATTTATCCCCTCCTCCCTCTCTCTCTCTCCCATATTACCCCCTGACCACCACTCTTCTTTCTCTTTTCCCACTAACCCACTCCTAACAAAGCATCACTGAGCTGCCTATGACTTGTACTGTATAATTAACTCGTAACACAATTCCTTGACAATGCCTTTGGCTGCTATTATTGCAACCTTACTTGTCTTTTTTTTTGTAAGTTCCATTGTAATGATCATGTTATGTTTTGTACCTTATTGTCCTTATTGCCTTGATGTGGAACCTTTGTTAAAGAGCCCTCGGCTCAAAGGTGTCATCCGAAATACAAATAAATAAATAGATAAATAAAATGTTTTTGTCACCTTGTAAACTGCCCATAAATAATATCGGAGTAGCAAACAATGCCAAGTTTGCTAATGAAGTGCCTCCTGCAAGCATTCAAAAAACAAATAACTGTAACTGCCTGCTAATCAATAGCAAAAAGAGAGAACTAGAGACAGTTATGTTAATAAGAATATCAACATATGTGCCATTATGGAAACCTAGTGGGAAAGGATGATTGTTGGTCAAAAGCTATAGAGGGATACAACTTATTCAGTAGTGACAGAAGTAAAAGGAGAATGGAAGGATTAGCACTGTGTATTGGGAAAGATATTAAGTCAGAAGATAACAACATCATGCAAGTACCTTGACTTGCGATACTGTGGCTGAGGATCAAAGAGGAGCATAAAAAGGCAACTGACCTAGGAGCCTGTTATAGACCTCTAGACCCAGGGGAAACTGAGGATGATGGTTTATGTGAGTCTTAAAAAAATTCAGTGGTAAGCAGAGAGTACATTTGATAGATGGTTTTAACTTCCCCAAAATAAACAGGCATACTAGAGAGAGGAGTACAGGGGTTGAAAAGTTATTCTTACAGACCATTGTGAGCTGCATTTTGGAGAAATATGTACATGAAGGTACCAGGTCGGGTGTAGTCTTGGATCTGATATTGAATAATATGGAAGGTAATATATCACACTGGAAGGTGAGAGACCCACTGAGTAATAGTGATCACAACCTGGTGCAAATCCTGGTCAATTGCACTAATCAGTGGGCTAAGGGCACAACCACAGTCAAGTGCTTCAGGCATGCAGACATTAATATGTATAGGAAAGAGACTGATACATGGAATTGGCAAGCATGCTTTGAAGGAAAAGGTGCAGACAAAATGTGGGGATTATTTGAGATGAAAGTTCAGGAGCTGGGGGATAAGTACTCCATCAGTAAAAGAGTACAATTCAAAAGGTAAAATTGCACCTTAGCTTAAGTGTAAAATCAGAATACATTTTAACAAGAAGATGGCTGCATGCAGGGTGGCTAAATTAAGTAACCTATCGTAGCTGGGAATTGGGAGACGTACAGGAATTCTTGAGAGTGTGAAAAGCTGAAGTGAGGAAGGCAAAAAACATGGATGTAGATATTGCCACAAAATCTGGGGAAAACTATAAAGAGTTATATAAGGGCCAAAAAGGGAGGAACCAATTCAATCGGACTGTTGGGTGAAAATAACGATAGAATGGATAAAGAACAAGATACTGTATGACTAGTGCTTTCAATAAATAACTGCTCAGTATTCCACAAATCTGAACTACTGTAGGTACACTTATAACAGGCACTGCGCAATAGAAAAAGATAATGATTTGTAAGGAGAGGGTCAAACAAGTATAAATCATATTACTGTGGTAATTGTGTAAATGTTGACTGGTATTGCATTACAACACTTCTGTGGTGTAGTATTTGTGCACTGAATAGCATGTTTGTTTGTTTGTTTTTTTTTACCACAAATGCATGTTATCAAAATACTGGTCAACTTTTGAGTCAGCAAGGTCAGACAATATACATCCTAGTGTCCTCAAAGAAGTGGTAACTGACATAGCAGCACTTGTAATCAGCATCTTCAATAAATCTCTTGAAATTGGTGTGGTCGTGCATGTCTGAAGAGAGATGGTAGTGGTGTCAATCTATAAGAAGGGGGATAAGGGCAACAAAGTGAATTACACACATTTCAGTTTAACAGCACTGATAGGTGGAAACTATGAGAGATACTGGATTACACACTACCTTATTAGATAGCTCTCAGTATGGTTAGCCAAGTGATCTGAAAGAGTTAGATTAAATGGCTTTTTTTCTGACTGGGACTGGGAGGCAAGTGGAGTTCCATAAGGTTCAGTCTTGGGACCTACTCTGTTCAATTTATGTGTAGCTGGTGTGCAAACAAAACATGGTTGCTTGGAAAATGTTACCGACAATGTCAAAACTGACATAATTGTAAATACAGAGGAAGAGATTGCAGTATTATTAGGGGGAGTTACATGAAATATCAGAATGGGGGGAAAGAGGCTAGGATGTTTTTTAACATGGAGAAATGTATTGTGGTGCACTATAGCATTCACAATAAGAAAAGTAATGTATACTCTGCACAGCATCCAGCTGTGTGAATCTAGTAGTGAGAGGAATCTATGAGTTGTTATCAACAGCGATCATAAGAAGTCAAACCTATGTGACCTGATTGCAAAACAAGTTCAATGGGATCACAAGTTGTATTAAAAGAAATATTGTCAGCAGAAATAGGGAGGTTATCAGAAAGAAAGACCATGGTGGCTCTAGGTCCTCACTCAGACCCAAGCCAAAAAGAGGCAAAGCACTGCAAACAGACAAACTCAGCTGCCCGAAATGACTGAACAAAACAATCCAAAACCTTGGACAGGTTAAAAGGCTTTTGTTGAAAATAGCCAATCATGTTAAAAACTTGAGTAGCACCCCCACCCTGTTGAGGTTTCATGTCTCAATTATGCTTTCTCAAGACATTAGCATATCACATAAATTGCTCTTTTATACTTTTAATGCAAGTCTGCAATCAGACACTTAAAGTTCTAGTGTACATAAAAACAATCCCATAATGAACAACAGTGAAGTGCCAATGAACATACAATTCATTACACCGGTACAAAATAATAGCAAGAGATGAAAAAGGAAACACAATGAAAATGGAGGTGGGAGGGAAAAGTAACAGAAGAAAAGGAGAAAGGGAGAAGAGTGGGGGGTCAATATGAAAGTGGGATAGACAAGACAAAGGCAGTATATGTGTGATATAGATAGAAGAGGGAACAAGGATGAAACAGTAGAGATGGGGTGGAGGTGCTCAGGGTGTAGTGGAGGGCAGCTATTGGGTAGGGAGGGGAGAGGATTATGGGATATGGGTGATACAAATGACAAAGAACAAATAAAGAACAAGCAGAAGAAACACTGAATTGCACAATACATGGCACTAGAATTTCTCCAGGAGACAGCCCTATGTGAAGAAGAAAACTTGCTGAACAAATATCTCAGAATGACCATAAAAAATCATAAATATTACAGCCAT
This sequence comes from Neoceratodus forsteri, assembly GCA_016271365.2. Classification (NCBI taxonomy): domain Eukaryota; kingdom Metazoa; phylum Chordata; order Ceratodontiformes; family Ceratodontidae; genus Neoceratodus; species Neoceratodus forsteri. The sequence continues at coordinate 1,682,068,585 of CM057450.1, read as the reverse complement.
AAATAAATACAGTATGTCACAGTAAATAGTGCATAAATTATCCAACAACAACAGACGTATTATAAAGTTTCATTTTAAGAAGGGTCTCAATTGAAAAAGTTCATTTGGACCAGGTGGGACCAAAGCTCTGTTTATATTACCAGTAACTTTCTATGCACAACAGTTTATTATACAGGTCAACACCTTGTATGTTCAGTGTAAGAGTCACTTTCTCCAGGCCCATAAATTTAACCTATCTTCTGCACCTTTCATACAGATATGGAGTGCGAGGGCATTGCCCTCCTATTGTTTTATTTATACTCTGAATATGTTCATTCACCATTCACTTGCATATTGTCTTACCCACACAGAAAATCTGGCAATTCTCGCATATGACAATGTAAACCACAGCCTTAGTGTTACAGGAATTATATGAATGTACCTCATAGGTTTCCCCTGAGACTGTCTGACCAGCAGATGTTTCTGACTTTAATATGAGTATGAGGCTGCACAGAAACCATATCCAAAGGTACCTTTCTTTTGTACTGCAAAATAATTCTTTGCGTGTTTCTCCTGAAGACTGTGGTATCAGTTGGTCAGTCAAGTTTTGCCATTTCAGAACATCATCCTGAGACCATGATTAACAACATAAGAAAGGGTCTGTTCAGTCTCTAGAATGTGGCAGTTTTTCAAATCACCTCTCAGTTGATTAGCCTGTGGACTGAAAGTAGCAACAAAATTAGGACACAAACATTCTGGCCTCAACATCTATTTCTGGGGGTCAACAATTAATTTCTCTGAATGGCAACAATGCTTTGTAAAGCTTTTGACAAACAAGATGTGTCATATCCCCTTTTCTAGAATCTGGTTACTAGGGACCTGATTCCAAGACGAAGAGCATAACTCACAGGCAGCTGTGAGTTATACCATTCACCACTACACTGGGGACTCTGTGTCTCATTCCAAGAGCAGCAGGGTCCCGGCACTTGCGACGTGCAGTTTACGCCATGCGGAGGCTAACACCATGGGCATGGCATAACTGACCCACATGTTGAAAGCTGTGGCCCATGACTAGCAGCCCCCAAAGCACCCCAACCCCTGGAACAGCATGGCACACACCAGGGGGCATGGGGGCAGAAAAGATGGAACAGGCATCTGGGGGAGCACACCGTATATTGGACCCTCAGGGGTCCCCAAGCATCAGAGGGAAGGGGTATGCCAGTAGGGGTATGTGGGACACATTTGCACCATTGTCATGGTGCCTTGGGGCCAGCAACTGATGGATAGCACCATCTTTCACCACTAAGAGCAGCTCCAGGCTGTTTTAACTTAGCCCTGCCAGTGTGGCTTTTGGAATTGCACTTGCGGGTTGTGACAGCCTCCCTCCTGGAATAGGGCACAGTTGCTGTCACCAACCCTCACTTTGCACCATGGTGTGGGCTATGGCATAGTGGGTGGCATAACCCACGATTGTCATAGCCTGCAGCTGCCATGGCACAAGGTGCCACTTGGAATACTGGTGGGTGTATTGCTTGGCATAAGTCATGGGATACACCATGGGGTTTGGCATATCTCGGCTTACACCAGCATAGCCCAACTTGGAATCGGGCCCCAGGTCATTTTTACTTTCCTGGTACTTACTTTGTTCACTACAGTTGCATTTTAAATGCATAAATTGACACACTACATGATGGGGATGGCAGCTGTTGTAGTGCAAAATAAAACTGGAGTCAGTGGGTTTACAAAATAGGGTAGTTTTCAATACCCTTTCCAATCCTTGAATATTCTGAGATCTAAGGAACTGATCTCATGAAAATATGCAGTGAAAGTAAATTTCAAATTCCTGTTAGTAGATTCTAAGTATCTAGCTCAGTCTTCCAGTTCTACCATGTTACTGCTCCAGATGATAATGACATAATCAAAAAAATGCTGATATAGATCTGTTTTATCTCTATAGGGGTTCTCCTCACTGGGCAGGATGAAGGTACACTCCCATTCAGCCAAGTACACATTTGCATAATTGGGGGCCATCGCTACCCCTATGGTTGTACCTTTCACCTGATTGCATGTCTTGTTCAGAAACCAAAACACTTTGCATGTCAATATTTTTTCTGTTAAAAGAACCAGAAATTTGAAAAAAAATGTGTACTAGAATCAGTTTTACTATACAGAGCTTCCCTACTAGCATTAAGTCTAGCATCATGAGGGATATTAGTGTAAAGAGGCTTTACTTCTAGCATAGCTAGAATCCAGTCCTTCTCTACATGTATGTTGTCAATCACCTCCAGTATGTGGCCAGTCTCTCTAATATAACTAAAACCATGAGTGAAGTGTTTGATATAAAAATCAATGTACTATGCCAGTGGTTTAGTTAAAGACCCTATACTGGTCACAATTGGTCTAGCAAGGGGTTATTCAAATTTCTTATAGACCTTAGGCAGTTTGGATTGCTACAGTCAGCCATTTTGTGTAGCCCAGTTGGTCTACATCTGGAGGTTATGCAGCCATTATTCAAGTCATTGGTAAGGCCCCATATGATGTACTGCACTCAGGTATGGGCACCATTTAAAAGAACTAACATTACAAGACTGAAACAGGTGCAATGCAGGTTAAAAAAATAATAAAAAAAAAGGATTAAGAGACTTATGGTGCAGGGTCTGCACCAGAAGACATATGAAGAGAGACTTAAGGAGCTGAATATATATAGCCTCGAGGAAAGAAGGGAGAGGGGGGACATGATAGAAACTTTCAAGTACCTCAAGGGAATCAACAAAGTCCAAGAGGGTAGCATCTTTGAAAAAAAGAGGTGTGCAAGAACAAGGGGGCACAATTTGAAGATAGAAGGAGGGCGGCTCAGAGGTAATTTAAGGAAGTATTTTTTCACAGAGAGGTTGTGGATGCATGGAACGGCCTTCCGGAGGAGGTTGTGGAGTCAAAAACAGTGGTGGAATTCAAGCATGCATGGGACAGTCATAAGGCAATTCTAGGGGGTGGGGGTAGGAAGAAGTAGGCTGCTGGTTAACTAGGATCTGCAGCTTATCCATTAGGTTGGGAAATGGGCAGACTGGGTGGGCCAAGCGGTCCTTATCTGCCGTCAAAATCTATGTTTCTATGTTTCTTATGTGAAAAGATTGGAGGAGCTAAATCTATTCATGCTTGAGAACAGGAGAATGAGGGGGAATATGATTATAATTCATAAAGCACTGCCGGATAAAGAAGTAAGAAGAGGAATGGATCTGGAACCTAAGGACAATAAATTACAAAACCTGTAAGTCATTTGTTTCAAAATTGAAGGGGGAAGGGAGGTGTGCACTAGACCCTTCACAAAAGAAAGGGTCCTACAAGAGCTCGATAAGCTCAGGGTGGACAAGGCAATGGGACCTGATGGCATACATCCCAGGGTACTAAAGGAGCTAAGGGTGGAACTAGCAGAGCCCTTATCAGAACTGTTTAGTGAGTCTCTGCACACAGGAGAGGTCCCAGAAGACTGGAGAAGGGCTCATGTGATCCCACTTCACAAGAGTGATAGCAGGCAGGAGGCAGGGAACTACAGACCAGTCAGTCTTACCTCAGTAGTAGGTAAGATTATGGAGACACTCCTTAAGGAAAGGATAATGCAACACCTGGAATCCATTGTCAGTGTCAGTGGCTCAGTAGGTAGTACACTCGCCTCTGAGGCCAGGAGATCAGAGGGCAGTGGGTTCAGTTCCCACATCTGGCACTTGGGTTAATATCCCAGTAATGACACTGTAGTGCAGCATGAGAGGGGTGCTGTGCTTCTGAGGTGCCATCTTTCGGATGAGACGTTAAACCAAGGTCCAATCTGCCTGGATTGGTGGTAGTTCAGGTGGATGTTAAAGATCCCATGGCACTTATCGAAAAGAGTAGGGGGGGAATTTTTTATTATAATAACATCAAAACAAATAATTTCAAACAGTATAGAATCACACAAATCAATATATCAAGCATACAGTTAAGGAAAAAACAAAGCATTTGACATACAAATAATAAAAATAAAAATAATAAAAACAACAACATTTGAAGAAATCCTCGTCCAAAAAATAAAAACCATATCAAATCATATAAGGAAAATCATAGTTACTAAAAGAAATTGACATGAGAGCAGAATTGTTTCTTGCATACAGCTCAGGATCCACAAATACTGTAATTAGCCCTCCCCCAACATAAGAAAAGAGGAAGTATTCATTCTGATTAACCCACAATTCTATCATACGATTCAAAGATATACAAAATATGATGCAACCAAAAAAAATTGTGAAAGTAATTAAAACTGTGCACATCAAAGATTCAAAACCTATATACAATATAAAGACAGACTTCAAGAGCCTATACTTCCATTACCAAAATACTGTAACCAGTCTCATAATCTTGAAAGATATATCATCAACTCACCTCCTTAATTCATTTATATTTAATGAAGTAAGTCAATCCCTTCCACCAGTTATCAACTTGCCTGATGGACGCAAAGGTAACATCTGTCAAATATACCCTCTTCAGAGCCCTACTTATCAAGCAACATACTATTTCAACTGGCATTAGTTTCTGATATATCACCCATTGGCATCTAGCCTGCCACAAGTAATATATCATTGCACAGCATAATATCTGTAAAGTGCCATTATCATACTTCGACTGTAAATGAGCAAATTGACCCAAAACCAAAATGTTATAAACCACATCATGTTCCACTGGACCACTAGGAATTTCCAAGGAGACTGAATATAAGAACAGTCAAATAAAAAATGTTCCATCGTTTCTTCTATATTAATACATTGTAAATAAGAACAATTTCATTCCGAATGAGCCTTATATTTTGCGTTTCCCCTAACCCCAATCCTACCATATACTGATAATCATATAAGTTCCCACATATAAGGAGGTAACCTCGAATTATTTAACTGTTGGAGCACCAATTTAATATTTTGTGACGGACAATTCTTAAAAGCAGGTTCACTAGGGAATAATTGCAGCATTACCTTGTTATATAGCATTTTCCCTGAACATTCCCGGATACAGTTCTCAGATAATTGCCATTTGTATAATTTTTTGACAATGGGTAAAAAAAACTTAGGAATACATAAAGTGAGAACCGGTTTAGGGGAAGCAATCGACCAAGCCTGAAAGTACCTATATAATATTGCAGAAAGTAGTTTCCCATCATTCTTAGGATGCAAATCCCATACATCCTTAAAATTTGAGGAAATAAACAATGTTGAGAAAAGAATAATTGGATCAACCATACCTAAACTCCCTCTGTTTTGATAAATATGTATAGTGATGCTTAATAGGATTAAGCCTATTTCCCCATATCATTTGAAAAAATAAGCTATATAGTTTAGTTTCTAAATTAATTGGAATTGGAAATATATGAGCAACATATAATAACATAGGCAAAATAAATTTTTTTAGAACTACGACCCTCTGTAATTTGGGTAATTTCCAATGTTTCCATATGTTCACCTTACTTTCAACAGCACACAATCCCTTTTCCCAGTTTAAAGAAGGTACATTCTGAGGTCCATACCACAGCCCAAGTATCTTAATTGGTTCAGAAGAAATATATATTCCCTGAAAAAATAAAGGCTCAGGAATTTGTACCTCAATAAACAATCCTCTACTTTTAGAGGGATTAAGCTGTGAATTAGAAATACCTGAATACTTCATTATTGAGTCTAAAAAAAAGTACAATTTGATCATAACATTGAAAAAATAAGCACAGATCATCAGCATAAGCCTGAACCCTCACTTCCTGAAACAAAGGAGGTGCAGAAATCCCATCCCACATTGAAATGTGTGATAAATACTGAATCAATATATCTATGGCATAAACATATAATAAAGGGCTCAGCGGGCAGCCCAGCTGCACCCCTGTAGGAATATGAAATCCATCCCCCAATATGGTTTGAAACATAGGGTAAGTTATATTAGTATCATATATTTACCTTAATCCAATGTACAAATTGCCAAGGGACCCCATAATGGGTCAATACCAAAAATAAAAATGGGTGATACACCCTATCGAATGCTTTCCTCTGGTCAACAGACACAATACAGCCAGTTAATTGATAAATATTAACATATTCAATCCAATCTCTAATACATCTGTGTGCTTGAAAGATAGTTTGCCCTGGTAGACCACAAAATTGATTAGGAGATATAACAGTAAGTGCCACGGACTTTAATCTGGAATTCAATATACTCATCAAGAGCTTATAATCCGAATTCAATAAGGTGATTGGTCTCCAATTTTCCAATGAGTATCTATCCCCCCCGGATTTAAATAAAAAAATCAATATACCCTCAGAAAACCATAACGGGAATGTTGCAGAGACAAGAAAAAAATTAAAAACTAATTCCAAACCTGTTGCAAGGGAATCAGGAAAAGATTTGTATAATTCCAACGTCAACCTGTCAATACCTGGTGATGTTCCAGATTTCAGCCGTTTAATTGCCATAATATTTTCCTGCTTTGAAATAGGTAAAACTAAAGCCCCCCCGTATCACCAGAACATACTGGCCTTCCTAATTGTGCCAAGAACTGTATAAATGAAATGCTAGGTGGAGCCTCAGGCCTATGGGCATCAAAGAAATGTTTAATCATTCATTGTAATATGTGTTTTTCTGTAATAATATTACCATCATCATCCTTAAGTGCATTAATAGTAGTATTTAATTTATATTTTTTAAAGGCCTCATAAGGGTCTCCTGCCGGACATTTCTTATTTCCATATTTAAACAATGCCTGAAGAGTTTCTGCCCTATTGTACTACCACTCCTGAAGCTGTTGTTTAATGTGTGCAATATGCACAGAATTATCAATTGTAGAAGTATTTGCCAAGGAAATCTGATCATATAGGCATTGTCTTAATTTAAGATAATGCAAAAACTTCTCATTACCCCTAGTCTTACCAATATTTTTAAAAAATTTCGCAAAGTCATGTTTCGAATCCAACCACCATTCCCCTAAATTATCATACAAAAAATCCACTGATAATCTTGCCTGTAATAATACTGCAAATTTATCCCGAACCTCCGGACACTGTAACAATAATGCATTCAGTTTCCATCTAGCCCTTGTCTGTGCAGGCAACCGGAAAGGCCCAATCTTACACAGCAAGAGCATATGATCCGAAAAGGATACTGGTACTATAAAGAATTCAAATGACAAGGAATCTGATAGAAACATATAATCAATAAGTGGAAGTAACATTATTCTTTTTAAAAGTAAAGTCCACTCCTCCCAGTTGCCTAATCCTACCATTAACAAGGCCAGATCCATTAATCAATTGTTCCAAAGCATTGGAATCACAATATACCTTTTTTTTTGTTGTTGTCTTTCTTTTGTACCCCCATCTTATTCGCCCTAACATTCTGTTTGAGCTCACAGTTAAAGTCACCGCATAAAAAAATATTATATGAAGTAAATAAATATGGCTTTATCAAATGAAACAGAGCTACCCTTTCAGATCTGATTTGTGAACAATAAACATTGATAAACCTGCAGGTCAAGGATGTCCAGACCCCATCCAAAATCATTAATCTTCCTAGAACAATATCCATTAACTTAATTAATGAAAATTAAAGGAATTAAAGACAAATCCGATACCATCAGCTGTATCCTGGCCAAACGACCAGTAGGAAGGCCCCCAGCACCATTCTTTCTGAAAAAGCCTAGATTGTTCTAGAGAACACATCCAGGTTTCTTGTAATAAACAAATATGTAAATCCTGGAAATGAATGTAATCATATACTATCCTCCTTCTTTTAAAATTCAATAGGCAATGAACATTCATAGAGCCCAGGGTAACAGCCATTCAAGAAAAAAAAAAAAAACCAACACATCATCCGTCTTTTATTCTCTTTTTTTTCTTTTTACCTTTATATCCTTCAGTAACTCGCAAAGGAGATGGAGGGCTATCCTGTAAAGGTTGTGAATCTAAATCCTGACTATCCATCTCCAACTCTCCCCAAGATGTAGCCAAAACCGAAATAGGATTGTTCGATTCCAAATCAACAGGGCAAGGCCCCACAGTAGATTTAGTATTTCTAGATGACCGTCGTACCAGAACCAAAACCAAAGGTCTAGCTACCACCTTGTCACCTGCCTCTTTCTGTAGCACCAGTTCTCCATGAATCTCCTCTGTAGGTAACCGAGGTTGCACCTCTGCAGCTTCATTGTGACCCTTTTCTATGATACTAACAGCCTCCTGTGTATCATGGGGCCTTACCCTATCCATAACCGGTGTAACAGAAGTAATGACCTTATCATGTGCTTCCTGAATCAATAATTCAGGCCAACCAATGGATGTTTTATTTCTTGCTGCCCACTCACACTCTGCGAAAACATGCCCAGTCCCTTCCCATAAGTCGCACTTCATGGAATTCGTACACTGAAAAACCCCATGTCCTATTTCCCCACAATTGTCGCAATGAGGTTTATCACAAGACCTTGACAAATGAGTTTGAGCCCCACACCTATAACAAGCTCTGGGTTGACCTGCACAAAAGCACACACCCCTATCTCTCCCCAAAAGAAAAGAGTTAGGGATGTGTTCAATTCCTTTGTCCGTCTGCCTAAGTTTAACTTTGAATTTCCAGCCCCTAGTCCAGAACTGCTCTGAATCAAGGATAGCCTCCGGGGAACTTAAAACTTCACATTTTTGACCCAGCCAGTATAAAATGTCATCCATGTGTACACCCTCATTCTGAAACATCACAGTCACAAACTTAATTAAAGGTTTTCTCAAGGGAATCACAAAAAAGGGTGTCCACATGGGGGAGAATTTCACCTGACTATATTGCTCCCAAAAAAGCTCCAATGCAGAAGCTGATCTAAAACTAACATCAAAATTGTCCTCACCAGATATGTTTATGAAAGCAAACACATCCCTAGGTGAGAAATGCAGAGAGTCTTTCAATAAACATTTCCCCACATACTTTCTATCTGGCCTAACCTCCAATCCACCCTTGTACCTGATACGCACAGCATTCCTGCGTGGAGCAGCCTCTAGTTTCGTTCTTGAAAATAACTCAGACATTAAAGGCTTGTCCACAGGCAAAGCAGGCTCTAAATCCACCCCAGGCTATACATCTGTCTTCAAAAAAGCAGAACTTACATCAGGTAAAACAGAATCCTGTTGAACAGACATAAACACATTACCCTCCTCCCCAGTAGTAACCACTGGTAAAGGTACATTAGGTTTCCATCCAGGTACATTCTGAGAAAAATTAAGTTTAGGATCCCAGTCTGGTGTAGGATGCCAAGACCCTTTATTTAATGTCCATCCCGCTTCCTGTAGCGCTCTTTCTGGGGACCAAGCCTCATCTTGGGGGGCATGCATCACAGAACCCTGTCCCATCGGAAGTGTATCTTTAAGTTTTACCTGAGCCATCACAGTTCCTCAAGCCTCAGTAGGAACCTCTAGATTCCATTTAGCAAATAGCACCGCCATCCGTTTGCCCTTCCCCTCTTCACCAATTTTATCCAAACCAGACTCAGATTGTTTGAGGAAGGAGAACTCCGAAACCCCTTCCTGCTGTAAAGGAGCCGTTTGGTAAACACAAGACCAATCAAACTGTTCTACAGCCTCTCCGCCGTGAAACACCAGGCCAGCCGCCTTCATACTCGCAACCGGGAGCTCCGAGGATGCTGTCTTACTCGATGTTTCCTGGTGCACATCCGGGTCACTGACAGCTGCCATAGCAACTGAATCAACGCTTACCAGTGGAAAACAAGATGTTAAAGGCACCACTCCAGTATGTTGCAAATATTCAGACTCAGAAATTTGTAAATTCTCCTGTAATGAGGTACGTTCCATCTTTCCACAACTCCCATCATTTAGTACAGTGCCCTCTATATTCACTGCTTCACCACTCGCTAAGCTCACCGGCGTCTCCGTATCACACACAATGTCCTGAGGGGCCATCAATTTCTCCGCTTCCAATGCCAATAATGCCTGTAGAGCTCTATCTTACTCCAGTAGCAGCTCGCTTAACTTCTCCTTTAACGTAAAATGCAACGGTGACATTCGTGAAGAGGTGTCAGAATTAATAGGAACATCTTCACCTGGTAAATCCGCATCAAAAGCTTGAAGCCCAGCCACATAATGTGAAGGAACAAGCACTGACTGCACTCATTCCAGCCTTCCTTCCAGTAACACTTCTCCTCGAGAAATGCTGTCCACCACCTCCTCCATGGCGGCCGTCCTCTATCTAGTCCAACCTCGACTGACTAGACTTGCATTCCGCCGCTAGCCCCCTACTGCCAGCACTGCAGTAGGGGAATTTCCCCGGTGTCCTGGCCAAATTTCCCTCATTCACTAAAAATACCACCAACAGCTTATACTGGTTCAAGGTCAGTTGACATTCATCTGTATCCCCCTCCCCCGAGTCATGCCTGAAAATAGGCAGGATTTGTCTAGTGCACTTACCCGGTCAACAAAAACTAAATAAATAAAAATAAATAGGAGCACAAGATCCAAGACAGCATGGGTTTAAAAAAGGAAGGTCCTGTCAAACTAATCTCATAGATTTCTTTGATTGGATAACCAGAGTGGTGGACCAAGGGGGAGCAGTTGATGTTGCCTACCTTGACTTCAGCAAAGCTTTCGATACTGTTCCACATAGAAGATTGATTAATAAGCTGGGTAGGCTCAGGGTGGGTCAGATGTTGGTCAACTGGGTGGCAAACTAGTTGACTGGCAGAAAACAGAGAGTGGTGGTAAATGGTATACAGTCAGAAGAGATGCAAGTCACAAGTGGGGTACCTCAGGGATCAGTCCTGGGGCCAGTCCTCTTCAATATCTTCATCAGTGACATTGCAGATGGACTGGAGGGTAAGGTTTGTCTGTTTGCAGAAGACACCAAGATCTGCAACACAGTAGATGATCCAGATGAGATGGGCAGAATGAGAAGAGATCTGGATAAACTAGCAAAATGGTCAGAAGAGTGGCAACTGGGGTTTAACGCAAAGAAGTGCAAGAACATGCACATAGGGAAGAGAAACTCTGAAGCCACATATAGGCTGGGAGGGGAGTTCCTGGCAGTCACAAGGGAAGAAAGAGACTTGGGCATCATCATCATCATCACCGATGACCTGAAATCATCCAAGCAGACCTCTAAAGCAGTAGGTAAGGCTAAAGGGATGTTGGGGTGTATTAGTAGGGGTATCACAAGTCAGAAGAGGGAGATAATCCCTTTTTACAAGACACTGGTTAGGCCCCATCTGGAGTACTGCGTGCAGTACTGGAGGCCACACCTTCACAAGGACATTAACCAAATTGAGGAAGTCTAGAGAAGGGCAACCAAAATGGTGCAGGGACTGCATCAGAAAACATATGAGGACAGATTAACTGAACTCAATATGTATACCCTAGAGCAAAGGAGGTAGAGAGGCGATATGATTGAAACATTCAAACACCTTAACGGCAAATAGGATGCTGGGATGTATAGGCAGGGGCATCACCAGCAGGAAAAAGGAGGTCATAATTCCGCTATACAAGACACTAGTGAGGCCCCACCTGGAGTACAGTGTACAGTACTGGAGACCATACCTACGTAAGGACAGAGACAGGGTAGAGAAGGTTCAGAGGAGGGCAACAAAGATGGTGCATGGATTGCATCACAAATTCTATGAAGACAGGTTGAAGGAACTGAACATGTACTCCCTGGAGGAGATGAGGGAGAGAGGGGATATGATAGAGACATACAAGTATCTTACAGGGAGAAACAGGGTGCAGGAAAACACTATTTTTAAGTGAAAAAGATGTTCCAGGACTAGAGGGCATGGGATGAAGTTGGAGGGAGGACGATTCAGAGGAAACATGAGAAAGAATTTCTTCACAGAACGGGTGGTGGACAAGTGGAACACCCTGCCAGAGGAAGTGGTGGGGCTGAAACAATCACGGGATTTAAGAATGCATGGGATAGACATAAAGGAATTCTAGAGGTCAGGGGTAAGGGGAAACAGACTTCTAGGAAAACAAACTGAACTTACAAGCTCAAATGGGCAGACTGGGTGGGCCATAGGCCCTTATCTGCCGACACTGTCTATGTATCTATGTATCTATGTATCTATGTAATGGCATTAACAAGGTGAAAGAGTCTAACATGTTTCAATATAAGAAAAATAGCAGGACAAGAGGACACAGCATGAGGTTAGAGGGAGGCAGATTAAGGGGTAATGTGAGGAAGTTCTTTTTCACAGAAAGGGTGGTGGATGCATGGAATGCCTACCTCAGGAAGTGGTGGATATGAATACAGTGCAGGGCTTCAAAGAGGCATGGGATAGGCAGAAGGGAGCAATACAAATGAGTATGATTAGATAGACCATTTACAAAGCAAAGGCCTATGGCACATTCATAAGGTAGAAAAAGAAATGGGCAGACAGGATGGGCCTTGCGGTCCTTTTCTGCCATCAGCTTCTATGTTTCTAAGATGTTTTAAAGTGCTGGTTGAAATTCTGTTATTGTCCCATCTACAGCATACAGGCCTTTTAGTAACCTCAGTGAGTGTTTCTGTTTTACAGTCTGGTGCTAAGTACCATTTTAGAACTGTGTGCTGTAGTTTACGACCATAATAACCACAGAGTTCTGTAGTAGAACATGAATGCATTGTGCCAACAATAGAAGAGTAGAACAGGGACATAAACTGCATTATACCATTCTAAAATGGTTCCTAACAGCAGCATGTAAATCAGAAACACCCACTAGGATAATTAAGAAGTATGTATAGTTAGAGCAATAATATAATTTGAATCAGTATTTAAAAAAACAGCTTTTTTTTTTTTTTTTTTCTTTATCCCTCCTATCTGATCTCGGTGCCCACTCCTTCCATCCACTCATTTCCCCCATTCCACCTTCCATGGGTTCTGCCCCTAGAGTGCCTTTTTTCCCCTCCTGCACAGTGGGGTCTGTCTCTTCTTGGTGGTTCTGGATGGAACCGGAGTGGCTTTCATCCAGGGCTGCCAAGAGGTGTTTTCCGTTTTTTCTCCCCTTGATCCCCTACCCTCTGAGACGTCCAGCGCTAGGACGTACATCCTGAGTGGTGGCGTGCTGATGCATGCCGTGCCTCTCATGTGCTGTCAACGTCCCCCCTCCCCGGCTCCGGCGAGCGGAGCTGCCTCCATCCCTTCCTGATGCCGGTGCTTCCACTGGCTGTGGAAGGGATGCAGAATGCAGGTGCATTCTTGGTCTCCCACCCCTGAGGGAGGAGAGCATCCGTTGGGACGCTCGATCCTCCCTCTCCACTGCCGACCCCCGGCCACCCGAGTCTGTTCCCGAACCCAGGTTGCCTGGATAGCGCGAGGTGTGGTGTCCAGCGCCTCAACCCTCAGTGCCACCGGCCCGACACCCCAAATATAACAACTTCTACTGGAAAAAATGACATCAATGCAATTCTCCCTTCATGCACACAGTGGATGCATAGCCCCTTTGCTATGCTACAAGCATACCTCTCAACCTCCTGCCTCATAAATCAGGGACAAGGCTTAAAAAAATCAGGGACAAAGGACCAAAATCAGGGACACATCTTTAAAATTGGTGATATCCACTCAGAAAGCTGCTAGAATAAGGGACTTAGTGTAAAATACATTTTCTAAGGAAGAACAAGTGTGTAACTTTAATGTCTGACATTATTTTGTGCTTACAACTCTCACTGTTTGGTCATGGAAACACAATTTTTAGGAGGGACAGAGTAAAATTTTGAGGCAAAATCAGGGACATCCCTGAAAATCAGGGACAGTTGAGAGGTATGGCTACAAGTGCTTTTGAGATTTGATGATCAAGCTACCAAATCCCCTTACTTGCAGGGTGAGTGTGAGCGTGTGTGTGTGTGTGCTTGCAAATGTGTGTGTGTGTGCTGAAGGGGCATCAAACCACACTTTACATGTAGAAAAATCTAAAGGTCTCACATCTGTAACTCTCTACCCACCCCCTCAAAGTGAGATGGCAGTTTTGTCAGGTCATATCACTGGGTTGTGAAACAGGAAAGCCCAGTTTTAAGTCCTATCACAGCCACAGGATTCATGTGTAAATGTAATCAAAAGTAATTAACTTGATTGCCCTGTGCTTGAGACCTCCCAGCTTTAATATTGGTAAGAAACAGGGCTCCACTGTAAACAAGATGCTGCACCTCATTTGGGCTATCCTGAGAAACTAAACTGGAAATATTGAAAACATATTTTACCAGCTAAGCTCACAGAAACCAGGGCTTGTTTCTGGTTGGTAAGCAACTATGTAAAACTATGCTATTCTGTATGATTATATTCTGTACGTATGTTGACTCTGTATGTCCTCTCTGTGATGAGGTACCTTTGTAAACAAGCCTCTGGCTCAAAGATTGTAAATCCGATTATACAATAAATAAATTAGAACAACCTGGGGGAGTGTAATTGGGATAAAAAGGTACAATTACCTACCTAACCATGACCACTCAGAAGGGCACTGCAGACCTTACACTTGAGAAGACCACCTAGCAAGAGCTGTAGACTACTGAACAACTTTGGATGGGAAGTACAGTATTTTGTTTCAACATTGACTACCATCAGTAAATTGACTGTGTCATCTGTGTTATCTGTTGCAGGCAGGCAGGGGCTCAGGGGTCAACAGGTGGCCAGTAAGCATCCACTACTCTTAAAAGACCACGCTGCTAGTTCAGGGCTTGCGTGAGTGGTGAAAATGCCATTGGGAAATTATTTGTATGTTTTTTTAAAACCTTATTCCGCAGTTTGAGAATGTTTTGGGGGTAATTATTTAATACTGTTCTATATAAATAATTAGTACTGTGATCTAGTCATTTTCAGAGCTGTGGCCTTCGGCTACACTGTGAAGGAGCACAGCTTACATTTCATTTTATTTTTTTTATCTATTTCATAGTGCATGTAAAGGTTGTAGTTAAACTTGGTAAACTTCAAATGCTTGCAGCAAATTTTAAAATAAATTAGACTACCAGATTACTCATGATATGGTAGTAGATTTTTAAAACTGTTAAAAATGTATCTTATTGTGATTTCTGTAGATTCTATTATAGTAAACTAATCCAAAACAGTAGATAATTCATTGTGTACATTTTCTAAGAATTTGGAGGCAGCGTAATAAGGTGCTGTAAATTTGAAGTCATATTGTTCTGATTTTATTTCTGTAACATTGTAGTACTTAATAATGTTTCTATTGAAATAATGGCAGCACACTATGATGTAGCATCTCGCTCTGAAAACTGAATCTACCATTTTCTATGAATATTAACTGGAGCTTCATTAGGAGTTTAAGATCTTGTTAGAGGTGACTTTATGTTTGGAAAGCACAGTAGTTTATTGGCAGTAGCAGCAGTTTACTATATTGTCATGTTATAGCACCTTGTTATTTATTTATTTATTAATTTTGATTACCGGTTGAGCCCACTGAGCCCCAAAAGTCCCTTTTTCAGGGGCGACCCGGGAAACGATACAGTGACAGATTATTAGGTACAGGTTGTTGGATGAAAACATGTTACAGAGATATTGCAATCATTACTAAATCAAATCTGAGAACATATTTAACATCCTAGCTGTGATTTTTGAGTCTTGACCAAGCCTAATAGGCTAATTGGGTGAACTGGGAGGGGGTAGTGTTATTTATTGGAGAAGGGGGACTACTGCCCTGTACCTTGACAATGGCAAGTACTGGTCTCCAACGTGTGAGCCTTGAGCCTAGTGCGAAAATTTGATAGGGAAGGGGCTTCCTGAACTGAAGGTGAGAGATTATTCCACAGGTAGGGGTGGTGAAGGAGAAGGATCTGCCCCAGGCATTTGTCCTGACTCTGGAGGTTGCTAGTAAGGACCGACCAGTGGTTCTGAGCATCTGAGAATTGCATTTAAGGGAGATTGTCCCTATTAGACTGGGAGAAGCTACCAGGCTCAGTATTTTGTACGCGAGGCAGAGCAGGGGGTACTGAAGACATGAAGGAAATGAAGGCCACTGCAGCTGGGCGAGGGAGTCACATGGGTGGCTTCTTGGGTGATTTAGGGTAGCAAACCGTGCAACCTTGTTGTACAGCACCTGTAGCCGGTTGAACTCTTGTTTTGGCATACCCTGTAGGACAGGGGCAGCATAAGTAAAAGTTGGGAGCAGAACACTGGAGGCAATAGCAAACCTTGCCCCAGGGATAAGCTGGCTTTTTAGCCAGTATAATGTGCCTAGTTTTCAGTGGATGGTCCTGGTTACTTGGTCTACGTGGGACTTGAAGGTGAGACCTTGGTCCATTGTGAGCCCGAGGTATTTTATGGTATCCACCACATTTATGCTAGTTCCTGCTAGAGAGTTAAGCTGAAGGAATCTGGACCTGTCCTGCCCTAAGGATGTTGGACCCAATAGCATAGCTTTCATTTTGCCTACATTGAGGACCATTCTGTTGGAAGTGAGCCAGGCCTCAAGTATCTTTAGGTCAACTTGGAGGAGAGGGCCTAGTTCCACCAGATTTTCCATAGAGCGGTAGATTACAGTGTCATCAGCATATTGAACAACAGAGCAATCCCTGCAGTGAAGGTTGAGGTCATTTGTGAAGAGAGAGGACAAGAGAGGGCCAAAAATTGAGCCCTGAGGAACTCCCTCTATGATAGGTTGTGGATATGACTGCTCACTCTTCTAGATGACCCTCTGGGAGTGACCTGATAGGTAACTCTTGAACCATTCCAGGGTGTGGGGGTCAAGACCTATTTTGTCGAGCTTAATTAGCAGGAGGTTGTGGTCCACAAGGTTGAAAGCCTTAGGTAGGTCAATAAAGATTGCGCCTGTCGGTTTACCTGAGTCCATTGCACTGAGGACGTCCACTGTGAGATGGGTGAGAGCTGTATCGGTGCCATGGTTTGTCCAAAACCCATGCTGAGAGGGTGCAAGGAGTTGATGGGACTCAAGGTAGTCTCTCAACTGCCCATATACTAGCCTTTCCTGCAGTTTAGCAAGAGTGCATTGCAGGGAGATGGGCCTATAGTTGCTGATGAGTTCCCTCGAACCACCCTTGTGAATGGGGCCATGTTCGCCTGCTTCCATTGGAGAGGAACGGTTCCTTCCAGTAGGGATCTATTGATGAGCCAGGTCAGAGGCCGGGTGAGGGACTGTGCTCCCTCCATAAGTAGCCTAGGGCTGATGCCAGCAGGGCCTCCTGCGCCTTTAATTTTCAGAGCCTTAAGGAGAGGAAGGAGCTCTTTAGTCTTGACAAGTCTCAGGTGGAATTGAGGTCTTTTTAGGCAGGAGTGTTCTTCTGTGAACAGTGCAGGTGTAAAGGGAGGAAGTCCAGCCTTGTAGTCATCAAAGCTGGTAAAATGATTGTTAATTTATGTGGCTATTCTCCGGCTCTCACTCTGTAGCTGTCCATTTATCTCTATTAGGCAAGGTGCCTCCTTGGAGTTGCCCCTAAGTAATTCATTGATGTGGGACCAGAAGAGCTTTGGATTGCCTAGATTTGTCCGTTGTAGGTGTGTAACATACTCCTTCTTCGCAAGTATAATGGATCTCTTGCACTTGTTTCTTAGAGATTTGTAAGCCAGAAGGTCTTCTGGGAGACCAGACCACCGGAACTTCTTCCAGGCCTTGTCCCGGCTTTTCATCAAGGATTTCATTGATTGGGAGATCCACTTATAGCAGCTTCCCTTTGTTCTGAGTTTCTTGAGTGGGGCTATGATAGAAGCTGCCTTGAGGAGGGAGTCTTGGAAGAATTCCAAAGCCTCATCCACTGTTGGTAGGAGCCAGATCGGACTCCAGTCCAAGTTACTTAGATAGTCGTTAAATTGTCCCGTCATGAAATATGAGTAGTCATGAATGGTGTGTATCCTAGGTGGAACTTTTGGTGCTCTGTTCTTCCAGATGCAGAAAAGGGAGTGGCCGCTAATAGCATTGGCCATTAAGCCTGCCTTCTGGATGTTGAGGGGGTTAGAAACCAGAGCCCAGTCCAGGATGGTGTGGTTCCCTGTTTTGTGATTAAGCCTGGTGGGTTCTGAGATAACCTGTTCCAGGTTAGCCTCCTGGGTTGCAGCCAAGAGGACTTTTTTCAGGTCAGAGGCCCAGTTTAGGTTGAGATCACCCAGGATTAGGAGTTCAGTGGGTACTTCCATGCCTATTGTTTTTGTGATACAATCCAAGGCTTGTATAGCAGTCTTAGAAGGGTTATAGATGCAGTCAAGGGTGAGGTGCTTGGCCTGGCCAAGGGTTAAATGGATGAAAATAGATTCTCCGTCCTTGCCGTTTCCCAGGTTCAGTGTCAGTTGTATCACCGTGAGGGTGTCCTTCACATAGATTAGGACCCCACCACCTCTTTTGTTCGTCCTATCCTTTCGGAAGGTATTGTAACCTAAAACCCCAATCTCGTGGTCGAGGATGTGGGCCTTGAGCCAGGTCTCCGAGATAGCAAGGATATCAGGCTTGTATTGGTCAAGCCAAGCTTGTATCTCCTGAATCTTTGGTCTAAGGCTGCAGATGTTAATATGTGTGATCCTGAGACCCTTACAGGATGCCCAATATGGGTCCTGAGGGGAGAAAACTAGGTGATTAGCTATGGGAGGGCTCGAGTTAGACCGCACATCTCCTGCCCAAAGCAGAAGGAGACCCAGTAGGCAAAATAATGAGGAGCTGACAGATGGGATAGAGAGGCTGTGTAGCCATCTACTGGTGGCATATAGAGCATTGTAGAATGTGCCCCTTCTTACCAACTCATGGGATATCAGAAGGGCATTGGTCCTAGGAGGGGAGGTCCAGTTGTAAAGACCGGTTGTAGAGTGGTCAGTATGTTGTGGCCCCTTGGAGTCCGAGTATCCTTGTACTAAGCTCCTGTCCACCCAGAGGAGGGACATTATGTGGAGAATAGCCAGGAGAATGCCCCTGTTAAGAGAGAAGGCAGGTGGCTTGTTTGCACAATGAGCATTGTGGCAGAGAGTCCCAGGGCCATCTTATGAAAGCAGTAACCCGCTATTACTGATTGTGGTTATCTACTGATTTTCCTTCGAGTTTTGCTATTACAGCAGCATCCTGCTGGAGAAGCAGCCTGAAAACAAGTAATGTGCTCCAAGGGGTAGCGAGATTCAGGTTATCTGTCCCGACCCTGTAGGGAGCTTGGGTGTAGAGCTGGTTGAGGTAATGCAGTTAGACTGGCAGAGAATCCAACAGCAGAAACCTTGAAGAAGTATTCCTGGTGTTGTTTAACCCTCCCTTAACTGAGTAGCCTTGAATGCAGCCCTTTACAGACAACCTCTAGAGAGTTATACTGTATTTGTTATAAATGTATACTTGCTAAGGGATGTAAGTCTAGATAAATCGTACCACAGTTAAGAATAATGCATTGCTACAGGGTCCTTGCTTGTATCGTTCTTAGGTGGAGCAGGTTGTAGGTTAATTCCTAACCAGGGGTGCTTAAGGACTCCTGCTCTCATCTCCATGGCAGGCTAAATCAGGTCAGGGACCAGGGGAGCTAGCTGTTCACTAGGTAAGTTAAAGCTAGTGCGATGGCAAGAGAAACATGAAGTGGAGCTTTGTAGTAATCACTAGACAGTTTGGGTAGTGTCGCTGACCTCTAGTGGTCAAAGCTGATAAGCTGCTAAGGGAGAAGTGCGCTGATAGGCTAAAACACACACGTGATTGATGGTATAAGTGCGAGAGTCGAGCAAGGGTGGTGGTGGGGAGGTAGGGCAGCCAACGTGCCGCGTCGGTGGGGTTTCCTTCTGAGCCAGCCACGTGGCTGGCGTCCGCTCCTTGACTTGCCTTGTTTATGCTGGAGGGAGGGCTCTTCACTGCAGGTCCTTGTGACCATCCACCCGGGGTGGGTCCATTCCTGCTGTTCCTTACAGGCTCCTGCTGTAGAAAAATGGAGAGAGAGGAGCAGGTTAAGAGAGGTAAGGGGTCCTTTGTTTCTTAACAGAGGGGATGGGGTGAACAGAAAAGGGAGGGCTCTGGGGCAGAGGACTGAGGGAAAGGAATAATTTGGCTTTAATTATTTAAGCTGAAGTTCGAAGTGCAATGCACAGGAGGGAGGGCTGCTCTGCAGTTTAACTAAATGGCTCAAGTGCTTCTTTCTAAAGATAAAGGGAATTTTTGGGGCAGGATTCAACACAGGCTTGTGCAAGGGAGCTTGAATTAAAAGTGACTACAAATCCCAGTAATGAAATTTAAGGAGCTAATTGCAATTTAAGGAACAGACTGCATCCTAAAGCTTCCTGCTAGCAGCATTAGACATTCATACAGTTTCTACAGCACTCCAAGCACTAAACCAGGAGACTAACAACTTACTAAAAACTAGGAACTGTATCCCTTCAGGACTTAAAGTAACCTCATGGAGAGGTGATTTTACTGTCTTTGTGTAGTCCAAGCACTAACCAGGAGACTATCTCCACTCATGTGCCGATTAAAAAGCAAACCAGATTTAAATTTTAAAAATGGCACCAAATGCCAGAGATCCTTCCTTCTGAGCAAGCCGCATGGCTGGTGTCCGCTCCTTGACTTGCCGTGTTTATGCTGGAGGGAGGGCTCTTCACTGCAGGCCCTCGTGACTGTCCACCCAGTGGGGGGATCCGTTCCTTCGATTCCTTACAGGCTCCTTATTTATGCTGGAAGGAGGGCTCTTCACTGCAGGCCCTCGTGACCATCCACCCAGTGGGGGGGCATTCCTTTGGTTCCTTACTGGCTCTTGCTTGTTTATGCTGGAGGGAGGACTCTTCACTGCAGGTCCTCGCGACTGTCCACCCGGTGGGGGGGTCCATTCCTTCAGTTCCTTACAGGCTCCTGCTTGTTTATGCTGGAGGGAGGGCTCTCACTCCAGGCCCTCACGACCATCCACCGGCGGGAGGGGGTCCATTCCTTCAGTTCCTTACAGGCTCCTTGTTTATGCTGGAGGGACGGCTCTTCACTACAGGCCCTCGCGACTGTCCACACGGTGGGGGGTGGTCCATTCCTTCAGTTCCTTACAGGCTTCTGCTATGGAAAAACGGAGAGAGTTATACATTGCTGATTTTATTTTAAAGCACATTTTTTTTGTTTTAATAGGTTTTATATTATCAACAGTATATAGTAATTGAAAACATATTTTTTGGCATTTTTGTCCTGGTCTTTAGTTTAGAAATGAGGTCTTCTGTATAAATTGAATATATGGGTTTAGTTACAGTAATTATAGTTCACTCAAATGTAGCTTATAATACTATGATATCTTGGAACCATATGAGCAATGCACTTTGTAATCAACAAAATAGGGTAAGCCTATGGCTTACAGCAACAACTCCCAGTTTGATTATCCAGCCAAAAATTAGGAGAAATAATTGTTCTCACTGGTGGAAAATAAATAGTTAAGTAGAATCACATTAGCTTGAAATTAAATGAGACTGACAAAAAACACTAAGGCATTTAAAATAATGCCGATATGGCTGCTTGTTGGTAATGTAGAACTAAATCCAGGTCCCAGATCAATTGAAACATTTGGCTTAAAAATAGGGCTTGAAAATGCTGGAAGTCTCATAAAAAGATAGGCAATCTATGAGTCTGGGTATTGCAGTAGAATTTTGACATAGTTGGGCTTTCCAAGACCTGGTTAATAAAAAAGGTAAGCAATGCTGAAATACAGCTGGAAAATTATATACTGTGGGCAGGATTCACAGAAGGGATGCACCCAGTGCATCCAAGATGCACCAAGGCATCCCCAAAATGTGCCCAAGGGTGATTCAGGCACAACCCCGATGCACGGCACAACCCCAATGCAGCGTATCTGGAGGGGCTGTGAGGGGGGAGTTCCCATGCATGCTGGGCGCAGCCCCATTCACAGCCCAATTCTGTGGCACAACCCTGGAAGTACCACAGAAAAATAAGTCTAGAAAAATCGACATGTTGGGGGCCACCTACAGGCAGGCTGCCGCACTGTGGGCAGCACTGCAGCATGGGTGCCCGCCCACCCTGGCAGTCCAGTGTGCCCCTCTGCCCCCACTCCCGGTGGTGTGAACAGTAATGAAGCCCCCCCATGTTCCCATATGATGCCACTCCCAGCCGCAGTAATGAAAATGGCAACCGTAATGGCCTGTATGATAGCTGTCATTCTCAGATGGCTTAGTCGGCGGGCGGCCGTGGCAGTATGTAGATGGGTTGAGCTGCCCGCCGACAGTGGGACCGTGTTGGGGTGAGGTGGGTTGGGGGCTTGGCTACTATTAGGCACTACAAACCGTTGGATGACATTGCGGATACTATAGTCTACTTATGTCACATATGGAGTTTCAATTGCTGTATATCATTGTATGATTCCATAGCACTGGAGCGGTCACAATATGTGACTAGCATTGGGTGGTGTATTGCTTATGGGCCAGTGGAATGCAGCGCTATCTCTGCAGGTATAGTGGATTTGGGTCCAGTGGTCGGGGGTGCTTGGGGGGGCTGACTGCACTGGCAGACTGCCATGGGAGGTGGCATTATCGAGGCTTGGGGCTGGGAGGGGGGTTCGACATTACATTCGCCACCATGAGCCGCATCATACAGGTGCTGGGGTCAAAATTGCTACTACTGCTGTCGAGAGCGGCACATTACGGGGGCTTGGGACAGGGGATTCGCACTGTTGATGCTGCCAGAAGCAGCTTTGTATGGGGGCTTGGGGGGGATCCATTACTTTCTATGCCACTGGGAGCAGCATGGCTTGGGTTGGGATCAGGCGGGGAAGGGGCAGTGGACACACTTCAATACATTCTGCTGGGGCATCCCAGCCAGCGCTATGCAATTGGGGCTATAATGGCATGCAAATGGCCCCATTGCACCATGCATGCCTAATGGCCTCATTTGCATGCCCTTGGCTGTGAATCATGTTTTTGGGGGCAGGGCATCCTGAGATGGCCTGCCCCAATGGGCTCACAGTCTGTCATGGGGGATGCGCCGGTGCAGCCTGGGATGCTCCGGGGCATCCTGGGCTGGGCACACCTGTGCTATTCATGGAGGGGATGTGCTGGGGGCCTCTCCCTGTGCCTCCTCTGTGAATATCTAATTTTTCACTCAGTGCATCTCTCTTGCATTGGGGCAGCCGAGATGCACTGGGTTTATCTTCTTTGTGAATTCTGCCCAGTATGTTTTACACAAGATAGAGGTAACTGAGGGGTAGGGGTACTTCTTTTTATTCAGAGGATATACTAGGAATTAAATGCCTGTTTGTGTCAGTTAGACCACTAAAACTATTAATCAGAGTCACTTATTTGCCTCCTGAAAATAAATCTGAAAAATGTAAACCAAAGGCTCAAAGGATAGCATCCTTTGCAATAAAAAAGGAAATTATAATTTCTGGAGATTTTATCACTGCTTGGCATAATCCCAGAGGAAATAAGATAGAGCAGCATTTTCAAATTTTAATTGCCCAGCAAGTGATTGACAAACCTACCATGAAAGGATGTACTCTAGGTATTAGAAATATTTTTGATTTGATGTTTTTCTTCAAAAGGCTACAAGTTGAGAGTAGCTTGCTTCTCCTTCCAAATGTAGGTGATCACAATCCTGTAATGTGCTGCACTCAGGGAAAATATTTTTTGAAAACAATCATTGTGAACATGAATAAAAGAAGTTTTGTGAATTATGACCCAGCTAACTTGTGTGCAAGTTTACAACAGCAACGCTGGGGTAGGCTAAATTTAATCCCTGATATAAACTTAGGTATAGAGGATTTCATTAATAATTTCTTGAAAAATTGTGATGTACATGCACCTGTCAAAGTACATTGATTGAGGAAAAAATGTCCACTGGGTTAATGATTCTATCAGGAAAATGATCAGAGTTAAAGACAGGTTATGGAGAAAACCTAATAGATCAGCTAACCCAGTTGATTGGGACTGTTTTAAAAAGTTATTAAAACAATGAAAAAATTCCATAAAGAAAGCAAAAAGAACTTATTATAATTACAAAATTGCAAATTCTCTGCAACCAAAGGATTACTGGAACATAAAAAGCTAGATAATCAAGGTAAATCATGTCCAAAAATTAAGTTTTGTAGATGAATATTGAGAAACTTAAATTCTAAAAAAGCTGCTGGCACTTTAAAGAATTACTTTTCTACACTTCCTGATACTGTGATACCAGATGTGCTGAGTAAAATTCACAACAGTGAAGAGGATGTAGTGTCTATCATACCACTCGACTATTTTTATTTTAGAAAGATAAAAGTTAAAGAGGTGGCCACAGAAATTGCAAATTTAAATACTAGGAAATCCCATGTCTTAGATAATATTGAATCTAAATGTCTGAAAGACACAGTTAGTGTTGTATCACCCATGCTAACTCATGGCTAGAAGGGGAAGGAATCGTATTCATTTCAGTGTAGTAGCTGCTCCTTGCTGCTTTTAAATTGCTTCTTGTTGATTTCACTTGGTAGCAGGTGGTTTTTGTCTTACTGCTTGTAAGGGGCTAGCAGGGAATTGTTTTTGAGCTGTTGAAATTTTGAAACCTATTTTGGTGTATTTTAAGTGGGGCTGTTATTTCTTGTTGTTTCACTTGGTAGCAGACTGAGTTTTTCTTACTTCTTAAAAGGGGCTAGCAGGAAACTGTTTTGGTGCTTTTGAAACTTTGAAATCTATTTTGGTGCACTATAAGTGGGGCTGTTATTTCTTTAAATTGGAGACCTGTTTCTTCTGATTTCAAACCAATTTTGGTGTGCTTTGGTGGGGCTGTTTCTTTGAATTAGAAACCTGTATCCTCTAACTTCATGCCTATGTTGGTGAGGCTGTTGGTTCTTTGAACAGGAGACCTGTTTCTTCTGGTATCAAACCTACTTTTTTGTGCTTTTAGTGGAGTTGTGATTTTTTTGCTGTCCTCACTAGCTGCAAAGTTTCGTGCATAATGGGGGAAGGGTGCTAATTGTCTGGCCAGGGGCCTCACATATCTGATTGTTTCTGGAGGGCATGGGCTTGGGACCACCCACCCTGCCCTTAACCCAACCCACCCCAGGTACATAATTTCCTTTATACCAGGGGTTCTGACATCACTTCCCCATAAGGGCAAAGGACATGCACCTGTCATAGCAGAAGTGGACGTCAACAGAAGGAACAGCAGTGAGTAAAGAGGTGACTGCTATCTTTGGGGAAGGGAAGTAACTGCAAAAAAAAGTGCTTTCATTTTTACCTGTTTACATTGGTGTTTGCATTATGAAAAGTGGGGGTAGGAGTTAGAAGGTGGCTCTGCAATAGTTCATTAGTTTCTTTTTGGGTGTGGACTAGAGGGATAGGAACTTAAAAGACAGCTGCTCACTTGATCTAAAGAGAATGACAAAAGGGGTAGAGGAAATTAAGAAAAGGAGAAGAATGTTTTGCAATGATAGAGGGGGGGAGGGGGAAGACTTGGGGAGCATTGGGTATCCTTCATCTGGAAGGGTGAGGTGTTGCTGGTGGGCGATGAGAGCAATGGGTAGGGTGGTAGGCTGCAACAACTGTGGTGTGCCAATCTTTCTAAAAATTGCTTGGAGGGTGGGGGATGTTTAGTGTGCAACCAAATAGGGAAACTTGAAAAGGAGAACAAGTGGCTGAAGGAGGAGTTAAGACAAGCAAGGCAGATTGGAGGAGGTTATAGCCCAACACGGAAGGGAGGGAGGGAGGGAGGAGTGGAGATGAGGAGGGGGGTTAGTTTGGGCCAACAGTGGGGAGGAGAGTGTCAGAAGACGGGAAGCAGAAACAGGGGGATCCAGGCCAAGGGGGAGTGGCATCAGGGAAACCCAGGTCAAGGGAAAAAAGACAACAGGAAGGAGGAGAAAGGGATTGGTGAGGGGAGGAGGAGAAGTGGCAACAGTCATGGAGTTGAAAGGAGGGAATGGGATAGTATGAGGAGGGAGGAAGTAGGTATAGGAGAAGGGTCTTCAGAAAATTGTTTTGTGGTACTAGAGTGAAAGGAGGAGGAGGAGGAGGGAGGTGATGAGATTGGATGAGCAACTGATAGAAGTCTGGATGAAACTGGAGAAGGGGGAAGTTCTGTCCAAATCCTTTGACTTCATAAATCATGAAATTTTGATTACCAGGCTAAAACAGATAGGATTAGCTCCCCATCCTACAAGTTGGTTTGCTTCCTATTTAAGCCAGAGCAGGCAGCAGGTTATAGTTGATGACCAGCTGTCAGAAGTAGGATATCTAGCAAAAGGTGCACCTCAAAGCTTAATCCTGGTACCTTTGTTATTCTTTATCCATATTAATAAGCTCCCAAATCACATTAGTAATATAGAAATTAGATCTTATGCTGATAATACCATCATACAGTGAACAATCATCAATCTATGGTAAAAGAAATTGCAAGTAGGCTTTATTAAATTACAAAATTGGTTTTATATGAACATACAGACATACAAAATTGCCAGCAGATACAGGCCATTTGGTCTATCTAGTCTGCTCAAGTGTGCAGCACACCATCTATTAAACTGCAGCTGCTCCCTTCCCCTTGCACCTCATCTAACAGTGCCCCCCACTTCAGACTTCTCTTCCCTCACCTTTCCCACAATTTTAACCCTCCCTTTGGCCCTATCCCACCCCCTCTAGAAGCTGCCCACTGTCCGCAGTACTACCACTTCTTCTGGCAGCACATTCCAACCAGCCACCACCCCCCTCTGTGAAATAGTGTCTCCTCACCTCCCTCTTGAACCTTCCTCCCTCCCTCCAATTTCAGATTGTGTCCCCTGGTGTTCCTTCCCCCTTTTAACTTAAACAAACCCACTGAATTAACTCTCTTGATGCCCTTTAGGTACTTGAATGTCTCAATCATATCCTCGCTCTCTCTTCTATCTTCTAGGGTGTACATGTTAAGCTCCCTCAGCCTCTCCTCATATGCCTTATCCCCCATCACCAGGATCATCTTCATCACCCTATACTGAACCCCCTCCAGTAGCTTAACATCCCTTTTCAAATAGGAGCACCAAAATTGAACATGGTACTCCAAGTGCAACCTCACAAGGGACCTGTACAGAGTTTTATGAAACAAGATTGGCCATTAGTACCAAAATGAAACAAGTCATGGTATCTCATAATTAGCAATTTAAAAGCAATTCAAAAGACACATATGATACAGAAATGTTTTTTCCATGGAGGTAGTTAACTGTAACAGATCAGTACAAATATTTGAGAATAATAAAAAGCAGCAGACTGGAGTGGGCATAAGGACATGGTGCTTCTATAGTTACTGAAGAGAATCAAAGTTAGGTAAAAAAGTAGAGCACACGCAACCTCATTGAAACAAGGGCACTGGTCTTCTTAATTAAAATATTTTATTTTAAACTGGCATAACTGAGAGCCATAAAAACCTGACGCATTTTGGATGACCACTTTGCCCTATCAATCGGATTACCCAGTTTGCCCTATCAATCCTTAACTATTACGAGGCCCGATGCCCAAACTGAACTCTGGAACACCCTCCTCTTGCTTCTAGGATACCCTTGTGTCTGTCCCATTCATACTTAATTCCCGTGACTGTTTTTTCACCCACTACCTCCTCTGAGAAGCCGTTCCAAGCATCCAACATCCCCTCCATGAAAAATACTTATCCCGTTACCCCTAAGCCGTCCTCCCTCCAACTTCATACTGTACCCCTTGTCTTTGAGCATCTCTTACTTTGGAAGATGCTCTCTTCCTGTATTCTGTTTATATCAATGAGGTATTTTAATGTCTCTATCATGTCCCCCTCCCTCCTTTTCTCTAGGGAATACATATTTAACTCCTTTAGTCTTCTTCATAGGTCTTCCCATGTAGGCCCAGCACCATTCCTTTTGCCAGTGCAACATAGTTAATTGTACTCATCTTGGAATATGGGTATTTAGGGTACGGCTAAGCAAATCAAAAATGACATGACAAATCAGACATAACATGCAACCAATTAGCAAGGGTCCTCTTACAATGTTCCTATACAACTCATCATTGTCTTATGTAGCAGATATTAAAATGGGACAGTTTGATATTATGCCATAAAAAGCAATGGCTATCTCTGATCTATAAAGCAAAAAATGGATTGATCAAGGGAAATTTACATTTTGTCTACAAGAAAAACAATCACAGATTTCCATTGAGAGATGTTATCCACAAAGGAGCAACTATTCCAAAAATGTGGAGTAAATGCAGGCAAATGTCCCTGCATTATATTATGGAAAAATTGTGGAAATAAGTATCACCTACAATAAGAAATCTGTCAAAATTAACTACCTTTGTGCAAGCTGTAAGTGTAGAACTAAATGAGAGCTGTACATGTGTAAATTGATTGAATATGTCTGTCTGGTCACATACTTTGTATCTAGAAATATATATGATTGGTTGGTCTTAGATAAAGGTTATGAAAGGATTTTCCTTCTAATCTGGCTATACAAAACTTATGTAACAATTTCTAACATGTGTGCCCCATATTATCTAGACATAGAGGATGGAATATCAGTGAACCATCAATAACTGTAATTGTGAGAAAATCTGTTTCAACGTATGTTACTGTTTAATGTAAGAAATTGTGCAATTGTAAACTCAATATTGTACTGTTGAATTATATGCAATATTTTGTTTACATTTTGAAACCGGTTTGTTTTATGGCAAATGCATGACAACTTTGCAAAACTGGTTCCTCAAGCCTAACATTTTATCCTGTTGAAAAATACAACTTTACTACTACTATTACTAATTACAAAGTACAAACATTGCAGAGACATACAATGTCCGTTGCAGAATACAAATGACACTGTTCTAAGTAGAGATCAGAGCAAAAGCCACTAAAGGGTTCATTACAGAGTACATACAGTTTCAAAGTTTATACAATTAACATAGCAAGATACAAATGGCTCAGATTCAAGTAGGCATCAAGTCAAAAGCCACTGCAGTCCTTCAGAGAGGGTGCAAAGTTGGAAAGCACAAGTAGTACTGGACTGAGTATGGTAGTCTCTAAAAAAGGGGTCAAATTGCTAGCCACTGGGGTCTACATTAGTTGCAAACTGCAATGCAGCTGTCTTGCCATGCTCCTGGCAAAGGGGCCACCTCCAGAAGTAGTCTGCAGGAGCTTCGGGGGGACCCTGGGCACAAGATGGGGATGAGACTGGCAGTGAAAGAAGGTCAATGGGGATTTCAAGTAGATCTTGATCAGGGCCTTGCTTGATTTGAGGGAGGGAGGGGCAGTAATATTGAAGGGTAGATTGTTCCAGATGTTGGGGAGCCTGCAGTTAATGCAGGCTTGGCCTAGGTTGCATTTGTATCAAGGGACATGGAGACAGAAGCTTGTTTCAGAAGTGAGTCAGTAGGCAGAATTAGCTGAGAGAGAGCATAGGTCACATAGGTATCTAAGTAGTTTGCCAGTCACATTACCCCCATGACAGAAATGTGCATCATTTGTCTCACATGGGGGGATACAGCTCAACTCCTTGTACATTGTATATAGTACAGTGATGTGTATGGGGGGGGGGCAGTGAAGAGTCAAATGTAATACTTAGATACTTATACTTTTGGACCTGTTCCAGTGGGATGAGAGAGGCAGAGAGTATTTCCAGGGGGAAATTCTTTCATCTGTTTTGGCGGTGGGCATAGAGCATCATCTTAGTTTTTTTAATGTTGACCACCAATCTGTGTTCAGCAAACCAGTGTTCAATCTGAGAGAAGGAGTTTTGTAAGGTACGCTGAGAGAGAGAGAGGATCAGGATATGCAGTGTAAAGAACAGTGTCATCCACATAGAGGAGAAGGTTACCAGGGCAGGAGTTAGGCAGGGCATTGAGGTAAATGCTGAATAGCAGTGGACCCAGGATAGATCCCTGGGGAACTCCTGAGTGCACACACAGCATAGTAGATATGGTATTATTAATTTTAACACATTGGGTTCTAGATGAAAGATAGCTGGATAACCATGACAGTGGACAATGAGAGACCCCAATTTGTTGTAATATGTTAAGAAGGAGGGGGGTGAGAAGCCATGTCGAAGGCCTTTGAGAGGTCTATAAACACGACCCCTGTGAGGTGCCCTTTGTCAAGTGTGGATTGTCTATGTGCAATCCAACTTCCAAATTGCCTGCATACATGTGTATTCTGTTGGCTGAAATGGACAAGGGGAGGTCATTGATGAAGGTTGTGAAGAGCAGAGTCCCTGAGACTGAACCTTGGAAGACCCTGAGGGAGACAGGTAGGGAAGGGCAGGAGTTTGGTCCTACCTTGACGGACTGGGTGCAGTTGGTCAAGTAGGACTGGAACCATGCCAGGACTGTTGGGGAGACACCAAAATCTGCAAGTTTGTGTAGGAGCCGAAGGTTGTCTACAGTGTTGAAGGCCTTTCCTAGGTTTATATATATATATATATGGTCCCGTACCCAAATCCTTGTCTAAATTTAAATGTATGTTGTCAGAAACCCTGAGTAGGGAGGTGGAGGTTGAGTGGTTGGTCCAAAAAACTGATTGGTATAGTGTTAGGAAGTTGGATTGCACATAGACAATTTATTTATTTATTTATTACATTTTTGGAATTAACACCTATGAGCTAGTAGCTCTTTTACATAGGTTCCACATCAGTAAGCAGGCAAATACAGATACAAACAGTAAATGAATACAGTAGGTAGACAGTTGACATAAAGTTCAAAATGGTTATAAAAACATGGAGTTAAAGTAAACAGGGGACTGATAGGCATTGTACAATGTATGCCATACAGTAGTTCATGAGAGCAATACATCAAGTAATGGAAAGCTGAACAAATTGGAGAAATATCAGCTCTGGTGAGCCTTGTTCATAACAAAACAAATGATTTGAAGAGATTAACCGAGAGGCATTGTACAATGTAAGCCAGACAGATACCATAGACACTACCCAAGAACTTCAGATTAGCTGTACAACACATAGAAAAAAGCCCAGGAGGGACTTGTCCAGGGTAGAAAATTGAGAGAGGGAGGATGATGGGGAATTGGGACAGGAGTAGAGGTAAGAGAAAGGAGAAGGTCACAGGAAGGGGAGGGTTAATTAAGTGCTTTAGTCAATGTGGGTGAGAGCACATTGGGGGGAACGAGTGCTACAGAAAGTGCTGGTGGAAGACCAATACAAATCAGTGGTAGCAATCATAGGTGGCCTTTGTTAGAAGGTGTTGATGCAGTTTACGTTTGAAAATACCAATTGAGGCAGCGGTAGAGACATCACTATGGAGTGAATTAAACCAGGAGGCGGCTCCAGTGGTGAATGACCATTGACCTTGGGAGGTTCAACAGCGGGGGGCCTGATAGGTTTGGTTGTCAGAGCTTCTTGTCCAATGCGGTGGTCTGAAGCGGCTGAGGATCCTTTGGACCCTAGGGGGTGCAAGGCCAAGGTTTACTATTTTTGCAAACAGACAAGTTTGGTAAGTAATTCTCTCTTTTAGCTGGAGACATTTTGCCTGGGCAAAGATATCACAGGTATACCTGACATGCAATGTACCAGTGAGGAGTCTGCAAGCCTTGTTGAGTGCTGTGGAGATGCAGTGGAGGCCAGTGTCGGTGGCTGACCTATATACAACAAGCCCGTAATCGATGACAAAGACAACAGAGCTGTTGATAGAAAGGTTGAGGGCTTCAGTAGTCAGACATCGCTTATGCCTGTGCAGCAGTCTGATAGGCACATTGACAGTCTTAGCGACATTGTCTAAATGGTGGGTGTAGGATAGTGTGCTATCCAAGGTCACGCCAAGATATTTGAATTGTGAGGTCTGCTCCAGGGCAGTGCCCACACTATTTTTGACTGACAATAGGAGGGATTTATATCTACTATGTGTGGTATTGAATAGCATTACTTTTCCTTTTTGTCCATCACAGTGCCTGGCTTCAGCCCAGTCATGGCCCCTGTAGCCCCTCGCTCCCAAATCAGCTGTTCTCCCATTTGCCCACTGGCTTACCCCCCAGGGCAGGACCGTGGCACCGGCCAAGGTGTCACAGACAGGGGCTGGGTTATGGGAGCCAGCCTAAGAGCGAGGAGGGGCGGTGAGGTGGCATCATGGAGGGGCTGCGGTGGGATATTTCTATTTTGCTCCCTCTGGAGCTGGGTGCGTGCAATGATGCAGCTGAGGTGGAACTCTCATGCTCCCATGCGTGCTCCCCTTGAAGCATCTGCCCTTGGCTTCCCCATGCTCGTGCATGTCACCTTGCTCCTCAGCCTCCACCAGGGGGCACTCAGGTGCTAGTGCTGCAGAACCCCCCCCGGGGGAAGGGGAGCAGTCTTCCAGATGCTCAATCCTTCCCCACCCCTGTCGACCCCCAGCGGCCCATACTCATTCCCGAGCATGGGTCACTGGTGTGGTGTGAGGTGTGGTGTCCAGCGCCTCAACCCTCAGTGCCACTGGGCTGACCTACTTTCATTTTTTTATAGCTTAAAATGAGCTTATGTCTGCTAAACCAGGTCTCAACATTTGTGAAGCTGCTCTGGAGCTGTTTCTCAAAAAGTACAAGGTCTGATTTGCGGGGTGAAAATCACAGCATCATCCACATAGAGGAGGATCTGGTCATGGCATGAGCTAGGGAAACCATTTAAAGAGATGCTAAACAGGAGAGGGCCCAGTATGGATTCCTGAGTAACACCTGATCGGACAGCTTGTTTATCAGACTGGACATTACTGGTCCTGACCTGTCGTGTACGTTCAGAGAGGTAACTTTTAAGCCAGTCCGTGGTCTCCTTTGATAACCAGATATTGTAAAGTTGTTCAGTCAGCAAGGAGTGGTTAACAGTATCAAAGGCTTTGGTGAGATCTATATATACTGCACCAACTAGCTGGCCTTGATCAAGTGCATTGCGGATGAAGCTCAAGAATTCAAGCAGAGCTGTCATAGTACTGTGCCCTTTTCTAAAACCATGTTGCTGTGGGCATTGCAACTGGTACTTTTCAAGATAGTCAACCAGTTGATCAGCCACAGTTCTTTCGAGGTTGGATCGTAGGGGCAGTGGTGTAGCCATCTTTTTTAGAACTGAGCTGGGTCTTGTGGCTGTACTAGTGGGTTTCACTTGTTCCTTTGAGTGCATCCTGGGAGCAGGTGCAGGGTTCAGGATTCTCCTCATTTACCGTTCACTCAGTGATGGTGAATTTCTGAAGGAGTTTGCAGACTTCATCATTGACGTGGCATTGGAGTCACCCAGGTGGTTAATACGGGGTGACTTCAATGCCTGGGTCGATGATGAACTCTCGCTTTTTGGGAAAAATCTCCTCCAACTATGACAATGTTGGGCCTTACACAGGTGGTTACCTCTGCTACCCATATAGGGAGTCACTCATTGGACCTAGTGTTCCTACTGGAGTTGGGGGTCACACATCTGGAGATGGAACCAAATGTGTGTACAGACCATCATACCATAAGATTCAGCTTCAGGGCACCCCCAAATATGCCTGCCCCTATGGAGATGGTCCAGTATCGCCCTTTAAGGGGAATTACCCCAGAAGGTCTACTGGCAGTACTGGACCTATCGGGTATTTCGAGTGAGTGCATGGGTCCAGGGGATCTCGTTCTTGCCTATAATAAGGCTGTGGGTGAGACCCTGGATCAAATTGCTCCTGTTCATGTTCACCCACTCACTCAGCGCCCATGGTTTCCATGGTTTGATGGGTCCCTGTAGGAGCTGAAGAGAGTGGGGCAAAGGCTAGAGAGGGCTTGGCAGAAATCTGGCCTGGATGCTGACAGACTTAGATTGATGGACCATTATGGTATGTATCAATCAGCAATCACCCGTAAGAAGGCAGAATTCCTGTCCAGGGAGATTACTGCTGCACAGAATCAACCAGCTCAAGTCTTTCAGACCGTTGACAGATTGTGCCATCCACTCTGTCTGCAGTCTGGAAGAGATTTTTCACAAATAAAGTGTGATGAGCTTGCTCAGTTCTTCGCTGATAAGATTGCCAGCATCAGGTCGGGCATCAGTCCTGCTCCCTCTTTAAGGAATTGCGGTGGTCGGCAGGAGGAAGTGAACTCTCATGCTATCTGGTCTGACTTTAGTAGGCTGGAATTCATGGATGCTGTGAGGATTGTTCAGACTGTATGACCAACCAGCTGTAGTTTGGATCTGGGCCCTACACCACTATTATTAGGTTGCGTAGATGCTATCTGCCCGATCCTTGCTGAAATTGTCGGGAAGTCTTTGGAGCAGGGTTTTTTCCTGATCCCCTAAAGAAGGCGGTCGTTTGACCACTCCTTAAAAAATCTTCATTGAACCCAGACTGTCTAGCTAATTTCAGACCTATCTCTAACCTGCCCTTTGTGGGTAAGGTTATTGAAAAGGTGATTGCGTTACAGCTAGACAACCATCTCACAAATCGCAATATCTATGATGCTCTCCAGTCAGGGTTTAGGAAAAGACATAGCACTGAGACTGCTCTTGTCCAGGTCTCAAATGATCTCCTAATTGCGAGAGATCGAAAGGCTTGTACTATTCTAGTCCTTCTTGATCTCTCTGCAGCATTTGATACTGTGGACCATGGTGTGCTGTTGGAGCACCTGCGGCTTTTTTGTGGACTGTCTGGTACAGTCCTACATTGGTTTTGATCTTTCCTCACAGGCCAGACACAAAGGGTTGTCACTGGAACTTATTCCTCTGACACCATCTCTCTGTCCTGTGGGGTGCCGCAGGGCTGCATCTTGGTGCCCATGTTGTTTGCAGTTTACACGATGCCATTGGGAGATAGCATTAGGCGTTACAGTCTGGGTTTTCACTGCTATGCAGATGATACCCAGCTGTATCTGTCCTTTATTCACAGACAGGATTATGCAGTCTCTCTGCTTAACAGCTGTCTAGCCGAAATCAAAGACTGGATGAGTGCCAGTTGGCTGGGGTTAAACCTGGATAAGACCAAGGTGTTGGTTGTGGACCCAGGTCACCTTAAGGTGGGTTGTAGGGCTGGGATTTCATTGGGCCTTTGGCTTGATGGTGTCCAGCTCTTGACCTCAGACCGGGTGCATAATCTGGGCATTATCATTGACGACGGTCTGACCCTGAAATCTCAGGTGTAGGCCATTATCAAGTCCTCTTCTTACCATCTCAGGAATATCATCTGGGTGAAACACCTGGTTCTTCTGGATGACCTTCCTACCTTGGTTCACACCTTCATGACCACCTGCCTTGATTATTGCAATGCCCTGTACCTAGGGCTACCAGTGGTTGATATCTGCTGTCTGCAGCTAGTGTAGAATGCAGCGGCCAGGCTTTTGACTGGGACATCTAGAAATAGTCATATTACGCCTGTTCTGCACGGACTGCACTGGCTGACAGTTCAGTGGCGGATCACCTTCAAGGTCAGATTACTGACCTATAAAGCCCTACACAAACAGGGGCCGCAATATCTGCAAGATCTTACTCCCTACTGCCCCTCTTGCTAACTCCGATCCACCAACGAGGGATTGCTAGAAATTCCAAGGGTTCATTTGAAGACATCTGGGACACATGCATTCTCTTATGCTGCCCCTGCCCTGTGGAATTCTGTACCTCGTCGGATACGAGGCTGCCTGACTATCGAGAGCTTTAAAAAGGAGTTAAAAACATTTTTATTTTTAAAAGCTTATGGCGAATTATTTTATTATTGTTTTAATGCTTGTTATTTTAAATGTTGTGATTTGTACAGTGCTTTGGTTTTTGAAAGCGCTTAAAAATAAATTTTACTTACTTACTAACTTACTTTGGAGAGGCGGGATGGAAATTGGTCTATAATTTCCATGTAGGGCCCTATCACTGCTCTTGTGGATGGGGGTCACCAGGGCTGAGTTCCACAATTGTGGGAATTGCAAGAGCATGAGCAAGCGGTTAATGATCTTAGTTAGGGGTGTAAGAGTTTCCTCCAGAGTAAGGGTGACAAGTCTAAGGTCTAGCGAGTCTCCATTAAATCTGTCTTTTCCGAATACCTTAAGTATGTACTTTTTTACTTCACCTTCAGTTACTGCTTTGAAGTATAAGGGTGGATGTGTCTGGGGTTGGGATGATGTTGCTTTGTTGGCAGTGTCTGAGGGTGAGTCAAAGAAGTTGGCGGGGAGAACTTTACTTAGATCTGTGACTGCAGAGTTAAATGTGTTTGCAATTGTTAAGGGGTCAAGCATGGGGATGCCATCAATATTGAGCATGGTGGGGGCAAGTTTTGGGACCCTTCCTGTAACTTCCTGGAGGTTGCTTCAGAATTTCCTGCCATCATTCCAGGTGTTAGTGAGCACTTCTCTGTAGTATAATTTTTTTGCAAAGAAGATAGCCCGAGTACATTAATTCCTAGCTTTTTTATAGTTCTGAATGTCTGCTTGCCTACTTATGGCCCATGCTTGATGCCACAGATTGTTTCTAGATTTCATGAGATCAATGAGATCAGGAGTAATCCAAAGATTACTTGTACCCCTGACTCTGTGTTTTTTGTATAGGGCATGGATGTCACAGGTGGCATTGAAGTTCTTAATAAAACAGTCAAGTGCTATGTCCACATCGGTTGCAGTGTCAATTTGGGACCAGTCTTGCTGGTGAAGGCATGACTTTAGTGGCTCTAGATGTTCTCAGAGCAGGATCTTGATGGTTATTGTTTTCACTGGAAGTTTAGTGAATTTGTTAGACCAGTTACACAAGATTGGTGAATGGTCACTAACAGCATCAGGAAGGACTTTAGTGTTAGAGATATGGTCAGGCTGGTTAGCTAGCACCCAGTTGAGTAAAGTACTAGTGCTTGTCCTGTAATTTACTCTGGTGGGGGTCTTGACTAGCTGTGTGAAGTGAACAGCAGCCAGAGCATCCTTGTATGTGCTAGCTTCTGGAGAAAGCCAATTAATATTGAAGTCTCTTAGCATTATAATTTCAGAATTATGTCTCAGACTGCTTATACAGTCAAGGAGAGACTTTAGACCAGAGGCATTCTGTTTAGATGGGATGTAAACTGATGTCACAGTGAGTGCTCTATTATGGGCACCAAGTAATAACTTGATGGCCAGCACCTGCATATGTAGTCCCCAGTGCAGGGTAGGGATAGGGCATGCCCCATAAGTGTGTCTTTGAGCTAAAAAATGAAGACACCACCTTTTTTGGTTACCTCATCTTCTCTAAAGACAGTGTAGCCTGTCACAAACTCGCTCAGCCGGTCATCCCTCTATTCCCAAAGTGCCAACCTCTGAGCGTATGATTTGTGTACAGTGAACAGAACAAGGTAACCCTCTTGTCTGTTTTGTGGGTTCAAGTCATCTTAGTCTCAAGCTCTGGAGGAATTCAAACTGATAACCTCTTGTTAGCGTACCCAATTATCAGGCTTAGATAATTCTGTCTTCAGGGGGCCAGATATCTTTGCCTATGGGCACCCGTAGGTCTTTCAAATGAACCCTTAGAACTCTATGCAAGACTTTGGAGAACTCTATCCTTTTCCCAGTTTGGTATATCAATAAGCTTAAAATACAGTGTCACTTATAACCACTCTAAGCTCTACTTAAATAAAAAGAAATGTCAAGACACTCCAAGCAGTTTCCGTTGTAAAATATATCTTTACTTTAAAATATCAAAACCGAACAATAAATACAGAACAAATATCCCAAACACATAAAATCTTAAAGACAAAACAGGTACTTAAAGGTACAAACTAAGCTCTCTTATCCACATAATACTTCTCTCCTACAGTGCTGATGTTGTCCTTCTTCTCTCAGTCAGAAATATTGTCTTGTGTGTCTGTCAAGGTCTTCTCAGTATGTTGAGAACAGTTCCTGAGCCGGCCTTCTCGCTGAGGTCACCAAACTCTGCCTTGGTGTAACAAAATCTATATTTTTTTTTATAACACCAAGATGTCCAAATAAGACATTTAAAAAAAGCATAATAGGTGACCTCACTGACTTTTCTCTCCTCAGGTTAACCAGACCAAACTGGTTTGTGCTCTGCTACACATACATCTCAAAAGTTTCTTTGATCTAAGTCACTGTATTCAAAGTAAAAGTGTATTTGCTTCTTTAATTCCATCTGGGCCTTGGAATCTACACCTCAAAAGGTCTATCTGATGTAATTCAAGGGTTCCACGGGAATGTATATTTGGCCTTCCAAATTCGTCTGGGTCCTGTTTGGCCCAGCCATCAACCTCTTTGATGAAATGAGCTGGCTCCTGGAAGGTTATTCATAACTCATGCATACTCTTTCCATATGACACCTAGAGCAAAATCAAAGGATTCCCCTGGGGATGCCATGAATGGCTAATTTCATTTCCTGGGATGAAAGCAAATTTAACATGCTAATTGAACCTCAGATCTCTGTAGTTTAAATACCTCCTGTCCTTTGAACTTATCCTTGGGTTTTTTTGGATGTGTCAGTTCAGCAAGACTGTGGGTCTTTTGACTGCCCTTCCCATCACATATTTTGTATTAGAGGCAAAAAACTGCATTTAATGCATTAGTTAGGGTTGTTCCACAGTGACAAAAGTGAGGAAATTCGGTGTTAGGGTTGAAAATACCCTTGGACCCCCTGCCCCACCCCCACCGGCATTGGGGTGTGCATTGAGATAGTCAGCCCTAACTCTCACCCCATGACATGTGTAAAGCAGCAGAAGTATAGGAGAATGGGGTGAGAGTTAGGACCCATGATCCCAATGCGCACCCCAATGTCAGTTGGGGGGGTCCAAGGGGGGTCCAAGGGGGATTTTCAACCCTAACACCGAATTTCCTCACTTTTGTTGCTGTGGAACAACCCTAACTAATGCATTAAATGGAGTTTTTTGCCTCTAATTTCCCTTCTTTTTGAGAATGATAATGAGAAATAGTGAATGTAATGCAGTGGCAGGAGCATGGGGCCCTCCACATGATGTCTTGTGGCATAGTAACAGGAACAGCAATGCAAACAGAAGTGCTAACAGTGGTGCACATGGTAACACAAGTGCGAATGAGAACAGAAAGGGTAATGCACATGGTGGCGTAGACGGGAACGGTCTACCACGTGATGTGTTGTCACATAGTAACATGGTGCCTGCAAACGGAAATGTCAATGGGAATGGTGACACAAAGTGAAACAGAAAGAGAAACACTACTGTAGACACAAATGGCAAAAAATAACAGAAACGCAAGCGCAAATGAAAACGCAAAGGATAACGCACATGGTGGCGCAGACGTCAATGGTAAGTGAAACGGGTACGGAACCGCAAGCAGAAAGGGCAACAGTAACAGTAATGTAAGCCCGCAGGCTGGTTTTCCCCAAAACCTGCATAGAGAAAGACAGTGAGTACAAATAATGTATGCATAATAATGAGTATCGGAGCAGAAAATGAGAACTTGGAATACTAAATACGTTACATCTCAGGAACCGTACGACGTAGAAAAAAATGTAAAAGTCATATGATTTACAACTGTCCTGGCTAATTTTCCGACAAAAAGTCCGTATCTAGCACCGTTTCCGAGATACGGGCCCTGAAAGGCGCGGCGAACGCCGTAATGTTATCCTATGGGGAAAAAAGAGAAGTTCGGAGTGCCATAACTTTGCCTCTCTGTAATTTTTTCACCAAACCACTGAAAGGCACATTTGTGGGCTGTTGGCTGTCTTCCCTCCAAGTTTCAGGAAAAAAGACTAAACCGTTATTTTGCAGCAGGGTGCCAAAGGATTCCTGTACTGCGTCAGGCGCCGTAATGTTATCCTATGGGAAAAAATGTCAACTTTGGAGTGCTGTAACTTTGCCGCCATGTAATATTTTTTCAATACAACACTGAAAGGCACATCTGTGAGATGTCATCTGCGTTCCCTCCAAATTTCAGCCCAAAACTCCCAACCGTTCTTTTGCAGCGGAGTGCCAAAGAATTACTTTTATTTTGGGCATAGTGTCGCAAAGTAGTGTCGCAATTTGCGAAAGTGTGGCAAAAAAATTTGCGACACCTTCGTGAGTGCGACACTACTTTGCGAAAGTACTTTTTCCAGAAATTTGAAAAACGTATTTCTGGGGTGTTTTACCCCAAAATAAAGACATGGCTAACATCCTTAGGGCCAGACTAGTTGAATACAAAAAGAATTAGGTTGCTAGAGGGTCTCAATTTTAAATGCCAAGCATTTTTCTGATCACTAACTGAAAACAAGATGGCAGATTTGTGACAGTAACAGGGCCATTTACGACAGTAAAAAGTGCATTGTCGAACTTTTTGTTAATTTTTCCCATTGACTTATAATGGGAAATTGTTTTTTGAATAACTTTTGAACCGTTTAATATTTTTTCATGAAATCTTCAAAAGGCACATTGGGGACCCTGGCTGCACGTTCCCTGAAGATTTCGGGCCGGTTGCGCAAACCGTATGATCTGTAGACGCGACCATAGAATTCCAAAAAAGTGTAAATGCCTGCGCAGATCACGCTTAATAACTCCGCAGCTGTATATCCGACCAGTACAAAACTTGGCAGATCCCAAGGCCTATGGTTCTTGATTATGTATTCCAAATTTCAGGTAAATCCATCAAACAGTTGCAAAGTTATTAAGGTGTAAAGTTTTGGGGTTTAACATAGAAATGGCTCCTCAACTCTAACTATAGTGGCACTACCGTGCCACTATAATGTAATATAAAAAATTAATACAGCACTCATAGCACTCAGAGCTGGCTATCTACATCACATAGCTTGGTAGCACAATGGCTGCATCAGGGATCTATGGTGAGAGCCAAGTTTCCACAA
Source organism: Neoceratodus forsteri (assembly GCA_016271365.2). Taxonomy (NCBI): domain Eukaryota; kingdom Metazoa; phylum Chordata; order Ceratodontiformes; family Ceratodontidae; genus Neoceratodus; species Neoceratodus forsteri. The sequence continues at coordinate 1,682,028,067 of CM057450.1, read as the reverse complement.
TTGACAGAACATCCAGATTGTGTTGTGTGGCACAGATTTTAAGGATGTCCAGCTTTGCCAAAAGGCTGCAGATATTGATGCACACCAACAAAAGTACCCCTGCCTTATTTATGCTATTTGAACTCTGAATAGGTGGACCCAGGTTGGGATGTACATTGCTCGAGATTAACAGTAGCAGGAGTATTAACCGATGCATAAGTTCAAGGAGCTGCTTATATCTATGCAAAAGTTTCCTTCTATGGGAGGGTTCTTCACAGTGTACTCACAGAGTGCAGGGTGTGCCATGAAGGAGTAACAGAGTGCTGAAATATGGAGGGTTGCCAGGTCCTCCCATGTAGCATTATGCTTGGGCTTCCAGGTGTACAGGACATCATTTTGAACAGGTCATGGCAAGAAGTTATAGTACCATATGCAGAGAGAACATTGACATTTAAGCAATGAGGAGCAGGGCGTAGTACCTGCTCCCCTACAATGCCTAACAAAGTAGACAGTGCTAGCAGGATGTACAGATGATGTGGGGGATGTGACATTGCCAAATGCTTTTGTGGGAGATGTGACATTGCCAAATGCTTTTGTGGGAGATGTGACATTGCCAACTGCTTTTATGGGTTTGTGAAAACAGGTTCCAGGGTATTTCAGGCTAGTGTTGTTATCAGGAAGAGAGGGTAGAGAAAGCAGATTATAGGGGGGGGGGTGCAGAGGATGAGTTTGACCTCTGGTGGATAAATGATATAACTTGCAAGTTAGAAACTCTACATTTAGTAAAATACTCCCCCAAGTCACGTGACCAATAGCTATAAAAGTAAATGTGCAGATAGAGCGGGGAAAACTGCGGGTCCTGAGTCTTCTTTGCCTGGTGAGCAGACTGTGGATCAGGTGGGGGCGGCTGTATCAGAGAGCTGCTCCCCCACTGGTGAATAAATCCAATCGGGGCTGTAGAAATCTGTTGGGAACAAGGGGAGAGTACCAGGTTAGAAGTGTGGCTAAATCGGGGGCAGGGAACACAAAGCTGACGGCAGTAGAAGTGTGGCTAAACTGGGGGGTGGGGAAGACAGAGCTGATGACAGACACAGAATAATAGGAACAAAGCTAAGCAGGAGGCTGTAGCCGGGGAAGGTTTATAGAACAAAAGGGCTAAGTAGAGGATGCAATTACAGGCAGGGAGGGAAGGGGGGCAAGAACAGGGAAGAGAGGCAGACAAACAACAGAAAATAGCAGCAGTACAAATATTATCAGTTTAAACAGGACAATGTAAACAGTTGATTCAGTTTATAGTTCAGTTCCTAAAAAAAATTCCTAACACAGTTGCAGACTTAGCGCTAGAAAAGAAATTAGGTAGTTTGACACTCAGAATTCCTAGAACAGTTGTGGACTACACACAGTTGCAGATTAGCTCTAAAATAAGAAATGAATGAATTTGACATGGAGATTTTCTATAACCATTGCAAACTTAGTGCTAAAAGGAGAAATTAGCAGACAGACAGAGATTGAGGGAGCAGCTTGAAAGGGACCAATAGTAGGCTCCCAGGGTTTAGCAGCAGCCAATCATTGCAGAACTTGAGGGTGCTGGAGAAATTCAAGTCAGCAGGAGGGGCACTGCATAATCAACTTACTGTGGGTCCTGAGGCTTCTTAGCCTGGTGAGCAGACCGTGGATCAGGTGACGGCAGCTGTATCAGAGAGCTGCTCCCCCACTGGTGAAAGCACCCAATCAGGGGCTGCAGGAATTGTGGGTCCTGAGGCTTCTTAGCCTGGTGAGCAGACTGTGGATCAGGCAGGGGTGGCTGTATCAGAGAGCTGCTCCTCCAATGCTGAAAGCACCCAATCAGGGGCTGCAGGAATTGTGGGTCCTGAGGCTTCTTAGCCCAGTGAGCAGACTGTGGATCAGGCAGGGGCGTCTGTATCAGAGAGCCACTCCCCTGCTGGTGAAAGCGCCCGATCAAGGGATGCAGGAATTGTGGGTCCTGAAGCTTCTTAGCCCTGTAAGCAGACTGGATCAGTCAGGGTCGGCTATATCAGAGAGTCACTCTCCTGCTGGTGAAAGTGCCCGATCAAGGGCTGCAGGAATCTGTGGATAACTGCCTGCTAGCAAACCTCTCAAGAGTTTTGGAGAGGATGGGTAAAAGTGAAATTGAATGGTAATTGGACAGAGAGTTGGCTGGGCCAGCTTTGTGGATCTCTAGGATTTGCTGAGATAACAGAATAATGTATGATGCATTGTGCAAAGGTTTCCTGAGACTGTGTGAGCTTTATCACAAACTAATGTTTGTCTACCAGTATAAATATGGATTCAAGGGGGCTTGGAAGATATGATGTGGATTCCATCCTGAGAAGACCTCGTACCTGCCACCCATCTCCCAGTAAAGGTAATTTAGGCCTGTTATCTAGTTCTCTAAGCTAGCTGCTATGTAATCTTAGTTTATAGGATAATGCTATACTTTGTATTGTATTGTATTGCTATTTGTGTACTAAACAGCATAACAAAGAAATCTGTCTGACAACCATCTGAGTACTGTGTGATCATTTGTGACTTGTATTATTGTCACATGCACACCAACATTTCTTTACAGACTGGTGGCTCTGGTGGAACATGAACCCACAACTTTGAATTAGAAGGTAGGTGTAGGTAGATAGCTTAAGTACATATGTTTAGTACAAGCTGAACACTGGGAGAACAAGTTTCTCTCAGTCTCCACATTCAGCTGCTGTATACACATACACACATACACATACACACACACACACACACACACACACACAAACACTCTTAAAGCTTGTTTCAGGGAACTTAGCAATACAATGTTATCAGCTGCAGGAAGATGCTGACCATGAGAAAATCACAAAATTGGGGGAGGGGAACATGATGCTGCTGAAAGTACATCCAGGACTACTGGAGATCAACAATAGGAAACACATGCCTCTTTAGAGCTTGTCGCAGCTCTGCAGTTGGATAATTGGGGACAGCCAATTGTAAAAACATTTGTTGGAGGCCACCAGTTCACAGTTTTAATTGATAAATGTGCATCCCTAAGTATCCTCTTTGAAATATTGACCCACACAGTCATCACTATCTTCAGGTAAATCTGTTGAATTAGCAGGATTTGAATGGTCATCAGTTGTTGGTTACAAATCTGTGCCTTTGACTATTGTAATTGGAAATGACAGTGGTGTTTGGAGTCCATGTTTAGCAAACATACCTGGGGAAACCTGAAAACTAGGGGCAGATTACATGAAACAACAGGGTTACCTGACTGATCTGGCAAATAGATGCATTTGCAAATCTGATGTGATTGATGCTGAATCTATTCCGGTTGTGTTTGATGCTCATGCAGTTTTTGCGATCAAAAAACCTGAACTGTATGATATTACAGATTTATTTTCAGATTATCCAACAGATGTAATTGAGATTGTGTACCAGCAGGTGGCAGTGTTTGCTAAGCATAAGCGTGATTATGGTAGAATGGATGCATGTGTTCAAATAGAGGGCATGGAACCACCACATCAAAAACAGTACTGATACCCAGCTGAGATGTCCAAACCAATTAGGCAAACAATAGACTCTCTGCTGGATCATGGAGTATTCTGAAAATGTGCTACTAGCAATAACTCCCCTACCTGAAGAGGCTGGAACCCAGATGGGTTTTGGAGACTTACCATTGATTACAGAAAACTTAATGAGGTGACACCAGCCTGTACTCTGACTGTGGTATCTGCCCCAGACACAATGGCCTGCCTCTCCCCTGCCGCCAAATGGTTTTCAGTACTGGACAGCTCTAATGGGTTCTGGTCCGTCTCCCTTGCTTATGATTGTCAGTACAAGTTTGTGTTTACATTTGGAGCTCAGCAGTATACATGTACTTGCTCGCCACAAGGCTTTCATAATTCTCCAAGTATTTCTCACTTGCATATGGCAAATGCTTTTGCTAATTTTTCAAGAGCTGATTGTTTAATTCATTATGTGGAAGATTTATTGCCATTTACTGCTGACAGAGATGAACATTTGCTAATGCTTGCAGAACTATTGCAGGTGTTGATGCAGACAGGACATAAAGTTAACCCGAAAAAGGTACAACTTTGCCAACAAGAAGTGAATTTCTTAGGAATGAACCTTGGACAGGAAGGTAGGACCCCAGACATGCACAAAGTAGAAACCATTATGGGGTTACCTCTCCCCATATCAGAGGCCACACTCCGCTCCTTCTTGGGCTTGGTCGGATACCAAATGGACTTTATTGAGGGACTATCAGAAACTGCAGCACCTCTGTATAACCTCCTGAAAAATGGAGTGCCATGGCAATGGATCCCAGAACACACACTCACCGTTACCAAACTAAAAGAGGCACTGCAACAAGTCCCCGCAATTTTGAACCCAGATCCCTTTCTCCCATTTCACCTAGAAGTTGCCCTTACTTCAGATGCCATTTCAGCTGTACTTTTGCAGGAAAGACACAGAGTCCTTTGGCCAATAGCCTATGGCTCTAAAGCTCTGACTCCTGTAGAGACAACATTCAATGCGCATGTGAATGCAATCTGTTGGGCACCTTCTGGGCTGTTCAGCATTTTGCATACAATGTATTACAGGGCTAAACAAACTGGCTTTACATATATAACACACACCTACTACCCTGCAGTTAAAAGGGAGACTAAAAGATGGCAATGTATCAAATACACAGCTGGCACACTTGACCCAGCTCTACAATGCCAGTTTGATTACATCGTTGTTGACTGACATTACAGCGACAGCTCTATGTCGACTGCAGTTGTAGTTGGCATAGAACTGATCCCTGTAAACTTCATTTTCTTTGTGGGGCTTCACCCCTGAACCCCTCCATTCTTTAAGTAATCAACTCCAAGTCAGAGTTGATTCAGGGACGGGGTGCAAGACCCTCAGAAAGCAGTGCTGAGTCCCATGGGGACAGTACACTGACCTGTCGATGTTGTCACTGTACTGTCATTCATGGTGCAGGTATCGACAGGTGATCAGCATACAACTGGACCCTAACACTCCAGGTTTGTGATACTGATGTCATCTCTCTTAGGAGGCATCCCACACTTGCTGTTAATTTACTGTGTTTTGATATACAGTACCTCATGAATGTATTACAACCCCATACAGTCTGCCGCAGGGACCTTTCAATGTCCACCCTTCCAGCGAGAATATTGATGTTTACATTGATGGGTCAGTCTTTTATAGGGATGGGAAAAGGTACACTGGAGTGGCTTACATGTTGGAATTCTTTCAGGATTACAGTGTCATTAATATCTGTTCAGATTCTGCTTGGAGTTGGATCTGTAATGCTCTCACAGAATTTCTTCCTATTTGGCAGGCAAGAGGTTTTTGTTTTTGCAGATGACCAACCCCTTGCTTATGCCTCCCTCCTCCATTACATACGTTCTCTCTCTGCTTATTACTCTGATCCCCTAGCTATTATTAAAGTTAAGGGTCATTCCAAAACCAGGAAGCATGCTGTGGGTAATGCACATGCTGACAAACTAGCAAAGGAAGGAGCAGAGAAGGGGGAACTTTACCATCCAAATGTGCAGGAGCAGGAACAGATAAACAAGTTAACAGTGATCACTCCAGTAGATGTGAAGGCAGCACAGGATCAAGATCTTGAAATTAGGCAGACAGTCAGTGCAGTTCAGAGTAATGCCTTAGATATGGTGGCAGGTGCATACCGCTCGTACAAAAACAAACTCACTCTGGTAGAAAGTCTACTTTTCTATGATTCACCAGAGGGAAAGGTATGGGTTGTGCCACAACTGTTAAGAGGGGATATCTTACATGCTGCACATGATACTATAGTGTGGAGGGGGCACACACAACACAGGACACAGGATACAGTCTATGGGCTGGTGGACTAATATGGACAAAGATGTTTCTCAGTATTGTGATAATTGCATTGTCTGTGCTCAAGTTGACCATAACAAGATCAAACTTAAAGGTAAATTAGGACACACCTGACCAGTGGGTGGCCCATGGTCCTCAATCCAGATAGACTATGTAGCCTATGTAGGACCCATACCCACAAAGAAGGGCAATAAGCACGTATTGGTCATCTGTGACATGTTTTCAAAATGGGTTGAGACATTCCCAGTTAATAATGCCACCACCCAGGCCACAGCCAGAGTACTGGTGGAGCATGTTTTACCAGATGGAGACTACCTGTTAGAACAGAGTCTGATAGGGGAACACACCTTACAGGGAAAGTGATGCAACAGGTCATGCAGGGGTTGGGAGGCAAACACGAGTACCACATTGCTCACAAGTCACAATCTTCCGGGCAAGTGGAGAGAAGTAATAGATCTATCAAAACAATGCTAAAGAAATCTGTGCCAGAAAATGGCAAAGATTGGGATTCTTTGTTACTGCTCATACTCATGTGTATCAGAGCAACATCTTCTAAAATTACTATTTTTTCTCTTTATGAAGTGATTACTGGACGGAAAGTGCAAAGAGACTTATGTAAATAGATTGCTGAAGACTCTGAAAGATATTTACCTTTCTACTGCCACCTCATTTGGGATGACTTAACATGTAAATAAAATGTACATAGACAAGCAATGCCATGAAATGCAACTAGAGGCAGGAGACAAGGTATTGGTCAGAATTTGTGATCAAGAGGGCCCATTCAATAAATCAGGAGAGGGCCCATACATGGTTATAGACCGGTGCAACCCCAGTGTACAAAATCAGAATTACAGGGGGCAGCAAGAAAAAGCATATAGACAAGTGGTTTCATGTTAATCAGCTGAAACTATTTAAAGGCCAATACCAAAATACCAATGAGGTGGGATGTTCAAGCCCTCCTTTCTGTTTTCTTTGGTCTTTCAGAAGCTGATGAGAATGTTTCTGATCGTGTTGACCTTAATTACCCTATGGCATTCAGCCACTGGACTTCAAGTAACAATGCATAGACAGGTGGTGGCAGTATATGAGGGAGAACAAGCCATGCTATCTGTCACCTATAATTCCACCAGTTTATACCTTCTGTTGTAGTGGCAGACAGTCTAACAATTATAACATTATAATGATGGCTACACACTGCCCAGGACTTAGCAGAAACAACCTGAAAGGCATTTACTCCAACCCAGACATTTCCTCAGGGGACTGTAAGTCAAGAGATAGAAGAACATGTCTGAATTAACTTATCTTGGAGCAGACTGAGCTTTTCTATAATGGCTGAGTGCATATATTTCCTCATAATGCCTCCTTGGTCATCTACCCAGCACAGCAATCAGACACGGGCATTTATAAACTGATTATTTAAGGAGGTAACACAGTCAACCACCCAGTTGCTGCAGTGGTAAAAAGCTTCATATTAAAGGTATTGCAACAAACTTTAATACCTTCTAATGACATGTCACCACTTGTGCCACAAATACCTGAATAGACTGAATATTGTCCCATGGTGTCACCAGGACCACATAGTGGACTCACTGCAACTTCTATTTCAGTGACTTTACTTAATAAAGTTCAATTTATGCATATACCTGTTGTGTTTAACCTTTCCCATTGGGGCATGATGGAACACGAGCCTTTTGTGGGAACAAAGATTTCAACATTTTACGTTTCTTTACTTTTAGATATCATTGCAACTCATCAGGCTAAAGCTAAAGATTCATTTGCAACCAAGCCATTTTCCATAATGAATGAGACAAACCATTCCAGATTGCTTCATAGCCTGGATAGAATGTTGGGGGCAGTTTCAGGGCTATTTGGCTCCAGTATATCAGTCTGGAATAGGGCAGATCCTGAAACAATAAAAAGACATAACAGTTATTTTGAGCATCAGTCTGAGTCCATTTTAAACCTTGCTTTGCAGGGCATAGAGGGGCTTACAACTAAGGAAAGATATACTGTTTATGATATGCACAAACTCACATGCTTATTTTCAAAAGCACAAACAAAGCTTAATGAACTGATTGCTGTAAACAACAAAGAGGGTCAATAAAAGTATATGGCAAAATAGATAATATGCACAACCTATGGTAATTATGTTTTAACAATGATCATACATTTCCTCAAAAATGTGGAATCGATTTTTTTTTTAGTTGTTTGACCAGGAGTAGCACACTAAGCTGAAAGCTTTTTTACAGGTGCAACCTGGGAGCACAGGAAAGTTAAGTGACTTGCTCAGGGTCCGTATGTAAGTGGAAGCAGTGGGATTCAAACCTAGGTCTGGTCTGCTGGATGTCACCAGATTTGCAGCTCAGAGCCTTAAACCACTGCACTATACTGCCTCCCAATACTATATGCTATACTGTTTCCCAGATCGTATCTCTGACAATTATTTGGCCGAGTGGTGTTGCCCAGCACATGCAACCAGTTCACAAAATGTCCACACAGGATGCCTTGAAGCCTGTCATATGTTTTCCTTTGTAACAGATAGAAACTTGGGGTATGTCACCTTGCACCCCAACTAAGAAACCTGTTATACCAGTAGGTCCTGCTTTAGACAGGATATTCTATGCATCTCTTTTACAGTTTCTTCACCAATATTTGAACCTGCTAAGGTGTTTTTAATAAACTGTCCACAGTCTATTCTGTGGGTCACTTGGAAGGTGGCATCAATAAGAAAAGGGTGGACACCCCTTCCCTAATAGTATAAAATCCCATCACGACCCTGTGGCAGGTACCATACATAGCTTGCTGTTCAGTAAGCAGGCATCGCTATGTATGCCACTGCAATGTCGTTGATGTGATGACATCTGTATGTAGCCTTGATGGCGCTATCCAGTAGAACATAAGCATCTTCCAGAATGGCACCTGCCTGGTGCGGCTTACCAAATGGAACCGTCGTATGGTAAAAGACACCTACAACACGGCTGGTCAGCACTGCATAGTTATAAACCATAAATCCTTTACATATGGCACACTAACATGCCCAGTAACTATTTCAAACTTCTGCTTTCACCTGTTGCTTTCACAGCCATTGGACAAATGGTTATTCTACCAGTGCCACTTCATGAGGAAGAATACAATATTAGTGAACCTGGTCATCAAAATGATGTTATAGCTGGCCCAGTGGCATTGAAGGTTGAGGAGCTGGACACCACACCAGGGGCTTCATCTGTGAACCAGGTTCGGGAAAGGACTCAGGTCATCTGGGGTTGGCCAGGGGGAGGAAGATTGAGCATCCATGGGACTGCTCTCCTCCGAGGAGGAGGGTGAGGTGGGGTACTCCGAATGTGCTGGCTCCTGGTGGTGGCTGGGGGATAGTGCAAGTCATGGTACAATGGAGGGGACAGTGCTGGCAGACATCTGATGTGCGGTGGATGGATGCATGCATCACAGCATCATTGGTGTCCTTGCACACCCGTGCTATGGGGGGGCACTATAAGGGGACAAAATGACTAATACTCCTGCACTCTGAAGGCCCGCTGTGGTGCTGCATCAGATGCTTCCAGGAGCTCCCTCTGGTTCTGGCCCCTTGGTCTTCCATGTGGGGGTCCGTGATGTGACCTTAAAGAGGGAGAGGGCAAGGACGTAGTAGCTTGGGCACGGTGCCCAATGCAGGAGCCACCGCATGACCCGAAGGGGAACCATAAAGTATATAAAAAATGTCATAAATTACATTCCAACCTTCAGTATGCATATATCTACAATTTCTCTAGACTTTAAACTTTTGCTTAATCCCAAAGATGAAAATTTAATAAGAATTAGTAATAGTATGCAACATGCTCAACAAGATTTAAATTCTTTATTGTATGATGGTGATTTTGATCTTTTAATTTCCAATACCTGGAAAGAAATTAGTTTTAAATTTTTAATCATGTTACAAGTTATTTTAGTGTTCATTGTATTAAGTATGCTCTGTTGCCTTAGACACTTGCTGCACAACCATTACAGGGAATTGAAGATGTTAAAATATGCTCATGTTTTTAATCCGAAGTAACCTTCGGCATCTTCCCAGTGAAACGGTTTTGCACATATACAGTACCTTGTACATTCCGAAGTGTATCAAAGGGGGAGTGTAGGTAGATACCATAAATACATATGATTAGTAATTGCTGCACACTGGGAGCCTAAGTTTCTCTCAGTCTCCATATTCTGCTGCTGTATACTCACACACACACACACACACTCAAAGTTTGTTTCAGGGGCTGGCCCGGTGGTGCTGAGGGTTGAGGCGCTGGACACCACACCTCGTGCCATGCTGGTGACCTGGGTTCGGGAATGGACCCAGGTCATCGGGGGTCAGCCGGGGAGGGAGGATGGAGCGTCCCAACGGATGATCTCCTCCCTCGGAGTGGGATGCCAGGGGCGTTGGAGCACCTGACGTCCTGAGAGGGTTGGTGGATGCACACTGAAGAAGTGGCGGCTCTGTCTACCAGGAGCCGAGGGGGATGATCATTAGGTGCTGAGAGGAGCGCAAGGCCAGCACGCAGACTCTCCGCGCCGGCATCTCAGAGGGCAGGGTTAAGGGGGGATCTACTCAGAGGAAAATGCCTTCTGGTTGCCTGGATGAAGTCCTCCGGAGCTGGCCTTACCACCCTCCGGCCAGAGGCAGACCCCAATGTGCAGCTGCCGCAGAGGGAAGGGGGGGAAGGGATCCTCCCCTCGCCCTGCCCAGGGGGTAATCCGGGCCATCAAAGGGCCCCCAATGGCAGTGTGGCACTCTAGGGGTAGACCAAGCTGGTCAGCTGAGGTGGGGGTCGTCACTCCTTGTAGGACGGAAGGAGTGGTGATTGGAAGGGACAGCAGGGTGGATAAAAAATAAGTTAAAAAAAAAAAGTTTGTTTCAGGGAACTTAGTGATGGAACAATACCAGCTGCAGGAATATGTTGACTATGAGAAAATCACAAATTGTTTTTGCAGATATGCAGTACTGCATATATCCTGGGAGAAGAAGATAGGGAGACAGAAGGACTGACCATTACTGATAAGAATAATGTCTGTTGTGAACTCAAGATGAACAAGTGAGATCATACAGCTGTGTAGCTTCAGGAAATCTTGTGTAGGATTTACTGACATAACAGAAGAATGTATGATATAGTGTACTATGGTTTTCTGAGTCTATGTGAGCTTTGTCACAAACTAATGTCTGTATACCAATATAAATAATGGTTTTGAGGGGGCTTGGGAGATGAGATATGGATTCCATCCTGAGAGGACCTCGTACCTGCTGCCCATCTCCCAGGGAAGGTAATTCAGGCCTGTTATCTATCTCTATAACATATCTGCTACGTAATCTTAGTCTATAGGATTATGCTTTGGTTTGTATTGTATAGCTATTTGTGTACCAAACCACATAACAAGGAAATTTGTTTAACCACCATCTGAGTTTTGTGTGGTCATTTGTGATTTGTATTATTGTCAGGCACACCCCAGAATTTCCTTACAAATTGGTACCACCAGTGCATGCTCCCAGCTGTATGGGAAGAAGCCAGTGCAATGGGACCGATTGCAAATGTGAGCAATAGAGGCAGCTATTACCAGAGCACCAGTTTTGAGAAATTTGGGCAAGATGCCATAAGATCCATAGCTGGATGCAGCATTTAGCACCAATAATTATTTGTAGATAGTATCAACTTAGATCACCTGGAGCTGAAAGCTGCCACTTGTAGAAAGGTTGGATTGGGGAATCGAGCATTCTCAGTCACAGCATCCTTCCAATTGAACAACCTCTCCCCATCTGTTCATTTGTCCCCCACCTGCAATGCTTTTCAACATAACCTAAAAGCCTGGCTCCTCACAGTTGCAAGCTACCACCATCCTGCACAACAACGTTAGGGTCTACAACTCCCCTATGCTCTAAAGCACTCAGGCAGCACTTGCTGCCAGACAACACTTACAGCCCCCCCCGCCTGCCCCCTTTCCCACCTCTGTACTTCCTTGCCACCCCCACAACCCCTAGCCTATCCCCTACCCTCCCTGTTTTCTCCTTCTTGACCCCCACTGTTGCTATGAATTGTGACTAATTTCTATTTCTGTTTCTTTTAACATGTACAGTTCAACCATTGTAAATTGTACCTGTATTTTGAATTTGGACCATGAACTTGTACTCTGTCACTGTATGTTTATTGCACCATCTGTATTACTCACCTGTGTTTTTACCTATGTACATCATATTATAGTATTACCTGCTTACCCTGCCTGTACATCTGTCATAGTATAATCCTCTGTTCTCTCTCATACCTCACCAATATTTGTTGGTCATGCATGTATTGTAGCTTGTACTTACTTTTTTGTACCTGTATTTGTTTTTGCCACTTCGTGGCCTGAGTCATGACTGAAAATGGTCCTCTGGATCAGTGTACCTACCTGGTTACCAAAGACATAAATAAATAAATAAATAGAGAGGAGTAGGGGTGATTGGAGATGAGGGCCTTAGGACCTTCAGTGAAGAATTTGTTGAGGATTTGGGCTGTTAAGGAGGAGCTGGGGGTGGACTGTGCCCCACTGGGGAAGTTGATTAAGATATTAACTGTCATCCCGAATTTAGAAGGGTCAAGGGCAATGGAAGCTAGCTTGTTCTGGAAGTTGTTGGCCTTGGCTAGTCATATACTGCTGATGCAGTTATTCTGGAGGGCGGTGTAGGCTTGCCTGTCCTGGGTTAGCTCACTGAATTTGTATCTGGCACAGGCTGAGTCTCATTGGTGGAAGACTTCAATTAGATTGGGGTAATCCAGGGGAGATGATGACCCTGGACTCTTGACCACTAGACTAGGGCGTGTTAATCCCCAATGTCTGAAAGGATTGTAGAAAGTGTGCCAGAACCTGTTCTAAGATGACAGCTGATAGGACTGGGCCCAGTTTGCTGCAATGAGATGCTTTATGAATCCATTTGGGCAGAATGTTTTAAAGGATCTTGCAAAGGTTATTGGTGGGGGGCTTTTGTGGTTTTAATCTTACGAACACAGTAAGCCATGCAGTGATCACTGAAAATATTTGGTAGGGTGCCAGAGGTCAGGATTCTCTGTGGATGAGTTACCAACAACCAGTCTATCATGTTGTGATTTGTGGAACTGGGTTGAAGTGGGTGGGTAAAGAAATCAATTGGTGCAGATTCTGAGCTTTGATTCTGGAATGGAGGTTGGGGGGAGGCAGGAGTTTGGTTCTGACTGACCAGCTGGTATTAAAGTCACCAAGCATGTTATGTTCACCTCTGGGTAGGGGATCCAGCACTTTATGGAGTATGTCTAGAACCACATTGGAAAGTTTTCCTGGGGGACAGTAGTCACCTGTTATCTGCAGTGGGATGAAATGTGGGTGGGTGAGGACCACTGAGATGAGTTCATGTGATTTTTGGGAGGCTTCACTGTTAGTTACAGAGACGTTGTGGGAGCATGCTAAGTAAATGAATACTCTACTCCCTCTCTTGGAGTGGACTTGTCTGTGGGATGTGTATCCAGGGAAGTCTACGGTTGAGAAGGGAATGTAGACAGTGAGCCAGGTTTCAGTTAGGATCAGGAAGTTTGATTGGTTAAAAGACTGTCCAGATTTTGATTAAGTCATTCTTGGGAAGGAGACACCTGACACTGACGTGGAAGATTTTGAGACCCTTAGGAAAAAGAAGGGGTCTTCCATTAGGATTGGGAAGTGGGCTGAGGTTAGACTTTAGGGTCCCAATTCAGAAAGCCCTTCAGAGATCAGTGCAAGCTGCGGCAAACTGCAGCTTGCATCAATTCCAGATGCGCTAGGCACTGAGCACTCGATTCACTATCAGGAGGGTGCCAACCCTCTGCAGCTTACAGCAAATATTGCTATATGCCAAAGTCAAGGCACAAAAGGGAGGGTTGCTGGGTGGTCAGGGGCAATAATGCCCATTGATAGAGACCTGTTGGGAGGCTGTCAGGGTCATGCAGGCAAGAACCAGGGACAAGAAAAGGAGGTGCAGCACAGATGGGTGGCAGGAGGTGGCCACAGGTGCCTGACAGGGACCTTGCATGGCCACTGCCATGCCTGTGCTTTCCATAGGGGAAGTGGCCATCGTATGCTTGGCACCAAGGAGGGACCCTATGGCATCACACTTTGGACATCTCTGAGTGCTATTGGGACATGGAATACCATGGGCGGGTGGCAGCACAGGTGCCAGTGACCACTCTGGGGGTGGTGCCTGGGCATTAGAACTGCCCCAGGTGGTCTGTCCAGCTTTCTGAATCCACAAATTGGGATGTTGCAGCCTGCATCTGCTGCATACCACTGTGCGCTGTGGTGCACCCCCTCCCTCCCCCATCAGGTGCAACCTTGCTGCAAGCCCTGTTTGGCACAACAGATCCCAATGTTACCATAGCCTATGTTCTTAAATTGGAACTAGTGCAAATTTTGATGCAAGGTGCCCCTTGTATCAAGCCCAATTGACGCAGGTACCTTGCATCAGTTTTTGAGCTTTGTTAATTGGACCCCTGGTCTCCATCCAGTAGAAGCAACAGTATTAGGATAAACTGGCTGCTCTGCAGTGGTTCTTTCTTTAGGGGTGTCTAGGGGGGCATTGACAATATGGGATTGGTACAATTTAGCCTCATCAGTGTTTCAGGCCCAGGGTGATCCCATTTGAGGTGTAATAGGCCTTGGTGGATATCAGCATTTTGTGAGCCTGGGTCAGAGTTTTGGGGTGGGGGGCTGAGGGGAGGAATTAGTGGTGGTAATGTAGAGTATAAGTAACAACATGCTGTAACATGTAGCCCTTTTAGGTGCCTATTCTGTGAACTTAGCAGTTAGCCCTATGGGAGTGGCAGGGAGTTGCAGAGCCAGGCAGAAGGTTGGTGCAATAAACCTAATGCCGTTAAATAGAAACAAGCTGTGCTATGGTTAGGAACCCAAGCTTCTCAGCTGCCAAGCAGGTTGGTACATAATATAACCTAGTAGCAGTTTGAGGGAGTAGCCCATGGCATTAGATATAGAGCAAGATACAAATGTTGAGCAGATCAGAGCATTTCCTAAGCTACCAGCAGTTAGACTCCTGAGACGTTATGTTGTCAGAACCCAGATAGAGAGTGGATAAAGTACAAATATCATGCTGAAAGGCTCCTGAACTCCTATGTTGTCATACCCTGGATAGGGAGTTACAAGACTACAGTTGTCATGGAGTGGTTATACCAGAGCTACAGTATATACTAGGAACAAGAATAATTTAATGGGATGCAGTGCATGGTACGTAGTAGTTAGTCAAAATACCCTACCCCAACATTAGAGAAACAGCAGAAAGAACAAAGGTGGATACAATAGCAATCTGTCAGCCAAAACCAATACATTTGCAGACTATCAGCATAACTCAGACAGCCACTAAAAAGTAGGAAGCAATGTGAGACTAGTAAGCAGACATAGTACAGCAGTGTGAATGTTAAAGTTCAGCGTAACTTGCATTATAGTTGGGACAAGTGTCCAAGGTACATTAGAGTTCAAGTTGGTTGGGCATAATGAGGAACTTGCTGTGAAAGAGGAGCACAGTTGGACAGGATGGCTTGCCACTGGCTGCCTCCCTGGCTGACCCCCATGAAAGAGGAGCACAGTTGGACAGGGTGGCTTGCCACTGGTTGCCTCCCTGGCTGACCCCCACTGGCAGACTCCTGACGTCCTTTGCACTGCAGTCCTAAGCCCTCTGGTTTGCAGCACTCCTGACCACTTGAGGGACCACTGATTTCAAGGTTTGTCCTCTGCCTTGTGGTTGCTGAGGACAGCAGCTGACTTGCTCTCACAGTAGGATGGGTTGTAGCTTGAGCACATGAGGGCACTAAGTGGTGGAGTCCAGGAAAACAAGAAAGTGTCTGGAAGCTTGGCTATGGAAGGTCTAAGAACCCATCATCAGTGACTTCAGGTGGCATGGTGTGGTGGGAGGATGATCCTCATTGTCTTCTGACCCTCACAATCCTAGAGCAATAGCAGCATGGCGGGAGAGGGGCAGCATCAGCAGGCAAAGACGGCAGGATTTATATCTGCTCTAGACAGTTCTCCACCCAGTGGTTGCTAAGGGCAGTAACTGATTGGCTGTCACAGTAGGACAGGTGCCTGGCTTGAGCACAGGAGGATGCTGATTTCTTCTCCCCCATAAAAGATGAGAATGATATATAAAGTATGCAAAGCATGGAAAGACGATCAAAATCTGTGTCACTGGCAGACATTGTAGAAATGCTACAGAGTTGACAGAAACAATAAAAGTCATAAAGAAAACATTTAATTTTGGCTGGAAACAAATAACACTCCTGCCCCCATATTCAGAACCAACCATTTGTGCCATGCAGCAAGAAGCACTGTGTGGCAATGAGCACATAGCCTGTGTGCAGCTTTATTCAGAAAACATGCTTGACTGGAGCACACTACCTCTCTGAATATGGATCCAGCCAGCGCAGTGCAGAGACAGTTTTCTACACTGACACAGCCCAGGGCCAAATGGCTCACAGGGGACCCGCTAGGGATAGTGCTGCCCAAATAGAATAGCACAAGGGCTCCTGTGGCCCATATTCCAGCATGCTAATTTGCCAATTGGGCATGCAAGGTACAAGGGGCTGTTAGCATGACCATTATGAGCTCATTAGTGTGCTGGTTCAGTCTTCTGGAGTGCCCATGCTGCACAGGGTGAGTGAATTCTGTAGCCTCTAGTGGTCCCCCCACCCCTGATTTCACATGCCATTCTGTACATTTCATTCCCTAGTGTATAATGGTTCCCCCACCAGCCAGCTGCCCATTCAGGGTAATGAAATGCAAGACCCAGGTAGTTTAATTGACACCTCACTCCCCGAATGGTTGCCAAAATCCCACATGACCTACCCACTCAGGACCCATGCCCTCACCCCCCCCAGCCTGGACACTAGTTGTTATCAAATCAATGCCAACAGGCACAGCCTTCCACTCACCTCATGGGCTGGAAAATGTATGAGTATCAGTGAGCAATCATGAATATAGTTTCACAATTACTCACTGACATTCAGACAGTGGCCAGCAGAGATGGAAGGCTGTGCTGGTCACCATCAGCTTTGTACCAACTGGAGCCCAGGGTGGGTGAGGTGGGGGGTGGTGGGTCCTGAGTGGGGGTCTGGTGGGGGTTTGGCAACTACTCACTGAGGTGGGGGGTCCCCTAGACTACCGGGGGGGTTACAATTTACCATTGGGAACAGACAACTGGGAAGTGGATGGCAGCTAAACAACAGGGAATATCATGTACAGAATGGCATGGGTGATAGGGGGTGGGTAGGGGAATCATTGGCACCAGGGAATATCAGTTACAGAAATGCATGAATGATCAGAAGGGGTAGGGGGATCACTTGGCACCAGGGAATATCAGTTACAGAACAGCATGGGCATTCAGGGGGTGTGAGGACCACTAGACTACCAGAGCTTTTCAATCAGTGTTGTAATGATGTGAATTAGCATACAAAACTTGTGTATTCTGTGCTACTGTGCATGCACTAAGCTCTCTACAAAACCCCTTGTTTGGCAGGCAGTAGTCTGGGCTTTTGTATTGTTAAATCTGTGCTATGTCAGTGCAGTACAGTACAGTAAACAAACCAGAGCACTCTACTTACGTGTCTGTGTGATTATTACAAGGTGTCAGAATGGAATGCCTGCAGCCTCCCACAACTCTCAGTCTGCATGGAAATATTTGCTGAGAATTGGAGAAGATTCAAGCAGCAATTTGAGATTTTATTGGTTGGCAGTGGAATTGCTGAGAAATCCCAGAAGATCCAGGACATGACCCTTTTGCATGTAGCAGGCCCTTATGCATTGGAGGTGTACAACACTTTTCTATGGGAAAAGGAGGAAGATAAGAACAAATTGGACAAAATTATGGGACAATTTGAGAGATATTGTAACCCGAGAAAGAATGTGACTTGTGAAAGACACCTGTTCAACATTAGGAGTCAGAATCTGAGTGAGTCCATTGATTCAAATGTAACTGAACTGAGGCTAAAAGCTAAATCTTGTGAATTTTGAGACTTAACTGAATCACTGATTAGAGATAGAATTGTATGCAGCATACAGAGTGAGCATGTGAGATGCAGACTATCGAGAAAAGTGGACTTAACGCTAGATAAGGCCATAGATATATCCAGAGCTGCTGAACTGAGTGAAACGCAAATTAAGTGTTTAAGTGAAAATGCTCAGGAAGAAAGATCAGTGCAAGTAGCAGCTGTACAGGAAGAGAGAGCAAAAACAGGTGCCAATGTGAACAAAGGAAGTTATATATCTTGAGTGAATAAAGTCAAATGTGAAAAGTGTGGGTGTGAGAATGAGATAAATAAATGCCCAGCATATAGACAGTTTTGTAGGCTGTGCTACAGAAAAATCATTTTACTAGAGTATGTTGCGTGGGCAAGTGCAGTGAGATACTGTACATGTTGTTAGAGAAGAAAATACCCAGAGGAATGAAAGCACATTTAGTATTGAGACTGTGACTACCTACAAGCCAGAGACTGATTGAAAGTAAATCTGAACATAAATTGGGAAATGGTAACGTTCAAATTAGACACTGGAACACAGTGTAACATGATGCCTTTTCAGGTGTATAAAACACTGTCTAAAGAAGCTGTTCAGAGGTAGACAGCCAGATTGGTTTCCTATTCTGGGCATAAGCTTGATGTGAAAGGCAAAGTGATGTTAACATGCTTTAAGAAAAAGCATTAATTGCTGCCATTTCAAGTGGTTGATGCAAACGTGACCCCAGTGTTTGGCCTGTCTACTTGTTTGGAAGTGAAGCTCATAAAGAAGCTAGTTTCAGTAAATGCTGCAAATGGAAGTGCAGGGAAAACCACAGAAGAAATATTCGCTGAATTTGTACATGTATTTGAGGAATTGGGATGCTTAGAGGGCGAACACTACATTAAAATAGATAAGACAGTTAGCCCTGTGATCCACCCTCCTAGAATAATACATTTTCCATTACAAGACAAAGTACAACCTGAACTAGAGGACATGGAGAGAATGGGGGTTATTGAAAAGGTAGAGAAACCCACGAGCTGGGTCAACTGAATGGTTGTTGTAGAGAAACCAAAGTAAGAATTTGCATAGATTCCAGAGATCTTAAAAGAGCAATTAAAAGAGAACCTCACCCGATGAAAACAGTTGAAGAGGTTGCAGCTAAGCTAGCAGGAGCTAAAGTATTCACAGTGCTAGATGCTGGACTTGCGTTTTGGCAGATTAAACTGGATGGGCCCAGCTCTGATCTAGTGACTTTTAATACACCCTTTGGGTGGTACAAGTTCAAGCATCTCCCCTTTGGGATTTGCTCAGCACTAGAGGTCTTCCAAAAGAAAATGTCACACATTTTTGAGGGTCTCGAGGGCACTGAAGTCATTATGGATGACATCCTAGTATAGGGAGCAAACGTACAAGAGCACAATGAGAGGTTAAGAAATGTTTTACAAAGAGCCAGAGATAAGCATTTGTCTTTAAACCTAAAAAAAAATTAACATCAGAATGTCAGAGGTCCAATATATCTGACACAAGTTAAGTAAAGTCCATGAGAAGATAAAAGCAATTATCCAGATGCCTGTTCCCCAAAATAAGACTGACTTACAGAGATTTATGAGCATGGTAAACTACCTGGCAAAGATAATTCCAAACCTATCATCTGTAAACAAACAATTGAGAGAGTTACTAGACAAAGAGATAGCATGGCACTGGGAGGGGTGCCACCAAAAGACCTTTCAAGAACTGAAAACAGTTGTCCCAAACCCCCTTATACTGGCCTACTGTGACCTAAAAAAGCCTGCTGAATTATCTGTAGATGTATCCTCAGAAGGACTGGGTGCATGTTTGCTGCAAGAAGGCAAGCCTGTTGCTTTTGCTTCCAGAACACTTAATCATCATCAGATCATCACACTATAAGGTTTTGTTTTGAGGCTCCTCCTAATAGACCTTCCCCTATGGGGATGGTCTGGTACCGCCCTTTAAGGGGTTTGACCCCTGATGGTCTTATGGTGGTACTGGACCTATCAGGTATGTCAAGTATAAGCGGGGAACCAGGGGATCTGGTACTAGACTATAATAAGGCAGTGACAGCTGACCTGGATTCCCTAGCTCCTATCCGTGTTTGCCCCCTCACTCTTTGCCCCAAGTCCCCTTAGTTTGATGGGACTTTGAAGGAGCTGAGATGAGGGGGTCAAAGGTTGGAGCAACACTGGCGGAAATCTGGCCTGGTGGATGACAAACTTAGATTGATGGTCCATTATAAAGACTAACAATTGACACTGTCCCGTAAGAAGGCAGAATTCCTGTCCAGGAAGATTGCCGCTGAGCAGAACCAACTGGCTCAGCTCTTCCAGACCATAAACAGATTGTGTAGTCCAGTCTGTCTTCAGTCTCGGGGAGCATTTTCACAGATTAAGTGTGATGAGTTTGCTCGATTCTTCGCAGATGAGGTTGCCACAATCAGGTCAGAGATCCACTCAGTGCCCTCAAGTGGGTTTTGCAGAGGTCAACAGGAGGCTGCAAGTGCCCATTTTGTCTGGTCTGACTTCGGTCAGTTGGTGATCATAGATGTTGTGTGGATCATCAAGAATATGCGCCCAACCTACTGTAGTTTGGACCCGGGCCCAACACGCCTCCTAGTGGGGTGTTTTGAGGTCATCGGCTCAGCCCTGGCTGAGATAGTACAGTGTTTGTTGGAGACAGGGGTGTTTTCTGACCCCATGAAGGAGGGAGTAGTGGCACCCATCCTAAAGAAATCCTCCCTCGACTCTGACTGCTTAGCAAACTACAGACCTGTCTCTAACCTGCCCTTTGTGGGTAAGGCTATTGAGAAGGTGGTTGTGGTGCTGCTGTAGGATCATTTAACGCTCCACGATGTCTATGATCCTCTCTAGTCCAGATTTAGGAAGAGGCATAGTACTGAGACAATGCTTGTTTGGGTACTTAATGATCTCCTGATAGCAAGAGATCAGGGGAGTCATTCCATCTTGGTTCTCCTCAATCTCTTTGCAGCATTTAACACTGTGGACTATGATGTGTTGTTGGAGCACCTTCAGATACCCTGTGAACTGTCTGCAACAGTTCTCAGATGGTTTCAATCCTTTTTCATGGGCAGGACTCAGAGAGTGGTGTCAGGGATTTATTCCTCAGCCCCACTGCCCCTGTCCTGTGGTAGTACAGAGCCCTGTGGAACATCACCCATGTTGTTTGCAGTGTATATGCTGCCATCAGGGGGCATTATAAGGTGGTATGGGATAAGTTTTCACTGCTGTGCAGATGACACTCAGCTCTACATGTCCTTTGAGCCTGAGCAGGATGGAGTCGTATTGGTCTTTAATAGCTGCCTCTCTGAGATCCAGAGCTGGATGAATGCCAACTGGCAAAGGCTGAACTCTGGTAAAACTGAAGTGTTGGTGGTGGACCCAGGTCACCAGGGTCTCGGGTTGTCGGCTGGTCAACTGTCTGGGCTTTGGCTCGTGGAGGGCAGCTGCTTATCTCAGACCGGGCACGAAATCTGGGCGTTGTTTATGACAGTGGCCTGTCATTAAAATCTCAGGTATCTGCTGTCTTAAAAATCTTCTTTTTAACATCTGAAGAACATTGACCAGATCAAGAACCTGGTCCCGCCCAGTGACCTTCCAACTTTGGTCCATACCTTTGTGACCTCCCACCTTGACTACTGCAATGCCCTTTACCTAGGGCTACTGGGGGTTGCTCTCTGCCGATTTCAGCTAGTGCAGAATGCAGCGGCCATGCTGTTGACTGGCTTATCAAGATCCTGCCATGTCACGCCTGTGCTCTGTGGCCTGCGCTGGCTGATAGTTCATTGGCAGATCACCTTCAAGGTCAGGATACTGACCTATAATGCCTTACATGGTCAGGGACTGCGTTACTTGCAAGATCTTCTTTGCCCTTACCACCCCCTCCGTTCACTCAGTTCCTCTGACGAGGGATTGCTAGAGGTTCCTAGGGTCCAACTTAAGACCTCAGGGGCCCATTCTTTTACTTTTGTGGCCTCTACCCTATGGAACTCTCTAACTCATTGGATCAGAGAGTGCCTTACCATTGAAAGTTTTAAATCCTCTCCCAAAACTCATCTTTTCGGTATAGTCTTTCCCGATTCTGATTAGTCAGCTGTTTTATTACAGTGAATTAGTTTTAGCTACTAATTGTATGTATTTTATTTATTTATTTGTTTTAATGGATTTTTTTATTCTGCACAAGCGCTTTGATGAGCAATGGGATTGCGCTTTTTATAAATAAAACATGACTGACTGATTAACAAAGCTGAGAGAAATTATGCACAAATTAAGAAAGAAACTCTGGCCATTGTGTTTGGCTGTTCAAAATTCCACCAATATATTCATGGCAGACCAAGAGTTAATGTTGAATTGGACCATAAGCCCCATAGAGAGCTTTTTCAAAAAACCACTGGCCACAAGCCCCACCAAGAATTCAATGCATGATGCTAAAACTGCAAAGGTATGATTTTCGAGTACAGTACAAAGCAGGTAAAGAACTCCACACAGCAGCTGCCCTGAGTAGGGCCGTGAGAAAAAATTCTGTACCAGAAACTGAGCTAGACAAGTATGAGGTTCACACAGTGGACCGCATGCCTATTAGTGATGAGAAACTGCAATTATTTCAGCAAAAAACTGAAAGGATTCAGCATTGGTCAAATTGAGAGACAATGTTTTGAACAGGTGGCCCCATGAGAAAGCTTTAGTGCACCCTGAGATACAGCAGTATTGGCTGTTCAGAAATGAAATCACGACAGAAAATGGACTGTTGCTAAAGGGGGAGAGACGAATAATCCCCACGTCATTGAGACCAGACATGTTAGCCAGATTGCACAGCAGCCACTTGGGCACTGAAAAATTCAAACACAGAGCCAGAGACATCTTTTTCTGGCCAGGGTTGAACAGTCAGACTTGTGACATAGTAGCCAAGTGTGGTATTTGTAACCAGTTCAGGAAAGCACAACCCAGGGAGACACTGCAGCCACATGAGATACCAGTAGGGTTATCACCTTTTAAGAAGCCTAAAGTGGGACATTTCTTACTGAAACATGATTTTTTTGCAGGACAATATGTAACCTTGACCAATGCAACAGACTTGTTTTCTCTAAATAATCAGAATTAAGACTGAGTGTTGTGGATTTTTAGTTGTTTCTAGTGTTTCTTATCATTTTAAGGTATTTTAGTTAAGGTATTACAGTTTTTTGCAACATTCAGAGGAAATATTTTTGCTGCTATAATGTCAGGATGTAGTATTTTTCATGTTTTTTTTGCAGGACACAGCTGCCCAAATCAGGACTGTCCTTCGAAAACCGGGACAGTTGGTAACTCTAGATACCAGATAGACCTTGGCAAAAGGTTGGGGCTGACCTATTTGAATTTGAAAGAGAAAGTTATCTAGCAATGGTTGAACACAGAAGGAACAGGACAGAGAGCTGTACCAATTAAAGCAGAAGGAAGCAGGAAGGGAAGTCAGATTAGCAAAGGCCCAAACTGAGGAAAAGATAGCCAACTTGGTTAAGAAGGGGGATAAAACCTTTTATAGGTACATCAGGGAGCATAGAAAGACAAAGGTAGGGATAGTGAGACTAAATAGAAACATAGAAACATAGAATTTGACAGCAGATAAGGACCGCTTGGCCCACCCAGTCTGCCCATTTCTCTACCTAATGGATAAGCTGCATATCCTAGTTAACCAGCAGCCTACTTCTTTCTACCCCCACCCCCTAGAATTGCCTTATGACTGTCCCAGGCATGCTTGAATTCAACCACTGTTTTTGACTCCACAACCTCCTCCGGAAGGCCGTTCCATGCATCCATAACCCTCTCTGTGAAAAAATACTTCCTTACATTACCTCTGAGCCGCCCCCCTCTCTTCAAATTGTGCCCCCTTGTTCTTGCACACCTCTTTTTTTGAAAGATGCTACCCTCTTGGACTTTGTTGATTCCCTTGAGGTACTTGAAAGTTTCTATCATGTCCTCCCTCTCCCTCCTTTCCTCGAGGCTATACATATTAAGCTCCTTTAGTCTCTATTCATATGTCTTCTGGTGCAGACCTTGCACCATTTTAGTTGCCCTCCTCTGGACAGCTTCCATCTTGTCTATGTCCTTGTGGAGAGTGGGTCTCCAGAACTGCACACAGTACTCCAGATGGGGTCTCACCAGCTGTCTGTACAGAGGGATAACAACTTCCTGTTTTCTACTGGTGATGCCTCTCCCTATGCATCCCAGTATCCCCCCAGCCTTCCTTACTGCCCTCTCACATTGCTTGCCCACCTTTAAGTCATCTGATATGACTACCCCAGGTCCCTTTGCATTTTTGTTGTTATTAGTATCTCACCCCACTGTGTACTCTTCCCCTGGGTTTTGTTTCCCAGGTGCATTACCTGCACTTCTTAGCATTGAATCTAAGCTGCCATACATTTGACCATTCCTCTAACCTTGCCAAGTCCCTTCTCATCTTTTCCACCCACCTGTGCATCAACTCTGTTGCAGATCTTTGTGTCATCTGCAAAGAGACATACTTTTTCCTTCCAGTCCCTCTGCAATGTCGCTTATAAGGACATTGAAGAGGACCGGTCCTAATACTGAACTCCTGCGGCCTCTACTAGTAACCCCCTTTCTTCAGAGGGAATCCATTTACTATTACCCTGTGTCCTATTCTCCATCCAATTCTTACCCAGGCTATCATCTTGGGACCCACTCCAGGCTGGCTAACTTGTATATTAATCTTTGTGTGGGACTGAGTCAAATGCCTTGCTAAAGTCTAGATAGGCCATGTCCATAGCCCCTCCCTGATCTACTACTTTGGTCACCGAGTCAAAGAAATCTATTAGATTCATCTGGCATGACCTTCCCACTGTGAATCCATGCTGCCTTAGGTCCTGTGCCCCTCTGGCCTCTAGGTACTCGACAATTCTTTCCTTTAGAAGTGATTCCATCATTTTCCCTAACACTGAGGTTAAACTAACAGGTCTGTAGTTTTCTGCTTCTGCCCTGCTCCCACTTTTGTGAAGAGGAATCACATCTGTCCTCCTCCAGTCCTCAGGTACCACCCCATCCTCCCATGATTTGTTAAAGAAGGTATTCAGTGGTGTCACTAGTTCTACCCTTAGTTCTTTTAGAATTCTAGGATGAATCCCATCAGGCCCCATTGCTTTGTCCACCTTCAGTTTTAAGAGTTCTTTTAGAACTCTTTCTTCTGTAAATGGACTGGTATCAACTTCTGTATCCAGAGTGTTTCTATTGTTTGTTTTAGGTACCTCCCCCTCTTCATTTGTAAATACTGAGCAAAAATATTTGTTTAGTATCTCTGCCTTTTCACAGTCACCCTCTGCCCACCCCCCTCCCTTTATTAGGCCTCACTATCCCTCCCTTAGTCTTCCTTCACTCCCTGATGTACCTAAAAAAGATTTTATCCCCCTTCTTAACTGAGTTGGCTATCTTTTCCTCGGTGGGTGGGAAGAGAGGGACCGTGAAAAAGCAGGGATACTGAACGAATACTTCTGCTCAGTATTCACAAAAGAGGAGGAGGAGGTGCCTAATCCAATTAACAGAAGCACTCTGGATAGGGTAGTCAATCCCTGTCCTTTCACAGAAGAAAGGGTTCTGAAAGAACTCCTAAAACTGAAGGTGGACAAAGCAGTGGGGCCTGACAGAATTCACCCCAGAATTCTAAAAGAATTAAGGGGAGAACTAGTGAAACCACTGACTACCATTTTTAACAAATCATGGATGGATGGTGTAGTACCTGAGGACTGGAGGAAGGTGGATGTGATTCCTCTTCACAAAAGTGGGACCAAGACAGAGGCAGGAAACTACAGGCCTGTCAGTTTGACCTCTGTGGTAGGGAAAGTGATGGAATCACTTCTGAAAGAAAGAATTGTCGAGTACCTAGAGGTCAGTGGGGCACAGGACCCAAGGCAGCATGGGTTCACAGCGGGGAGGTCATGTCAGATGAATCTAATTGATTTCTTTGACCAGGAAGGGGCAGTGGACATGGCCTACCTAGACTTTAGCAAGGCATTTGACACAGTCCCACTCAAAAGATTAATGGTCAAATTAACCCGCCTGGGAGTGGGTCCCAGGGTGGTAGCCTGGGTAAAACATTGGCTGGACAACAGGACACAGAAGGTAATTGTAAATGGAGTCCACTCTGAAGAAAGAGGGGTTACTAGTGGGGTACCGCAGGGTTCAGTATTGGGTCCAGTCCTTTTTAATGTCTTTATAAGTGACATTGTAGAGGGACTGGAAGGAAAAGTATGCTCTCTTGCAGATGACACAAAGATCTGCAACAGGGTTGATACACAAGGAGGTGTGGAAAGGATGAGAAGGGACTTGGAAAGGTTGGAGGAATGGTCAGAAGTATGGCAGCTTGGATTCAATGCAAAGAATTGCAAATTAATGCACCTGGGAAACAAAAACCCAGGAGAAGATTACACGATGAGGGGGAGGTAGTAACAGCAACAAAAATGGAAAGGGACCTAGCGGTAATCATATCGGATGACCTTAAGGTTAGCAAGCAATGTGAGAAGGCAGTAGGGAGGGCTGGGAGAATACTGGGATGTATAAGGAGAGGCATCACCAGAAGAAAACAGAAAGTTGCTATCATTCTGTACAGACAGTTGGTGAGACCCCATCTGGAGTACTGCATCCAGTTCTGGAGACCCCATCTCCGTAAGGACATAGACAGGATAGAGGCAGTCCAGAGGAGGGCAACTAAAATGGTGCAGGGTCTGCAAGAGAAGCCATACGAGGAGAGACTAAAGGAACTTAATATGTATACCCTTGAGGAAAGGAGGGAGATGGGGGACATGCTAGAAACTTTTAAGTACCTCAGGCTCAGCGGAATCAACAAAGTCCAAGATGGTAGCATCTTTCAGAAAAAGAGATGTGCAAGAACAAGGGGACACAATTTGAAGATGGGGGGGCGGTTCAGGGGTAATGTGAGGCAGTATTTTTTCACAGAGAGGGTGGTGGACGCATGGAACAGCCGTTCTGAGGAAGTTGTGGGGTCTAAAACTGTGGTAGAATTCAAGAATGCATGGGACAGACATAAGGCAATTTTTGTGGGGGGTAGGAAGAAATAGGCTGTTGGTTAACTAGGATCTGCAGCTTATCCTATAGGTTGGGAAATGGGCAGACTAGGTGGGCCAAGCAGTCCTTATCTGCCATCAAAGTCTATGTTTCTACTCTAAATACATTGAGATTTCCATGTTGCAAAACACAAGTGAAATGGTGATGAACCATATTAAATCACAATGTGCAAGACATGTTAGTCCAGAAATACTAGTGATGGACAATGGGCCTCAATTTGCCTGCACTGAGTTCAGAGACTTTCAAAGGAAATATGAGTTCAGACATGTGACATCTTCTCCAAAATACCACCAGAGAAATGGGAGGATAGAGCAAGTCATTCAAACAATAAAGAGACTTGTTTAAAAAAGCACAGAGTCCACCAAGACCCTTATTTGGCACTCTTAGAGCTGAGAAATACACTATTGGGGGGCTGTAATCACCAGCACAGCTACTTATGGACTATAGAACCAGAATGTTGATGCCTCCCACAGCTAAGCTGCTTAAACTAAAAGTACCAGAAGTTAATGTGTGAGCTACACTGCAAGAAAACCAAGAAAAACAGCAATCCTACTACAATTTGCACGCCAGACCACTCCCAGCCTTGCAACTGAGACAGCCTGTTTATTTGCAAACACCTGAGAATACTTGGACCCCTGCAATTGTGGAATGCCATGCTGAAGAGCCACGATCTTATGTGGTCCAAGCAAATGGGAAACTGTATCAGAGAAACAGGAGAGATCTCTTGTCAACCCCAGAGCTATGCCGCTCCTAATGGCCCACAAAAATTGCACAGCCATCGAGAAGAAGAGAGAAGAGAGCAGGACAACATGATGGAGGATGATGGAATCCCAAAGGTGCCTGTAATGGAGCACCCACCACAAGTGATGCCAAGGCAGTGACAGAGCGAGCCTGTCGGGTTGGCCCTGCCCCCGAGCAGTTGAGACCAATTGCCTGGCAGTAGCTCCAGCCCGAGAATCAGCTGAGTCAGTAGGTGGGAGATCTGAAGGCCCGCCTGGCATCCCTGTCCTCTCTCCCTTCATGTGTCGTCTTTGTCTGTTGCCCCTCTCCTCTTCCTTCTCCTGTTTTTCATTTTATTTGGCATTCCCCATGCTCCTTGGAGCCTGTCTTCACTCTGCTTGGAGCTTCCAGACCAGGCACCCTGCCTGTTTTTCCCTCCCGGCGTTTGATCCCTGCCTCTGTGACAGGACCTGCTGTTTTGTCTCGATGCTTCAGCTGCCACTTGGCTGCATGCTCTTGGATCTCTTGTTGTTCGTGTCACCTTCTGTTTCCCTACCTGACTTGCCTGCATCTGCAATACACTTCTCGGAACCCAGTGCTTCCCCATCAATTTCCATTTGTCATCGCTGACTGGGGCTTGCAGCCAGTGCTTCTCTCCTCATGGGGTGTGAGGTTTCGAGATGACTGAGTTGGTCTGCACACGACTGAATTTATACACTATGTGTGGGCAGGGTGGCTAGCCCTGATACTAGATGATTTCACTACAACTGATGTTGATGCCCTCTGGTTCCCCAAAAACTTTACTTTATGCACCTAGTTTGGTTTGTTCCGTTCATCTGTCATTTGCTTTACCAGTCCTGGCTGTCAGATTCTGTAATGTTGTTCTTGGAAGGAATGGTGAGGAAACCTCCCTTTTCTCTGGGGTTCTTTTATTTGGGGACCCTGATGGCCTATCCACATGGTCTTTTAATTCCTCTTCCACCTTTTTGTTCGTTTGAATTCCTACTTGAGTGCTGACCACTTTAGGCCTGCTGCATACTTCCCTGCACGGGGTTTATTTGTTCTGCCACCTATCGCTGATGTGCTTGGGTTGTGTACTTGTCCTGTGGCCTCATTATAACCCCTTCAAAAAAAAGAAACAAATTATTTATTTAGTTTTTGTTGACTGGGTGGGTGCTCTAGATACAGAAGTGACTATTTTCAGGACACAACTCCAGGAGGTTACAAAGTTACTGTTTGAACAATGATAGATAAGAAACAAATAGTACAAAAATGGTAAAGGCACATATAGTCATAATAAGACAACAGGTAGGGTACAAGGTACAACAGGTAAGTGCCATAACTATTTTCAGTTAAAAAATGTTCAAGCATACAAAAGGCCTATGTGGTGATGCCAGTCAGTTAAAATTCTAAGTAATATTGAGAGCAACGAGAAACGGAGGTAGGCAAAGGGTGGAAGAGAGGCAGGTGGTAGGTGAGGGAGTGCAGGAGAGAGAGAGAAACAGTGCAAGAAAGTAGGAAGAGTAGGATAGGACAGGAGATTAAAAATGCAGAAAGGTTACAGTAAGGGAGACATAGGTCACGTTTCAGGTTAGGGAGGCCAAACAGCCTAAGGTTTTCTCTTCCATACTCGTCCCCCCACCCCTGCCCTTCATCCCTCATTTTTGTCCCTTGCTTCCTGATATTTCCTTTTGGACTTTCTCACCCCCATGAAAATGCTCCATCTTCATCGCCCCTCCTTTCTCTTTCAACACCCTGAGCCATGTTTCCCCTCATTTGGTGCCTGCATTCCATAGTAGTCACTGCACCCTGTCAGCTACTGCACACATCCTTCCCTGGCGGTTTGCCTGCCTCCATTGATACCCATGCTTTGACTCCAGTTATGAACCAGGGACTGTAAATAAAGAAAGTTGATTGGATGAGAGGTATTTGATTCCGTAATAATATCGGGCTACATCATCACGGCTTCAAAAAACCACCAGCCACCAGCCTCCTGACCCAGAATACATCCATCTGATGGGGACATTTTGACCCGTAACAGCCAGGGTAGCAAGACCTCTTCAATCCCACTCGACTTGCAAGGGCAAGTGTCAGACTCATCTCTTGAGTCCCCTCGACCACCACAACAGCAACTTGCAGCAAATTGTTGCACATCATTCAAAACTCTGCTTCCGCAAACTGCATTTCCATGCATCAGTATCGAACAAAGGAAAAACACATCTGTCGCGCTACCCCACCACCCGCTACATACTGGCACCAAGCAGATAGAAAGAGAAGTGGGAAAGTAGTAGCGCGTATTTCTAAAAAAAAAATTTCACAGCATTTGAAAACCCAGTGTGGTACAAAATGAAGTACCAGAAACAACCAACAGCTTAGATGACACCTCATTCTTACAAGAACACCATGGCCACTTGTGTCCACATATATCAGCTCCTCTAACTGCTCACATAAATACCTAAAAAACTATAGCACCAAATAAAAGCTACAGTGGCAAAGAAACAAACAGAAAACTTTCTCCAAATATGAAGACGAGCAGGCCACCTATACCGTATTTCACATCTGAGTGTGGTGGTAGCAGAGTTCACACAATCACAAAAGTTTCAATAAGCTTCATTTCAACAGCACCACCAGCTGCCCACAACCACTGAAGTATTATTTTCTTAAAAGGTATTCCTCCAATACACAAAAAACTAATTTTTAAAGATTTTAAACTTTTTTTTTTATTTTTAACTTATAAAAACATTTAGGCCAGTTCATAATAGCAATAATGCACTCCAGGGTGTGGTATATCATGGGATATTGTCACTTCTTGGGTTGTTGGATGCACTCGGCCTGTGGTCTCATGCTCAACCACTCGAGGTGTAATGATATCCCATGATATACCACACCCTGTCATGCATTATTGCTTAATTATACCATTCCACTGGTCTCAATGCACATATACTCCACTAAGCCTATTGTTCCTGAATTTACCCCATCGTACCTCTGTACTATATACCTTTCCATCACTCATGAATCCCTGCCTCCTCCACCTTACTGAATTTTCCTGTGTATAAATAAGCAGCATCTGTTCAGGCTCATGATGTGGAGACTGGTGTTTAGTTCCACTCTGCATGGGAATGCCATTGGGTTGCATTAAGCTGGCTTGCCACACTTTGTGTCTTCCTATCTTTCAGTAGCAGGGCCAGGATGATAAAGCACAGCTTGACTGGTGTAGCAATGCGAAGCTGGGGAGAGCAAGACTTCAACACTCAGGTCTCAGTAGGGTTGCCACCTGTCAGGTTTCTTACCTACATAGAAACATAGAATTTGATGGCAGATAAGGACCGCTTGGCCACCCAGTCTGCCCATTTCCCTACCTAATGGATAAGCTGCAGATCCTAGTTAACCAGCAGCCTACTTCTTCCTACCCCAACCCCCTAGAATGGCCTTATGACTGCACACATCCTTAGTGGTCAGGTTTTCAGAGTCCCTTTCAGGTAATCTGGTTTTGCTCTGTGCTGGTCAGGTTTTTGAGCTATTTTGAGTGCTTGCATACTTTTGAAACAGATTTTGTTTTATCATTCATTGTTTCAGCTGCATGTTCAGGTTACAAACAAGTTCTCTTGTCATGTTAGGCCTTTGTGAAAGCAGTCAACCTGGGAGGCATAAAGTATGGTCATTAACACCATTAGCACTGACTTAATCCAATCTTTTCCACTGCATCTTAAAGTGGCATAGCAGCAAAGCTGCCCCCACCTTTTGTAACAGTAACAAAGCTAGTTGTCTTCCACTTTCATTTGCTGGTAAACATTTTCATCTGTAACAGAATGTAGGCATTTTTAAATGTTTTAAATTATTTTTTTTTCCTCAAGAAAAAAGTATGGTCACTTCTTTGGCTTTGAACTAGTACTGTGGATATGAAAAGGAAATTGATCAAGAAAAAGATATAAAGTACACATTATAGGGAACAATTTCTTTATTACATATTATTATATACCATGTATACTGTTGTACACCATTTACAGCATTTCCCTTGTATCCCTCCAGATCATATCTGCAAATGAGTTTTCTTTTATCTCTGTATGTTTATCTGGTAAACCAATGTCAATAAATAAATGCGTACGTAAGTAAATAAATAACTAGGAAGAACCTAGGAAAGTAACTTCAACAGGTACAGTACAGTATCTTAACATTTTTTAAACTGTTGCTTTAAGCCTCGTCTTTTATTGGCATAACAAATGGCTTTCTAGGAGGAACAATGCATGATGAGTCATGAAAAGGGGTGGGACTAGGGATGGAAGCTTAGGATTTGTTTTTTGTTTCATTCAAAGGTGGCAACCCTAAGTCTCAGTGTTGCTAACTATATTCAGTAAGGGGAGTTTTGAAAATTATGAATTTACAATCATGACAATTTCACTAGTTTATTCATTATTGCCTCTGTACTATCTGTGCCAAACACCTAAAGAGCAAATACAAGCAAGCAATGTTCGGCATTGACAAATGCTTGTTTGCTGACAGATTCTGTATTTCTGTGTTTCTATTATGCGAAGGTCCACATCTGTTATTAGTTTCATTTTTCCAGCTGCCTGTGCCATTGTCTAAGCTATACTTAATCTAACTACGGAAGCAGAATTGGGGGCAAAAAATGGTGCTTATAGCCCTATCACTGCTAAGGAAGCTAAGGAAAATTTGCTTTAAATATTTCTTTAACAAATGGGTGAGTATAGTTTCAACATTTATCAACTTCTTCCCTACAGAGTGGACTGTATCATTACTTGTCCTGCAGTGCCATCTTGTGGTCATTATCTTTCTCCAATTTACAATAAAAGCATATTGATTATAAAATGATACCTGTTCTCTTTATTTTGTTGTTTCTGCTCTGTAAGATTCAGATGTTTTATTATATCCATTTTATGTAATAACAAGGGTTTGTATAATATCTGAATATGCATTAAAAGTACCCCAAATGAGTCACCAATATGGAAATGGAAGTTCATGATGTTCAGTGTATGTTCATAGGCACTGAAGGGGTTAATAGCTCAATATCAAACGGAGCTGACTGAACCTTCCATAGCTGATCCCTGGAACTGAAATCAGCCATGGGGGATTCTGGGATGCCCCCCTCAAGTCATACTAGCTGTAAAATGTTGGTGGGAGAGACAGCCAGATCAACTAGATAAAACAGGATGTCCAGGAAATTAAAACTTTTGTTACACCAAAGAACTGCTAATCCTGGGAAGCCCCACACTAAGGTTTGAAACTTGATGTGATGGACTTTCCTTTTTTACTGATTCTGGCAGCCATATACCAAGCAATCAGGCTGAATTAGAACAGGGTAGTTCCACTAATTCACCCACTAGGGCAGCATATTCGAACCTTACCTTAACTAGAGCACAAAAGACTACAGGTTCCTGCTGATATGCCCATGGCATAGAAGAAGGTACACAGAAACACTAGCTCAAATGGCCTGGGCTCACAAACAGGTTTTCAATATATCCTCTGTCAGCTCACACAATAGCAAAGCCTGAACCTTCACCTGAGTGCAAAAAAGTTCAGAGCAGCCCTCCAGAGGCAGTTCTGTCCCAGGTGCAAGATACGGACTAGAAACAGAGAAACATAGAAATTGACAGCAGATAAGGACCGCTAGGCCCATCTAGTCTGCCCATTTTCCCTGCCTACTGTAAAAGCAGCAGACCCTACTTGCACTCCTGCTTTACCTCCTCATTCCTATTGCTAGGGTTCACCTATGCCTGTCCCATGCATGCTTGAATCCGCCCTGTGTTTGCCCCCACCGCCTCTGCTGGGAGTCAATTCTATGCATCCACCATCCTTTCTGTGAAGAAATAATTCCTCACACTGCCCCTTAGTCTACCCCTTCCAATCTCTAGTCATGCCTCTTGTTCCTGCATATCTTCTTTTCTGAAAGATGCTACACTCCAGTACCCTAATTATGCCTTTTGGATATTTGTAGGTTTCTATCACATCTCTCTTATCTCTCCTCTCCTCCAGGATATACATATTGAGGTCTCCCAGCCTCTCCTCCTATGACCTTTGGTGCAGGCCCTGCACCATCTTTGTTGCCCTTCTTTGAACTGCCTCCACCCTGTCTATGTCCTTACAGAGATACAGCCTCCAGAACTGGACACTGTATTCCAAATGAGGCTTTACCAATGATCTGTACAGTGGCATCGCTACCTCCTTTCTTCTGCTGGTGATACCTCTCCCTATGCACCACGGCATCCCACTGGCTCTCTCCACAGCCTTGGCACATTGTTTTGCCACCTTTAGGTCATCATTTATGATTACCCCCAAATCCCTTTCCTATTTGGTGACCATCAGTTCCCCCCATCATGTAATCCTCCCCTGTGCCCTTGCATGATTTTGTACTTTTTCGCATTAAATCTCAGTTACCACACTCTGGACCATTCCTCCAGTTAACCTAGGTCCCTCCTCATTTTTCCTCTCCTCCTGGAGTGTCCACCCTGTTGCAGATCTTAGTGTAATCCACAAAGAGGCACACCTTCCCCTCCAGTCCTTCTGCAGTGTCACTTATGACGACATTAAACAGCACTGGGCCTAGGACTGATCCCTGTGGCACCCCACTGGTCACCTTCCTTTCCTCAGATAGAGCACCATTTACCACAACCCTCTGTCTTCTATCACTCAATCAGTCCCTAATCCAGTTTACCACCTTGTGACCCACTCCCAGGTTGCCCAGCTTGTTCACAAGTCTTCTGTGTGGAGCAGTATTGAAGGCCTTACTGAAATTCAGGTAGGCCACATCTACTTCCCTTAGTCACCCAGTCAAAGAAATCAATTAGATTTGTTTGACATGTCCTTCCCACTGTGAATCCATGCTGTCTCGAATCCTAGGAATGTAAACCATCACACACTAGGCAGTTCTTGTGGTACAAGCACACAAAGCACTGAAGCGCTAACCTGCAGTATTGGTACCCTAAATGCAAATGACGCTACTCAACTTGCAGACTGCTCATTGCCACTTTAAATTTCCTTATGGGATCATGAATCCTCATTATCTCTAGCTTGCTTTGTGCAGCTGTCATTAGCTGTAGTTTCTGCTCCATCTGCACTCACAAGGTATGACAGTTCTCTCCTACTCTCTACCTTGTCAGCATTTGCCTAGCATCCAGTTGTCACTTCTTCCTTAAGAGATCCCCTCTTTTAATACTCCCTTTATGTCCAGAAGCCACCCTACTACTCTTTTTACCTGTGGGGAATAGCTCAACATCAACTAAGGCTGATTAAATCTCTTGCAGTTGATCTGAAGCTCTGACATTAGCCCACCTGAACCTCTAACCCCTCAGTTCTGGTGTCAATATTACTGGTGTCTGGTGGCACCCAGTGGAGCCCCTAAGCCCCACTCAGACCATGTGATGGCAGCCAGCACACATTCCCTGCTCACTTTCATGATCATCCGCCATCTGTGGCAAGCAAGTATTGCATCACTCTTCTAGTCAATATATCTTTAATTTTGGGACATATTTTCAAAATCACTGAGGCTTCTGTTATAGTAAAAAGATATCCTGCAATTACTGCATTAATAAACGGGTTTATATAATGATCCAGTACTTGCATGTGGCAGAAGGTGGATAGCCATGGTAGTGAATGGAGGGTGTATGCCAGCTGCTGTCTCAGGACTGAGGTGGGTGGTTGGGGTGTTCTGGTAGGATGCTATGAGACACATGGATTACTGGCACCAGGATGGGGGTTTGGGGGCGCTTGAAGAGGGCCACCAGACACCAGGGATGTTATCTACAGGTAGTGGGTTGGGTACCACTCAACACCTGGGATATTACCTACTGTGCATGTAGTGGGAACAGGATGGGGCCACTCGACAATGGGGGGTATTACAGGAGAACAGTCAGCACTAACAACCCCATACTCAGTTGTGTGACTGGTCCCAATTTGTAGTTTGTGCGCAAAAACATTTTTTTTACTTACTGTTTACTGTAGTATAGTAGATTGTATCAGGCTGAATTTGCTGACTCCCAAGCTGACACTTGCTGTAAGCTGAAATCCCAGAATCTCCTGCTGCTGATGTTAGAGCTGGGCTGCTACAGTGTGACATTCAATAGCCTGCAGTGCATGTTATAATTTAAATAATCTCTGATTTAGTTCACTGGCCCCGCTGTCTTTCTGGGGCTAAGTAAATTCACAGAGGAGTGCACCTAGCCCTATGAGTACAACAGGACCAGCAGACATGTGACCTGAGCTTAAAAAGATCTAACATGTACTGCAGGCAGTTGAATCTCCCACTGCTGTAGCCCATGTCTGACATCAGCTGCAGGGGATTTGGGGATTTCTGCTTACAGCAAATGTCAGCTTGTGAGTCAGCAGAAGCAGCCCAATGCAATGTACTGTACTGTAGTAAACACTGAGTAAGAATGTTTTTTGCACACAAAGTGCATATTGGGACTAGCACCACAGTTGGGTATGAGGTTCTTAGTAAGGACTGTTCACTTTTTACAACAGGGATCGAGTGAGAGGGGTGATGACACTGGACCCCAGATAAAGAGAGATGTTTCTGCCGGGGGGCTTAATGTGCACTGTGCGCACTGTGAAAAGCAGGTTTTTGAAAGAGGATCCTATTCAGTGGTGGGTTGAGGGCCTCCACACCACCACTGCGATGAGAGGTAAGCCATGGAAGAATGGAGCTGGGCAAGTTTGAGAGAATCTGGGTGATGGGGCGGGGGAGCATAAAGAAATGTATTATCTGGATAGAAAAAGAAACAAACTAGTGCTGACACCTGGAATTCTAGGGTCAGCCTTTCTTCAAGAGCCACTCCCAGGCTGCCAACCACCCTTTCAGCCAGAAGCTGAACCCCACCATAGAAAAGGTAGATTGAGGATACTTTTTAAAGCAGGAATCTGGCAATCTGAACCCACCAGGATCCACTCCATTATGCCTGGTTACATCATTGACCAGTTGGAGACAATCCAATCCTTTATTCCCATTCATTCGCTCAATTAACAGCATGAGCAATTGCCCTGGCCTTGATCAAACTCAGAAGAGAAAGACAGCGGTTATTATCAGCATAGCAGTGACACCCAATCCTGTACTTTTTAATGATCTCTAAGAAGCAGCATGTAAATGGTGAACATTTAGGGGAGAAGACTGACCTCTGGGGAACAATGCTGTCTAGGCCAAGTGGTCCAACAGGAATAGCCCCATTGCCACTGACCATAATCTGTCAGAAATTACCAGAAATATGTGCGTACAGTCACAGATAGTCCTTATTTCTGCAGTCTCTCCACCAAGACCTCATGGTCCACCATATCAAAGATCAACAAGGAAGGAAGGATGATCACCTGTGGTACTTCATCTCAATCACTTGCCTGAAAGAGATCATCACACACCATAAGACCTTGAAATACGTCAAGGGCATAAATAAGGTACAAGAGGGTAGCATCTTTCAGAAAAAAGATGTTCAAGAACAAGGGGTCATGATATGAGGCTGGAGGGGGGTAGACTCAGGGGTAACATGAGGAAGTATTTTTTCACAGAAAGGGTGGTGGATGCATGGAACAGCCTCTCAGCAGTGGTGGTTGTGGCACAACTGCTAGGAGAGTTCAAGAATGCATGGGATAGGCATACAGAAACCTTTGCAATAGGAAAGAAAGGGTAAAAGCTGGCGATCAAGTAGGATCTGCGGTATTGTAGTAGGTAAGTAGGGAAAGTGGGCAGACTAGGTGGGTCAGGGGCCCTTATCTGCCATCAGTGTCTGTGTTTCTATGATTCTATAAGCAAGGCCATGTCAGTGCTGTGGCAGTGACAAAAAAAAACAGATTACAAGGGCTCAAAGATGTTACCCCTCTTCCGGTGTTCACCCCAACTGTACCAATACCTCCTTCTCAACACTCTTCACCAGCAATGGCAGACTTCAGATTGGTCCATAGTTAACATTGATGTCTGGGACTGTTGACAACTTCTTGAGCAGAGGTTTCATGATGGCTCTTTTCAAAGCCATCAAAAAAAATATCTCACTCCCTCAGAGAAGCATTGATTATCTTGAGTATTATTGTGCTTGTTCTGCCTTAATCACTTGGTATGAAGCAAGATTTAGCCTCTTGGTGGGGCAGTGCAGCACTGTAATCACCTAGGTCATGCCCTTCACATCCAGCTGACTGAACTGGTTCCATGCCAAAAAAGTATCCCTACTCTCCATGCCCCTAACCTGTTAATCCTAAGATGAGCAAAATGGACATTTACCCTCCTGGTAAAGATGACTGAACAAGCATTCCCTTTACAGCAGTCTGCCTCTTTACTATTTAGGTTGTTTACATCTGGCAGGTTGGAGATGCACTCTTGGCTACCAAAGACTTGACATCTGATCCTTCTTTCACTCTCCACCTGCCACTACTTTTTAGTTAGATTCTTCTCAGACTTCGATACATGGAAACCATACCTGTTGATCTAATAGCTGTTAGCATATATTTAGCCAAACGATCACTAGAGTCTGGTCTAATTAAATAACATTAGGTTTGAAGGCTCTGAGCGAATTTTAATCAAAGAGCATTCCATACATGCAAAAGATGGTGGACTTATCCCTATAGCAATTCACTACAACTGTACTATGTTACTCTATTTGCTCTACTAATCACTTTATGAAAAATAAGTCAACCTGGGAGGGCAAGAGAGTGCTGTAAAGGGAATGATTACTTACTAAACAGTAAGAGCTGTCAGAGTCTATGGTGCCAGTGACAAATTCAATACCTCATAAATTGAAAGTCACAGCACTCACCATCGAGTAAAGAAAGGGGGTCTACACAAAATAAAATATATTCCAGCTGTGCAAGTCATGCATAAAGAGCAGCCACAGCAGTAGGGAGTACAAACTTCTGATGTTTCACCTTAAAGAAGGTTTTCTCAAAGGATGGTGTCCGCTAGGGTATGGTTACTTTTATAGAAATCCACTGACTGTGCAATTAACAGTATTAAAAAGACACAGTGCAATTAAAATACAG
The DNA here is from genome assembly GCA_016271365.2 of Neoceratodus forsteri. Classification (NCBI taxonomy): domain Eukaryota; kingdom Metazoa; phylum Chordata; order Ceratodontiformes; family Ceratodontidae; genus Neoceratodus; species Neoceratodus forsteri. The sequence continues at coordinate 1,681,989,413 of CM057450.1, read as the reverse complement.
TAAATAGAAAAAAAATTAGCCTGTCTACACTTTATAATTGATAAGGTCCCCTTTCAAATTTGATTACTCTGTGTGCCATACATGTTTACGCCATTTTGAAATTTTGCAATTTTTACAAATCAAATCATGTTTAAAGTAAATGTTGAAGGTTCCCATAGAAAATGTGAGTAGTAACCTGTAGGTGTTGTGAATCAGTTTCCTACCATTCAAACTGCCAAACGGTGCTGTTTTCCATGAAAAAAATCCTTTTATTTTGGTGCTCTGCTTCATTTGCATAACCCACCCCTTTTTTTCTCAGTGTTGCAACCCTCAACTGTGACATCATAGCAGGGAAACAAAGTCATTAAAGGGACACTGTCCGTTTTTAGTTTTAGATAGACAGATCAGCTATGTACCGTACCCAAAGCCTCACTATGTAAATTAGTAAACAGAGTATTATATTTTTGTGCTCACTGCAGAAATAGGAGACTAAATCTCTCAGTATTAAGGTCTTGTAGCTAGATATGGTATGCACAATGCATTGTGAAAATAAACATACAAAAGCTTATGAAATATAAGACAACATCTCACAGTAAGGGAATTGGAAAACAGGTTCTTAATTAACCCACAATGCCTTGCTATGGACATTTACATATCAGTGCTCACCACTACCAACATATGGGACTGTACTTCTGAGTAAGGCACATTTAAGTCAACGTTATAAATTGGCCAGATTTCCTTGTTGCTGAATATAAAACATTGACAGCTCCCTGTTATGACATCATTTTGGGGATGTGGCAACACACAGAGAACTGGAGAACAAAATGCTGATACAACATTAAAAAAAGACTATGACAAGTTTTTTACAAAACAAATTGCAGCTTCAACATCTGAATCATGTCTGGCAATGGCATACTATGTGTAAAAGGCATTTGGGTAACCTTGAACATTTACTTTAAGGTTCTGTAATTAAAATTAGGCAGTATATACAGTAGATGGTGGCTGTAATTAGCAGTGATGTTTTTACTAGGGTAGTGGTTTGTAAAGAAATGTTGTTGTAATTATATAAAGTTATTGTATTTAATTGCACTGTTTCACTTTAAAGGAAAACTACACCCTCATAACTTCTACATTTAATTTGCTTCCATGTCAACAGGCAACTCTTTTCATGTAGAGTGATGTCCCCCCAGGATGAAGCCCAATTCAGCAGCATTTTGCAGCACTCTGCAGAATGCTGCAGCAGACCTACTGAATAAAGCAATGTAATTTCAATGGCAATTAGTCCCTTCTGTCCCTTCTGTCATTCAGGAAAATGTGACACTGCCAGGATGAAGTGAATGCCACAGTTTCCTGTATTACAAAATGGACTAATTGCCATTGAAATTACATTGCTTTATTCAGAAGGTCTGCTGCAGCATACTGCAGAGTGCTTTAAAAGTGGGTTTCATTCTGGGGGATGCCACTGTAGCTGTTAGAGATGTATGCAGCTGCTTTAGTCTGTTTTCACACGTCCTGCTAGGCTCTGTAACTGTCCTGGGATGCTCTAGTTGGCGGTTGTAGAAATCTCATTGTCCCTGAGAGCTGCCTTAGCATTTGAGAAGATGATGCGTAATCAACCTTTAAACTCCCCAGTATGCCTGTCTGCTTAATTAGTCTTCAAAGAAACAAGCTGCAAGAAGGTATGAAATACCACATTTACCTTCAGTGAGCTTTATAAAGCATATGAGTTGGAATGCAGGGTTTTTCCCTTTAAACTCCATTCAGTTAATGTGTTTCCAGAGAGTTTTTGCAGAGTATTTGTTTTTTCAGCATAGAGATACATGATATTAAATGGTTGATCTGACATCATGTTCTCATATGCTAATGCAGTTCTCATAGACAATGAGATTTTAACAGTCATGAAATGGAGCCCCCAGGGCAGTCACAGGGGGATACCATGAGCAGTGAAAACAAACTAAAGCTAACGCATATAGCCCCTAACAGCTACAGAAAAGGAGTTGTCTGTTGACATGAAAACAAATAAAATTTAAATGATATGAGGGTGTAGTTTTCCTTTAATGGTGTTAATTCTTTGCTGCTGCGGCTACTTTGTATGCATGTCTTGTACTGCTGGAATAAAGAGGGAAGCTGAACATGTTATTTTGTGTGGACCTTCTTTCATTTTTTTTATGGTGAGTGCAGTGACTTTTGATTTATAAGGGAATACTTCAGGAGGGCTGACTTTGGCAAGATGAGAAAGTGCCTTAGAAAAGCACTAGCAAACAGGCTAGAAGGAGGGGTGGAGCAACAATGGGGAAACATCAAAACTGCCATCACAGAGGCAACAAGCCTTTGTGTGAAGCAAATAAACAAATTAAAATTAAAGAAAAAGCCACTATGGTTCTCAAAAGAGGTGGCAGGGAAGGTTAGGGAGAAAAAGATAGCATTTAGGAAGTATAAGGAAACACAGAAGAAGCAGGACAGAGAACTGTACCAGTTAAGGCAGAAGGAAGCAGGGAGGAAGTCAGAATAGCAAAGACCCAAACTGAGGAAAAGATAGCCAACTCGGTTAAGAAGGGGGATAAAACCTTTCATAGGTACATTAGGGAGTGAAGAAAGGCAAAGGGAGGGATAGTGAGGTTGAATAGAATGGACAGTGGGTGGGCAGAAAGGAACAGTGAAAAAGCAGGGATACTGAATGAATACTTCTGCTCAGTATTCACAAAAGAGGAAGAGGGGGAGGTGCCTGATCCAATTAACAGAAGCACTTTGGATAGGGGATCGTTCCCAGTCCTTTCACAGAAGAAAGGGTTCTGAAATAACTCCTAAAACTGAAGGTGGACAAAGCAATGGGGCCTGATGGAATTCACCCCAGAATTCTAAAAGAATTAAGGTGAGAACTAGTGACACCACTGACTACCCTTTTTAACAAATCATGGGAGGATGGTGTGGTACCTGAGGACTGGAGGAAGACAGATGTGATTCCCCTTAAAAAAAGTGGGAGAAAGACAGAGGCAGGAAGCTACAGACCTGTCAGTTTGACCTCTGTGGTAGGGAAAGTGATGGAATCACCTCTGAAGGAAAGAATTGTTTAGTACGGAGAGGCCAGTGGGGCACAGGACCCAAGGCATCATGGGTTCACAGCAGTAAGGTCATGTCAGATGAATCAAATTGATTTCTTTGACTGGGTGACCATAGTAGACCAGGGAGGGGCTGTGGACTTGGCCTACCTAGACTTTAGCAAGGCATTTTAATCAGTCCCACACAAAAGATTAATAATCAAATTAATCAGCCTGGGAGTGGGTCCCAGGGTGGTAGCCTGGATAAAACATTGGCTGGACAACAGGACACAGAAGGTAATTGTAAATGGAGTCCACTCTGAAGAAAGAGAGATTACTAGTGGGATACTGCCGGGTTCAGTACTGGGTCCAGTCCTTTTTAATGCCTTTATAAGTGACATTGCAGAGGAACTGGAAGGAAAAGTATGCCTCTTTGCCAATGAGACAAAGATCTGCAACAGGGTTGATACACAAGGAGGCGTGGAAAGAATGAGAAGGGACTTGACAAGTTTGGAGGAAAGGTCAGAAGTATGGCAGCTTGGATTCAATGCAAGGAAATGCAAAATATTGCACCTGGGAAACAAAAACCCAGGGCAAGATTACATAATGGGGGGAGGTAGTAACAACAACAAAAATGGAAAGGGACATGGGGTAATCATATCAGATGACCTTAAGGTTAGCAAGCTATGTGAGAAGGCAGTAGGGAGGGCTGGGGGGGATATTAGGATGTATAGGGAGAGGCATCACCAGCAGAAAACAGGAAGTTGTTATCCCTCTGTACAGACAGTTAGTGAGACCCCATCTGGAGTACTGCATCACGTTCTGGAGACCCCATCTCCACAAGGACGTAGACAGGATGGAGATAGTCCAGAGGAGGACAACTAAAATGGTGCAGGGTCTGCAAGAGAAGCCATACAAGGAGAGACTAAAGGAGCTTAATATGAAACATAGAAACATAGACTTTGACGGCAGATAAAGACCACTTGGCCCACCCAGTCTGCCCATTTCCCTACCTATTGGATAAGCTGCAGATTCTAGTTAACTAACAGCCTACTTCCTGCAACCCCCCACTATAATTGCCTTATGTCTGTCCCATGCATGTTTGAATTCCCCCACTGTTTTAGACCCCATAACCTCTCCAGGAATGTGGTTCCATGCGTCCACCACTCTCTCCGTGAAAAAGAATTTCCTCACATTACCCCTGAGCCGTCCCCCTCTAACTTTAAATTGTGCCCCCTTGTTCTTACACATCTCTTTTTCTGAAAGATGCTACCCTCCTGGACTTTGTTGATTCCCTTGAGGTACTTAAAAGTTTCTATCATGTCCCCCGTCCCTCCTTTCATCAAGGGTATACATATTAAGCTCTCTCAGTCTCTCTTCATATGGTTTCTGATGTAGACCCTGCACCATTTTAGTTGTCCTCCTCAGGACTGCTTCCATCCTGTCTATGTCCTTGCGTAGATGAGGTCTCCAAAACTGCACGCAGTACTCCAGATGGGGTCTCACCAACTGTCTGTATACAGTGATGACCACTTCCCCTTTTCTACTTGTGATGCCCCTCCCTATGCATCCCAGTATCCCCCTGGCTCTCCTTACTGACTTCTCACATTGCTTACCCACCTTTAGGTCATCTGGTATGACTACACCCAGATCCCTTTCCATTATTGTTGTCGTTAGTACCTCCCCTGCTATTGTGTACTCTTCTCCTGGATTTTTATTTCCCAGGTGCATTACTTTGCTCTTCTTTGCATTGAATCTAAGTTGCCATATGTCTGACCATTCCTCCAACCTTGCCAAGTCCCTTCTCATCCTTTCTACCCCTCGTGTATCAACTCTGTTTACAGATCTTTTGTGTCATCCGCAAAGAGGCATACCTTTCCTTCCAGACCCTCTGCAATGTCACCTATAAAGACGTTGAAGAGGACTGGACCCAGTACTGAACCCTGAGGTACTCCACTAGTAACCCCCCTTTCTTTAGAATGTGTTCCATTCACTATTACCTTCTGTGTCCTGTTGTGCAGCCAGTTTGCTACCCAGGCTACCACCCTGGGACCCACTCCCCAGCTGGCTAACTTGATTATTAATCTTTTGTGCGGGACTGTGTCAAATGCCTTGCTAAAGTCTAGGTAGGCCATATCCATATGTATACCCTTGAGGAAAGGTGGGAGAGGGGGAACATGATAGAAACTTTTAAGTGCCTCAGTGGAATCAACAAAGTCCAAGAGGGTAGCACCTTTCAGAAAAAGAGATGTGCAAGAACAAGGGGACACAATTTGAAGATAGAGGGGGGACGGCTCAGGGGCAATGTGAGGAAGTATTTTTTTCACTGAGAGGGTAGTGGACACATAAAACAGCCTCCCTGAGGAGGCTGTGGGGTCTAAAACTATGGAAAAATTCAAGAATGCATGGGACAGACATAAGGCAATTCTTGTGGGGGTAGGAAGAAATAGGACATTGGTTAACTAGGATCTGCAACTTTTTCTGTAGGTAGGGAAATGGGCAGACTAGGTGGGCCAAGCGGTCCTTATCTGCCATCAATGTCTATGTTTCAGTGTTTCTACGTTATTCAATCTCCTTTACTAGATGTGTAAACTTCCATTACATTTCTCATTTCTTTTATGACACTCCACCTCCTTGCTTTTTGTACTCTGTAAGGAGCAGCATTAAACATTCATAAGGTGAGGCAGCCATAATTAATGTACTGAGTTGAAAACCTTGGTGCTGAAGGTAGTTAGGCTGGTGCTCAGTATATCCAGTCTATAATGTCTTGTAGACATGTGGATTGAAGACCACGTTGCTGCTGTGCAGATCTCTTCTATCATCGCTGAATTTCTTTCATCCCAAGCGGTGACCACAGCCCTGGTTAAGTGTGCCTTTAGAACGAGCAGTGGGGTCATGCTCTAAACTGAGTAGGCTTCATGTATGACTGCCTTTATCCAGCTGCAGACTGTGGACTTAGCAGCCATCTTCCCTTTTCTGGGTTCTGTTGTGAAGATGAACAATCTGATCAATTTCTTGATTGAATCTCTTCTTCTTATGTAGCATGAGATGGCTCTGTGGGCATCTAGAGTGTGTCATCTGGATTCTTCATCCTTTGATGACTCCAGACAGTGCACAGGCAGTTGAAACAATTGGGCTTCATGGAATGAGACAGAAAATTTTGGTGTGAAGGAGGGTACAGTCCTTACTGAGACTCTCTGTCTCTGTGGATTGTCAAGAAAGGAGGTCTGCATAACAGTGTATGGAGCTACCCTAGTCTTCTAGCTAAACAGACTGCCATTTGCAGCACTGCTCTGAGGATGAGCCATTAGAAGCCTGCTTATTGTAGTGATTCAAATGGGGGCTTGGTTAGTTCATTCAGTACAGCAATGAGATGGGATCTACGACACCGGTTTGACAAAAATATGTTGACCCGACATTTCAGCTGCGGCAGTATGTCGACTGCAATTGCGGTCAGCATTCTGCTATCCAGAAAAGAAGTGTGGTTTAGTGGGGGCTGTGCCTCCTGCACTCCCACCCCCCCTCCGCATTCTAAAATAACCAACTCCAAGTCGGAACTGTTTTGGGGAGGTGGTACAGGTCCCAGAGATGCTGTGCCAGGGTCCCCTGTAGAGATGCAGTGAAGTTTTAATTCCTTACTAAAGCATGGGCAGAGTGGCCCACTTCACATTCATTTGGGGCTACGCGAAGTCCCCACTGAAATGAACCACTTCTCCTTTAATGACTTTGCATTTACTTCGCGTTACGGTTTGACAAGGTGAAGTCATTAAGAAACAAACAGCCCACTAATCAGTGATCACATGCATCACTGTCTCTGCAGGTCTGCAGGTTACATGATTCAGGAAGGCAGTTCAATAGGCAGGAAGTCAGTGTTTTACTTTCACTTTCTCTAGTGAAAAGAGTTTGCAGTCCAGATAGTTCTGCAGTGTGCAGTCCGACTCTGTTCTGTGTGTTTCGGAGCTCAAAAAAAGCTATAGTTCTGTTTTTGTGCATTAAACCTTTGTGTATTTAGTTGTAGTTCTTCAGGAAAATTGTATTTAATTAGAAATGCTTTTTTTTGTTAAAAAAGTATTGTTTTGTGAAGATCTTTTTAGTTACTTACTTTATTTTACTAGTACTTGTACTAGTGTCTTTTTGTTTATTTACTTTCTTGATGGAGCATGGACATGAAAGGGGCATGGTGGGCTATCAGGGTCATGAATGTGGGAGGCCGCCCAGTTAGATTAACTCAGCAGGCTTTGGGGACCCCATCTGCAGCCACAGTGAGCCCGGCAGCTGTGGTTGTTGTCCAGGTGCAGTAGCAGGAGCAGATAGATCAGTGGCCGCCAGAGGATCAGCAGGAGGAGCTGCCACAAGAGCAGCAGGAATTGTAGCAGGCTGTCGGCTCTCAACCATTGCCGGTGCCAGACCAGCAACAGATATGTCCTGGTACCCCCCCCCACTGCCTGTACTGGGCCCTGCCCACAGCTTCCCTGTGTGGACCTTTTTTTCTTCCTTCCATGGTGACTCCAGCATGGTGCATTGCAATCTTTGTAATGTGGTGGTCCACCAGGGGGCCCAAGGGCAGCTACCTTGGCATGGGTGGTCAGCGCACCCATCTAGCTGTGCACCACCATGCCTAGTGGGAAGTAAAGCTGCAGGAGGTAGCAGCCCCTCCTGCAGCTATGGTGGCACAACCGCCTTGTCTGCCTGTGCATCACCGTAGTAGATGGGAAATGGCATCAGGTGAGGTGGTGGCAGCTCCCAGAGCTGCCCATGATGAAGAGAGGTCGCATCAGCCGGCGACACAAGGGGACCTTGCTGAGCTGCATGCCGAGCTACAGGGTCTGAAAACATTGGTGGAGACAGCAATGCAGTGGCGGATACGTGCTGAGGGGCAGAATGATGAAATACTGTGATTGCTGCATAGTAATAGCAGTGGTGATGAGCAGCAACAGCTCCCACAGGCCTGTTAAAAAATTTATATTGATTTCCAAATTGACCCCCCAAAAAATGTCTCCCTCCTCTTCTTTTAATTTTTTTTTTCTTAATTAATATTTTTCTTTTTCTGTATGAAATTTATGTCCAGGTAATGTTTTGTTTGTGGTTTTATGTGCTTGTTACTTAATTTACTTTATTTGGAATTGTTATTTTTGTTACATGAGTGATGGTTGGCAAAATGGCGGATGCCGTATGCTTTCATTCCAGGTGAACCTGTTGTGCCATCATGCATGCTGCAATAAAAGTGTCTTGAAGATAGCTTTTTGGTGGCACAATTTCAACTGCAATGAATGCACACAGTGTCTGCACAGTTGGCAACCACATGACTTATTACATAAAATGAAATAAAGATGATGATGATAGACGAGACAAGTAAGAAGTTAAGAACAAAACAATTTGTATTGCAGAAAGCATAATGGCCTGGCAGGGGGACATTTGGGGGAGGTGGGATGGTGAATTGGATTTACCAGTATGAGGGACAAGAAAGATCAAGAAAGCCAGTATTAACAACATTTCCACTCTCCCAAAAAATAATCTCTGCTTTTATTTATTTTCTTAAGCCATATTTTTTTCTTACTTATAACATTTATGTTCAGTTAATGTTTTGTTAACTATGTTAATTTTGTTAATCCTGTATTTCTTCAGTCTCATACCGGTAAATCACATTCCCCACCTCCCTACAATGCCCCCACACCATTATGCTAGTTTCGTTTTATGTTATAAGTCATGTTGCCACCCACTTTGCGGACACTGCGTGCTTTCCTTTAACTAAATATTGTGTCTCCAAAATGCCATCTTCAAGACACTTTTATTGCAGTGTGCATAGTGGCACCAGAGTTTCACTGTAATGAAAGTACGCAGCATCCGCTATTTGGCCAACCATCAGTCATGTAAGAAATAAAGTAAATTAAGTAACAACTATGAAAATACTTGTTAATTTTCCGAACATTTACTTAAAAGGAAACTAACATGCAGGACTACATTTCTCAATATTGTTAGCAATGGAAATCTGCTTTACACAAACTATTGACTGAACCCGTAACACTTTAATTGTTGCCATCATGTTCTGTCATTTGTAGGAGTGTGATCTACTGGCTAGAGCAGAAGTTTGAAGCCCACAAATGGGTTATAAATAATTCTGGCCCTAAATGTGTTAAGGGTTCAGTCAAAATAGCTTATGTAAAACAGATTTCCATTGGTAACAACAAGCTTGATAAATGTAGTCCTACATGTTACTTTCCTTTTAAAGCACCAGCACAATTATCACAAACAATACCATTACCACATCTATCATGCCCCCCCACAAATGTGCTGTCTTTTGTGCATTTGTCCCACTGTTTTAATGTCATGAAAAGCCCAGATTAAAAATGAAATGCCAGAAATGTGTTTCACAGTGTTGTGTCCCCAGAGAGAAAATGCTTTCTTTAAGTCAAATACTTTTGCCGCACACACTTGACAAGGTGGTGCAAAGCACATTTGAAGCTTGCCAGAGAACTGAAAGTTGGGCCTGACATCCCACACCACCACCACCACCACCACCACCACCAGCACTTTGCCCAAAATGTGAAGTTGTGTCCCCAGAGAGAAAATGCTTCCTTTAAGTCAAGTACTTTTGCCACACACACCTGGCAAGGCAGAGCAAAGAACATGTGAAGACTGCCAGAGAACTTACACATATTTATCGGACTAAGCATTTTTGAACCTGCCACCCCACTGCTAAGTGACATCATTGCCTAAGTTGTGACACCACCTGCTGCTGCTGCTGCTGTAGTTCTCCTGCTGATGTAATTGAATGAAAAGTCCAGATGAAGATTAAAATGCCAGAAATGCATCTCTTTGTCCCAAGTGAGCATTGCCTTTGTTGATGCCTGCTGCATCATCAATACATGCTGCCCTTTGTGTGCCTTGCCTTCATACCACAATGGTAAGTTATTGTGCATGCCGCTGTAATTTGTTTTCCAAAGACACAGCCATTTAATTTCTGTCTATATAATCTTGTTCTGTTTTGTATACAGTCCGTCATATTGCTCCTTTTTAGGGAATCTTCACACTTTACCATGGTGGGCATGATGATCAAATCACATGAACATGCAAGCAACACATATGTTACAAGCCTGACAACTAATGTGGTATTGTATTTGTAAAATTTAAATTTTCTTTTGGGGGAAGGTGGGCTATGGTACACTGAAAGACAATCATTTACAATTACTTTTTTTTTTCAGGTCGTCACAGCATCAGTGGTCCACCACATCACATTTTGGATGCCTGCTGCTGAGTTTGGATGCATGGAAACTGTCAACTCATGAAAGATACGTTTTTTTTTTTGGTGGAGGGCATCATTTCAAAAAGAGTAAAAAAAAATGGTTCCTTAATGTTTTGATCATCATTACAGATCTTCAGCATATCATCAGAACTGAAAAACAAAATGTAACTGTTGTGATTTGTGAAGAACATGATTTGTCTCGTGATAAGTGACTGTTGGTGTGACATGACTAATGAACTGTACACAAATACTTATGGCTGTACTTCCCTGACCTGTCCAACATTTGCACTGGGATATTATCTGTGGGATTAAATAAAGACAGCTTCCTGCTGTGGGGATAAAGATTCAAGTCCATCTGCTGTGATGTGACACGATAACTGGGTGTCCTCCAGTCATTTTCCTGATTCATGATGAAACCAAAGACTTTAACAAAAACAGGGTAACACCCCAAGAACTTAAAGTTGTGTAATTCATGAATCGTGATCGTGAACATGAAAAATGTGATTTGTCTCATGACTTGTGAAGATTGCCCTGACTTAAAAATGCACATAACTGAGTACAATGTTCACGCCGAGATATGTACCACACCAGTACTCTGAAGGGAAGCCAAACAAACAACTGTGGCTTACAAATGGAGATTGGGTCCTAAAGAGATGCAGATGCACAGACAGATGGAGACTGCGCACTTAAGAGATGCGGCCACACAGTCACAAAACTACCTTAATCAGTGGTCATAATCACAAATCCAAAACTGGAACAATAATACCTTTTGTGGTGGGGGGGTGGACAGCTACAGTAACATTCCACTACTGAGATAGAACGATGCAGTAAAAAGTACCGCAGGATAAGAGATTCAAATCAGAGTCATGTGATTATGGTGTAGCACAATAAAATGTGTGTGACTTGATGGCAAGCACACACACACATGCACACACCACAGGTAATGCGCAGAAAATTTTAAAGTTCAGTGCAGTACAACTAAATCTTTTAAACCATACTGAAAAAATGCACAGCACCACAGCAAACACCAAAAAAATATCAAAACTTACTAAAAGTATTACTGTGTATACATGAACACACACAAATACTAACACACTAGCTAGTGCTACCCAAAAACAGTTAAAAAGACTGTTTTTCTCACTGTGAATCTCCCTTCACCACATACACCCCTCCCCGAAGCACACTTCTACAGTGTCTGTCAGTACACAGACTGAATCTTACAAATTAACATTCAAGGTAGCATGTCATATGAGTGACCCAGAATGAGTGACTACAATTATAATGACTCATTTTGGGCACTTTTGTTTGTGGACTACCCTGCAGAATAGCGAGGGTATGCAAAAGTGACTAGGGTTACAGTGAATCGGAAGGGGGAATAGCAAGGGAAGGGAGGGCCAGGAAGGGGTTGTCAGGCATTGAGGTTTGCTGCTGCTCAGCTAGCCATGTGGAATGGTGGTGGGGAGGCTAGCTCTGGCAGTGCAGGTACTGGGTTTGAGTCTGGGAGCAAGTTACGAGGGGTCTGCAGGGGGTGCACAGCCCCCCCCTCCAGCAAAGACACTTTATTTAGTTTCGCAAGTCAGGTCGCCATAGTGTGTATATCGCCGATTTGCTTTTCGGTGATATACACGTGCCATAATAGCAATTGCTGTTTTGTGGTCGCTATTATGACATGGAACCACATTCAAAATGCACACAAAACCAATAAACACTTGATGATACAAGCATAGAAGGGTTTCCTACAATTGATGTACTAAATTTTGACCCCACAAATTGGCATACTCTTGGAGAATGAAATTCAGGAGATGTGCTAGTGGCTGTAATTATATCTCTTATCTTTGATTTCTGTTACACTGGAAGTTGCCATGATAGTAAGGCAGTGTCTGTAAACATCTAGTTCTGCCTCAGCTGGGAGTCTTGCCATCCTCTTTTAGCTTTATATATTTTTCTAGTGCTTCCCCAAAGATTCATTTACCTTTGAGTGGAAGTTTGGTTAGTATAGCCTTGGACTCGTTGCCTGACTCCCATAGTTTAAGCCACAACACCCTGCACCTTTTGTTGGTGAGGCTGGCGGCCTGGAGTTGACCTGCATGATGTCAACTGGCATATCTGCCATGTATTTGACTGCCTGCATGGAATATTCAGGGGTACTGGCATGCTTTGACCCAGTGGAGATTGCCTAAGATAGTGGATCCAGCCTCCGGAACTATGCTGTACTTGTGTACACTGTGGCTGCTGCTGCTTTGTTGGCCATGCCTGATAGTGTGTGTTGCTTCTTCAGCATGTCCTCCAATTTCTTGTCAAGATAATCTGTGAGTGCAGCCAATCCCTCTGAATGTAAGGCCATCTTTTTGCTTAGTGCACAATCTGTGCATCCCCCACAGGCCTAAGGCATCAAGGCTTTATGCTTTCTTCCTCTAAGGGGTAGAATTTGTTTAGTCCCCATTTCTCAGGTATCCTAGCTGAATCTGAGGAGCCCATTCCTTGCTCACCATGTTTTCAATTGATGAACAAATTGGTAAGAAGTTCAGTTGTATTTGCTGTTGATGGATTAGAGGATCGAGTGTTGTCTGTGGCTGTGAGCTGGGATTTTCAAAGCCTGTAGTGATTTGCATTAGTTAATTGATGGCTTCCATCTTGCAGAGCTTGGTGCTTAGCAATTGCAACTACTGTTTCTCCTCTGCTACCTCATTCTGTCTGGGTCCAGTTCTATGGGGTTGTCTCCCATGCCCCCCCTTTATGCACCAATGTCTGACCCATTGATTCCCCTGTCACCTGGGTCCACTGGGGTGTCATTGGATGGTGGTGGGAAGGCAGACTGAGATTTTGTGATTGCCTCCACCCTGCTGATGAGTTGCAGAAGAATCTATTGCTGTAACCGGAAGAGGGCTGCTGTGTCTGTGCTCACATTGGTTTGGGAAATCTAGGAAGAGCATGTGCCACTCATGACCTCTTCATGATGATTGCATTTCTATGCATCATGCTTGCAAATAGGGCAGCTCAGTCCTAGCGGTGATGGCAGCAGGAGGTGTTGTAGCTCCTACACTTGGTAGCCTTACCATTGTTGTTCCTATCAGGGCAAGACAAGAAAGAGCATGGTGGTTAGCTGATGGCAGGGTACTGAATGCAACACATTCACCTGTTTTGGAGGGCTGTGGGGTATCAGACATGATATGCCTGATTATATTCCTAGCCAAGCTGAGTGTGCAACAGACGACTGTACTGTGAAGCAGTGTTTATGGCAACTAGTATTCTTTATTTCCTGTGGAGTATCAGGTAAGATATGACTGATTACATCCATAATCAAATTGACAGTGCAACAGCAATGTAAGAAGCTGTTTATGGCCAGTAGCATTCCTTTTAGCCACATGGCTGGCCAGTTAGGTATATAAAATTGCCACCTATGTGAACCCCTGTTGCATCATGCCATAATGCAAAATGGCCATCACTGCCCATGTTCAGTGCAGCTGTACCTTACGATGCTCACACAGGCAAGATGACCACCACAAATGCTCAGCAGGGTTGTGAGCATGTCTGTCCCCAGTGTTGGACTCATTGCCACCTAGTTTGCTCAGTGATGCAAATGCTGATGAAGTAGGGATCGCACAGCTTCCCTGAACCCTTTTTTTTTTTAATCTCCCCTGCCGAACCTAGCTGCCACTCCTTTGGGCAGCCAGTCTTTTACCCACTATCATCTCTCCCTTTCTGCCGTCCATTGCTCCCCACAGCCCAGTTGACCCAGATGTATCCCTTCACTGGGGGGGGCCCTGCCCACCTGGGGCCATCGGAAGGGGAGACTAGAGTGCTTGTAGGCACTCCCTTGCTCCTACGCTGGGACGGGGGTATGTAACTTCAGGGGCTTCCCGGCTTTGTGGCATGGGAAGACAGGGTCTCTGTCATCCAGCCAGCATGGGTGGCCACATTTTCACATTTTATCTCCTGTTCATGCTAATTCCAAGACCTTGTAGTGCCCCCTAATCTCCACTGGGGGCTACTACAGATGAGGCAACCCTTACAACTCACCCCAGGAGAGAAGAGCAGTCCTCTGGATGCTCAGTCCTTCTCCTTTTCCTTCCCCTGCTGACCCCCGGCATCCCGAGTCTGTTCCCGAACCCAGGTCACTGGCATGGCGTGAGGTGTGGCATCCAATGCCGCAACTCTCTGCACCACTGGGCCGGCCCTCTGAACCTTTTAATAGTGGATTAGCATGCTGATGCAGAGCTTGTTGGAGGATCCATGCTCTGCACACGCACAGCCCTTTGTGCATGAGCAGACTTGACAGTCGGCCATCTTGTGCTTACAAGATGTAGAGTTGGGCCCTTGCCACAATGTATTGGTGAGTCTACCTTGTTCACTCCTATGAAACAGCCCATGAAAACTGTGGAGTAGATGCAACATGGTAGTGGAAAGCAAGATGTAGTAAACTAAATGGATGGAAATCAGAATGATGAAACTGCCACTGTGTACAGTTCAAAGCATGGTATGCACATGGGCCAGTGTCTAGGAGTGAAGAAGAGGGTTTAAAGCCTCAGACAGCATGCCAGCTGAATACTTGAAAGTGTCTCTGTTTTGACTCATGTAGGTTTGATTTGGCGAATGAGTCCATATTTAAGTCTGCAGTGAGGCACTTTTGGACCAGGTCACTATAGGCTGGTCATTCATGAGAGACCACTGGTCAATCATAAGGGGCATAGGAACCCGAGAGAGGAATACTGAATGGGGGGGTACTGTTGGCCACCAAGCAGGAGAAGGATCCGGGAGTAATTATATCTGAGGACCTAAAAGTGGCTGGGCAATGTGAAAAGCCAGTAAGAAGGGCTAGTAGCATGTTACAGTTGGGAAAGACATCATCAGCAGAAAAAGGGAAGTGGTGATGCCGCTGTAGAGCTCATTGGTGAAACCCCATCTGGAGTACAGTGTCCAGTTTTGGAGGCCTCATCTCAGAAAAGACATAGACAGGGTGGAGGCGGCCCAGAGAAGAGCTACAAAAAATGGTACGGGGCTGAACCAGAAGTCATATGAAGAGAGGCTGAAAGACCTCAACATGTATTCTCTAGAAATGAGGAGGCAGGATGGACATGATAGAGATGTTCTAATACCTGAAAGGGATAAATAAGGTACAGGATCGGAGCTTATTTTGGAAAAAGAGTTTCACTAGAACTAGGGGACATGACTTGAAGTTGGAAGGAGACAGAGTCAGGGGCAATGTGAGGAAGTACTTTTACACTATAAGGGTGGTGGATACTTGGAATAGCCTCCTCACAGGGGTGGTGGGGGTGAAGGTGGTGAAGGAATTCAGAAATGCATGGGACAGGCACAAGGGAATACTAAAAACAGGGAAGGGTGGGAAAGCCGCAGATCAACTACAGCCTTCATCGTAAGAAAAGGTAGGAAAAAATGGGCAGACTAGATAGGCCAGGCAGTCCTTATCTGCTGACAAATTCTATGTATCTATGTATCGATGACCATCTGGCACCTATAAGGCAGACCATAGAAATGATCTCTATTTAATAGTAGAATCAGTGCATCTGCTGGTGTTTGAACCCAGCATTGCTCATGAGATGTGCAAGGGAGTTGCTATATTTGTAAAAGGCTGCTGCCTCAGCTGCTCATGGGGATACAGGAGGGGGAGTTTGGAGTTCTCAGGAAGCAGAAAGGATAACTCAGATAATCATATCATCTTAGTCTCTGATATAGCACTACCAAGTTTAAGCACACATGACACTCCAAAACGTGCAATGTAATCTAAAGGATTATACTAGAACCTGGAGGCTGGAAGTATCTTGGTGAGTTCCCAGGCAAAATGGAGCCCCAGCCTAAGTCTCCAATGTTAATAATCTTTACCATAACAAGCGAACAATGGTGAAGTGAACAGGGTAGGAGATTCCTGGCCCCAGAAGCTATGCAGTTTGCTAATTGAGAGAAATAGCAATGGCAATGGTTTTTATCTTACCTTGAAGCTCAGCTGTGTGGGAAGAGAGCAACTGTGCTTCACACCTGAATCGATGAACATGAATAGCTGAGAGGTAGAGGAAGATAGAGAGGAAGAAGGATTGGATTTCAAATCTTTGGTAGCTACATATGCATCTCCAATCTATTAGATATAAACAAACCAAAGAGTCAGGAGACAGAGGGCTTAAAGGTAATGTGAAATGTAACCCTTGGGAGCAAAAGAAGGGGCAAGCAAACTGGTTCAAAAAGAGCCTACATGTAACCATGTAATTGATGTGCATGTCATTATCTTTTCCTTTTTTTCCCATTATCTGTTTTTGCTCCCACTGAGCCTGGCAGGTGGCTTTGGCCCTCCATCAGAGGGACTCATCCTCCAGTTTGTACGTCCTCTGCTCAGAATGACCCCCGGTAATTCCCACGCGGTTTACCCCCCCCCGCAGCAGGGCCAGGGAGGAGAATGCTGGTTTTCTCTCTCACCCCAGAGCATTATCTAGAAGTCAGGGGTGGCCAGGGACATGATGGGCCATCATGGAGCCTGCCAGCTCCCTTTCCATGTTTTATCCCGTCCCCCCTTCCCACCGATGTAAGGATGCCGGTATGTGCCTCTCGACCCATACTGCCCTCTAGCCACTGCCAGAGGACAGTCAACAAGCAGGACAAAAGGACCTCCCCCCCCCATGAGAGGAGAGCAGTCCTCTGGACACTGTATACTCTCTCACCACTGCCAACCCCCGGCAGTCCGGCCTTATTCCTGAACTCGGTCTGCCAGCACGGCGCGAGGTGTAGCAACCAGCACCTCAGCCTTCAGGGCCACTGGGCCAGTCCGTGCACATCATTATTAATAACTCTGATTCCAAAAATGTATTGTGTTTGTATAAAGTTAAACAATATAGTTATAAAATGTAAGATTGTCTCTAATACAGTGGTAACAAAGACATTTGCAAACCTGAACAAAAAAAATAAAATTAAACATTTAAAAATGTGTTGATGTTCATTAAAAGAAATAGAAGATGAGCCTTCCAATGGCCTAACAGTGGCATGTCATGCTACTGTACCATGCCACAATCTGGGTTTGGGAGTGGACCCAGGATGCAGGCAATTGAGATGCCAGCTGGAAAGGGCACTGCCAACGGCAATGTGTCCCAGCTTACCCCAAGCTAGGGAGAGTTGGTGGCTTGTTTTGTAATTGCAATGAGCCTTGACAACGAGGGTCACTGCAATGCCCTCCATTGCTGGTGTGATAAAACCACCAAAAGGTGAGGAGGATGCAGCAGAAGCACTTGTATTAATGTTAGCTCACTTAGGAGTTGAACTAACTACGTGAATCAAAGTTATCATCCCCTGATCCTTTGTTACATCCTCTCCTGAAACAGACCCCTGATAACCAGTGATGCCTGGTACTTATCTGTACCCTACAGATTGTATGTTTCATTTGGAGATGGCTGTGCGATTCTATTGTCCCAAGGTGTATTCTTGCCTTATCCCGGATTATCTTTGTCTTGCATATATGACAAACAAAGACAATTTGATCCACTTCATAAACTGCAAAATAATATCACACAACTGACTTGCCCATTCTATATCTATTCATTGGGGCCTGGGGACCCACCTGGTTCCTCAGGATGATGATGATAGTCATCATCATCATCATCAACCTTTTCAGCACCACAACAATGTCCCCTTTTATCTTGACATCCCTTTATATTTCCTTTTTTGTATGGCAGCATTGGTTGGAGCTTCCAATTACTTGGGGTACACTTTTTATAAGGGCCCGGGGAGGCTTCCAAATAGGACTGAGCACTGAATCAAAATGGGATCCCTCCTCACTCTCACTGTGAGTGATGTTGGACTATGGATTATTAGTCAGTAAAGCTGCAGTATGCCCCCCTCCTCCTCATCAACCTCCAGAGTAACAGGATGTGCAGGTTGCCATTCCTCCTCAGCTTCAGATGCCTTGTTTTCTTTCTTCTACTCCTTCAGGGTTGCAACTGCACCCCCCCTTCAATCTTACACTCACTTTCATGAAATGTGATTGTACCGTCACCCTTATCAGTCTCCAGCAGCTCCTGAGAACCCTGTGACTCTGCATTAGTTCACCAACATCCATGGTGCTTGTGCATGCACCACATCCATGCTCAGTCACAGCACTTAGATTGGGATTATGCCCCACCCCAAAACCTTGCAATTCCTGTGTCAGCACCTTCTGATAATATTAGAGTTTTTCTAGTCTGTGTGTGTGTGTGTGGAACAGTTGGCACAGAACTACTAGTGCCACTCTCAGTGCAGCAAAAAAAAGTTAGTCTAGCAGCTCTAACTACCCCAAAATGGACATTAAAAATAGTCAGGTTTGGGGAGGTGTGGCTTGGATGCCGAGGAAGATGGCCGCTTAAGCTATTAGCTTGATCCCCAGCTAAGTTAATCTGAGCCAAAATGTCTGCATCCAGGGACAATTCCTCCCCCTAATGCCTTGATATGCCTCCTTAGTTGCTGCCTATCCAATTGGCTCGGGTATTATTACGATCAGGACTCGGTAAATTGTCTTGTGGCACTGGTCCCTACGCTACCCGACCTCGATCTGAGTAGGCCTCAAACCCCAGCTTAGCCTGGCAATTGTCTCAACTCAGCAGCACTGTGGAGGATAGCCATCTATTGCTACCTGCAACCTCTGCAGTGAACGCAGTGCCTGAACCTCCTCCTCACCACTAGCAACTCAGAGCGGACTCGCCTTAGCTCCTCTATGGCCTCCTCCAAGTAATCTCCCAAAAGCCTGGCCACTGTAACCCTGGAGCCCTCCTCTCAGCCACCCAATGTAGGCAGCTCTCTGCAACATATTACAACTCTGCTAGAAACACTGTGCTCTAGGGTGGATTCCATTTCAACAACTCTGGCAGGTACAGTTGCTGAAGTGTGTGTCCTTAACGACAAGATGAATGTGGTAGAAGAAAAAACAGATGACCTAGAGCTTAATCAGGCCAAAATTTACAACGCCTCCAAGACCATGACAACAAGCTAGCTACACTTTGGAGAAGGGCCGAGGATCAAGAAAATCGTGGGCGACGCAAAAACATTAGAATCCTCAGTGTCCCTGAGGGACTGGAAGGTTCTAACACTGAGCAATACTTAAATGAAGAAATCCCAAAAATGCTGGGGGATAGGTGGCATGGCCCAATAGAAGTGGAGAGAGCGCATCAGATCCCCGGCAGTCCTCGCTCTGTAAATTCACCAGCATGACCATAAAAGCCTACCTACTCAAATACTTTACCAAAGAGAGAATGCTAAGAGCAGCTCGGGACATAGGAGAAATCATATGGCGTGGGGCAAAGATTTCCTTTTTAAGGGATTTTTCTGCAGAGGTAGCAGCCTTCAGGAAGGCCTTCATCCCTAACAAAAAAATCCTAGCACAGCACGGGTTTAAGTATGACTTTTGCCATTTAGCCTACCTGTTTGTCTCTAGGGAAGGGAAAGACATAACAGCTGAGACTCCTCGTGAAGTTGAAATGTGGGTTTCCAAATACTGGCCGCGGTTGTCCCAGAAAACTTCATCTCCCAAGAAGCTTTGGAATCCAGGACAACATGAGCAGAGCAGGGGGAACCAATTTCCTGGCAGCAGCTCCCAGAGGGACCACATTAATAGCTGGACAGTCCCACAAACAACTGTATCCCTGAGGCCCTCCTACTCCATGTACTCTATGAACATGACAAACAGCAATTCTAAAGCACAACAAGAGTCGAAAGCCACCTCTCCTCCCCCTAGACTGCAGCAGGAGTCAGGCCAAACAACCAGGATACACCATCGCTCCCATAGTGACCACGATTCAGCCTCTGATGGACCCAGAGATAGCCCCACCTGCCAAGCAGACCAAGGATAAGCTCCCCCTTGAAAGTCAACTCAAAAATACTGACATTCCAGATGACCTAACAATGGAAGCTGTGGCTATTAACTCCTGGGCAGATTTTTCCTCAGAAATGGATGACCATCCAGATCTTGCTGCATTGCCAGTCAAACAAGGACTGTTAACGTTTGCGGAAGCACTTTCCAAGGATCTGCAGAGCACTGCCGCTGATCCAACCCCAAATGAGAAAGCTACCCCACTGGACTGATTTCTCTAAGTGTTCTTTTGATTTCTTTATAATGTTTAAAGCCCCCTTCCTGACCACATAGCTATTGATTGCAGGAGCCTAGAATGGTGCAGTCTGTGAGTGGGATCTGCCCCCACCGATGCAGCAATGTGGCACTGTGACCCGATTCTCCTGCTCTGGTTGCCAAAGGAAACCTGGTTGGCGAACCTGGGGGGGGGGCTACTCGATATGGTGCATTGTTGTGCAACTGCATTACCTCTGGGTGGTTGCCTCTATACATACGACCCCCTTCCTGTGGGTTGGTCTACCCACTGCAGGGGAGCCGCATTATCTCAGGTGACTGCCCCTATCCTTCCCTACTGGATGATCAACCCAGTGATACCTCATCCAGACCTGCTCCCTTTAGTTCATACACTCTGAGGGACTTATACAATGCGTCAATATTATATATGTAACCCGGTTGCATTGCGAACAATGCTTGACCTAAAGATCAGGATTCTTAATGCTTTGAGGCAGTTAAGCAAATCCGTCTCCCCCCTTCCTCCACTCCCTTCCTCCCTATCTTCTGCCATCTTACCTCTCCCTGCCCCCTCAAGTTTCCCCCCTTATCCTCCCTCCTCCCCACCCCCTTTTTACATATCCCCTCTCTGGATGCCCCACCTACTAATCCTTCTAGGTGGGGGAATTAGCCTATAATTGCTCTCTTCTAGCCGGGGACGGAGTCTGGAAGCACTTACTGGCTAAACTCCTACCTCATTTGAAGTAAATGCTGCCAAGGAAGAGAACGTGGGTGGGTGCCCTTTGTATAAAGTTGTCCAAATGTTCCTATTGGGGGCTGGTTGAACGGTTGACTTCAGTGTAGTGAAAAAAAGTTTCTGGAGACCAGCCACTCAGTTCATCATAAGAAATGTAGTTTTATTTTGATGTTTTCTTAGAACACCATGATCCCCTGGGTACGCCCAATGTTTCACCCAAACTGGACTTCCTCAGGGGCTTAGAATCTATAAGGGTATACAAATATGAGTATTACTATCATACTAAAATAATTTTGATCAAAACATTTTTTTTTTAAAAAGCATTTCTCATAATTGGTGACAGTACCAAAACTAACCATTATATATTTTAAGTGCCCAAGATTAATACAAAAAAAAAATTTGTGAAATGGTATACCTTATTATGTGAAGAGCACCCATGGACTTTTATTTGTCATTAAGAACAAAACTAAGATTTCAAAATATTATTTTCCTAAATTTACACTCGTTTATCACAATATATGGATTATTTTACCTTGTGTTCCTAAATAAATTCTTTCATTATTGGCTTTAGAACAACTAGGATTCAGTTTCCTGTTTGTCTGCAAATACAATCAATCTTATGTCAACATAAGATTAATTGTATTTGCAGACAAACAGGAAACTGAATCACCCAACCAAACAGTCAGTGGTTCTTAAACACTTACACTCCTTGCAGGCAGACATCGTGCTCATTCAAGAGATGCACCTCACTGCAAGAACTGTATTATGGCTCAAAAAGTCATGGGTAGGGTCAGTGATAGGTAGCATGGCAACAAATAAATCCAAGGGAGTCGCCATTTTAGTTCGGAAAACATGCCCATGGATGGAAGACAAAGTAGTCACTGATGTCCGAGGCAGCTGGATAGCGGTCAGGTTCTCCTATCCTGGGAGTCATGTGGTACTGGCCAATGTATATGGTCCAAACATAGACTCCCCTGAACTCTTTTTGGACCTCAACCAAGCCCTTGAATCTCTTACCACAGGATGCTCCAATATGCCTATTATGATCAGTGGAGATTTTAACCTAAGCCCATATCTTTTTCTGGATAAATCCAAACCTATCCCACAAATGCATCTTAAAGCAGTGCTCACACTGCAGGAGGTTATGAGGGAGTGGGGAATGATTGATATATGGCAGAGGGACCACCCCACGGGGAGGGACTATTCCTTTTTTATGTCAGTGCATTCCACCTATAGCCGTATAGACTTCAGGTTAGCAAACTCTCTTGCACCCCAGGACATTGTCTCCTCCAACATAGACAATATCCTTGTCTCTGACAATGCCCCCATTACTTGCACATACACATCCTTGGGGCAAAGCGGCTCAGGCACCAGGTGGCACTGTAACTCCTTGCTAATCAAGGACCCCTCATTCCAAGCTATGGCAAAGAGCACTGCTCAAGACTACTTCGCTAATAACAAGGCCATGGACACTTCCACTGCTATGGTCTGGGAAGCCTTCAAGGCTGTCCTGTGGGGACACATCATTGCATTTGTGGCTCAAAGAAACAAGACAAGACGGGCTGACCTTAACCATCTTCAAGCTGAACTGTCAGCATTGGAGGCTAAGTTCAAGGCCTCCACGGCAGGGTGCCCTGATACAGTGAACCTTCAGGAGATAGTTGGTCTAAAATGCTGCATTAACACAATACTCCACCAACAAGCAGAGTGGCTCATGGCCAGGACTAAACATGCTTACTGGGAAGTTGGGGACAAGGAAGGGAAGCTCTTAGCCTTCCAGTTAAAGAAACAACAGGCTGCCTCCTGCATACCTGTCCTTAGGAACTCTAGGGCAGAAGTGGTCACTGCCCCTAAACAGATCAATGAATGTATGCAACAGTTTTATCAGCAACTATACCAGTCGCATATATCCTTAAAGCAAAACCAACTAGGGTGACACCTGAGGGAATTTTGTTCCACAGCTAACATCCCTCAACTTACAGAACCTATGAAGGCTGCATTGGACAAGCCCTTCACTGAGTCAGAACTCCTGCTGGCATTATCCCAACTTGCCAAAGGTAAATCCCTGGGGCCAGATAGTATGACCACTGAGCTGTACCAACTCGTTAGCTCAGAAATCAGCACCCCCACTGATTTCTGCTCTCCAAGAGGCCCATTCAGCTGGTATCCTTCCACCAACCATGCGAGAGGCTCTAATTACCCTTATCCCTAAGAAATCAGATGACCAGTTGAACTGTGCAAATTATCGTCCCATATCCCTAGTTTCTGTGGACAATAAGATTGCAGCCAAGATGCTTGCTAATTGGATGATGGACGTCATACCCTCCATAGTACATCCATCACAGGTCAGGTTTACCAAGGGCAGGGCTGCTGCTGATAACATCTGCCTGGTCCTCAACCTTAAGTGGCTAGCCCTTTGTTCCCCTGCCCCCATGGCAGCAATGGCAGTGGATTTCTCTAAAGCTTTTGACTCAGTTGAACGGCCCTACATACATGAGGTACTCTGACTTTATGGGTTTGGCCCATTTTTCAGGCAGTGGATCCACGCATTGTATAATGAACCCCTGGCCAGAATCCTACCCAATAAAAACATCTCCTCACCCTTTTTACTGCAGCGAGGCACTCGGCAAGGATGCCCGCTCTCACCTCTGCTATTCTTGGTGGCACTGGATCCCCTTACTCAGAAACTACAGGCCACCAAGGAAATTAAGGGTATTCAGGTAGAAGAACATTCATACCTGATGGCCTCTTATGCAGATGATCTACTCCTTACACTTGCGCATCCACGAGAGTCCTTGCGCCCAGTCCTGGAGACACTCCAGGCATTTGCTCAAATATTGGGCCTACAAATCAATAAAAAGAATACTAGTGTTACCTCTCTGAATGCGGCTTGCTCCAAGATTGCTTGCAAGGCTTGGGGCTATCCTGGGCTCCCAACAGCCTATCCTATCTGGGTATCCATATACCATTTGATTGGAAGCAGATCGAATACAGGAACTTCTCTCCCCTTCTAGTTCAACTGACAATCGAAACATCTCACTGGTGCCAACTTAGTCTCTCCCTTCTAGGGAAAGTTGCTTCACTCTGTATGCTCTTGTTACCCAGATTAGCATATCTTTTTAGCAACTTGCCAATAGCCCTGTCGGATGAGGTTTATTGCTCACTGGACAAGCTAATCTCATGCTTTCTTTGAGAAGGTAAAAGGCGCGGTGGAGCATTCATAAATTATGTGCCCACTGGTCCTGGGGAGGCCTTGGACTTCCATGGCTGCGGGGCTACCACTGGTCCTTCCTCACAGCTCAGGCTGTCAAATGGTTTGTCCCCACACATTCTCCACCTGCACTATGGCTGCAGCTAGAAGCTCAAATTCTGCAAGAGACCCCCTCTTAGTTTACTTCTGACCAACATCCTGTACCCCCTTGCAAGCTCACACTGGTCATGGCCAAAACCAGGATAGCGTGGTTTCGATTTATGGCTGCACCCAAGACCAAGAACCTAACGTGCTTGCTACCATTCAGGTATCTCAATCTATGGCATAACCAGCTTCTAACAATGGACAACAAACTGTTTAATTGGTCATCATGGGACAGGAAGGGGATACACATTGTCCAGAACATCTACCTTTCCAAATCCACTACACTCATGTCATCTGAACAGCTCAAAACTCGCTACTCGCTTTAGTCCCATGATTTCTGGAAATTTCTGCAGCTCCGTAATGTGGTACAGTCCCTTAACCGGTCCCATGTAGCTGATCCAAAGTGGCACTGGCTGTCCACACTGCATCTAAAACCCTCTTCTCGGGGTCTGGCTGGTAAGTTCTACAGTACCTGGCGTGAGGCACAACCCAACCACACAGATACCTGTAGAGCTGTGTGGAGCAATGATTTGAGTTGTCCCATCACACCAGAAACATGGTCACGCTGCCTGTATTTGGCCCATTCTGCCTATAAAGATACTAAGTGTCAACTGATCCAACTCAAGATTCTCCTTCACTGGTATCGTACTCCCGCAGCCCTCCACAAGTGGGGTGTCCTTCCGCATGCAGAATGTTGGAGGTGCTGGCACAGCCCGGACAACATTTTGCACCTTCTGTGGCAATGTCCTGCTTTGGTCCACAGTAGCAATGGACTGTTCTGGGGTGCTGAGACAGCCTATAGATCTCTCCAGTCCCATGCTACTGCTAGGCGACAGTACCTCTCTGAAACAAATTGGTTCACAGCAACAAAACTGGATCCTGGCAGTCCTCTTAGAATCCAAACACTTTTTATTGATGACCTAGTGGCAACCTTCCCCTCCTGCTATTTCTCTCTGGCATTCTGCTTTAGCTAGGCTGGCTACTTTTGAAAGGCTCACATATGCCAGCAAAAGACAGCTCTCATTGTACTGCAGTAAATGGGAAGCTTACCTCAATTCAGCACTGTGTCGAGTAGCACTCCCCCCTCCTAGTAACCCTCCCACTTAAGTAGCTTGCAAGGTTTAGGCCCCAATTGGATAGCCTGACTATTGGTATCTTGATTCAGACCATTATAAACCCATTCTGTATGCTTGAACTCCTCTACACCAGTTCCTGCCTTTACTCCTTTCCTTTTCCACTGTTACCCTTTGATATAATACAGGACTTGGCCCTTAGGGTCAACTGAGAGATTTGTCTACTTTAATAGCCTGACCACATGACCTTTATTCTGCCTCTATGTTAAGATTAATGAAGCAATGAATTATTGACCTAAAGTTCATTATACTGACTGCTTAAACTGACATGGATTGTTATCCCATAATTTTATAATTTGAAGTACCAGATATGTGTAGTCCTTTCTTAGATATATACAAATATCCTTGTATGTATTGTTAATACTCCTTCATTCATCGAAGTATGTATGCTCCAATACTCATGGAATGTACTTAATGAATAATAATAAAAAATTATATGATAAAAAAGAAAAATAGTGAGGTTTAAAAAAGCAAATATATCACTACATAGAGATTAAAATATGTAGCAGGACTCACCCTGCCAAATGAGCCAAAGTTTTGCACTTTACCACATGTGCATTTTCAAGATGTAACTCACTTACACAACTATACTCCCTAAATGGACTAGCCAATCAAAACGTTATAAAATGGCATGAAAAATCTAAAAAGTCATTGGCTGAGAGATGTCACCCGACCATTCAATAAATCCCTATAAACACACAGTCAGGTACCAAATCTTATTTTTGTCCCCTGAAAACCTACTTAGAGCCATTTTATAAGTGTTGTACCTCCAGGGTGTGCATCATATGATTTTAGTGCACTTACCAGGGGTGTAAGAACACCCTGCCTTCGACCTCAGGCCTTACTATACCCCTGGGGTGTGAATTAAAATCCTATAATGCACATCCTGTGTGGCTTATTACTTACCTAATTGTGTTAGATAAATTAAGGACAAGTGTAACACACTACCACAATATCAAGCATAATACATATTCACTGAAAAATCAGCCACTAGACATAGTGATAAAGCACATTACAAGCAATAATAACACCATACAATACAAAATATATACATTAAAATGTCATATGGCTTAGAAAACCAGCCAATAAAAATAGTACCATACAGAAAATGATAACATTATATTATACTTTAAAATACATTAAACTCATCCAGGCTAATAACCATGTAAACTGGTACATACAGTATATTTACAAAGTTCACAGAGGAGAAACTGTCACTTTAAAGGCAGTTGTAGGCTGAACATTTCGTTCAGTACAGAAGGAAAATATGCCTTCATCTCGTATTGCCAGAACTCTCCCACTTAAAAGGTTTTTTTTCAAACTCCCCTCCTCTCACATATTGATTGATAAAATGTTATTATACAGGAACAAACATTAGGGAAAAAGTATCCCTATTTTCAACAAGAATGCCCTGTACAGTACTGTTTACACATAATGCAAGACAACATTTAAATAAAAATAGTATAATTCAACGTGACACAAATAGATTAAATCCAACATATAGACACACCATTTCAATGCCTTGAAATGTAAAGAAATTTCCATGACCTGATTTCATAACTTAGACTGCCAATGCTTTATCAACATCTTTTTCTTCTCTACTTCCCAAGTATTCTGATATCCTAACTTTAAAACATCTCCATGTTTTGCCCATATAAAAGGCCTGTCAATTACAATCAGCCTGGTAGATGAGTCCTATACTGTTACAGTTCATGAAATTCGTGATGCTGTATTGATGGTTGTTCTGATGTTGACAAAAAATGTCACTAACCTGTATGTGGTTGTAAAAAGTGCAGCTGCTACATCTGTGTGTTCCATTAGGTTGAGGAGCATCTATTCCTGTTTGAGTTCTACCACTGTGGCAGCTGTTCATTACTTCAGTATGGCCATATGAACATATGAAAACGCCAGCAGAAGCAGGCCTTATGGTCTATTGAGTCTACTTGATTGTGCAGCTAGCCCCTCAACTTGCAGCTGCCCCACCTTCCCCACACCTCTTCATCATAATCCCTTCCCTCACCCTATTCCAACCCCTCTTAAATCCACCCACCGTTCTACAGGACACCACCCCGTCAGGCAAAGCATTCCACTTGTCCACCACCCTTTCTGTGAAGAAATGCCTCCTGATTTCCCTCCCGAATCTTCCACCCTTCAACCTCAACTTATGTGCTCTTGTATCCCTATCTGTTCTAGGCTTGAAAATCCCTTCAATGTTAACTTTATTCATCCCCTTGAGATATTTAAATGTTTCCCTCATATCCCTCCATCCCTCCTTTCATTCAGGGAGTACATGTTCAGCTCTGCTAATCTCTCCTCATAGGACTTCCCCTCAATTCCCTGGATCATCTTTGTCGCCCTATGCTGCACCCCCTCCAGCAACTTTATGTCCTTCTTCATGAATGGGCACCAGCACTGCATGCAGTATGCCAGGCGAGGCCTGACCAGAGTCCTGTACAGGGGAAGGATCACCTCCCTATTCCTGGAGGAGTTTCCCCTTGCTATACACCCTAGCATCCTACTGGCCTTTGTTGCCTCCTTCCTACATTGAGCCAAGTTGTTCATGCTGCTCATTATAATCACCCCCAGATCCTTTTCCTCTACACTACTTTCCAGCTGTACCCCTCACAGCTGATAGCTCCTCTCATGGTTCCTAGCTCTGAAGCACAGTACCTTGTACTTCTTGGCATTGATCCCCAGCTGCCAAGTTACTGACCACTCCTGTAGTTTGTTCAGGTCCTCCTGCAGACCTCTCCAGCCTTTAATGTCATCTACCACAGCTCCCATCTTCATATTGGCCATGAACAGACTTATCCTACTCCGGACCCCCTGTAAAATATCAGCTATGAATATCTCAAACAGCACTGGTCCCAGCACCGATACCTGTGGCACCCCGCTTGTCACTTCCTTTGGAGATGAGAGCTCCCTCCCCACCACCCCCTACTGCCTTCCAGTCAGCCAGTTAGTGATCCAATTTACCATCTTTGTTTCCACCTCTATGTATTCCAGCTTCCCTCCAGCCTCCCATGCAGCATGGAATCAAAGGCCTTGCTGAAGTCCAAGTACAGGACATCCACCGCGTGGCCCTTGTCCAGTTCTCTGGTCATCCAGTCATAATACTCAATTAGATTTGCTTGGCAGAATTTACTGGAGATAAACTTATGTTGGTGACCATCCTGGAGACCACTGACCTCCAAGAAAGTCACCAGCCACTCCTTTAGGATTGTCTGCATGAGCTTTCCCACAGTTGATGTGAGGCTCACTGGCCCGTATTTGCCTGGCTCATCCCTGGGGCCACTTTTGTGGATGGGCACCACATGGGCCATCCTCCAGACCTGTGGCATGCTTCCTGTGTCTGGGGAGATACTGAACAGGTCAGCAGCCCTGCCAGGATCTCCACCAGCTCTCTGAGTATCCTAGGGTGGATGCCATCTGATCCCAGTGCTTTGTCCACCCTTAATGCCCTCAATCCTTCCAGAACCCTTTCCTCTGTAATCTCTGCATCAGTCACCCCCTCCACAACACTACCCACCCTGCCCCTCCCTTTGGGTATCTGCTCCCCTTTCTCCTTCACAAACACAGAACAGAAGTATTCATTAATGCCTCCGCCTGTTCCCCCCCTTCTCCACCCACCCTACATCCTTCCTAATCCTCACAATCTGGTCTTTGTTCTTCCTTCTTTCTCTAATGTATCTGAAGAAGTCCTTTTCTCGATCCCTAATACCCTGTGTCAGTCTCAGTTCTCTTGAGGCTTTGGCCACAGTGAGTAGCCTGGTAACCTCCTGGACTTCTTTGAATACTCTTCCTTCTCAACCCACCCCCCTTTTATTTCTTGAGTTTCTGAAAAAACATTCTCTTGGCCCTTACCACCTCCACAACCTCCCGAGTCAACCAACTTGGCTTCTTTGCCCTTCCCTTCTTACCTGCCCCAGTGGCCTCAGTCAAACCCCTTTTAATAATCTCTCACTTTTGACTAGCATCCATGTCCTGACGAATGCCTTCCAGATACTTATTCAAAATCTCCCCCATCCTACTAAAGTATGCCCCCTTAAAATCAATCACCCTGATTTCTGTACCCCCTATGTCCCTACTCATATTAAGCGTGAACCACACTGAGTGGTGGTCACTCCCAGCCAGAGGGTCCTCCACACCCAGATCCCTTACAGCCTCCCCATTTGAAAGTACCAGGTCCAGAGTCCTATCCAGTCTAGTAGGCTCGTATACCAGCTGTCCAGGAAGCTGTCCTGAAATGCCTCTAGTAAGACCTGCTCCCTCGCACTTGTGGTGCCTGGAGTACTCCACTCCACACCACACAGGTTGAAGTCCCCCACCACCACAGTGATCCCCTTCATACAGACCCTCCTGATTTGCTCAGCTAGCTCTCTGTCCAGGTCCCCCTCTTGTGCTAGAGGTCTGTATACTGTCCCCATCCTCAGTGTCCTACCTCTCGAGTCCTGAAGCTGCATCCATAGTGCCTCCATTCTACCTTCCTCCCCCTCCTCCCTTGTACGACTTATCCCTTCCCATACATAGATTGCCATGCTCCTCCTTCCCTTTAGCCCTATCCTTCCTGAATATGTTGTACCCTGGGATCATAATATCCCAGTCCTGGTACTGGGTAGACCATGTTTCCATGATGGCCACAATGTCCACCCTCCTCACTGCCAAGAGAGCCTGCAGCTCAGCTGATTTATTACCGAGGCTTCTAGCACTCAAAGTGACCACCCTCCAGCCTGTATCCTTCCTTGCCTTACCCTGGGTTTCCCCCATCCCCCCACCTCTGTGCCTGTACCCTGACTACTCCCCTGTTGTCCTGGGGGGTAAGCTTGTCAGGCTCCCCTCTCTGAGTACCCTGCCTACCAGTTGTCCACTTGTCACCCCCCCACCTAGTTTAAACTCACCTTCGTTGCTATATACCCCTCTATCCGCTGTTTTAATAATCCCGTCCCCTCCTCGCTCAACTGCAGCCTATCTCCTGCGTATAGATCATTGTTGTCCTAGGATCATCCCCAGACCCCCACTAACCCATACTCCTTGGAGTGACATCATTCCCCCAGCCATGTGTTGAACTCCCCAATCCTCCCTTTTCTCACTGTACTCGCGCATGGCACTGGGAGCACCTCCGGGAAGGCCACCGATTCCCCCAGTTCCTCGCACACCCTACCCAGTTCCTTGAACCTCTTCCTCACCACTTCCACCATTTCCCCCATGAGGTCACTCGCACCCTCATGCACCACAATATGTGGTTTCCTCCTACCCCTTCTTGCACACTTCCGATATGACTGCCGCCGTTAACCCGGGTATGCATTCCACCCATATACAACTGCACCTTTCCCCCTTACTGCCCCATCTTATCCCTTTCAGTATAGAATCCCCCAGCACTAGTATCCCCCTCGTACTTCCTCATTCCTGCCCCTACCTTACTGCCATGGCACCTATCCCTGGAGTCCGTCACCTTTGTTTTTCTACCCTTCCCTCCTGTTGCTCCCTCACCCCCAACTTCTGATCTGTCCCCCCTCTCCCTCCCTGCCCCATTTCTATCCTCCCTACCCTCCCAACCTCCCTGGATCCCCCACCTATCCCATCCCCATCCCTTCTCTGTTCCTTCCTCCTTCCTCTCTACTGCCTTTGTCCTTCCTTCCAGCTGTTCCCTCATCCCATTGCCCTTATCTCCCTCCTCCAACTTAGTTTTGTCCCTTGTTCCTTCTCTCCCCAATCCTTCTCCTGTCCCTTCCTGGCTGTCCTCCTCCCCGCCTCCTCCTCCACTAATGCCGCCAGGACCGCAAACCTATTACCTGCTCCCAGTGCTTTGCTGTGCATCGGCTCTTTCCTCCCTACCACGGCCCTCCCTACAGAGCCTGGACTCCTGTTTGGTTTGTTCACAATATTTCTCCTGTAGTGAAAAACATATGAGGTGGTGGTGGGGGGGCTCTGTGTCATAGCGTTTGAAGCTCTGACTGTAAAATGTGCCAGTTTTTCATTAACATGTCACATGTCAATTGGCTGTGGAGAAAAAGTAGTGATAAAATTAAGCTCAAATGCATCATCTTTATAAAATTTTTGTCTCTGTTGTAAAAGCTGTTCTCTGTTCATTTGGTCCACTTGATAAATTGACCTAATATGATAATTTTGGTTATAACCCTGATCTGCAAATCTCTGTTTAGATATTTCCACACATCTTTGATATTTTTTGTGCTCACTGGTATTTTTTTACTTTCATAAACTGTCCCTTTGGTATATATTGTACTACGTGTCTAGGGCAACAGCTAGTGTACTCTACTATTTTTTATCAGTCTGTTACACAAAGACCCTCTTAATCCCCCAGCTAGACCGATTGTATCTTCTATTGTGTCTTTGACTGAGCATTTGGCTTAATTTGTTGATGAATTCATCAAACCACTGCTGGCCTTTTCCCCAACTTATATCAAGGATACCACATATATTTTACAGAGCCTTCAAAATCTGCACATTGATTTAGAGTGGTGCCTGGTAACTATAGATATTACCGCCTTATACACCAATATACTGCACCACATGATGGCGGGGATAGAGACCATGAGAGCATCTCTTTACACTCTCTCTAGCAATACTACTTGGCTTATTAAGGTTATGCTTACTATTACAGAAAACATTTCTGACTTTATGTTCATTGATTCATCTTACCTGCAAAGGAAAGATACTGTAATTGGGAGCCTACTTCACACCATACTATGTCAATATCTATTTGGCTAACTGGAAGAAACATTTTATACTGGGCCCAGAAAAAAATCCTTTCTATCATCAAATGGATATTTTCCGTTGTTACATTGACAGTTTATTTGTGGTGTAGAGGGGACCCCAGAGCAACTTTTAGAATTTGTTAGTTGCCTAGAAGAGAGTAACACAAACTTAAAGGGCAGGATTCACAAAGAAGATGCTCTGGGTGCAAATGAGATGCACCGGCGCATCGCGAAAATGCGCCATGGTGCCATTCACATAGTGCAGAGATGCTCCGATGCATCCCGGATGCGCTGAGCCTCAAAAGATATGCTGGTGGGATAAATAATGATATGTGGTGTATCTGGAGAGGGCGTGTAGCTGCATACACAGCACAGAGCCATTCACAAAGCAAAATGAATGCGCTAACACAGCACATTCACAGCGCATCCACCAAATGTGCCAAAAGGAGATAAGTATAAAAGAAGTAGACATAAGTGCAAGCTCCCAGCAGGCAGACTACAGGATAGCAGCAGCAGCAGCAACAGGCAGAACAGCAGCAGCAGAACATAGGCTACAGAGATGGGTGGTGCACCATTCCTGATGGTGGGAATGATAATGGGGATGAGGAGACAGGCAAACCAACAATGTGGCGGCAGAAGGTACCGTAGGCGACCTGCCCCATGGCAGTATCTTGCCAGACTAACGTTCGAACAACTGACAGACACCTAAACAGTTAGCTGATACCGCCTGAACAGGGCAATTCTGAGGCAGCTCTGTGAGCTGTGCCGTGATGAAAAACAGGCACTCACTGGAAGGAGTCATGCCATATCAGTGGAGACCAAGGTGACAACAGCAATGTGTCTGCTCTCCACGGGAACCTTCCAGAGGCCAGCTGGAGACACCAATGGCATATCCCAGCTGTCCACGTCATGTCTCCTCACACAGTTCCTCACTGCACTGCTCCCACATGCTTCAGAAGTCATCTAATTCCCAAGCACACAGGCAGAGTGAATCAAAGCCATGCAGCAGTTCCACAGAGTGGCACACATGCCAGGCATCATAGGGGCCATTTACTACACCCATGTGGCAATCTGTGCACCACCTGGTGAAGAGGCCATGCCATACATGAACAGCAAAGGGTTCTACTCCGTCAACTGCCAGGTGGTGTGCAGTGCCACAGGATGCATCAGCAGTGTCTTCACCACACACCCTGGGAGTACACACGATGCCTTCACATGGCAACAGTCAGCCCTGTGCTGCCAGTTTGAGACCAGGGACATACCCAGTGACCACCTAGTGGGTGAGTGGGGCATGCATACATGCCCACGAACAGGACACCATGGTGCAACAAATGATGGGAGGGAGAACAGGTGTGCATGGACCCCAGCAGGGCCTGCACAGGGGGAGGTACCCAGGTGAGACACTGGAGGTGAGCATGCCAAGGGGATGGTGCACACAACATGGGGGACAGTGCAGCAGTACAGCACAATATCAGAGGCAAGGTAATGTGCAATAGCAGGCACATATGGTAAGGCAGAATGCACCACATGCAGCCAGGCATGGGTGACCACTGGGCGATGCCACACGGGAAAGGTGTGGGCAGCTGTGGAAGTGTGCATGGACAAATACAGGACAGCTGAGGGCAGCCAGGGCATGCAGGTGCTGATGAGAGCAGGAACACACTAACCCAACATGGGTAAGGGAGATACACTGGGAGGTATGCCACAGGGACAGGGTGGACAGGCAGCAGCTGCACCAATGCACCATGATGGAATGGGAGGGGCTGTGGTACACAATGCAAATGTATGCAGGGTTGTAACAGACTGCTCTTGCCCCCTACAGGTGATGCAGTGTACCCCCTCTGACCCTGGCTCGTCACATCCTTCTGCCAACCTGGCACAGAGGCGGAGAAGCGCTACAGCGAGTCACACATTACTACACGCGCCATCATCGAGTGTGTCTTCAGCATGCTGAGGATGTGCTTTAGGTGCCTGGATAGGTCAGGTGGTGCCCTACAATATAGCCCAGAGAAGGCCTGTGGCATATTCCTGGCCTGTTCTATGCTGCACAACATGGCCATTGACCGTGGAATAGCTGTCTAGGCTGAGGAGGTCAACAGTTCCATGGAGGAGGAGGGGGAGGAGGAGGATGCAGCAGAGCAGGAGCACTGTGGCAGAGGTGGCGGACTGCCACTGACCTGCTGGGACTCACAACTTGTTACCAGGTCCTGGTGGCACAGGGACAGTGAGCACTTCGGGGACCGCAGGTGAGTAACACAGAATGGGCAAACACAGCAGCACCCACACCCACACCCACACACACACACCTATACACCCACACCACCATACCCCTAACACCCACACCACAGGGCAGATGATGGCAACACAGCCGTCATGTAGTGCACACATGAGGGGTGACAGCGCTGCACAGACACAGGCACAGCAGGACACACATGGCCAGGGGGCACACGGTGTCTGTGCTGGAGATGGCATGGATCAGTGTATATCCGCCAGCACACATGTACAGCAGACACAGGTCCGCACTCATCATGCCTATGCCACACAGTACAACAACAGTGCCCGCAGCCATGCATGGTGCAACACACAGGTGACCCACACAGGCATCATACTGGGGCAGGTGCATGCCACCCACGCCACCCCAGGCACAGTCAGCCTGGAGTGTGGGCTGCTACAGATGCAGACAACAGGGGGCATGGGGACAGTAAATCCAGGCTTCAGTGGGGGACACCACGGCTGCCATGGACATGTGGACAGCCATGCCCATGCCTGGTGGTCACTGCTTCAGCACCTCAGGCCGCAGGGGGGTATCCATCACTCCTGGAGAGGTACTGCAGTGAGACCGTGAACATGTGCTCACTGGTGTGACATCCCTGAGACCCAAGTGGGATCCTGGGGTGTTGGAGATGGCCATGTGTGGTGATGACATCAGCAGCATTGGGTTCACCGTGACCTGGGGGTACATTAGGCACTACTGGGAGTGTGACTGGCAGCCTGGCAGCCACGTGGCACACTGTTTGCACTTGCCACCTTGGCAGCGAGTGTAATACACTCCAGAATAGTGGCTGTGTCCACCGACAGTAGGCTAGCCTCTGCCAACCTCTGGGCTCACCATGCAGCTGATGACTCATGTTCCATGGTCAGCTGTGACCAAATGTCTCTGAGCTCCACCCTGAGGGATCCCTGTGCCTCCACAGTGTCTTGCATGAGGTGAGCATAGCCCTCAACCTAGTCTGCAGGGGATGTGTCACGGGCACGAGGCTGATGGGCAGGTGGGGTCCTGGCCTGCTGTGCTGCATCCACCATGGGTGAATGCACCACATCAGGCTACTGAATAAGCAGGAACTGGGCACAGATAACCGCTGTGCATCCAGGGACAACTGCATCATGGTCCCCCACCACCCGCTGCTGTACCACAGCACCCTGCTGAACAGTGCCGGTGGTCCCTGTCCCCACAGCAGCACCAGACACAGGGCCCCTATCAACCACCACTGTGGGCAGTTGTGCAGGCCCTGCAGGTGTACCAGGGGTCACAGGACCGCCAGTGCCACATGGTGCAGCCGTGCATGCACCTGTGCCTCGGCCTGTCCACTGTCGGCCATGTTCCCCTAGATTTGTGTGGCTTCTGGATCATCATCATCATATGCCCCCTACATACTAGATGCCAGCACCAGCAGGGCATCTGCAATGTCCACCCTGTACTCTGGGTCATCATCAGCCAAATCCAGTATGCTGACCAGCCATGATCGATCCTGGCCTCCAGCCATGGCACTGGTCACAAAGGGGTTCTACAACTCGCACCACATCCTGGGCTGCGGTGGCATTCAAAGGGCCTGGCATGGCATCAGCCACAGCCCTGGCTGCAGTCCAGTGTGATGGCCTGGCATCCTCCCCCGCCATGCCATCATGTGGACTGACAGCCATGGCAGCACCCATGAGGTGTGATGGAGCTGTAAGAGAGAAAAGGGAAACATGGTTACTGATATGTGTGACTGTTGTGTTCAGACAGACATGTACAGAGGGACATGCATGTGTGCCATAGGTGTGACTGACATGCCATGCAGGTGACAGCTGGCCATTGGGCCAGTGATGCAGCCATGCACCAGTGAATGCAGGCATCCGCCAGGGCCTGTACAGGCACTCATGGACATGTGTGTGACTGGCCTAACACCCTGGACACCATCCTTTGGAATATCATCCCAGATGACCACCAACACCACCACACACCACGGTGGGCCTCCTCCCCAGGCTGCACATGGGAGGCATGTCATGCACCTGCAACACACAGTAGATGGATGGGCCATACAGTGACATGATCAGTGCACACAGGCACATGGTCACCTATCATCTCACAGTGGGGCTAGTCAGGGCATCCATGGCACACACACACACAGACAGGAGCAGTTCTTGGGACATGTATACTCACAGTGCTGCGATGGACTGACACCTGTCTGGATGCCCCTCCCAGAACTCCCTGCACAGCTGTCTGGCCCATGCTGGCCACCAGTAACTCCTCAGTGGGTGTGAGGCACACACCTGTTTGTGGCCCACCCCCTGTCCCACCCAGGGAGTCCTTGATGTTTACCATCTTCTCCTTGTCCCTCCTCTAGCCATCATTGAAGTGCTTCCTGCACTTCTGAGATGTTCTATTGTATTTTCCATGGGCATTAACATGCCTTGCCACTGCCTTCCAGGCCTCATCCCTTTGTTGGCGGCTGTCACACCTGCCAGTCAGGATGTTCTGCCTTATGAGGTGGGCCTCTATCAGCACGCTGTCCTCGTCCAATGTGAAATTTGGACATCTCCATCCCACAGTTCCATCCTGTCTGGACATCGTGGTTTCTGTGGGTGACAATATACAGGCATTAGCACAGTACAGGCAACTGTGGATGTGTGCCAGCACAGTGGCTAGCTGCTGCAGAGACACAGCACCCTGTATGCATACCTCTCAGCTTCCTGCCTTGCATATCAGGGACAAAGCCTAGAACATTCAGGGACAAGTTGCCACTATCAGAGACACAATATAAACAATGGTAACATTAGCTAACATGTCCTGCCATATTGTCTGGCTTGGTGTGAAAGGTATTATCTGAAGGAGAGCTAGACTGTAGCACACAAGTCTGGCATTCTGTTGTTCTATGGATCCTTACTCTTCTGCAACAGAACCCCCAACTGTAGATGGAACAGTGGAAATCTGTGAGGCAGCACATCCAGGTCCCCATGCACCATTGGTGCAGTGCTGCATGACTCGTTGAGTGTGTGTTTGTGCTTCGATGTGACATAGTGTCAAAGTGCACCTGCAGTGCATTGCACAACACTGGCAGTGTGCATGGCAACAGTGCACTGTGGGTGGCATTCTTTGCCATTCACAATATGGCGGCTATGCATGGAACACGCATGCATGACCCGGTCGTGACCCCTGACCCTAGTCTCCCACCTGTGCGGTGTGCATGCACGGTGATGTGCAATGGGCGGTAATTGCGCATTGCCATGCCACAATACCATGCTGCTTGGTCTGGTGTACGATGGCCTTTCACGCATGTGGTGCAACTTGGCCATTGCACACCAGCAGTATGATCTGTGCACACCTGCCCAGGAGACATAGATACAAACAATGCTACTTGCTCAGGCAGCAGGGCCCAGGGCCATGAATTGGGGAGAGGTTGATCTGGTCAACCTTGAGGCACTGGTAATGCCTCTGGAGGGACAGCTGTTTGGCACAGATGATCTCACTGAGCCACGCTCAAGAGTGTGGACGAGGGTGGTGGATGCCTGGTATGCAGGACCATGGTGGAGCACACAGGGAGCAATGCAGGCACCGCTATGGGGATCTGCTGCACTGGGACCCAGACAGGCTCCAGAGCCTCCGAGATCGGGCACGCAGGGGTGCAGTGCCACATCCATGTAAGCCACATCAACTTACAGCTACACAGACAGGCAGGGGTTTGTGTCTGGGGGGCCGTGTGCACTGGCACAATGCTCACCACCACACACACACACACAAACACACATGTGGCATGCCATGCCCCTGCAGCATGTGGGGTGCAGGCATGGCCACTATGCATAGCTGTGTGCAGCATGGTGCACAATTGGGAGGGGGTGCATGGACTCTGTGGTGGATGCATTGTGGTACAGCCATTGGCATGGTACACATCCATCTGCACACACAAATGGTGGGAACAGGCTGGGGTGATGTGTGTTGCTTCCAGAAAGAAAAAAAAACACGCTCCTTGGCTGAATATAAATTAAGCAGCTTTATTTATCTTAAAGAATGCCCAGCTGCCATTAGCTGGTCCACCACCAACAACCTCAACCGGTTTCATACTCAGAAGTATGTCATCAGGAGGAGGACTACTGAATCATTCTACAGGCAGCAGGGGCAGCTCCTGCAGGCCATCACTATACTTGTTCGGGTGCTGCGTATCAGGGGATGGAGGGGTGGCTGCCATGCTGTGGCCCATCCAGCATGATAGGGCACTGAGACACTTGTACATAGCCCCTTTGTTGTTTTACCCACGCTTTCCATGCCCATCCCCATTGTCTGTTGCTGTCCCCTGTTCCTCCACCACCATACTATCACCCTCCTGTGAACTGTTTGTTATGTTCCTGTTCTGATTCCCACACCACACCTTCCCTGTTCCTACTGATGTTTGATATTGTACATAGTTTCATCTGTTACCATTTTTATTTTACTAAAGTGTTTTATACTGCTAATGGTGTCTGTGGTCATTCATTGTACCTTGTGCATGTGCTCTGTTGTGCTTGCTGGTTTCCACTGTACCTTTGTTCCCATTCACACGTGTGCACCTGTGGTACTGCACACCCACACACCCTGTCCCCCTTTCGTGCCCGCTTCAGTGTGCCCTGTGCCCCCTTCTTGTTTCCTCTGGCCTGTTGGAGGGCATTGCAATATGCTGCCTTTCACAGTGCCCCTATTCTGTGAGTGATGCATACCAGTTGCTTCTGTTGGGCTGGTTGCCTGTTGCTGTGCCGCTCTTCTCACGGTCCACATTGCCTATGGGCATGTTGCACCTGCGCAGGACATGGCCTTCAGCCTGTCTGTTATTGTGCCTGTCCACCTGTGTGCACCAGTATGGCATCTCCCCTGTCCACACTGCTGTGTTTCTGTGCACTGGGACATTTATGGCACCCTCTGCCATGCTGCACAGTGCACCTCTGCTGCTGTGGCCCACCTTACCAAGCACCCCTGTGCATGGCATCTGTGCCTGTTGGACCCCTGTGTGGGGTGTATGTCTGGTGCTTCCAGGTGTCACCATGTGTGCTCTGTCTGTGCACTTCATCTGCTTTGGCCACTCTCTGACCCTTTGGCACTCTAGCCAGTCCCGGCCAGACTGTTCACCTGCATCCTTTGTGCCACTGCAGTCTCCCCCTGTTGCTCCTGTGTCCCTTTGCTTACTTGCTCCTTATTCAGTGCTGTGTGGTCCAGGGTGCTTCTGTGCATCCTGGTTGTCCTGGGGCATCTCAGGTTGTGCCATGGTGCTTCACTGGTATTCACAGTGGGGATGCACACAGTGCATCTTGCAGTGCATCCTTCTGTGAATCTCATTGTTTGGGGACAGCTCATCTTATTGTGCCCAGTGCATCTGCTTTGTGAATTCTGCCCAAAATGTATTATACATTGTGATAAACAGATGTGAACTTTTTGGATTTGTGTGTAATGAAGGATGAGAAGGGAAGTGTTAGCACCAGCCTCTACAGAAAACAGATGGATAAAAACTCAGTAGTAGAATACACTAGCTCTCATCCTAGAAACTTGGAGGTACAAAGTATACCAAAGGGGCAGCTTAAGAGATTAAAAAGAAAGCACATTGGAAAGCACAAAATGTTGGCTCATTTGGCAGTGTGAGTGATGCTATATCTTTTAATCTCTATGCAACAATACATTTGCTTTTTTAAACCTCACTATTTTTATAGTCCTTTTTGGGGTAGTTAGAGCTGTTAGACCAGTTCTTTGTTTGTTGCTCTGATCTTTTGTTGTGCCTCCAGCCATGGGTTCTAGTGGCTGCATTTCCTTTTCTTGATGTCATTCTCAGTGCCAGTACCACCTTCACCACCATGTACCGACAATCCATAGTCAAACACCAATTTCCTACATCTACCACCACTAGTCTCTCCTACAGCCTTTCCACTTTCTCTGTTACCTTTACATACCATACTGAAAACAAATTTACATACTCTTGAAATTAAACACATTAAATAGTGAATATGAACAGGGCATGGAAGCAGAAGCAAGAAGAAAGAAAGAGACAAAAAAAAAGCTAGAAATAATTACTGTACAGGTGGAAAAAGACCAAAGATCCATCTAGTCTGCACCGGTCCTACCTAGAACTATCCTACCTTCCTACCTTCAGTACCTACCTGGCATACCGTAGTACTATAAAAAGTAGATTGAATTAGGTTGTGCATACCATATGACTCCGAGTAAACATTTTTTGGTTGAGAGTATGGTAAAAAGCCAGCGCTAGCCCTAAGATGCTTTTTGAAAAACAATTAAATAAGTACTACAGTATCTAAAATGTTTAGCACACCAATACAAAACAGTATAGAACTAGAAAATGGAAAGGTTACTCCCACTTAATGTAAATTTAATAGTGGTTAAGAGATCACATTTTGACACCATGGAGATGGAGTGCCGGTCTGCATTCAGTCTGGAAAGCAGAGATGAACACTCCATACATTGCAACACATTATTTAGCACCTATAAATGGCGGAATTGATGGTTATAAATAGGGTAGTTATACCCATTATTGCTCAAAAGGTCCCTCCACCATAGACTATTTATTCAGGATTATACAGTGGGCCACAAAACAGAATGTAAATTCTCTATCGTGATTGGCTGACTCGCACCCCTCTCCCATTGTAAAATCTACAATCACCCCACGGGAAGAGGTGCCAGCTGCTGGTCAACTGCTTCAGGATGTCCCCCGAAATCACTCCAACAGTTGCCAAGACAGCACTCGGAAAGACGACGAAAATCCCTGCTTGATAGCGACTGGCAAATCGAGTTACCCAATAGTTACTACAACACGAAACCGCATACCTCAGATGAAATTGAAACCGTGGCTTTCTGCCATGTTCATTGCTATTTCTTTTATACTCTTTTCTGTGCCACATGCACAATTTTCAACATTTCCCAGCCCCTCAAAAACACACTGCAACCGGCAATGCTAACTCAGTACTACGCATGCACAGTAGCAGCGCGGCTCCAGCAACCAGGGAGTATTTTTCCCAGCGGAACAATAAACACAGTAAAATATAGCTTAAAATGAGTAAAAAAACTTGTATTTACTATTTTTTCTATGTGCCAAAAATAGAAGGACATTGTATAATTGCAATATGCCACTCAAGGGTGTTAGTGATGCCAGGATTTACCCACACCTGGTGTGTTGTTGGTCACTCGGCTGCACCTCGTGACCAAACAACACCCCAGGGCTCGGGTAAATCCTGGCATCACCAACACCCTCTTGTGGTATAAATTTATTCTGGAATGGCAACATGACACTCTAGGAGCCCTGTACAGTTCTTACAAAAGCAGAAAGTGACCATTTTCCTTTGATCATAAGATCTACTATTTTAACTGAGGCCCTACTGAGTTTTCTCCTCTTCCAGGATTAGAGATTAGAAACCAAAATAAGACTAAATGGCAAAACGTCTCCGAATTACAGATTAGAGCTATTTTACAGAACACTATTATGACTTTTACTGTTGGTAATACTGATCACTCTGGGATTACTAAAATCACACAGTCTTGTTTTGATCAGATAAGACTGCTGTTAACACATTCTTATACTCAGGTTAAGTGTAATACAACAAGACAAACATGTTTTGACTCAGACTGTCGAAGAGCAAAAAGAGAGTTAAATTATATGATCAGGAAATGCAAAAATAAGGTTCAGTTTTATGAACACAGAACACTTAATAAAGCAAAAGACAACTATAAGCTGTTTTTAAAGATAAAACAAAAAGTGTTTTGACAAAAACAGTGGAACATTATGCTTAATATTATAAATAAGAATGATTACCAACCCTACTGAGTTCTGGTAGCCAAGGGGACTAACAATTTGAAATTTGAAATTGATTCTCACATTTCTCTGGACATCTGGATCAATTATTATACAGAAAGATTTTTTGTTTCAGGGTCAGTGGTTCCTCAACTTTTATTGGACATAGCTATGTCACATTTCTCCCCATTTACAAGAACTGAGGTCTACTATATAATTGCATCTCTAAAATGCAACAAGGCATCTGGGCCGGACCTAATTCTGGCTGAGGTATTTTTGTCTGCTCCCTCACAATGGGCTACTGTAC
Organism: Neoceratodus forsteri; assembly: GCA_016271365.2. Lineage (NCBI taxonomy): Eukaryota > Metazoa > Chordata > Ceratodontiformes > Ceratodontidae > Neoceratodus > Neoceratodus forsteri. The sequence goes on along the minus strand of CM057450.1, from coordinate 1,681,946,839 downwards.
TTACATGACACTTTATTTCTGCTGCAGTAGGCTTGCATTTCCACACTCATGGAAGGGTGCACTGATTATCTCTATTTATAAAAAGGGGGGACAAAGCCAATCCATCAATGTATAGGCCAATTTCACTTAATGATAATTTGGGCAAAGGTTTTGCCAAAATGGTGCTTCAAAGACTCTCTGAATGCAATTCTTACAGCATTTTTTGAACTCTCTGAACAGCTTGCACCACTTGGAGGATTGTCAGAGCTTCAGGCAGGGTTCTGTCCAGGGTACTGTACAACAGACAATTGTTTTATCATAAGACATCTTTTTCAAAAATATGTTATGCTGCGTAAGCAAAAATGTTATGCAGCTTTCATTGACTTTCGCTCAGCATTCAACACCATTTCATGGGGCCTACTCTGAGCCTTAATGAAGGAAAAGGGTTTAACACACAAATTAATTGCTATTATCAGAGAATTATACATGGACACCTGGGCCCAAGTAAGATTAGGTAAAAACGGTCAACTATCTTCTAGTTTTCAAGCAAACACCGGTGTTAGGCAGGGCTGCGTACTTGCACCCTTACTGTTTTATATTTACATCGATAAATTATTAGTGCAATTGGAATGCACACAGTCTGATTCCCCTAAAATCCTGGGTAAACACTGTGCTGGTCTAGCTTATGCAGATGACTTGGTATTATTTTCACCTACTCAGTCTGGTTTACAGTTGAAATGAAACATGCTGGAAAACTATGCAAATAATTACAAACTAAAGATTAATGAGTGCAAATGTCAGGTGTTAATTTTTGGCACAAATACAGTCAAGAAGCGATGAAAAGTTGGTACTAAAAATTAAATACTGTTTACTACTATGCTTACTTGGGCCTGCAACTTTCAGGGGATGGTAGGTGGACTAAACATATTAATACTTTAAAAGTAAGGCTTAAACAAACTGCAACATCCCTTAGTATTTTCAATAGTAAATATAGTGGTAATTTAGTTAGACCATTGCTAACTGCTACTAAAGCTAACTGCAATGCATAAGCCTTGTATAATGGGGAAATATGGGATACTCAGAATATTAACAGCTTAGAAAATGGGCAAGAAGAACTCTTTATTCTGATTGGCTAAGGCCACCAACCAGCCGGTCTGGTATCAGGCAATAGAGACCAGAAAATAATGAGTCCCAGTCTACTATTACCTGATTATGTTCTAAAATCACAGTGCCCATGGAATTTTACATTTAAAAAAAAAACGCTATGTTGTTGCATCACTTAATGAGAGATACAATCTCTGTCACAACATTTTGCAGCAGTACCACCACTCTCCTGTACTTAATGTCAAGGGTGTTGGCAGTTTTAAAAATACTTCATTCTATGTTTCTTTTTCTCGGCTTAACATTTCCTGATCACCCCCAACCCCCACCCCACAGCAATATTATTTACATGACCTCAAGCTAGCCAGCATTTTGTTAGTATTTTATTGTTTTATTTATTTTAGTATTTGGTAACCGGGTAAGGCCCACTAGGCACAAGTGCCTGTTTTCAGGGGTGACCTGGGAGCACTGGGCGGTTAAGTGACTTGCTCAGAGTCACACAGTATGCAAGTGGAGGTTGTGAGAATCAAACTCAGGTCTGGTCTGCTGGATGTATCAAGCTTGTTCACAACTCATTCCTCTAACCTCTTGGCTATACTGCCAACCCATGGGTGAGTGTATGCCTTTTGCTTCAAACAGCAACTCAAAACAATATTTAATTGTTCTGTAGTGCTCCGGTGATCGTTGCTTCTGCCTACCTCCATACTGAAACATATTTCCATGATCAGCGTGACCACAGGGTCCTTTTCTGAAGTCTGCACAGCTACAGCACCTTTTCACCAGCCAGATAAGTGTCCTTTTTCAGCATGCTCAGATCATGCTACAGGGCACACAACAAAACCACAATTCACTCCCACAACCAAAATGGTCACATTTAAAAAAAAACAACCTTTTGTTTAGTTTGTTTGTGGTTAGCAGAAAACGTTATCAACTACTTCCTTGTTCCCTGAGCATGAGTGACTACAGGTTAAGGAAAAATACTTTTACATGGGGTTCCCTGACCCTGTTCAATCTTACCTAATGGAGTGCCATTCCCCCAAGTCTGCAAGTCACAGAATGTAAGACCGAAGATGTGTTAAATGGGAGAAAAGAACCAAAAAAGAAAAACATGGAGACCGTAGCCGTGTATCTCAAATTTCTCCAACTCCACTTCCTGATTTAATTGCAGGGTCGCGCACATAATCTTATTCTGACTGCAAACTAAAAAAAATTAATAAACTTACAGGAAGGGCAGAGAACTTCATCAAAATGATGGTAAGAGAGTATTCAGGGAAAATGTTGTAGAAGCTACATGTCTTGTGCATGTTGTGATGGGGGGATAAGTTAAAAAGAATGGCTCTGTGTGTGGGGGGAGAACAGGAGATGGAACAGCACAAAAACAGAGGGACTACTTTGCAAGATAAAGACTGAAACTGCATTATTAATCTGTTTTTGTAAATTATTATACAATACTTATACAAATGCCACAGTGCCAATTTTCTAACCGGAATAATACCTTCCAGGGTGGGCGGTATGGGCAATACCAGACCTTCCAGGGGATATAAGGCCCTCCGCCTGCGGCGTCAGGCCTCATTATGCCCCTGTGCAGTCTGGTTTTGCCCAATACTGCCCACCCTGTAGGGTATTATTGCTTGCTTGCTTAGAGACCCTTTAAATAAGCTATTAAGATCCAGCATGGGTCTAAGTAATTAAGTACCGGCTGCCCTGATTAGGGTTGAACTGGGGCTTCCCAGCTTGTGGGCTTATCTTGCTGCCAGGAAAATAAACTTCTGGATTAGACTTTTACAACATGACTATGAAAGACTGAGATATCTATGCTTAAAGGAAAAGTATACCTGGCTCAGTCTGGGTCATTTGCAATCTAAATGGCTCTCCAGAATATTTCAGATACTTCATGATACTGGCTTGGATTACTTGAGAAGTTATCATGCTAGAGGCATTACAATTAGTCTAAAATATCAAGCATATGTTACTAGCAGGGTTATCAGTCAGTACGAAATACATGACTTAGAACTTATTTCTGCCTTACATATTTCCCTGTGGGTATAACAAAGTGATACTTTCCACTATTATTGATGCTATTTAGACATCCTTGCAGATTATAATCAAAGGATACTATATACCAAGTATAGAACGGAAATGTTCCTCAGCAATGTCCTGCTAGATATATCAAAAGTTCCACACTGCAGGCAAGGCTTTGCTCCGGTACATACAAGTACCCTGAAGATCTGTATCATATGATGTTTGTATGCCCATAGTATACTAAGCCTAGAAACAAGTGATTGGTTCCCCTATGTGATTCTATAGAGACCAATGATCAGGTCCAGCTGTTAAAATTATTTTTTACAACAAATGATGCTATTATAATTAATGTTGTTGCTGGCTATTTAGAGACTATTGCTAGAGTACGTATCAAGTTTAATAAAATCATTTAATCGTGGTAGGCTTTTTATATTTTGTTGAGCTGGGTTTATAGTGGACTTAAATTTTGTACTGGGGATGCAGTATCAAGAAACTGAATGTGACTCTATTGACAATAATTGTATACTGTTCTCACTTTATTACCTCACTATTTACAGTTCTTTAACATTGCTTGTGAACAATAGACATGTTGAATTATGTATTCACTATTTCTTTGCATGTGATCTTTGCTGAAATATTGTAGTGATGACTTTCATTGTAGATTCATGCACCTGCTTTGATCCTACCTGATCCCTGAATCTTCCCTGCCCCTACTCCCCCTGCCCCTGCTACTGGTTTCCATACTACCCTCCTTTTGTTCTCTCTCCCCTAAATCCAACCCCTCTCCTCAAACTCACCTATCATTATCTTAAATTATAATTATGTATAGGTTTTATGAATGTATGCACTTACTTACTACTACCTACATTACTGTTGTATCTTGTACTGTTTTATCCTCTGCACTACCTAGGCACTGCCCAAACTTGCCACAGGTGGATGTTGGTACTGTAAGGCCTCACCTCCTCCCTCCCTTCCTTGTCCTCCATTACCGCCAAGATGTCCATGGCCAGCGACTGCCACCCGGCCCTTATGCCCAGCCTCGGAACCACGAGCCCGGCTGCACCTACCGCCTCCTACCCGCTAAAACCCGTGACTGAAGCCGCCTTTACTCCCACCACCCCTTCCATTTTCTTCTTCCTGACAGTGGTACCATGAACCTGCGTCCTCTAGCTTGCCGCCGGGATGTCTCTGACATCCTCTCTTATTTCCCTGGGCACCCTGCTGCTGCTCTGGCTGGCTGCAGACGGCCGACAGATTACGGCTCCTTCCACCCTTCCTCCCGTCTCTTATCCTCTGCATCTACCTGGGCACTGCTCAAACTTGCCACAGGTGGATGTTGGTAAAATAAGGCCTCACCTCCTCCCTTCCCTTCTCTTGTCTACCATTTGCCGCAGGATGTCCAAGGCCAGAGACTGCCACGGGCCCTCATGCCCAGCCTCGGAACCACGACCCCGGCTGCACCTACACGCCTTCTACCTCCAAAGCCGTATTTCATGTCGCCTTTCCTCCCATCCACCCTCCATATTCTTCATCTCTGATCAGGCCGTGAACCTGGCATCCCCCAGCTCACTGCCAGGATGTCTCTGGCATCCTCCCTTACTTCCCTGGATCCCCCTGCTGTTGCTTAGGCTGGATGTTGCCGCCGCCGGGTTCTCGGCTCCTTCTACCCCTCCTCTGACTTTTCTCGCTGCTGGGTGCTCTATATGTTTCCCATATATGGCCCACCCCTCTGATATGCACTTAATGACTACTTCTCCCGCTATTCCTGTTGCCTGCACCTTCCCTGTCACTCCACATCATCCTGCCTGGCTGGGGAACCACAAACCCAGCAGTCTCCATATGCATTCCCTGGTAAACCGTAAGCAGTCCTTTTTGGCCCTATACTCCCTTCCTTACCCCTTACCTGTACCAACATTCCCTGTAAACACCTCCTTGTTTTGGCCTGCTGGTCACTGCTTAGTATAGCCTAAATCATGTTAGACTAGCTGGAACCGCCTCTATATGTCTGGAATGTACTTGTATGGTTGTTGCCTCAATTGTATTGTTGCTTCCATGTGTTATGATGTATTGTACTCTCCCGGGTCGTGCCTGAAAATAGTCACCTGCTGGCTAGCGCACCTACCCGGTAAACAAAAACTAAATAAATAAATAAATAAATTTAGATACTGTATTTTTATATTTGTATATGCCTGTTTTATATTTGTAAAGGTCAAATGACTGATCAATAAACTACAACTGAACTGAGAACTCCATAAAATAAAAAGGTGGTTTTCCATACATTTGTTGCATTTTAAGGATTTTAAAAATCATACAGAGGACACTCACACAGTACAGAAAAAAGTAAGGAAATGTAACAAAATCCTTACAAATGGCACACAAGAGCAATAATATGTTTTACTAAACACACAATTAAAAGTGAAGCAAGCTACTGTACTTTATCTCACCTCACCCCTCTCACCCTCTACCTTCTTTCCACTGTTTATCTTTACTGAACTTTTGTTCACCCAAATCTACCTATACCTATTTGACAAAGCACCTTGGGCTGCCTCCTTTTATTAGGTTATTTTTGATTTCCTACTGATTCATAGTTTTAATTTAAGTTACAATGTTATTGTCATATTGTCATTTTAAATACTTTCTTGTCAAAATGTTATGTAATACCATCCGTTGTATGTCTGTCACCCTTTCAACTGATGTGGAACATTTGTAAAAGAGCTTTTATATGCTCAAAGGAATTGTAATCTGAGAATGAATAAATAAGAAAAAAAAAAATTTTGGGGGGGGGGCGATGCCTCTGGTCTCTGACCCCATCTACCACTTCCTCCATCTCCAGGCTTCCCCCCTGAATGGGGCTGCCAGGTGGGTGACCACTCCATAAGAATGTGGGTCACAAAGCCCTGACTTGCCCCCAGGGTGGGGACACAGGAGCGGGACCACCCCCAGCAGACAACGGTCTGAGTGGGGAGTGGTGGCAGAGCGGGGCCATCATTTGTGGCAGAATTTTTTTTTTAGTTTGTCTCCCAGGTAGTGGGAATGTGCAATGATGCCAGCGTCCACCCCACTCCCCTGAAATGTGTGGTGCCGGCCATGCAGGACCCCCGGCCTCTGCCAGGGGTCCTCATTGCACCAGACAGTCATCCCCCCTTCCCCCCAGAGAAGTAGAGCAAGCCTCAAGATGCTCAATCCCTCTCCCCCCAGCCAGCTCTCTGATCCCCGGGTCTGTCTCCAAACCCGGGATGCCGGCACCACAGACAGATGCCTTGCCACTGCTCCGGCAGGCCGGCCTACTGTAATTTATTTTAAATCACTAAAAAGTATCTCCTGCTGGTCAAAGATGTAAAACAAATTGAAGCAGCAAGTCTGTCTTCTTCAGCAAGCACCATATAGCTGCACAGAACAGGAGGCTTCAGTCACACATTGGAAAGCTGGTTGCTATAGTGCTAGAACTCTTTAACACTAAATTCTGGCTCCTAGAAGTCTGCCCATTTGACTGCACTGTTCAAACAATAATTTAGGATGGCTTTTGCTGAATTCAGTGAAATGTAATGACTATCACAAAAAAGCATTGCCTGATGCTGTTAGGTAGGAGAAGTACAGTTATGCCACCTGAGAGAGAGAGAGAGAGAGAGAGAGAGAGAGAGAGATTCTGTGGAAAATACAACTTGATCACTTCCAGGATCAATTAGAATTAGATACCAATGTGACTGCATTGCTCATGGCCGGGGGATAACTTTACACATAGTTTAGCAGTGAATGGTGGAATGAAACCATTGAACCACAGAGTGAATGCTACACTAACTAGGTGAACTGTAATTCCACAGCTTATGGTTTTCATTTTACAATTCAGTTGTAGATACCAAGCAACATGGTGAAAAGCCATAGAAAAATTCAGAATAAGTCAGATTTAGCCAAAGTCAGAATTTTGTGAAAGTTCGCTCTTTGGTTCCTGATTAGCAGGTCTTTGGCTATGATCCAACTCTTCCTCTATTGAGATTCATGAGTTGTCTATAGCATGAAGTGAAAGGAGTCTAATACAGTAGGGTGCTCTTTGAATGATCCCAGGTGATGTTCACTTGGATAGTAGCATAGCTAGGTTCATTTGGACGTTGAACCATTGACAAATATTGCCTATTTTGTGATTGCTTTGCTTAAGTATGTTGTGGGGCCCTTAAAAATATAAGTAAAAGCAAAAATTAAATTTGCTTCTGGGACTAATCCTCAAATTAAGAGCTAAAAGTCTGTAGAATCAAGTTAAAAAGAATGTTCAATAATTTGTTCTGCCTCGAGTTATATTCTCTGTCAGCTTGTAATTAATAATGAACAGTGAACAGTAATAAATATGTCTTTAATCCTATTGTAACATTTTGTAATCATTAACTTTTTGTGTTACATAATAATTTGACAATTTGTATTTTACTTGGCTTGTCTTTGTTTAGCCTGTGTATCCAACTTGAGGATGTGGAGGTAATGCTCTGTGTATTATGTAGCAATAAATGTGAAGGTGATGCTCTGTGTATTATGTGGCAATTTGTAATGGTTTGCAACTGAATAAACTAATAAACTTCTACTACTACTACTGCTGCATACAGATCTGTGTTATACCAGTGGTTCATGTTCTGAACACATGGGGCCCGATTCTAGTACAGTTACACCTGGCGTAACAGCACTTGCTCCAAGTAGAATGGCACATGTAGCAACTTACGCCAGCAGTTGCGACATGCACAATTCTACAAAGTGGCCTGCGACATGGTGCTGGCCATTTGCGTCAAACAGCTGTTAAGCCGGCAGTTGCGCCATAAACCCCCTGCAACATGGCGCTAGGGGGTTTAAGGCAGCAGTTGCGCCCCATTCCAGAAGGGCAGCAACAAAGTTCCCAATGTTGGGATTCTACAAGAACCCAAGGAGGAGAACCAGCAATGTAAGTTACACCTACATTTAGCTGGTGTAACTTACATACATCCTCCAAGGGTCCTGTAGAACCCAATCCATGTGCCCTGCCCCACATTCCCAGACCACCTCCATTGTTGCCGGGCATCACACACCCCACCCCATCCCCCATACTGTACATGTCACCCATACCCACAGTAAGAGCCCACTTCCCACACCAACTTCCCTGAATCCTGTGTAAATAATGCCCCAGGAGCTGCCTGTCTAGGTATATGCTGCATTTGTGGCGGTGAGTCGGGGTCAGGGAGCGGGCAGGGGGGTTGACTGCACCGCCCTGTGGGGCACTTCACAATGGGGGATTTGGGAGGCTGGGGGTGTGGCCAGCCCTGCAGGGCATTATTTACCCAGGGATTCAGGGCAGTTGGTGTGGGCAGCACTGCGGGGCATTATTTACACAGGGATTCGGGGGCAGTTGGTGTGAGCAGCCCTGTGGGGCATTATTTACACAGGGACTCGGGGCAGTTGGTGTGGGCATCAATGCGGGGTGCCTAATGTGGCTAGCTGGGCATGGGGGGCACTTGCAATCTGTGTTGCGGCTTGTGATATGCTCGCCAGGTGAGCCCTCTGTTCAGCATACCTGACTGCATATAGCAAATAACAAGACTTAGCTGCAGAGACTCTGCCCCTTCTAGAACAGGGCACAGGGTCAATGTCGCAGGTGCAGTTGGCACAAGTTACGTTTGGTGGCGACTTGTGCCAACCTTCTAGAATCGGGCCCATGATGTTACTATAAGAATCTGTGGAGATCATATCATTGTGTATTCTCAGTTGGATATGAGATCAGTATCCAACAGGATCTGCTGCTTGCTCTCTTGAGACTTCTAGTGTGCAGTGGTAGCAGGTATAGGCATTCGAATCATTCTCATCAACCATCCACCAGGGGATGGGAAGTGATTCCTTCAGGAAGTGGCGGACTTCATCATCGACATGGCATTTGAATTGCCTAGATTGATGGTTCTGGGCGATTTCAACGCCTGGGTCAATGACGAACTCTCGCAATTTGGTCAACACTTCCTCCAGTTAATGACTTCTCTGGGCCTTACACAGGTGGTTTCCACTGCTACCCATAAACATGGTCATTCTTTCGACTATGTCTTCTTGCTAGGGATCGATGCCTCTGAAGTGAGGGTGGAACCAGTCATTTGGTCAGATCACTACACCATGGGGTTTAGTTTTTGCACTCCCCCTTAGAAGGCCTACCCCTGTGGAGATGGTTATGTACCGCCCTTTACGGGATATAAATTCCCAAGGCCTTGAGGCGGTGCTTGACCTTTTGTCCCCCGTGTTGGCGAGCAGTGATCCAGAGACCCTCGTGTCAGCTTATAATTTGGCTGTTACGGTGGCTCTGGATTCTATTGCTTCTGTCCCCATGTAACCCCCCCCTCTCTGCCCCAAGTCCCCTTGGTTTGATGGGACATTGAGGGAGATGCAGAGACAGGGGCGAAGGTTAGAACTTTGCTGGCGTAAATCTGCCCTTGATGCCAATCACCTTAGATTGATTGACCATTATTTAGTCTGTCAATCTGCAATTACCCATAAGAAGGCAGAATTCCTGTCCAGGGAGATTGCGGTTGCTCGAAACTGACCAGCTCAGCTATTTTGAACTGCAAACAGACTGTACAACCCAGTCTGTCTGCAAGTTTGGAAAGCTTTTTTGCAATTAGAGTGTGATGAGCTTGCTTGATTTTTTGCAAATAAGGTGGTTGACATCGGGGCAGATCTGCGGCCGGCAACTTCTAGGGAGGTTGTGGTTGGTCAGTGTGAGTTCGCTATACCTCAGTTTTCTTGGAATTCCTTCATTCGGCTAGATTTCATGGATGTCATTAGGATTATTCAGAGTGTGCACCCTACATGCTGTAGTTTGGATCCTGGACCGACCTCCCTAATTTTGAGTTGTATTGATCTCATCGGTCCAGTCCTTGTGCGAATAGTCTGGTGCTTCTTGGAGTCAGGTGAGTTTCCCAGCTTCCTGAAAGAGGCGGTGGTGACACCACTCTTGAAGAAAGCTACTCTGGACCCAGACTGTTTCACTAACTACAGACCTATCTCTAACCTTCCCTTTATTGGGAAGGTGATTGAGAAAGTAGTGGCAGCTGAACTGGAGGACCATTTAACCATCCATGACATCTATAAACCCCTCCAGTCTGGTTTTCGGAAAAGACATAGTACCAAGACAGCACTGGTTTGGGTGCTCAATGATCTCCTGAGGGCGAGAGATCAGAAGAGATGTTCTATCTTGGTTCTCCTAGATCTCTCTTCAGCTTTTGACACCATGGATCACATGGTATTGATAACACACCCAAGGCATTTATGTGGAATATTGGGAACCATCCTTCGATGGTTCACCTCGTTCCTCATGGGGAGATCACAAAGAGTTGTGTCTGGGTTTTTTTCCTCGGGCCCAATGGCTTTGTTGTGTGGGGTGCCTCAGGGTTCTGTGCTGTCACCCATGTTATTCATGGTGTATATGCTACCCCTCAGAGACATTGTAAGAAGGTATGGGATGAGGTTTCACTGTTATGCAGATGATACCCAGCTATACCTGTCTTTTGCACCTGACCAGGATGGAGCTCTCTCGGTCTTTAACAGCTGTCTGAAAGAAATCAAGGAGTGGATGGATTCTAGCTGGCTGAAGTTGAACTCACAGAAACATAGACTTTGATGGCAGATAAGGACCACTTGGCCCACCTAGTCTGCCCATTTCCCTACCTACAGGATAAGCTGAAGATCCTATTTAACCAACAGCCTATTTCTTCCTACCCCCCACAAAAATTGTCTTATGTCTGTCCCGTGCATTCTTGAATTCTCCCACAGTTTTAGACCCCACAACCTCCTCAGGAAGGCTGTTCCATGCATCCACCACCCTCACTGTGAAAAAATACTTCCTCACATTGACCCTGAGCTGTCCCCCCCCTCTATCTTCAAATTGTGTCCCCTCAGAAAAGACAAAGGTATTGGTTGTGGACTCTGGTCAGCAGATAGAGGGGTTGGGTGCTGGTGTGCCCTCAGGAATTTTTCTTGGTGGCATTTCCCTCCCAACCTCTGAATGGGTGCATAACCTGGGGGTTGTCTTGGATGACAGACTGACTCTGCAGTCGCAGGTGTTGGCTGTCATCAAGACTTCCTTTTACCACCTTAGGAATATCACTAGAGTTTAGCACCTGGTTCTGTCTGACGACCTTCCAACATTGGTCCTCGCCTTTGTGTCCTGGAGCTTAGACCACTGCAACTCCCTGTACTTTGGGCTTTCAGGGGTTGAAATTCACTGCCTACAGCTGGTGCAGAATGCAGCGGCCTGGGTTTTGACAGGTTCAAGTAGATACTGTCATATTACTTCAATGTTGCGCGAACTGCACTGACTCCCTACACGGTGGTGGATCACCTTTAAAGTCGGTTTACTGACTTTCAAAGCCCTTCACGGTCAGGGTCTGGCCTATTTGAAAGAACATCTGGTTCCTTACTCCCTTGTCAATCTCTCCGCTCGGCCAACGAGTGGTTGCTAAAGATTCCTAGGGTGAATCTTAAATCATCTGGCTCTAGAGCATTTTCTTATGCTGTGCCAACCCTTTGGAATTCTCTACCCCGTTAGGTATGGGAGTGTGCCACCATGGAGGAATTTAAGAGAGGACTAAAAACCTTCCTCTGGCATTTGGCCTTTTTCAGAAAATTAAACTGTACCTGGAATTAGATTTTTTATCTATGTTGAGATATTGGATTTTAATGTTTGTTTTAAATTATTTAACCTGTAAAGCGCTTTGGAATTGGAAAAGTACTGTATAAATAAAAATTATTATTATTATTAGTATTAGTATTGATAAGCGGGTAGAGCATGCAGAATGAGACAATTATGAATTCATGGAATTTCAATTACATTTTATGAAATTCTGTGACATTTTGTGAAATTTCAATGGAATTTTGCAGAATTTAATGTTTTTTAACTTGCTTATAACTTGGCCATCTAATGAGCTAGTGCTCTGATATTTGGCATGCTTGCTTTCATCAGGGAGTTCGAAGAACTTACCAAATACCATAACATTAAGATGGATTGTCTCAAAATTATAGGTGCTCAAATTCTGTCATTTTATTTTTTGTGGGACATTTCATAAAAGTGTTTATCTGCATATACCTCAGCTGTCCATTGGGCCAGATATCTTAAGTTTGGCATGATTACTTAATAATATGTGTTCTAATGATGTGCCAAATTTCATGACATTAGGATGGATTGTCTCAAAACAATTGGTGCTCAAAATCTGTCATTTTATTTTTACGGGGGACATTTCACAAACATTTTTATCTGCATATACTTTGGCCATCTATTGGGCCAGATAGCTTACAATTGGCATGATTACTTGATGATAGGAGTTCTAAAAATGTGCCAAACTTCATTTCATTAAAGTGCATTGTCTCAAAATTATATGCACTCAAAGTCTGTTATATTATTTTTTGAAGGATATTTCATGAAAAAGTTTATCTGCATATAACTCAGGCATCTTTGGAGCTAGACATGTGTAAATTAGCCCAAGTAACCTTTTTTTGTAATGGTTATAGAATCATCTAAATATGGAGAGAATTGGAGCAGAGATTTTATGAGTTACAGGGTTCAGATTTTTACTATGTAAATTGCAGAAGTGTTTGAAAACTCAAAAATATGTGGATGTTCATAAATTCTCTGCTCTTGCAGGCACATGCTGTACTTAACATCTAACATGCATATCTGATGTCAGTGTATCCTGGTGTCTAACTTAACTAGATAAATTGGTTTAGCAGTTTTACATTTACAATGGAAAAAATAACTATTGGTAACATTTTCTCAAATATTTATGGTAGTATATACATGAAGCATTCAGAATTTTTTTCTGGAATTTAACATCCACAATGCACACATCACTACTTCATTTGATAAGCTGGGCTACGCTTTTAGCAGTCTTGCTGTTCCTTTCTGGGTGACTATTTTGACACCCCCCCCCCCCCAGCGTAGCCAGATTGACTAAGTAGAACTACTGATCCCACTGATAGCCTCTTTGTTCTTTACAGTGACAAAATCCCTTAAAACAAGAGTCATCTACTCCTTTTCCTATTAACCTATCCTGTTGGAATAGTCAGAAGTTTTCCTTTCTGGTGCCCCAAACACAGTCTTCCTGAACTAGATCTTTATGAGTACCTCTAAGTCCCAGACTTGCATGTACATTAGGTTCCTGGATCATCCGTTTACTGACTGTGATCCTTATCCTGCATTCAGGTTGGAATTTTTGACACTCTCTGCTTCCCTGCTCCAACTGGGGATTCTACCACTTGTGTGCTACCCAGATCAGCTGTCCATTTCTTGGTGAAACTATGCATCTATCTCCTAAGAATGGTGGCCTCTGCACTACCTGCCTCTCATACCCCTATCCTTTATTAGGAATCCCCAGATAAGGCTGAGTGAAATTAGCAAATTTCAATTTTATGGAATTTTCATGAAATTCCACAATTTTCACAAAACTAATGGAATTTGACTTTAAGCACAAATGTTATTTTGCAGTTTCTTTTGTGCGGAACTGTGTCAAATGCCTTGCTAAAGTCTAGGTAGGCCATATCCACAGCCCCTCCCTGGTCAATTACTTTGGTCACCCAGTCAAAGAAATCGATTAGATTCATCTGACATGACCTTCCTGCTGTGAATCCGTGCTGCTTTGGGTCCTGTGCCCCACTGGCCTCTAGGTACTGAACAGTTCTTTCTTTCAGAAGTGATTCCATCATTTTCCCCACCACTGAGGTCAAACTAACAGGTCTGTAGTTTCCTGCTTCAGCCTTGCTCCCACTTTTGTGAAGGGGAATCACATCTGCCCTCCTTCAGTCCTCAGGTACCACCCCATCTTCCCATGATTTGTTAAAAAGTGTGGTTAGTGGTGTCACTAGGTCCTCCCTTAGCTCTTTTAGCATTCTAGGGTGAATCCCGTCAGGCCCTATTGCTTTGTTCACCTTGAGTTTTAGGAGTTCTTTCAGTACTCTTTCTTCTGTAAATGGACTGGCATCAACCCCACTATCCAGAGTGGTTTACTGTTTGGTTTAGGTAACTCCTCCTCTTCTTCTTTTGTGAATACTGAGCAAAAGTATTCATTCAGTATATCTGCCTTTTCACTGTCTCCCTCTGCCCACCTCCCCTCTCCTTTATTAATCTTCACTATCCCTCCCTTAACCTTTCTATGCTCCCTAATGTACCTATAAAAGGTTTTATCCCCCTTCTTAACTGAGTTGGCTATCTTTTCCTCGGTTTGGGCCTTTGCATTTCTGACTGCCTTCACCACTTCTTTCTGCTTTAATTGATACAGTTCCCTGTCGTGCTCCGTCTGTGATTCCTTATACTTTTTGAATGCAGCCTTTTTCTCCTTAACCTTCCCTGACACCTCTTTTGAGAACCATAGTGTTTTTTTATTCCGCTTTGTTTTCTTATTTGTTTCACACAAAGGCTTGTTGCCTTCATGATGGCAGTTTTGATTTTTCTCCATTGTTCTTCCACCCCTCCTTTCTGGCCATTTGCTAATGCATTCCTCAGGTATTCACCTATTATGCCAAAGTCAGCCCTTCTAAAGTCCAGTATCCTTATCTTTGTATGGCTTGTCTCCATGGTTGTGTTTATTGTGAAGCACACTGTGCAGTGGTCGCTTGTTCCCAGATGTCTACTGACTTCTAAATTTGTGATCCTCTCTCCATTTGAGAGTACCAGGTCTAATATTGCTCCCTCCCGAGTGGGTTCCACCATTAGCTGTCTAAGGCATGCCCCCTGTAGGGCATCGAGAATGACCCTGCTCTTGGATGTGGCTGCAGTCCATGTCACCCAGTTAACATCTGGCATATTCAGGTCCCCCATCAACAGTATCTCCCCTTTTTCAGCCATTTTGAGAATGCCCTCTATCATTTTCTTGTCCATTTCTTCCCCTTGAGACAAGGGTCTGTATACAACCCCTGTGCGGATTGTGATGCCCTTCCCTGTCTCCAAGGTGACCCAGAGTTTCTCTTGTCCTCCCCCTTTACTTTTTAGTTCTGTAGCTTTGATCCCTTCCCTTATGTAGAGAGCTACTCCACCTCCTCTTTACCCTCCCTGTCCCTTCTGTAGATTGTGTACCTGGTATGTTGACATCCCAGTCATGGTTCTCCATGTACCATGTTTCTGTGACTGCCACAATATCCAAGTGTTCCTCTTCCATCAGGGCTACTAGCTCTGGAGCTTGTTTCCCAGACTACGGGCAGTGGTACTCATTGCCCTCCATTTAATGTTGGCTTTATCCTTTTTTACCCCATCCCTGCTCTTATTGCCCTTGTCCATTTTTCCATTTACCCCATTCTGCCCTCTGTCAAGCTCTGTACCTCAGTGTTTACCCTACTACCTGCCATGTTTTGTGGGGAAGGCTTGAACTTTCCTGTTTCCTATCAGCACCTCCCCCCTTGGCTAGTTTAAAAGCTTGCCAAGGAAGCCTTTAAACCTGTCACCTAGGAGAATGTTTCCCTTCCTGGACAGATGCAGACCATCATGCCAGTATAGACCTTCATCTCTCCAGGTGGACCCCCAGTCCCCAATGAAGCCAAAGCCCTGTGCTCTGCACCAGTTTTGTAACCATTCATTAAACTGCATGGTGTGCAGTACCCTAGCCTCACCCCTGCCATAGACTGGCAGCACCTCTGAGAAGGTTACCATGCTTTCTACCTGTCTGAGGCCCCTCCCCAACTCCACAAATTCATCCTGCACTGCACTGATCTCATGCCTAGCTAGGTCATTTGTCCCGAGGTGGACAATGATATCTAGTTTCCTCTCCTGTGATGCTGCTTCTGCAATCCTGAGGATTTGCTTCCTGTCCCTCCAAGCCATGGCACCAGGCAGGCACTTTACTTCCCTCTCCTCTCCCTTCCCCAGGTCTACACCCCTAACAACTGAGTCCCCTATCAGAAGTTGTTTCTTTCCCCTATGGTGTCCCTTGCCACCCTTTTATGGGTCTCCCTTGTGGATGTCTCCAGCATTCTTCTTGGTCTCCAGTGAGGGTGTCATCATAGAGAAACCTTGATTTGCCAGAGTGACATATGATTTGTGTAGAGGTGCAACCCTGGGGCTACGCCTCTGTTCCACCACCCTCACCCTCCCAGAACCTACTGTGGTCCATCTGCTCTTCACACATGGCAGCCCCTGAGGCAGTGGTTGTGGAACTGGTGCTCTTTGGGTGAAGGAGGCCTCCCTAGTCCTTGCCAGTTCAGCCTGGAGGTGGGCAACCTCCTCCCTCAGAGCTGACAGTTGCCTGCAAATAGGGCAGCAACACAGGTTCCAGAATGTCTCCTGGAAAATTGCTGCCCCACAGCCAGTGCATTGCACCACTCCCCACATGTCCCTCTTCCTTATAATGTACAATGAGTAATATATATTTTTTTTTGTGTGTGTGTGTGTGTGTGTACTTACCCTTTATTGCACTCTGCTGGGTAATTAAGAATATGACAGTTCTGCCCCAAGACCTGTTGAGGAAGTGATGTCAGAACCTTGGCTATAAAGGAAATGCCACACCTGGGGTGGGCAGGGTGAGGGAAGGGTGGGTGGGTAGGCCACAACCACTGGTGACTGTTAGAAACAAATACACCACTGCTCTACCATCCTGGTGAGTACTGCCCTTTATAGTAAGTCAACCAACACCACAATTTACTAGACCACTGCTCCTACACAAACCACTCTGCCGAGTCCAGAGATAAAAACAAACTCACTGTTCAGCCAGCAGGACACTTCTAAAATATGGCACAAATATCCTTCCAAATCCTATGTGTCTAGCACAGAAATCAAGCAACTTCAGTTGTATTACACCCCCTTTGGTTATAAAATTACTACACTTTAATGGAATCCTGCAATTCTTAATGCCAATAAGAAAATAATGAAACTTTCTGTAGAAAGTGTAGCTTACCTTCCTCACTAGTCCCCTACAATATTATGTTTTACCAGGTTCCCAGTTCCTCAAATGCGTTCTAGTTTGTACTCTGCAGTATAGCAAGTTTCTCAGCTTCCAACAGGAGCAGGCAAGTCTTTTCTGACTGGCTTTTCTCTGTGTGGTTTGCCTAAGACAGCACAGTGATAAAAGCCCCACCCAGAATCAATTGATTGACTAGTGACACCTGTGATGTAAGCAGGCCTTTCAGTGAAGACAATTTACTATGTCTGCTTCTAATACACACACAAACCCTTTATCTGAAACCAGGGATAAACTCACTGCTTAGCCAGCAGGACACTTCTAAAATATTGCACAAATATCCTTCCAAATCCTATGTGTGTGTATATATATATATATATATATATATATATATACACACATACATATAGCATACAGAGGGTTTAAAGTAAAGTTTACTCAAAGTGAGCAACTGTTTCACACATAATGTAAGGTACAACTTAGCTTGATACATTTTCCCAACTATACTCTCAGCCAGTTAATATATTCCAGAATATATTAATATATTCCATAAACTTTAAGGCCTTCAGTGTTGTAACAGGATTTTATACACGATAATATCAATTGTAAGTATAAGTGCCAAATAAAAAAAATACTTGTCAAGGACTATGTTGAAAAACTCCTTTATTAAGCAGGGACACTCTTCCAGAGAAATTGACAGAGCAGTGGAACGTGCAACACAGGTACCAAGAGAACAACTACTGCAATATACAGAGAGGACCAGTACCAACAGAATACCCTTACAGAGCAGGCTTAAAAACCCACCTATTTCAGTAAGCATTTAATGATTATTTTATGTGACTTATTCAAATTTTGTATTGCAAGTATTTAATAGACTGTTTTGTTCTGTTGTTTTATATGTTATTTTAACAATGTACAGCACTTTGATTTTTTAGAATTGCGCTATACAAATAAAGCTTATTATTATTATTATTATTACTAGTCAAGTATCATCCCGGACCTTGAGCTTCTACATACGATTATTAAGGACCTCCACCTAATGATTAGGAGGGATGAAACCCTTAATTGTATTTTTCAAGAACTACTACTACTATCTTTTAAACAACCACCTAATTTAGCCAACCTGATTATTAGGAGTCAGCTTGAACCAGAACAGAATACCATAACATCATATGGTACACGGCCCTGTCATCAACTCAGATGTAAGACTTCTAAGCTCATTTCCACTTCAGATTGCATGGTTACATCACAAAACAGACAATTCAGGATGCAGGGGAATTACACATGTACATCAAGTAATGTTGTTTATTTCATTCAATACAAGAAATGTCCTTGCACTAGTTCTGTGGGGGAGACAAAGCAACAGCTCCACACTAGAATGAATTCACACGGGCATTCTATTAATATGAAGATGACTGACAAACCAGTGGCACAACAATTCTCCCAGGATGGCCACTCAATCTCAGATATGTCTTATGTCTGTGATGGTTTAAAAAGGACATTTCAAAAGTACACACCAGAGAAGGGCTTCTGAAATCAGACTTATTTTACTTCTCAATATGGTGGAAGATGGCATGAACATTGATGTGGGGTATATGACACATTATTCCACTTAAACTTACACAGACCTTTACTTCAAAGGATGGACATAAATACTTTAGTTCTTCAGCTAGCCTTTGTTTTTTTTTTGTTGTTTTTATCAATACTTACTGTATACAGTAGAGTCCCTTTTATCTGGTTATCTACATGTTGGCTTCTCACCTTAGCACTGTGTGAATGTGTGTGTGGATTTGTGTGTTTGCAAGTATGTAGGAGGAGTGTGGCATGGGGTAATTTTTATGTGGGTGTTGGGGGATTTTGTGGGTATAGTGGGTGTGGTTATTGTGGTGATATCGAAGTAGGCTTTTATTCAGGCACATGACATAATGGTGTTACAGTGTCTAGGACTCTTAGTTCACATATATAGTGAATATTTACTTCCTTCTACTTGTCTGTGGTTGGATTACATACTGTCACATTTTTAAATTCTGTACATGTTAAGATGCATATCTCACTTACTGTACTTGGAGGTTCATGAAAGGTTTACTGCCTTTGGGTAAATATTGCAATGATTGGTATGAATGATGGTGTATTAGGACTCTTGTACATATTTCTCCTTCTAATTAGTTATCTTTCCCGGGGGGGGTGGCGGGGGGATTTAATTCCTATGAGTTTTTATTCAGATTCCTTAGACTGTTTCTGTACATGTTTGTTTCACACTGACACTGTATTGAAATCTGTACATATCAGGCTCATCGTCTCAATTTCTTGGTGGTCCTTGACAAGTTTTTTTTTTTTTTTATTTGGCACTTATACTTACAATTGATATTATCATGTATAAAATCTTGTTACAACACTGAAGGCCTTAACGTTTATGGAATATATTAACTGGTTGAAAGTACAGTTGGGAAAATGTCTCAACCTAAGTTATACCTTACATTACGTGAGAAACATTTGCTTAATTTGAGTAAACTTTACTTTAAACCCTCTGTATGCCATACAGTGTATATATATATATATATATATATATATATATATATATGTATAATTTCTGTTTATTTTATTTTTGGGACTTGTTTTTAACTTGTAATTATGTTTCATTTTAGCATGTATTATTATCCACAGGTTTGCTATTCATTGACTGTATATTTTAGCACACAAGGACACTTGCAATTAAAGTTGTAAGCTCCTTATCTTACATGTAATTAGGGAGAATAGTATCCTAAGGTTTTGTTTTCATTAGACTGTTTTCTTGAAACATACTGAGGCATTCTAAAATGTATGTGAGGTGAACTCTCCGCTTGTTGCTATCTTCTGATAACTGAATCCCACAGCTTCCACTTGCATACTGTGTGATCTTGAGCAAGTCACTTAACTTCTTGCGCTCCCAGGTCACTCCTGTAAAAAAGGTTTCAGCTTAGTGTGCTATTCCTGGTTAAACAACTGAAAAAAAAAAAACTGTTGACCTTCAATGGCTTTTCAGCTAAAAGCATACTGGTGTTAATTATCTTCTCTGACATAATCTTCGGTTATGTTTCGAATGAGTATGTTAAACCAGTGAGAATTATTACTGTTTTTTATGGGTATGCCCTTTGAACAACACCATAGAAGTGCTGCTGGGGCTGGGCAACCCCTTCCCCTGACCTGCACCCCCCTTCCCCGAACTAACTCTGACCTGGAGTTAGAATCCTAAAGTATGGGGTGCGGGGGGCAGAGCCCCCCATGTGGGTGATTCAAGGGGCAAAGCCCCCCAAAGAAAAAACACACACTGAAGTGTGTGGCTCCATGCCAACTGCAAATTGTGGTTGACATGCAGCCTGGTGCTGTGATGCCGGTCGACGTGTTTCTTGTCAAACCGGCATCATAGATCCTTTTTTATGCATTATCTGGGTGTTAATAGTATGGGATTTTCTTAATAACTGTCATAAAGCTTCTGAAGAAGGACTTGGTTGGTCCAAAAGCTAAAGCACTTTGTTCTTTTGTTGTAACATCTATGTTGGTCCAATAAAAAGTATCAAACAATTTGTTTCTGGATCTGTTCTTACTAGGACCAATATGGCAACTACACTGTTTGTTACTAAAATAAGAGAAATCTAAATTTTGGCAAAACTCAGCCCCCTTTGAAGCTTAAGACTTACAATGTGGTGCACATACTCATGTTGTATGCTTCTCTAAATCCTAAACTGTCTAGAAATTTGGATAAGAAATTTTTAAATTAAGATTGAAATAGCAGAAAATTAGATTTTGCTTATATGTTTGGTCACCCATAACTGCACCCCCTTTCAGCCTAGGACTCTGAAATGTAGTACACATATGCAAGCCATCACTAATTGCTGTGTGCACAATTTAGTGTTAGTTGATCATGTACATTTAAAATTAGAGCAACATAACTGAAATTTAAAATTTGGTAAAATTCCACATAATTTTCATGCGAATTCCATGAAATTTCACAGAATCAAAATGGTAATTACCTGTGCATTCTGTGGGCAGATTTTTATATTCTGCACTGCTCTACCAGTGGGTAAATGTTTTCAATGTCGAACTTGTCACTGGTCTGCTGTCATGTGATGTGTGATGAGAGTTCTGAATAGTATCTTAAATCATTTTTACATACAATATCTTCAAGTATGGAACTGTAATGCAGTGTTTGCTTCCAGACTAGTTAGAAAGTATGCCAAGATTCTAGAGGATTTTGTATGTATTTTGTGTTGCTGCCACACTTGAGAACTACACTAGAATTTTCTGTGCACTAGAAATAAGGCTTGCATTAACACAGTTCTCTGGATTTTATGGTGCAGTCAGTAACTGTCAAACCTTTTTGTGATGTAGGACCCTTAATACTTTGAGCTAATGAGTGCTCTAGTTCATTAGTTCTCACACTTTGTAATAGTGAGCCTCCCCCAAGCCATGGAACAGATTTTCGAGCCTCCCTCATATTTGGAAAAAATCTTGGGCCTCCCCATAGGAGATAAAAATCATACTTTTGCACAGTACTCCAAGAATCAAGTGAGACTAATAATGCTGATGGAGCATATTCTCTTTTTATTTGACTTACTGTTCTCCACTCCCAACCCCACACCACAGGTTATCCTTGTCACTCCACTATCCTGACTCTTGGACCCTTATTACTCTACTTCCTCTCTATCTGGAACAACTAACCTAGCCACATCATCTCTCCCCTCTTACCATGTTAAGCAACTTCTTGTATCCCTTAGCAAGGTCACCCCTGAAACATGCATTGGCTCAGTGTGCCTTTCCCAGACATCAATTTGCATATACAGTAAATAAATACCTACTGTAGAAACAAGCCTCGACTCAGTGTGCCTGTCCCAGTCACTAATTTGCATATAAACACTTATTGTGGAAACAAACCTTGACTCAGTGTGCCTTCTTAGTCACCAATTTACATGTAAATACACACCTACAGTATAAACAAGCTGTGCCTCAGGGCCTTTCCTGGTCACCAATTTGTGCATAAGCAAAGAAATTCACCTGCCACTATCCATATTTAGTTTGCTTCATCCCTTCACACAAAACAACCAAAACTTAACATTTAAATACTGTACATTCTCAGACTTGACTGGGCCTCCCCCTGGAACAGTATGGGGCCTCCCTTGGGAGGCTGGCCTCACCATTTGAGAACCACTGCTCTAGTTCAATAAATTGATTTTATTTTGTATAGCACAAATACGATATATAAAACATTTATCTGCACATGCTTTTCAGTACTGAAACTACACACAGGAGTACAGCTATTTAGCTAGGCAGCTAAGGTCTAGTAGGACCAGCAGACATGAGTTTGACTCTAAGTAGAGCATACCTCACAACCATCCCTGATTTTTAGGTATGACCCTGATTCTGCTTGAAAATATTCCCCCTCTCCCTAACAAAACTGATGTTTCTGTGACTGAACTATGGTAACTGTAAGCACAATATAATGTCAAACATTAAAATTACAGATCTGTGTTCTTCCGAAAATGCATTTTACATACTGTGCATCCCCTTATTCTTGCTTGTTGAGTAGATATCATTGATTCTTTTAAGATGTGCCCTGATTGTACTCCTTAGGTCCCAGTTTTTAACCTGTACACCTGATTTATGAAGTAGGGGATTGTGGGGTATGAATTAGAGTGTTTTACACACCCATTTACAGTACAGTAACCAAGCTGTTCCACAATGGTGTGACTCACACTGATGTAAGTCTGCAAATAGTCAAGACAGTGGTGTACACCACTTAAGGACACAGACTTCCACACCATTGTCACACTGGTGTCTTGGGAACTGCATTCTAGGACCCATCCAATGAGTGTCCTGGTGTATTGTGGTTCTAAATTACCATCAGGTAGTGACATGTGATGTGGCCACCACTTACACTACACTAGCAAACACCCACACCAGTTCAGCTCCTCTGTATGGGACAGGAGCAGAAGAGCCACACTGATTTGATGTCTGCATGGTTTACACTCACAAATGTATACCAGTGTGGCTCTCCAAACCACCTACAACAGTGTAGATTCATTGCAGTTCAACACTGTCTCCCACCCCCTACTGCTATCCTGTCTCTCTGAAGCTGGCCTATCCATGCCTGCCACCAGCTGGTTCAGAGCCTACCTAGAAGGGAGAACTCAATCTGTAAAAATTGCTGGTTCCACCTCTCCCCCACTCCCTATTGCTACTGGTGTCCCCCAAGGCTCAGTATTCAGCCCTATCCTCTTTTCCATCCTCCTAAACAACCTGCCTCTTGCCTGTTCAACTACCTCAATTCACATGTATGCTGATGACATCGTCCTCTTTTCCTCTGGCTGTACCCCTGAGGAAGTTACTACCAGTCTTTAGGCTGATTTCAACAAGGTTCAGCACTGGTTTAGCTCCCACCAACTCTCCCTTAATGCCAAGAAGACAGTCTCCATGACCTTCAGCACTAGGTAGAGACTATCCAGGCTTACTGCTCCTCTGAACTTCCACACCCTTGACGGGACTGTCTTTGAGGATGTGTCAACTTTCAGGTACCTTGGCATCTGGTTTGACTGACATCTATCCTTCTCAGCTCATGTGGATGCTATCCTGAAAAAACTGCACCCTAAGCTCGGCACTCTCTCTAAAGAAACCACAGCTGCTTCTCCCTACAAGGTGAGACAGGAAATTGTGCAGAAAATGATATTACCTACATTTGACTACTGTGATGTAGTCTACAGTGCTGCTCCTAAGTCGACTCTATCCAGACTGGACCCCCTCTTCAATGCTTTCTGCCACTTTGCCCTCAATGCCCCCCTCACACCCACCACTGCAAGCTTTACCATGCGCTGGCCTTCCCCTCCCTTGACAGCTGGCACCTACTCCATAGTGCTAAATTTGCTTCAAACATGAGTTTCGGGTCCCTTCCACCCAATCTCACCTCCTCCCTATTTCCTACCTCAACCCCCTCTCATGCCCTTAGATCTACTGACTCTTGGCTGTTAGTAATCCCTCACCGCTGGACCACTACTGGTCAATCAGCCTTCTCCTACCACCTCCCAAGGCTCTGGAATGACCTGCTGGCACAAATCCATCACTCCTCCTCTAGGTATTCCATCTCCTCTGCCCTGACAAACTACTGCGCTGTAAACTGCCCGTGTCACTGACCTCCCCTCCTTTCCTCCTCTTGTCTTACCTTCTCCCTTACTCCCCCCACTGCCCTATCCTAGATCCTAAGTGGCCAGACCAGCAGCTTTAGCTACGGCTATAAATGCTGGCATATATCCACCAACCTCCACACTTACCCCCTACTGCATTTCTAGCCTTGACTCTCTGTCTACTGCGCTACCATAGATAGTAGCTGACATGTATGTAGATATATTTTACACCCTTTGTCATTATAATTCTTTGTACTATTTCTCTCTCACTCCATGTAACAATGTGGATAACTCCTTGTTGCAATGTTTCCTATGTTGCTCCTACTTCATGTTTCCATGGTGTTATACATATGTACCACCATGTAATTTCATTTGTGTAATTTCATTTCCTTGTACAAATGTATACAGTTGCTCTCCTCTGTAACCCTCCCTAGGTTGCATCATGAGACGAGCATCTTTTTGCTCAGTGTGCCTTTCCTGGTGAAACATTTCAATAAATAAAATTTAATGCATGACAATGAATGTATAGCCCCTTTGCTCTGCTGCCACCAAGTGCTTTTGAGGATTGATGATCAAGCTGGCAAATCCCATTTCCTGCAGTGTGTGTGTGTGTGTGTGTGTGTGTGTGTGTGCGTGCATGTGTGTGTGTGGTGTGTGTGTGTGTATATATATGTATGTGTGTATGTCCTCAAACCACACTTTACACAAAGAAAAGTATAAAGTTCTCTATTATTTCTCTCTCTCTCTCTCTCTCTCTCTCTCTCCCCCCCCCCAATGTTGGGTGGCAGTTTTATCATGTTACATCACTGAGCTGTGAAACAGGTGACTCAGGTGTAAGGCCTAGTACAGTTACTGATGGCCCTGTGATTGAGTCCTCCCAGCTTTAACATTGGGAAGAAACAGGGCTCCACTGTAAACAAGCTGCTGCATCTCATTTGTGCTATCCTGAGAAACTAAACTAGAAAATTAGTCCAAGTTTCATCTACCTCATAAAAGTTAATAATGGCAAACAGAGTATCAAAGTACAGAATGTCAAGCAAAATCTGTATCACTGGCAGAGACGTACAAATGCCGCAGAGTTGACAAAAGCATTAAAAGCCATAAATATAAAGAAAGAACTTGAAGTTCAAGTTTATTGTTCGACATCAAGTCATTACAAAATGATTAGTAAAAAAGGAAATACAGATATAAATAACAGCAAAATTCAGCAGAATAAATAAATAGTTATAGCCCACCTCTCTAAAATAATCTCAAATACAAGATTAAAATAACAGCAGAGGATTAGTGTAGCAAATAATTTCCATCATTATATAATCTAAAGAAGCAGGAAGGGCTCAAGAGGAAAAGATCCTTAGAAATAAGTAAATTAGTAAGTTTACAGGAGTAAATGGGACTTTTCTGGGTTTGGGACTGGTTACCCACATCCCCATCTGAGTTACTGTAACCCATAATCTGAATATTTCAAAAAACTATGTCAAATTGGAAAACAAAAAGTCAGTTAAGGCAAAAAAAATAAAGATATTTCCCTCTTGTATGCTTTTAATGACTACATCATTAAAAGGAATAAGCATAGGGACTTTTTGAAAATGAAACATTCCAGGTTAGCTACCCAAACAACATTGATAATTCATTATAAATTGAGAGCACTCATAAATTTAGACAGGTGATACAACATGTTTTGTATCAGTAGAATTAAACAATATATTAATTATTTGATCAGAAGGAAGACACAGGTTAGCCAAATTGGGTTCAATCCAACACTCTCTTCTGCTAGGGTATAAAGAACATAAGAGTACCAGATGTTTCAAACCATAATATACTTTCATCCCACACTCACAGAATTCCAGGGCAATACCAGGTCTTTTTTTGTTTAAAATGTATAAAATGTATTTGATATGGCTCCAGTGTAAAGTTGGTAGTGATAATTCAGTCACCGGGATTTGAAAGATGAGAAAGATAAAATTCAAGTCAGTGATTTACTTTGATATATCTGTACCTTTGAAATAACTTCAAGCTACTAATTCTGGATAGATTCAGATTAACTGCCATGTTCCTACTCTTGATTTTAACATCGCTGACTATATCCTTTCTAGGTCTAATACAAATTTCATATAACAAGTTACCTAATCCCATTGGCAACAATTGTTCTGAAATAAATTTAATAATAGGGAAAACAAAACCCTGATCTGCATAACTGAGTCCAAGCACTTCCAAGCACTGTCTGGACAACTGCTCTTCTGGTAAAAGGAAGAGGTCCAACATTTTGGCAGGCACTGCATTTGGGCTTGATAAGATGTATCATGATATTTTGATTAGGATAATTTCTAATGGTCTAATATTTGAAGATCTCTAGACTTCAGCTGCATATAAAATTCTAGATTTTAATTTAATATTTAATACTGTTAGGATGCATTTAACTGAACCATTTCTTAGTTTATGATTAAGCTTATTGAAAGCATTGAAAGTGCTTTCATTTTGGTTTTTTGTAAATTAGATTTTTTTTAGTCCATGAAACATTCTCTGCAAATCTTACCCCAAGGTAATCATAATGGCCAGCTGTTTCAATAGAAAGGGAAGCAAGGATGGATATCGATGCAGAAGAAAGGGGGTAAGACTAAATCAGAAAAAGAACAAGGGCACGGCAGAGACAAAGTGGAGGGTGGTGGTGCTAAATGCACGTAGTCTTGGGAACAAGATTGCAGAACTGCAGGTGCTCTTAGTAGACAGCAGGGTAGACATCACAGCCATTACAGAGACCTGGGCAGCAGCACACCAAGACTGGGACCTACTGATTCCAGGTTACAGGCTATATAGAAAGGACAGGGGGAAAGGCAAGGGAGGGGGGTGGTGGCATACATAAGGGAAGGTATTGTTTGCACAAGGAAGGAAGAGTTTAAAAAAGGGAGCATGGAGGCACTATGGCTTCAGTTCCAGATGAATAAAGGAAGGAAGATAATGATGGTGGTCATATACAGACTGCCCAGTGAGGGTGAGGATAATTACAGGGAGTTAATCACACAGTTAACAAAAGCAGCGGGGGGGGGGGAGATAGTAGTGATGGGTGACTTCAACCTGCCCAAAATGGACTGGGTCAGTCCCAACACATCCTGCACCAGAAGCCAGGTAATCTTGGATGCAATCCACGATGAATTCATGATGCAGTATGTAACCAGTCCTACCGGGGGGAAGCAATTCTGAACCTGGTGGTCTGTAATGATGAGCACGTGCAGGACATAGACATTGGGGATCCCTTGGGCAGAAGTGACCGCAATAAAATTGCAGTAAATGCAATAACCTCCTAATCTAAACAGTCCTTACAATTTCAGTAATTTAAATGCAATTCAGTAGTATAGTTGCAATTTCCTCTTACATGCCCCACCTTGAATTGTATCTATAAAAACTAGTAGCTTAATAGTAATTTCTTCCTATGTGTCATGTACCACAAATACAGTAACTTAGATGCTATTTCATTTATTTATTTAATTTATTTATTTCAGTTTGGGATTAATACCTTTGAGTCAAGGATTCATTTCCAAGGGTTCCACGTCAGTTGTTTAAAACAGACATATCAGTATAAAATACAGGGTTAAAAGTAAAAGGAACATTGAAGCAGATACACAACCGGTAACAGAAAAAGTCTGGGTATTACACATCAATTTAGTACTTAATTACAGAAGCTTGATTCAAGGAAAGAGAAGAGCAGGGGTCAGCCAAAAGGTGGCATCATCGGGGGGTGGGGAGGGTTCAGCCATGCGGAGACATTGTTAATTATAGGGGGGGTCCAGGGGAAGGTGATATTTAGTGAAGTGATAATTGAGGAAAGGGATAGGTACTGGGAAACTATAGGCTGAGATATTACCACATTAGCAGCGGCAACTAAAGGGTCATTTTTGAAGCAAGGAAGGTTCTGAGCCCAGTTTTGAAAGTACTAATCTTGGGTGTTTCACAGAGGTCAGTGGGTAGTTCATTGTACCACTTTGGTCCCTGATACAGGATGGAGTTTTGGGCAAGTTTCGTCCATTTGAAGGGAATCATCATCCTGTCAGTGGCCATACTTTGGGTCAATTTTGTAGGGACAGCCAGCCTAAAGTAGCCTCCCAGTGTGGAAGACAACAGGCCCAGCAGCACCTTTTTTAGAAGCAGGAAGGTTTGATATTGCCTCGAAGGTTGAGTGGGAGCCACCCAGTGTCTTTGTAGAGCGTGCAGGTATGGGTGTCAAAGGCAGCCCCCAGAGCGAGTCAGCAGGCTTTATTGAGGAGTGTGCTGATCCTGTTTAGGGTTGTTTTAGTGCCCGCCCCATAAATAGGCAATCCATAGTCTATGGTAGACAGTATTGAACTACTGGTGGCTAGTTTGAGAGCATCAGGAGTCATTGAGTGTCTGTGATGGTAAAGCACACCCAGCTTGGCATTTGCAGTCTTGATAACAGAGTCTATGTGGCTTGAGAAGGTGAGGGTGTCATCAGACGTGATGCCGAAATTTTTGAACTCGGTTACTTGGTCTAGAAACTCACCCTTATGGTTATGTATCAGCAGTGGCAGGTATTTCTTTTTGCTTTGGGAAGTGGTGAAGAGCATACTCTTAGTTTTTTTTTTATGTTTAACAATAGTTTGTTTTCTGTGAACCACGATTCAAGTTGAAGGAAGCTGCTTTGGAGATCTGTTGTGATGGAGTGGAGGTCTTTACCACTGACTGACTGCATCATAATAATAATAATAACAATACATTTTATTTATAAAGATGAGGGGTTGCTAGAGATTCCAAGAGTGAGCCTAAATTCATCAGGTTGTAGAGCTTTTTCCTATGCTGCACCCACTCTTTGGAACTCTCTACCGTGCCGGTTACAGGAGTGCACCTCCGTGGAGGAATTCAAGAGGGGTCTAAAAACCCATTTTTATCAAATTGCGTTCTTGGAGTATTGACTGTATTGAAGCTGTTGATTATTTTGTAGTTTTAACTGTGTTTTATATTGAATTTTAATGTTTGATTTGTATTATTTGTTTTGTACATCAGCATACAGAACTGTGCTTGCTGAGCATGCTGTAGGTGCGGAGTTGATGAAAAGGCTGAAGGGTAGAGGGCCAAGGATTGACTCCTGCAGGACCCCAAGGGTCACCTCTTTAGCTGCAGATAGGGTATCTCCTATTTTGACTCATTGTGTTCTGTTGGTGAGGTAGCTGCCAAACCAATTTACCATCTCCAGGGATAGACCTGTAGATAGAAGGCAGCTTAGGAGGAGGTTATGATTTACAGAGTCAAAGGCCTTCGTAAGGTCAATGGAGACTGAACCAACTGCTTGCCCACTGTCCAAGGCATCAAATAGGTGGGTTGAGTAGTCCACTAGTGTGGTGAGTGTGGAGTACTTTTTTCAGAAGCCATGCTGCTGTGAGCAGAGTAGATTATGTTTCTTTAGGTATTCCATAAGTTGCTCAGAGACCATTCATTTGAGTACTTAGGATAGGGGAGGGATGATGGAGATGGATCTATAGTTGGATGTTAGTGTCTTGTCCCCTGCTTTAAAGACAGGTGTGATGTTTGCTGACTTCCATAAATCTGGGAACACTCCTGATTTAAGAGAGGCATTGAAAACCATGGTAAGAGGACTGGAGAGTTCATTGAGGAGAAGACCAACCAGCTTCATGTTAAGCATATCCGCTTCCATCCTGGTCTTGCCAACGGCCCCTTTAGTGTGTTTAATTGTTTCCCAATGACCCAATAGCAGCAGTATCCTCTAAAATGTAAATTTTGTTACAAGTACCCCAAACTTGAAACAATTTTTCTGAATGCCTTACCCAATAAATAGGATTACAGTACAAGTCACATTAAACTTTTCCACCAATGAGTTTATTTAGCATTGTTTTTCACAGCTGGCAATGCACTGGCAACTCATATTGCACTGCTTTTCAATGTTTAACCAGCTCAAGAGCAATGTTTGTAAAATGTTTTTGCCATTCAGTTGGAATGCATCGGCAGTCCAGTCACAATGCAATGCAAAACTGAGTTTTAAATCTAAAAAAACAGTTAGAGCAGGGCTTTGTGCTGGATCCAGCAACACTTAAGCAACTCAGATGGAAATGCTAAAACAATTCATTGGAGGAACAGTTTAATGTGACTTGTACTGTAGTTTCATTCCTAGCTGCAGTTTCCCTTTAAATGTTACATGTCCCACTATCAGCAGTAGTATCCTTCAAAATAAATTTTCTTACAAGCACCCCAAACTAGATACAATTTTTCTGAATGCCTCACTCAATAACAGCATTAGTTTCACTCCTAGCTGCAGTTTCCCTTTAAATTTTGTATGTCCCACTGTCCAGTTCTTGAGTTGTCTTCCCCTCTGATGCCTTTATCCTTCTCCTTTTCCTCCAATTGGTGGAGGTCCTACTTCAAAGATCTCCTAGTTGCCACTCCCCTTGTACGATTCCACCCCCTGATTGGTAAGTCTCTGCTGGGAGGTGCCCAGTGAGACCTTTTAATACTGGAGGTAGTGGGGGGGGGGGGAGAAAAAACTGCAAAAACAGCTCCTTCTGTTCAAGTGCAGCAGGGCTCTGGCATTTATAGCCTAGCTGCTCTGTTTGAATTCCATGTTCTCCTCTGTGATTGGCTCCTATATCACTAAATGGGTGTACTACAGCGTGGCTGTATCTTACCACTATGATCACTCACATGCATAAGATGGCAAGAGTTTCTCCCTCTAGTGTTGGATTTGTGCTCCCTGTTTTGCTCTGCAATGCAAAGGGGTGTGATGTAGTGATTGAGCAGCTTCCATTAACTCTTTTATAGAGGAATAGCAGGCTGATGCAGAGCTGGTTGGAGGACCTGTGTTCTGCACGTGTGTGAGCCTTTGCACATGTACAGATCTAGCAGCTGGCCATCGTGTGCTTACCTGATGTAGGGTGAGGCCCATGGTGCAACTTACCACTGACTCTAACTTTTTTTCACTGACAGAGCAGCCCATGAAAACTGTGGGGTAGATGTGGTGGGGTATTGAAAAGCAAGATGTGGTGAACTAAGCAGATGGAATCAGGATGGCAAACCTGTCCAGGTGTTGCTATAAGTAATATTTTGGGTATCAAGACCCCTGTGGAAGCAATACAATAAGTATAATGAACTACTACATAGAACATAGAAACATAGAATTTGACGGCAGATAAGGACCACTGAGCCCACCTAGTCTGCCCATTTTCCTACCTAACGGATAAGCTGCAGATCCTAGTTAACCAACAGCCTACTTCCTCCTACCCCCCACTAGAATTGCCTTATGTTTGTCCCATGCATTCTTGAATTCCCCCACTGTTTTTGACTCTACGACCTCCTCAGGAAGGCTGTTCCATGTATCCACAACCCTCTCTGTGAAGAAATACTTCTCACATTACCTCTGAGCCATCCCCACTCTATCTTCAAATTAGCCCCTTGTTTTTGCACATCTCTTTTCTGAAAGATGCTACCCTCTTGGACTTTGTTGATTCCCTTGGAGGTATTTGAACATTTCTATCATGTCCCCCCTCTCCCTCATTTCCTCGAGGCTATACATCTTTAGTTCCTTTAGTCTTTCTTCATATGTCTTCTGATGCAGACCCTGCATCATTTTGGTTGCAGTCCTCTGGACAGCCTCCACCCTGTCTATGTCTTTTCCAAGATGGGGTCTCTAGAACTCTACACAGTACTCCAGATGTGATCTTACCAACTGTCTGTACAGAGGGCCAACAACTTCCTGTTTTCTACTGGTGATGCCTCTTCCTATGCATCCTAGTATCCCCCCAGCCCTCCTTACTGCCTTCTCACATTGCTGACCCACCTTTAGGTCATCTGATATGACTACCCCCAGGTCCCTTTCCATTTTTGTTGCTGTCAGTATCTCACCATCCATTGTGTACTCTTCCCCTGGGTTTTTGTTTCCCAGGTGCATTACTTTGCACTTTTTTGCATTGAATCTAAGCTGCCATGCATTTGACCATTCCTCCAACCTTGCCAAGTCCCTTTTCATCCTTTCCACCCCACCTTGTGTATCGACCCTGTTGCAGATTTTTGTGTCATCTGCAAAGAGACATACTTTCCCTTCCAGTCCCTCTGCAATGTCACTTATAAAGACATTAAAAAGGACCGGACCCAGTACTGAACCCTGCGGTACCCCACTAGTAACCCTCCTTTCTTCACTGTGGACTCTATTTACTATTACCCACTGTGTCCTGTTGTCCAATCAATGTTTTACCCAGGCTACCACCCTAGGACCCACTCCCAGGCTGGCTAATTTGTTTATTAATATTTTGTGCGGGACTGTGTCAAATGCCTTGCTAAAGTCTAGGTAGGCCATGTCCACAGCCCCTCCCTGGTCTACTGCTTTGGTCACCCACTCAAAGAAATCAATTAGATTTGTCTGACATGACCTTCCCGCTGTGAATCCATGCTGCCTTGGGTCCTGTGCCCCACTGGCCTCTAGGTACTCAACAATTCTTTCCTTCAGAAGTGATTCCATCATTTTCCCTACCACTGAGGTCAAATTGACAGGTCTATAGTTTCCTGCCTCTGTCTTGCTCCTACCTTTGTGAAGGGGAATCACATCCACCCTCCTACAGTCCTCAGGTACCACCCCATCCTCCCATGATTTATTAAAAAGGGTAGTCATTGGTGTTACTAGTTCTTCACTTAGTTCTTTTAAAATCCTTGGGTGAATCCCATCAGGCCCCATTACTTTATCCACCTTCAGTTTTAAGAGTTTTTTAGAACTCTTTCTTCTGTGAAAGGACTAATATCAACCCCCCATCTAGAGTGCTTCTATTGACCGGATTAGGTATTTCCCCCTGCTTTTCCATTGTGAATACTGAGCAGAAGTATTCATTCAGTATCCCTGCTTTTTCACTGTCGCTCTCTGCCCAACCACCTTCCTCTTTGTTCAGCCTCAGTATCCCTGCCTTAGCCTTCTTTGCTCCCTAATGTACCTATAAAAGGTTTTATCCCCCTTCTTAACCGAGTTGGCTATCTTTTCCTTTTACTGGCACTGCTGCAACAATAAGAGCAGTGGTGTTTGACATGTCACTAAATGGGTGTAATACCCATGAGCACTTGCACCCGCTCAATCTGGACTTGCTTCGTATGTCTGTATTCATCCATAAGTTTTGGCACTCTATTAAAATTTAACCTTAGCATTAAAAATAATGCAGACTGCAGCCCCAGACTCCTGTAGCAGTATTGGAAGGTATGTGGTGATGGCAGCGGTCTGCATGACTTCTTTGCAGGTCACCTTTAAGCATTTAAAAACTTGATGATGCAACCTGCTAATTATATATTAACTAACAAAACCAAAGATGCTTTCCAATGGCCTAACAGTGGCATGTCATGCTACTGTACCATACCCCAACATGGGTTTGGTAGTGAACCCAGGATGCTGGCAATTGCAAAGCCAGCAGGAAAGAACACTGCCATTGGCAATGTGTCCCAGCTGGCCCCAAGCTAGGGAGAATTGGTGGCATGTTCCATAATTTCAGTGACCCTCAACAAAGAGGGTGACTACAGTGCCCTCAATTGTTGGTGTAATAAAACCACCAGTAGGTGATGAGGATGCATCAGAAAACCCTGCATTAGTATTAGCTCACTTAGGAGTTTAACAAAGTAGTCAGCCCACTGGTGCAGAGTCAGGGTGTCCATCTCTGACAGTGATGACTCAGGTTTATGAACATACCTGGGACATCAGAGGGTTGTCTGGGGAGAGAAGGATTGAGCATCCTAGGAAATGATCTCCTTCTCTGGGGGGGTAGAGTGGGAGTTAGAGTGTCTGGCATGCTACAGACCTTTGGTGGAGGCTGGGGGTTCCATCATGCCGGCACCATCACCTGAGGGGGGTGGGGAGGACCCAAGACATCATTGCACATCCCCACCCCCAGGGATCTACAATAAAAAAAAATTGCAGCTGCCATACATGACACCTTACCTCACTGGCTCTGATTGCCAATCGTGACACTCCCATCACCAATCTAGTCTGTCTCCACTGATCCAGCTCGATCTCATGCCCCACCCTTGGGGGCAATCCAAGTAGGCAAGGCTGGTAGGCACTCCTGCCGGCATCCTTCTCCCATCTCCATGCAGGTTTGCAATGGGAAGGTGGCTCCACCCTAGGGGAAAAACCAGGGGGTATCAACCCATGAGGAGATAAGTCCTGGAGAGGCAAGGAGGGAAGACTGGGTGAGTGGGGGCTGAGCATCACAGGCAGCACGGGCAAGCGTGCAAAGAAAAAATCATACTAAATAAAAAAAGGAGTTGAACTAAGTACAGTGATCAAATTTCCTTTCCCCTCATCCTTAGTCAAATCAACTCTTGAAGGCAACCACTGAGTAACCAGCGATGCCTGCCATTTATCTGTACCTATTGGATTGTATGTTTCATTTGGAAATGGTTGTACATTCCTAATGTCCCAATGTGTATTCCTGCCTCACAATTGATAATCTTTGTCTTGCATATCTGAGAAACAGAGACACATTGCTCCATCTCCAACCTGCAGAACAATACCACACAACTGACTTGCCCATTCTGCAGGTTCTAATTGAGGGCCTGGGGGTGGGCCAACCTGGTCCCTCATGGGTATCCCATGACTTTGGTGACCTCGATTGGGTGCCTACTGAAGGGGCAACTGAATCACGGCACCTGTCATTGGGGCGACTGGGGAAGGTTGGTGACCTGATGGAGGGTAGGTGAAATAGCAACATCATGTCACTACATGCTTATGTCGGTGGGGGGGAGTGAGCATGCCGAGCATGGGGTGAGAGGGGATGGAGCGGTTGTAGGGGGTGGTGCCTTGGTGAGTTGCTGAGCTGCTTCCATGGCGTGGTGGGTGGGTTCAGGGCTGGGGTGAGAATGGTGCTGGGTTTGGGTCCGGGCACAGGTATGTTTTGTTGCACCTGGTCCAAATTGTTTTCTGTGTTTGCACCCCCCGACATGCACCCCGCTGGAGTTGAGAATCCTTAAGTAGGGTGGTGCAGGGGACAAAGACTCCTATGGGGAGGTGTGGGGGGCACAGTCCCTCACATAAAGTGGAAAATTCCAACTCTCTGATGCCATTTTGCTGTACGCCAGAGAGTATATTGCTGAAATATTTTTTGGGTGATGTGCCATCGCCCTAATGGTGATCGCCCATTGACGATTGCCATTATCACATAAATCCATGCCAATGCTGTTATTGGTGATGATCATCATCATCCTCAACCTTTTCAGCACCAGCAGAATGCCCACTTTTACCCAGAGATCCCTTTACATTTTGTTTGTTGTATGGCAGCACTGGTGGGAGCTTCCAATTACTTGGATGTACACTTTTTAGGAGGTCCTGGGGAGGCTGCCATATAGGACTGAGTACTAAATCATCTTCAGCTTCCCCCTCACTCTCACTGTGAATGATGTGGGACACTGTGTTATCTAAGATTAAAGCTATAGTATGCCCCTTCTTTTTCATCAACCTCTACACTAACAGTGTGTGCAGGTTGCTCTTCCTCCTTAGCTTCAGATGCCTTGTTTTCTTCCTTCTACTCCTTTTGGACTCATATTCATGAATTGAGGTTGTACTGTCACCCGCATCAGTGATCAACAGCTCCAGAGAGCCCTGTGATCAGGAGCACAATGAGGGGGTGTAAGGGGCTATAACCCCCACCCTCCCAAAAATTAAGTGCATTTGAACTGTTGGATTATTGGCTCACTGCTTGTGTTCACCACAATTCTACTATAAGGAAAATTGCGGTGAGCACGAGCAGCAAGCTAGTAAGGAAAGGATCAGTCTGTGTGAACTGATGAGGGTTGGGACCACACCATTGATATATTGGTGCCTTTTTTTTTTAACTAGCTCATTTCTGTGTGTGGCACATGCTTGTGCCCAGTGGATGAGTGCTGACGTCAATGCTGGCAGACAGTGGTGGCTGATCGGGAGATATGGTGGTTGCACACTGGTGCTGTTGTACAGTCAGTGATAATGGGGACCCTGAACTGCAGATCAGTTGACCCAGCACATGAGTGTGTGACCTGACCCTGTCTCCACCAAGTCCCAGCAAGACTGACAACTGGGACTCACAATTGCAGGAGTGAGGTTGCTTAGCAGCCACCAGTGGTGTGTGCCCTCTTTCCTCTATTCCCTCCCATCTCTAGGTGTGCAGCGTCAGCAGAACAAATAGTCAGATACTGTGCTGTTCTGACTGGAGATGGGATGGTGTTCAGTGTGTGCTGCACTCACTGGGGATTGCCTGGAATTTAGTCAAAAATTCTTTAAGATTGTTAAAAAGCTCTTTTAAGAGCTAGTCATTTTGATTTTGTCTTGCATTGCAACAGTAACAAAAAATAAATAAGAAAGAAGAGACTAAGAGTCAAGCAAGAGACAGAGAGGGATGGAGATAGCCGGGCTGATGCTTGAGGGAGGGAGGGAGCAGCAAGTGACCTGATTGCAAATTATTATTAGTCAACAGAACACATACAGTACTGTGAAATGTTTTAGGGCCTTACAAATTAACCTTTCAAGTTAATGATCCACTCATAGTGCATGTGTTGTTTAAAATATTTGCTTTTTACTCAGGAGTTTCACATAAGTTGTTGATTTTGAATCTGTGAAGTGTATAGCCACAAACTAACCCAAAACAGTGACTGGATGTTATCATTTTGAAAAATCAGAAATACACCTGTCAGGCTAGCTTGTGGTGATCACCAAATACACCTTTCAGGATAGCTTGTGGTGATCAGTCTCAACAAGAGAGATACTCATCACCACCCTAGGGCACTCTTTTCTAGGCACATCAACAAAACAAACAAAAAAAAAACAGGAGTGAGAGAAAGAGAGAGAGAGAGAGGGAGCGAGCTGGGCAGGTGCTGAGGGAGCAGCGACCTGCAAAGAAAAATTACAGTTATTATCATCACCACCCACCCCATGGCACTTTGTCTTGCCACTTCAATTAAAAAAACAACACAGGAGATTCACAGAGAGAGAGAGAGAGAGAGAGAAAGAGAGAGGGATACAGCTTAACTAGTGCTGAGGGAGCAGTGATCTGTACAAAAAAATTATTAAGAGCGAGTAACTATTAATATTATCATCATCAGAACCTCATAGCAGTCTTGTCATAGCACTCCAACTAAAAAACAAAAATAAACAAGAGAGAGTTGAAAGACTCAGTGAGAGAAGGAGGGAGAAAGCTGGGCTGGTGATGAAGCAACCTGCAAAGGAAAATTATTACGACTTTGTAGTTATAAATATTATCATCACCACATCACAGCACTCTTGTCTTGGCACTTCAATTAAAAACCAAAAACAGGAGAGTCAGACAGAGAGGGGGTGGAGAGAAAGCACTGGGTTGGCACTGAGGGAGCAGTGACCTGCAAAGAAAAATGATTAAGAGCCTGTAGTTATTGATATTATCATCACCAACTCATGGCACTCTTACTTGGCACTTCAACTGAAAAACAAAAAAAACAGGAGAGAGTCGAGAGACTCAGAGAGAGAGGGAGGGAGAGAGCTGGGTTGGTGCTGAGGAGCAGTGACCTACAAAGAAAAATTATTAAGTGCTTGTGTAGTTATTAATATTATTATCACCACCTCATGGCACTCTTGCCTTGGAACGTCAACTAAAAAAACAAAAACAGGAGAGAGTCAGACAGAGAGAGGGAGTGATGGAGCTGGGTTGGTGCTGAGGGAGCAGCGACTTGCAAAGTAAAGAGCTAATAGTTATTAATATTATAATTTCCACCTCATGGCACACTTGTCTTGGCACTTCAACTAAAAAAAAACAGGAGAGAGTCAGACAGACAGAGGGAGGGAGAGAGCTGGGTTGGCACTAAGGGTGCAGTGACCTGCAAAGAAAAATTATTAAGAGCTTGCAGTTATTAATATTATCATCACCACCTCAAGGCACTCTTGTCTTGGCAGGTCAACTAACAAACAAAAAAACAGGAGAGAGTCGAGAGACTCGGAGAGAGAGGGAGGAAGA
This sequence comes from Neoceratodus forsteri, assembly GCA_016271365.2. Taxonomy (NCBI): domain Eukaryota; kingdom Metazoa; phylum Chordata; order Ceratodontiformes; family Ceratodontidae; genus Neoceratodus; species Neoceratodus forsteri. Next base: position 1,681,908,778 of record CM057450.1, on the reverse strand, counting down.
GAGATGGGTTGGCATTGACAGAGCAGCGACCTGCAAAGAAAAATTATTAAGCGCTTGTGTAGTTATTAATATTATCATCACCACTGTATGGCTCTCTTGGCTTGGCATTTCAACTAAAAAAACAAACAAAAAAAATTAAAGCGAGAGTAGCGCTGTGCAGAATGTGGAATTCCGCTGGTGGAATTAGAGCAGAACAACCATTCTGCTGGTAGAATTTCCACCAGAATTTAACTGGTTTTTCTCTGGAATTCTGCCTACTGTTATCCATGGAATAATATTCTGTAGAACAGCATTTTTTACAATGGAAAATTATTCTACAACAATTTCCACAGAAAGTATTGAGATCTGCAGAATAATATTCCTTGGAACAGCACGTTTTTCTGCGGAAAATCATTCCACAACTATTTTCTACCATGGAATTCCACCATTCCGTTTCTGGTGAAATTCATCAGAATTTCAGCTGATTTTTGAAAATTCCACAGAATTTCATTCCATCAGAATTTTAAAATTCTGCACAGCACTAGGAGAGAGTTGAGAGACTTAAAGAGAGAGAGGGGGAGGGAGAGAGTTGGGCTGCAACTGAGGGAGCAGCAACCTGCAAAGAAAAATTATCAAGAGCTTGTAGTTATTACTGTTATCATTGCCACCTCACAGTACTCCTGTCTTGGCACTTCAACTAAAAAAAAACAGGAGAGAGTCACAAATTGTGATTACTATTACGGTTGAAAAATATGAAACTGGCAAAAGTAAACCAAAGCAACAAAAGTTATCTGACTTTTTTGGCAAACTCAAGCCAACCACCTTGACTGCATCTTTGTTAACCTGTAGCCAGCAGGACTCTCGCTCTGAAGCACTGCATGCATCTTCAGTCATGTTGGCTGAGTGTCAAAACTCACCTCTAAGCTGTCAGTATGATGTTGAGTCAACATAATAACACAGACTCAATCGTCATTGTGAAAGTCTGACCAATACGATATCAGCAGATTCCTGAATTTGCCATCAAAAGGTCCGTCAGATATTACAGATGAGGTTCACTTTGAACGTCTTCATTCTTGTTGGGTGCCACAACAATCATATAATTTTCCTTCTGTACGACAAGGAAAATGAGCATGTTATTTTCAGTTTTCCTGGTTGAAAACATACCAGTGGCTAATGCACAGTTGTAAAATTGAGGGTGTTCTTCGTAAGTTTTGTGTTCTGATTGCAAATACTGAAGTAGGACATGGAAAGCATCAAAATGCAGGAAAACTTGTTACAGAACCTCTCGTTATATGGAAAGATGTGCTTGACATGTTTCAAAAAATATGCACTAAGTACCACCAAGATAGTATGAGTGCAGCAGCAGATTTCTCAGCATATTATGAGGGAAACAAAGCAGATGTTGTAGAGATGATGGATTCTTATGCGAAAAAAAGAATACTGAAAAAGATTGGTTCCAATAATAGAAAGAATGATTTTCTGTGCTAAGCACGGATTTCCACTTACTATTGAAGAACCAGAGGATAACGATGGTAAGTTTTGTGCAGCATTGAGATTTTGTTTGCAAGCAGGTGATGATGTTCTGGCAAAAGACTGGAAAATACGTGGTGGCAATACAACTTATACACTGTATAAACTGAAAAATCCAGAATGAAATCATTACCTCAAGCAGCAACCTGATGCAACAAGCAGTTGTAAAACATATAAATAATGCAGAGTTTTCCTTAATTCTTGCAGACGGTATGATGGCAATGCTACAGTAGAACAATTGTCAATAATCATTCAGTTCATCAAGAACAATATTCACCAACAGTTTCTAGGTTTTGAACAACTTACTGATGGAATAGGAGAAGGAATTGGACAGAAAATAATACAAAGCATAGAGCAGTATGGTCTCAATCTTGGGAAGATGCATGGACAAGGACACGAAGGTTGTGCGACAATGAGAAGACTAGCAAAAGGTGAGCAAGCAGTAGTTGCAACAAGAATACCAAAAGCACTTTACATGCACTGTTCCAGCCATGCTCTGAATCTTGTCCTATCACATTTATGTCAGTTACATGAAATCAGTAACTTTTGAAAAAATAAAGGATTTGTCAAACTTTGTCGAAGGCGCAGTGAAGAGAATGATGCTTCTGAAAGGCAAACTCAACATATTACCGGACATAAAAAAAAGAAGAATCTCACTGGACAGTGTACGATGTGATGGGTTGAAGGAATGAAACAATTATCTGTTTCATTGATATGTATCCTGCTGTGACAGAGGCACTGTTAGACATAAGTAACTGGCCTGGTCATGTCGCTTCTGTAAAAAGCTGAACAATTTCTTGCCTGCATTCACTCACATGGCTTCCTTGTCTCATTAAACACACTGGTAAAATTCTCAGTGTTGCTTCTTCTGGTGTCTGCCTCTCTTCAGAAACCAGGCACTGACATTCTGCAGTGCCTACAGCAGATCAAAGATGTCCGGGATGTTATTCAGACAATAAGTAGTAGTAGTAGTAATAATTTTTATTCATAAAATGTATATGAAAAGGATAGATGGTACAAGCTCCATTGAGCTAAGGCTCATTTCCAATGAGGTCCTATTTTTACATAAATAATATTGCACATATAAGTTACAGTAAGTACAATACATACAAAAATTCAACATATGTCACAAACTGCAAACTTACTGCAAATAAGGCAGAACTGTGAGAAGGAGTTTTATGACATATTTAAAAAATCAGAAGACCTTGCAGGCATTCCTCTTGAACTACCTTGTCTGTCCGGAACCAAACAACATGGGTGAACTATCCAATGTCAGATCCAAAAATGCACTACACACTTTTAATTTTCCTTCCGTTTATCGATAGCCTCTTAAATGAACTACATGATAGCATCAGTGAACATGTGAGAATGGGTTGCATGATCCATCGTCTGATTCTGAATTATATGGCTCTGGTTGAATTCAAGAAGTTAAGTAGTACCATAAAAATGTATAAGGACAATATTCTTGGTATATGGGAGGACTTGAAGAATGAGTATGATAGATGGCTAGCAAAATGGATTAACGTGTCCATGGATGATAGACCAAAGAATGTAATTGAAGCACTTGCAGCAGCAGACATAATGTTCTAGCCAGACATTCACTGCCTATTGAAAATCTTTGCTACTAAACCCACCACAACAGCATCAGCCAAAAGGTCTTTCAGCTGTCTACACAGCCTCAAGTCCTGTCTGTATACAACAATGGGACAGGTTTGGCTTTCAGGGCAAGCAATAATGAACCTTTCCAGAAATAACTGTCTAGGAGAGAAGACATTATAGATGAGCTAGCAAAGAAGAATAGTCTGTAAGATTTATGAGTGACTGATTTCATGTTTGCTTCTAACTTTTTTTCTCTAGAATAAATACATTTTGACTAATTTATTTCATATAAAATGTCATGGTCAGCTGTAAAACTAAAGGGTACTTTTTCACAAAATGCAGTACAGAGCATAACAGGGACCTAATGGCCCCCCAGGCCCCTGGTCTAGAAGCCAACAGGCACAGCATCAAGGTAGTAAAATATCCAGTTAAACACAGCTGGTGACTGCATGCCTTAAGTAAAGTACATTATCAGCATCTTGCTAGCCTCAGGTACTGAATACATATATGTAGTATTCAACCTGCAGCCAGCCAGATAATAATATTTTTCCATAGAGCAAGGCATTTTGTGGCTTATTTTGAAGATAAATAACTATACTCTGCGCTCTCCTTCATGGTAGAGCTGAGCTCAGAGATTAGTTATTCAGCTGTAAATTGAGCACCACAGAGAATCTAGTACCCCAGGGCTTCTGGGGTCTAACAGCACCCAGACCCCTGGTTTACAAACCAACAGGCACAGTAGCAAGGTAGGAAAATATCCAACTAAACACAGCTGGTGACTATGTGCCTCAGGTACTGTGCATTATGACCATTTTGCTAGCCTCAAGTATGAAATACACATACATAGAATTCAACCTTCAGCTAGCTAGATAATGATCATTTTCCTCAGAGCAAAGCATTCTGAAGCTTATTTTGAAGCTAAATGACTGATCTCTGAGCTCTCCTCCACTCTGCAGAGTTGAGTTATTTAGCTTTGAAATAAGCTACAAAATGCACCAAAGAGCATCTAGAATCCCAGGGCTTCTGGAGGCCTGGCAGTCCCTAGACCCCCCCCCCCCACATTTATGAAAAATACCCCCTTTGCAAAATGCCTAGGTCCTCCCAAAATTTCATGCTGGTTGTGCCCTTGCCTGTGACTCAGACATTAGACATTTGTGCAACACCATCCATGGTGCTTTTGCATACTCCAGATCCATGGTCAGTCATAGCATTTGGTCTGTGATTATTCCCTACCCCCAAAAAACCTTGAAATTCCCAAGCCAACACCTGCTGATAATATTGGAGTTTGATATGTGTGTGTGTGCGTGTAACAGTTGGCACAGAACTGCTAGGGTCACTTTTAGTGCCAGTATCATTGTCACCACCATGTCTCAACAATCCACAGCAAAACACCAATTTCCCACATTCACCACCACTTATCCACCCTACAGTCTTCCTACATCCTCTGTTACCTTTACCCACCATAGTGAAAACATATTTACACACTCCAAAAATTATACACATTACGAGTAAATTTGAACAGAGCAAAGAGGTAGAAGCAAGGAGAAAAAATAAAAAAAAATTACTCTACAGGCAGAAGAAAAACAAAGTTCCAGTTAGTCTGCTCTGGTCCTACCTGTGGCTTTCCTACCTACCTAGTCTACCTTAGCACGATAACATATAGACTGAATTAAGTCTGCATAACATATGGCTAAACATGAACAATCTGGTAATGATAATAGTGCAAATAGATATGTAAAATAAAAAGCCAGAGCTAGTCCTGAGAAGCTTTTTAAAAAACAGTGAAATAAGTACTGCAGTATATAACATTTTTAGTACATCAATAGAAAACAACAAATAATTAGAAACGACATTTATTCCTAATTAATGTAAATGTAACAACTTATAAAAGATCATATTTGAGCACCTTACAGACAGAGTACCGGACCACATTCAGATGGTCTGAAAAGCACAGGAGTACTCTCCATGACATAAATAGGTGTTTTGTCATACATTTTTTGTAGTTTAAGCGTTTTAAAAATCATACACAGTACACTCACACAGTACAGAACAAAGTGAGGAAATGTAACAGAATCCTTACAAATGGCACAAAAGAGCAAGAGTATGGTTTACTAAACACGCACTTAAAAGTGCAACCAGCTACTGCACTTCAATTTAAATCACTGGTGTGTCTCTATCTCTGGTCACAGATGTGAAATAGACTGAAGTAGCAGGTCTGTCTTCTTCAGCAGCCACTATATAACTGCACAGAACAAGAGAGTGCAATCGCATGTGAGAGAGAGCTGAATTCTGGGTTCTAGAAGTCTAACCCATATATATGACTGCATTATTAACAGAATAACTACCACAAACAGCATTGTTTGATGCCATTAGATAGGAGGAGCAATGACACATTGGTTGGGTCCTGTTGAAAATAAACCTTTGTTCCCTTGCAGTGTAACACAGAAGTAGACACCCATGTGATTGCATTGCTCATGGGACAGCTTTCCACTTACAATAGTTTGGTAGTGAATGGTAAAATGAAACCATTGAACCACAGAGTGAATGCTGAGTTAACTTTAGGTTAACATAATCCACAACCTACATTATGCATTTCAAAATTCAGTTGTAAATTCCAAGCAACAAGGTGAGAATCCATGGAAAAATTCAGAATGAGTCAGAGTTTGCCAGAGGCAGACATGAAACTTGTGGATTTTTGTGAAATTTTCATTAAAGTGGAATCCACTATTTTTAAGGTCAGATAATCCATGTTGATATCTTACATTCCAGTCAGTAGATCAGCATTATTAGGTTTGTACAAGTTCTCTATGGACAGCTGATGGGCTGCTTCTTTTTAAGTTTTTTTTTAAAAGATTTACTGAGTGTTTGTCATACTGAAACATACAAGTACATATCACAGTAAGTAGAATTATACTGTAGGTGCACCTGATGAGACCGTCTGGACATGAACATATGCCTACAATTAAATTATTCACCATAACTGTACAGTTGATCCAGTAAACTTATAATAAGCAATTACCAGTGATTCCGTTGGGTGACCAGGTTAATTACACAGCGTATAGTGAATATAGATATATATTTGCTGGTTAGTGCCAATAATCAACTGCTGTTACAGCCTCACAAACTGTTATTTACACATGTGCATAATGGAGTTCCATAAATCATCTTTCTAAAAAATAGAGTTCACTGCATCCGAGCACCTGTTCCAGAGTCTGTCCTTGCACTGGCAATTCACTCACGCTCATTCAAGAAAACCGCCAGTGTGATTGACAGGCTTCTCGGCAGTTAAACGAAATGAAAGCCAGGTACTGTTTTGTAGTAAAACGCTTACAGAAAAACAGCAAAATCCTTACAGAACCCCGAAGAAACCACACGTAACAAAGACTTGCGTTTCCTTCTAAAAACTCCTTTGTTTTGCTTCAGAAATTCCTTTCTTTGCCATTTCAGTCACTAGGACTAGTTACAATTTATGAGAGGAATGGATGGGGAGGTGGGGCTAATGTAAACCACAGAAAATGCTGGAAACGTAACTAAATGTTACAAAAGTTAAATTAACTGGTAAATATAAAAACCAAGACATGGTGAAGTGTGTGAACTCAGATTTTATTCACACCCTCTGTGTGCAATGCCCAGATAAACCCTAGGCTTCGCACACCTTGGGTGTGCATAAAATCCTCATTAATGACACTTCCCCATGCATAATTCTATACATAGTGCTTACAGGAGGCCATCTTGGAATCTTTAAAGAATGTGAGAAATTGCTCTCAACTGTTCAGGAGTACAATAAATATGATTACGTGTGTATGGAATAACACATGGGAGAGTGTGGGTTAAGCAGAATGCTTCATCTGCTTTTACATTTTTTTATTTTCAATGTGCACAGAAATTCAGGGAGCAGAAAGCCTTATAAACGTTATAATGTTTTCTTGTACTACTGAGTGGATTACACTATAGTGGGCTTTCTTTTCTTCTTTTAAAATGCTCTAAACATTGTACATCCAGAGTCTGTTCTGCTGTGATAATCATGAAGAATCTGTTCATTCATTCATGTGAGTAAATCATGTATTATTTATAATATTTCTGTAGCGCTACACATTGTCAAAGGGTAATCATAACAACTGGGTATAGTGCACCCCTACCAGGCGAATGGCACAGCCCCAGCTTTAGAATGTTAGGCACATGAGGATTCCATCAACAATAACTCCCCAGTTTAACTATGCCATTCAAAAGGGACAGAGCTACTTTAATCTTCTCTCAAGATTTTCAAGCTTCAAGACTTCTTTGGGGCTGTAATTCTGCCTTGCAGGTTGGGGCTGCCTGTTTCAGGGAGCACCCCTAAATTAAAATCGTGCCTGTTAAGCTGTGACTTTCAAATTGAATAACCTGCTTTTTTCTCATTCCATGTGTGGATTGGGAGCCACTTCTGCCTGGTTAGGGTGTTTTAATGGTCTCCGTTAAAAAAAGAAAAAGGTGCCACAGGTAGGTATAAATTTAATTTTTTTCTGGGAGTATAGGGTGTCTGAGTGGATCCCTTGACTCTGGCATTGGTTCTTACTCCCCCCCCCCCCATGTCAGGGTCTGTGTTTTTTGTGTTTGCACAGCTATTGTGTGAAATGTGGGTACCTCAGAGTTTCATGGTGTTTTATTCTCCACACACCTTCGTTTTTCTGTTTGCATGGCGGCCGTTAGGCTAGGTGTACACTTCTCCTTCAGTGTTTATGCAATACCGTGTCATCGCACTATTGCGCTTGCACAATATTATTGCAATGTGCTATTTCACTTGCACAATATTGTTGCAGTGTGCTGTTGTGCTTGCACAATTACTGGTATGTGCATGCCCGCGTGAGCATGATAACATCCTGTGCACACCCGCTTGTCAGAGCGCACATCTAATTATCAATTATTTACATGCTAATCACTGTACACAGCTCAGCGAAGACTTTTTAGCCTTCTCAGAAGGACATTAGCCAAGGTCCTGATATTAGGGCTAATTGTTATATTTTACCTCAGTAATTGTTATTTGGCACCCAATTATAGGAGGCATTGTAGTGTAGTGGCTAAGTCTCTGGACTGTGATACTGGAGACTTGGGTTTGAATCTCACAGCAACCAATGAATATGGTTTAAAAAAATGTTCTCTCTGGCACCATATATGTTGGAGACCATTCATCAGGAAATGATGTCAGACCTGCAAAACAAGGTGATGAGACCCTTTCCCTTGGGTTCCTTTTGCCCTCATTGTATTGCTCAGTACCCCCAGCTAGTCCTCCGGCATGGGGAGGGGAGTACCCAGTTTTTCACTTGGCAGTGGCAGCGGAATTGCAAGGAAAACAACTTTTGTGGCTCCTGAGAGAGCTTGAGCCCTGATGTCCCACAGAACATTCCAGCAGACACACCTGACTCCAGTCAGGCCCCCGCAGGTGGGGGGGGGCCTTCCAGACATGTCTTGGTTGGTGCAGTATGCTTAGACTGCATTAACAGATGTGCAGGCAGACGTTGACCCTGCCTTTTTAGGCCAGGATGAGAATTACGGAGATGTTGGGAAGTAGTTCCTGACCTTAAAATTTAAAAGAAAAAGAGTCCCTCAGATGAGGAGGACATTCCCTTTCCTCTGTGGAGGAGGAAGAGGAAGAGAAAGAGGAAAGGGAGTGGAAGGAGTCCAATTCAGGGATTCATTCTTTCTCTGATTAATAATGAATCCTTGTTCTTTATGGATAGCTGAGGCATATAGTTCCTTACAGCTCAGGAGGTACAGTCTGTGGAGACAGTGGATGTCAATCCATCTCTGTCTACATCTTGTAGGCTACTATGTGACCAAGATTGTTGAGCAACACTGGGCAGGTGTGGATCACAGAAAATATCTTCCCAACTGAAGTCACAATGGGAAGATCCTCCACTGAAAGACAAGGCCACTTGTATTTCTGTAAAAAGACACCACCCTTCCTATCAAAGGCTTTCTGGCCCTAGCAGATTTTCATGGCAAGTGGGTGTACTCCACGTGCAGGAGGGGTTCCACCTCCATCAGAACAAAACATTTGTATGTCCTATGCTTCCTTTATCATTGCCAGAGCCTTAAACATATGGGTCATTACTCTGTCCAGTTTTGCTCTGCCTGACTGAAGGTGCGAGTTTTTGCAACTGATGGCCATGGCCACAACCTTCTAGGTGGTTACCCACTGGAGAATTGAGCATATCAGCTCGCCCGAACTATTTTGTTTTTTGACTGTGAGGGCCATGTAGCTTAGTCATTGGGGCACCAACCAAGCTTTTAGGTTAAGTTCTTACCTTCCCCTTCAGGGAGGTGTATGGTTTGTTTCTGACCTGGATACTATTTTAAAGGATATGTGGTAAGAAGGGCTATCTCCAGTGTCAAACAACAGCGCAAGATTACCGTAACTCAAGGGATCAAGGTAATGGCCGGTGCAGACTGTTATGAGGGGATTTTCTCCCTTTGGAATTTTGGCTCCATAGAATAGAGGAGCCTACTCAGGTAACAAGGTTACCGTTTCAGAGGAGCCCTGGTAAGGCACCATGCAGGAGGTCCAGCACCAAAAGCCTGGTGCCTCACAAGAAGGCATGCTGGCCCATCCCTGACTCCTTTTTTCTTTGGTGGAAGACTACAGGATTTTTCCATAAGATGGGCCAAAAACAATGATAGATGCCTTATTAGGGGATTCCTTGTCTACCGCAGTTTCAAGGACATCGCAAAGGCTAGGCATTGTCAGAGACCCTGACACCAACATCCATGGGACCATATCTAAGGTCCCACTAATCAAACAAGGTCACGAGTCCCATTGGATCTATTTCCAGAGTAGCTGGGGGTTTTCAGGCCCATTCTGGATTTGAAGCACCTGAACAAGTTTGTGCACCACCAACCTTTCAAGAGGGAGTGCCTGAGGTCAATCACCTGGGCAGCTCAGCCTGGGAGTTTCCTTAAGCCTCTGTACATCTGACAGATGCCTGCCTCTACATTTCCATCCATCATTCTTAGCTAGAGTATCTCAGGTTCTTGATACTGGGCAACCTTCAGTGTAAGGAACCAGGGGAGGAAATGTCAGTTGGAAGGGGGTACAGCTGCAAAGCACAGTGGAGGAAAAGGTTCTAGGGGTACTAATAATGGGGAGTATGAACCACTCAGCTCAGTGCAGGAATGTGGCAGCAAAGGCAAACAAGATGCTGGGGTGCATAATGAGGGGAATCTCCTCCAGGCACAGAGAAGTGATCCTACCCCTGTACAGGTCACCGGTCAGGCCACACCTAGAATACTGCATGCAGTACTGGCGTCCATTCCTGAAGTGGGACATCAGACTGCTGGGGGGGGGCAGCATAGGGCAATGAAGATGATACAGGGACTTGAGGGAAAATCCTATGAGGATAGGCTGGGAGAGCTGCAAATGTATTCCCTGGAAGGGAGGAGGGATGGGGGATAGGATTAAAACCTTTAAGTGCCCAAAGGGTATTAACAGGATTAATATAGAAGGGATTCTTCAGATCAGAAAGGGGAGGGACACGAGAGGGCATTGACTGAGATTGGGGGGAGATTCAGGAGGGAAATCAAGAGACACTTTTTCACAGAAAGGGTGGTAGATAAGTGGAACACTCTGCCTGTGGAGGTGGTATTGTGTAGAACAGTGGGAGGATTTAAGAGAGGGTGGGACAGAGTGGGGGGTGGTTATCAGAAGGGGAGGAGAGTGTGGGGCAGCTGCAGGTAGAGGGGCTAGCTGCAAAATTGAGCAGACTTAATATGCCATGATGCCTGTTTCTGCTGGCATTTCATAAGTCCGTATGTTCATAACCTTCCAGTACAGGGCTCTCCTATTCAACAGAGTAACAGCCCCCCAAATTCCTTGAATGTGTTGATAGTTTTGGTGGCTCAATTTTGACATGAAGGGAATCATGTTTATCCTTACTCAATGATCTGTTTATTCGTGCACTGACATTGTCCCTAACAAGACGCTGGTACTCAGGACTTTAGAGATACTAGAGTTGCATGGCTAGGGGTGAATCAGGAGAAGAGGTCTCTCAAGCAATCATAGTCCTTGGTATATCTGGTGGTATTTTTCAGTACAAAACCAGGGAAGGTTTTATTGCCTTCATGGAAGGAGACCTTATTGACAAAGGTCCAGGGGCTCAGGACATGGTCACTGGCATCTGCTCTCGGTCAGCTGCTGTTTCTAGCCTCAGGACAGGGAACGTTATGCAACCTATTCAATGGGTTTGCTGATGGCCTGGGATCCCTCATCGGAGAATTTACAGCTAGGTTTCTTTTCCCCTCTCAGCACCATCACTCCCTGAATGGTGAGTGGATGTGCAAGATCTGAGCAAGGGTTCCACTGGAACGTCTCCAGAGTCAATTCTCACAACAGATGTCAGTATGCATTGATGGGGGGCAGGCCAAAGCCAGCTCCCACTCAGAGAGCTTGGTCAACCTAGCAACATCTATACACCAATGTTAAAGAGATAGAGGTGATCTGCCTAGCTCCCCATTCAGTTCAACCATGCTGCTAAGCATGGTGTACATAAATATTAAGGTGGTATCATCATGGAAATGTTTCAAGAGGTTACCAATATGTCAGCGGTACACTTGGCAGGGGAGTCAAATCACAGGTGGACTGGCTAAGTCCCAAAAATGTTCACCCTGTGGAGGGAAGATTGACCTTGGAGGTTTTCAAACCCCTGTGCAACTGGTTGGTCGACCTTAGATTGATTTGTTAGCATATGGCCTCACTCCTCAGAACCAAAGTTCTTCAGTCATTTTTAAGTGTCCACAGGCAGAGGCAGTGGCCACTCTCTCTCAAGAGTGGTCATTCAGCAGAGCATATTCTTTTTCCCTCTGCCTCTTTTTCCAAGGACTTACAAAAATAAGAAGCTCAAGAAGAATCTTCCTCCTTATAACTCCAGAGTGGCTGAGAACGCTACGGTTCTCAAACCTGGTGAATCTGGCTCAGCCAGTTCTTTCCATCTTGCAGTGAGTAGAGACCTTCAGTTACAGGGTGCCTTCTCCACCAAATCCAGGAGTTATGCAACTCATGGCCTGGCTTCTAAAAAGAGAAGGCTCTTTAAAGTAGGTTTTACCACAGAGTAGTTAAAAATCTTAATGGCAGCCAGAAAAGCTTTTATGTCAGCAGCTTATGCTCAGATATAGACTGCTTTTCATCCTGGACCAGAAGGAGGAATTTTAAATCTTCCAAGGCCTAAATTCCATGGATTTTTGGTTTTCCCATAGGAAGGCGTGGAGAAGGGGCTGACATTGAGTACGCTGAGAGGTCAGGTTCCATTCTTGGAGCATCATTGGGTTCTCCCTGGGAACTAATAGAGAGATTATTAGTTTTTTACCCATGGTTCTCAGGAGCTGACAGTTTTTTCTATCCCTGGTTCCGCTGTGGAATTGTATTCTGGTTTGGATGCTCTCTGTAAGGAGTTTTGATCCACCATCATCCACATTGTTGGATGTGCTGTCCTACAAGGTGTGTTCTTAGGGTCCATGTGTTCAGCCAGTAGAGTTGGTGAACTCCAGGTCGGGTCTCACAAGGAACCACACCTTATTATGCATAAGATAAGTGGTACTCAGGATGGTCCTGTCTCCTGTCCCCAAAGTGCTCATGGTTTTCTAGATGAACCAGAAAATATGCCTTCCATCTTTCCGCCCACAACCTTCTCACTCCAAGGAGTAAGAATTGTACACCTTGGATTGCTACGGGCGGTTAGGATATACCTTAATCAGATAACTGACTTTCAGAAGCCAGATAGTCTATTTGTTCCTCTGAAGCAGCTAAGCAGGGTAAAAAGTCTTTAGGGCCACACTAGCTAGGCAGATGCTGGCCTGCTTTGCTAAGGCCTATGTCACAAAAAAGAAAAAGCCTCCGACTCTCTTAAAGGCTAACTCCACCAGGGCGATGGCAACTCCATAGGCAGAGAGAGAGAGAGAGGCGAAACATCAGTTTTTTGAGCTATGTGAGGCAGCTACATGGTCTCCCTTCCACACTTTCAAAAAACACTGGACGGTCAGAGTTCTGCTGATGCAGTTTTTGGTCGCAGAGCTTCTCAGGCAGCAGTTCTTTCTGTTTGTTCTGTTGTATGGGATAATGTTGTCCCCTCTCCCATTTTTTTTTGGGTACTGCTTCTTAGAACCCAGTTGTTATGATTACCCATTGACAATGTGGAGAGCTACAGAAAGAAGAAATTAACATCATACTTACCGTAATTCCCTTTTCTGTTAGCTTCAACACTGTCAATGGAACCCACCCAGGAGCTTAGCTCCTGCAGGAGAATCTTAACCGGTGTGCTAGGAGGGGTGTCCTGTGTGTGTAAATCCCCTACTAGGTTTTAGGACATCTCTTTTTTGTTTGCTGCGCTGTATTCATGGTTAAACTATTAAAAAATATATTTTCAATCAGTCTGCAACCGCTGGTTAACAGCTTTACTGATAATTCTTAAGGTGTCCATTTTGTAGGTGGTCTCACTGTATTCACTTGTGGACTGGAAGTTATCCTTACCGTGTGGACAACCTCAGTTTTCCAGATGACCAACTGACTGGAGTCTTCCATGATACCTGACTGTTCTTTCTGCAAGAAGGACTGAATTGTCAACACCCCTTGAGTCCAATGGAGAGCTTTTTCTTCCTCAGAGGTCTGCCAGTATTTATTTACTATATTAGCGAATGTGAATGTAGGTAAATAGATATAACATATAATATATGAAAATGTGTAGCTACTATGGCACTGCGAGGTTAATGGTGACTGGGGAGTTACTGCTGATGGAATCCTTATGGGCCCAACATTCTAAAGCTTGGGCTGTGCCATTTCCCTCGGTAGGGGTGCACTATACCCAGTTGCTGCGATTATCCATTGACAATGTTGGAGCTAACAGAAAAGGAAATTGTGGTAACTATTAAGTTAATTTCTTCTTTTCTTTGTGAATCATTTAGAATTAGATAAAGCATGGTAAGTTGCCTGCAGTTTACTGAAGAAGGCAAATGTTTTCCCAATGCACTGGGCTTAGGTGTTACATAGCTCCATCTCTTCACCTACACAGTTCTGACCCTCCATGTTTTGGTGCACTCCAATACCAGTGTTCCAGAGAGTGGATGCTCTGAAAGGCTTTAACACAGAGATGAACCATGGAGGAGGATGATGATTTGAGGTATGTGAATGCGAAGTGTGCTGAGGAGTAGTCGATGTCGATGATGTCGATGTTAGGCCTCCCTTTAGAAGTGAGCTGAGTTGAGGCCTTCCTCTCTTCTTTCTGTCTTTTGTTATTGTTTCAAATGAGAGAGACATTAATTAACCTGTCTGACACAAGTGCTCTGCTAAATATGCCAGGTGTACTGAGCCAAAGAGGTGGTGCCCCTTTTGGTAGTAGGGATGAGAGTCTTTCTCTCTCTGGGGTGGAATAGAGATAAACCAACTGGGTGGTAAGTTGGTTCTTTGACAGGTTGGCTATATGATGCAATTTCACCAAAATGGAGAGGCAGGAGGCACAGCTCACGAAAAGGACCAGTTTATTAAGCAACTGACCAGAGAATTTAGAGCAGGAGAAAAGGGTGATACGACATTCACGGTCAATGTCAATTGCTGCTATAAACTTTACAGAACCAATACTATAACTATGTTTACTGAGATTACTATCACTACTAAATGGAGCTATTGCATACTACTAAGATTCATACTACTAAGAAACGTAGGCATACAGAAGGCCGTAGCCCATATGTGTATGTCTCCAGCCAAGCTGTTTCATCATCCTGTTGTTTGTAATAAAACATAATCAAGGTTCTGTTTAAATTTAGCATGGTCAGTATTCTCCAATGGAGAACTTGGGGGAGTGTTCCATACTGGTATGATTCTCTGAGTGAAGTAAAATCTCCTTTTATTAGTTCTAGGGTATGTTAATGCCAGTTGGTAATTATGGCTTCTAAGATTACAATCTTGCTTAATGTAAAACATTCCCAGTTGAGACAATAGCTCAGTATTGAGATATATTTTATTCATAAATAGTAGATCTCCTCTCTTTCTCCTCAGTTACAGAGAGTACAGGCCCAGGTCCCTCAGCCTTTCTTTGTAACCTTTTTCCCACATACTAGTAATGAGTTTGTTTACTCTCTGCTGCACCCCCTCAAGTCTGTTGTCATCCCTCCTGAGGTATGGGCTCCGCAGAGGAGAACAATAGTCCAGATGTGGTCTCACATAGTCCCTATAAAGTGGCAGAATACATCCCCTGTCTCGAGAGGTAAAACTCCTCTTTACCTCTTTATGCAGCCTATTAGTTTATTTGCTTGACTAATGATATGGTTACAATGAGTATGACTGGATAAATCTGAATTTATTTGTATACCCAAATCCCTTTGTTGTACTATGAAAGTTAGTGCTTGACCATTTCATATATACTGGTTTTGTTTATTTGAAGTTCCTAGGTGCATAACAACACATTTGTCAGTATTAAAGGACATCTGATTTCTAAAGTATATGACCAGTCCTCAAGTTTTTTTTTAAGTCATTAACAAGTTAAAGAATATCTTCTGATGTTTTTACAGGTGCTGCTATTTTAGTGTCATCAGCAAATTTTATTGTAAAACTATTAATGTTATTAGTCAAGTCTAATATAAATATATCAAACAATAAAGGTCCCAGCACTGACCCCTGGGTCACTCTACTACTCACTGGACATGTATTAGACATGTATCCCCTAATACATACACACTGGGTGTGATCAGTTAACTATTCTTCAACCAAGTTTATAATATGATTATTAATTCCTTGTAATCTCATTTTGTATATTAGCTGGTCGTGGGGCACCTTATCAAAAGCCTTACAGAAGTCAAGATAAATTACATTCATAGGTATGTTATTATCCATAGTTTTACTGATGTATTCATAGAAAACTATATTTTCTGACAGGCAGGATCTATTTTTTCTAAATCTGTGTTGTGTTTGATCTACCAGCCCTTTGTTTTTTAAATCCTCTTGTAATCTAGTTTTGAGTAAGGACTCAAAAATCTTCCCTATTATACTAGTGAGGCTAATTAGTCTGTAATTAGAGATGTCTGCATGGTTTCCCTTTTTATAAATTGGTGTTACAGCGGCAATTTTCCATTCGTTTGGTACATTATAGGATAACAGAGCAATATTAAAAAGTTTATGAAGAGGTTCTACTAACCATTCACTAATTTTGTTTTGAAGTCTAGGGTGGAGTTTATCAGGCCCTGGTGATTTATTTGTATTTATGGTTTTCAGTTTTGTCAAGATTTCCTCCTTAATTATTTTCATACAATTATGCTCTGTACTTCCTTTGTGGGGGGCTTCACCTCCAACACCCCTCTTAATTAGGATTCTACTTGGGAAGTAACTTGTGGTGAGAAATTGTTGCCTTACATTGTCAGCTCCATTGTGCAGTAGCCCTTATGACTCAGTCGCCAATATTCAGTTGCCCACATCACAGGCTACCTATTATTTGTGATACTCCATCTTCGCAGCCAATTGTTTAAGCATTTAATGTTTTTAGCCCTTCTGTAGCTTGCCTTTGGTACTGGGAGAACTTCTGATATTATAGGGGTTGCTTTTAAATCCTGTATCATTTTGATTGCTGCTTCCATGTCTCTTATAATTTATTCTACCTCTTGTTTCCCAAAGTTGTTTGTCCCAGCATGTAGTACCACAGTTTTGGGTCCTGCCAAGTTTTGTAATATACCTGGAATCAGTTGGGTAATGTCTTTTATTGTTGCTCCACTATAGTTGCAGCTAGTTACAGTCTCTTTATTTCCCCTAGTTGTATATCTGTATGTGAATCTTGTGATTGAATCTCCCAATATAAATATTTGTTCTGGTATATCGTTTGTATTTGATATAGAATTAATAGATGTGTTAAAGTGGTCATCCTGATTAGTATTTTCTTTGTTTTGGATTGGTGATTCACCTTCCATGTCTTGCACTTGGTGGTTTTGGTCAGATTCTGTCATCAGTAATGATGGGGGGAAGGGGGGATCCTGAAGAGGCTAAGTTGTCATTTATGTATTTAATATCTGTTTCAGTATCAAGGTTTATTTTGTTAACTAGAGGTGATCTGGGGGCAGTTGCACATTCTTCTTCTGATATTGTAACAAGAGGGTCAAAGCTATTATAAAGCGGTAAATTAAAAGCTTTTGCTTTTCTCCCCCTTTTTTTTTTGCTGGTCTTTTGGATTGTATATCAAACCAGTCAACATCTAAATTTTCTTGTATTTCGTTATCCCTACCTCTTTTTATACGACTCTAATACTGTAACATTTGAACAATTTGCAGTTTTCTCCCCAGAGTACATTTTGGTTTATTGGGCACCATAAATAGGTGTTGCACAGGAATGCAGAACAAGAAACCTCTGTGCATGTTTTTCCCTTGGTTGGCTTGTACAGCAGGTGAGGCAAATACCTGACCACCAGGCATCGACCAAACCCAGCAATATGAGCAAACACACATGCATTCCAGAGGACCGGTGCAAACCGACTGTCACCACTGACCTGGGAAAAGGCTTGACAACTGTAGACTGTTAAACTGAGCACAAGAACACCTCCTGGCCATCATCACTGACCCAGGAAAGCTTGAAAGAACTGTGACTGAAAACTCGATGAACTGAAGAATTGTAGCACCTCTGGGCTGTCAGCCCTGATCCAGGAAACTTGAAGAGCTGAGGCTGAAGAATCAACAAACTGAAGAACTGTAGCACCTCTGGGCTATCACCAGTGACTTGAGAAACTTGAAGAACTGAGAACAGATAAACTGAAGGACTGTAGCACCTCCAGGCTGTCACCACTATCACAAGGAAAGCTTGAAGACTGAAGACAGATAAACTGAAGAACTGGAACACATTCACTGAAGAATCTCTGGAAGGCTGAAGACCTGCAAAAAAACCCCAACCCACTGGGTGATGGATCCCTATCTGTGCACTACCTTGGTTACTGTTAGGGAGAGTTGTCCTGAAGATCTGAAGAAGAAGATAGTGTCAGGGAGTTTCTTTGCTGTCTATACTCTTTCTGCACTGATGACTGGCCCCAAATTATCCATATGCATCTGGCACCACGTCTGTGGGGGGGGGGGTCACTGTTAGTGACAGTCTTTCGTCGAGAAACCATCAAATGAGATGTTAGGTATTAGGCAGAGAAGTCCATAAAATTACAGGCAGTTTGATAGCATGCAGGGCAGTTCATGACATACAGGGCAAGTTTCTGGATTAATCCAAATACTATTGGCGATAAATGGGGCACATTCAAACAAGTGGGGCAATTTGGTGTATGCAGGGCAACCACACAGTCTCAAAACATGTATTACATTTTAGGCACTGTGCCTTTAAATACATTCTCAAGTCAATACCAGTTTTTGCCATTTTTCACAGTTTACATACAGTTCAGCATTTTCACTTCAAAACTGTTCGGCATAATCACTTCCTATAACAACTGCACTAGGAAAGGCAATAAACAAGGGGAAAACCTGACTAAATGCAGGATATACAGTACCTAGCTATGTGGGGATACTGAGGTACTTTCTCCCACCCGCAGGCATTTGGGTTTGAAGAGATTAACAGGAAGACTGCCCCTTTGGTTTGTGGTAATCTGGATTGCCTACATGCTAAGGATCCTATGCTAACTGTCCCTTCCTGGTATAGGGAGCTACAAGTCAGTTACACAGGTTACTAGCCTTTGGTTAAGACTGTGGCAACTACACTGCTGGGGTGGCTACCTGACTGGTCCGGTCCATTCCCCTTACTCCTGGCCAGAGTTGACACTCTAGTGCACTTAAAATTAGCAGAATTTTGTACTTTTCCAACACTAGCCTTGGCTTGGTTACTGATGACCACTTGACTACTAGCACCTTCACCACTCTGGGGCACTCTCCTGTTAAAATCTGGGGATTGCTTCTCCTAACTGGTCCACCTGTAGATTTTCCTAAATAAAAAAGAAAGAAAAACCAAAAACAACTTCTGGGCTAACTAGTCTTTATTCAGTAGCCCACTCTGGCTAGCTTAGCTTGAACCTGGGGCTTTGCCTTGCCCCTGCTCTTTGCTGGAACCCTTTTACTGTTCAATTCAGGGTATGCCCTGCCCTCTGCTCCACCTCTGGGAGCTTCTTAATTTACATTTGCTAGCCCCTGTGCTTCTGCTCCCTTGCTGGAGCTTAACAATGCATTTTAGTAAATTAGCCGGCCTGGTGGTGCTGAGGATTGAGGTTCTGAACACCTTTCCTCACACCATGCTGGTGAGCCAGGCTTGAGAATTATCTCGGGTCATCAGAGAACTGGCATGGGGGGGAGCAGGATTGATCAGCCAGAAGGCAACTCTCCTCTCCCGGGGTGGTCACTGACCCCTGTCGTTCTGCTCCCATCAGGTGGAGGTCCAGTGGATAGCGTAAGCAGGAGGGGTAGGCAGTGTAGCAGGAGGGCATCCCAGAGCATGACATGTGAGTGCCTCCACATGTGTGCGCAAGCACAAAGATGAGGAGAAACCAGGGGAAGAAAGCCAATAAAAAAAAGACATTTAAATAGGGCTACCTTTGCTCTATACTCCCTTACTGGAGCAATTTGCATAAATTTCTTTTTTTTTTTTATTTCAGCATCTTCTTGAATAAACTCCCACATGCCTGTCAAGAACAGATTATACTACAGCATATGTGGAAGACAGCATGATCTTCTCCTGCAGCCTGGATCCAATGATCCTTCAGGATAACCTTCAATGCAGTTTTACTGAAATAGAGACGTGTTTTAGCACCCAAAAACTGGTACTAAAGTATAAAAAGACTAAAATCATGCTATTCAGCAGCTCCCAGAATAAGCATAAGTCAAATCCACTAACCATCACAAACTATAATGGCACCACGCTTGTACAGATTTGCACCTTCAAATATCTCGGGGTAACAATCGATAACACTCTGTTCTACACACAGCATATAGAAAACATTGCCCAAGCAGTTAACATACGGATTGGCCGACCCCACGGGCACAAGCACAGCCTGACTCATGAAGCTCTAAGAATAGCGATATCAACCTCCATCATTTCTATTATCGATTGTGGACTGGCTATCTATGGCTCTACTTCAACTACATCCCTCTACAAGATTACTGTTGCTCTATATAAAGCCTGCAGGTTGCTGACAGGAGCTAACTGCCTCACACGCATATGTGACCTTAACGCTAAAACTGGTTGGCTTCATTTACAAGGCTGGAGCCAATATCAAACCCGTTTGCTTGCAAAGAAAGCTCACCTTGTATTATTGCCCCTGGAGTCCATAATCTCCTAAGCCCCTATTGCAATGAACAGCATACTCACAACTCAGCGACCCTGGTCTTCACTGTCCCCAGATGCAGGACTACCTTAGATCAACAGTCCTTCACCTAAAGAGCCCCCTTTTGGCACAACTCCCTAAGTGGTGACATCACCACTGAACCAAAACTGGGCCCTTTTAAACACATACTGTGTCAACACCTTGTTGTGAGCAGTATATGTGACTGTTGACCACTGCAGTCTATCAAACTACTGATACTACACCTAATGGCACTTACCCTACCCCAACATGTGAGCCTCAGGCTTAGGATCAAAATGCTGATGAAAATGGAGTTACTCTGTGATCTTTAACAATAACAGTATTATAATGTATGGGGAGCCCTTATTACTACATGAAATCAAGCAGATTACAACCTTGTTATGCCACTGATATGACATCACTCTGTTGTTAACTCTTTTTGAATATGTCATATCAATGGTATAACAAAATGGAATGCTCACAACATTCCGTGTTCCGCTTTCAGAAAAATGTTTAAAATGCTTGTATTAAATTGCTTGATTTGCGCCTGGCTGTACCAATAAATAGTGTTGCGAAGAACATACAGTAAACATCGTTGAGTAATCTTTCTGCATGATTTAAGACTACTTAAGGTAAGAATTACTCAGAAAAGTAATTTAATCCTTGATGGCACAATCTTGGTAGCCCATACACTGTAAAATATTATGCATGGTCTTTGGTTAATAACCGCACTGAAAACACTTTTCGAGGCTGCCAAGACATCTGAAAATCTCTCGAGCTATGCTTTCGAGGTTTACAATGTTGTGTTTACAGCATGGTTATTAACCAAAGACCATACATTGTCCTCTATGTACTATTTGGAGAAGCCATTTTAATATACCAGTAACCCACACAAAAAAGTCCCTATAATACACCACTTCCATCTTCATAATACTGTTGTTGCACCAGTGATAATACTATCATTCCATGCCATAATATTATCGTTCATAGCTCATAATACTATCGTTCAATCTCTGAATGATAGTATTATCACTGCAGCACAGAAGTACGAGAGCATCGAATGGCACATGCTGAGTGGGAGCTGACTTTTCACTTCAACTGTCACCCACACGGAAAGCCTACTCACTGCTCATTAACAGGCCTCAAACAACAACAAAAATGGATTCCCCAACAGAAACGAACACCACAGAAGAAAGACTTTGCTTTGTTGAAAATCAGGAGAACATAAATACAATAAAAAAAAATACATGTTTGACCTCAGGCTGCTGCAGACCTGCCTCACAAAACATGGTGAGTGCAGACAAATAGAAACAATCCCCACAGAGCAACTAGATACAATCTTAGCTGACTTTGTCTTTAAGTTAAAAGAAACAAAATGGCTTAAAATATGAGCCAAGCACAGTGAGATGCATTCTTGGAAGCATAGATAGATATCTTAGCAAAACAATTACCCTGTATCTATTTTCCAGGGCCCATCCACAATCTTCAAGCAGATGCTGGAAACGCTCACTGCTAAACAAAAATACCTCAAGAAGTTATTCATGGTCAACCATCCATAACAGGCAGAAGCACTATCAGAAAGTGACACTGACCTATTGTACACCTCAGGAACTCTTGAGTTTCATTCCTCAATTACACTTCTGCGTATGTTGTTTTTTAATATTGGCTTACATTTCGCACTTCAGACTAGTGAACAGTACCAGTTGAGATGGTGGGACATAGTTCTAGGTCAAGGCAGCCAAGGCAAAGACTGGTTAGAATATCATGAACGGCAAACGAAAATAAGAACAGGTGTAAACATCAGGGATGTTAGATCATTACCCCCTAGACTATACCACAGCACAAGAAGCCCAGACAGGGACACTATAACTGCCTACCAGCCATATTCTCGGCAAAGGCCTCCTGACATGCACAAGCCTAATGCACAATTTGACCTGCCACCCAATCTAAAACTAAAGCCAACTATTTATTGGTATAGAGCCATGACCATTGGGAAGCAGAAAATCCACAGCATAATGAAAATGCTTCAAAAATTAGCAGCCCTCCCTGAAAAAAGGATTACCAATCACAGCACCCAGAAGACAGCAATTCAAATGCTGGTTGACTCTAACTTACCCCCGACTGATAAAGCCCAAGTGTCAGGGCATAAGAGCATACAATAAATAAATAACTATAGTACTTTATCAGAGCATAAACAGAAAAAAAATCTGTTCAATCCTGTCTGGAGAGCAGGCCAGCACATCACAATGTCCAACCAAACCTTCACGACTTCCTGAAATAAGCCCCAATATCACCTTTTGAAACCGAACTATACCACAGGAAACGACGACCATGAATCAGCTGTCCAACAGAAGCTCTCAATGTTCAGCAACATCAGGGAACATATTTGGTTCCCACTGCAATTTCTACGGCGACATTGCTATAAATATGCAGCAGTCTCTTTCACCAGTGAAGAAATGTCACTTTGTTATTTACTTTGACTCCGAGTCAGACTAAGCAGATTCAAGATCAGCAACAGCCCGGAGATTAAAAAAAAAACTGAACAATTTTTTGCCATTCCACTAGCTGCAATCATTGGCTCTATGCACATGTTTAAATTGGATTTTAGGCAGAATTTTTTCAAGAGGCTGTGTTTGGCTACATGTTGCTGTTGCCGTTAATGTTTATCCAGCACATCGCAGCCGAAAACGCCTTCTCAGAACAGCAAAGGTAAGAGAATACTTGCCTCAGATCCATATATTACAAAAAATAACAGATAGATAAGTAAGTATTTCAAGGCAGTAATACCATCTCAAGATTTTGGGGACTTTGGGAACCTCTCAAGCTTCACTCTCGAGGTTCCAAGTCCCCAAAACCTCTTGATGGTATTACTGCCCTTCAATACACACTTATCTATCTATTGTTCTATTTTTATTAATCATTAGACGTGGCTAGTAATCAATTATTTAATTTTCAGCTGCAGCTAGTAATCATGAGCAGTTTGTATTTGAGAACAGCTTTTAATTGACTGCTGCTCCCCTGACCCTGATTGATGCCCTATGAGAACATCCAGAAATCAGATGCAGATGAGGGTTATTAGAAAGGAAGTCAGAGTTCTGATTTGCAGAAAACAAATGATCGTGAAACATGAATCATGTGAAGGAGGACAATTGACCAGTGACTGCTGACCAAAATATTGATGAAAAAGGGGTACGTAATTGATGTGGAAACCTAGAAAAGTTAGAGGCTAAGCTTTCCGAGACCAACATGACAGCCATCAACAGAAACAGGCACAGACTTCATGGGGATAAACGAAAGTCACCATATTCTGAGCTGGAGACTGACCTGGTTGAGTGGATCACCCAGCAGTGAGAGAAACATCTAAGAGTGACACAAAAGGTGATCACCCTGAAAGCTTCCACATTAATTTTGGATCTCACTTTATTTTAATAATTTTTATTGATTTTCAAAGTAGACCAACATACAGAAGAGTAGAAGAGCAGCACTGGTACATAAATAACTCACAATTCTTCCATGGTGTGGTACAGCAGGTAACATGAGAGATACATTAACACTAAGTATTACTTGCAATGCCTACGACTAACAGATAATGGAAAAGGGTGGGGGGGGGTGCTGTGAAAATGGAACCTCCTAACCAAGAAAAGAAGGGGAAAGACCTGCCTGTCTTCTTCTTGTGCCACCTCTAGGGGTTACTGTCATGTTTTGTGTGAGCTTCTTCTTGGAGCCTTCTACTCTCTGTCCTGAAAAAGAACAGGGAACCACAAAGCATATCATTTGTAACTAATCATGCCTATGCACAAAAATGCAGTGTGCAGTTACCTTAGGATAAGGACAGTCTGGATCTTGGGTATTCAACCTAAAGGACATGAATACTCATGGGATGTGTAGCAAGGGAGGGCTGCATGGGGGATCAACCTATACCTTTTTGGGGTCAATGTATGCCATATATGTGTGCCAGCAGTTGTAGTACTTCTCCAACGTGTTCCCTACCATCTGGGTGATTCTGTCTAGAGTGGCTAGTGCAGTAATGGAGCTAAAGTGTGGGAGTATTTGTCATTCTCCACTTGCATAGGATAAGTCATTTAGCCTGCAGTCCTAGCAGGGCCAGCCATAATTTCTCTGGGGCCGTACATTGGGGTGTGGGGGGGGGTATTCCCTAGAATCCAAAATTCAGCATTGGATGGAATGGTCTTGTGTGTGACGTCTGTAGCTGGTGTCCACACCTGCACTCAGAAAGGTTGTATTTTGGGGCATGCCCAGATGATATGGTGGAGCTCCTCTGTGGCTGCTAGGCATCTCCAGCACTGATCATTAGGTAGGAATTTGGCCTTATACAGTACCTCTGGGGTCTTATACCATGAGTGCAGAATTTTATTCTGGATAAGATTACGTCTGGGGTCTAGATACAGTCTATGCACCGCTGTCCAGCATGCCTGCTATTGTTGGTCTATAATCTGGGTGTGTAAGGCCTTCTCCCATTTGGAGTTTGAGTCTTGGGATTGGCTGGGGATCTTGTTCCTAATATCAGAGTAAATTAGGCTAGCTACCCCTCATTTGAGGGACATCCACCCTTGTAGGCTACTGGGGAGGTGATTGTTAGCGTGCTTATGGAGGCACACCTGGACATCACTCCTCACCTGTAGATACCTCCAGAAATCAGACTGGGGTATATTAAATCTGCGTCCTTAAGGAATGAAATGTGGCTACCTGTCCTGTTGATGCATCCTTCACTTGCTGGACACAACTTATACCCTTGTTTATCCACTGTTGCCAAGAGAGGCATTTGCTAACTACCTGAATTAGTCGGTTGCCCCATAGAGGGGGTGTATAGCACTGGGTTTGAGTTAGCCTGAGCAAGTTGTATGTTTTCAACCAGTATCTGATGGAAGGACCTATGGTTGGGTGCATTTTCAGGTTCACCGGGGGGGGGGGAGGGATTACTTAAAGCAAGGAGGATAGGACCTGTAGGTCCATTTGGGCCTCTTCCATCTGCAGCCACTGTGGGGAGGCTATGGTGTGTGGCTGGAACCACTGGATGGTTTGTGCTGTGCAGTATGCCATAGTATAACCCTCAAACCATGGTAGGTTCATCCCCCTTACCTCTAATGGGCTTGTAGCTTGTTACAGCTGTACCTGGGCTTTTTTTCCTCCCAAATAAAGTTTCCCATGATAGCATCAATTTGGGGATACCATCAGGGAGGAAGGTGCAGTGCCAGTTGAGATATAACATAAAAAAGTTTGGGGGTGATTACCATCTTTATGGTGGCAATTTTCCCCGTCATTGTCAGATGTAATAATTTCCATCTGGCAAATTCTGTACTTATTTCAGTAAGGTTCAGGTCCCATAAAAAGGATTCATCTTTAGTTTTTCAGATACCTAAGTAAGTAATACCATTAGGAGTCCACTTCTGTCTTGCTTTGGTTAACTTTAAGGCCTGAGAGCCTTGCAAAGCATTCCTGTAGGTGCAGTAGGGGACAGATAGATAGGGTGATATTTGCAAGGGGGACCAGCAGGTCATCTGCATACATAAGTGTGGGATAGTTACTATGCCCAATGGGGACTCCACGTATTTGTAGGTGTTGCCTCATGGCCACAGCCAGCGGGTCCACCACAAGCACAAATAAGAGTGGGGACAGTGGGCATCCCTGCCTGGTGCGTCTGCCCAGGGGGATGGGGTCTGAGATCAAGGAGTTGGTCAGTATTTTTGCTGTAAGGGCTGAGTATAGGGCCCCAATCAAAGCCAGGAAGTTCTCACCAAATCCCATGTGTGTCAGCTCAGACTGCAGATAGTCCCATTACAGGGAGTCAAAAGCTTTGTGAAAATCCACTGTCAGTGCTGCTGTGGGTGAGGTCAGTGATATGCCTACTGTGGAAATGTTGACTAAAGACCTGATGTGATCAGCACTTTATCTTCCAGGGACAAATCCCACCTGGGAGGGGTGTATCAGTTGGGGTAACAGGGGGCTTAGCTGAAGGGCTAGTATTTTTGCCAAAATCTTACTACGTTAATCAAGGATATAGGCCTGTAGCTGGAGGAGAGGATGGGGTCCTTTCCTTTTTTAGATAGGATAGTTATCACTACCTCACTGAGGGATGGTGGAAACTTTCCAGTCTTTAGTGCTTCTGCATACACCATGCTCAGTGGGGAGGCTTTAAACCAAACCATACCAAACCAACTTTATTTCTGAAATACTATTCCAAAAATAGATCATAGCATTTTACACAACATCATCAAACAATTTAAAAACAGACTCAATTCTTAAAAACACTGCAGGAGTTTAAATGTCATTATAAGCCATTTCAAACAAATACGAGGAGATGTTGACACATTTCTACTATGAACACATCACCCCAAGGGGAGCCCTACCAGTCTTGAGAGCATGGATAACCTCTTTAACCTCTTCCTCCAATATAGGGGCATCTAGTCGAGCAATCTGCTGGGCGTTGAGATGGGGAATATCTAATGGGTTAAGAACTTAGCCACTTCTACAGGGTTAGGGTGTGTGATGTAGAGTAAAGGGTACTGTAAAATTTCTTTATTATTTCATTTATGTCTTGGGATTTAGTGTGAATAATACCACTGGCATCTCACAGGCCCGATATATACCTCTCAGCCTGCTGTTTTCTGAGCTGGTAGTCGAGGACTTTCCCTCCCTTTTCTCCCACTTACCACTACCTATGTCTCAGCCTAAGAATGGAGCTCTCAGCCTTACGTGCAAGTATGTCATTAATATATGTGAATAAATACAAAATTTTCCAGCCTGGGGGGAGTTGGTGCTTGCCCTCGGGGTTGCCTTAAGGGTAAGTTCTGCAGTCTGTAATTCCCCTTCTGGGTCTAGCAGTCATTTCTCCCTTGCATGCCTTCTTGTGGCTGCATACTCCATAATACCTCCTCTTAGGGTGGCCTTGAACGCCTCCCATGTATTCCCGGGTGTAGTATCACCCATAGGGTTCTCCTGGAAGAATAATATGGCCATCTTCTTGGCCCATGCCATAAATTCTGAATCCCTTAGATGTAGCAGATCTAGATTCCAGGATGAGGAAACCTGAGGGAGAGCCCCATAGGATACGCAACTGTACAGGTGCATTGACAGATATTACCATGGGAGCTATATGGGCACTTAAGGAGGCCTGGGTCACTTGGGGAGAGGTCAACCAGAAGTCCAAATGGCTGTGGGACCCATGTACTGGGGAGTGGAAGGAGTAGTCTTGGTCTCTGGAGTGAAAGATCCACCAGATGTCAATTAGGCCTATATCCTTTATTATTTGGGAGAGAGAGTCACAGCCCCTCTACCGTGTGGCTCAATCCAACTGGCACTTCTATCTAGTACAGAATCCAGAGTGAAGTTGACGTCCTCTTCCAGGAGAATTGGAATAGGGGTTGGGACCATGCTATGCTGTGGAAGCATGACAGGTCATCAGTGTTAGGCCCATAGATGTTTCCTAGTAGGAGGGGGCCTTGTGGTGTGTGTCCATCAGAACCATCACCCATCTACCTTGCGTGTCTCACTCAATAGTGATGTGGGCCCACTGTAGTTTCCTATGAACTAGGATTGCTACCCCTTTTTTCTGGGTCGTGGCTGAGGAGTGGAATACCTGTCCCACCAAATCTCTTGCTAGCCTTGAATGGTCTCCCTGGATCAATTTAGTTTCCTGAAGGAAGACGAGGTCTGTCTTAAGTTTCTTTAGGTGAGATAGCACTTGTTTCCTCTTGACTGGCTTGTTAAGGCCTCTCATATTCCAAGAGGTACATGAGATTTCACCAATTTTGGGTTTGTGGTAAAGTATACATAAAGGATGTCAGTATCAAGAGAGATTCTACTGTCATACCTAGCAACCCGCAATTCGTCTGTGGTAAACCTATAACCATACCCCTTCCTGAGAACACCTTACAGTTAAGACTTCCTAAGCAACACTTTGACATTATATACTTTGCATTTGGCATCGTAAAACTCTGAATTAGCAAAACACTACTATCTATATAACAAGAACTATTTACACAGGCCACAGCCTTAAGTACTGAGAAGCAGAGCAGATTAGGGCCAGGAAACTGAGGTCGCCAAAAGCTCTTTATCTCTCTCTTTCTCCAGGGGAGTGGGAAACATCCTTCAGCACTGCTCTCCCTTTATATCGTTTGTCAATACACACAGATATTCTTGTTGGAGAGAGTGCTGTGGGTGGGGGTGAAATTAGTATAGGTGAGATCTTGGTCCCACCTTATAGCAGCTAGCTGCAGGGGGACTGTCTATATTGCTTGGGCCCTAGTTGTCCAGCACCTACAGGAGAGATGACCCTCTTATAGGGAAGGAAGAGGGGGGAGTTGGGGGCAGAATGAAATGGGAGGGGTGGGGTACCTCAGTTATGAATTGAATCTTTCCTAACCCCTGTGCACTGTTGCAAGAAAAGCCACTCATTGGGGGCTTCCTTCCTAGAGTTAGAAAGCGAGTAATTTAAAAAGAAAAGGGGTGTCCAAAGCTGCCCTTGCATTTCTGTTCGGGTTGTGGTGAAGTATTTGCTGACCCCTGCCTGGTGGTGTTGATGGGGAGGGGAGGTGCTGGGGAAAGTCAATGGGTAACCCCATAGGGGCTGTCCAGGCCCCTTGTCTGTCTGCCATCCGTGCTGCTGCCTGTAAGCCCAGAAAGTGAGCAGTTCAAATTTATGGCTCAAGCATTCAGAGCATTGCATTAGGGTATAGAGCAGGGCAGCGGGGTTGGGGGGGACAGATGCCATGAGGAGCCAGGAACCCTACTGTACATCACAACCTCTGGGCCCCTGTATTCAACAACTTCTGGTCCCATTGGTACCATTTACCTGGGTAGCAGGGGTGCATCTACTCACAGCTCTTAAAACTGTCTATACAGTAAAGGGAGGAAATATGCACCGTATTGGACCCACAGAGAAAGAGAAAAAACAGTTCACAGCTGTAAAACATGCAACAAATTCCTGTGACCCTAGGTCCATAAGTCTCTGCAGTTCAAGTCTGCTGGAGGCCTGCCCGATGAGGCCAGTGGAAGCAGAAATGAAAGTGGTGAGTGGGATGAAACAAGGCCTACCACTGCCCTTTGCCTCACACGTACGGGGGGGGGGGTCAATGCATCATGGTGGGTCTGGTACCAACATTCAAACCCCTTGCCCACACCTTCCCCCCGGTCCCAAAATAGCAAAAAAAAAAAAACACATAGCACTTATCTGACTCTTCAGCTGCTCCCTTCAGCTGGTGCCACCTTGGTTTCTTCTGCAGTGTCTGTACATGGAGGAAAGGTACTTGAGGGTGCCTGCTTTGGCCCATACACTGTCCCAATGCCAATTCCATTTGATGATGTGGCTGCCTCCCTCTCTGCCCAGTTGGTAATTATCTGCTCCATGGGGCCTTTAAGGAATGTCAGCAGTGTCCATGTTTTCAAAGTCAGTTCCTTGCAGGGCTGGAGAGGGGAAGTAGAGCACTGCAAATCTGTTACCCTTCAACAGCAGGTCTTCACTGTCACTGAGTCACCATTGCCTGTCTTCCCTCCGAGGGCTCCTGGGTCTGGCTCTGTCCACGGAGTGCTCTCTTCTGTCATGTTGGTCCAAGGTTTGTCTCTTACAGCTGCGTGGGGGCAAGGACCATCTTTCTGCTTGTTCTCCCTGGGGCCTCCTTGTCTAGGACTGTTACCGGTTATCTTGATAATTCCAGCTGGCCCCCTTGTAGTCAGGTCATTGGTTACTCGTGGCCTTTTTGCAACTCATCTCCTGGGGCCAAGTTCTATGTAGAAAGTCCATTAAATGCTCTGGAGTCTTGAAATTCAGCAGAACTCTGTTGTGTACAACCTGCATGATTGCTGGGTATCTTATGGAGAAGGAGACTCTGAAGCAATGCATGCATCTCCAGGCATTGGTGTAGGCTTTCTGTTTGTCTGCCAGGTCTTTGGAATAGTCCTGAAATATGGATATTTTGCAGCCTTGCCAGTAAAGTGTGCTGCAACCAAGATGCTGTCTTTCTGCCAGTAATCCAAAAATCTAGCCAGGAGGGATCTAGGCCTTTCCCCCGCCCTGGACCTTGGGGCTAAAGTTCTGTGTGCCTGTTCAATTTGCAGGAGGGGTTGTCTGTGCACTTGCAGCAGGCCAGGTACTTCAGCCTGCAGAACCAAGTTGCATAGTTCTTTTCAACCCCCTCTGGGAACCCGAGGAATCAGAAATTGTTTCTCCAGTTCTGGTTCTCCAGATCATCAACCTTGTTCAACAATGTTTGGATGATTTTATTTTGTTATTTATTTTCATTTGTTATCTCTTATATCACTGTCTCATGCACCCCAATCCTCTGCTCTGTGTGAAACATCCGTACCTTGAAATTATGTAAAGCTGCTGTGGTTTGGTTTGAAGGCGGCAGTCACTTGGTCTGTTTTGATCATTAATTGCGCAAATATGGACTGCATAGCTGCAGGGTCCATGCCATACACCAACTCTGTCGCCATGCTTCCCTCATGGTGTTTGGCCCAAAAGCTGAAGACTTGATTCACTCCATTGTATGGGATCTGATCAAGGAGCTGGTTAGATCGATTTGTGCCACCGATTCTCCTCCATTGCCTCAGGTACTCAGATTGTTTATTTAGCTGCCTGTAATGGATAAAATCTGGATGTGTTGTCCAGTGTGTTCAAGAGCTGCTGAATTATGTGGCCATCTTCATTCAGTGCTCAGCCACGCCCCACCTTGGATCCCACTTTTAAAGCTAGCCATGGGTGGGTGGGTGGATTTTTTGGGGGGGAGGTGGGGATTCACAGTTTGGCAGAAAACCATGATTGGCCAGCGTCTATCCCCCTTATTATATTTCATAACTTATTGACTAAATGTATTTTTGGTACCAGAACATAACATCTCACATCATCAGTGTCTCATCCACAGAAAATATAAATGAGACAGCCATATGGGCTGACATGCCCAGCTAACTAACTCAAATTAATAAAGCATTGTGACATCCTCCAAAGCAATGAGACAAACAACTTAAACAGTTACAAAGCCTGCACTGTTGTTGTTAATACTAGTATGTGTACTAGTAATATAAACAGCTGGAATGCCAAAACCACGAGGTGGGTACCATAGGTTTCATCGATTGCTAGCCATGGTTAATGAATGAGATGACTTGTATTCCATTAGTTTAAAATGATGTGCACCTAATAATTGAGAGCAGCTAGTGTTCAAGAGCAGGCAGTAATCAATGAAATATGATAATTACTCTGATGCTTTAGGCCACCCAGCTCTGCAATAAAGCCCCATTTACACTTGCCATTTCTACACTGTGTATATGGTTTGGAGAGCCACACATTAGAGTACATATGTGAGTGTATGCTGTGCAGACATCAAGCTGGTGGAGCTATTCTTCTCCTCTCGTCTCCTTGATTGAGGAACTGAACTGGTGTGGGGGTTTTCAAGTGTAGCGTTAATAGTGTTCATTTCACATCATTGCCTGTGGGTAATCTAGCAACTCAATGCATATAGGTACTCCTTGCAGGAGGGGTCTCACAATGCAATTTTCAGGACACTTCTGTGACACCAATGTGGAAGCCTGTGTCCTGAAGTGTTTTACACCACTGCTTTTAAAGCCAAACAAGTATAGAGTAACACCAGTGTGAGAGATACTGGCGTGCAAAAGGTTGGTCAATGTGAACAGTGCTTTAGAAAGAATCAGGTTCCACGCATATAACATGTTTATCACAATGAGGCTATTCTGGTAAATAAATATAACATTTTGATGGGTTGCCTCAAATTAAATGAATGTTTAATTTCATGTTTGGATCTCTTTTGGTCTCACGAGTGGCAAAACCAAGAATGTGTCCTATAGAAGTCAAACCAGGAGGCAGCCTATGGGATGTACCATTAATGCTGTGACATCACTTGGATAGGATGGCAAAGTTGTCTGGAATGTTGAAACATGCTGCACAATTCTAGAAGGGGCTGATGAAACTATAGTGATAATTAAGCAATAAGGCATGACCAAGGGTTATGTGAATGGTCTGTTAATCATCTTCTAGGGGTGTACTGTGGCAGGAGGCGTAGCCAAGTGCCACATGCCCCTAGAGGGCGATTAACTGACCATTAACAGAATTCCTGGGAGTGCCTTATTGCTATTATAATAAAAAATGTTTTTAAACAGTGTTAAACCTTGTTCAACATATGGCTAATCTCTACATGTATGTTAATAAAAGATTAACATAAGGCTGTTAGAATGTTTGCAGCCAATCAGAGAGCTCTATTTCTTAGACCCTTTTTATAATATCCATTGCTGAGTAAGCTTGAGTTAAAGTCAATGATTCATTTACAACCCCACCTCTCGATGCTATGAAAATAAATGTTTTCATTGGATCCTTTTTTTCACAGCCATTGTAAAACTAATACTATAGAACAGGATCTGAGAATGGGGCAAGCTGACTGGCTGACTGGCACCTTCCAGCAGTGGTAAATCCTAGTATAACCACCACAAAATGTGCCAGTCAACCAAGTTACAAAAGTAAAGTAAAAATAAATCAGTACTTCTGCTCCACTGCTCTAGCAACTGCTGCACCCACTGAAACAACTGCTGCTTCTGACCGAAGATTCTGTGGAAGGATATTACAGAATGAACCTTTCTAATAGATTTTTTTTAACCTTTACCTACTACAAACTGTATAAGTGAAATAATTCACTCCAGAATGTGGGTTATGGTGAGATTTACCCACTTCTGTTGTGGTTAAGTCACTCGGCCTGCAGCCTTGTGACAAAATCATAACAGGCATGAGTAAATCCCACACCCTGTCATGGATTATTGATTAAATATATATATATATATGGGATACATGATGGGCAGGAGTGGAATATGGAAAATATTCTCACTCCTGCAGAGTGAGGCATGGATATCTCACGAGTGCCGAAGGCACGAGTGGGATATCCATACCTCACGATGCAGGAGTGAGAATATTTTCCATATTCCACGATCTGCACATCATGTGTGTGATTTATACAATAGGGGACTGAGTATTTAGTTGGTTTATTAAATAGTTTAGTTGCTGTGAAACGTTCTGTGATAGTGGCTGAAAGTTAAATCCGCAGGTTATTAGGTTGTAGCAAGTTTGTATGAATGAAGTTTCTCTGGTTAGGTTGTGAATGGGGCGGTAGTGGTATGTGACTGGTTGTTTTCATGAATGTCTGTGATGTGATTGGTTGGTGTTGTGTGTTGTAGTTCCTTATTGGTTGGGTGTTATGTATTCCTCTGAAGTGATAGGTTGTTCGCTTGTAATGGGCGGGAGTATTTTTGCCGTCTTCCTGAATCGGGTTTTGTATTGCACTTTATATTTTAATGCCTTTTTCAGATGTTTGCCTTTAGTTTTTCAGTTTTATGGGTTTTGTGTTGTATGGACCATCATATATAAAATGCTGGGTGCTTGGGTTTTAAAATCTGTTGCGAGTGTTGTTACCGGCAGTGCGGTGCAGTCCAGACCGTGACTTTTGCTTTTTAGGAGAAACGTGGAGCTATCTTGAATATTGAAGAAATTATTTACCAGATATAGTACTGATGGAAAAGAAAACATTGATATTGTGGGACATTGTGTTGCAGAATATATGCTCTGGGTATGTGGGGTATTTGACGTCTGTTGCAGAGGTTTGAGTCGGATGTCACTTTTAGTACACTTGCAGTTGCGGGCAGTCAGTGTGTGAGATTTAATACTTAATTTGTGTGTTATGGGTTTGTAATATGGGGTATATGAAAACTTGTGCTGTATAGAACAGTAGTCTGGTTATGGACGTGCATGTAATGACGTAACGACTTTGAGAATATTACTTGCTGATGTATGCACTGTGTGTATATTTGTAAGCAGGTATCACAGTGCATACATCACTGAGCAGTTATACAATGGGGGTGAGTGATATGTGTTTTTATTTCATGTGTTATCAGCTCACTCCTATTGTATAAATATACTTATTCTTTGAAGAAAAAACTGCATTAGTGCACCAGTTAGGGTTCAGATTAAAACAACAAATGTGGGGAAACATGGCATTAGGGTTTTCAGCCCTAACTCCCTACCCCCAGGCAATAAAAGGAAAAAAAAATATGGTTTTCACTGTCCTGAGTCTTGTCGAATCAGGGGTGGGGTCTTACTTGGGTTTCTCGACTCTAATACTTTATAAATAGACTGCCTTTGCACTTTTTCTGCTGAACTTGATACTGCTGATTTTCTATTCTCTGGAAATGTGGAGGAAACTGAGGTGGTTTTGGTTTTTCTTCCCCTCCAGAAACTATTTGTGTTATCTAATCTACTTATCATTGACCATTAAAATAATTGCTTTTGTAGCATTAGTAATGGTACTATCCTCATTAACTTATGGAAAGGAAACCACCTTAGTGGGGGACTTTAATGCAGAAAGGGGAGGGCCCAGGGTGGATAGCTTTGCTCAAGGTCTTTCCTCCCTATGCCTGCATCAAAGGAGAGATGTTCCTACAAGGAAAGAATCTCAGCAATGTCAGGGTGAATGCCTAGATTTAATATTTAAATCACCAAACATTATAATAAAAGAAATCCAGGTAGGGGCACACAATCTCAGAGATCATTGTTATTTTGAATGTACCATATAATTTTGTGTTGAGAGAGTGCCGTCTATGATCCTTTCTGACAGCAGAAGTTTCAGGTACTTAAAAAAAAAAAACTTTAGAGATTAAATAATGCAAACACACTGGAATACACATGATTAATACCAGATGTGGACCTGGAAGTAGAGGATTTTTCCAACTATTTCCTAGCTATATGTGACAGAAATGCTACATTTAAACCAAACAAGAAAAGGAACGATTCCTTCCCCCTGTGTTAGTGAAAAAATGAAAAAGTAGGTCAGCCCGGTGGCACTGAAGGTTGAGGTGCAGAATGCCAGATCTCACGCCACATTGGTGACCTGAGTTCGGGAGTGAGCTTGGGCCAGCAGTGGTTGGTGGGGAGGGCTCAGAGATGATTGGAGTGACTGCTGGGCTGCTCTCATTTCCTGGACTGGGAAGTTAAGTTTCCCTGCTCTTGGCTGACACCCAGTGGAAGCCAGGTGTCTCAACAGAGGTCTGGGGGACTGACACAACATCAGGATGGTGGAAGGAGCACTTGGTTTCCAGGAGTGCATGTGTGTGACTCCATGTGTGCATGCGTGCCATGCCCACCATTGCTCCGGGCAGGCCAGAAAACTACAGAAAAAAACTACTTTCTCTCCATGGCCATATGTGACAGCTCCCAATATCCTCAGACCTTGCTACTTGTGGATCCCCACCAGTAAGATACTGGAGGGAGAGGCTGATGGGATTTGGAGCAGAAGGGGTCCCGATGACAGGAGCAGGTGGCCATGGAGGAGCAAACAGCTCTATAAAAAAAAAAGGGAGAGCAAATTAGACTGAAGGATAGGGTATGGAAAAAAGCAAATAGAAACCTGAAGGTGGATGACTGAGACCCCTTCAAAAGACTCCGTTACTAATACAAGAGCATAACAGAAAGCAAAAAAGAGCCTTTTATAAAACAAAATTAACCAATCTATTAGTTCAGCTTTGTACTGGAATCTCATAAAACAACTGGAAGGTGTCATTAAAGAAGTACTAAAAATCAGTCTCAAAAATGAGGATAGAAGAGAGCCATCAGTGCAACCATCTGCAAATCAGCTAATCTCTTATTTTTGTAATCTCCCAGACATCAAACTGGCAAAGGAAAAATTCCCCCAACCTCAATAATGTTAACTGTGATTTTCAGAGGGTCTCCCTGACAGATGAGGTTCCCAAATTTTATTTTAGAACTTTAAAACATTTGAATGTTTTATGCAACCTAAACAAATTTAATTCAAAGTCACTGGTCATGAACAGACTGAAATTAAATTCTTGAAGTACACTGCTGACATAATTGCTCTAACACTTGCAAAAATCTTTAACCAAACTTTACAATTCCATCTTTCCAGAACACTGGAAATGTTCCAAAGTAGTCCTTGGAGGTGAGAGCAATAATCCTTCAAATTACCAGGCCATAGCATTCCACTACTCTCCACGGTCTCAAAACTATTTGAGAAACAAGTCAGTAAACAACTTCACAGATACTTAGAAAACTATAACCTACTCTCACTTTTCTAAACTGGTGTCAGGGAAAGGACTAATGGACTTTGTTGACATTGTGGCAAAAGGTCTACAAATGGAGGAGTCGATTGGTGCAGTATATCGTGACCGCTCCGATGTTTTTTATTTGGTAGACTACCATATTCTATTAAATAGACTTACACAATTAGGCATTTCCAATATGGTAACTGATTGGTTTAGATCATATTTAGTAGAACACAATACGTGTCCTCTGGCTGCACCTCTTCTAACAACTAATCACTTTTTAGGGCATTACCCTAAGGCTCTATCTTGGACCCCCTTTTATTTATAGTGTATATAAATCGACTGCAACAGCTCATCACAAATTGTAATATAAGATTGTATGCAGATGATACAGTTCTTATTTGTAAAGCTAAAAAGAACTGTGAACTAGAATACAGCTTGCAAACAGACTTCAATATAATATTTTACTAACGTACATGTAGAGCCTAATCTTAGCTGTACAAGGTTTAACAGTATTTACAAAAAATGTTCTTATTGTAATAGCAATAAAGCACTTCCCGGGGTTATGTTAATGGTCAATTAACCACCCTGTAGGGGTGCATTACACTGGTTCACCCATTTCAGTACAACAATGTTCTTGCCGATGGCAATTACAGCACCAGCATTCTGCAGACACCTCAATCCATGACAATGAACCTGAGCACCCCACAACATGAGCGACATACAGACATGGGGAAAAAGTAAAACAAATGCACAGTTGACACCTGAATAATTCACCACATGCCACAATATTCCAAAGCACAACACACACAAAACTTGAGTATTACTCCCCTTGCACCCCCCAACTTAATATAACCGACTCCGCGGTCACAACAAGGTTGCTAGGAAGCAGTAATTTTGACTGGTGGCACAGAGTTTTAGGCAGGAAAAAAAGAGACAGGAGACTTAGATGCTTCATAGTCATTGTTTACTAGAGCAAGTTCATATGAACATACGAACATCCGAAATTTGCCAGCAGATAAAGGCCTAGAGGTCTATCAAGTCTGTTTGAATGTTCAGCTAGCACCCCTCATTCTGCAGCTGCCCCTCCCTTCCACTCTTCACCTCCATTGACCCTCCCCCTTGTCCTGTCCAATCCCCTTTTGAAGCAATCCACTGTTCTACTAGATACCACTTCTGCAGGTAACGCATTCCACCCAGCTACCAGCCTCTCTGTAAAAAAGTGTCTCCTCATCTCCCTCCTAAACCTTCCTCTCTCCCCCCAGTCTCATATAATGGCCCCTGGTGTCCCTCCCCTTCCTTACTTTGAACAGCCCCTCTGTGCCTGTCTTGTTTATTCCTTTCATGTACTTAAAGGTTTCAATCATGTCCTCCCTGTCCCTCTTCTCCTCCAGTAAGTACATGTTCAACTCCTTCAGCATCCTCTTGTATAATAAGTCCCCTAGCCCCTTGATCATCTTTGTTGCCCTGCGCTGCACCCCCTCCAGTAACTTAATGTCCCTCTTCAGATACGGGCACCAGTACTGCATGCAGTACTCCAGGTGCGGTCTAACTAATGACCTATACAGTGGCAGAATCACCTCCTCCCTCCTTGAGGCTATAGCCCTTGCAATGCAACCCAGCATTTTGTTGGCCTTTGCAGCTGCCTTCCTACATTGTGCCAAGTTGTTCATTGCCCCTGTAATGAGCACCCCTAGATTCTTCTCCTCCTCTGTCTGGGCTAGATGCACTCCCCCCGGAAGGTAATTCCTCCTTGGGTTCTTCACTCCAAAATGCAGCATCTTGCACTTTTTGGCATTAAACCCCAGTTGCCAGGTGTCTGACCAGGTTTCAAGCTTTGCCAGATCATTCTGCAACCTCTGCCATCCCCCTAGGTCATCTGCTGCCTGTCCCATCTTGGTATCATCAGCAAACAGACTGACCTTGCTCTTGATGTCCAATGATATGTCTGCAATGAATACCCCAAACAACATTGGTCCAAACACCAAGCCCTGTGGAACATCGCTCGTCACTACCCTTGGGTGTGAGAACTCCACACCCACTGCCACCCTCTGTTGCCTTCCCTGAAGCTAGTTCCCTACCCATCTCACCAGCTTTGCACCCACCTCTGTGCCTTCTAACTTACTTCCCAGCCTCCCATGTGGCACCGAGTCGAATGCCTTACTGAAGTCCAGATACAGGACATCCACTGCATGGCCCCTGTCCAGTTGCCTAGTTACCCAGTCATTGAACTCCACCAGGCTGATTTGTCAGGATCTGAAAAGGTAGTACAAACTGCACAGCAGGCTCACTGTAACACATAGCAGCTCAAAACAGACACAGGAGCCACATATTAAAGCAAGCAGCCACACAGTTCAGAATCATCCAGGTTTACACCTGCAACTGAAAATTCAGAGCAATACAGTACTTCTCAAGTAGTCCAACACAGTCCCGAACATCATACTGCTTCACAATGTCCATAATCCACTGAGAGGAATCCTTGTAGCACCGCCGGGATGTCCCCATGGATCTCCCAGACATGAACTGCTGGATCACACCAAAGCCACCCAGATGCCCAAAACATTAGGTGCTCCAAATCCCAGATCACACTAGTGACCCACAACAACCCGTGGTCACTGTAAGACAGTAGCAATATTAGGTTGCCATCATAATTGTATACCCGTGGCAATCAGCTGCACCTCGTGCAACATTACACCTGCAGAGCGTGATTTACAGACCTTTAGCATAACCCCTGGTCATGCCTTATTGCTTAGTTAAACCTTGTTCAGCATATCATTAGGTTCTACGTGTATGTTAATAAAGCATTAACATAAGGCTGATAGAATGCTTACGGCCAATCGGAAAGTTCTGTTTCTCAGATCTTTTTTATAATCTACAAAAATGGTTTATAGAATCAAAGATGGTTCTGAGTGCAACCCGCCAAGTATTTTTTTTTTAATAAGCAAGAACCAAATAATCAATGCAACACCTCCAAAAATGGAACAAAACTGGTGAACACAGAGATTCTTATAAATATCTTTGGGTCAAAATAGATACCGGCAACTGACTCATCTTAAGCACTCTTTTCAATAAGACCATAAAAAAAGTTAACACCGGTTTAGGGGTACAAGAAAAAAAGGCATATGCAATACCAAAAGATTCTAGAAATAAAATAGCATTGCATCTATTACTTCCAGTACTAGTATATGGTAGCATTGCCTACCAAAATGCAAATTCACTCTAGTACACAAATTAGACCACACTTACAACAGAATGGCCCTGTTTTGTGCTGGGATGTCGGCTTGACTGTCACCACTGCACAATGTACCAGACAATAAATTGGGGCTCAATGGAACAGAGAAGAACTTGAGAACAGAAAAGCAGCATGCAGTAATGGCTTTCAAGAAAATTAAAGGCTGGAGCTATAGCCTAGAGGCTAGAGTATATGAGCTGTGAATGATCCTGGTATGCCCAGCAGACATGGATTTGATTCTCACATCCTCCACAAGTATGCTGTATGATCTTGAGCAACTCACTTAACCTCCCCATTGCTCCTGGATTGCCCTGATAACAGGACTTGTGCCTAGTGGACCTTACCTGATTAGCAAAAAAAAGTATATATATATATATAAATGTATGTAAACAACAAGGATCTGACAGTGCCATTTGTGTTTAACACATTCAGCAATATACATTCAAATTTCTATATCCCAAAAGTTTGGAAGAAAATGACTCAGTAGACCCATAATATTGACAAATTGAGAACCTTTTAATTAGCCTTGAATCAAGAACTGGCTGAATTCTGTACCTGTGGTTAATCTGAATGGTGTGCCATGTTTGTCTTTAAAATTGTTTGTATTATACGAGTTCATTCAGCTCTTTTCTGACCAGGTGTCTTTGATCAGGTCTGGGACAACCCCAACTTGGTTGCTGCAGCCCAGAGAGAGGAATTGGTTGTGACTAGGAGTGCTTCCCTTGTTTGGGGTAAGTTTAGGTTGGTATCGGTGGAGGAGATCTGTGAGGTGATCTCAGAATTGAGGCCCACTTACTGTGAACTGGATCCAGGTTGGACATTTTTTTTTTTAATTGTTTAACCAGGAGTGGCACACTAAGCTGAAAGCTTGTTTACAGGTGCAACCTGGGAGCACAGGGAAGTTAAGTGACTTGCTCAGGGTCACACAGTATGCAAGTGGGGGCTGTGGGATTCAAACCCAGGTCTTCAGATTTGCAGCTCAGAGCTTTAAACCACTGTGCTATACTGCCTCCCTAATGACATGCCTCCTAGTGACATGTTTGATTTCGGGGTCCAGTGTGCAACGAGATAGTCCGGTGCTCCCTTTTGCAGCACATGGAAAGATGTGTTGGTGAAGACACTAGCCTTCTGAAAAAAATATCTCTGGACCTGGACTGCTTGGTGAATTGTAGACCTGTCCCCACTCTTCATTTTTTGGGAATGGGTATTGTGAAGACTGTGGCTGTGCAAGTTGAGTCACACCTTCCATCGTTTAACATCTGAGAGCCACTCCACTCTGGATTTAGCTCTAAGCACAGTACAGAGACCATGTTCGTCAGAACTGCAGAGTTACAGGCTCTCTTGGTGGTGGAATTGGTGGACATAGCAGCTATCACAGAAACATGGGCCTCCCAGTACCAGGATTGGGATATGATGATCCCAGAGTACAGGCTATTCAGAAAGGATAGGGCCAAGGGGAATGGGAGAGGGGTGGTGATCTATGTGAGGGAGGGGATTAAGTGCATAAGAGAGGAAGGAGGGAAGGACAGAAGCTCTGTGGATGCAGTTCCAGGATGCAAGGAGTAGGACACTGAGGATGGAGGTAGTATACAGGCCACCATCACAGGGTTGTGACCTGGACTAGGAACTGGCAGATCAAATTCAAAGAATAAGCAGAAAGGGAAGCACTGTGGTGATGGGGGATTTCAACCTGCCACCATGAGTGCAAGAGAGGGGTCCTGTTGGAAGTTTTTCAGGACGGCTTCTAGATACAACTGGTACAGGAGCTGACATGGCTGGAAAGGACTTTGGACCTTGTACTGGATAATGGGGAACTGTAAGGAACCTTGAAAGGGGGGAACTGCTTGCTGGGAGTGACCACTACTCAGTGTGGTTCACGCAAAACATGGGGAGGGACACAGGGGGCACAGTCACAAGGATGGTTGACTTTAGGGGGGCAGACTTTAAGATGATGAGGGAAATTCTGAGCAAGCACCTGACAGACATCCAACAACACATGGATGCAGATCAGAAGTGGAATATAATAAGGGGGGGCTGGTGGAGGCAACAGAGACCTGTACTATGAAAAAAACAAGAACAGCAGGGCAAAGAAACCTAGTTGGCTGTCTCTGGAGGTCACAGAAAGAGGGTGGCATATCGGAAGTACAGGAAAGTGGTAAGGGGAGAAGATAAAGATGTATACAGGGAAAAGTCTGGGGAGGTCACCAGACTGGACAGGAGGGCCAAAGCATCTAGAGAGCTGAGACTGGCACAGGGGATCAAAAGAGGAGAAAAAGACTTCTTCTGTTACATAGGCAAGAAAAGGAGATGCAAAGATCAACTTGTGAGGATCAAGAAAGATGGGGAGTGGGTAGATTCTGCTAATAGCATGGCAGAAGACACCAGGAGAAAGGACTGCTGTGTGACTGGACTTCTCTGCTGGGACTAAAATAGAAGAACTTTTGTACTTGGACCTTTAATTTAGGGTAAAAAAAAACTAACATACAAAACAAAAAAAAAGTGTGTGTTTGTCTTGGTTAACTGAACTGAATGGGTATCTGAACAGTTATCTAGGTGTAAATCTCAGGTGATTGAAAGGACTTAACTGCTGGGAGGTTTAAATTACTTGTAGAAAGATCTATTAAGTAGGGAGAGTGGCTTAGCTAGAAGGAAGCTACATTTAAAGACTGCCTTAGAAAGATTCTGCTAATAGCTTGGCAGAAGACACCAGGAGAAAGGACTGCTGTGTGACTGGACTTCTCTGCTGGGACTATATTGCCCTCCTTCTCTCCCCTCCACCACCCCACCCAAAGCTAGTTCTACTTTTTATAGGCACAGGATTTGACTGACTAACGGAACTTCCTGTTTGGGAGCAGGAAGTGAGTGATCACAGAACCACCAAAGACCCATCATCCTAGAAGGGCAAGAGTAGCCTCTGGCCCCTCTAGCTGCTGGAGGTCTGCCTCTGAGCAAGTAAGTGGTCTACTGAGAAATATAGGATATTCTTGTCTCAGAACAGGACAATCAGGAGCTAAAGGCACCACAGGCAGAAAGTAAGGAGAGATAGAAAAAACAGAGGAAAGAGTAAGGATTACAAACAGTTAAGGGCCAGAAATAAGACATGACTGGAGTGGTGCAGCGCAGTGGCTGTGGAGCAGCAGTCTTCCGGGAGACGTTCTGGAGGATGCGGTGTTGTCCCATCTGCAGTCACCTCTCTGGGCTGAAGGAGGAGGTTGCTCATCTCCAGGCTGAGTTGGCCAAGATTTGTGGGACCTCCTCTTCCATCCAGGGACCACCAGTGCCACTGCTGTTGCCTCAGAGGTTGCCAAGAAAGAGGACTGGTTGGACCACAGTGGGTCAGGGAGGGTGAGGGTGGTGGAACAGAGGCACATCTCTCCAGTTGTACCTCTCCACAATTCCTATGCCATTCTGGCAAAGTGTGGTTCCTCTATGGAGGCACCCGCAGTGGAGACCAAGGAGGATGCTGGGAAACTCCACAAAGGAGACCCACAGGAGGGTGGCAGGGGACCCTGCAGGGAAGGAAACAACTCCTGGTGGGGGACTCCATTGTTAGGAAGATAGAACTGGGGGAGGAAGGGGAGAGGGAGGTAAGGTGCCTGCCTGGTGCCATGGCTTGGAGGGACAAGGAGCGAATCCTCAGGATTGCTGGAGCAGCTGCACAGGGGAGGGAGCTAGATGTCATTGTGCATCTAGGGACAAATGACCTGGCTAAGAAAGGGATTAGAAAGTGCAGGAAGAGTTTGTGGAATTGGGGAGGGCCTTGGTCAAGTATGCACACGGTAACCTTCTCAGAGATGCTACCATCTATGGCATAGGAGAGGCTAGGGTGTTCCACCATGGGATTCAATCAGTCATTGAAAAACTGGTGTGGAGCTCAGGGATTTGGCTTCATTGGGGACTGGGGGTCCACCTGGAGTGATGTAAGCCTATACTGGCTTGATAGGCTGCATCTGTCCAGGAGGGGAACCAGGATCCTAGGTGATAGGTTTAAATGCTTCATTGGCAAGCTTTTAAACTAGCCAAGGGGGGAAGCACTAGAAAGGAGCAAGGAAATCCTAGTCCCCCCCAAATAATCACAGTAGTAAGTGCGGCAAACACCAACATAGAGGTGTCGATAGGGAGAAGGGCAGGGGTAAATGGAGAAAGTTTCAAAGGCAAGAAGGACAGGGATGGGGTAAAAGGGAGTAAGGCCATCAAGAAATGGAGGTTAATGAGTACCAATGCCCGTAGTCTGGGCAACAAGCTCCCTGAGCTGGTGGCCTTGATGGAAGAGGGATGCCTGGATATCGTGTGCAGTCACAGAAACATGGTACACAGAGAACCATGACTGGGATGTTAACATACCAGGGTACATAACCTACAGGAGAGACAGGCAGGGGAGAAGAGGGGGAGGAGTAGCTCTCTATGTAAAGGAAGGGATAAAAGCAACTGAACAAAAGAGTAAACAGGGAGGAGAGGAGGCACTGTGGGTCACCTTGGAGACTGGAAAGGGCACCACAATCCACACAGGGGGTGTGTACAGACTCCCATGTCAGGGGGAGGGAATGGACAAGGATATGATAGAAGGCATTCTTAGAATGGCAGAGAAAGGGAAGATACTGTTGATGGAGACCTGAATATGCCAGATGTTAACTGGAGCACATTTTCTGCAGCCACATCCAAGAGCAGGGCCATTCTTGATGCCCTACAGGTGGCAGGCATTAGACAGCTAGTTTCAGGACCCACTGTGAGGAGCAATCTTAGACCTTGTACTCTCAAATGGGGGCAGTGAGAGGATCTCAGATCTAGAAGTGGGTTGCCATCTGGGGACAAGTGACCATCAAACAGTGTGGTTCACATTAAACTCAGCTACAGAGTCAAGCCATACAAAAGTGAGGGTACTGGACTTTAGGAGGGCTGACTTTGGCAAGATGGGAGAGTGCCTCAGAAAAGCACTAGTAAATAGGCTAGAAGGAGGTGTGGAGCAACAATGGGGAATCATCAAAACTGCCATCACAGAGGCAACAAGCCTTTGTGTGAAGCAAATAAACAAATCAAAATGAAAGAAAAAGCCACTATGGTTCTCAAAAGAGGTGGCTGTGAAAGTCAGGAAGAAAAAGATAGCATTCAGAAGTATAAGGAAACACAGAAGGAGCAGGATAGAGAGCTGTACCAGTTAAGG
The DNA here is from genome assembly GCA_016271365.2 of Neoceratodus forsteri. Taxonomy (NCBI): domain Eukaryota; kingdom Metazoa; phylum Chordata; order Ceratodontiformes; family Ceratodontidae; genus Neoceratodus; species Neoceratodus forsteri. The sequence goes on along the minus strand of CM057450.1, from coordinate 1,681,863,954 downwards.
CAGAAGGAAGCAGGGAGGAAGTCAGAATACCAAAGGCCCAAACTGAGGAAAAGATAGCAACTCAGTTAAAGGGATAAAACCTTTTATAGGTACATCATGACGTGAAAGACAAAGGAGGGATAGTGAGGCTGAACAGAATAGAACGGTGGGTGGGCAGAGGGACAGTGAAAAGCAGGGATACTGAATGAATATTTCTGCTCAGTATTCACAAAAGAGGAGGAAGTGCCTAATCCAATTAACAGAAGCACTCTTGATAGAGGGTCGATCCAGTCCTTTCACAGAAGAAAGGGTTCTGCAAGAACTCCTAACACTGAAGGTGGACAAAGCAATGGGTCCTGATGGAATTCACCCCAGAATTCTAAAAGAATTAAGGGAGAAACTAGAGAAACCACTGGCTACTGTTTTTAACAAATCATGGGAGGATGGTGTGGTACCTGAGGACTGGAGGAAGGCGGATGTGATTCCCATTCACAAAAGCAGGACCAAGACAGAGGCAGGAAACTACAGACCTGTCAGTCTGACCTCTGTGGTAGGGAAAGTGATGGAGTCACTTCTGAAGGAAAGAATTGTTGAGTACCTAGAGGCCAGTGGAGCACAGGACCCAAGGCAGCATGGGTTCACAGCGGGAAGGTCATGTCAGACGAATCTAATAGATTTCTTTGACTGGGTGACCAAAGTAGTAGACCAGGGAGGGGCTGTGGACATGGCCTACCTAGACTTAACAAGGCATTTGACACAGTCCCACACAAAGATTAACAGTCAAATTAACCAGCCTGGGAGTGGGTCCCAGGGTGGTAGCCTAGGTAAAACATTGGCTGCACAACAGGACACAGAAGGTAATTGTAAATGGAGTCCATTCTGAAGAAAGAGGGTTACTAGTGGGGTACCCAGGAAGTTCAGTATTGGGTCCAGTCCTTTTAATGTCTTCATCAGTGACATTGCAGAGGGACTGGAAGAAAAAGTATGCCTTTTGCAGATGACACAAAGATCTGCAACAGGGTTGCTACACAAGGAGGTGTGGAAAGGATGAAAAGGGACTTGGCAAGGTTGGAGGAATGGTCAAAGTATGGCAGCTAGGATTCAATGCAAAGAAGTGCAAAATAATGCACCTGGGAAACAAGAACCCAGGGAAGAATACACAATGGGTGGGAGTAGTAACAACAACAAAAAGGAAGGGACCTGGGGTAATCATATCAGATGACCTTAAGGTTAGCAAGCAATGTGAGAAGGCAGTAGGGAGGGCTGGGGGTATACTGGGATGTATAAGGAGAGCATCAGCAGCAGAAAACAGGAAGTTGTTATCCTCTGTACAGACAGTTGGTGATACCCCATCTGGAGTACTGTGTCCAGTTCTGGAGACCCCATCTCCGCAAGGACATAGACAGGATAGAGTAGTCAGAGGAGGGCAACTAAAATGGTGCAGGGTCTGCAAGAGAAGCCATATGAGGAGAGACTAAAGGAGCTTAATATGTATACCCTTGAGGAAAGAAGGAGGGGACATGATAGAAACTTTTAAGTACCTCAGTGGAATCAACAAAGTCCAAGAGGGTAGCATCTTTCAGAAAAAGAGACTTGCAAGAACAAGGGAACACAATTTAAAGATAGAAGGAGGGCGGTTCAGGGGCAATGTAAGGAAGTATTATTTCTCAGAGAGGGTAGTGGATGCATGGAACAGCCTTCCTGAGGAGGTTGTGGGGTCTAAAACTGTGGGAGAATTCAAGAATGCATGGGACAGACATAAGGCACGACAAGTTTTTTGACTCATTTATTTATTTATTGGTTTCTTTTTCCTTAAAAAAATATATATCTGAGGATCAGTTACAGGATTTTTAGTACTGTAAATAAATAAAAAGAGAACTAAGAGAGCTTCAGTAGCAGATAAGTAGTGGAATTGCAGTATAATGTGGGGAGTGGTGCAATGCAGTGGCTGTGGGGCAGCCTTATTCAGAGCAGACCTTCTGGACACTGAGGTGCTGCCCTATCTGCATGCATCTCTCGGGACTGCGGGATGAGGTAGCCAGACTCAGGCAGAAGTAAACTGGGTCAGGAGTACCATCACCCCTGTCCAGGAACCACCAGTCCAATGCAACTGCCTCAAAGGATGCCGAGACGAGGGAGCACTTGGATGACAGTGGGCTCAGGGAGGTTAGAGCAGTCAGGCAGAGGCACATCCCAGATCTATCCTCTCAAGAACTCATATGCCACACTTGCAAATGAGGACAACCAAATAGAGGTACCCAGGAAGTGGAAGGAAAGGATGTGGAGGTTAGGCAAGGAGGTGACCTCAGTGGGAAAGCAGTGGACCCCAGAGGAGGAGGAAGCAAATCCTGGTGGGGGACTCCATCATAAGAGGGATCCAGCTAGGAACACAGGAGGGGGAGGACAGGGAGGTGAGGTGCCTACCAGGTGCCACGGCATGGAGGGATGGAAGGAAGATACTGGGGATCACTGGGAAGGCAAGACAGGAGGGTGAGCTGGATGTCATTATCCACCTAGGTACTAATGACTTGGCAAATGGGGAGCCAAAGGAAGTTCAGGAAGAGTTTAGGAAACTGGGAGGGGTCTCAAGCAAGTAGCTACTTCTGTCACTTTCTCAGAAGTACTACCTGTGAGAGGCAAGGAGAGCATAGAGTGCATCACCAGGAACTTTAACTCATGGTTGAAGAACTGGTGCTGTGAGGAAGGGTTTGGATTCATTGGTGACTGGGGACCCATCTGGAGGGATGGAGGTTTGTTCAAGCCTGACGCCTGCATCCATCCTGGAGGAATCAAGCACTCAATGATAAGTTTAAATGCTACATTGACAAGCATTTAAACTAGCAAAGGGTGGCAGGCCAGCAAGGATGATACCTACTTGCTCACCCCCACAGCTAGTAATGGAACCAGTGAACCAGAGGAGTGGCTATCTCTGCAAAGCAGTGTGCAAAGATGGAGATTAGTGTCCAAAGGTGGATAAGCAGAAAAGGGCAAAATTCAGCAGAAGGGCAGACAGCAAGGAGAACCAGGATAAATGACAACCAAGGAAGGGGCTGGAGTAGAACAGTGAAAGATGAGGAGGTCAAATCATGGAAAGCCATGTGCAAATGCCAGGAGCCTTAGCAACAAGATGGAAGATCTGGAGGCTGTCATGGTACAGTCAGACCTGGACATTGTGGCCATCACTGAAACCTGGTGTAATGATAACCATGACTGGGAGATGGCCATACCTGGCTACAACATATTCAGAAGAGACAGAGCAGGCAGGAGGGAGGAGGTGGCACTGTATGTGAAAAATGACATAAGAGCCACACAGATCCAGGAGGAACAAAATGGGGGAGATACTGTGGGTTAAGCTGGAAAGGAAAATGGGGGCCAGCCATCCCACAGGTGTGGTCTATAGACCACCAGCCCAGGAGGAAGAAACAGATAGGGAGCTGATGCTAGCCATCCAAGGGATGGCAGACAAGAACGAGTAGTACTGGTTGGAGACTTCAATATCAGACGTGGACTGGAGCATCCCAGCAGCAGCATCAACTAGGAGCAGATTTATCCGGACTCCTTCAGGGTGCCTTCCTCAAGCAACTGGTCATGGAACCAACTCGGCAGAAGGTAATACTGGACCTTGTGCTCACAAACAGGGACAGTGTGATGGGGGTAACAGTGGGGAGCACCTGGGTAACAGTGACCACCAGTCATTGTGGTTTGAAATCACAGAAAGAGCAGAACCAAACCACACAAAACACGTATCCTGGATTTTAGGGGGCAGACTTTGGGAAAATGGGGAGATGCTTGAAAGAGGCATTAGGGAATGGGACAGGAATCAGGATTGAGGAACAGTGGGCAGTATTTAAAATGGGATTATAAGAACAACAGAATTATGCATTAAGCAGGTTAGCAAGAGGAAAAGAAAGAGGAGACCATTATGGTTTTCCAAAGAGGTAGCAAAGAAAGTGAAAGCCAAAAGATTGCATTCAGGCAATACAAAAGACACAGGCAGAAGGGGATAGGGAGAAGTACCAGGAGAAACAAAGGGAGGCAGGGAAGTCAGTAAGGGAAGCCAAAGCTCAGACAGAAGAACACATTGCAAAATCAGTGGTTAAAGGGGACAAAACCTTTTACAGGTACATAAGTGAAAAAAGAAAGACAAAGGGAGGGATAGTGAGACTGAAGGGGGAGGATGGGAGTCGCGTGGAGGATGACAACAGTAAAGCTGACATATTGAACAGGTATTTCTGCTCCAGTCTTTACTAAGGAAGAGGGGGTAATGGGTCTGAAGAGTACAAGGGTGAGAATGGTGCAGAAATGGACACAAGTCCCTTTACACGAGAAAGGGTCCTGAAGGAACTGGAAGTAATAAGAGCTGATAAAGCAATGGGGCCAGATGGGTGCACCCCAGGGTCCTTAAAGAACTAAGAGAGGTGGTGGCTGAACCTCTGGCTATCCTGTTCAGCCAATCACTGGAAACAGGAAGTACCCAAAGACTGGAGGACAGCAGATGTAGTCCCTTATACAAAAGTGGGAACAAAGAGGAAGCAGGAACTACAGACCAGTCAGCCTCACCTCGGTAGTGGGAAAGATCATGGAAGCACTACTGAAGGAGAGTTGGTGGAACATCTGGTTGTCAATGGACTACAGGACCCAAGGCAGCATGGTTTCACCAGGGGAGGTCATGTCAGACCAACCTCATTGAATTTTTGACTGGGTGACTAGGGAGGTGGATCAGGGAGGGCAGTGGACATGGCCTATCTGGACTTGCAGGGTCTTGACACTGTGCCACATAGAAGACTATTACACAAACTGGGGAATATGGTGTGGGCAGGACAGTAGTGTGGTGGGTAGGTAACTGGCTGGGTGGCAGGACACAGAGGGTGGTGGTAAATGGCTGTCACTCCACAGAGGGAAGAGTGACCAGTGGGGACCACAGGGATCAGTGCTGGGACCGGTCCTATTCAACATCTTCATCAGTGACATTGCACAGGATATAGAAGGCAGAATTTCACTGTTAGCTGATGACACAAAGCTCTGTAACACAGTAGACACACCAGAGGGTGTAGACAGAATGAGAAGGACCTGCAGAAACTTGAAGAATGGTCAAGGGTTTGGCAGTTGAAATTCAATGCAAAAGTGCAAGATAATGCATATGGGGTACAAAAACCCTGGCACAATATATCAGTTGGGGTGAGGATATAGCATGCACCAAGCAGGAATGGGATCTTGGGGTTGTCATCTCTGATGACCTCAAGGTAGGGAAACAGTGTGACAAGGCATCAGGTAAAGCAAATAGGATGCTGGGATGTATAGGCAGGGGCATCACCAGCAGGAAAAGGGAGGTCATAATTCCGCTATACAAGACACTAGTGAGGCCCCACCTGGAGTACAGTGTACAGTTCTGGAGACCATACCTACGTACAGTGGCGTGAAAAAGTATTTGCCCCCTTCCTGATTTTCTCTATTATTGCATATTTGTCACACTGGATGTTTTCAGGTCTTTAGAGAAAATGTAATATTAGATAAAGGGAACCTGAGTGAGCAAATAACACTTTTTTTTTTTATTTCACTTATTTAATGAAAAAAAGTTAACCAACACCAACTGGCACTGTGTGAAAAAGTAATTGCCCTTACATTAATAACTGGTTACACCACATTTAGCTGCAATGACTGCAACCAAACATTTCCTATAATTCAATATCAGTCTTTCACATCGCTGTGGAGGAATTTTAACCCACTCTTCCTCGCAGAACTGCTTTAATTCTGTAACATTTGGTAGGTTTTCGAGCATGAACTGCTTGTTTCAGGTCCTACCACAGCATCTCTATTGGATTTAAGTCTGGACTTTGACTAGGCCACTCCAAAACTTTAATTTTACTTCTTTTTAGCCATTCTGATGTGGACTTGCTTTTGTGTTTTGGATCATTGTCTTGCTGCATGACCCAACTACGCTTCAGCTTCAGCTGACGGAAGGATGACCGGACATTCTCCTTAAGAATTTTCTGGTACAGAGCAGAATTCATGGTTCCTTTAATTATGGCAAGTCATCCAGGTCCTTAGGCAGCAAAAGCATCCCCACACCATCAAACTACCACCACCATGTTTGACTGTTGGTATGGTGTTCTTACTGTGGAATGCTGTGTTTGCTTTACGCTGAGACATTATGGGATCCATGTCGTCCAAAAAGTTCCACTTTGGACTCATCTGTCCATAGAACATTTTCCCAAAAGGCTTGTGGATCATCCAGGTGCTTCTTGGCAAATGAGAGATAAGCGTTTATGTTCTTCTTGGTTAGCAGTGGTTTCCGCCTTGCTACTCTCAAATGAAGCCCATTTTTGCCCAGTCTCTTTCTGATTGTGGAGTCATGAACACTGACCTTAGCTGAGGCAAGAGAAGCCTGCAGTTCTTTGGATGTTGTTTTAGGATCCTTTGAGACTTCCTGTATGATTTTACGCTGCGCCCTTGGAGTAATTTTGGCAGGCCTCCCACTCCTGGGAAGATTCACTACTGTTCCAAGTGTTCTCCATTTGGAGATTATGGCTCTCATCTGGCTCGATGGAGTCCCAGAGCCTTAGAAATAGCTTTGTAACCCTTTCCAGACTGATGGAGGGCAACAAATTTTTTTCTGATCTTTTCAGGAACTTCCTTTGATCATGGCATAATGTGCTTGTTGAATCTTTGTGCTAGCAACGTGACTCTGATGGTAAGGGTCAAAATAAGTAAGATTTATATTGAGCAGGGCTGGCTATAATCAAGCCTGGCTGTGTTCAATCAGCTGACTCTAATTATCCCTTTAATTGGGTTGATTTAACTAGGGGGCAATTACTTTTTCACACAGTGCCAGTTGGTGTTGGTTAACTTTTTTCATTAAATAAATGAAATAAGTAAAAAAAAAAAAGTGTTATTTGTTCACTCAGGTTCCCTTTATCTATTATTATATTTTGTCTAAAGACCTGAAAACAACCAGTGTGACAAATATGCAATAATAGAGAAAATCAGGAAGGGGGCAAATACTTTTTCACGCCACTGTAAGGACATAGACAGGGTAGAGAAGGTTCAGAGGAGGGCAACAAAAGATGGTGCATGGGTTGCATCACAAGTCCTATGAAGACAGGTTGAAGGAACTGAACATGTACTCCCTGGAGGAGAGGAGGAGAAAGGGATATGATAGACATACAAGTATCTTACAGGGAGGAACAGGGTGCAGGAAAACACTATTTTTAAGCGAAAAAGATGTTTCAGGACTAGAGGGCATGGGATGAAGTTGGAGGGAGGACGATTCAGAGAAACATGTGAAAGAATTTCTTCACAGAACGGGTGGTGGACAAGTGGAACACCTGCCAGGGGAAGTGGTGGGGGCTGAAACAATCACGGGATTTAAGAATGCATGGGATAGACATAAAGGAATTCTAGAGGTCAGGGGTAAGGGGAAATAGACTTCTAGGAAAACAAGCTGAACTTACAAGCTCAAATGGGCAGACTAGGTGGGCCATAGGCCCTTATCTGCCGACACTGTCTATTTATCTATGTATGTATGTATCTATGTAAGGCAATTCTTGTGGGCGGTAGGAGGAAATAGGCTTGTTGGTTAACTAGGATCTGCGGCCTATCCTGTAGGTAGAGAAATGGGCAGACTAGATGGGCCAAGCGGTCCTTATCTGCCGTCAAAGTCTATGTTTCTATGTTTCTATGTTTCTATGTTTCTATGTAGAGAAGGGGCAGAGCAAGCAGAGGCACTGAACGAGTACTTCTGCTCTGTGTTCACACAGAGAAGGGGGAGCAAATATCTCAGGCAAGTGAGGGGGTGGGTAAGAGGGTGAGAGGACAACAGATGTGGGGATTACAGAGGGCAGGGTGCTGGAGGAGTTGAGGGCAATAAGAGTGGACAAGGCACCTGGGCCAGGTGGCAGTCACCCTAGAATACTGAGGGAGCTGGCAGAGGTCCTTGTGGGGCCACTGGCAGACCTGTTCAATACCTCTCTGGACACAGGATGTGTGCCACAGGACTGGAGGATGGCCCATGTGGTGCCCATCCATAAAATTGGGCCAAAGGATGAACCAGAGAACTACAGGCCAGTGAGCCTCACCTCAATCATGGGCAAACTCATGGAGACCATCCTAAAGGAGAGGCTCGTGAGCTTCTTGGAGGCAAACAGTATCCAGGACAACTAGCAGCATGGGTTTGTTGCAGGCAGATCATGCCAGACAAACCTGATAGAGTTCTATGACTGGGTGACATGGGAACTGGACAAGGGCCATGCTGTGGATGTCCTGTACTTGGACTTCAGTAAGGCCTTTGATTCAGTGCCACATGGGATATTGGGGTAGGAAGCTGGAGTATGTGGGGGCAGGACAAAAAATGGTGACCTGGGAGGTCACGTGATGCTAACTTCCTGAGCAGCAGCAGGGGCTTGGAGCTCCCTACTCCCATCAACTTTATCTACTCCAATCTGTGATTCGTGAAGAACAATTTCAACAATTTACATTTCATCTGATTGACTATACTCCACCTATTGGCCTCAGGGCGTTTTCTTGTTATAATCCTCGAATATACCAGGGGATGGAGGTGGAGAAAAAACAGGCCGCAATTAGGCACACACCACCAGCTACTCCTGAAAAGCTGCCCAAAAAGGCGAAGAACCAGCCCAGCTCTACTTCCGAATAAATGGGTGATAAAGCTCAGCTGCCTAATCTTCTCACTGAGGAGAAATTTCTGCAGGAATTAACTCCTCTGAAGGACGTACTGCAAACCATCACTTCGGAACTTAAATCTATTCGGGGAGACCTCTCCTCTCTCACCACGAGGGTCTCTGATTCGGAGGCTAGAATCCACTCCCTAGAACAGTGGAAAACCAAAGCAGAATCTGATCTGACCATGTTAAATCAACAGGTCAAGAAGCTGCAACTAAAAACGGAAGACCTGGAAGGTAGCAATCGGAGAAACAATCTGCTCATTTTGGGTCTACCGGAGCTCGAGGAAGGATCGGATTCCATCGCTTTTCTTCAGAAATTCCTAGCCAAAACAGTGGGCCCTTCACCTCTTAACCCCCACTACCACCTGGAGAGAGCACACAGATCTTTGAGACCCAGACCTCTGCCGGGCTCCCCCCCCATGACCAATGATCATGAAATTCCTCAGCTACATCGAAAGACAACATGTCCTTACTAAATCCCGAGAGCTGCAATCCATCATGTGGGGACCGGCCAAACTTCGTATTGCTCAGGATCTCCCCAAAGAAACCAGAATGAAGAGAACTGCATTCCATCCCATCATCCAGAAGTTAATTGCGGCGGACATTCCCTTCAGAATGGTGTATCCTGCCACCCTCAAAGTTACTACTGGGGACAACTCCCAAAGCTTCGATTCCTGGACTTGGCCTACAAAGATCTCTCTGCCAAACTTCCCAATCTTTTCAAAACAAACAGCTGAACTTTTAGTCCCCAGTTTCAGCTCTAGGGCGAGGTCCTAAACTGTCTTTTCTAGGTTTTGATGTTTTTTTTGTTTACTTTACCTGAGTAGCTGACTCCAATACTGTCATGGTGAGCGGAGACCCTCGGCGGCCCGGACGGAGGTTGAGGTGAACCGCGTTGCTTCTGGTTCTCGCTATCTACCAGGAACCAAGCAGGGGTGGTTGCAGGATTTAGCCTTGCTGCTTTCAGTGAGGGATCAATTTGGTCCCACCCCATAACAGTTCCCCGGGGAAACACTATGGCTATGGTGGGACAGTACCTCCAGCTCTCGGCCCATCCTGCCATTCCCCTGTCTTCCTCCTACAGCCCGGTTTAAGGGGTGAGTAAACTCCCTTTCCTTGGGCTTTTTTCTTTTTGGAAATAACAGGGATTTATTCCGTGGAATCACAATCTCTAATATAAAGATCACGAAATTAGTTGATGGGGGATAACTCCTGAGCCCTTTGTAACTGCTGTAAGTTGCATTGTGAGCTTATAGAAGGGGTGTGCGTAAACCCAGTCCCACATTTAAGATTATCCTTGTTTTATCTGGTTCCGATGAAAATCATTTCTCTGTCTTTGTTTTTGGTTGTTTGGAGACCCTTTAATTTGCAAGATTTTAATAGCAAAGGGTTTTCTGGGTTTGCAACAGGGACCTGGTTCTCAGGCTTTCGTCACAATTGCTCTCAATTTTTGAATGTTCATGCCTGGTACCAGGATGTATATAGTTGGATTGACTTATTAAGGGGATATAATAGGGAAGGGGAGTTGGGAGGGTTGACCTGTCTGCCTCTTCACATGTACTATTTTAAATTAGATCTGCTCTGTTTGTTTATGACACTGCTACATTTGATAAACCCTTTTTGGCAGACCATAGTGGGTTGGAGTATTGGATTTAGAGTGTGCTTTTTCTATTGGGCTACAGTTGTGAGTTCTATTAACTGCCTTTCTGTTATCCTGTTTTTAAAATGGCTATAAACACTGTCAAAATCGCATCATGGAATGTGCGTGGGCTCAGGGAGAAAGTCAAGAGGAATCAAGTATTTAACCACTGTGACTTATTTCAGACTGATATCCTACTATTACAAGAAACTCATTTAATCAACTCAGAGGCTAAATGGTTGTCTAGATTTGGCTTTTCACAGGTGTTTGTTGCAAATGGGTCAAGTTCTAGTAGAGGTGTCGCCATACTCATTAAAAAATATGTCATGTTCCTGGTAAATACAACAATAACTGACCCAGAAGGCAGATTTATATTGATCAAGGGTTCCCTCAGCGGTGGTGCTGTCATTCTAGGCTCAATCTATGGTCCAGTAGGGGGTAGCTCTGAATTTTTCATGACCCTAGCAGATAAAATAAGTACCCTACTTCCCTCCCAGCTTATACTAGGAGGTGACTGGAACATTCCACCATCCCACCTATTAGACAAAGTCCCTCAATCAAGTCGTCCGCTCACTCCGGTTCAAAGGTCCCTACTAGATTTTCTGCATACACTAGGGTTATGTGACCCCTGGCATCTCTCCAACCCCTCCCTTCAGTCCTTTTCCTTTTTTTCTCAACCCCATGATTCCTGGTCTAGAATAGACTACATTTTGATTAGCAAAACCCTTCTCCCCGGTCTCTTTCAGTCTGGTATCGAGCCGATTGTGCTCTCCAACCATGCAATAGTATGGGCAAGAATTTTCCCAGACCCGAATCTCCAAAGGGACACCATCTGGAAGCTTAATACTCAACTCCTTAAGGATCCCCAATCAGTGACCCACATTAAAACCCTCATTTCTCACTTCCTTGAGAACAATCTTAGCTCTACCCCAAGACTTGACATTATTTGGAGCTCCCTAAAATGCTATCTAAGAGGCGAAATTAATCAAACTGACCTCGGCGAGGAAAAGAGCTAGACAATCTTGTGCCTCCCTACTAATGAACAAGATCGAGGAGCTTGAAAGCTCTTATTCCACTTCCTCTCCTCTGTCATCCCTCGAAACCCTCCTGGCAGTCAAAAACGAGTATACAGATCTCCTTAAAGAAAAAACTGAGTATAGCTTACTTAAGACCCAAACCAAATATATTGAGCAAGGTGAGAAGGCCGGCAGGCTCTTGGCTTTAAGATTGCGTACACTAGAAAGCTCCAGACTAATCCCGGCCCTACAATCTCCTGAAGGCTCCATTAAAACCTCTCCCAGGGGAAATTGCACAGATTTTTGAGAATTACTATAGAACCCTCTATAGTATGCCTTCTTCTTCTGCTTCTTTCTCAGATATATCAGCCTATCTGGCAGATCTTGACATTCCCCAACTCTTGCCCTCTCATAAGGAAACCCTGACCGCCCCTATTTCACTTTCCGAAATAGAAAAAGCTATCACCTCCATGGCCCCAGATAAGGCACCAGGCCCAGATGGGTTCCCCTCAAATTTTTACAAGGTCTTTTCCAAAGAGCTTGCCCCTTTACTCCTCAAACTATACTATTACCTCTTCTCTACCACCACTTTGGACCCCACACTTCTCAAAGCCACCATTGTCTTAATTCTTAAACCTGATAAAACTCCTGCTGACCCAGCGAGTTACCGACCCATATCTCTCCTAAACTGCGATATGAAAATTCTTTCTAAGGTCTTGGCCGAGCGGATTAAGAAAACCTGGACCCATCTCCTTAGCCTGGAACAAACTGGATTTGTCCACTCTCGTTCTCCATCAGATCACCTCAGAACCCTCTCTCATATTTCTCATCTTGCCCAATCATCCCATCCCCCAATGGCCCTGATTTCGTTAGATGCAGAGAAAGCATTTGACAGAGTCGACTGGTCTTTTCTTTAGGCTACGATGGCCAAGATGGGCTTCCCAACTTCTTTTCTCAAATTTATCCAGGTTTTATACAAATCCCCTTCGGCCAAGATATACTATAATGGTGTTTTCTCCTCACTTTTCCACCTTCACACTGGTACCAGACAAGGCTGCCCTCTCTCACCCTTTTTGTTCAACTTATATCTCAAACCCCTTCTTCTCAAGCTTAAATCTTCCCCACTTATTCAAGGTTGTATGGTGCATCAACAAGAGTTAGTTCTCTCAGCCTATGCTGACAATATACTCCTACATGTTACTCACCCCGCCATTTCCCTAGGACACGCACTACAACTCATCACTCAATACGGCAACCTCTCTCAATATAAATTGAATATATCAAAATCTGAAATATTCCCCTTAAATACCCATACATACAAACATGAACTTATTAAATTTGGCATGAGATGGTCCCCTAAATCGATTAAATACCTAGGTATTCATTTTACCTCAGACCCTTCTCTACTCAGAAAACTCAATTTAGATAGCCTTAAGATTCATATCCAGCTAGATTTACAAAGGTGGTCTAATCTCCCTATCTCCCTGTGGGGCAGGATTAATATTATTAAGATGAATATTCTTCCCCGTATCTTTTATCCTCTCAACCTACTAGGTCTCTAGTTGCAGCTTTCTTATCTACAACAATTTCCACACAATTTTCCTCGAAGTTTGTCTGGCGAGGAAAGCAGTTCACTGTTCATTTCTCAAACTATCCCTCCTAAGGATAAAGGCGGTCTCAGACTTCCCAACATAGTATTTTATTATTGGGCTGCCCACCTCTCTAAACTAGGTAGATGGTTTTCAACCCATGCTGAACCCTTTTCTCCGATTTGGCTCCAAATTGAGAAACTGATCCTTTCGGAGTTTAAAATAGATCCCTATGCAATTTTCTATACTCCTGCCTCTGTGCTTTCACAGTGGATAACTGACCAAACAATTCTCACATCCCTTAAATCTCTTTTCCAATGCCTATATTTCCTTAAAATTTTCCCTAAAATGGATCTAGCACAACCTATCATCCTCAACCCCAATATCAAGTTGGGCAATCGATGATTACCCTTAGTGGCTTCCACAAATTAAAGAAACTAATCTAGAACACTACTATGACCAAAGATCCCTCCTTCATCCTCTGATATATTAGCTAAATTTGATATTCCCAATAATAAGATTTTCAAAGTATACCAATTAAGACATCTTATTGCTGCAAAATTTGACTCACAGTTTAGAGAACCCAAGGTTCAACCCTTCCTCTCTCACATCTTTACCCTTGCCTCTAAACCACATTCCATTTCTCTAATATACTCCTTCCTACTGGACTACAAATTCCCGAAACCGATCGAAGGTTCTAGTATCTGGCTTTCCTTACTCCCAGATTCCACCCTCAACTGGTCCCATATTTGTAAGGACCTGCACAAATATCACACCCAAGATAGGCTTAGACTTACCCAATATTACATATTAAATAATATGTACTATACCCCTAAGAAACTTTTCCGGCTTAAAAAACTATCTCTCTCCCTCTGCTCCAGGTGCTCACATATCGAAGGAAATTCCCTACATATTTTCTGGTACTGTAATAAAGTTGCCCCCCTGTGGTCCACTATCCAAGACAATCTAGACCCTTTACTTGGTCTCACCAACCTTTTTAATCCTGAAATTTGCATTCTAGGGGACTACTCTGACATAGATTGCTTAGAACGCCGATACCACATGGCCCTTGTGTCTATAGTGGTCAAGAGACTAGTTCTTAAACATTGGACCGACCAGCTGATCCTGACCTATTCTGAATGGTTGGCAGAGCTCTCAACCTACTTTAACATGGAGAGGCTGATGGCCAGCTCACGTAATTGTATGGACCTGTTCCACAAAAAATGGGGCAACTTGTATGCGCTATATTTGCACCAATGATTTCTTGACATCCTCTCTGATGCCCACTGTGGTTTCTTTTTCCCTTTTCCCTTTCCCATTTGCTTCCTCAGATTTTGAAGGCAGGATCAAGATTTGATGTACTTATGAACTGGCTAATAGGACTAGTCACATAGTTATGTTGCACACTCTATAGGGTTTTTTTTTTTGTGGGGAGGGTAATGTTTGCTCTGGGTTTTTTTTTTTTTTATACCGTGTATGGGTACCTGACATAAACTATGTAATGACCTTTTTATGTTGGTTATGTTAAAATCGATAAACTTGAATTTCAAAAATCAAAAAAAAAAAAAAAAAAAAATGGTGACCTGGATCAGGAACTGGCTGATGGGGAGACAGCAAAGAGTGGTGGTAGATGGGAACTCTCATCACCGAGCGGGGTACCACAGGGATCTGTGCTGGGATCAGTACTGTTCAGGAATTTCATTGCAGATGTCTCGAATGGGATTCAGAGCAAAATCAGTCTGTTCGCAGACGATACCAAGATGCGAGCTATAGCAGATGACATGGAGGGGGAGGAAGGGATTGCAGGAGAACCTGAATAAGCTGTAGAAGTGGCAGATAAATGGCAGCTGGGGTTCAACCCCAAGAAGTGCAAGGTTCTGCACTTCGGAGCTTGGAACCAGGGGAGCGATTATCACTTAAATGGGGTTCAGTTGGGTTGCTCCACAGAAGAGAAGGATCTAGGGGTGATCATAACAAGGAGCATGAACAACTCTGTTCAATGCAAAAGGGTGGCAGCAAAAGCCAACAAAATGCTGGGATGTATAGCTAGAGGGATCTCCTCCAGAAGTGGGGAGGTTATCCTGCTCCTGTATAGGTCGCTGGTCAGGCCCCACATGGAGTACTGCATGCAATACTGGTGCCCATTCCTGAAGAAGGACATCACTTTGTTGGAGGGGGTGCAGATTAGAGTTACAAAGTTGATCCAGGGTTTGGAGGGCAAGCCATTCGAGGAAAGGTTAGGGGAGTTGAATATGTACTCTCTGGAAGAGAGGAGGGACAGGTTAGATATGATTGAGACCCTTAAGTACCTGAAGGGAATAAAAAAGACTAATACAGAGAGGATTTTCCAGAGGAGAAAGGGGAGGGACACGCGAGGACACCAACTGAGATTGGAGAGGTTAGATTCAGGAGCAAGATGAGGAGACATTTTTTCACAGAAAGAGTGGTGGACAAGTGGAACACTTTGCCGGGTGAGGTAGTGGCCTGCAAGACGGTAGACAGCTCCAAGAGGGGTTGGGATAGGGGAAGGGGTAACAGGATGGGGGGAAGGGAGGGGCAGCAGCATTATAAGGTATTAGCTGCACACTTGAGCAGACCCAATAGACCATGAGACCTGTTTCTGCTGGCATTTTCATATGTTCGTATGTTCATAGTATGCATAATGACCTTTTCAGGGCAAGAGATAGAGGGGAGTGGTCAGTTCTCATTCTGTTCTATCTGTCTTCAGCAATTGACACTGTGAACCATAGGTAGTTGTTGGATTGCCTAGGAGTGTACTGTGGACTCGCTGACATGGTCATCGACTGGTTTGAGTCCTTCCTCAGAGATAGGATGCAGCGATGGTGATGGTGAATTTCTCCTCACTCTCTAAGCCCTTGCTCCGTGGTGTGGGCCAGGGCTCAATCCTCTCACCTACTGTGCATTGTTCGGGGGGTACATATTGCCTCTGGGTGAGAGCATCAGATGTTACAGCTTGAATTTTTAGTGCTGTTCAGATACATGCAGCTGTACCTGTCATTTGCACCTGGTGCAAGGGAAGGTATATGAGAGTCTCTCACCTCACTGGAATATACCAGTCTGGTGCTTACAGGCAAAGAGAACAACTTCAGAAACAAAAGGAAGCATAGTTTCCAACAACAGTAGCATTTGATCCAACACAAGAGCAGTTTTGCAAAGTAAAATGCAGCTTACCTCACCAGCAAGAGTGGCAGATTTTACTAACAATGTGCAAACAGTGCATAAAAGTGCTGGCAAAATAGTGAAGATAAAGTGCAGAGTACAGTGGTGATGAGAAACTGAGAGTACAAAAGTTGAACAAATGAGTCAGCACTCACATGAGTGTTTCATGAACTGGCATCACACCCAGGTGGCCATGTCAGAAACATCACCTGAATTAAACCTTGATCCCACCAGATGATTTATCATCGCTGGTACATGACATTGTGACTTCCAGACTAAAATACTGTAATGCTCTGTATCTCAGGTTAGTGAATGGGTCCTATGACGCCTACAGTTGGTACAAATCGAAGTGGTCAGATTACTGACAGACATCCTGAGGTCTTGTCACATGACCCTGATCCTGTGTGACCTGTGCTGACACTTAGTGAATTGGCAAATCACCTTCAGCTTACTGACCTACAAAGTCCTTTATGGACTGGGCATAGGTTATCTGAGTGATCCCCTGTCTCCTTGTCGTCCTTCCCGTCCCCTTCGCTCCTCCGAGGTGGGCTTCCTAGTGTTCCCAGGGTCAGGGTTAAGACATCCGGGGATCACACTTTTGAAGTGTCTGGCCCAGCCCTGTGGAACTAGTTTCCCAGATTTCTGAGGGAGGCCCCCTCATGGAGGTGTTTAAGAGGAACCTTAAGATCTACCTGTTTAGACAGGCCTTTGATTTCACTTAGCCCCCACTGGCTGCTTTTAGCTATTTATGCCATTCTGATTTTATTTTAATTTATATTTGTTTTACTTGCAGTTACGTTTGTTTTATCATGGTACTGTACTATATTTTATGTATTTTAATACTGTATAATGCTCAGAGCCCCTGGGATTGGGCGCTTGATAAATTAACCTACTAGTACTACTTTTGACGCCGAAACGTTCTGATGTCAGTTGTGTGGTAGCCTCCAGGAACAGGCCCATGATAGCAGTGGAGATTCTATGGTTTTGGTATCTCAGGGCATTTAGTGTAGATCATTGTTAATTCTTGGGAGTTTGTAAGGGGGGGAGTGTGGTAACTCTGAAGGGATTCTCTTTAAGGGGATCCCAGCAGCCTTGAGGCAGAAGGGGGGTCCCAACAACAAAGGGGTGTTCTCCTTCTGGGGGAGTTTGTTGTCCAGTGCCTGAGAGATGCCACCAGTCAGGCTGATGTTGGCGAGAGACCTAGTATGAGACAGAGAGACTACTGCAGACTAAAGTAGGAAATATGTCTATATTGTGTTCAGGAAATCCCAAATGGGGAGGTACACCAGAAATGCTGTCTCTGGCTAAGGGGTTGGGGTGATTGCCAACAACTGCCAGAGGGCAGGCTAGAGTACACATTGCTGCATTATACCCAGCAGACTGACTAGTGAGTGAAGTCATGCTGATATGAGGTGCCCAGTGCAGGGGTGAAATCCAGGTTCCAGTGGGAGGAGACTGTCTTGGAAAGAGCTGTGGCTCTCACAGGACTGGAGCACCCTCTGGATGCCTTCACCTAGGGAAATGGAATAATGAGTCTTTGCAGCGGTGATGCCTCCTGCATCACTCACTGACAAGACACTACGTTATCACAGAGCATATGTAAAAATTTGATAAACCCAAAACATATAGCAGGGTAGGAGTTTCTGGCAAAACAGTGTGGAATAGACTAGACTCAGACCGGAGGTATAACTTCACCCTCTGGTGTAAAAAAAAGAACAGAAAGGTTTGTGAAACTTCTGAGATGTGAGAGTAGGGTAGAATCTATAGTGACACGAGGTTTTTGACTCAAATCTGGAGTCAGGATCAAACGTGTCTGTACAGTGCTAATCAGGAGAGCTTTAGGGGACTATGTTGCCATGTGTGTAACTGCATATCTGCCAGTAAAGAGTGGCAACTGCTTAGCATACCTTTGTAGAGTGATAATGTCTGGCAGAATAGAGGACTGAGTTCATCTTACCAGACAGCCAGGGGAAGCAGTACAGATGTGGGACTGATGTGCGGGGAACCCTCTGGTGAGCATACCACCATATCTCGAGATACAGAGGGTCTCCCTGGGCTGTGCCTGCCCCTGTGAGGGTTATTATATGGTGCCAGCCTCAACTAAAAGACCATACAGCAGCAGTTGAGTTGGTTGCAATGTTGTGTACATTGACTAGGGGTTGCAGTGAAAATTTGATGAAATGAGAAAATGTAAAGTAACAGAAAATTGAGGTAAAAAAAAACTAAGTCCACGCACATGTGTTGTTTCAGTTTTTCAAACTTAGTTTTTTTTGCATCTTTCTATTCTCATGGATTGCATGGTGACTAGAGAGGTTGTAAAGTTTTACTTCGCTGGTGAAACTGCAAAATTTGCCTTTGCAAATAACTTTGCTAATTGCCCACTTCACCACTATGCCACTTTGCATTGAGTTTTCCTTAGGAAATGGCACTTTCTGAGGCAAAATCAGGCAAAGCTGAGACGAAGTTGCAGCTCTGCCTTAACTTCACCTGAAGAAGTACCACTTTGCCTGCCAAAAATGTTGTAGATTCGGCACATTGTGAATCTGACAGCCTTCACAAATTATTTCATGGAGCGAAGTTTGCCAGCCTTTGCACATCTCTAATGGTGGTCCACTGGGCAGTAAGAGGTGCTGTTGTGCTGGATCCCTGCCATGGGAGTCACCATATTTTTGGGGGGTGAAGTGAATGAGGATGTGAGAATGGTGGTAGGTGCCAGAGGGTGCAAGGCGAGGAGTCAGTTTACTATTTTACTACTGGGTAGGTGGGTGTGGAGAGGATATTGGCAACATTGGGGGTGGGTGGGGAGGTAAATGTATAATTTGCAAAAGCAACTTCACCAGGGCTGGGGGAGGAGTGAGATACTGTAGGATGAGGGTTTTGGGGCAGTAGAAATACTTTTAAATGGTTTGGGTGGTGGGAGGAGGGTATGCAGTGTCAGAATATGGGTGGGAGTGTTTTTTTTTTGCTTTTTGCACATCTCTGAATGTGCAAAGTCAGAAACTTCACCAAATTCAACTACATAGAAACATTAGAAGATGTCAGCAGATACAGGCTGCAATTCCTATCCAATCTGTTCTGTATTCTCCTTTATCCTAATGTGACACTGTAGACTCTATTCTGCCTTCGGTTCCTCCCTCTCCCCTTTTACTTCCAAGATCCCTCTGTGCCTATACCATGCTTTCTTGAATTCTGTAACTGTTTCCAATGCTACAACCTCTGCAGGTAGGCTGTTCCACTCATCTACTTCTCTTTCAGTGAAGAAGTGCTTCCTGACATGTCCTCTGAGCCTCCCTCCTAATTTCATATCATGACCCCTCATACTTGAGCATCTTTTCCTCTGAAAAATGTTGCTTTCCTGTACCTTGTTTTTCCCCATGAGGTATTTGTACATTTCTCTCATATCCCACCTCCTTCTTCTATCCTCCAGGGAGTGCATGTTCAATTCCCTAAGCCTTTCCTCGTAGGTCTTCAGATGCATTCCCTTTACCATTTTGGTTGCCCTCCTCTGAACAGCTTCCACCCTAGCTATGTCCTTTTGAAGATAGGGCCTCCTGAACTGGACACAGTATTCGAGATGTGGTCTCACCAATTGTCTGTACAGGGGTATTATTACTTCCCTTCTTCTACTGGTGATGCCCCTGCCCATGCATCCCAATATCCGGCTAGCCCAGTACTGATCCCTGTGGCACCCCACTGATCACTTTGCCTACTCCAGAGTGGGTTCCATTTACCACCACCCTCTGAGTCATATTGCTCAGCCAACTCTCTACCCATTTAACAACCTTAGTCCCCACTGTTAGTCTCCTCAGCTTGTTTATCAATCTGCTATGTGTAATGGTGTCAAAAGCCTTCCTGAAATCTAGGTAGGCCACATCCACAGCCCCTCCCAGATCCACTTCCCTGGTTACCCAGTCAAAAAACTCAGTCAGGTTAGTCTGGCACCCCGGTGAAGCCTTGGATCCTGAAGCCCACTGGCGACAAGGTATTTACTAAACCTCTCTTTTAACAGTGAGTCCATTACATTACCTACCACTGATGTTAAACTGACAGGCCTGTAGTTTCCTGACTCCTCCCCATTCCCACTCTTGTGTAGAGGGACAACATCTGCCCTTCGCCAGTCCCCCAGCACCACCACCATTTCAAATGACAGGTTGAACAGGGATGTCAGAGGTGCTGCCAGCTCCTCTCTGAGCTCCCTCTGTTCATGAAGGTCCTGGTTTTGCACTATGTTTAGTGTTACTTTGCAAAGTTCTTCACCTGGCAAAGTGCCTGCATTTCTCAGCAAAGACTACACATAGCAACACTTTGCCAGTGTAGTGCCATTAGATGTAGTTCTTCACCAGGTGAAGAAGGCAGTTTGCTGGCTAAGTGCCACTTCATGTGCTGTTTGGCTAAGTGCCACTACACATGCTGTTCGGCTAAGTGCCAATACATGTAAATTTCTAATAAGCAAAAATATTGTTTGTTCATCCAAAAACCCACCCACCTGCGTAACTATATTCCCCCTCCCACTAGCCCCTAGTGCTGTATGAAAATAAAATGTCGCAGGCGGAATTACTGCGAAATTCAGATTTTCACTTCCGTGAAATTTCAGAACACACGTTGATAAATTTTGTAGGAAATTTGACTTAGAATGATGGAATGAATGTATGAACTGTGGATTAATGTATTAAACTGTGGATTAATGTATTAAACTGTGGAAAGAAATTCCGCATGTAATCCCCCTATAAATGGGGGTTCCCAAAAAGTCTTCCCAGAGCTTGCCTAATTGCTCACAGTCTGGATGGTGTTCTGCGTTAAAGCCGTTAGAATGGTGTTGCCTGTGAGTGCTTTTAAAGCCTCCATGTACTGTCTCTTTAAGGGCTGCCTGCCTGCATTCAGAATTAGTTAAATGGGGGGACTGTGTGTTTCTATGCCCGAGTCCCATCCGGGCTGCTGAATAATCGCTCCGTTTCTGCCATCGCTAAATGTGCAGAGTGAGCCCTGTTGAAAGATGTAACTGATTGCTGGTAGATCGTTAAAATAGAAGTAAAAATGTAGTTTGTTCTAACCTGCTTTTCTTGCCGCAAGGACTATTCAGTGTTGCTCCACCATTTTGATCCCGGACTGCCAAATGGGACCAATCAGTACTTGGGGCTCTCAAATGGAGCCTGCTGGAATGGGGCTGTGTGGAGTGAGACTCTGGGAGTTGTAGTTTCTGGACTGTTAGTGACTTTCTGCACCTATAGAGGGAGCCCTGCTGTGACTGACATCTGAACCGGCCAACCAAACCTTTTGGATCTGAGTGAAAGCCCCTGAGCTGTCTGCTGGCAAGCCAGATTCGAGTTGGAAGCTGAGAGAGAAGGAGCTCTGAGTGTTCGAGAGGCCGTTGCCATGTAGTTCGTGCGGGAGAACCGCGAAAGGCCTGATTTCTAGCCTACTAGCCTGCTTTCGGCCCTAAGAGGGAGAAGAGGACTTTTTTCTGACTGAATCCGAATTTGTAGTGAATGAAGCAAGCTGCTGATTTATAACCAGGCTCATCCTGTAGAAGACCGAAGATTTTGCTGAACGTGATCGGCCTGTCAGGAACTTTAGCTACTGTATTGCTCCCGGGTTTAGCAGTGATTTTGCGATTGGGGCTGAGGAGTTGCCTGCCTGGTACAGTAAACTTTCTTTATATTCGAATGTGCTAGAAGAGGATCACAGTCGGATCCCCTTGCTGTAAACTGTGTGCTAATTGCTGGAAGTTGTTCCCAGCTACATTGGAACTGAATCCACTTGCTTTCACCTGCCGTTGGGCCCTGCCACGAGGGTCTTGTCTTGCTACGCTGCTCCTTCTGGTGATCCAGAACATGCATCATTCCTCCTGTGTTCAGCCTGGGTACTGTGAGTAATCATCAGGGTAGCTCCCTGCAACATTTCCTAATCAAAAGGGTGTCATCTGATTGTCTTGTGTTTTCTTTTCACGAACTGAGCCATCTGGCTCCGGATTACAAATTATTTGTGCGCATGTTGTTTTTCCATCACAGGGCCCCATCCAGCTGCGACACTGGCCTACCCCATGCAACTATCCTGGCTAACCCATCTGCCTTTTTGCCTGGGTACCCAGTGTGTGTGGCAGTGTGGGGGAATTCTGTACTGCATGCATAGCAGTGTGATTATTATAGAGAGTAAGCTAATTAACCTGATTGCCCTTATCCTTGTTAAAACCCCTTGAATAAATCAGATCTTACTGTTTCTGCATTTAAACTGACTGTGATTTCTGTTTGTATTGGGGGTACTGTACTGTTGTCATTTGTGCTGCCTAACCTTGTTTTATAGGGGGTCCTCAGGGTCGAACTGAAGAAATCGACCCTGGTGGTAAGTGTCAATTGTGAAGGTACTCCTTGTGTATTGTGTGGGCCACTAGTGGGAACTGAGGGGGGTCACAGTGTCCCAGAGGGCTGTGCACAAGCTAGTTTGACCACTATCAACCCTGACCTCTGGGTGGAGGCACCTGTCACCGAACCTAGGCCCCTTAACCTGCTACTAGCCAAGCAGGCAGGGGTAGTAGCCCTTGGGATAGCGCCATCTAGGGGTTACACGTTGGAGGCACCACTGGGATTAGTGTCCCCTAGTGGCCAAACTTACTAATTGCTGTTAAAAATAAATGGCTACCCAAACAGGAGTGGCTGTACACCAGTTGGTGGGATGGTGTACTGGGCAGGAGATCGACCCCAAAATGCTATGCTTATCATGGATATTCCCATGGCTACTGGTAAGGATACTGTCCAAGGTTGAATATTTACAAAACCATGTAGTGGTGGGTCGACTGGCTAATCTGCTTGCCCAAAGTTTCATGGCCTTAGTAGAGTGTAAGGACCCAGTAGATAGTTCCAAAGTGCCACGGACTATTACCCCTGAAGGAGCCCTCACTGCCTGGAGAGTGATAACTAAAGACAGTAAAGACCCCGGGGAGGATGAGCCCCTCCCCCCCACTATCTGAGACTTTTGAGGAGAAATTTGCTAAGTTGTTGCTGGAGGAAGGGAAAACTATGGAGGACTTAAAGAAACTATTCCTGCCACCTGGGGGTGTTCCTCTCCCAACACTCCCCTCCCTCTCCAGCACCTGTTATTGCCCCTCCTTCTGTGCCCATGCCAATGCTGGCCCCTATGTCTGTACCTGCCATTAGTCACGATTCTTACCGAATGTTGAGAAGCTTCTCGGGCACCCTTCCCACCCCACAGGGGGAGGATGACTGGGAGATCTGGATAGACTATCTTGCCCCCCTAGTACTAGAATGGCAATGCTCGGAGGCAGAGAAGTGAAAGAGGTTAAGTGAGAGCCTCTGAGGTCCTGCCCTGGCTACCATCCATGCCAAACAGGTCAACAACTCTGAAGCAACTGCACAGGACTATCTTGAGACATTGGAGAATGTGTATGGGAGCCCAGATTCAGATGAGGACCTGTGGTGGAGGGTAGGAAATGCACAGCAGTACCAAGGGGAGTTGTTGTCTGTGTTTGTACCTCAGCTTGAAAGATTGCTGCAAGAATGCCTCAGAAAGGGTAGTTTGCCAGCAAAT
Source organism: Neoceratodus forsteri (assembly GCA_016271365.2). Lineage (NCBI taxonomy): Eukaryota > Metazoa > Chordata > Ceratodontiformes > Ceratodontidae > Neoceratodus > Neoceratodus forsteri. Next base: position 1,681,840,328 of record CM057450.1, on the reverse strand, counting down.
GAATTAGACCGAACCAGGCTGGACCAGATCCTTAAGTCTGCCCTGTTTTCAGAACTGTTGTTGCTTCAGTTACGCCTGGCCAACTGACTGGAATCATCATCCTCCTATGATAAGCTAATGAGAGAAATTCGGGGGGTTGAGAAAAGGCGACCCCAGGGGGAAATTGCACCAACTGCTGCTGCTACTGCATGAGTGACCAAGGGTGATCTGCCAGGTGAGGTTCAGGGGCAAAGATCATCAGTTAGTGAGTACTCTGAGAAAGAAAAGGACTTCTCACCCTGGGTCCAGTTTTGGAAAGATGAACTACTGAAGGAGGTCTGAGAGTTGAAGGTAGGCACTCCTGCAAGAATTTCCCCCATGGGACCAGATTCTGATGCTGCTCAGGCCATGGCTGCCATGGGGGTGGGGTGCATCCTCAAGCATCCTATAACAAAGATAGCCCTCAGAGTGAGATCAAAGAATTGACTGCCACCATGAAGGAACTACTGAGACATGTTACACCCCCTCTCACCGTTGCCAGCAAATAATGGACCCCAACCCATTGCTAATACTTCAGTTCCTCAGGCAATGTTCTCTCCAAGGATGATCCAGGAGCCTATCATGTCTCACAGCTGTGGAAAAGATGGCCACATGATGAGGGAACGCCAGTCCCAGAAAGACTTAGAGAGAGTAGTGAGCCGGCTTCATAGAGAGCTTTGGAAAATGAATCAGTGGTCAAGGGGTGCACGAAATGACTGCAGTGAAGGTCCGAGAAACCCTAACTCAAATTTATTTATGGCTAAATCATCTGTCCAAGCCTCTGCTGCTGTCCCTCTAGAATGGTCTAAGGTGGTGGGTCCCTCCATGGAGATGACAGTGAGAGTGAATGGAGCATCTATTAGGGCTGTGCTTGACAGTGACTCCCAAGAAACTATAATGTTTCAAGACTGGTACAAGAAGCACTTGTCTGATGTGCTCTTACAGCCTTTGGAAGGACTGCATGTCTCAGGGTTAAGTGAAAAGACGTATCCCTACTCTGGATACATCCGAATTTGGTTGTCTTTCCCCACCTCAGTGGCTGGAGTGGAAGAGCAACTGGAGACTTTGGCCCTAGTGTGTCCCCCTACTGGACTGCACAATAGGGTTCCTTTGCTAATTGGGACAAATGCTCATATATTCGGGAGGTTGGCGCAACTATGCTATGAGAAACAGGGGCAGCAGACTGGTAGAGCTTTGAGGATTCCTGCCATGATCAAGAAGGCTTATGAGTCACGGAAGAATGCCGAAGAGGTGGATGTGGATGAACTAGTTGGGGTTGTATGGAAGAAGGATCCTGAGTCCATGATCCTGGCCCCCAATGCTCAGTGCACCTTACAAGGGGAGATCCACTTATGAAAGGATGTCAAGAACAAGATACTCGTGCTGGATGCTCCAGGCGATGGAAAATTGCCCAAAGGATTGCTGGTTAAGCCCAGTATCTTACCTGCTCAGGCTCATGCCTATGCTCGACCAGTAATGGTCCAGGTTCACAATGTGTCAGGCAGAGAAATTCGGGTGAATAGAGGCTGCACCCTGGCTACCGTACACTGCAGTGCTACCCAGTAACAAGTACTTGGGGGAGAATGACAGAGTGAAGCCCGACTTGTTTGATTTTGGTGACTCCCCATTGCCAGCTGAATGGAAGACTAGAATCAGCCAAAGACTCGCTCAGAGAGATCAGGTGTTTTCACTAAAGGAGTGGGATGTGGGATGTGTACAAGAAGCTGAGCATCATATACACCTACATGATGAACGGCCATTCCGTGAGAGGTTTCGGTGCCTTGCACCAGTAGATATAGATAATGTAAGAAGACACTTGTAGGAGATGCTTGCGGCTGGTGTAATACAAGAATCCAGAAGCCCTTATGCTTCGCCTATTGTAGTGGTGAGGAAAAAGAATGGAACAGTAAGAATGTGTGTGGATTATAGGACTCTCGACAGGCAGACCATCCCCGATCAATACACCATGCCTCGTATTCAGGATGCATTAGACTATCTGAACGGTAGCAAGTGGTTCTCAGTGTTGGATCTTCGCAGTGGGTACTACCAGATCCCCATGGCCCCAGAAGATTGTGAGAAGACAGCCTTTATATGTCCACTTGGGTTCTATGAATTTATGAGGATGGCCCAGCCACTTTTCAATGGTTAATGGAGCGTGCAGTGGGGGACATGAATTTGTTGGAGTGCCTGGTATACCTAGACGATGATACAGTGTTTGGAAGTTTATTGGAGGAACATGAACGCCGACTGTTTAAAGTGTTGGACTGATTGGAAGATTTCAGCCTTAAGCTGTCCATCAACAAATGCCAGTTCTTTCAGACACCAGTAAAATATGTGGGGCATATAGTGTCCACCGAGGGGATAGAGACTGAAGAGTGGTAGCAGGGAGGAGTCGGGGAACTACAGACCGGTCAGTCTTACCTCAGTAGTGGGCAAGGTTATGGAGGCACTCCTTAAGGAAAGGATAGTGCAACACCTGGAATCCATAGGGGCACAGGATCCAAGACAGCATGGGTTTACAAAAGGAAGGTCCTGTCAAACTAATCTCATAGATTTCTTTGACTGGGTAACCAGAGTGGTGGACCAAGGGGAGCAGTTGATGTCGCCTACCTTGACTTCAGCAAAGCTTTTGACACTGTTCCACATAGAAGATTGATAAATAAGCTAGGTAGGCTCAGGGGTGGGTCAGAAGTTGGTCAACTGGGTGGCAAACTGGTTGACTGGCAGAAAACAGAGAGTGGTGGTAAATGGTATACAGTCAGAAGAGATGCAAGTCACAAGTGGGGTACCTCAGGGATCAGTCCTGGGGCCAGTCCTATTCAACATCTTCATTAGTGACCTCGCAGATGGACTAGAGGGTAAGGCTTGTCTGTTTGCAGATGACACCAAGATCTGCAACAGAGTAGATGATCCAGATGGGGTGGGTAGAATGAGAAGAGATCTGGATAAACTAGCAGAATGGTCAGAAGAGGGCAACTGGGATTTAATGCAAAGAAGTGCAAAATCATGCACATAGGGAAGAGAAACCCTGAAGCCACTTATAGGCTGGGAGGGAGTTGCTAGCAGTCACAAAGGAAGAAAGAGACTTGGGCATCATCATCACTGATGACCTAAAATCATCCAAGCAGACCTCTAAAGCAGTAGGTAAGGCTGGGGGTGTTAGGGTGTATTAGTAGGGTATCACAAGTCGTAAGAGGAGGTAATAATCCTCTGTACAAGACATTGGTTAGGCCCCATCTGGAGTACTGCGTGCAGTATTGGAGGCCACACCTTCACAAGGACATTAACCAAATTGAGGCAGTCCAGTGAAGGGCAACCAAATGGTGCAGGGACTGCATCAGAAGACATATGAGGACAGATTAACGGAGCTCAATATGTATACCCTTGAGCAAAGGAGGAGAGAGGTGATATGATCGAGACATTTAAACACCTTAAGGGCATAAACAAGGTGAAAGAGTCTAACATGTTTAAATATAAGAAAATAGCAGGACAAGAGACACAGCATGAGATTAGAGGGAGGCCACTAAGGGGAATGTGAGGAAATTCTTTTCACAGAAAGGTGGTAGATGCATGGAATGGCTTACCACAAGAAGTGGTGGCTATGAATACAGTGCAGGGCTTCAAACAGGCATGGGATAGGCATAAGGGAGCAATACAAATGACTATGAATAGATAGGTCACTGACAGAGCAAAGGCCGATGGCACATTTATAAGGTAGAAAAAGAAATGGGCAGACTGGATGGGCCTTGCGGTCCTTATCTGCCGTCAACTTCTATGTTTCTATGTTTCTATGTTTCTATGTTTCTATGATCCTAGCAAATGTGAGGCCTTGACCACCTGGCCCCAGCCCCACAACCTAAAAGAATTACAGCGTTTCCTAGGATTTTGTGGTTATTACTGGCGGTTCATAAAGGACTATTCAAGGGTAATTCGTCCACTTCTGAATCTTACCCAGGGTTATCCTCCCATGAACAAAAAATACAAGAGTAGCCACCACCGAAACTGAGAGGGTATATTTCCGCCCAAAAGAATCTTTTGGATCACGCAGGTCACCTGATTGTGAAGCTGCTTTTCATGAAATCATATACCAACTCACCCATGCTCCTGTCCTTGCGTATGCTGATCCTGCAAAACCCTATGTATTACATACCGATGCTAGCCTACGAGGCTTGTGGGCTGTGTTATATCAAGAGCACAAGAATAGCCTGAGACCAGTGGCCTTTGCCAGAAGAAGTCTGACCCCATCTGAAAAAAACTATCCTGTGCATAAATTCCATGAATACTTGTATGGGGCAAAGATACTGGTAAAGACAGGTAATAATCCTTTGACCTACGTGCAGACTTCAGCCAAATTGGATGCCACCGGCCATAGGTGGCTTACTGCATTGTCCACCTATGATTATGCTGTTGAATCCAGAGCAGGCCTGAATCACGTAGATTCTGATGTCCTCTCCTGGAGGCCTGTTTCCAGAAGTGATTGGGTCAGACTGTCAGAACCTGATATTCGAGCGCTGTGCCAGAAGTTTGACAAGGAGGAACAAATGTCCACAGATGCAGTGGAGTGTCAAGTAGATTGCTTGGGGCCCTCTGACAATTGTATACCTGCTGCTTACTGCCACTTTTCTGCATTAGATATCAGTGCACTGCCTCAGCTTGACAATGACAGTCTCCAGCGGGCTCAATCCCAAGATCCTATGATCAGACCAGCACTTGAAACTCTTTACGCAGGGAAAGATTTGTCCAAGTTGCGCTCTTCTGACTTGAGAACTGCATTGTTGTACAAAGAAGGCCCTAAATTGAAGTTAACTGACCAGTTACTGTACAGAGAAACAGTAGACAGGGGAGTCCAAGTAGACAAGCAACAGTTGGTTTTGTCCACTGCTTTCTGAGACTTAGTGCTGAGGTCCCTACACAACTACATGGGTCACCTCGGTATAGACTGAACCCTTGATCTAGTGTGGTCTGGATTCTATTGGCCTAAAATGGTGGCCAATGTTGAGCATCATATACGGACTTGAAGTCACTGCCTGCAGAGAAAGGCTTTGCCCCAGAGGGCTGCACCCCTTGTTAACATCATCAGCAGCACCCCCATGGAGTTTGTTTGTATTGACAAATACACTTGCTTTCACCTGCCATTGGGCCCTGCCACGAGAGTCTTGTCTTGCTACACTGCTCCTTCTGGCAATCCAGAACACACATCATTCCTCCTGTGTTCAGCCTGGGTACCGTGAGTAATCATCAGGGTAGCTCCCTGCAACATTTCCTAATCAAAAGGGTGTCATCTGATTGTCTTGTGTTTTCTTTTCACGAACTGAGCCATCTAGCTCTGGATTACAAATTTTTTGTGTGCATGTTGTTTTCCATCACAAGGCCTCACCCAGCTGCGACACCGGCCTACCCCAGGCAACTATCCTGGCTAGCCTATCTGCCTTTTTACCTGGGTACCCAGTGTGTGTGACAGTGTGGGGGGAATTCTGTACTGCATGCATAACAGTGTGATTATTATAGAGAGTAAGCTAATTAACCTGATCGCCCTTATCTTTGTTAAAACCCCCCTTGAATAAATCAGATCTTACTGTTTCTGTATTTAAACTGACTGTGAATTCTGTTTGTATTGGGGTACTGTACTGTTGTCATTTGTGCTGCCTAACCTTGTTTTACAGGGGGCCCTCAGGGTCGAACTAAAGAAATCGACCCTGGTGGTGAGCGTCAATTGTGAAGGTACTCATTGTGTGTTGTGTGGGCCACTAGTGGAAATTGATGGGGGGCGGTCACAGTGTCCCAGAGGGCTGTGCCCAAGCTACTTTGACCACTATCAACCCTGACCTCTGGGTGGAGGCATCCGTCACCGAACCTTGGCCCCTTAACCTGCTACTAGCCAAGCAGGCAGGGCTAGTAGCCCTTGGGATAGTGCCACCTAGGAGTTACACGCAGAACTTATCACTGTCAGTGATCAGTTCTGTGGAATTTCTTTCCGTGCTTTTAATACATTAATCTGCTATTCATACATTCATTCTTCAGTTTAGTGAGTCACTGGACTGCAGAATGAATGCATAAATTACATAGAAACATAGAATTTGGTGGCAGATAAGGACCGCTTGACCCAACTAGTCTGCTTATGTTCCCTACCTGTCACACCGTAGACCCTACTTGATCTCCGGTTTTACCTCCCCCCCTTTCCTTGCTTCTAAGGTTCCCTTATACCTATCCCATGCCTTCTTAAATTCCATTACAGTTTCTTCTTTATATCCAAATGCTGGCATGGCTTTCTCTCCCTCCCTCCCTAACTTTCCTCTCCCCCCCTTACCTCCTACCAACTCTGTAACACTGTTTCCCATCATCCCCAGTAAATCTTCTGCTAGCCAAGCTGCCTTCTCATATCACTTCCCAAAGCTCTGATCCTCTCTTCCTCTGTTCACCTGTTCTGCCTTTTCCCTCTTCTCCCTTAAGTCTCTTCTTGTGACTTTACAGTTCCCTCCTGCAGCTGTCCCTGACCCCTGATCTTAGTGACTGTCCACCAGCCCTTGCCCATGGCTCACTAAATCCTAGTCATGTTGGGTGTCCACACTGGTGGGGGATATCTCTCTGCTTCATTTCAAATGCAGTTTTACCTACTGTACCTCTGGCTCCTCTCTGTTCTGCATATACCCTGCACAGAATTTTTGTTTGTACGTCTGTAGCACATTGCACTTTTGCACCTTATTTTGTTTGCACTGTAGTACTTGGCACAGAATAGATGCTGCACAACTGTTGATGCATTTTTACTCTTGCACCTTTTTTTTTTATTGTCCATCTGTACCCCCGATGGAAATGAGCTGAGTATTTCTTTCCTGGTAAAACTATTGACCCAATTAACTACTAACTAAAACGGTGGACTAGTTTTGAGTGCCCCCTCCAGCACTGTCAGCCTGCCCAGGGTAATCCCCATATACTGTAACTCACATGAAATAAAGAATTGTATGCCATCTCTGCAGGTGGGCAGCAACTCTCTCCATGAAAAGCATAAAAGCTTAGGTAATGGGCAAAGTGTATTCTCATTTCTGATTGGCTAAACACCCCAATCAGCTGGCTCAGTATGAGACAACAGACACTGGGAAATAACCAGTTCCAATGTCCATAGTCTCATCTTGTTCTAATAGCAGTGGGCCAGTGGAATTTTGCAATCGGCTACCACCACCATTTTTGTTCTTGCTTAGTGACCGAGAGACCTCCTCCCCACCCGATGTCAACTGGCACAAATTCAAGTTTCTTCAGTCACCACATAACAGTCTGAAAGCTGCCATTCAGGTTTGTTTTACAGCAGTGCATCTCACTAGGAAAATTGTCCCTCTAAAGTGGTCATGCAGCTTATCACGGCGATTGTGCCTGATGGAGCTGATCCTCTATTTTATCACAAGTAACAAAATTCCCGGTAACAGTACAACAGCCAGAAACTGTCAAAAAATACATTCTGGCCCAGATATACAAAAGAGATGCACCCGGTGCAACTGGGTTGTGCTGACGCATTTCCAAATTGTGCCCCTGGGCCATATTCAAAGGAAGGGAGGGAATGTGCCACAGAATTCTGGATGCGCCACAGCGCAATGATAATGTATGCGGCACATCCGGTGGGGGAGTTCCCATGAATGTGTGGCACATCTTGATATTCAGCTGAGATGTGTGGTGCAGCTGTCTGCACATCTCGGAGATGTGCCTCACAAAGTTAGGCATGAAAGAAACATGCCTAAGTCATAGCCACCCACAGGCAGGATGCTGTACTGCACAGTGCAATGCAGCAGCCACCAGCCCCTGGGTGGTTACCCCCCCAGCCCCGAATGCACCAAACATATACATACTCCACACATCCCTAGTAATCTCAGGTCCCCTCCTTCCACCTACCCCAATCGTGCCACAATAAATAAACATCCATTTCATGGTAGCCTAGTGTCCCTCCTCCCATCGCCGTACCCAGATCATGCCACAATAAATACATTTCCATTCCCTGGTAGTCTAGCGGCCCCTTCCCTTCCCCATACCCTGATCATGCAAAACGAAAAATTAATTTCCATTCCTGGTAGTCTAGTGTCCCCCATCCCTTCCCCATACCCCGATCATGCCATAATTAATAAATGTTTATTCCATAACAGTCTGATGGCCCTTCCAACCCCCCACCCACTCAGCACCCACATCCCACCTCGCTCCCCCTTTCCCATCAGAGGCAAGGAGTTGGCAGGCAGCACAGCCCACCCACACACCACCACGGCTGCCTGCCGACTGAACTGTCAAGAATGACAGCATACTGTACATACTACAATCCAATGGGCTTGCAGTGTGTACTGTAAGCTGTCATTCACAACTTTAACTTAAAGAACAGCTCCCTCTACTGGCAATTCTGCCAGTCACAGGACTATTTTACAACAAACTGTAACAGCTTACAGCATACACTGCAAGCCCATTGGTCAATGGTGTCGACCACTAGGATTGTAGTATGTACAGTATGCTGTCATTCTTGACAGTTCAGTCGGCAGGCAGCTGTGGTGTCATGTGGGTGGGCAGTGCTGCCCACTGACTCCTTTCCTCTGATGGGACTGGGCAGGGGTGGAATGTAGAGGCTGAGTGGGTCGGGGTGGAGGGCCACTAGACCGCCAGGGAATGAACGTTTATTAATTATGGCATGATCGGGGTACAGGGAAAGGAAGGGGGACACTAGACTACAGGGAATAGAAATTTATCTCCCATTTTGCATGATCAGGGTACGGGGAAGGGAGTGCTAGACTACCATGAACAGAAATGTATTTATTGTGGCACAATCTAGGTATGGGGAAGGAAGGGGGACACTAAGCTACCAGGGAATAGACGTTTATTTATTGTGGCATGATCAGGGTACAGGGAAAGGGACACTAGACTACCAGGGATGTGTGGAGTGCGATGCATTTATTTATGATCGGGGCTAGGTGGGGGACACTAGACTACCAAGGACCATGGCTGACAGCCTACTTGCAGGGCACCCAGCGCATCCTGCCAGGTGCAGCCCTGCACTGGACATTCAAATGGGGCCATAATGGCATGCAAATGGCCCCATTTGCACCTTGCATAGCTAATGGCTCCATTTGCATGTTTCAGTCTGAATATCTGGAATTTGCACTCAGCACATTCGCAAGATGCACCATGCATCCCTATTCCAGGTATTCAGAAGGGCAGGCACTTTTGCTCTCTGGCACAACTCAGTTGTGCAGAGCAACCACTTGCACCCTTTCTGGGTGCATTTGAATACCCAGGCCCCTCTCCTTTGTCACCCCATCTCCCTCATCATCCTCACCCAGTACTTCACTCCAGTCATAGTCATGAATGACATCCTCTCCCTCACTTTTTACCTCGAAGCTGTTTATCAAAGTCCATTAATGGAACTCAGAGGTCAGGGATGTTATTTTCATTGGCAGCTGGGCTGGACATAGGAGTGGGATTAAGACTCAGTAATCTACTTTAAACTTTTTGCAGGTGGATTGGAGGGAATGTGGGAGAGGGATTTACAATATCCCCCATAAAAACAAAACAAAAAAGAGACTGTACTGTTACTGTTCACAACTGCCAGATCACCATGCTTCTTCGTAGTAGTAGCACTAGTCCTGTGTCCCAACTGCACTGTAGCGCTGCTAATGTGTTATGAGTTCTCACACAGGAGAGAAACAAAATACAAAGCCAAAAAAAAAACAAAGCCAAAAAGGCTCACAGTTGGGGGGGGGACAAAACAGAAAAACAAGCAGACCAAAAGATGACAGAAAAGCAAGTCGACCAGAAACAGAGCAGAAAAGACTGTTGAAAGAACAGCTCCCTCTACTGCCAATTCTGCCAGTCACAGGACTATTTTACAACAAATTGTATTTTATTAATATTTATTTCATTTTTTGCCTTATTTTAAGTTACTGAAACATTTGTTTTATTAAAAATTAAAGAAATAATCATTTTCTAAGTGCAATAATAGCCTCCAGGGTGGGTGGTATGGACTATACCACACCTTTCAGGGGCTATAAGGCCCTCTGCCTGCAGTGTCAGGCCTCATTATGCCTCTGAGAGGTCCAGTATAGCTCAGTACTGGTCATCCTGTCAGGTATTATTGTGTACTTTGTTTGGTAGAGTGCTACATGAAGTAGTGCCACAACTTTGCTGTCACCTGTGCATATTGTTCTGCATACTGAAGTGCCAACATCACCAGGTAGTGACTAGTGATTTGCCTGACAAAAACTTCTTGATGTGTCACTGCACTTGCAAAGTCACACTAATTCCTGTACCATTTCACAAAATTCTCCAAATAACAAAACTGACTCAACTCCTCCCAGCACCCACCTGACCTCTCCCAGCCCCAACCATCAAGCAAGAAGTAAAACAAGACAGGTTGGGTGATATTGGGATATACCCACCTGCCCAGGGGTACATTGAAGGCTGATGTTGCAGGTGGAGGGCCTTATAGCCCTGGAAGTGCAGGTATATCCCATAATGCCCACCCTGGAGGGTATAATTATGCTTAGAAAACTGGCTTTTTTAATTTTTTGGCAGAATGGCTGGCAGCTCTGTCAGTGTAGAAGTGAGGAGATGCCATTTGCATTAGAAGGTTATTTTCATGTATTTTGTTGTATACAAATTGGTGCTTTGTTGTTACTGTGGATAGGGGGAAGCCAGGGCCAAGTGATGGGGTTGAAAGGAAACTTTCAGGGTGGGAGATCTAGTGCAAGTGTGCAGCACAGTGCAATCAGTTGTCAGTTTTTAAGGTGTGAGAGGTAGTAACAAAGTGGCAGTGAGGAGGCTGTTCATTCGTTTTCTGGGTAATTACCTTAGGATGTAAGATACTGACAATATGGGACATAATGTTGAAATTATTTCAGTTTTTTTTTTGTTTGTTTGTTTGTTCCAGAACAGGTAAATCGAGGAGATAGCTCAGGAAAGTGACAGGCAAGCAGGTCAAGCAAGGCAAAAATGGCTACCACTCAGTTTTAATGATTCTATTTGGGATCAATGATATGTTTTGTTAAACGTCAAACTGACACTGGGACTTGTTTTTCCTAGTCTCTGTTGCCACATAAAAGCATGGTCAGGTAGGGGGATCAGCCAATTTGACACTAGAAATTTTCAAACTCATTTCCAAAGCAAGCAATAATAACCGACAGTGCCAGCAGTATTGGGCTACTCTGGGCCACTTAGTGGCATATGAGACTCAGTGCTGCAGACTGAGGGCCTTATAGCCCTTGGAAGGTCTGGTATAGCCCACAGCGCCCATCCCAGAGGGTATTATAGCACTTAGAAAATGGGTTAGTTAGAGAAATAAATACACAGAGACACATTTTTAAGTTTGCAATAGAAGAAATTTAAATTTATTAACTTTTATTTAACTTTTTAATAAGGAGAGAAAAAAACTGTCCCTTTTTGGGAGAGGTGGAGAAATTAATCAAAACACATAAACCATGCAGTTTCACATTCTGAAGATGGAGGTGGCCAAAATAAAATAGTTGAGGCCTCTACTTGTTGTAGGTGATGAAGTTAATGGGGAATAAAATGTGCGGTTCTGAGGCTTGAGGTAGTTGCTGGTACCTGTAGGTGGTATTGAAGAGCTGGTTCCTGGCATTTCTGATTTTTGTTCTCCTACTGTGCAGTTTCTTGCTTTATTTTGTTTTTCACTCCCTGCTTCATTTGTTGTGGCTGCCCACTCCTTAGAACTGAACTCCAAGCTCATCAATTGTTTTTAGATGTTGCCCAGTAATTTGAGAGGCTGACTTCTGAGCGGTGCCCACTGACTGCTGTATTCTTGCAGTTTGACAGCCCATCATTGAAGAGGATTTGCACCACAGCTGCATGAATGGTGTGGTTGGTGTGTCGCATGGATAACTGGACTTCTGCACTTAATTTGGGCATCAGGGATCCTAAATAATTCTTGCCCATCAGCTCTGAGGTGTACCAGCAGTCTCTTGACTGAGGAAAGCTTGGGGTAGATGTCATGGATGCAGGTAAAAGGAAGGTGCATTGGGAGGCATTTGGTGAAAGACAATACTTTTTAAATGATTTTACTGGACAGAATGGGTTTACCATGTATTCAAACAAGAATCCCCTGGTATTTTCTCTGTTTTGCTCCAGGGGATTCATAAGCAATAAGGCATGACCAGGGGTTAGATTAACAATCTGTTAATCACCCCTTAGGGGTGTAATGTGGCATGAGGTGCAGCCGAGTGCCATATTGCCCCTAGGGGGTGATTGACTGACTGTTAATCTAACTCATGGGAGTGCATTATTGTTATTATAAAAAATATTCCAAAAGAAAAGTGTTAAAAGTATACTTATTGAATTTTTCACCAGAAAAGAGCAAGCACAAGGACGTGGTGCTTCAATGCCATAAAACATCAGAAAAAACACAGAAAGACAGAGCACACACAACCACACATACCAAGGGCACTGGTCATTAAAAAAATATTTATTTACATACCAACATATTGGAGGCCTCTAATATGTGTGTATGTAAATAAATATTTTTTTAATGACCAGTACCCTTGGTATGTGTAGTTGTATGTGCTCTGCCTTTCTGTGTTTTTGTTTCATACTTATTAAATGTTTACCACATTTAGAGGGAGATTTTTAATAAAATAGTTCTTTCACCAACAGTTTAAGAATGCTGGTTCAGAATCAGAATGCATTATTCTAGTCATTCAGCAGTGCTAGAGGATGGAATGCTGACAGGAAGAATCCATGTGCCATGGTGATCAGGCTGTACATGACAGTATAACAGGGATTAATGTAAGGCTATTGGAATCCTAACAGCCGATCAGATTGCAGCATTTCTGAGACCCTTTTTATAACTGTGGTTCTTTGTCTCCTTGTTATGTGACAATGTAACATATTTCACTCCAGATTCATCTGCCTGTACAAAGATCAATCCTCATGTTAGCCGCCTCAGCCCTTCCTGACCAAGCCTTGCAATATTAAGCTGGATATCAAACCAGACTTTTTTTTTTTACCAAGCCAGGAGTGGTATCGGGAGGCACCCTGGTGGAGTACTAGTGTTTGTGATGGCAGGGTGGTTGGCAGATTTGTGTGGTGATCTTATCAACTGGGTGCTGACCACGAAGATTGCCTATCCCAGCTGCACACCCAGCATTGCCTCAAGCAGGTGGACTGGTGAGACAATGCTGTGGTTTGAATGAGGTTGGGTGGATGGAAGCACCCCGTAAGGAGAGGCAGGAGACAATCTATAAGTTTGATGCCCGACTGGCTTTATTCATGTCACAGGGAAAGGTAGACATGGTCACAAAGGAAGAGGGGAACCAAACCACATGAGAACAGTAAGTGATGCTCTCTACTAGCTCTAAAAGGTACACCTTGGCTTAAGGCCATTACTTATAATACTCTATGATATGCTCCCTCTAAGAGGTCTAAGAACAAACGCAAGCATCTACAACTTTATCAATAGATTAGACAATTTAGCAGTGAACAATAAACACCAGGATTTATCCTGGAAGGTCATGCGGCATAAACCTCTCAAAAGTCTACAGGATCAAGGGAAGTTCAATTTTCTTGTTGTCTTCATGCACACAGCTGAAAAATGGTGAAACAATGGGGGAAATGGGACTATTGCTTGGCGTCAAGCTACACCAGTGGAAACCTATGAGAGGTTGGAAAAGGAAGTGTAGAGATTTTTATACAGGCCCTGGTTCTTCAGCCAACCCACTCTCCAGGGTTGCCAGAATACTTGTGACACAAAAGGACCAAACTTTGCTGAGCTCTTCCCCAGCACAAACCCTCAACCAGGGCTGCCAAGGATGAAGAACATGAACTGCTGAACTTTCCTGGCACCAACCCTTGATCAGGGCTGCCAAAGAGGTAGAACACAAGACTTGGCGAAGAATCTACTTGCAAGGATTGCCAAGGATGAAGAACACGAACTGCTGAGCTTCTCTGGTAAAGGATCCACCTAAAGGACCACCAGAATCAAGCTGGATCCCAGAAGACCACACGGTGCATGCAGGCTGGAACAATCAAGAAGAATAGAATGTGGGGTGAAGATTCGAATTCTAATAGTTAAAAATCAGAAAACAATAAACCGGTGGACGCGAACACACCTTGGCCACGATGGACTCGACTTTCGGTGAACAACTGGGAGTGATGGTCGAGGCTTCTTCCAAGGCATTTCACTTCCAAGTTGACTGAACCACAAGACGAACTAGGAACTGGTGGCCGGGACTCACACCAAGGGATGTCGATTTCGGCTTGCGGCGGATGACAGGGAAGGAAAATGCTGTGAAGTTCTTTGCTGGTTGAAGACTGCTTCGGTGAAGAATCAGCTGTGGCTGAAGACTGAGTCCACACACTTTGCACTGCACACTGGTACTTCTACTTTGCACTAAACACTGGAATTCAATAGTTGCAGGGGCAATTGTTCACTGCCGGGGGCAACTTGCCTGGAGCAAAGGCAAATTGCAGAAATCTGGGGCAATTGTTAGTTGCAAGGGAAATTTGCTTGGAGCAGGGGCAAATTGCAGAAATCTGGGGCAATTTTTAGTTGCAGGGGCAATTTGCCTGGAGCAGGGGCAAATTGCAGTAATCCAGGGCAATTTTTAGTTGCAGGGGCAATTTGCCTGGAGCAGGGGCAATTGTTTGCTGCAGGGGTAAATAACCACAATCCCAGTATAATACAGTCTTGGTGCTCTTGCAAGCAACACAACATTTCAAATGCTTCAGTAACAGTTCATATAGACAGTACATCAGCTGACAGTCATTCAATAGCAGGTTGTGTGCTAAGCACCTCTTGGTAGGATCCCTTACACTTCTTGATCTTCCTTCACTAGGATCTGGCTACCCCTGGCAACCCTCAGGGTAATTGCCTCTTTTCTACTGGGCCCTCCTTCGATTCACTAGGGCCCCTTTATCTGTACCCCTTCAGAACCCCTGGGCCTCTCTTGGCGAGCCCCCATTAAATATGTTGGGCCTCTCTTTATCCGGGCCCCTTCTGAACCCTTGGGCCTCTCTTGGGTAAGCCCCTTTTAAAACTATGGGCCTACACTTGCCCTTTTAATAATCGTGCCACATTTTGTGGGAACAGCCCCTTTAAATCGTAGGCCTGACTGGGGCTTTTCTGTCCATCACTGGGCACTCACCCGCCACTCCACCCCTTATTTAAATAATGATAAGCCTTTTCTATGGCCTTGCTTGGCAAACCCCTCCCCATGGGCATCGCTGGGCCCAATGAATATTAAAATTAGGGGTCACTCCTTTTGGCCATCGACCGATACTCTTAGTGCCTAGTGCACACCTCTAAATAAATAATTAAGCACTTTGGACTGCTGTTAAGGTGGTCAGCACTTTGCTGCTGTGCTGCCACCTGCTTACCACACCAGACTGGGAGATGGAGAAGCAGGATCAGGAGTTGGGAGGTGTTTCTGGCAGAGGGAAGGCTTCTTATGCACAGGCAGCATGGTGGATGGCAGGGGGTCTTCCGGGGATTCCCAAAGCCAACTCTTGCTCTCTCTCTCTCTCTCTGTCCCAATGCGACTCCTTGCATGCCACTGATGGGGAACTGGAGAACTATTTAAATATATTAAAAAAATAAACTGAGGCACCAAGCCCTTTCCGGGGAAATGGCTGACTTTTCTCCTCTTCTTTACAAGACAACCGCCGGACTTGATGCAGAATGAACTGGCACACATGGCGCAACAGTCTTTGCTGGCTGCAGGAAAGGCAACACTGAGGAGTCAAAAGGACCGACCACCAATGCCTCAGGTAAGCCGCAGTCCTAACTGCACTCCTGTCACCCTCTCCACTCCACAGCCCAGCACGAACAGCACACAGGCGAAAAACCGCTCTTCCATTTAACTGGTGCTCAGGGTTCTAACTGTAGAACCCCGAGCCCATGCCCAGGACCAATGGCAAAAGTTTCAAACAGGCCCCTCGCGCTGGCAGGGACAGCAGTCCTAGTGCGAGGATGCCCAAGCTTATGCTACCTGCTCAAGGGGAGGTGGAATAGAATGGAGCAGAGCAGGCAGCTGAGAAACAGAAGGGAAAACATTTTTCCTTTTTGATGGCCCTGCTCTGTCATAGTGAAGGGGAGGGGAAACACTCACAGGGGCCCCCACTTCTTCCCCTTTAAGCCCACATGGACATGGGGAAGCCCAGGGCACACTGCAAACATATAAGCACCCCATTAATGTAGCGACCCCCCCATTTCTGTAGTTCCCCTATTTCTGTAGTGCCCCCATTATTTGGGGCATTACATTTGTTTTTGTACTCCTTTTGAAGTTTTTTTTACATAGAGTGAAGGACACTATTTGAGGGTTTAAAGACCGGGTCACCAATAATGCTGAAGTTGAAGAAGAAGAAGAAGAAGAATCAGCATTTATATAGCACTTTTCATACACACTTTATCCTAAAGAGCATTACAAACAATGCCAGACTGGTGCTGAAGTGACTGAACATGTAGTGGCAGCCATTTTGCTCATCAAGACCCACCCACAACCTTGGACTGTATTGCGGCCAAGGGTTGTCAGAACCCTCTGAAGTTCTGGGTTCTAGTTCTAGTCTAGAACTTTGGAAAAAGTTCTAAGGTTCTATTCTTTTTTAGAACTTTTTAGAACTCGAACCCTATTTTTTTATTGTGCTGCCAGTAATGAAGATAGTAATAAAATACATGTAAAGGAAAAACTGTTCAATATAAGGGGGAGAGAAATTATCATGTGTGACATTGATAGGAATACAACTAGGTTTATCTATGGTTTCTTCTGTTTGCTAAAGCCAGCAACTTAATACGTAACAGTCCCAACCACCCATCCATATGTTAAAAGTTTTCCTGCGGCAGCTGCATCATAGTTCCTTAGTGAAAGAAAGAGGCACATTAGCCATTTATGTAGTCAGTTATATATACTCATCGTCATGAATTATGAGAAAAAATAACTGATATTACCTAATCTCAGCTATTTACTGCTTTCTGTTTTAAATGAGTAACTCAAAAATTGCTATGTTTAAAAGAAAGTTTTTATAACAAAGTCAAGCCAAGGTACTACAGCAGTAGCATGTGGAACTGTTGCAAAACATATTATGTCATAACGTAGTCAGTCAAGACATTTGAATAAAAAAAAATATGCCAGTCATTGTTGCTGGCAAAAAATGCATGCAATTTTCTAAGATAATGCATACATATACCAACATTTTGTTGGCAAATTGAAGTAATACATACAACTTTCTAAGATGATGCATTTGTGCAGCTGATACTTCAATAAAATCTGTATTTCAGTCACATAAATAAAAAAAGTGGTTTCCTCACCACATACTTACTTAAGGAACATTTAATGTAGCTGCAGCAGTTGGCATGTGATGTTTAAGGGACAGTGTCTGTCAACCCCATTATGTATCAAATTATCACTACTTGTAAGCAAAACACTTTATGATAGGTCACATTCTGTGAAAACTGCTGATGCAGATTTTCTTTTATTTCTGATTCCTTTATTCTTTTTAAAGGGGACAGGACAATTACGCTAGGTGGCAGCATTTTGCAATGTATTTAATAAGATATATATATATATATATATATATATATATGTACACAGTAGGTTCGGTCTGTCATCATTTTTTCCTCACCATCCCCAGCCGATCACGAATCTGTAAATGAAAGGACTAAAACAACACCCACCTTTCACCCCATCACCCATTCCACTTTTCTTCCACCACCCTCATCTGTGCAGTAGCACCCATATCACCCTTACACCCATGTTAAAACCAACCCACAACCCTCACCCATGTACTAGCATCCATTTTTGGTTTATGGCTAACATTTCTGTAATTGAAAAAATAATAAACAGCTACCAATTAGAACTCATTGTTTTGTCCTCTTTAAAATTGAAAAATAGACCGTCCCCGGTCCCAGCCCATACTGATGCACCACAAAGTCACAGAAGGTAAATCCAAAAATATATGTTTGCACTTTAACTATAAATAATATGATACAGAAAGGATTGATGACAGTGTCCCTTTTATGCCAAATTTGGGCCTGTTCCCACTGATGTTAAAATTGCCCTGTATATAAAACTTGTTGACTTTAGTTTAGACCCTAGCTACAAAGCAGTTTGCCATGAAATGGTGAAAGTTTTGGGGGGTATATAGTCCAAGGTAGTAGATCGAGAAAGGAGAGAGACAACCAAAGTCATCACAGTCTGTAAAAGTTTCCTTTTTGGTGCAGAGAGACTCTGTCCCACACAGTATTTACCAGCCACCACCATCTGAGTTGTCATCACCATCAACATCCACAACATCACTTCAGGATCAGTTTGTATACTCTTGTAGGGATACGAAAATCTTGACTTATTAACTTTAATAAAAGTTAACGTGTGTACATTTTCTGGCAGCAACCTATTTCTGGTGTCTGTCACAATATTGCCAGCTGTACTAAACATGCATTCTGAATAGACACTTGTTGCAGGACAACCAAGATATTTACAGGCTTCATCATACAGCTCTGTCCAAATTGACTTTTTTGATCTCCAGTATTCAAAAGGGCATGCATCAATAGGAATAGGCAGTTCTTGCAGGTAACTGTCTACCATGATGGACAGAGACCGCTCGGAAGAGGAATCAGCAGAAGCTGGTATGGCAGCAATTTGGGAAAGGTTTTGCCACAGATTTAGCTTGCTACTAAGGGTTGAAGAAGTGGCAGTTGTGGAACAACTACTGTTAATGTTTGGTGACTTTTCCAGTTCTGTATCCCTTTGTGAAGATGAACCTGCATGTTGTGGTGATGACAACCTGAGGGTACTGTGTGTGTCTGTGTTTGACTCCTGTGAGTGCTGCAGCTCATCTAGCAACAGACATTTGTACTGCTCTATATCATCTGTTTTTGGAAGATGTATAGCCTTGAACCTGGGATCTAAGAGAGTTGTAAGGATGTAGTGTTCTGATTTCGTCATTGCAACTAATTTGTCATTGGTTTTGAAGCACTCACTCATTCTCTTTATGAGATTCCCATGATACAGGTGACATGTTGTCTGCACTTCAGATCTGTCTTTTTCTAGTTGTAGATTTAGAACACTAAGATGATGTGAAATGAGCATTATAAGTGGGATAACCTGACTCACAGATGCACCTTCAGTAGACATGTCCCTTGTAGCTGTCTCAAAAGGAGCTAGGATGCAGCACACTGTCTCCATTAATTTCCACTGCAGCACAGACAGTATAATGCCATCTCCAATAATGTAACTGGAGCAATACTCATGTACAGCTTGCTTTTGCTCCAAGAGGTGCTGCAGCATATAAAGCGTTGAGTTCCAACAAGTGGAAACATTTTGAATCAGCTTTTGCTGGGGAAGCTTGTGTTTTGTTTTGCAGTTCGGACAATGTCCCTATAGCTTTGGTTGAACGTGAAAAGTGAGTCACAATTTTTTTGCAAACAGCAATCATACCATCCACTTGTGTTTCATTGCTGAGAAATCTCATGACAATTAAATGTAAGCAATGTGCAAAGCAAGAAGCATGCAGAAATCCTCCATCCTGTACTGCTTTCAAGATATTGGCTCCATTGTCACTTACTATGAAGCCACATTTTAGAACATGAGAATAAACCCATTCGTCAAGGAGGTCATTTAGTTCCTGCAAGATGTTTGCAGCAGTATGACTTTGCCCAAACTTCTTTATATGCAGCAGCGCCATCTTTTGGGGTGTCTTTGTTTTTGAAGAAGCACAAGAAAATGTGACCAATGAGCGGTAAGGGACATGTAATCTATGTTTTGAGTGCTGGTCCACATATCTGTTGTGACATGAATAACCCCACCTTCCGCAGTTTTAAGTGTAAGCATCACTGTCGCTTTTAAAGCCTGATAAATGTTTGGTATTTCAACATAGGAAAAGTACCTTCGATGAGGAACATTGTAACGAGGCTCTGCTAATGTCATGAGCTCCCTAAAATCCTCATGATCTACAAAGAGTATGGGAGAAGGGCTCCGGCTAACAGTTCACCAATTCGGTGATTAAGATGAAGGGTCTTTGGATGATTTCTAGTAAAGGTATTCTTCCTTTCAAATGCCTGAGACAGTGTTAGCTGTTTACAACACGTCCCTGCTGGTTTATTATACACCGTGCTTCGATGGGCAGATGGATGCAGAGATGGTGGACTAGGACTTATACATTCAGTGCCATCACTGGATGTGCAACTGGTACTAATGGTGCTGGCATTGGTGGTAACAGTGATCCTAGGGCTGGCAGTGGTTCTGCCCGCATCAAGTTCAGACAATTCAGTATCCATTTCAGATTCCTGACCCTTCTCATGTGCGATCTGGAAGATGCAGGACATGGGTTTTGGATGATCAACCAAAACTGAATGCTTTTTCAGATGGCGTTGAAGAGCTGTAGTGCCAAGGCAGGACACAACTTTACCGCGGCTTACACTCTGTTTACACAGGGAACAAATTGCTCTGCATGGATCAGTTTACTGACAGAGAAATAATTCCACACCTCAGATGTGACAGATTTTGTTCGAGTGCTAGGAAGATAGCTAAAGACTGTTTGTGTCTTTTCACCTGTCCTAACAGAACCCGGGACATGCTCCTTGGTGCTAGAAGAGTGGGCAGAAGACTCTGATGGATTTTTATTGCTGGCCAACACAGAAGTGGTGGATTCAATGGATATTTCCTTTTCATTGCCAACAGTGCTGGATATATTTGCAAGTGCACTACCTGATTCATTGTCAGCAGACTTGCTCATTTCACTTTGTTCAGGCAGTAATGATTCGTCACGAGACACAACAGTATCAGACTGAGAGAAAGAGCTACTGTCTGAGTCAGAGAGGGACTCACTGTCACTTGCATTATTGCTGCTAGTCACAGGGATCTTAACAGCATGAATGGCATACCTTATGGTGCCTCTCCGTGTGACCCCAGCAGCTGTACAGGTTTTCTTAAAAGGTCCCCCTTTACCACACTTCACTGTTGCTCTTTTGCTGTTTCTTGAATTTTTATCACATGAAACATTTTGGTTATTTCTGCTAGCACCAGGATTACCACTACCACCAACACCTACTCCAACACCATCACCAGATGCTTCATCTATGTTGGTGTCAGCCATAACAGACAGTACCAGTACTACCAGTATACTGCGGTGAACACACCCACACCCAAAAAATTTCTGTGTGAGAAAGCAATGTGATCTGTGATCGCTGGCTACAACTCCAAAATTTTATTTTGGTTGTGCGACACTGTGATGCAGTAGACTGAAAGTAATTAAAGAATATGATGGTTTGCAACTAAAGGATCCCAGGTTCAAGGCTTACAGAATGATTGGGCTGCTGGGCATAGGCATATACATAGCAGTCAAGGGGCGCACAGCAGCCGGGTGATGGGCTGACCACAGGAGACGGAGTCACATACGCAACCCAGGGAATGAGAATTATATTTCTACATTTCTGTCATGTAAGGTTAATGCCACCACACAACTGGCCACTGGGCTTCTCTCTGTAACACACACTGGGTAGGGTACATTGCAGTCAAGGGGCACACAGCAGCAGGGTGGTGGGCTGACCACAGGAGACAGAGTCACATACACAACCCAGGGAATGAGAATTATATTTCTACGCTTCTGTCATGTAAGGTTAATGCCACCACACAACTGGCCACTGGACTTCTCTCTGACACACACTACACTGGGTAGGGTACAGATTTATTTGCCTTTTTTGTTGCCCCCCTTGTTATATGCTTGTTGCTGGCAGCTGTTGAGTGTGCACCACTGTGCAGTGATGCAGTTTCAATCACAATCACATTTCACAAAGGTTCTTCTTTTAATTTTTTTACTCTCTCTCCTGAGTCCTGATATTGATTGATCTCGGTCTCGATCCCTCCCTATTCCCCAATCCCTTCCCAATTCTTGATTAATCCATCCACCTGAACCTCCCCCTAGTCCCACTCCCACCCGACCATTAATTTACTGAGCCTTTTTTTCAGCCTTTCTCTCGTTCTCAGTCTCACAGGAAAATGGATGATGGAATTTTTTAAATAGCACTGCAGCAACTAGCAAGTGCTGCAGTCTGATTATGGCCACACCGACCTGGGCCCTGGCCTATAAGTATAGTATCGGGCAAGAATGCCTGGCTGCGGTAGTAGAGTAGCGGTACACTACAGTTAAGTAGGCTGCTGCTGCTGCCTCCTGAAATCCTCAGCAAATGGTGCTCTCTCTCGGCTTGCATCTGCCTAAATACCCCCACAGATCCCATGGCTCATGCAGCTTACTCGACCCCCACCTGACCACATAGTATTGGTCAGGTGGTGAGGAGGATGACTTCACTTGAGCATACGTGCGTAAGTCGCTACACAAGCGCAAAACTGAGACAACTCATGTGGATCTGCAAGGCTGGCAATGGCAAGTTCAACCCCAACAACACTGCTGCTGCTGCTGCTGCACCCCCCCCACCACATCAGGGCTGCCACTTGCCTGCTGCTGCTGGGACATGCCTCCTTCAGTCCCCACACATACCCCTACACCCCCCCTTCGGGCTGCCTGCTGGGACGTGCCTCCTCCGCCCTCCTCTCCACACACGCTGGGACTCAGATTTGAACCCTTTTGCGAACCTTTTAGTGTTCGAGTTCTAAGTTAGAACTCGAACACCAGGGTTCGAATCTTTGACAAACTAGTTCTGACAACCCTATTGTGGCCTATGTTGGAGTGTTGAAGTAGCAGTTGATGACAGCACGGAGAGCACAGTAGCACAAAACTGAGTGTTGCCCTTCTGCGACTGTATGGACCTCCACGTAGAATTTTTGAAGGAAGTTCTTTAATATTTCTAAACTGTCAGTTTTCCAGCTTGCTGTAATATTTTTATGCTGTCCCATTCTGTGAAGACTTTGATGGCCCAGAGTGTGTTTGGATATTTAGTTCTTGCAGATCCAGTTCTATGTGGTCGAGTTCCATGTATGAAAGGGAAAGAAATCCTTCACTTACATTTTGTTTTTCTTTTGTGGTCTATTTTTTAAGGTGGTTGTTGTTCCTGAAGTGGTGGTTGCTCAGAAAACAGGTTGCTGACAGTTTCTTTGTGGTCCATGGTGAACTGGACTGCAAGGTAATCAGACATTTTTTTAAAGTGGCCTTAAAAAAATGGCTACCAGTCAGCTCTGTGAAAAGTTAGAAATATGGGCACAAGGATATGGGCATTTTGCAAGGCAGGGCAGGCTGGCACTTATTATTTCCTGGTCTCTGCTGGTACTTAATGTACCCCCTAGGCATGGCTCTCATCCAGTCAGAGACCAGGAAATAATAAGCCCATTTTCTAAGCAAAATTACTGCACATGAGGCTGACGCTCATTCCGATGATGTACTGTGAGGGAAGGCATGATGCTGCCTGGACATTTTAATGTATAAAATGTGTCCATTTAAGAAGAGGTGTGTTTGCAGTATCTTTTGAACATCTTGCTGCCATCACTAGGAGGTTGTACCGATTCAACATTTTATGTACCCTCATATGGTATTCTGAACATCAAATAATATCATATCATTGTAGCTCCAAACTAGGGCTGATTGAATGAAGAAAAGAACTTACAGTCTTCTTATGTCTTACAATGCACCTAGAAGCAGTATCTCACCTACAGTCAAGTACCACCAGGAGAAATGCACTTCACAATTACCTGAAGACATCCAAGTCCAAAGCTGAAGTAGGTAACACAACTGTTTCATAGTTGACTGCAAGCCCTTGCCAAACAATACTCATTAAAGTTCATAGCCTGTGCAACATCTTTTTGGCAAGTGAATGGGACTGGGATTAAGAGTTACCTGGGGTCAGAAATCTATGTGCGACTGTGCTAACTTGAGCAGTGCCCCCTCCAGTTGAGAGGCGCTCCTGCTGTTCAGTTACTGGTTATTGTTGCTGTGGACCCCCAGTAAACAATTGTTACTAACTCCTTCCTAGACTGTTTTCCCATCTGCCTTTGATACTTTTTCAACCTGTCTCCCTGACGCTACCACAGCTGACTTGTGTTATTGTACCTGTGCTCCTAAGTGCCTTGTTTTTACTACTTTCAGTAAATTCTTTTGCCATCAGATTTTTTTTCTGCCTGGTCTTATCTTCCCAACTTCCTCTGTCTCAGTTGCATTTTGCTTTTTTAATCAGCACTTTTTATTTCTCCTCACCTGTCACTGATGGCCAACTCTTTTTGAAGCCCCATGGGACCATTTGGACCCTACACCCCCACCACTGATGCTCTCCATGGAGCCTAGATTTACCACTTAGGCAGGCTTGGGGTAGGAGATGTATCTCCAACAGCAGCTGTTTGTCAGGTGGCAGATGATGGTAGGGCAAGGGCCTGGATGTACTGGCGTCCATCATATGTGGCTGCCAAGGCTAATAATTTTTCTTCCCCCCTTGAAGACACCAGCTCCAATGGTGCCAAGCAAGAGACTGCAAACTTCTGCAAAATCCTGGGCATGCTGCTGCGTGGTGTTAGCTAGTACCCCCCCAAAGCGCTCTCACCTCTAGCATCACTTGTGGTCACCCAGGTTGCATTGCTCTGGTGGCTGCACAGTCACACCTTCCAGGAGAAGGGTAGTGCCACTAGAATACTCCATCCTTCATTCCCTGCTGTCCCCCAATGAGTTAGGGTAATTTCTGAACCTGGGTCGATGGTGTCAAAAGTGGCACCCTACCACTGCATTGACCTCAGATGTCTTTATTTGATCTGGTTCCATACTGATAATCTAAGTACCCCTCAATTCACAGACCCAGCGCTTTGAAAATTAGTCCCCTGACACTACAGCACAGGATATGGCACCTAGAAGTAGTCTGAACACCACTCAATATTCTGTTCTAGTGCCTTAAAAAACTATCCCCTTGACACTGCAGCACAGGCTGAGGCATCTAGATGTAGTCAGAGCAACCTTCAATGTACTTCTCTAGTACTTGAAAAAGTAGCCCTCTAGCATTAAAGCACAGGACAACACACCCTGTGGTAGTCGGAGCTAAGCACTCCTGAATGTACTGCACTGTACCCTAACCTGAGCACTAAAAAGAAATAAAACTGCAGATTTGGGGATGAGGTAAAAAAAAGAATTAGAAATGGAAAAACTGCAAGTCTGGATCTTCTGTCCTTCCCCCATGCTGGCATGCAGGGCCTGTCTGCAGTTTTGTATTATATAAAAATTGCATATACATAGCCATGTACATGCAGGACCAGTTTCACAAAAAGAAATTAGGCGTACGTAGCAATCTCACATGTAGTGAGGGAGGAGTCGATCAAACACCCTTCTCAGTCACACATGGAATCAAGTCCAGAACACGATGACAGACTGCGCAGTGAGTCAAGTCTGACACACTGAGAACATTATCAGTTACAGGATGCACGCATCCATTTAGCATCACAACAAATAAATAACAAATAAATAACTACATAAATACAAACATGAATGCATGGGCAACTTGTGCATCGTGAGCTGTAGTGGGGTGGGAGTAAGTGGACACAATCCTTGGTCAGGTACTAAAAAAGCCCAGAACTAAATGACAGAAAGAAAACAGGGGGAAAAAAAACTTGCTTCATACACACAAACAAAAAAACCCCACAGGCATATGCAATGGAGCTGAGATCCAGGCCGGTACACAATGATATAATTCAAACTCTCTTTAGCTTGTGCAAAGCATAGATAATTTAAAAATTAGCATACAGTCATATAACAGGCTCAGCTGTGCAATGTTTGCATGTATCCAGGTGAACAGCAGCTGATTAATACATTCATGAACTAAGTCTTGCCTGAAACATCAGTCCTTACAGGGGCAGTTAATAAATGGGATTGTTCTAAGTGGTGCACTGTGTAACACTATCTGAAGAAACTAGTAATCTACATTCATAAAACTGAGCACAGTTGGGGATCCTCTCATTCAGTTTGAAAGAATTTCGGCTACTCGATTCATTAACTGCCCCGGATTAGTGTTGTAAAAAAGCAGGCAAGAATTGTTGAATGAATGTACTAACTAACTAACTTCTGTTCACCTGGATAAATGAAAATCTTGTTTAAATGTATCTGTAAAAAGATTACATGTACTTATTAAATTATTGTTTTGCACAAGCTAAGGACAGTTTGTATTCAGTCATTCAGTGGTGGGCTAGTTCACGCACAGTTGTGACATGGCTGCATGGTGGGTCTGCCTGGAACAATTTATTTTTTTATTTTTACCTATTTATGTGAAATTTGGTGACCAGGATAGGTACACTGAGGCAGAGCTAATTTCCAGGAGCAACCCAAGGTAAAGTTTTATGTTGGAGTAAACAGTAACAAATGTAAGGACAACAGTACATGTACAGGAACAAGACATGTTCCGAACATATAATCAATTGCTGAAGCAGAAAGCAAAGCTTAATTGTTGCAAATGCATGAGTTGCCGAGTGGAACAGCAATAATCAGTGCAATTCTTACCATTGATAGGCCTAAACACTGCTATACAATGGGTTGTGACTTAGTTCTCTAGCTATTGTCCTTGCTTTCGTGGTAACATAAAACGTATACTCTTTCTGTACACTGATGTAAACTTGTGTATAGCGTATGCATGTTTATCATTCACACAATTGTTTCTCTGTAACCTAACCTGTCCATTGTACTGTGACTGTCCTACCAATGCATCTCTGAGATTGTACTTATGTTGAAAAATCTCTGTAATTAATTCCAGGTCGACCCTGAAAAAGAGACTCTCTGAGGCCCAGTGGATTTACTCAGTCAACTGAATTCAATAAAACCGTAGTATAATGTGAACAACTGGTGCAAGTAAAGGAATAACATAATGCAGGCAGCAAACAATAAATCAGAGAGATATAAAGAAGGCAAACAGTGCAAAGAGCTTAAATACAGTGGAAAACTGGTGCTACAAATTAAACCAATTGTAGAAATAAAAAAATAGTAAATAGCACTGCTGGGGGAAGGAAGACATTTAGATGCAGGTGCATGCTTATGCTGTATCTATATCTATCAATCTGTCTATCTATCTATCTATCTATCTATCTATCTATCTATCTATCTACCTATCTCTCTATCTAGGCATCACATCATAAGAGAGACCCAAAATGAACGACTAGAAATATAGCAACTTATTTTGGGTGCTTTTATGGTGGGCTACCTTGCAGAATAGCGAGGGTATGAGATAGCGACCAGGGGCAAGGGAAAATGGAAGGGAGGGATAGCGAGGGGAAGGGGAGGGACAGGGAAGGGGTTTTGAGGCACTGGTGTACCTGCTGCCGCCAAGCTAGCCATGTGGCATGGTGGTGTGGGAGACTAGCTCTGGCAGAGCAGGTACTTGGTTCGAGACCGGGAAAGGGTTACATTACTTAAATTTTGCCTAGATCCAGATTTTGGCCCCCTCCTCAATATGAACCCCCTGAATTTGAGAATCCTAAGTAAGGGGTGGCATGGAGGGCAAATTCTGGATGTCGGCTCGCCCTGAAGTGTATCGGCGATTTGCATTTCAGAGATATACACTCGCCATAATAGCGATCGCTGTTTTGCATTCACTGTAATGACATGGAACATCTATCTGACTGTCTGTCTGTCTATCGATCTGTCTATTTATCTGTCAGTCTAGCTTTCTGTCTGTCTGTCTATCTATCTGTCTATCCATTCATCTACAGGAGAACTGTTTATTCTCATGCAAATTATATTTAGCATATGGTGCTAATTATGTACAACTGTGCACATTTTATTTCACACTATGCAATTAACGCCTAATTCATGCCTATTGAAAAGGTGCAATTTTGGCTAATTAGTATCATTTTATTGCCATGCAGTTATCACTTGAGCAAATGTAGCTATAATAATTTTACAGCAAATATAACCTGTTCTTGGTATCTAGCTATCTGTCTGTCTGCCTGTCAACCTATCTACAGTGTCTATCTATCTATCTATCTATCTATCTATCTATCTATCTATCTATCTATCTATCTATCTATCTATCTATCTACAGCAGAGTTAGCCTGGATGCAATCAATGCTCTTTCATAAGCAATGATAGGTTCTATGTCATAACAGCGATCGCGGAAAAGCGCTAATCGCTGGTTACACGATCATTCATACACGCGGTGTGTTACATTTCCTGGCAGTGTATAGTCCAGGCGCACAGCAAAACTGTACCGGGAACTTAATTTTGTTTTGTTTATGCTTTGTTTAGGCTTCTCCCCCTGCACCCCCATACTAAAGATTCTGAACTCCAAGGGGGTACATGTCAGGGGGGGTGAAAATTAAAAAAAAAATTATTGGCCAGCACAAAAATCCTGACACACCCAGTGCTGAACCTGGCACCCTCCCAACCATAACCTGCCATGAACCCACCACACCACATGACCAGCTTGGCAACCCAAGTTGGTGCTACCCCTCACAAACCCTCCCTCCCCTTCTGCCCGTCACATAGCGTGCTGGTTCCCCCCCACACATCATTACACACAGCGACAGGATGTCGCCATACCCGGATTCCCTGGCCACCACCATGAGAAAAGGCGAGCTGTTAAGTCGCTCTTTCGGTAAGTTCTCACTAGTGAGCCCTTTTCTCACAGTAAACCATATTGATAAGTATGTCACACTTTCCTATGTGACAAATTGGAGTAATTACTATTGGATTACATTGTCTCCTTTCAGTATTTTGCAGCATGTCCATTGCAGAAACTGTGATGCATCTTGACCAATTCCATTACTGTATATATAGCAAATAAACATTAAGGAAAGAGGGGGGAGTTACTCACAAGAACAGCACTGAGAGAAGCGAGACAACAGGAACCATATGAAAGAGTGGAGGGTGTGTGTGAGTCTAGTTGGGAGGGGGACAGGAAGGGAGTTCCAGAGAGCAGGGAGATGAACTCTAAAGGCAGACTGGTCTGTAGTGAATTTGCAGTGAGGGATGTGAAAAGAATGAGCACCAAAACAGTGAAGAGAGTAGGAGGAAGGGATGAAAGAGCAGATGAGTTAGAAGAGGTGGGGATGGAAGGAGGTGAGCTAGGATTTATTCAGGAATAAGGAACAGTGAGAGAGGAGGCAGAAATCCAAGGAAGAGAGGGAAAGTTCAGGATAGAAAGAACAATGATGAGTAAGAGGAAAGGAACCTAAAGCATAGCGACAGAAAGAGTAAACAAATTCTGGTCAGAGCCGATATGGCTGTGGAGAACTTTTGGGATGCTTTTACCCATTATTTCTAATGAATTTGCACAATGCAGATCTGTGGAGAGGCAGTTTCAATGTGGTCTTCCTTCTACACATTTTTGCAATGTGTTTTCCTAGAATATGCCTGCTGAATGCTATATATTTGGCTTGGATAAGTCACAGAAGAAATGGCATCTTATTTTCAGTGGGGCTCTACATCTACACAATATTATGCTGCATTGTGTAAAATCAGAACGTACTGAAAACAATATTTTACATCTGGGGGGACATATTAAGTGCTGGAGTGATGCACAAGCAGAAACATGTGATGCGCAAAGAGGGTGCACTGGTCAGCACTGATACAATATTCAAAGAGAATGCACCACTGGTACAGGGTGTGCATACAGTGAAGCCCACCAGGATGAAGGGCAGCACTGCAGAATTCTGCAGTAGCGTTACTGCAGGAAACAATGCAATTTCAATGGGAGTGAATCCCTTTTGTCACGCAGTAAACCTGTGACACTGTGCTTCATCCTGGTGGGCTTCATTGTACCTGTTGAAAATGTGACCCTGGATGGGAGTTGCAGTGCAGATGGTCAACAAGTCAGGTGCATCCAGGGTGACCATGACTGAATACCTTCCAGGGGGAATGCGTGGCACATGTGCTGCAGTCCCCATGGGCGATATTCAACCCAAGAATGCAAATGAACTAATTGAGCATGCATGGTGCAAAGGGGCCTTATGCATGCTCATTACTGGCCCATTTGCATGTTAGCATGGGGATAAATGCACCGGAGCAGCTCTTGCCCCCAAACCTTGACACTGATCACTCCCATGTGGGTCAGGCCCTGAAGTCTCTGGTGGTAAAGTGGCACCCCCACCCTTTCTACCAGCCCTGATCATACTAAAGTCCAGGCTCTATTGTTTCCATACTATAGGGACCCCAATACCATCCCTGATTGCACCTGAATACATCTACAGTCTATTTCCATAGTGTAGTGGCCCCAGCGCCCTCTCAATGGTGCACAGATACCCCCCCTTCCTGCCCCCTAGCCCATCCCATTTTGATGACTGACTCTGTGATGGGATCATACCACTGTATCAGCAGATGGTGGAACACTCACAGTAGGATGCTGGAATGTGGGCACGAGCTGCGTGTGGGTGATAATGCCCAATGACCATACACCTCAGGCACTCGCATGTGGATCCATCATCCAGATGCCATTGCACTGCTTAGTGTGGGTGATGGCCGATGCTGTATCCACTCACACAGGTCCCAAAACAGGCATGTTACAGCTGACCTTCCATTTGTTTGTACAATTGGGGAACTGCAGATGACTTATCCATAGCGTGAAGTGTACATTGCAAATGGGATTGCAGGATACCACACCCCATGGCAACCGGGATACCTCAGCAGTCCGGAGGGTGGCATGTTACACAGGGGGTTGGGGGAGATTGTGGACTTGCAGTGGTGTATGACAGCAGGAAGATACAGCATTGGCAAGGCATGCATTGGAGGGAGGTATGTAGATTCCCTCTTACAGTTTGCCAGGGATGTACACACGGCTGCATACACTGGTGGGTCCACAGCTTGCGTGGTGTCCCAATGCATGGTACAGCCAGTTGGGTCATTCCAGAGTGCAGGTCCCCAGACTGGGTTCAGAGCAGTCAATGGCTGGCCATGGCAGGGTGTGGAGGGCAGTACCAGTCTTTGCAACAAGTCAGGTATGAGGGGAGTGAGGATGTCTGCCTGCAGGGGCAGTGGGTGTGGGTCCTCTACACTATGGATATGGGCCATGGTTTCCTCTGATGTGATTGGGTCTGGGGAGGCCCTACACTATGGAGCTCTTCAGGGATGGAGCTGGATAGATCGGGGATGGAAAGGGGTTACCTCTAGTCCACCAGGGCTGCCAGGCTGCTGTGCACCTGGGTGCACATTCATAGCCCACCTGTAGGTGGCTGGTAGGGTTAGGCCAGCTATTCATGGCCTAACTGTGGGACACAGTGCTCTGGACAGCAAGGGGTGTATTCCCACTGTATATGCCACAGCATGGCATATGCATGGGACTGCCCTCTCGACTTGCATGGCATACCATTTGTGTGTACCCTGGCCCAATCCCTTGCAGCCGTGCATCCCACACATTTGAATATCATGCTGCTGCACATTGTTGGAGTTGCGAAGCATATCTCCCTTTTCCGCCGGGATGTGCTGCAATCCTACTTTGAATACATGGACCCTAGACTAGGTAACCTAAATAAATACATTATAAAAATGGTAAAATCATGACCCCACTGAAAACATGATATTGCATCTAATCTGGGACATCCTGATTAAATACAGTTCAAACATGTGTAAATGAAGATCCCTATGACAATGAGATGTAGCATCTCCCTGCCCCATCGAGGATACAAAATATAGGATAAGAAATATTCAGTGCTCCCAGATCCAAATAACCATTTCCCTGTAAGAAGCCCTCATTTTTCCTGTGTTTTCCCTGCAGTGGCAGAATCAAATCCCTGTATAAATCCCTGTAGATTTTTTCATAAGCCACTGGTTCCTTATTTATGACTTTGTTCTTTATTTATTATATCAGCAGCCTTTTATCAGGAAAAGAGCTCTGATTTGCTGTTTGGTATTAATATTATATGTCAAGATGGCCTTGGAATGATTTGGATTTACATGGTATGCATAGGGCACAATGGGGGACTGTATGAAATAACAAATACCACACTCATTATTTCATAAACTATACTCAAAATTAGTAATCACAAGTCAGACAATCTTTCAAAAGATACTAGTAATGCCTGTAAACAAATTTATATATATATATATATATATATATATATATATACTGTATAAATATATATTATAGTGGCACAGTAGTGCCACTATAGTTAGGGTTGAATACCCCATTTAAGGTTAAATCTGAAATTTTGCACTTTAATAACTTTGCAACCATATGACAGATTTGCCTGACATTTGGAAAGCATGGTCTGGTACCATAGATCTCTGGATATGGCAAGTTTCATTACAGTCAGATGCACGGTTGCAGAGCTACAGTGCAGTAAAAAACACATAAATTATGGATTTTTGTGCGTTTCTTTGCTCACACCTACAGGCTGCACAGTTTGTGTGATTGGTCTAAAAATGTCATGGAACATGCAGACGGGGTCCTCAATGTGCCTTTAGAATGTTTCGTGAAAAAATATTAAATGGTTCAAAAGTTATTCAAAAACAACTGAATCCCATTATAGTCTATGGGAAAAGTTAACAACCAATGCAACACTGTTGCAAATGTAGTTTTTACAGTCGCAAATGAGCCTTTTACTTTCACAAATCTGCCATTTTTTTCAGTTACTGCTCAGAAAAATGCTTGCCATTTAAATGTGGGACCTTCTAGGGACACAGTTCTTGCTGTGTTCACCTAATCGAGTCCTGAGGATGCTAGCCATGTCTTTAAAGACCCCAGAAATATGTTTTTAAAATGTTTGCAAAAAGTAGTGTCACAAAGTACTTTTGCAAATGCAACACTTTCGTGATTATTTTTGTGAAAGTGTCGTGATTTGCGACAGTAATTTGCGAAAGTATGGCCAAAACAATAGGAAATCTTTGCCACCCTGCTGCAAAACAACAGTTTGGTCTTTTCGGCTGAAATTTGCAGGGAAGAAATCCAACATCCCACAGATGTGCCTTTTGGTGGTTTGGTGCCAAAATATTACTGGGCTGCAAAGCTATGGCACTCTGAAGTTGATGATTTTTCCCATAGTATAACATTACAGCATCCGCCACACCTTTCAGGTCCTGTATCTCAAAAATGGTTTGAGATACAGACTTTTTTTCTTAGACCCCTGCTGGGGGGCTAAGTGCAAAACTAGCCTGGAAGTCATAAATAATACGAGATTTTACTTTTTTTCTACGTCGTATGGCTCCTGAGATATAAGCAATTTCGTATTCCAAGTGCTCATTTTCTGGTCCGAGGGCCATTATTATGCCAACATTCTTTGTATTCACTGTTTTTCTGGATGCACCTGTTTGGGACACAAAGCGTGTGCATTTACGTTACTGCTACCGTTAGCGTTTGCTTTTACGTTTCCTCTTGCGTTTACATTACTGTTTGCATTAGCTTGTCTGTTGCGTCATTGTGTACATTACCGCTTGCATTTCTGTTTGTGCATGCATTACCATTTGTGTTACTGTTTCCTTTTGTGTCACTGTTGGTGTTACCATCTGTGTTACCATTACCGTTTGCATTTCTGTTACAGTTTTCATTAGCATTTCCATTTACGTCACCATGTGCATTACTATTTGTGTTTGCATTTGCATTACTGTTTCCTTTGGCGTCACCATTGCCGTTACCATTACCATTTGCATTTGCATTTCCATTTGCGTTACCATTACCATTTGCGCTTTCGCTACCGTTTGCATTACCATTTGTGTTTGCGTTTCCCTTACCGTTAGCGTTTGCATTTGTACTTGCATTTCCATTGTCACTTGCATTACTGTTTACTTGTGCATCACCATTGCGTTACCGTTACTGTTGGCATTTGTGTTTGCATTTGCATTACGATTACCATTTGCGTTTCCGTTACCGTTTGCATTACCATTTGTGTTTCTGTTTATGTTTGCACTTGCATTTCCATTAACGTTTGCATTATCAATTCCATTTGCATCACCGTGTGTGTTACCATTTGTGTTTGCATTTGCGTTACCATTAGTGTTACTGTTTCCTTTTGCTTCACCATTGGCATTGCCATTTGCACTACTGTTACTGTTTGCATTTCTGGTACTGTTTTCATTAGCGTTTCTGTTTGTGTCACCTTGTGGTTACCATTTACGTTTGTATTTGCACTTGCATTTGCATGTCCATTTGCGTTACTGTTACCGTTTGCATTTTCGTTGCCATTTGCATTACCATCTGTGTTTGCACTCACGTTTGCACTTGCCTTTCTGTTACCATTTACGTTACTGTTTCCGTTTGCTTTTGCACTTGGATTTGCCTTACCGTTTGTGTTACTGTTTCCTTTCGTGTCACCATTGGTGTTACTGTTTCCACTTACATTTGCATTACCGTTACTGTTTGCATTTTTGTTACTGTTTGCATTACCATTTGCGTGTGCGTTTCCATTATCATTATTGTTCTTGTTACTATTACCATTACCATTAGCATTGGTGTTACTGTTAGTGTTAACGTTCCAGTTAGGATTACCATTACCGTTGCCATTACCATTACTGTTAGCATTACCGTTACTGTTAGAGTTATTATGCACAAATGAGAAACATGGTGGGAGCACGGGGCCCTTCCCACCACCACATATCATTCACTATTTATAGTGCACATTATCAAAAAGAAGGGAAATTCATGGCAAAAAACTCAATTTAATGCATCAGTTAGGGTTGATCCACAGCAACAAAAGTGAGGAAATTCGGTGTTAGGGTTACCACATTTTGCACCCCACGCCCATCCTGCCCCTTCCAACAGACATTGGGGTGTGTGTTGGGGTCATCGCACCTAACTCTCACCCCATTCTCCCATACTGCACCACCTCAGCTTACTTACTCATGGAATGGGGTGAGAGTTAGGGTCGATGACCCCAACGCACACCCTGATGCCTGTTGGTGGGGGTGAGGTGGGTGTGGGGTGCAAGGGTGGTAATTCTAACACTGAATTTCCTCACTTTTATCGCTGTGGAACAACCCTAACTGATGCATTAAACAGAGTTTTTTGCCATGACTATATACATCTCCCTCTCTCTCTCTCTCTCTCTCTCTCTCTCTCTCTCTATATATATATATATATATATATATATATACACACACATACAAGTGCTATTTTGCATCTTATAGTTGTTAGTTTTCAGTCAAATTCTCATAGACGTTTTTTCTGTCCACCTGATGGAATTTTGAATGAGTTAAGTAAATGTTATTATTTTCTTCAAGGCCCTGATCCAGCAACTCAGTAAATACACACTCAGTACATCTTGTTATAAAATGACAAAAAACAGCCTTCTGTTTCCAGTTTGATCAGGAATTTTATAAATGGTATAGTTATATACCAGTATCTTGCAAGTTCCCCAGGGAGATCTCTGACATTTCAGGAATAATATCAAGCCCACATGAAACCTCCAAAAAATATAAAAATAATAATATAGAAAACCATAAAAGGAACTTACAAGCTTAAATGGCAAACTGGGTGGGCCATAGGCCCTTATCTGCTGACAGTGTCTATGTATCTATATATCTAAACAATAATTTCCCTCCTAATAAATGGCATGATCTCCTTCATTCTCAAAAATAGCACATTATAGATCAAGTCAATATCTCCTCCATCTTGGCATCAAATAAGGTCTTGGCTTGTAAAAAGTGCTGAAATGCCTAAAGTTTGCTGTAATTAATTGAAAAACATCTACATGTTTGCCATGTGCAGTACTGTGTCTTTTGGTACAGATTGTATATTGTTTTTGCAATGCTTGTATTTATGTACATATTCTGTGTAACTATGTGTTTATTTTATACATTTGGACCCCATTAAAAATGAGCCTTGTCTCAATTGGGCTATCCTTTTCTAAACTTTCAGAATAAAATATTTACTACTACTACTACTACTAGATGTTGTGAGAGATCAAAGCAAGTTAACACATACCTTGGCTATATTATTATCAGACCTCAAATTTATTTATAGAAATGATGCACAATTACATTACTAATACTGTAAATTATAATATTACTGTTCAGACCTTCTTACTGTTTAGATTGCTCATTCCAACTGTAAACAATACAGTTATGTTCCACAGCCTAGACTTGGTGGACCAAAACACACACACACAAAAAAAAAAACTTAACTGTTGTCCCCTGCAGATTTCTTTCCCAGTTGTTTTGATTAACTTTTTATAACTCTATATGAGAACATAAAGAATCAGATTATTATACAGATGAATTTCTCACTTATGGTTTATCAGCAGTTAATTCATTAGATGAGGTTTCCCGTGCCAGGAGTTTGACTGTTTTTCCACCCTTCCCCCAAACACACACACACACACACACACACACACCCTTACTATATGATATCTAAGTAGCGCTTATCTATCGTGTTTAGGAAGCATGCATAGCCCTTGCTGTCAAAAAGAAATTTATATATTTAGTCTGGGTAGTTCACTGAAGACCTGGTGTTTTAACAGACAGGTCTTGAGAGGTTAAAAAACAGTGTAAATCTTCATATATTTGCTGGGAAAGGGTTACATTTCTGAGGTATGAATCTTTCTTGAAAGATATTCATGCCCAACTGAAGTTAGTAGCAAAAAATGTTTAAATACTAGGCATTTAAATGTGAAAGTTGCTGCATTTCAAAGGGGGTAAGCAAATCTCCAGTTTAATAGGGAACCAATATTTAACAAGCAGTTTCAGTTTCCTAATGGCCATCTGATAAGCAGCTTGGAGTTATGTCTCCAACATTCTTAACAGAAAGAAGGGATTATTTTATTTTAGTTGTAATAGTGATTTGTAGATGTGGCAGGATGCATTGAAAAGTCCCAAAAGGTGTTCCACAATACTCCATTTCCAAGCTGCATATAGCAAGATAGAGGTAGGCTCCACCCACAACCATAAAAAGGGGTGCAGTCTTTTCAGGGTGGTCTTGAAAGTCACACCCTAAACCACAAATGTATAGTCAATCACCAGCAGGATGACTCTGAGAATGAGCTCACAGTGGTCTAGAAGTGGGAGGCAGGATTTGTTACAGTACAGTGTGTCAAGATTAAGGTGACATTTTTTTATGAAGAGTGTCCATGTCAAGTTTGGTTCATTGTTCACTATATGCCATTTCAATATACAAAAACATACAATTCAAACACACAATATGTGTTCTAAAATTGTCATACATACACAATAATTCAATTTACATTAAAAAAATATCCGAGTGCACATTCAGAAAATGATATTTCAACCATTACTTTCTAGCAGCTTCCAACAATAATTAATAATCCTGAGGATCCTTTGAGAAATAAAAAGTACAGATAAAGAATTCCAAATTTCATCAGTCCATCAGAAACAACAGTACTTTACAACTGGGGCAATAGTATAGATCAGGACTCAAGTAATTATTATACACCCCTCATTTATGTCTTCAGAATTCCTAAAAGTTCAGCTTGAGTTTTTGCAAAATGATTTGTTAATATTTTCACAAAACCTCTTTTCACAACAAATAGTGAATAGCATTTAAGCAATAAACTATGACAGGGTGTGGGTTATGCTGGGATTTACCCATGCCTGGTGTGGTTTGTGGTCTCATGAGCAAATCCAGACCAGAAGTGGGTAAATCCCAGCATA
Source organism: Neoceratodus forsteri (assembly GCA_016271365.2). Taxonomy (NCBI): domain Eukaryota; kingdom Metazoa; phylum Chordata; order Ceratodontiformes; family Ceratodontidae; genus Neoceratodus; species Neoceratodus forsteri. The sequence goes on along the minus strand of CM057450.1, from coordinate 1,681,802,909 downwards.
ATCTACACCCTGAAGTGGTTTCTTATGATTATACAATGCCCCCTTTTTACTGTCATTAAAAAAAAGAAAAAAAGAAAGAGTGTTCTGTATTTTCAATTGTTTTTAGAGTTTTATTACTCTGCCAGAAAAAAATAGTCCTTTGTTGCTAAGGAGACCTAATCTTCCTACCTCAGCATGCTGTCAGCTGTGCTTTATTATAACTGACATGTCTCATTTAAGTGTAAAAACTGGTCTGTCCCTGGTGCCTGCATGGAAGTGCTTAATATCTGTCTGCTGCCTGCACAGAAATGAAATAAGCACAGTTAACACTCTGGCTGATGAAGTCAGACCGAAAGATTACAGTGACAGTTTGCAGTCCGAGCCCTGAAGGCACAGGAGGATTGTGTTCACTCTCCACAGTCCCCATTCACCTACTGACATATTTTAAGTCTCTGCCAAATGCTGAACTGGGCAAAGTCTTTCTTAAAATTGAGGGCTACAAGTTATAGAAATCATGTCAGAAAAGCAGAGCCGTGATAGTGGGCATGTGCCTATACATTTGCACAGGTGCATGCCCAGTATCATGGCTCTGCTTTTAGGCCATGATTTCTGTAAATTGTAGCCCTCATTTTTAGTAAAGAAAGACTTTGCCCAGTTCAGCATTCATCAAAGACTTAATATATATCAGTAGCTGAAAGGGGATGGTGGGAGGTGAAAACAAGACATAGCCTGTAGTTTAGCACTATAGCAGTGTCACTTTACAGGGAAATGAAAGATGGTGGCTTCAATGTTTTTTTTAAGGGTGCGGGATGATTTTTGGACATATGTAGCTGATCGGGTCTTTATCCATGAGTTATGCTAGAATATACTCACAGATAAAAGATCCTGTCAGCCAATGAGAATGCTAGATTTACAAGTGTCATTGTATAAGGCACAATAACTAACAAAGGACAGCCTGACCAGTCATCAGAGTCATTCAGGAGAAATGCTTGACATCAAGGAGAGACAGCTTCCCTCAAACCTGTTGCTCCTTACTAAGAACACATAATACATTTTGAATATTTTCTGGATGTACTTTGCCACAACATATAGAATTTGTTCATTTATTATCAGGGAATCCAGGTTAGCTATTTCAAATCACTGCTTGGTCCCTATTGTAAACTATCATAACTGATAATGCTTCTTCTACAGTAATTTAAAAAAAAAATCTACTTTATTACAACTGATCGCTAAATTTGCTTTAAATTACCCAAAATTGTTCCATCATTGTGAAATTTTGAAAGAAATAGGTTGGCTTCCGGTTTTGTTGAACTATCATTTTTGTGTGGCTAAATTTACATGCAGAATTGTTAACTCTGGGGTCCCACAAAAACTTAATAATTTATTGTGACCTCATGACAAAGGTTATTTTTCTCGGCATAGGACAGATGGCTTGGTTTTTAATATACCGTTTATGAGAATGAAATGCAGACAGAGGGCCTTTGCTTATATTGCTCCATTGATTTGGAATGAAATACCTTGTGGTAGAAGACAAATGCATTTTGTTACAGTATTTGTAAATGAATTAAGAAAGTTCTTTGAATTACAATTTAATTGTGATTGTTTTACATGATGTTTAGTTTTTTTTAACGAAGACTTTTTAGTCTGATATTTTATTATTGTACATTTTTTTGTATGTATGTCTTTTATGTGGGTCGCACCTGTAAAAGGAACTAGTTTTCCAGTGTGCCTACCCATTAAATCAATAAACAAACAAACAGTCTCTTTGTGTTTTGTCAGGATTCCACAACACTTTAAATCTCACTATCCACCAGTGAATATTATCACTAAAGTTTCACTTATTGACCAAGTTCCAGGAGGCGAAAATCTGTGCAACTAAGATATGCAAATTCATGCAAGATGAAACTTACTATCTAAGAGGATGTATATTCAGTTTTGCCAAAAAGGAATAATAAGAAGAAAAAATGGGGGACAAAACAACAGAAGGTGCATTTTGAACCTACCTCGATATTAAGGAATAACAACAATACAATACACCTAAAGTGGCAAGTGCAACAAGTGGTACCAGTGGAACCAGTGCCTCAGAGGCCAGTGATTCTGAGCAGTCAGAGGTTTTTTTAAGACAGGCACACAGAGGGACTGCCCAAATGAGGGAAACGCAAGGGGAGGTACCAGTAGGCAGAAAATGGATGTGACAAGGAAGAAGAACAACAAGGAGGTCAGGGGGGCCAAGAACTGAAGAGACAATATCAGGACTAATTACTCCATCACTAGAAGTTGAAGAAGACAGTGTTATAAACCTTTCAGACTATACACTCAAGGAAGGAGAAGTAAGTGTGCTAAATAAAGGCTTGCCCTTTTGCCTACAACTGATTCAAACTTTTTTGAGATACTGAACATATAGATTTACATAGTTTATGTAGAACTTTAAGTTTAAAGTGTTTCTACTTTAAAGATCTGAACATGTGTAGAGGAGGTCCTAGAGAGTCCATTGATAGTCTGTGTATAGAGAATATCCCCACCCAGTATGCATTTGATGCACTATAAGGTAATGCAGACAGATAGGGTAACTTGAACTACAGTAATAGAAAAGAATACAGTTAAAACAAAGCAGAGACCCAGTACTTTTTGCCCCCCCCCAACCATTTGCAGTTTCTTCTTTTCAGGCATTATGTGAAAAAGACCTTGTGAATCTAAGAAGGGAAGACTTTCTGCCTAGGTATAACAACACTATCTCTGCAGAGCATGAAACAATTAAGTCACTAAGGAAAAACAAAGAACTTTTTTATTTTTTATTTATTTAGTTTTTGTTAACTGGGAAAGGGCACTAGACACAGATTGACTATTTTCAGGCCCGACCCAGGAAGTTACAAGGTACAGGCAGGCAATTTGGAGACACTTAACAATGAATAACAGATTTGATACAATGCAGAATACAAGGTTACATCATTTGATTACAATACAGAATACAAGGTTACAGCAATTTCAGAGGATAACATGTTCACACAGGATATAAGTGCTGAGTCCAGGTATGCTAAAACAAAGGACAAAAGACAAGATCATTCAAGTTTAAGTGCAGCGCCTGACATGAGAATCCTAATTCCAGGAGAAGATAGGATAAACCAATTTAAGGAGTTAGCATGGGAGGGGTAGACAGGCAGGAAGAGAGGGAGGGGGATGATTAGTGTGATAGGAGGTATAAGGGCTAGAGTCGGAGTGGGCATATAGGGTAGACTTGGGACCGGGGAATGGTGACTGACGAGTGGTTTAGGGAAGATTGAAACAAGTACAGGGGAAAAATTCTAAAAAAAAAAAAGTGCCATTTTTGAAGAGTGCGTGACTGGGTGCATGGACATCCAGGAGTGAGGAGTTCCAATAACTTGGGGCTATAATAGAGAAAGCACTGGAACCTTTAGTTGTTTTTATCTGCGGCACTCGAAATAAGGACTTTTCAGCGGACCGTAGCCCATAGGAAGATATAAGAGGGCACAGTATGGAGGCAAGCTCATCAGGTATAGCGTGTCTGACGATATTGTCTATCAAAGGTCCTAGTGCAAGCAGATGGACAGCTAAGGGGGGAGTCAGTTGAGATCATGGTAAAGCTGACAGTGATGCTTTAGGCATGTGGACGAAGAGGCAAAACAACAGATATTATTGTATGTCCTATCCCATTTCTGGAGGGCAGCGTTTGTAGCTCTCACATATGTGACTGCACCATACGCAAGTGCAGGAAGGAGGATACCCTAGGAAATGGCCAGTCTATCTGAAGGAGTGAGGGAATGGCTCGTCCTGTATGCAATGCCAATTTTAGTATTTATAGATTTGATTTTTGTAGTCAAGCCTGCGGATAAAGGAGGTACTGTTGTTATACTGAACACAAGAAACAATGTAAAAGAAATAAAAAGACAATTGGATAGCACAGATTATTATGTAGCTGTGAATCAAGAAAAACTAAATACCTTAAAGAAACAAATAGATGAATTCCTGATGTGGGCAGCAAATGAAGGGCTTATAAATGAAAAAGAGAGAAAATACCCACCACAGATTCCCCACTCAAAGCACAATTTTACATACTGCCAAAGATACATAAAACCCTTATAGACCCCCAGGTAGGCCTATTATCACAAGTGTAGGTACAGTAACAGAACCCTTGGCACGTATGGCAGATGACAATATAATAGCTTTTGTGAGTACACTGCCTTCCTATGTGCAGGATAGTGGAGATGTTTTGAGGGTACTTGAAAATGTTCTCCTAGAAGAAAATGATATGCTTGTAACATTTGATATAGAGTCCTTGTATACCAACATTCCCCACACTGAGGGCCTCAGGGCAGTTAGATATTATTTAAACAAAAGAGGGGAAGGAACTAAGCCTGAAACAGATTTTTTGGTTGAGCTAACACGGATTGTCCTGGAGGGCAAACTTTCTGTATTCCAGAACAAGACCTTTCTACAGAAAAAAGGTACCACTATAGGGGAAAGCTTTGCCCCAAACTATGCGAACCTGTACTTAGGTTTCTGGGAGGAGGGTACAAGGTTGTGTTATGGATGTGCTTTATTGACGATATTCTGCTTGTGTGGCGGGGTGACAGAAGTGAACTTGAGGATTTCATTAAGTACCTGCACAGCACAAATCTAAACCTCAAGTTCACATATACTACTAGCCATGATGAGATTTTTTTCTTGGATTTGAAAATAAAATCAGATGAAAGAGGTAACATTGAGATGGTCTTGTTAAGAAAATCCATAGATAGAAACACCATGCTCATGGCTAGCAGTTGCAACCCCCGCCACACAGTGGGAAATATTCCCAAGAGCCAATACTACAGGATCAAAAAGAAACTAATAATGAAGCAGATCTTGAAAAAGAACTTGAAAACCAGAGAATCAGGTTCATGGAAAGGGGATATTCATCAGAAACATTGGCAAAAGCCAAGCAGCTATGTGACAACAAAACAAGGGAACAGTTAATGCTGGGCAAAACAGTTGATGAGAAAGCAAATGAAGATACTGACAGTTTTGTTACCACCTTTAATGTTAGGTCATGGAAGGTAAAAGAGATCATAAACAAGCACTACTAGCATGTTCTGGCAGCAGACCCCAGACTTTTGAATATTTCCAAAAACCCCCCAAGAATGTCATATAGGAGAGCTAGAAATTTGAGGGATATGGTTGTTAACTCATCCCAGAAAGTTGAGCCACCCAGAAACTGGCTACCCTCCCCTTCTAAAGGATGCAAGAAGCATGGAAATTGTACATTCTGTAAACATATATATGAATGCAACACGGTCAGGAATCCCTATGGTGGGAAAATGCATGACATAAAACAGCTGATTAATTGCAATACTACATATGTTGTACATTTGTCATTTTGTACATGCAATTCCTAATACATAGGGAAAACAAAAAAGGAGGTGGAAAGAAAGGATAGAAGAACATCTTAGGGCTACTAGAAACAAAAACTTGTAATATGCCTGGGCAGTCCACATGAAAAATGCTATCAATAAAGAGGAACATAGCCTTAAGTTCATTGGAATAGAACAGGTTACATTAGGGCACAGAGGTGGTAACAGAGATTACCTATTAAGTCAGAGGGAAAATTAATGGATAGCTGAAATGGGAGCATACACAGGAAATAGTTTGAATGAACATGTGGAGTTAAAACCATTCCTGAAAAATAGAAGATGAATTTGTATTTTCTGCTTTTCTTCTTTTATAGGATGTATCATACAGTGAAAAAAAGATGCATTAGAATGTACATGAAGTGGCCTCTCCTTTTCCACCTTTACCCTCTACATATCACCCTTATAAGGATGTGAGCCATTCACTTTCTGGATGGACTTTTTAGAAACCACTCTTTTGAACTGTTCCCAAAGCAACTCTGTGCACTCATAATAAAGTCCTTAGCTTCCCATTAACATAATGAGTCTTAGCCATACTAGCTAGGCCTCACAATTTTTCAAATTGGCAATTGTATTTTGTGCTTTGTCTCCCTCCCCCCACTTACTGTGGGCCCATTTTAGACCCACAGGTTATCATTATACAGTTCCCAGTATGTTATCCTGGTGGTAACACCTTAGATTTAACACTTTTCTGTGTCTTAAAACTGAGGAATAATGGGAGGCTCACATGGACTTTAAAAACTTAAAAAACATAAATAAATATAAATGTAGCACAAAGCTGTGAGCTCAGTTCTTCCAAGATAAAATGTCTAATAGATGTGCCTTACAGCAATGTTCAAGGCATTAAACTTTGTAACAGGTGAAAGAGTGCATAGTGCCCGAAAGTCAAACACATAGATAGTTCCAGTGGAATTTTTACCTTCAACGCACCAGCCAAGCCACATACAGCTGCAATTTGCATATTTGCAAGTGTATGGTCCACAAGATGCACAGAACATTCTCAAACCCACATTAATAATAATAATAATAATAATAATAATAATAATAATAATAATAATAAACTTTATTTTTAAAGCGCCTTTCAAAAACCAAGGCATTGTACAGTAATAAAACATATAAAATCAATAAAATACAGAGCAATATTGGCAAATAACAAAGTAAATAAGTATCTAAAATATTTATTCTAGGTAGGCACTATGACACAGATGTGTCTTCAAGGCCTTCTTGAAACTCTCGACAGTTGTGCACTTGCATATCTGATGAGGTAGAGAGTTCCACAGGGATGGGGCTGCATACATAAATGCATGGGCCCCTGATGTCTTAAGGCATACCCTGGGAATCTCTAACAACCCCTCATCAGCTAAGTGGAGTGGTCACCCAGGGCAGTAGGAGCACAGGAGCTCTTGCACATAGTCCAGGCCCAGTCCATGCAGGGCCTTGAAGGTGATCCACCACTGAATCAGCAGCTAGTGCTATTCGCGCAGCACCAGCGTGATGTGACTCGAGCGAGGAGTCCCAATCAACAACCGCACTGCAGCATTCTGCACCAGCTGCAAGTGGCAGATATCAACCCCAGAAACCCTAGGTATAGGGAGTTGCAGTAGTCAAAGCGATAGGTCACAAAGGCGTGGATTAACGTTGGAAGGTCGCCAGATGGAACAAGGTGCTTAACCCTGGCGATGTTCCTCAGATGGCAAAAAGAGGACTTGATGACTGCCGACACCTGCAAATGTAGTGTCAGCCCATTGTCAAAAATCACCCTATTTGGAGGAAGGAAGCTGGGCACCCCCAAGACAAAGTCCAGTAAGTTGCCCAGCCACCAACCCCTCTGTCCGGTGACCCGGATCCACCACCAGCACCTCAGTCTTTCCAGAGTTCAACTTCAACCAGCTGGAGCTCATCCAGTCCTGGATTTCTGTGAGGCAGTTGTTAAATACCAAGCATTCACTATCCTGGTTGGGTGAAAAAGACAGGTAGAGCTGGGTATCATCAGCATAGCAGTGAAACCTCAGTCCATACCATCTTACAATGTCTCCAAGGGGCAGCATATACAACATGAACAGCATTGGGGACAACACTGAGTCCTGAAGGACTCCACATGGCACAGAGAATGGATCAGAGGAAAAATTCCCCGACACCACCCTCTGAGATCTGCCAGTGAGGAAGGATTTAAACCATCTGAGAACTGTACCAGACAGACCACAAATGAACCTCAGGCACTCGAGAAGCACCCCATGGTCCATGGTGTCAAAGGCAGAAGAGAGATCAAGAAGTACCAAGATAGAATGGCGCTTCTGATCCCTCGCCATCATGAGCTCATTGAGCACCCGAACCAGAGTGGTTTCAGTACTATGCCTCTTATGAAAACCGGACTGGAGAGGTTCATAGATGTTGTGGATGGTCAGGTGGTTCTCCAGTTGTAGCGCCACAACTTTCTCAATTACCTTCCCAACAAAGGGAAGGTTTGAGATCGGTCTGTAGTTTGCAAAGTAGCTTGGGTCCAGAGCAGCTTTCTTCAGGAGAGGTGTCACCACCGCCTACTTCAGGGAGCTAGGAAACTCTAAGGAGCAGTAAACTATCTTTGCTAGGACAGGGCCTACGGTGTCACAGCAACCCGTTATTAGGGAAGTTGGACCTGGGTCCAAACTACAGCACATTGGGTGCATACCCTGGCAATCTGCACAACATCCACAATTTCTAGCCAGTCAAAGGAACTCCAGGCAAACCGAGGAGAGGTGACCAAACACCGACCACTATCAGCTCCCATAGAGTGAACTGGATGGATCTCCACCCTGATGCTGGCCACCTTATCTGCAAAGAAGTGAGTGAGCTCATCACACTCAGTCTGTGACAAAGCTCTTCGAACCTGAAGACAGGTTGGGTTGCACAACCTGTCCATGGTTCGAAAGAGCTGAGCCGGTCGATTCTGAGTAGCAGCAATCTCCCTGGATAGAAACTCTGCCTTCTTACAGGTGATTGCTGATTGATAGATTTGATAATGTTCCATCAATCTAATGTGGTCAGCTACCAGGGTGGATTTCTGCCAGCAATGCTCTAAACTGTGTCCAACTCGCCACAACTCCCTCAAGGTCCCATCAAACCATGGAGACTGAGAACAAAGAGAGAGAGAGAGAGTACAAATACGGACAGGAGCGATAGAGTCCAGGGCCATAGAAACAGCCTTATTATAGCCCTGAACCAGGGTCTTTGGTCTCCTGCTTGCCACCATAATGACCAATAGGTCTAATGCCACCGATAGACCATCAGGGCTCACATCCCGCAAAGGGTGGGTATCTGACCATCTCCACAGGGGCATCCCTATATGGGGAAGCATAGAGACTGAACCTTAACATGTGATGATCTGACCAACCAACTGGTTCCACCACCAAGTCGGAGGTTTCAATCCCCAGGAGAAAAACCAGGTCAAGAGAGTGACCGAACTTATGGGTAGCAGAGGCAACAACCTGTGTAAAGCCCAGTGATATCATCAACTGGAGGAAGTACTGCCCAAATTGCAAGAATTCATCATTGAAGCAGACATTAAAGTCACCCAGGACCATCAACCTGGATGACCCAAACACCATGTTGACCATGAAGTCCACTACTTCCTGGAGGAACTGCTTCTCACCCCTGGGTGGACAATAGATGAGAATGATCCTACAGCCTACACCTGCAATCACAATACACTCAAATGAGCTGGCCTCCTCAACTGGCACACCTGCAAGGTCCAGTTCCATCTTAAAACAGATAGCTACCCCCTCGCCCCTGTGGTCCAATCTCAAGTGGTGTATCACCAAGTACCTGGCCAGGACAGCAGCCTTCAATATGGGGCCAGCATTATTGTCCGGCCAGGTCTCGGTGATGCAAATCAGATCTGCTGTCCCAACAAGATCTGCAATTATTGCAGTCTTGTTCTTAATAGATCTGGCATTGTATAATACCTCTTGAGTCAGATGGGATTCCAGGGCTGCCCGAGCTAGTGGCCCACCTATAGCGGAGCCCTTGGGTATGGAGACTGGGTATGGAGACCAGGTATAGAGGATCACATTCCAAAATCCATTTTGCCCCAGGGCATCTCCTGGGCCTCACTACCCCAATGTGAGCACCCTGCTCACTCTCGCTCTGACGTTTGGAACCTCCAGCCCAGCCCGGCCCCGTCCCCTACAAGCAATTCCCAATGCTCTGCAACATTGGTACACTATAGGCTGTAAAGGGGGGGGGGGTATCAAATGGGCAGAGGTCCTGAAGTTCAGAGGGTGAGTAGTGCATGAATGGGAGAGCAGTCTGTCAAAACATCTAGGCACCAATACATCACGTCACGCACCCAAAAAACCCAGAACACTCAAAACCACAAATAATGCAGTATATAACAATACAATAATTAAAATTCTCCAAACCAAAATAATTCAGTCCTCCACTCTCTCTCAGAGTGATGGGCAGAGTTCTAAAAACAAAACAAACCCCCAATTTACAATACCTACAATAAATAAATAATAATAACTCCCCAAAGAGAATACTAATAATACCAACCCTCTCCCTTTAAAACAATAACCTCCCACAAAATAAAACCTCAACACAAATATCAAAGTATAAAACTAAAGTCTATCAATAAGAGTAGTCCACTGTCAGTCCACAGAAAATTAGGGTATCAACTTAAAATTTACAAAGTCACTGTCGAAGACGTGAAGAATAAGGGCTCTCACCATCTCCTTCACTGACAATATCCACTTACTGTGGCCCCCTCACTGTCACAGCTTGAGAAGCAGTAATTTCAAATAAAAGTAAAAATGAAATAAGGCCCTCTCACAGCCTTCACCATGAGTCAGATAACTCCTATGCACAGACCCAGTATCAGTTCATAAAAGCCAACAAGGTATATCCTGGGGTAAAAAAGTTCACACACTCATGGTTGATGCAGGACAGTCACAAAGCCCCCATGCACCATCCAGACAAGATCTTTAACCAATCCACAAGAATGGTAAGCAATTTTAGGCCTCCAGAAAAAAATGGATCCAGCCATCCGATGCTCTCCCATCCACAAACCAAAACCATCCCAACGCTAAAGAAGGCACTCAGCCCGAGTGTTCCCCACAGCGCCACTGCTGAAAGCTCGACTTGCAATGAGCTACCTTCAGCAAACCCAGGCAACCAGAAAATGCCCACCTTCAGGACAACACTGCCCGATCCCCCAGGGGTCACAACCTGAGTCGGGCACCCACCTCTCAGCTGGGCAACCTGGTCACATTCTCCAAAACTGATGGCCCAGGTAGAGTCCTTCCTGGAGCAGCAGAGTCCCTCCCAGAGCAAGAGGTACACACTGAGTCTTTCCCAACAAGCAGCAGTTCTCCTTCTTCCTCCTCCTCCTTGCCCACTCTTGTTAAATCCCAATGAAAGATATGGACCCAACACCCCATGCCTGTCACAAGCTTCACAGGCAAAAGCTTACACAGGAGGACCCCCAATAAAAAATGTTTCGAGACTCCTCAGGTGCCTCCAGTAGTGACAGACACAGGCTTGTGGTTTCCACTCATTTCTCACTCCACTCCAGGACACAGCCAGGGCAACAGATGCAAAAAACAACAGGACCAGTCTGAAGATTCCCAGAGGTAACACAGGTTGGAACTAGTTAAACTGAATGGAGTTACTAGCCCACTGAGCAGCAGCTCCACCACTTAATGTAAAGTATCTGCAGGACATTAAGCAGAGTCTCGCAGAATCCCATAGACGAGGACCGACAGTGAGCCGTCTCAATTTGACTTAAATAAACTTAAAACAAAATGAAAATAACTTAAAATTTAACAAAACCAATGCTATACAACGCTAAGCAGCAACAGACAGCTGGCCTAGCCCGGCCGCCATCTTGGCCACCATTGGTTTGCGACCTGGACATTTCACACAGCTACATCTTTGTTAGCCTTTCAGAACATAAAAATATCTACCTGGCAAACAAACAATGTAGTAAATGTAACCTCTCAGGGGAGAGAAAGCATCAAACTGCTTGCGCTACTCAGTACAGGTCACCAGTCCCATGCCCGTATTAGTATTTTTAAATTACTTTGCTCTCCCTCACAAGGAGTCCATTTAAATTCCAAGGGTCCTTGGTTTGACCTTTCTCTGACAAGTTCATCGACCCTGCCATACCTCCATTCCAATTAAATATGGTAAGAAAACACCTCAGTTCAAGTTGGTTAACACATTTTACAACAAAATTACTAGTGGATAAATATGTGAAAGACAGGACTGGACCAGATGTTATTTATCCATTAGTCATTTGTTTGCCCCATACTTTCCATACTAAGTATGCATGGAAGAACAAGCAGTGTTGAGAAAAGAGTACATTCCCTAATCCCAGACATGCTTGTGGACCCAACATAAACAGTCAGACTGCACCTGAGAGAAAACAGTGGAAGCATTTCAAAAGGTTACTGCAAAATTTGTTGTATAATGTGTTAATCAACTTGAATTGAGGTGTTTTCTTACCAGATTTAAATTACTTGAATTACAAAAGCCCTATTATTTCTGAGTATTTGAATATTTAATCTTATCACCATTTACCAAGAGGATTTAAATTTATAAAACTGCACATTGGTTATGATGTCTTTATAAATTGCACTAGAAATGTCCCTAGTTAGTATAAAACTTCACAGAAACTTCTAATTACCTTGCTTAATATAACATATTTAACATTTAATACAAACGTAATGTCATTAGAAAAAGTCTTATATGCTAGAGCACCATCGTTTAGGATTTTTACCTTTTATCTGAATTTCTGGACTCCTCAAACCTGCTGTAATTTAAACATCTTAATGAGACCATCAATGAATCTATATTGAATGGCAGAATTCTGAATCCATCTGCACCACCTGTAGCATTATCAAAGATATGCACTTAACAACAATAAACAATATCAAGCAAGCATAAGGATGTCATATAAAATAAACACTTATACTAACATTCGATAAAAAGACAAACTTAAACCATCTTGTAAAAACAAGTTCGGTAAAAATCACGCTCACTCAAAAGCAAGTCTGAAACTTCAATCAGTTCAAGATGAAACAAACAGCTTTATTTGTTTGTACATTAAAGTGCAGCTTCCTCGGAGCTGAGTGGAGGTCGATATCTTGATAAATCAATCAAATGGTACCAATCACTCAGTCATTCCATAGGCTGAGCAAGGCTACAAAATCAAAGGCATCAATATTTTCATTTGTAATCCTGTGAGCTCAGGTCTTCCAAGATAAAATGCCTAATAGATGTGCCTTACAGCAATGTTCAAGGAGTTAAACTTTGTAATAGGCAAAAGATCACATAGTGCTGAAAGTCAAACACATGCATAGTCCCAGTGGAATTTTTACCTTCAACACACCAGCCAAGCCACATGCGGCTGCAAGTTTGCATGTTTGCAAGTGTGAGGTCCACAAGGTGCATAGAACATTCTCAAACCTACATCTTTGTAGCCTTTCAGAACATGAAAACATCTACCTAGAAAACAAAAATGTAGCAAATGTAACCTCGCAGGGGAGAGAAAGCATCAAACTGCTTGCACTACTCAATGCAGGTCGCTAGTCCTATGCCCATATTAGGATTTTTAAATTACTCTGCTCTCCCTCACAAGGTGTCCATTTAAGTTCCAAGGGTCCTTGATTTGACCTTCTCTGACAAGTTCATTGACTCTGCCACTCTCCATACCTCCATTCCTTTCAATATTCCAGGTCCAAGTTGTATTTCTTGTAAACACCTGGGGGGCAAGAAAATAAATAATTGTGTCACTGAGCACAATAAATGTAGTACTTCTTTTATAATACTGACCTCCCCAGACCCTAGGCAACAAAAGTATACCTTTTTGAATTAAAATCAAACATTTCAGCACACATAGTGCTCCTGCAGGCTTCATCATCCTCACCAGTGGTTTCCTGGCTCTAGGTAAAAACATAGGGAGAAAACAGAATTGCCTTAGTCCAGTAAATCCACAAAAGGCTTTAGGCACCGAGACTGTCTGGGAACAGTTCACCAGCTTTAGAACTGCCCAAAAGTAGAGGATAGTTAACACACCTCCTAATATAAATTAGAGCAGCCAACAGCATGTCTCCCGAGCTAACAATGACTCCTTTTTAGCAAGTGTCTAAAGAGTTAATTGCTGTGGTTCAAATGATACTATAGCACAAATCTCCCTAATCTTGTTAAAAACTTAAAGAGGTAACAAAGGAGTAACAAAAGTTTACCATGCAAGTTGCAAAAATGCTAAGGCAGATGCAAGACAGCAGGGATCAGAGCAGTGTCGCAGCCATCTTGCTGCTTCCCCCCACCCCACCCCGGGTGTCTTTGTAGGAGGACAAGGAGAGTGTTTGACCCACCCACACTTGAATTGTGGAGCAGCTTCAAGGGGGCACCATTAAGTGTTCCGAAGACTGAGGGCTGTTGGAGCCTTGCAAGCCTCTGCCTAGTGCCCAAAGTCATGGAAACAGTTTTTTATTTCAGCATTGAGAGCTGGTTTGAGTTGAACAAGTACTGTACAGTGTCGAAGTCCAGCTGCAGTGATGGTGCAGCTCAAGGAATGAGGATGGCCAAAAGCAAAAATACAGTGTGATCCAGTACATGTAGGTTTAAGAGGAGACACAGACTAAGGGCAGGTCATTTAGGAAGATGGATAGGGTTGAGGATGAGGCCCTGAAGGACGCCAGGGCTAAGGGGAAAGGGGAAGCTAAGATATTGATGACTGAACCAACAAGAGCTGGTGAGAGCTGATATGGCTGTGGACAGCTTTTAGGAGCAGCAAGAGCGTTGAGAAAAGAAGATGCAGTGCTCGTGCCACACCGGAGTCAGCCTGTCACCTACTGAAGGATGGGTTGTAGCACAGCTGAAACGGCTACAGCAAGAGAAGATGGGGATGTGACTGATGTCTGTATAAGACACTCATGAGATTGCACCTGGAATACTGCATCCATATCTGGAGGCCCCATCAGCGAAAAAAAACATAGGCAAGGTGGAGGTGGTGCAGAGGAGGGCAAGTACAATGGCGCAGGGCATATGGGATAAGATCTATGAGGAAAGTCTAGCCAAGTCAATATTTTAAATATTTGTTTATTTATTTGGGTAAAGCATTTAGACCATTTTAAATATTAAATGTTTACAAGATATGCCAACTGAGATTCGATATATATATATATATATATATATATTTTAAATTTAGTACACTTTTTGCTGTGGGCTGCTCTGCTGCTCGACTTCAGGCCCCGAGCACCTGCCTCACTCCCCAGTGGCTGTACCTTTGTAGATACCCCCTGGCTTCCCCCCAGGGCAGGGCCACGGCACCATGACAGGCCCATCTACGACAGGAGAAGGTGTCAGCAGCAACTGACATTGCCTCCCTGGCATCCCCCCAGGGTGAGGTTGATGGTCCAATGGTGCTATGGAGCCGTGATAGGTCAGCGGAGAGGCAGAGAGCCATAAAGGCTAAGTGCTGGGGTGGGTGTCATCCTTGAGTGGCCAACTGTTGTTTATTTTTGGTCTGCCCCAGGGGTGGGGATGTGCAATGATGTCCAGCATCTGCCCCACCCCTCTAGCGAGCGGGTACCAGTCACTTGTGGTTCCCCCAGCCTCTGCCAGGGGTCCATGAAGCACCTAACACTCCCTCCCTCCCTCCCTCCCCTGGAGAAGGACAGCAGTCCATGGGATGCTCAATCCTTCTCCCCTGGCTGGCCCTCCAACTCCCCTTGTCAGTTCCAGAACCCAGGTCATCGGCATCAGAAGCGGAAATCCAACCGCTGCCCTGGTGGGCCAGTTGAGATTCAATATATGATATATCAAATCTATACTGGCATATCCTGTAAAATATCACTTACAGTGTGGTCATGCTTTTATCCATTACATAGATACATAGACAGTGTCGGCAGATAAGGGCCTATGGCCCACCCAGTCTGCCCATTTGAGCTTGTAAGTTCAGTTTGTTTTCCTAAAAGTCTGTTTCCCCTTACCCCTGACCTCTAGAATTCCTTTATGTCTATCCCATGCATTCTTAAATCCCGTGATTGTTTCAGCCCCACCACTTCCTCTGGCAGGGTGTTCCACTTGTCCACCACCTGTTCTGTGAAGAAATTCTTTCATGTTTCCTCTGAATCGTCCTCCCTCCAACTTCATCCCATGCCCTCTAGTCCTGGAACATCTTTTAGCTTAAAATAGTGTTTTCCTGCACCCTGTTTCTCCCTGTAAGATACTTGTATGTCTCTATCATATCCCTCTCTCCTCCTCTCCTCCAGTGAGTACATGTTCAGTTCCTTCAACCTGTCTTCATAGGACTTGTGATGCAATCCATGCACCATCTTTGTTGCCTCCTCTGAACCTTCTCTACCCTGTCTATGTCCTACGTAGGTATGGTCTCCAGAACTGTACACTGTACTCCAGGTGGGGCCTCACTAGTGTCTTGTATAGCGGAATTATGACCTCCTTTTTCCTGCTGGTGATGCCCCTGCCTATACATCCCAGCATCCTATTTGCTTTACCTGATGCCTTGTCACACTGTTTCCCTACCTTGAGGTCATCAGAGATGACAACCCCAAGATCCCTTTCCTGCTTGGTGCATGCTATATCCATTATTTCTAATGAATTTGCACAATGCAGATCTGCTGAGAGGCAGTTTCAATGCGGTCTTCCTTTTACACATTTTTACAGCATGTTTTCCTAGAATATGCCTGCTGATTGCTATATACTGTATTTAGCCTGGATAGTTCACAGAAGATGTGGCATCTTATTTTCAGTGGCGCTCTACACCTATACAATATTATGCTGCATTGTGTAAAATCAGAACATGCTGAAACAATATTTTACATCTGGACTAGGCTACCCTGAATAAATACATTATAAACATGGTAAAATCATGACCCCACTGAAAACAAGATTTGCATCTAATCTGGAACATCCTGAGTAAATACAGTGCAAAAAATGTAAAAAATGAAGATCCCTATGAGAATGAGATTTAGCATCTCCCCTGTGCTATCCAGAATACAAAATATGGGATAAGAAATATTTAAAGGAAATCTACTGTAAACTGAACTTTACTGTGTTCCACATAACCAAGACTGACATAAAAAAAGCAGTTTCTTCATTGTTTTAAAACAGATTGGATTGCAGTATTTATTTCAAATGTTGTGGCCATGAGGATGGTGTGTGTGTGTTTGCTGTATATAATAAACTATGTCTGAGACAGTGCTTATCAGATAGTGTCTTAAGAGGTTAGGAAAAACAGTGTAAATCTTTTGTGGAGATGCCTTGCTGAAAAAGGGTGACATAGTTTAATAGGCAACCAATTTTTAACATGCTGTTTCAGTTTTCTAACAGCCATCTGATAAGCAGCTTGTAGTTCTGTCTACAACATTCTAAACAGAAAGAAGGGAGTATTTTTTTTTTTAGTTATTTAACCAGGTATAGCACACTAAGCTGAAAGCTTTTTTACAGGAGCACAAGGCGGTTAAGTGACTTGCTCAGGGTCACACAGTATGCAAGTGGAAGCTGTGGGATTCAAACCCAGGTTTGGTCTGCTGGATGTCACCAGATTTGCAGTTCAGAGCCTTAGACCACTGCGCTATACTGCCTTCTCTGTATTATATACTGTATTTAACTGTCATAGTGATTTACTGTTATGGAAGGATACACTGAAAAGTATTAAAAAATGTGTTTCACGGTATGCCAGTTTTTCCTAGCTAAAGCAAGATGACTGTAGGCTCTGCCCACAGTCATGAAAAGGTGCTAATCAGAAAGATAGGAGTGGAAGTAATTAACCACCAGGTTAGATAGACCCACCCACCTTAGCCTATCAAGGAGGAGGGGATGGGCCACAGTATCAAAGGTTTTAGCCAGATTATAGTATAGGTGACATGGCCCTGAGCAGTCCCTTTAAGTACAGAATCAGTCACATAGAGGAGGAAGGAGACTGTAGAGTGGAATTTGTGGGAACCAGACTGCAAAGGAGAGAGGAAGCAAGAGAAATCAAAGAAAAAGAGCTATGTAAGTGCATGTTTTTCCTGGGTCTTGGCTAGAGCAGAAAGACAGAAAATGGGAAGGAAGCTCCAAGGGGAAAGAGAAGTCACTCTTTTCGTGGAGGGGAGGACTTGAGCCTGCTTCCATGTCTGGGGACAGTACCAAAATGAAAAAAGAGGTTTTAGAGGGAGGTTAGTTGTGCAGCCGTAGAAAAGGCAGAGAGGAGTCTGGTGTTCAGACCATCAGGACTGTGCCCTTTGGCAAGATTAAAATTATTTAGAACAACAAGTGGGGCCATGACAGAGATGGAGGAGAAGGTAAAAGTGGCAATGGGGAAGGGAGTAGGGAAGGAGGAATAAAAGTAGATGGAGGAGGGAGGGGAGATTAAAAGGATGTGAGTGAGAGAGCAAAAGAGGTGAAGAACTGGTTTCCAGCATTAGTAATATCAGGCTTGTCAGAGATAGGTGAGCTACACAATTTGAGAACAGGGAAAGAAGATCTCTGTACATTTGTATGTTTACCTGGTAAAACATTTTCAATAAACATTAACTTTCCAGAACTTAGGCGCTTACCAGAAGCAAAACAAACAAGAGAGGGAAGGGAAAATGGCAGGAATGGAGTCAGGCTTGATTTTGGGAGAGGAGTAGATGCCATAGCCTCTGATGCAATAGATGAAAATGGGGAGTGAAGCAGAGAAAGAGGCTAAGTACATGGGAGATGGGGATAGCAAAGCGAGATATGATATAAAAATTCTGGCTGAGACATTCTGTAGATGGCATAGCTAGAGATCCATTCTTTCACTTCTACAATCCAGGCAGAGAGTCAGGTATCAGTAATGATTAGAATGTGAAGACCATAATGCTGGACCCACAGCTTAAGCTGGTCAGATTTAAGGAGTAGACTCCTAGGCTGGATTTTCAAAAAACCTTTAGACCAATGCAAGGTGCTTCAAACAACCATCTTGCACCAAAAACTGTGCACAATGGGCCCAATTCACAAAAGCTCCCAGAATGGTGCAAGGGGCTTGTGCCACAAGAAATGGTGCAAAGTGCTCCTTGTGCAAAAAGATGTGATGGGAGTGATTCTCAAATGCAGCCTGCATCAACCACAGACTGGGTGCACCAAAGGGAGCTTACACTGGCCTTGTGGCACACAGTGGGCTGCAGAATGGCACCACAGGGCTTGTGGCAGATGTAGGCTGCCATATCCCCTAAATCAGAATTCTCATAACCCCCAGAGGGAAAATTTCTAAGTGCCGTTAGACCAGCCAATGCTGGTCTAAATGTACTTAGAAGTGTGCCCTCTGGGAGGGTTAGGGAACTTGTGCTACTGTGCTGTGGGTGCCCCAGCCCTGAGCCTCATCTTAACAAAATTAAATTTGTCCCTGGTGGTCCAGTGGACCCCCCCGCCCTGATCCCCTTCTTATTATTATTATTAAAATTAAATACATCCCTGGTAGTCTAGCAGACCCCACCAGTCATGATCTCCATCATAAAAATATTAAATACATCCCTGGTAGTCTAGTAGACCCCACCAGTCATGCTCCCCATCATAAAAATAATAAATACATCCTTGGTGGTCTAGCAGACCCCTGCCCTGATATGCCTGCATAATAAAATATTTAGCCCTGGGGGTCTAGCGGACCCTCCTCCCTATCCCCGATGTGCCCATAAAATACAAATATATATATTTCCCTGGTGGTCTAGTAGACACCCACCCCAGCAGGCAGTGCTTCACCACCCCACTCCCCCATCCCATCACCAAGCCCATGACCAGCACAGCCCTCTGTTTTGCACAATGGCTGGCCACGAACTGAGCTGTCAAGGAGCACGTACTGTATAGAGTGCGTGCTCATTAACCATCAGAACTGTCAACTAATGAGCATGTACTGCTCCTTGACAGCCCGTCCATGGCCGCAGTTGCTGCAAGCTGTAGGACTTTGCTGCCAGGACCCTACCCAATCGAGTATTGGGTGCAGGGTCTTACCAGCAATGGCTGCAAGTCGCCATTGGCGCAGCTTGCACTGACTTTTGAGAATTGAGACTCTTATTTTGCAAGAAAAGCGTTCTCTGTGGCAATGTCCTCCAAAATGACTCACCAGGACTGTTACATCAAAAATATGCATGGGCGTGAAAATGACGCAAACTGAGAATGACGTATGTTAAGTAAAAAATATGATGCATGGAGTGAGATGCAGGAAAAGTGGTGCAAGCTGAGTCAAAAATATGATGCATGGGTGAGACAGAGAAAAGATGTTGGAAACTGAGTCAAAAATTTGATGCCTGAGTAAGATGGAACAAAAATGACGCACTATATGTCAGAAATACGAAGCATGAGTGAGACAGAGCAACCATGGTGCAAGCTGGGTCAAAAATACTATGCGTGGAGTGAGATGGAGGAAAATGATGCAAGCTGAGTCAAAAATTATGGTGAATGAAATGACTTCTGGAAGCAAACATTATGATGTCGACAGTGCAGGACTCTTGCAGCAGAATGCCATGCACAGTACCACAGTTATGTCTGCCCACCTTCTGTGGGCCTCTGTATATGCTCTAGTGTCAAGTTAGAACAGCTCTGGCTTGTCTAACAGCAGCATGCATCGTTGACGCAGTGTCAACAGCTTCCACCTTAGAAAGTCAAAAAAAAGGAGGTGTATCATGTTTTTTCTGCAAGCCCTATTGCAACCTGACACACCCATTTTTTGATGCAAACCTGACACAAGCCACTTTTGTGCATCTATTTCTGATTTTGACACAAGAGTGTTAGAAAATTTGAACTGACAGACGTTTTGATGCAGCTTGCACATTGCATCATTCCTTTCTGGCGCAAGCACGTTGTGTCATTCTCTGACCCTTGAAAACAAACCCTTGATGTTTAAGTGAAAGACAATTCATTGGGAAGGGGGCTATATTTATACAGCTGTAACTATACAGAAGCGGAATGGTATTACAGTATTCCACAATATTTACACAGGCAAACTGTGGTGCTTGAGCAAGCAAATACATATTATATTATTCAAGCAATAATGTTGTGCAGCACCACGGTTTACCTGTGCAAACATTGTGTGGTGTACCAGAATACCATTCAACTCCTGTATAACTACCACTGTAGAAGTGCGGAAATAGAGACTGGATAGTGAAGGTATGAAAATCTGTTTTATCATAACTGATTATCTCTGTCTCCCTCTCTTGTAGGCGCACCCATCTCATTTGCTCAATGGGACTTCTTCATGTGTCTTGTTGTAGAAGAAAAGCAGCGACCGAAGGTGCACCCACCATGGACCTGGTTATAAAAGTGCACTCAACGTGCAATTTAAATTTTAACCAACACATAAAAAGCCACCAAAATTAAGGAATACTCACTGATTTTATTTCCCTTCGTGGCTGCACAGTAGAAAACAGCATAACACTATATACAAAATCACAGCAGGGCAAAAATGATAAATACAAGGGGGGAAGAGAGACAGTCCCAGCAGCTACAGCGATGCCAGTAAAACATGTATTGTTGCACAGATCACCAGGATTCTGCATGGTTAAATATTTTCACTTAATTTTTTGTCCTTTGCTTTTTTTCATGTTTTCCAAGGTAAATTAATTACTGTTAGCCTCATTGATACACAATATCGAACTGTGGGGCACCACCTACAGGAGCAACGCATGTATCCATGCTGCCATGTGGGAATCATAAATATAATTCACCTGACAGATAAATGTTTGATGTGATTTAGAAATTAATGACAGTACTGCAGGGCCACAGGCCACTTAGTAAGCAAGGTAAAATTGTTGTTTCTATGTGTTCTCTATGTCACTATCATTACTGCATGATTTGTGTCTAGCTTCTCCATGTCTTGCAAGCCCTATGGTCTTCTGAAGTGCCACTCAGTCTTCACCTCAATCATCCTCTCTGGTGTTACTAGAAGCTCGGGAAAGAACAACTGAACCAAACTGCATGGCCACTTGGTCCACCATTTCCTACTGCTTGTCACAGAGTCACAGAATTAGGTGCTTTCATTGCACTGAATTTACTCAGGTATCAGAAAAAAGGAAATATTAAAAAGAAACAATAACTATTTACAAAACAAACTTTACAAGAACAAACTATGCACAAGTAGCCAGTGGTCTAAAGCCAAGGGTGCAAAAAACATTGTCTGGTAGCACTCCAAGCCCCCTTCCCTGGAAAGAAACACACTGACACATGTCTTGGAGGAAATGGCTGCAACCATGTGTTTATTGAATAATATTCCAGATTAACAGTAACGTGCGCATCCAGGAGGATCCATTGCTCTGTGGTCATACTGGCCAAGGCTGTACGGCCGCCCCCCATCAGGTGCCATTCTCCTTGCAGTATAGATATAATTGCTGCAGGTAGACTGTGACCCTTCCCCTGGGTCCGGTGTTCATGTCCGACTCCACGCCAACCAGAGGGAGTCATGAGCCCTTCAGAAGAACTCGGCTCATCACCACCCCCTTACCATTATTCCATCTCTTAGTGATCCTCCCAAGACACCACCAAGACTGCAATATATTGGCAAACCATCCCTGACTATTTATACTTAAACTGTTTAGTTTATCTCGCTTCTGCCTTGGTTTTAACACCCTTCTGGAGCAGGTGAAAAACCTAGGAAAAACCCTGCTACAGGGAAAATCAGGAAAAGCCACTCCCTGACCCCTAGTGTGGTCACCCATACTGGGTCAAAAAAGGGGCCCTGACTACCTGGCCCCACAACCCTGCTTTTATGAGGGCAGGTGGGTGGGTAGGTGATCCTGGAAGAGCAAGAGGAGAAAGAGGAGGGAGAGCTGGCTATGTCCCAATATTCCTCTTACTCCCCTAACCTGCAGGATGTGACCCCCCCTCCCAAGTGGGAGGCCTTGGTGGTCCCACGTCCAATTCCTGGACCTAGCCCCAGTCCCCCAGGATGCCTCTATCCTCCCCCCTTCCCTCCTCGTTCCCAGATCCAGGGGAGGAAGGCACCAGATAAAATACGGCTGCTGCCATCTGTTGCAGCCTCTGTATTATCTGGTAGCCCTCCATACCCCGCTTCCCTGGAAAGAAACACACTGACACATGTCTTGGAGGAAATGGCTGCAGCCATGCATCTTTTTGAATAATATTCCAGATTAACAGCAGCGTGTGCATCTGGGAGGATCCACTGCCCCGTGGTCGTACTGGCCAAGGCTGTACATCTGCCCCCCCCATCAGGCGCAGTTCTCCTTGCAGTATAGATATATCTGCTGCAGGCAGACCATGACCCTTCCCCCAAGGTCTGGGTGCTCATGTCTGCCTCCATGCCAACCAGAGGGAGTCATAAGCCCTTCAGAAGGACTCAGCTCATCACCGCCCCTTACCACTATTCCACTGTTAGCGATCCTTCCAAAACACCATAGGACAGACAACGTCTGACCCCCCAAGCCGCCCACTCACCAGCTCCTCCAAGATCCTCTCCAGTGCTCCTAACTACCTCTGTAATCCCCCCTCGGTCAAGTGCCCAATCTTGACTACTATGACTTGACCAGAGGCCTGAATCTGATTATGTTCAACCACGATCCCCCTTACTGCCTCCCTCACCACCCTCCTCTCTTGGCTGACCTGAATGCCAAGCCTGTTGAGAGATGCCACCCCCTCTCCGTTCGGCCTTCTGGGCCTCTGGATCGGCCAGAACCAGATGAGGATGGCATGAGGCCACTACTGCCGAATGGTTCGAAAGTCCTTCTTCCTGGTCAGCAGCAAATTCACCATTTTCCGACATCCCTAGGTCTTCCCTCCAAGACGAACCACCAACATATCTGTCAATCCATTGGATCTAAACCATTGGAAGACCCACACCCTGGGGCAGCCTCCTTGCCCTGGTCACCATTCCAGCTGCCGCCTGCTGCATAAAGGCCTGACCACCAACCAAATTGAACCATAACTCTGGGGGATCCTGTAAGAAACAAAGAGCAATTATTGCAAATGTGGGTGAACATACCTCAAGAAAGCCTGGGACCTCCAGTGCCCCAGTGCTTGAATCTGCGCGTCTGCCCACCAAAGGCTCCTGGCATTTGTGGCTGCCCCAATCCTGAAAGAGTATGTACCAAACTCCTTAGGATTCATCCCCACCTCCTGCACTACCCTAGTCAGGACCACCCTGAACTGGTAGGCCGTGACCGGCCTGCCATCTGTGTGTTGGAAGAATGCCCCATCTTTTTTGGGCTCATAGCCATGTAAGCCTTCACTCTGTCCTGAATGTCTCAGGAGACCCCCAACAGTGCCTGTACCAGACACCAGTAGTCCTTTCATCCTTGGTCAGTTTTACTCCTGCTAAGCCTAACCCATACGCCCCCATCAGTTGTTACAATATCCCCTAACCCCACCCTGATGATCTTCATGAACTGATTGGGATGAGTTAGCTCTGATACCTTGAAAGCCCCACAAAAGGCCAACAGAAACATGGTGTAAAACAACAGCGCCTCGAATGGGGTCCAGCAAACTTTGGGGAGAGCTCTAGTAGGATGTGATCCCTCCCTCCCAAGTGGGAGGCTCTGGTGGTCCCACGTCCAATCCCTTGACCTAGCCCCAGTCCCCAGGACCACCTCTATTTTCCCCCCCTTCCCTCCTCCTCCTTCCCAGGTCCAGGTGAGGAAGGCCCCAGGTAAAACACAGCTGCTGCCATCTGTTGCAGCCTCTGTATTTTATTTTTTTCTAGCACAGAGGAACTACTCAGCTGGGTGTCATGGCGGGGTGGATGCTGTTCCTCCTAGATTGCTAACTCACATAGAGCTACCACTCCTCTTTGTTAGTCCTGTAGTAATTGTTCTTTGGGATACAAAGGCATTTCACCTACTGTTCCATTCATCTCATGCACTGGCCTATCAACAGGATTTTTTTAATAAGGCAGTAATTTCAGTAGGCACGGGGGGCATGAGTTGGAGTTGACCCACCAGCATCTTTTTTCTGCCTCTTCTCATACCTACTAGGGGCATCAAGTTCCTTTTCTATTTCTTGAACTCACTTGGCTGCATGGCAGCTCAGCTCTTTGGAGCCAGAGGAGTCTTTGTAAACCTCGAGAAAACAGTATTGTGCTTTACTGAAAAGTTTGATTTGTTTGGCTTCACTGATGTGTCTCTGTCTATATATATATATATATATATATATATATATATATGGCACCTCATCTCTTCCACTGTGGGATAACAGACTATGGATTTCATCATATTTTATTTCTTTTTATTGACAACATAATATGATCATTCTCATAATTATTCTGTTCCGATGGTTTCGCAGGAGAAATCTGAGAAAGCTAGGAAAAGAAGGAAAGAGTGAAATGTTCTCAATGTGATTAAGGGCATAAGATGAATAAAAATACTGTGTAGTGTTACCAAAATTCAGAAAAAGGAAAAAAAAACGGAAAAAAAAAATCAAACTTAAAAAAAGAGTAATTAAATGTATTAATACAAACAATGGTATTGATAGCGTGTCGATACACAAAAATAGTATCACTAAAATGTGTTTGCCGCGTTGCAACTGAAACTCTTCCCTCTCCATCCTCTCCTTATCCTCATGTCACTAGTCCCACTGTGCCTCCTTGATAGCAAAATACTAGCTTGGGTCCCTTCCCTCATACCTTTCATCACTCCTCTCTCCAATCCCCCTGCCTCATGCTCTCTCTCTTCCAGGGATCATCAAACCTTCTCCACTCCACATCCCTGCTCCGCTACTGGGAAATCAGCTTTCTCCTATCAATTTCCTACACACTGGAAACTAGTCACACCCTCCCTCTGCCTCTCCACCTCTCCTAGCTTCATCAGGCACCAACTGAAACTCCTCCCCTCCCCCACCTGCACCCATTATCCCTATACCTGATGCTTCCACTGCTTGGAGTTCCTACTGCCCATGTGTCAGGCCTCCTTCTAGATCCTTCCCTTGTCTAATCTCAGGTTCCATTACTCTCAACTTCTGCACTGCCATCTGCTCACCTTGCAGGTGCCTCTTGTTACATTCCTTTGGCTTGCTGTGTCATGCTGATATAGTTTTGCACATGTATTGATGTACTTATTATTTTGCAATTGCACTTTATTTTGTACCATGAAATGTGATTTCATAATGTCTCACTGTATCTCCTGTTCCCTTACTCTTCTGCTGCACCTGGAAGCAAGCCTTGGCTCAGTGTGCCTTTCCCGGTTACCAATTTTCAAACAAATAAAAATTGTGTATTGATAATATTTTCAAAAAGCAGTTTTAATTAGTATTGATATGTATAGAATAGTACCAGCATGTAATAGACAGTATAGACAGAACTAATTTTCATTTTTATGTTGGCTAGTGCATGCGCAGCCAACATATTGCGGTAGTAGCAGATTTGGAGGGGCGGTCACTGTTGAGCGAATGCAGGGCACGCATCAGAAGGTGCGTCCCCCATTCCCCAATCAGCCAGCATCAGCTGCTGACCTCACATATCCTTAATGTGGCCACCAGAACAAAGAAAAAGTCCCCTGCAATGAGAGCGAAGCTCTCATGCAAGCGTCTACAACATACTTGCTCGATGTGAAGACAACTGCCTGTCACAATGCCAATGGGAGCCCACCCCGTTGGCATACTGAACCCCTCCCATTTAAAATGTATGCCGAGGGTGCCCAATCCCCTCAGCATCGTATGCCCCCAACAATTTTTCTTTGTGGATGAAAGGCCCAATCCCCATCAGTGTTTATCCCCATCCCCATTGATTGTGCCAATGGGAGCCCCTCCCATCAGCATTTATCCCCTGTCCCGTTGATTGTGCCCGATGGGAGCCCACTCCCTGTCGGCATAATGTCTCACCCCGCTTTTTGTTGTGTGTGCGAGGTGCCCAATCCGGCTCATGTCTCCCCAAGTATGTGCCGATGGGGGTCCAATCCCATTGGCTACAGAATCCCCAAAAAACAGTTAGATGGCACGCTGGGGCCCACCCAGTGTGCCAAATTCCCTAAAAAAAAAAGTCCTGCAATGTTTTTTCTTTTTAATCTGAGAAAAAGAAAATGGCCCCTTGCCATCTCCCTGCCCCCCCTCCTGCAACCTGCGCCCACCCTCTGTGCACCCTGCCTCCCCACACCCCCCTCACCTCATACTTACCTGAGGAGTCTGGCACACCGATCTTTGGTGGACCGGGAACACTTCTGCACTCTTCAAAGCAGACTGCAAACTGAAGAAATGCCAGTAAAAGAGGAGGAGGAGGAGTAGCTCTTTACATAAGGGAAGGAATCAAAGCAACAGAACAAAAGGGTAAACAGGGAGGAGAAGAAGCACTGTGGGTCAATTTGGAGACAGGCAATGGCACCACAATCCGCATGGGGTTGTATACAGACCCCCCCTCTCAGGGGGAGGAAATGGACAAGGAAATGATAGAAAGTATACTTAGAATGGCAGAAAAAGGGGAGATATTGCTGATGGGTGATCTGAATATGCCAGATTTTAACTGGAGTGCAGTTGCAGCAGCCACTTCTAAGAGTGGGGTTATTCTAGATGCCCTACAGGGGGCATGCCTTAGACAACTAGTATTGGAACCCACTTGAGAGGGAGCACTCTTTGACCTGGTTCTCTCAAATGGAGATGGAGAGAGGATCACAGATGTAGAAGTGGGTAGCCATCTGGGAACTAGCGACCATCGAACAATATGGTTCACAATAAACACAGCAATAGAGTTAAGCCATACAAAGGCAAAAGTATTGAACTTTAGGAGGGCTGACTTTGCCAAAATGGGTAAGTGCCTAAGGAATGCACTAGCACATGGGCAGGAAGGAGGGGTGGAAGAACAATCGGGAATAATAAAAACTACCATCATAAAGGTAACAAGCCTTTGTGTGAAGAAAAATAAACAAAACAAAATGATGTAAGAAACCACTATGGTTCTCAAAGGAAGTGGCAGTGAAGGTTCAAGAGAAAAATAAAGCATTCAGGAAGTACAAGGAACCACAGAAGGAGCAGGACAAAGAATTGTATCAGTTAAAGCAAAAGGAAGCTGGGAAGGCAGTCAGAACAGCAAAGGCCTGAACCAAGGAAAAGATAGCCAACTCAGTTAAGAAGGGGGATAAAACTTTTATAGGTACATCAGGGGCGAAGGAAGACCAGGGAGGGATATAGAGGCTTAATGGGGGCAGGGTGGGCAAAGGGTGACTATGAAAAGGCAGAGATACTAAACAAACATTTTTGCTCAGTATTTACAAATGAAGAGGGGGAGGTACCTAAAACAGACAATAGAAACACTCTGGATACAGAAGTTGATACCAGCCCATTTACAGAAGAAAGGGTTCTGAAAGAACTCTTAAAACTGAAGGTGGATGAAGCAATGGGGCCTGATGGGATTCATCCCAGAATTCTAAAAGAACTAAGGGTAGAACTAGTGACACCACTGACTACCCTCTTTAGCAAATCATGGGAGGATGGGGTGGTACCTGAGGACTGGAGGAGGGCAGATGTGATTCCCCTTCACAAAAGTGGGAGCAGGGCAGAAGCAGGAAACTACAGACCTGTTAGTTTAACCTCAGTGATAGGGAAAATTATGGAATCACTTCTGAAGGAAAGAATTGTCGAGTATCTAGATGCCAGAGGGGCACAGGATGCAAGGCAGCATGGATTCTCAGCGGGAAGGTCATGCCAGACAAATCTAATAGATTTCTTTGACTGGGTGACCAAAGTAGTAGATCAGGGAGGGGCTGTTGACATGGCCTACCTAGACTTTGGCAAGGCATTTGACACAGTCCCACACAAAAGATTAGTATACAAGTAAGCCAGCCTGGGAGTGGGTTCCAAGAAGACAGCCTGGGTAAAGAATTGGCTGGAGAATAGGACACAAAGAGTAATAGTAAATGAAGTCCACTCTGAAGAAAGGGGGGTTACTAGTGGGGTACCGCAGGGTTCAGTATTAGGACCGGTCCTCTTCAGTGTCTTTATAAGCGATGTTGCAGAGGGACTGGAAGAAAAAGTATGTCTCTTTGAAGATGACACAAAGATCTGCAACAGAGTTGATGCACAAGGTGGGGTGGAAAGGATGAGAAGGGACTTGGCAAGGTTAGAGGAATGGTCAAATGTATGGCAGCTTAGATTCAATGCTAAGAAGTGCAAGGTAATGCACCTGGGAAACAAAAACCCAGGGGAAGAGTACACAATGGGGGGTGAGATACTAACAACAACAAAAATGGAAAGGGACCTGGGGGTAGTCATATCAGATGACCTAAATTTGGGCAAGCAATGTGAGAGGGCAGCAAGAAGGGCTGGGGGGATACTGGGATGCATAGGAAGAAGCATCACCAGTAGAAAACAGGAAGTTGTTATCCCTCTATACAGACAGCTGGTGAGACCCCATCTGGAGTGCTGCGTGCAGTTCTGGAGACCCAATCTCCACAAAGACATATACAGGATGGAAGCTGTCCAGAGGAGGGCAACTAAAATGGTGCAGGGTCTGCACCGGAAGACATATGAAGAGAGCTTAAGGAGCTTAATAATATAGCCATGAGGAAAGAGGAGGGAGAGGGACATGATAGAAACTTTCAAGTACCTCAAGGAATCAACAGTCCAAGAGGGTAGCATCTTTCAAAACAAGAGGTGTGCAAGAACAAGGGGCACAATTTGAAAATGGGGGGGGGCGGCTCAGAGGTAATGTAAAGAAGTATTTTTTCACAGAGAGGGTTGTGGATGCATGGAATGGCCTTCCGGGAGAGGTTGTGGAATCAAAAACAGTGGTGGAATTCAAGCATGCATGGGACAGTCATAAGGCAATTCTAGGGGGTGGGGGTAGGAAGAAGTAGGCTGCTGGTTAACTAGGATCTGCAGCTTATCCAATAGGTAGGGAAATGGGCAGACTGGGTGGGCCAAGCGGTCTTTATCTGTCATCAAATTCTATGTTTCTATGTTTCTATGTTAAGCTGTATACTGGCATAAATAGGGTTTTTTCAACTTTGGTGCATGTCTCGGGCATTTTTTGGAATTGTTTCACCAAATTTTCAACTTGGGGTTATTGGGACCCCTCCTCATGAATTCTGTCATGGCGTTATTCAGTCCTGAAAGGTGATTTCATAGTCACTGCCTGGAATCACGTTTCGGGACCAAGTAGCAAAATGACAGTGCCACTGTTCATGACGGGGGCTCTCAAAAAGCCTATGTTGCAAATTTGGTGAAAAAATAAAAATTGTTTTATTTAGCGTGCCGCGCTGTTTCCTTTGCATGCTTGTAACTTCGTGAATTTGTAATATTTTCACTCCAGATTTTCAAAATTGGCATTTTTCCACACCTCCTGATGAACAGTACAGCTGTCATTTTACATATCTTGTGCAGAAATGTGTTTTCACACGTCCGGTGCAGAATAGCGTGGTCGCTGTGCAAAATCAGTTTTTGAGGAAATGATGGTGACACTGTTCATAAGCAGAGGTCCTAAAATGCCTATGTTGAAAATTTGGTGCCAAAAGTCCATAAAATGACTGTGTTACAAACCTGCATTGCGCAGTTTCCATGCACCCTTGTAACTTCGCAAATTTGCAATATCTCCATGCCAGATTTTCAACACTGGCATTTTTTCACACCTCCTTATGAACAGTACAGTTGTCATTTCTCACATCCTGCCCAAAATGTATTTCTGTACCTGTGGCACACAATGGCGTGGTCGTTGTGGGAAATCAACTTTTGGGATAGATTAACAAAATCTCAGCACCACTGTTCATGAGGAGAGGTCCCAAAATGCTTATATTAAAAATGTGGTTAGCAAACTCCCAAAAATAATTGGGTTACAGACGTGTATTGCGCAGTTTCTATGCATGCTCATGACCACCAATTTTTCATATTTTCACACCAGATTTTCAAAGTTGCCATTTTTTTTCACCTCCTCATGAACAATACAGTTGTCATTTTCCAGATCTTGCCCAAAATGTGTTTTCATCCCTGTGTTGCCAAATGGCATAGCCACTCTGCAAAACTTCCTTTCAGCTAACAAACTGATTGTGCCGCTTTTCACAAAGGTGGGCTCACAAACAGCCCATGTTGCAAATTTGCAGTGAAAATACCAACACACGCCTATGGTGTTAGGGTTTCCAACTGTAGCACCCCACCCTGTACAGACTGACAGGCATCAGGGGTGTGACTTGGGATCATTGGCTGTAATGCTCACGCCATTCCACCTCCACCCCCACCCTGCAGCCAGTGACAGGCATCGTGGTGTGCCTCACACTGTTCAGCCACAAAGTTCACCCCATTCTCCTATACTGCATGCACCTCAGTGTATTTCCTTATGGAATGGGATACGTATAATGCCCAAAGACCCCAAAACACACCATGACACTTGTGGCATGAGCGTTATAGCTGATTACCCAAACACACACCCCAATGCCTGTAGCTCTCTACGGGGTGGGGGTGAGGTTTGCGTCACTTCAATACTTCACTGCCATTCCTATTATGCGTCTCTACCTCCAGCACTACCAATTCCAATGCCAGTAAGACAACATTCGGCATTGACAAATGCTTGTTTCTTTTTACTTTGCAATCCTCTCTTATCAATCAGGACCTCCTTGTTCATTCACCAGCACCACTATTCCATTCATAAAGGCCCCCTTACCTGGGACCTTGAGCTCCTGTACCACCCCTAACTCATCACGAAGGTGGACCCCCCGGCTTGACCCCTGTGCTGTGATTGTCTTCTGCTGCTCAGCATTTTCCACATGCAATCCAACCAACCTCCCCCCCCCCCCCAGTGGAGCTATAGTCCTGGAGCTAAGCCCAGGCCCAGTGAGAGAGGCCCAATGCTGGATGTGTGTGTGTGTGTGTGTGTGTTGGGGGGGCAATCAAGGATTCTTCTTCCCTGATTGGTGGCTGTTTCCCATTTTCCTTGCACTGATGCTGTGACATCACTGTACATGCTTCCACCTACAGTGCATCAAAATCCACTGCCCCCTCCCCCCGATTCTGAACTCCCATTTGCCTCACCTCCAGCCATTGCTAGAGGTCAGGTACACACTGAAAGTCACTTCCCTCCCCCAGAGGAGGAGAAGGAGGAAGAGGAGGAGGTGAGCTGTCTCTCAAATGATCAATACTCCTTCCCTGACTGGCCTTCTGATATTTCAGGCTCATTCCCAAACCTGGTTCATCAACATCACAAGTGGTAGTGCAACTGCTGCACCAGCAGGCCAGCATGACGGAACTATTTACCTGTTGATCTCCAAGCTTTCATGTAAAAAAAAAAATATATATATATATATATATATATATATATATATATATATATATATATATATATATACACATTAATTTTCTTGCCCAAGTAGTTCTAAAGATAGACCTCTCAAAAGATAAATACTTTTAAATATGATTACCTTGGAATCATAAGGGATAACATTTTCATTTGTTTTTTAAATAAAGGCTTGGAGCCAGCTAAGTTGATATTTTGATATATTGCTACATCTTCCATATATTAAATGGTTCATTAAATTTTTAAAGTCCTGTTATTTTTAACAACATGTTCTATTGACATGTATAGACTTGTAGCAGCACATGACAACAGTATTATTAGGATCGAAGGGTTACATGAGCAGAGGAACCAGATGGGCAAAAGCAAAACAGGAATCAACACAGTATAACTGATACAAGTCTGTACAGGCACTGTTGTAACAAAGCATAATTAAAATATACAAATAACCTTATAAGATTGGAA
Organism: Neoceratodus forsteri; assembly: GCA_016271365.2. NCBI lineage: Eukaryota > Metazoa > Chordata > Ceratodontiformes > Ceratodontidae > Neoceratodus > Neoceratodus forsteri. The sequence continues at coordinate 1,681,770,911 of CM057450.1, read as the reverse complement.
AATTTAATATATGTCAGTAGCAACAGTGTATTAATAAAAAAACATATACAGTAACAAAATAACATAAGCTGTTAATATCAAGTTTATAATAATATTTGATTTAATAATAAAAAGGAAAACAGTGGTGGGGAGAAATGTGTCATACATTCAGAGGCAATGGCTCCTTGGAACAATGCTTAACACATTATTTCACTGTACTGTTAACCAAAGGATCCATGGAGGATGGTGGGATTATTTGGAGGGCACACATAGCAGCATAAACAGTACCCACAATGCAGCAACCTGTCATCATCCTAATGCCAGCACTTGCCCTCCCCTGTAGCAGACTACCTGGCACAGAAACAATGAAGTTTAAGGCAGAAAAAACACATCAGTCTGTTTAGTCTGCCCATAATACCCTATCCTACTGGCAAAGATCCCTCATGAAAGGTAACTTGATCTAAAGGGGTGGGCACTACAGGATACACACCAACACCATAGTGGATTCATCAAAATGAACAATTGGCAGTGCAATGTGTAGATACAGAAAAGCCATCCTGACATTTTTGGGAAAGGTACTCATTTCAAAGCCATTATAAAGGACAAAATATCTTTATTTATTTAAAAAGTTTTATCAGAAAAGACATACTGAGCTGGTATCAGCTTGTTTCAAGATGTATCCTGCGGGGAGGGGAAGAGGGTAAATAGAATAGAAATAATCATGCATAAGAGTGCAGAGCAGTCCAGTAATATAAATAAGGTAATAAGCAGTAATATTAACATTAAATAGATGTGTAAGATTATGTGTAAGAGGCTAGATTATGATGAAATAAAGTGCTGCGTGAGAACACTTGGCAGATTGAAATATGCAGTATGAGGTTTTAGGTGGGAGAAGAGAATGCAGTTTAGGAGGGTAGAAAAGGAACTGCACTAATGAGGATGCCGAGCAAGGGGGAAATGGTGAAATGGAGAATGCGAGTACAGCCTGGGACTGTGCACCAAAGGCAGATGCAGGAGTTAGTGGAGACGTCATGGGGGAGGGATTTGAAAGAGTGAAGGGAGGGGCAGAGTGGATGTTGAGCACAAGAGTGACCCATAGTTTAGGGAAATGGAAGGAAAAGGAGAACAAATTGTTTGTACAATGTATATATTTCACCCATGCTTACAAAGTGTGACTTATTGACAGGATAGCATTAGTTCCTTTCATTCAGTGCTTAAATTAAATCGTCATCATTGATATATTACATAAATATCATATCAGTGCCTGTAGGTTGGGGATTGGGTTCATGCTTGGCCTCTTCTGACACCACTTTCCTGACAGGTGATGCCCACTTATCTTTTACCAAATGGCTATCACCACTGGACCCTTCTGCTCCACTGGCTTCATCCTTACTGCCATTGTTCATTCCTGACTGATAAATGGCTGCTGACACAAAAAGAAAGATCACATCAACAATAATGTGGAAGTGACTATTTCTCAGTAGTAGTCCAATGCTTATACAAAGAAAAATATATTTTTCACATTAAAGTCAATTTATGATGAGCTGGCTGGGCTGCCTACAGAAAACTGGGAAGCCCTTGCCATTGAGTCTTAAACATGGCAGACCTATCAGGTAGGTAGCGAATGTGCCAGTTTCCAGTGATAGCACGGATGGGCCAGGGGTCAGCCCCATCACCAATTTTCATCTATGTTCATAAATGGTCAACTTTTGCCTCTGAAAGGTGCCCTGGAGAAGAGGGTGGGAGAAAAACTGAGAAAAAAATCATCAGGGCAACCTTTAGCCAGGTTCTGTACTGTGGACCACCACTGTATGACTGGGCAGTGGTGTTAGTGATGGGTGGTACTGGGGAGCTAAAGGGAGCCAGGCCTGTGGACTGGGCAGTTGGTAGGTGGCAGAGTAAATGCTGCATTGTATGAAACACTAACGAGCTCAGAATACGGGAGTAGAAGAGGACAGAAGAAGAAACCAGAGGCCAGGTTTTATTACATGGAACCCCAAGCCCACTAAGTGTAGTGCCATGGCATACAAGATGTTCAATTGGGCTGTGGTGACCCAGGAAGATGGAATTTCAGTTGACAGTCAGAACAGGGGCACAAATAACAATTTTCAGCACCAAAAATGAATGGAGATGTAGCTCTAGGACATTACAAGTCAGTTGCCAGCAGCTGCTCCACAGCTGGTCACAATGCCAGCACCAACTAACAATCAGCAGTGCTTCAATGCTCATTTATACACTTTTTCATTTCATGTTTCATATGACCTAAACAAAGAAGTTTGATAACACTCAGCACCAGCAGTGGGATGCTGTTTTCACCCTCCTGTCATAGTGACAACACTTCCAAGCATTTTAGCATAGGCAGCTCTTGACACTGAATGTCATTGGGGGATGTGGCCTAGCCTTGAACTAGGATGGTCACTTTGAACTAGGCACTTTGGGGAAATCCACTAAAAATCTATGCCATCCAGCTTCAGAATCCATTTTAATATCTTCAGGACTATCACTTTGATGCCTACACATGTCGTCTCAACTGAAATAACCGTGTAAGCAATCCCAACTCAATTTTAAATCAGCAGTTGAGTCTGCGAAAGCTGATGGGCCTCCTGATCTGCAATGTTTCACCAGTACTAGAGTGGGAGCAGAGGAACTGCTCAACCAAACAGCAGCCATGATGACTTCTAAGCCTCAGATGCAGATGCTGGAAATCCTCATTTATGAGCTCAAGAATGAGGTCTAAGCTGGTTTTGAAAATAAAAATGCCTAACTCTCTCAGGGTACTGTGAACATCTTGGGAGAGACCATGGAGCAGCATGGCCAGTGACTGATGAAAGCCAAGACCCTAGTGGGAGCTCAGGAGAACAAAGTGCACAAGATCTCGGCGGTCCTTGTCTGGTACTGAAGGACACTCTACTGCTTGAGGACAGTCTGGATGACCACTTTCTAATCAAATTTCTGAGGTATCAGGATCACCAGAGAGTTTTACAGGAAGTGCGTAAGGTGGGGATTCTGAAAATGCAAAACCAGCACGTCACCATCTTTCTGGATTATTGCAGGAGTCTCCAGCAATCTCACCAAGCTTTCCGTGAAGTCAAAAAATGACTTCACAACCTGCAGTGGCATTCGCACACATGTACCCATCACAGCTCATTATCCACAGCCAAGATATTACTCTGAATGCCTTTACAGATCCAGATGCTTCCATGGCCTACCGTCATACTGAGCAGGAGGTGAAGGAGGGATGTGCGATTGCCAGGAGACCTAGTCCACCTGCCTGAAGCAGCGACAGAGCAATCTAGGACTTGACATGAGAAGAACTGAGAGGTAATTGGGGCAGGAGCAAGTGCTCGGGGGTGGGGGCAGTAGGGCTCAGCAGACATGTGGATTATTCCAGAGTGGGAGATTAGTGACCAGGCCTTGGCTGGCATGTCTCATACTATCACTTGTCCATAACCGCTCTCCACAGGGATCCTCTTCAGCACTACATGATCACTATACCCCTACACGGCCGTGAGTTGCAGGGACAGTACAGCCATGGCAGGAAAGAGGTGAGTACTTGAGAAGGGACTGGGTGACAGCACACTCTTAGGGCCTTCCTTGCAGTGGCCAGCTGATCTGGTCACATGATGGCACCCCATCTTACTCCAGTCCTCACAAAAAACAGCTCTGTTTGTCTTGGACATTTATTTGCCTAGCTACTTGAACAATTACAGGACTCTGACAGGATCTTAGTCACTTTGTGGAATTGCTGGGACTCATTTTCTAAGTTGGACTGAAATTTCTGCTATGGCATTAAAACAGACATAGACAGGATGGAAGCTATCCAGAGGAGGGCAACTAAAATGGTGCAGGGTCTGCACCGGAAGACATATGAAGTGAGACTTAAGGAGCTTAATATGTATAGCCTCGAGGAAAGGAGGGAGAGGGGGGACAAGATAGAAACTTTCAAGTACCTCAAGGGAATCAACAAAGTCCAAGAGGGTAGCATCTTTCTAAAAAAGAGGTGTGCAAGAACAAGGGGCACAATTTGAAGATAGAAGGGGGGCGGCTCAGAGGTAATTTAAGGAAGTATTTTTTCACAGAGAGGGTTGTGGATGCATGGAACAGCCTTCCAGAGGAGGTTGTGGAGTCAAAAACAGTGGTGGAATTCAAGCATGCATGGGACAGTCATAAGGCAATTCTAGGGGTTGGGGGTAGGAAGAAGTAGGCTGCTGGTTAACTAGGATCTGCAGCTTATCCATCAGGTAGGGAAATGGGCAGACTGGGTGGGCCAAGCGGTCCTTATCTGCCGTCAAATTCTATGTTTCTATGTTTCTATGTAACTCTTAGCCATTAATGTCAGACGAGAGAAATGTTTCAGTGTTGGCATCACAGTTTGAGACATTTCCCAGGAGTTATTTAAGCATTTGGTGAACTTGTTTGTCCACCTTGACAGATTAATTGGGCAGAACTCATATTCTTTTCTGAGTGGTTGTTTCAATATGAGGAGTGGATGGGGTGGGGCGGAACATCCTAGGTGCTTATCTAACCAGCCTTTTGAATGTACTGTACTTGCTGTGAGGAAAACCACAGTTTTGCAAGAGGGCGAGATGGAGCTGTGTATTCCTGTGGGCATATTGCATTTGAGCAATGATATCAAATCTGAAAATATGCATTAGGCAATGGGTGGTTGGGGGTAGGGCCCTAGGACAGACTTTAGGAATGGGGCCTGTGGTGGCACCCCCTATTGTACCTCCTTCTCTTACACAGTTCTTCCATACTTACATTTAGATGGATGCAACCCCCTTCAGCACCAACAGCTTTATAGTTGTTGACCAAGAAGGAAGGGGGAGAGAAGCACTCCCATTTTTAGTCCAGACATGCAATCCTCTGTACTGAAAACTGGATGAAAAGTTGCCGTTTTGCTTTTCCAGCATAGCTGGTTGTGTGTCACTTGAAATAATAACAGTTCCCCTGAAGGCTCTATCTACAGTATGAAGAGTAGGGGGACTGTCCAATCCTTTGGGATTGGGGGGGAAGCTGTATCTCCCTAGGGCTTGTTGTGGCAGTGGGGGATTCAGAGTCATTTGCTTTGTGTTTGGAAGGATGCTGGGGACTGCACCTGGCAATGGGGGGAGGGAGCAGAGGGAAATGTTCAACTCACTATGTTACTTATGGTGGGTTTTAGTGGGAGGGGAGAGAAGTTTTGTCATTCTGTTGAGGAGGGAAAGTGGTAGGGGGGATAGGAATGAGCGGAGGGAAGGTTAATTTGGTTGTTCATTTTACTATGTCAAACAAAAAATGGCAGGTGGTCAGATTTTCAGCATTAGAGGGTGGGGCAGGAGGGCAGGGAGTTGCACACAAATATTTCATTTACCTGATCTCATAGGGATCATAAGAATAGTAACATGGAACATCAGTGGTCTAAAAACTGTCAAGAAAAGGAAAACTATCTGGTCTTACTTACAATAGGTGAAGGTGGACATAAATATCCTGCAGGAAACCCATATGGTGCAGGATGAAGTGGACAAGCTACTCACATCATGGGGAGGGTTCTTATTTCTACATCTAAGGCCAGGGTTGTCACTACCTGGATTTATTCCAGCCTCTACATACATTTGATTAAGCAGTTTGCTGATCTACAGGGCCATTTGCTAATTATGAACCTGGAGGTGGCAGAGGAAAGCATCACCATAGTGGTAGTGTATAGGCCTAACTTTGATCAGCTGGATTTATTCCACCAACTGACAGTCACTTTTGTCTCCTATCCTTACAAGGTAATTAAAAGAGGTGACTTCTAAACCCTGTTGGATGCACTACTAGACAAATCTTCTTCTAGGATGCAAACTGCCCCAAAAGGTTCTACGGCCTCAGGACCATGGTATGTGAGATGGGCCTAGTCAATGTATGGCACTACTTGCAGTCCGTGGACAGAGAGTTCTCATTTTAATCATATGCCCATCAATGACACACCCACATTGACTCTATCCTGGTGGTGTAATCCTTTCTGCAGCATGTCTCAATAGCTATTTATGGCCCAATTCTATATTTGGATCATATTTCCCGTCCTTGTGGATCGGGAGATAAAAGTCCCCCTCTCCCAGACAGTGGAGATTGGCTCAAAGACTCCTATTGGACCTAGAATTTAAGGACAGAATGTCCAATTCCCTTAGTGAGTTTTGTTCCTTTAATAAGAGGAGACACCAAGGCATCTATGAGATGGGATGCATGGAAAGACTTTGGTAGAGGGTTGGCTATAGCTGAAGCCTTAGCAAAAAACAAACAAGAGACCCAGAGGGATCAAGAGCTGCAGGAAAGGGCAAACCTAATGGAGAAACATAACTATTATGAGTGCAGGAGATGTCACCAATGTGGGCACTCTGAGGCATCTGAAGGCCCAATAGAACCAGCTTGTCTTGGCCCAAATTGAGTGACATCTCTTACTGACACAAGAGGGAGCCTACATTACTTTAAGGGCAACAGGGCTGGAAAGTGGTTCTCATGGCAAATAAATTCCCAGTAGGCCAATAAAACCATCCTGGGTATCATACAGCCAGATGACCCTGTTTTCTTAAAGATGAAGGATATAGATGAGGTATTTGCCTCCTTCTATCCAAAGTTGTACACCTCAGAGAAGTCCCAGGGTTCAATGTTCCACTCCTTCCTGGATTCTTTTAATCTTTCCACACTTCCAGACAATCTTAGAGATGACATGGATCACCCACTGACTCTGGCAGAGATAGCAGTAGCAATTAAAAAATCTAGCTCAGGGAAGGCTTCAGGCTCACACAGGCTCCCAATCAAATTCTATAAAGAATTTTGATTAGATCTGGCAGATCCCATGGAGGACATGATCTGGGAAGCCACAGAGACCAGTGAACTCCCTCAGACCCAAATCTTTGCAATGATCACAGTCGTCCTAAAACTGGGTAAGGACTCTACTCTGCACAGCACCTACTGAGCACCTACCTACTTGGGAAAGCAATATAGTGCAGTGGTCTAAGGCTCTGAGCTACAAATCTGGTGACATCCAGCAGACCAGACCTGGGTTTGAATCCCACTGCTTCCACTTGCATACTGTGTGACCCTGAGCAAGTCATTTAACTTCCCTGTGCTCCCAGGTTGCTCCTGTAAAAAAGCTTTCAGCTTAGTGTGCTACTCCTGGTTAAACAACTACATTAAAAAAATAATTAAACACTGACCTATACTCCTGGTTAATGCTGATTATAAAATTAGAGCTAAAATCCTGATGGGCCATATAAAGGAGCCCTCCCACTCTTAGTACACTCTGACCAGGGGACTTTATTAAGGGGAGATAAGTGAAACAGGATGTTCACTGTACCATAAACATAATGTGAAGGTGGTCTAGAGTGGGTGCTGCTTGGCGCTGACTCCTAGCTCTAGATGTCAAAAAGGCCTTTGATCGGGTCAAGTGGCCCTTCATGTTTGTCACTCAGGAGAACTATGATTTTGGCCCATAAATATAGTCCTGGATAACCACACAATACATATCCGCCAAAAGACAAAGTCCTGAAGAATGGGCTCCTGTCAGGGTTGAGGCAAGACTGTCCTCTTTTTCTCCTCCTTTACATCCTTACCATGGAGCCCCTGGCAAGAGCTATCCAGGCTCACCCAGACATCAGGGGTCTAAGCCACCTGTGGACAGAACATACTATCTCATTATTTGCTGCTGATGTTTTATTGTTCCTTGCTGAGCCTGTGAAGACAATCCCAGCCTTGACTGCCCACTTTCAAGTGTACAGACCACTGTCAGGTTACAAAATAAATTGGGCTAAGTGTGAATGGCTCCCAATAAGTAAGGGAGGGGGACCCAATAAAGATATCTAACACCACTCTGATGTCAGTTTAAAGTCTGAAATATGTGAGTATTTGCTTGCCAAAAAATGTCCACTCTGGCCAAGATGAATTACCAGCCCCTGTTACAGAAGCTCAAAGCTGACTGTGAGAGGTGGCATGCACTCCTGCTCATGTTAATAGGCAGGGTGAACCTGGAAAAGATATATTTTTTACCCCCATGCCTCTACGCTTTCCAGTCCCTGCCAGTACATCTCCCATTAGCATTATTTACTACCCTAAAAGGATAACTGACTGGTCCCTTCTGGCAGGATTAGAGGGCCCGGGTTAAACAAGAAACCCTGTGGCTGCTGCTCAAGGAGAGGGACCTGTGTCTTCCAAACGTTCACTATTATTATTTAGCAGTTAAACTGGATTTCCTCAAGGAGCTGACATTACCTGTTCATAACAGACCAGCATGGGTGGACCCGGAGGAGTAACCCTTTGCCCCTTCTATCCTGCGAAACCTCCTAGCTGTAGCACTAATGATGGCTTTATTAAACCCATTATGAATTCCTTCACAAGAACATCTGCCTGAGTTTGGCTCACAGTGCACTTCCCCATTAAACACACTAAGAGCCTCTCCCCAGTGGCAAACATACTTAAAGCCCTGTGGAAACAGTCTCTCCCTGCTGTGTCACTAGTAGAGAACCTCCAGAAGTGGAGGGCAAAAGGTATAACACTTGTTGGATCACTGTTTGAGGGGGCTCCGTAAAATTCTACAGCATCCTATCCACCCAATATGCCTTGAACCCCAAGGACTTCCTTGCATACATGCAAATAAGAAGCTGCCTTGACAAACTCTTAACCCCACCATATCCAGTCCAGCATGCTTCCCAGTGGAAAAAATCCTACTAGACCCCAAACAACAGCCAGACCACTGCAGCAGAGAAATGCCATGCTGCTGGTCAGTGTGCCAGACCCACTGGAGGATCTGAGGTGCAGATGAGAAACAGACATGGGGACCCAGCCTGGCCATGAGGAGACTGGGCTCTTGCCCTCTGAACAGTGGAATCATGCACTGTCAATAACAGTCTATCACTCACTTCTCTCAGATGCCCACTTCATCTACTGGCTAATAATATGGCTACAACTACACTATTGCTTTCCCTTTTTTAAATTAAAGTTGTCTCCTTAACCACCGCTCGCATCACGCTCACCATTGACTGCCACAACAAACAAACCTGGAAGTCACAGCATGTCAGCCTGCACACTAGGGCTGGGAGAACTTGAAGTTCTGACCCTTATTAAATAAGAACTGGAACACAGTGGAGTTCTGATTTGTTCTGATTAATTCTGATTATTTATAAATATTTAAAAAAATGCAATAAAGTGCATAAAAGTGGCCAAAGTCTGTCATATTCAACACAAAGGCCAAAAGGAAATAATTTAATGCATTATTCATATACAAATTACAGTAAAACTGCTAAATAAAAGCAATAATTAATTACTACTAGCTGCTTCATGGTTGGCCTGTACTGGTAGCATATCCTGTTTGGGTTCATGATGTAAGTGTGCTGGAGGGAGAGAAAGAGAGAGAGAGAGAGAGATGCAAGTAATATTGTACCACAAAGAAATACCAAGCACTGCAGGCAGCTAAGATAGTTTTATTAATGCTGCTGTGCGGGTATTATTTTAATGAATGTTCCAGTCAGAGCAAACCAGGTGAAAGAATTAATGATCAAAATGAGCAACAGTAAGAGCCCACCCACCTACCCATGTGAATGATGCAACTACATCACATGTCCCGCTGTACTGAGATACAGTAGACCACCTGGTCCAACAAGTGGTAATATTGTCTATGACTACTTCTACTACTGTTCAACACTTAATACTTTTAGCAAACAAGAAATGAAAAACATAAACTGGTCACCACACAGGCAGCCAGTCAGTCACATCACATCAGACAAGTGCAGTGCAGTCATAAAATAAAGATTGCTACTGCCACCTGAAGACCTGATGACACACAGTTACATCCTTCTTAGTTCCACAATTGCTGCCAACCAGTGCCAAGTAGTTTAAGTACGTAAAAATTAAAATATAATAATTTCAGCCCAGTTACTGAAAGTGAGATGTGGTTTTGTTACAGCCAGGCTAGTATATCACACACACACAATAAAGACATTAGTTTACATTTTTTTTTGTGAAGCAATCACAGCCAAATATCGGGGACATGAGACATACATTATACAAAGAAATTTCAGTTTCAGTGTTCAGACATCTGCTAAGCCATCCATTGTATGAAAAGTAAAACAGTAATACTATAGTACAGTCAGGTCGGTGGCAAAATAATTTTTAATCAGTTGCTGAGGACAAAAAAGTGACAAGTAGTAGCAGTAAGGATAAAAAGTGACAAGTAGTAGTAGTAGACAGCAGTACCCTGCCTTTCAGATCAGAGTGGTACCTAGTACCACCAAGTAAGTTTGTGACATGAAATGTAGTTGCTTGCTGTATTTGGACTCTGACCCACTGATGGTATTATTTTTCATGTTTCTGTGTTCATTGTGATCATTAAAATAATTCTGGCCTGCCCTAGTCCATCCTCCTGAGCCCTGACCTGACTTGTTGCAATTAATTGCTGCCTCATGTGGTAGACCCTGTTCAAAAAATATTTTCACTACAGGCACAAAATAAATTCTTAAAAGTGCTTTGTGGATAGGGCCTGCTCACTGAGACTATACGTTTCATTTAGGTATCATATTTGAAATTAAAGTGAGGAATGTTGACTTCAGAAATGTCAGTCGCTCAGCATTTTCTGGTGTCAAACAAGATTGTGTGTCAGTAATGATGTTACCAGCTGAACTAAAAAATCTTTCTGAACACACGATAGTTGGAGGGCAATTCATGTACTTCATTGCAATGTCTACTAAAGCAGGCCATACACACTTTGTTTGGATTTCCAGTATTTCAAAGGATCAGCATTCCAGCTGATATTGGGCTCTACCAGGTACATTTCAGCAATGGTCCGTGTTGAGGCTGTGTTGCAAGAGGCAGATGAAGATGTTACAGTTACATCTTGCAAGTGACTCCAGAGACAAGAAGCTGAATCAAGTGACTGTGGGGCAGTGCTGTTTGGCTGGTGGTGAAGAAGATTTGACTGCAGTGGCTGAGCAGGAAGAGGAAGAAAATGCCACTTCAGTAGAGGATGGGCCATCTGATGCTGTGCTGTGTCATGAAGAAGATTCTGAATGTGGTGCTGCTGTTGTACTCTGTTTCTTGACAGCATGCACCTCATCAAATATTTCTTATCTCAAAGCAAGTGTCATCATCATCACTCAATAGTTGCTTCGATTTGTATCATGAGTCCAAGATTGTTGTTTTAATGTAGTAGTCAGAATGAAGCATTTTACATAGTTCGTCATCTTCAACTTTTTTGATCATACGTTCCAATGGATCTTGTATTCTGGGGGGCAACCTGTATGTATCAGCAGCACCACTGGCAGCCTGTGTGATCATGGAACAGTCTTGGTTCTCTAACTTTTCCTTAATCAGATTCAACCTGAATTTTAAAATTTTTATTAGGGGCATCACCTGGCTCAGAATTGCTGTGTTTGCACTAACCTCTCTGGTGATTTTCTCAAATGACACGAGCCAGAAATTTAGAAACTCCAGCATAGCCCACTGTGGTGGAGTGATATAGACGTCTGCATCTCCAATTTTATTTTCTAAGATGTATTGTCTGACAGCTTTCTTTTGTTCCAGCAGCCTTTGGAACATATAAAAGGTCAAATTCCATTGAGTAGAAATGTCTTGGATCAATCTGTGCAAAGAAAAACTGTGCTTCTGCTGTATTTTTTCAAACAAGTGAAGGGCTTCACTTGAGTGACTGAAATGAGTGTATATTCTTTAGTTGTGCCAATAAGAGCCTTAATGTCCTTATCATCATTGAGAAAACTGTGAACTATTAAATTTAAGCAATAAGCAAAGCAACAGATGTGAACAAAGCCCCCCTCCTCCAAGGCCTTCCTTATGTTGGACCAATTATCTGCAACTATAAAGCCAACTGACAGTCCCTGTGAAGTGAGACATTGCTGTATTGGTTTTTGGAGCTCTTCATTGATGTTGTATGAGGCATGTTCAGATGGAAAATAAAACATTCTTAGAACAGCAAACTATGATGCTTCACTGTACCAACGTGAATTATGAAAACATTCCCAATGTGCCATGACAGACATGAAAGGTTCAGGCTGGCAGCTTGTCCAGATATCTGTTGTGAGATGCATCACCCTCCCAACAGCACTGCACAAGACGCGTCTTAATTTTTTACATACGACATAGTAAAGATCTGGAATCCCTGTTATCGAGAAGTATTTCCGTAATGGTATACTATATCGAAGTTTGAGGTACTCAAGCAGCTGCCTGAATCCTACATGTTCAACCACGTTATATGGTAGAAAATCAACAGCTATCATTTCTTAAATTTTTTGGGTTATTGTAAAAGCAACAGGGTGAATCGAGGCATATTTGGCTTTATGCTCATATGTTTCTGAGATGGTAAGCTGTCTCCTTGAAGGAGGAGTGCTTTTGAACACATGGTCACTTTCAGTAACAGTAGGAATCCTTTGAATGGGAGGAAGTGGTGGTGGAGGTGTTTCCTTAGTACTGCGGGGGCTGCCACTGCTTTCATGTATTGGAGTTACACCTGAGTGTAGTGAGCTATCATCACTGTCACTTTCTATTTGAGACTCACAATTGGAGTTCTCAGTAATGTTATGACATATATCTAGGTGCCTTTTCAGTGCTGAAGTTCTCAATGCTCCTTTCTTTTTACTCCTGCTGATTGGCCGTTTACAAATAGTGCATGTTGCCACCAAATCATCAGCCTGCCCTTGCCCTGTGCACACTGCCACTCTGAGGCCAGGAAAAGAAAAGAAATTTTTATTTGGGATTTCTGTGACTGTAAAATTTCTCTTGGGCCCCCAGAAGTCTCTCTCTCTCTCTTTCTCTCTCTCTCTCCAACCCCCCCCCGGATCTGGATGGCACAAGTCAAATATTTCTTTTGCCAGCCTGCCCTTGCCCTGCACATACAGCCACACTGAGGAAACAAAAATAAAATAAACTTTTATTTGGGATTTCATGCCCCCGAGTCTCTCTGTCTCTCTCCCCTCTGGTTCTGGATGGCACAAGTCAAAGATTTATTTATTTTACCAGCCTGTTCTTGCCCTGTACACACAGCCACACTTTGGCCAGTAAAAGAAAATAAACTTTTATTTGGGAATTCTGTGACTGTAAAATTTCTCATGCCCCCCTCATAATCTCTCTCTCTCTCTCTCATCTGGATCTGGATGGCACAAGTCAAAGATTGATTTATTTTGCCAGCCTGCCCTTGCCCTGTACACACAACCACACTGAGGCTAGGAAAATAAAAAGGAAAAACTTTTATTTGGAATTTCTGTTATTTTAAAACTTATCATGCCCCCCCCCATAGTCTCTCTTTTTCTCTTCTGGAGGGGATAGCACAAGTCAAAGATTTATTTTGCCAGCCTGTCTTGCCCTGTACACACAGCCACACTGAGGCAAAGAAAAGAAAATAAACTTTTATTTGGGAATTCTGTGATTGTAAAATGTCTTGTGCCCCTCCCCCCATAGTCTCTCTCTATCTCCTCTGGATCAGGATGGCGCAAGTCAAATATTTATTTTGCCAGCCTGCCCTTGCCCTGTACACACAGCCACAGTGAGGCCAGGAAAAAAAAATAAACTTTTATTTGGGATTTCTCTTATTGAAAAATGTATTGTGGGCCCCATGTAGCCTCTCTTTGTTTTGTTGAAAATACACTGGCATTCATTGGACTATGTTGGTTTGGGAGAACATACTGGACATATAGGATACACAATGGGCTGACTCCAGCTACATAATTTGTTTGCATGTGTGAGGAGGTGGGACTATAACTCATGAGTGGTGTAGCCATAAATGAGCAGTGAAAGTCCCACCCACTAACAAATTCAAATAGATGGCATGCATGGAGTCAGGCCATATATAATAGCACCAGCTAGGATGCAGTGCAGCACCTTGCAATAGTACTTCAAATGTTGAAGTATACTGCAGGGAAAGTGTAATACAGTGGCAAGTAAGCCCTTTTGTCCTTCAGTATTTTGTGACATGTCACTTACTGCAAGGTACTGCATTGCATCCTTTCTGGGTCCACCGTATGTGCAGTATATACAGTACAACTTATTTGTTTACTTTGGTTTTATTTTGCCTAGTGTCTGTTGAGGTGTCCACCACCGCCCCACTCTGTACACAAAAACTGGATTTGATTATGTGTTGTGGCCCCCTTCCCCTGCCTGCTTGCCCTCACACTGCTACAGTTGGTGTGTCTAACTTTCTTTTGTTTCCCCATCTGCTACATGTTAGGTTTTAATTGGTATGTAATGATTGTGATTGGTACTGGGGTCCTGATAATGGAATCTGTAGGGAGGCACAGAAGTGAAAAGCAACTTTTTTTAAGATGTGTGACCAGAAGCCAGCCCGGTGGCACTGAGGGCTGAGGTCCTGGACACCTTACCTCACGCTATGCCAGTGACCCATGTTTGTGAATGAGCACGGGCCGCTGGGGGTCAGCAGGGGAGGAAAAGGATCAAGCGTCTGTTGGACTGCTCTCCTTCTCCTGGGAGGGGGGGTCCTCAGCAGTCAGTGCTTGTCTGCCCCCTGGTGGAGGCTGGGGACAGGGCATCATGCTGTGGCAGGAGGAGGAGTTGGGGCAGTAGCTTGGAGGGCATGCATGCAGAAGTGTGCGTGCTCCCCTCTGCTGGCATCATTGTATGCCCCAGTGCCTGGAAGAGAAAAAAAACAAGAAAAAGTGGTACTGAGGCAGAATGGTGAAAGGCACCTTGCAGGCTCCACTCCCAGCTAGCCATGGCACTGACCCACTGAATCCAGACTCCAGTGGGGGTTGGGGAACCCCACTGACCCCACCAGGGGGAGCAAGCCCTGGGAGTTTGGGTCAGCACCACATGGTGGATGCCGGGGGACAGTGTTGGGGATGCCCTCTGGAGGGCAAGCCAGCATAAGGAGGAAAAAGTAAAAAAAAAAAGATGTGTGACCAGAAGTGGCAAGTGTAGCTGTGAGTGGGATGTGCTGTTACAGTTCTGATGTCATGCATAGAAACATAGACACTGATTGCAGAAAAAGACCACTGGTCCATCCAGTCTGCCCATAAACCCTAACAAACATGGGACTTATTATTCATACAGGATTCTAACCCACACTATACATTCCATGCTCCCTGCCCTACCACTGTCGCTCTGAGCAACCACTAAGCACTTCACTCTGTCCCAGCTGTGTTTGAAACCATTGACAGTTTTGGCATCGGCTGGCAGATTGTTCCATAGCTCCATCACTCTTTCCATAAAATGAAACGTTGCCTCTTAAATCTTCCCACAGCCAGTTTCCACTTGTGCTCCATTAAACCAAATACAAAGAAAACAAAAGTAATGATATTTGGGGATAAAAAGAAATATAGAAAATTAAATCTGCTGAGTATGAATTTGGAATATGTAACTGCATTTCTTTATTGGGGTGTGCTATTTTCTAGCAATCTAAAATGGAATAAACATATGCAGTTATGTGTAAAAAAAACTACAAAATTCTGTTGAAGTGTTGAAATGGTTTAACTGTATGTATGGGGGCAATACAGTTGTGCCGATGATAAAAACAATGCTAAATTAATAAATCAAGCAATATATGCTGTGGAACTCAGGGATAGAAAACAATACAAAAATAGATACTGTATTGAACAAAACATTTAAATATATCTTAAAAATTCCCTGTACTACCCCTAGTACGTTAGTTAGAACACAACTGGGACAATCCAGCTTCCAGTGTATGGTCCAGGGAAGACTGATAAATTACTGGGTAAAATTAACAACAGAGGAATCCAGCTCTATATTGGGAGAGTGTTTATGGGAAAAGGAATATTTAGCCACTCAGAAGAAAGTTGGTTGATTAAATTTAGCACGAAAGTCACTTAAGACGTGATTTAAATTATCTTTGACATGGGTTAAACAGAAAGTACACTTGGGTTTGACATATACAAAATATGTCACAAAAATAATAATAAGTAAATCTAGGGAATCTGATTTAAGGGAAATACAACATTTAAAGGTTGCAAACTGGCTGGTTAATAATACAAAGGAACATTCCATAAAATTTTATTTGGGTATGTTACAAAAACCAGAGCATAGAAATATAATAATGCAATACAGAATCAAGACATTTACAAGCAATATAATAGATTCAAGATATAACAAAGGTCAAAGACTCTCAAGAAAATGTTATTGTCCATTACAAGATCCAGAGGATCTGAATTATGTTGTCCTAAGATGCCCATGGTATACACAGACACAAACAAAATTTGGGGGCAAATTTATTGGCTCTCAGTATATACCAACACGTTATATTCTTGATTTTCTATTTAATGCAGTGAACCTTGACATTTTAAATCATTCGGCATTATATTTACTAGAAGTTAGTAAAATAAGGAAAAAAAGAATACAGGGATTTATTGTGCAATAACAAAGGCTAATTCCCTTTGTTTTAAAAAAGGACACATTACTAGAATGGCACTCTGTCATGTTTTGAATATGTAAATGTACTTGTTAATGTGTATGTATGTGTATGTGTGTGTGTGTATGTGTATATATATATATATATATATATATACATATGGTGTAAGACAATGTATTTTTAAGTAAATATTCATTGTTTTTAAGTTGTTTTAAACTTTTTTGTATTGGCTAAATAGCCGAACAAATAAACATAAATTTGAAACATTTGTGCTCCTATGTTCTTGAACCATTACTAGAGATGCCTTAAAATTTAATTTGTCAGCAAAATTCCAGCAAAAGTTACAAATTTTGCCTAGTATATTTATTCACATAATAAGCCCTTGAGGCGAAATTTTGCTTGTAAATTTCGCTTTCGCCAATAAATTTTGCCTTAGCATTTTACTAAGGCAAAAATAGGAAAAAAAGGCTTGTCACATGACTTACACTCTGCTGCAGACTGCAGGTCACATGTGTGACTGTACTCAAGCAGGAAGCCACTGAATCTACTTCCTTTTCCTACAGTTTATAAGCAGTGTGGAGACAGAGAGCAGCAGACTGTGAGAGAGAGGAAAAAGATAATTGTTTTTGAGAGTGAGAAACTGAGAGTTTGTGTTGTGTGTGTGTTCTGTTCTTCCCCATCTCCTTAATTTAAAAAGTTAATCTTTGTCATGTGTTATATTTTTCTCTTTTTATGTTCATGGTTAGTGAGTGTGTGTGTGTGTGTGTGTGTGTGTGTGTTTCACTCCCCCTCTTTTTCATTTCTTAATCTTTACTTCTTTCTTTATAAAACTTTTTTTTTTCAAATTAATGATGGGATGGAACTAGGTCTGGGCAGAAGAAGGCAGGAATTCACCTTAACAGGCATTTATTTGAAAGAGGGGCCCCCCAGCAGCAGGAACATGTGCCCCCCTGCCCCGCTCCCCAGCGGCAGGTGCTCATTGGCCCCCCCAGCATCAGCAAGTTCCCTGCACCCCTCAGTACTGTCAGCAGCAGGAGCAGCTTCCCCCTCCCAGCAGCAGCATGTGGCACCGATATCCATCATGAGGACTCGGAGCCTGTTGCCCTCCCACTGCAACAGCATGTGGCCCCCGGCCCTCCATCAAGAGCAGGATGATGCAGAGGCCCCCACTGGGACTTCAGCTGGCACCCCCCCCACCACAGGTCAGCAGTTTTGTCTTTTTTCACCCCAAAGGTTGATGACAAGAAAATTGTTATCTGCAGCCTTTGTGGTAAAAGTGTGAAATGGGGAAAACCAGGGTCCCACTTTGGGACCACTGGTCAAAGGAGCCATCTGCAGCACCACCACCCTACAGAGTTGGCTTGAAAAATAGACTGAGACAGCATCAGGAGACAGCAGCATTGATGAAGGAGGCCACCATGAGCAGGAGGAAGGTGGTGAGACTCAGCACCAGACTAGGGGGTGCCCCCATTATACCACCAGGTCCAGCAGGAAAACACACCAGCAAGAGGCATAAGGTCCATCCCCTAGCAGTGATGCACCCTACACCCAGCGGCACCTCCATGAGCATCCTGCAGCCCCCCAGGTCAGGTCAGCACTTCCAACCTGGAGGCCGTGAACAATGAGGTGGTGGTGGTGTGCGCTGAGGTGCAGGGTGTACATCAGGACTTTGACCAGTTCCACCACGAGGTCAGGGGGGACCTTCAAAAAATAATGGAGGACCATAACAAGGTCTTGGACCTCCTGGCGGAGCTGCGTCATGGAGGTGGCACTGGTCGCAGTGCATAATGGCCCATAGTGGACCAGTGTTCTTTTCTTTTTCTTCCTCTTTCTTTGTTACTATCACTTTTCTTCTTGTGCACTCCCTAAGAAAGAAAAAAAAAAAAGAAAAAAGTAAAAAAAAAGAAAAAAATATTTTCTGTCCTCTTCTTCTTCTACTATATCCTCTTGTTTATGTTTCTTGTCCAGTGCTTTGTATCTAATTTGTTATGTAATGTCTATGCTCCCTCCCTTTCCCTCCCATCCCCACTCATATGAACACCTTTGCCCTGACCCTGTATGTCCCCCTGTTGTGGTACTATTATGCCCATAAACTCTGTACATTTCTTCTTGTTTTATCTTACTCCATCTTTATATGTTTCCTCCTCCTATGCTATCAACAAATGTCAAGTATTGTAATTTGTTCCCATGAACAAACATTTTTTCCCAAAGCTATGTCATTTTGTCTGCTGTGTGGGCATGTGGCAGTTGTTCTGGCTGTGTGCAGCATCAGTCTGAATGCGTACACAACAGTCACAGAAACAGTTACATAAACACTTTTATTGTGAAGTTAAACATAAATATGTTTTGTTGTGTTTAACAATACATGTCACCCTGGCCTCACCACCCACAAATGTTAACTTTGTGTCCCACTCCATCGCCTCCAGTCATGATAATGTTTTATAGTGCCCAACCACCACCACCAGTGCCACCACCCTGTCCAAAATGTGTACTTTGCCCACAGTATAACACAGCCTCTTGCTGACATACTGTACAGAGCAGGCATGCTAAGATGAGAAATATGAGAGGAAAAAAGCTGGATGAAATTCAGACAGAAATCTAGTCTCAGTCATGATGTTATATATTGTCCTCCGACCTCCCAGTCCCAAACCTAAAAATGCAGCATCTGCCACTGTTTATAAAGGATTTTAAGCCTCACCTTGTTGCTGCCAGTGCCAAACAGGCCACAGAGATCCACAAATGTTTCATGAAAAATGTTACATTAAACTGAGACAGAAATTTGGTCTCAGTCATGATGTTTTATGGTGTCACACGACCCACCCTGACATCAAAGGCCTGTTTTCTGCACTGATTCAAAAGCATTTCAAGCCGCAACTTGTGTCTGTGAGTGCAGAACAGTTCGTGCATGTCCAGAAATGTTACAGGAAAAATAGTACATAAAATTGAGACAGAAATCTGGTTTGAGTCATGATGTTATGGTGTCCCCCACAGCATCCAGGCATTAAAATGCAGTTTTGGACCCTGATTGCATAGCATTTCAGGCCTAATCTTGTTGCTGCCAGTGCCAAACAGGGCCTACAGGTCCAGTGATGTTTCAAGAAAAATGTTATGTTAAATTGAGACAGAAATATGGTCTTGGTCATGATATTATATGATTTCCTGCCACCACCAGGAAAATAAAATGCTGTTTTGTCCACCATTCACAAAGCATTTTAGGCTGAATCTTGTTTCTGCCAGTGCCAAACAGGCCCTAAAAGTCCAGAAATGTTTCATAAAAAATGTTACATTAAATTCAGACAGAAATCTCATCTCAGTCATGATGTTATATGGTGCACCCCCACCTCCTGGACCAAAATATGGTTTTTGGCCCACTGTTTACAAAGCATTTTAGGCTGAATGTTGTTGCTGTGAGTGTAGAACAGTCCGTACAAGTCCAGAAATGTTTCTTAAAAAATGTTACATTAAATTGAGACAGAAATCTGGTCTCAGTCATGATGTTTTATGGTGTCCAACCAGCCACATGGACCTAAAAGGCCTGTTTCCTGTACCGATTCAAAAGCATTTCAGGTCTAATCTTGTTTCTGCCAGTGCCAAACAGGCCCTAGAAGTCCAGAAATGTTTCATAAAAAATGTTACATAAATTCAGAAAGAAATCTTGTGCCAGTCATGATGTTATATGGTGCAACCCCACCTCCCGGATCAAAACATGGTGTTTGGCTCACTGTTTACAAAGCATTTTAGGCGGAATCTTGTTGCTGTAAATGCAGAACAGGCCCTAGAAGTACAAAAATGTTTCATAAAAATGTTACATTAAATTGAGACAGAAATCTGGTCTCGCTCATGATCCACATGATTCTCTGCCACCACCTGGACAATAAAATGCTGTTTTGTCCACCATTTACAAAGCATTTTAGGTTGAATTTTGTTGCTGTGAGAGCAGAACAGGCCGCACAAGTCCAGAAATGTTTAATAAAAAATGTCACATTAAAGTAAGGCAGAAATATGGTCCTAGTAATGATGTTACAAGGTGCACCCCCACCTCCTGGATCAAAATATGGTGTTTGGCTCACTGTTTACAAAGCATTTTAGGCTGAATCTTGTTGCTACAAGTGCAGAACAAGCCCTAGTAGTCCAGAAATGTTTCATAAAAAATTTTATATTAAATTGAGACATAAATCTGGTCTCGGTCATGATGTTATATGATTCTCTGCCACCACCTGGACAATAAAATGCTGTTTTGTCCACCGTTTACAAAACATTTTAGGCTGAATCTTGTTGCTGACAGTACCAAACAGGCCCTAGAAGTCCAGAAATGTTTCATAAAAAATGTTACATTAAATTCAGACAGAAATCTAGTCTCAGTCATGATGTTATATGGTGCACCCCCATCTCCCAGACCAAAACATGGTGTTTGGCCCACAGTTTACAAAGCATTTTAGGCTGAATCTTGTTGCTGCGAATGCAGAACAGGCACTAGAAGTCAAAAAATGTTTCATAAAAAATGTTACATTAAATTCAAACAGAAATCTGGTCTCTGTCATGATGTTATGTGATTCCCTGCCACCACCCGGACAATAAAATGCTGTTTTGTCCACTGTTTACAAAGCATTTTATTTATTTATTTATTCAAGTCTTGGATTACAACCTTTGAGCTGGAAGCTCATTTGCAAAGGTTTCATGTCATGAGGGATTAATACATACAATTAACATATAGCCAAGTTGTTGGTACAAAAGGCAGAACAAATACAGATACATTATAATCATACAATCTAGTAGGCACATATTTGAGCTGACAAATCAAGGTACTGACATGGAAGGCTACCGATTTCAATTAGAGAGATACTGTGGTGAGAAGGCAAAGTAAAAAGTAAAGTGTTTGGTAAAGAGAGGAGAAAAGAAAGACAGCGGTATGATTCAGGGCAGAAGGCCGGACAGACCAAATGCCCTTTGTCAGTGTAGGAGTAGAGGTCCAGACAAGGAATCAGCATACTCAAGGTTCCCATTGTCAACAACGAGGGTGCAGAGAAAGGGGGGGATTGCAAGGCAGGGGTAGGGAGATAGCAGAAAATAGCTTAAGAGGGGGGTCATTGGTGGGTAAGAGGAAATGTGGAAGCATATGATAAGATGAGACCAATGGGAGCAGGTGGGTGGACGGGGTAGAGAGATTTGCAGAGACAGTAGGGATGGGGTGGTACCTATGGAGAGGAGGGAGAGGGTTTAGGCAGAGTAGGTAGTAAAGGGGGAGAATATTGTCATGGGAGGGGTGGGGTCTAAGAGGACAATACAGGGGTTTTGGAGTCTTAGAGGGAGGGGAGATAGTAGGGGGTAATGAGAAGGAAGGATAAAGTGTGAGTGGTGAGGTCGTGAGAGGGCCTCTGATCTGTATATTTTATTTGTAGTTTCTATGCACTGTTGTGTGAGACCAGAGCTTGGATTTTAAATGGTGGTGGGGGGGGTTAGAGACCCATCGATAAAATCTTTTTATACTGATTTATTTTTTGGTATTTATTTGTAACTGTATTTGTATTGCAATTGTATTTTGAAAACATTAAATGTGGTTGGGTGGGGGATTTTTGTAATTTATTGTTATTAGTTTGTTACATTGTTTGGTTAATTTGTTTGTTTATTTATTATGTGTTGGCAGGGGTCTCTCCCCATCAGGCACTACTCTTCTGTTGAGCACTGTGGCCTCCATCCCTTTGATTGTCCACATTTGCTGGCTGAAGTGTATATGCAGTGCCGTGCATTGGGGATTGTTAGGAGAAGGTACAGGGGCAGGGGCCGCGGACCTCCCAGGAGAGTGGAACCAAGTGGCCAGATTGGAGTAGTGGGGACTAGGAGATGCCTGGGGCTGAAATGGGTTTCTGATAGGGGTCTGCCCTGTCTGGCTCCCATACCCAAGGGCTCCACTGTATGTAGGCAGATGACTCGGTTGACCTCGGGGTCTCATCCAACCCGGGTGGTGTTATGCGATGCCAGGTCTATTAAAAACAAGATGGCAGTGATGGCTGATCTTGTTGGTTCATCAGACCTGGTTTGCATCACTGAGACCTGGCTAGATGAAAACTCTGGCCCAATTTTGGAGACAGCAATTCCGGCCGGGTTTTCTGTGATACATCGCCCAAGGTTGGATCGTAGGGGTAGGGGAGTGGCTATTGGTTTTAGATCAGAATTGAGCCTTATGGAGGTGCCAGTGGGGGAGATTCGGTCCTTTGAATGTATCATTGGAGCAAGTGTGGGGTGCAGGATTCTTCTCATCTACCGTCCACCCGGGGGTGAGAAGCAATTCCTGCAGGAAGTCACAGACTTCATCATCGACATGGTGCTGAAGGCCCCCAGATGGATGGTGCTGGGGGACTTCAATGCCTGGGTCAACAATGAACTCTAGCAGTTTGGTCAAGACTTTCTCCAGTTGATGAATTTGCTGGGCTTCTCACAGGTGATTACCTCTGCGACCCATAGGCATGGTGATTCCTTGGATCTAGTCTTCCTTCTGGATATGGAGACCTCTGATTTGGCAGTGTAGCGAGTCAGTTGGTCAGACCATCACACCATAAGGTTCAATGTCCAGGCCCCCCATATAGGCCTACCCCTACGGAGATGGTCTGGTACTGCCCTTTAAGGGATTTATCCCCAATGGCCTGCTGGTGGTGCTGGACCTATCAGGGCTGCTGAGGAATAGTGGTGACCCAGATGCCCTAGTCCAGGGTTATAATGATGCTGTGACGGGAGCTCTGGATTGTCTCGCTCCTATCCGTGTTCATCCCCTTACCCAGCGCCCTCGGTTCCCTTGGTTTGATGGGACCTTGAGGGAGCTGAGGAAAGTGGGACGAAGACTGAAGCGTCGCTGGTGAAAATCTGTCCTGGATGCAGACAGACTTAGATTGCTAGCCCATTATAAGGACTATCAATTGGCTATTTCCCATAAGAAGGCAGAGTTCCTGTCCAGAGAGATTGCTGTGGCACAAAATCGACTTGCTCGGCTCTTCCGAACTGTGGACAGACTGTACAATCCAGTCTGTCTGCAGTCTCAGAGAGCATTATCGCAAGGTAAGTGCAACGAATTCACTCGCTTATTTGCCAATAAGTTTGCTGACATCAGGTGTGAGATCCACACAGGATGCCCCAATGGGGCGGATGGTGATCGGTGGGAGGTGGCAGCTCCTCAGTCTGTCTGGTCTGACTTTCATCAGCCGGTGATCAGGGATGTTGTGAAGATTGTCCAGTCCTTGCAGCCAATCTGCTGTGGTTTGGACCTTGGCCCAACATGCCTCCTTGTGGGGTTTGTTGAGACCATCAGCCTGGTCCTTGCTGAGATAGTCTGGTGTTCGTTAGATTCCGGGGTGTTTCCGGACACCCTGAAGGAGGCGGTAGTGGTACCTCTTCTTAAGAAACCATCTCTCGACCCAGACCGTCTTGCTAACTATAGACCCATCTCTAGCCTTCCCTTTGTGAGTAAGGTTATTGAGAAGGTGGTCACGCTGCAGCTGGAGGATCATTTGGCCATCCACGACATCTATGATCCTCTCCAGTCCTATTTCCGGAAATGGCATAGTACCAAGACGGCCCTTGTTCGGGTTCTCAATGATCTCCTAATAGCAAGAGATCAGAGGAGCCGTTCCATCTTGGTTCTTCTTGACCTCTCGGCAGCATTTGACACTGTGGACCATGGGGTGTTGGTTGGGCACCTGTGGTCAATCTATGGATTGTCTGGTACAGTCCTCGGATAGTTTCATTCTTTCCTCATTGGCAGGTTTCAGAGAGTTGTCTGTGGGTTTACTCCTCTGACAAGGTCTCCCTGCCATGTGGGGTTCCACAGGGCTCTGTACTGTCCCCCATGTTGTTCACAGTGTATATGCTGCCATTGGAAGACATTGTAAGGCAGTATGCACTGAGTTTTCACTGCTATGCAGATGATACTCAGCTCTACATGTCCTTCATGCCTGATCAGGGGAGGAGTTATCTCAAGTTTTAATGACTGCCTTTCCGAGACTGAGGATTGGATGAGTGCCAGTTGGCTGAGGTTGAATCTGGACAAGACTGAGGTTTTGGTGGTGGACACAGGCCATCAGGTAGAGGGGCCGTCAGAGGGGCAAGCCTCAGGGCTTTGGCTCGGTGGTCGCCAGCTGACGACCTCTGAATGGCTGCGGGATCTAGGTGTGGTTCTCGATGATGGACCGACACTTGAACATCAGGTGTTGTCCATTGTCAAGTCTGCCTTTTACCATCTAAGGAATGTAGCCCAGATCAAGCACCTAGTTCCGCCTGATGACCTACCAGTTTTGGTTCATGCCTTTGTAACCTCACGCCTTGATTACTGTAATGCCCTGTACCTTGGGCTACCAGGGGTTGATATCCTCCGCTTGCAGCTGGTGCAGAATGTGGCAGCTAGGTTGTTGACTGGGCTACCTCATAGCTATCATGTCATGCCGGTGCTGCATGAACTGCACTGGCTGCCTATTCTGTGGCGGATCACTTTAAGGTCAGTTTACTGATCTATAAGGCTCTACATGGACAGGGACCGAGTTATCTGCAAGATCTTCTTCATCCCTGTTGCCCCTCCCGGCCCCTTCACTCCACCGAAGAGGGATTGCTAGAAATTCCCAGGGTTCCTTTGAAGTCATCTGGGGCCCATGTGTTTGAATTTGTGGTCCCGTCCTTTTGGAATTCTCTACCTCATCGGATTCGACAGTGCCTGACGGTGGAGAGTTTTTAAATCTGCATTAAAAACTCATTTATTTACTTTGGCGTTCCCTGGTTTTATATGATCTGTTGCAGCTGTTTTTTTATATGTGTAATGGCTTTTATGGATTTTATGGTTGTGTACTAGCACTATGGTTCTGGAATAGCGCTATTTTACAAATAAAGGATGATTGATTGATTGATTGATTGATTGGTGTATGGTGGCAACTAGAAAGGTGAGGGCCATAGTGCTGGAGAGGTAGATTCAGTGACCTTTGCCATGGAATGATTTAGCTATGGAGCATGAGCAAGCCATGGAGCTAGAGAGATGGGAACAGATTTTTTTCTTGAAGGGCCCTAAATTAGGCTCTGCGAGGAGATCAGCTGGGAGTGAGTTAAGCCAATTTGGTGCACAGTAGATAAAGGCCCATTGCCCTTGGGTTGTTTGGTGGAAAGGGGCTTTGTATTGTGTATTGAGGGATCCCTTGGTCAGTCTGGAGGGGACTGATTGATAAAGCATAGAGCCAACACCTGGTGGGGTAAGACTGAATGTGGCTTTCTTGGCCAAGAGACAGATTTGGTATTGGATGCGATTGTAGAGGTTCTGCCAGTCTGTTAGTGTATAGAGGTCACATGTGTGGGTTAGTAACGGGACCCTGGGGACTAGACGTGACTTTTTTAGTGCAGTGGCAATTCTTTTCAGGGTTAATTCCAGAGCTGAACCATAGACAATGAGGCCATAAGCTATTATGGAGAGCACTGAGGAGGTGATTGTTTGTTTAAGGGTGCCGGGAGTGAGGCATTGTCTGTGCCTATGTAGTTGCCCGGTTTTCCTGCACACAGTCTTGGAGACATAGCCAACATGCTGTGTGTAAGATAAAGTGGTATCCAGTAAAACTCTGAGGTATTTGAAATTGTGTACCACCTCCAGAGTTTCATTTTGTTTGTTGTGAATAGTTAGTTGGGCAGATTTATCTTTGTGGTGATGTGAGGAGAAAAGCATATTTCTTGTTTTCTTATAATTGAGAAGTAGCTGTGCATTGGTAAACCAGTCTTCAATCAGATTGAAATTTCACTGGAGACTGTTCAAGGGAGGCGAAATTGGGGTGGCTAGAATAGAGAACAACATCGTCCGCATACAACAGAATTTTGTCATGGCAAACTTTGGAAATATTGTTCAAAAAACAAGGCTGAACAGCAAGAGACCTAATATAGACCCTTGGGGGATGCTTGTACTGATGTTCTATCGATCAGAGACAGTTTTGCCAATTTTAACCTGCTGGATCTGGCTGGAGAGATAGCTGCAGAACTAGCCCACAGTGGTGGGGGACATGGTGGCCTCCTGCAGCTGTGCTAGTAGGAGTTCATGATTAACTGTGTCAAAGGCCTTGGTGAGGTCAATAAAGGTAGCCCCCGCCAAGTGCCCTTGATCCAGTGCATCATGTATGCATCTGGTGAACTCAATCAAGGCTGTTGTCGTGCTGTGAATTTTATGAAATCCATGCTGTTGTTTGCACTGGATTTGGTACTTATTGAGGTGTTCTATTAGTTGGTCACAGACTACTCATTCCAGGGCTTTGGAAATTGGGGGTAGAATTGAAATTGGCCTGCAGTTGGTATGGGCTGTCTTGTCTCCACTTTGAAAAACTGGTGTCACAACTGCTGATTTCCAGAGTTTGGGAAACTGCCCAGAGCTAAGTGAGAGGTTGATAATTCTTGTTAAAGGGGCTAGGACCTCATCTATGGCGAGAGTTAGTAGTTTTAAATCTAGGCTGTCGTTACTCTCTCTGGATTTACAAAGTGCCTGTAGTAGATATTTTTTTGCTTTGTTGGGTTTGATAACTCATTCAGTAAAAATATCTCAAACAGCTTAATCTGGTTCAAGGTCAGTTGGCATTTATCTGTATCCCACCCCCAGGTCATGCCTGAAAATAGGCAAGAATTTGTCTAGTGCATTTCCCCAGTCAACAAAAACTAACTAAATAAATAAACTCTGATATAAAATGGTGGGGCTAGGATATCCTGGTTGGAGGTGGAGGCAACTGCCTTTGTATTCTGGGCATTAGAGACAGGATTGAGGTAGCTGGAAGGGAGCACATTTCTGAGGTCAGTGAATCCCATGTTAAAGGTGTTTGCTATGGTTTTTGGGTCTTGGGTTATGTTCCCATTCAGGTTTAGCATGTCAGGAGGACTTTGATTAGGGTTCCCTGTTAGAGATTTTATGTTTGTCCAGAATTTGCGGCTGTTGCCCCAGGAATTGTCCCATTTGGCCCTGTAATAGCATGATTTGGTCTGATGAATTGCCGGGCTACATTTGTTGTGGGCTGAAAGGTAGTTTTGGAGGTCAGACTGGGTGCCCGTACTTTTGGCTATATGCCAAAGTTTGTCTCTGGCATGCATAAGATCAATGAACGAGGGGGTTATCCACATCTTGTGGGAGCCTCGGATCTTTCTAGTGGTGAGGGGTGCAAAGATATCGCAAGCTGAGTTAAAAGCCTTGATGAAGTATTCCAATGCCATGTCCACATCAGTTGTTGAGTAGATGGGGGACCAGTTAAGTAGGCAGAGGTGTTCTTTTAGGGGTCCTAGGTGCCCTTTTCGTAGGATTCAGGTAGTCACCTCTTTAGCTGGTAGTTTTGGAGACTTATTCAACCAACTGTAGAGGATGGAGGAGTGGTCACTTATGGTGTCAGGGAGGACGACTGCACTGGTTATTCATTCTGGGCAGTTGGTTAAAAGCCAGTCCAATAGTGTACTGATTCCAGAGTGGTAGTTGGTGCATGTGGGAGTTTCAATTAGCTGGGAGATATTTAAGGAGTTGATGGCATCTCTGTATGATGCAGTGTCTGGGGACAGCCAGTTTATATTGGGGTTACCTACTACGATTACCTCTGTGTTTAGGTGATGGTCAGCGAGGTAACCTGTGAGTGCATTAAATCCTTCTGCCTGCTCTTTGGGTGGGATGTAGGTGGTGATTAGTGTAATGTTCTTTCCATTTGTCCCAAGAATTGCCTTGACTTGTAGAATTTGGACATTGCTACCTGATTTTATTGGTGGGAGGGCCTGACCCTGCAGGTGATCTTTAATATAAACTGCACAGCCCCTACCACGTTTCCCGACTCTGTCAAGCCTAAAGAATTTATAGCCATCAAGGCTGACGTCAGTGTCAGGTGTTCTGGGGGTAAGCCATGTTTCAATCACAGCTAAAATGTCAGGGTTGTGTTGGGTTACCCACACTTGGAGAGAATCTAGGTTGGCTGACAAGCTGCAGATGTTAATTGAAACAATCTTGAGGTGATTTTGATTCTCGAGTACACCAGTTTTCATGCCTCTGGAGCAGAGGTTTGGGTGTATGTTCCCGGATATGAATGAGTAGCCAGAGCAACCGGGTTGCTTGCAGCCTGAGTTGCTTTATGGCTTGAGAGCGACTTTTGCAGACACTGGTTCTCTTAGGGATTTTGCTTGTTGTTAGGAGAAGGTTAGGGAGGGGTGGGAGGAGGGGATAGGCTCTACCATGCTGCAATGGATCGTAGCAGGAGTTTCACTAGCAGCTTTCAAGTGGGGTGGTTAAGAGGGCCAACATTGAACTATGTTGGTTTGTTGTAAAGTTGGTTGAAAGGTTGTCTGGAGCCCTGTAGTTAGGCTGTACAATGGAGGGAAGCATTTGGCTGTGAGAAAATGTAAATAGAATTGAGAGGCTCAGTAGTAGCTTCATTGTTTGCTGTTTATGAGCAGTGAAAGGAATAGTCACTGGGAAGTATGGGGATTAAATGCCTTTTGTGGATTTTATGGTGAAGGAGATGGGCATGAGCTCTTGTCAGGGAGCACATCACAAGCTAGTGGCAGTTCAGAAAAAGCAATCCAAAGAGGTTGGGATGCTCCTTTAATGGGAGGGTGTAGCCACTCCCTTAATTTATGCAGTAACTGTGTTAATAGTGCAGAGAGAAGGTAGGCGTGGTAAGATGTGGGAGGGAGAGTATTTAATAGAGGCCAGGGTTGGGGAGTGCGGGCGGGACAAAATACAGTCTAAAAAGGAGGATTTCTTTGTTATGCTCAGTGCTTGTACAAAGCGAGAGAAGGGCGCCTCGGAGATCTCGGCTGTGGAAAAGAACTGCCAAGGACTCGCAGTCCAATCTTGTGGAGGCTTGGGAACAAGCAACCAATGGCAGTGTGGCTAGGATCAGAGAAGGCCAATCAGAGTTGCGCCTTTCAGTCTATGGGTCAAACGGCTTTTTGGTGTACCATACCTGGGAAGCTTGCTGAGTGGGTGTGCTTCAAAAGGGAAGCCGCTGGCGGAGATCAGTGGCAGATGCTCAGCCCTTACAGGGTCCTGGAAGAAAGGGAAAGAGAGAGAGAGTCAGGAAGTTCGCAGTTAAAGTCTGAGAGCTGACTGTGCTTAATCAGTGGGAGGCCCAAAAGGTAGATGGAACAAAAGATTTGGGCAGGGCTTGGAAAGGCATTAATAGAGGTGATGTGGACAGTGGGGGCAAGGGCTTGTGCCAGTAGTACGAGTGATATCAACAGTGGGTTTAGCAGGTAAAAGTTAAGTGGATTAAGGAGTTTAATGTTCAAAAAGGCACCAAAAGATGCCACGAGGGAAGAAGCCAGGGGGACAGCAGTAAAGAGCTTGCAGAAACAAGAGGGATTGGGGAGAGAATGTGGGCTAAAGTTAAGGAGCTTGGGCTATTACAGATGGGCTACAAGGAATGGGATAGCACTGAGGGGGGTCGTAGGAATAAGACAGCTTGAACAGGAGTGTGGACAGGGTTAGAGTAGCTAGGTACAGAGAGAGACAAGAGCAATCAGAAAGCGAAGTACAGATAGAGTTAGTGGATAGAGAGCAGTTAGCAGGGAGCTAAGTTACGGGCAGTAGAAGAACACAATTTCAGCATAACCAGCATTAGCAATTAATGAAATATAGCAGCACATTTCAGCATTATCTTAGCAGCTAACAAAAATCAGCAGGCTTAGAGAGCAGCAAAGCTAACCTAGGTTTCTAAAAATTAGGCAGTAATTGAAAAAGGTAAATCAGGAATTACTTCTAGCCTGTACAAGACAAAATATAACCCAAAAAGGAGGATTTCTTTGGTATGCTCAGCACTTGTACAAAGCACGAGTAAGGCACCTTGGAGACCTTGGCTGTTGAAAAGAACCACCGAGGACTCACAGTCCAATCAAGTGGAGGCTTGGGAACAAGCAACCAATGGCAATGTGGCTAGGATTGGAGAAGGCCAATCAGAGTTGCGCCTTTCAGTCTATGGGTCCAATGGCTGTTCGGTGTACCGTACCTGGGAAGCTTGCTGGGTGGGCGTGCTTCAAGAGGGAAGCCACTGGCAGAGATCAGTGGTGGACACTCGGCCCGCACAGGGTCCTGGAAAGCTTGCTGGGTGGGTGTGCTTCAAGAGGGGGGCCACCAGTGGAGATCAGTGGTGGATGCTCGGCCTGTAAAGGGGCCTGGGAAGTTTGCTGGGTGGGCGTGCTTCAAGAGGGAAGCCTCTGGCAGAGATCAGTGGTGGACACTCAGCCTGTACAGGGTCCTGGGAAGCTTTTTGGGTGGGCGTGCTTCAAGAGGGGAGCTGCCGACAGAGATCAGTGGCAGATGCTTGGGCCATACAGGGTCCTGGAAGAGAGATTTATGGCTGAATCTTGTTGCTGCCAGTGCCAAACAGCCCCTAGAAGTCCAGAAATGTTTAATAAAAAATGTTACGTTAAATTCAGACAGAAATCTTGTCTCAGTCATGATGTTATATGGTGCATCTCCACCTCCTGGTCCAAAACATGGGGGTTGGACTACTGTTTACAAAGGACTTTAGGCTGAATTTTGTTGCTGTGAGTGCAGAAGAGGCCGTAGAAGTCCAGAAATGTTTCATAAAAAATGTTACATTAAACTGAGATATAAATCTGGTATCAGTCACGATGTTTTATGGTGTCCCACCAGCCACAAGGACCTAAAAGGCCTGTTTCCTGTACCGATTCAAAAGCATTTCAGGCCTAATCATGTTTCTGCGAGTGTGGAACAGGCCTTATATGTCCAGAAATGTTTCATAAAAAATGTTACATTAAATTGAGACAGAAATCTGGTCTCAGTCACGATGTTTAATGCTGTCCCACCAGCCACCTGGACCTAAAAGGCCTGTTTCCTGCACCAATTCAAAAGCATTTCAGGCTTAATCTTGTTGCAGCCAGTACCAATCAGGGCCTATATGTACACTGATGTTTCAAGAACAATGTTACATTAAATTGAGACAGAAATCTGGTCTCAGTCATGATGTTTAATGGTGTACCCCCACCTCCTGGACCAAAACATGGTGTTTGGCCCACTGTTTACAAAGCATTTTAGGCTGAATCATGTTGCTGCAAGTGCAGAACAGGCCATAGAAGTCCAGAAATGTTTCATAAAAAGTGTTACAATAAATTCAGACAGAAATCTGGTCTCAGTCATGATGCTACCTGGTGCACTTCCACCTCCCTGACCTAAACATGGTGTTTGGCCCACGGTTTGCAAAGCATTTAAGCTGAACCTTGTTGCTTCAAGTGTAGAACAGGCCCTTGAAGTAAAAAAAATGTTACATTAAATTGAGACAGAAATCTGGTCTCGGTCATGATGTTGTATGATTCCCTGCCACCACCCAGACAATAAAATAGAAACATATAAGTTGATGACAGATAAGGACCGCAAGGCTGATCCAGTCTGCCCATTTCTTTTTCTACCTTATGAATGTGCCATTGGCCTTTGCTCTGTCAATGGCCTATCTATTCATATGCATCTGTATTGCTCCCTTATGCCTATTCCATGCCTGTTTGAAGCCCTGTACTGTGTTCATATCCACCACTTCCTGAGGTAGGCCATTCCATGCATCCACCACCCTATCTATGAAAAAGAACTTCCTCACATTACCCTTTAATCGTCCGCCCTCTAATCTCATGCTGTGTCCTCTTGTCCTGCTATTTTTCTTATACTGAAACATGTTAGACTCTTTCACCTTGTTAATGCCCTTATGGTGTTTGAATGTTTCGATCATATCACCTCTCTCTCCCTCTCCCTCCTTTGCTCTAGGGTATACATATTGATCTCCATTAATCTGTCCTCATATGTTTTCTGATGCAGTCCCTGCACCATTTTGGTTTCCCTTCTCTGGACTGCCTCAATTTGGTTAATGTCCTTGTGAAGGTGTGGCCTCCAGTACTGCACGCAGTACTCCAGATGGGGCCTAACCAGTGTCTTGTAAAGAGGGATTATTACCTACTAATACACCCCAAAATCCCTCTAGCCTTACCTACTGCTTTAGTGGTCTGTTTGGATTATTTCAGGTCATCAGTGATGATGATGATGCCCAAGTCTCTTTCTTCCCTTGAGACTGCCAGCAACTCCCCTCCCTGCCTATAGGTGGCTTCAGGGTTTCTCTTCCCTTTGTGCATGATCTTGCACTTCTTTGCATTAAACCCTAGTTGCCACTCTTCCAACCATTTTGCTAGTTTACCCAGATCTCTTCTCATTCTGCCCACCCCATCTGGATCATCTACTCTGTTGCAGATCTTGGTGTTATCTGCAAACATACAAACCTTTCCCTGCAGTCCATCTGCAATGTCACTGATGAAGATATTGAAGAAGACTGGCCCCAGGACTGATTCCTGAGGTACCCCACTAGTGGCTTGCATCTCTTCTGACTGTATACCATTTACCACCACTCTCTGTTTTCTGCCCATCAACCAATTTGCCACCCAGTTGACCAACTTCTGATCCATCCTGAGCCTACCCAGCTTATTACAGTACTGTATCAGCCCTTGCCAAAGTGTCCAAAGAATGGCAAGCCACCCTTGATAATAAGCAATACATATATGCCCTCTTTCTAGAGCTTAGCAAGGCCTTCGATACAGTGAATCATCATATTTTACTTACTGTCTTGAGCAGCATCAGGGTAAACAACACTGCCTTAAAGTGGTTTGATCGTTACCTCACCAACCGAATGCAACAAATCAAAGATCAAGGAGAACTGTCTCAGTTAAAGTCCCTGCCACGTGGTGTGCCACAAGGCTCCATCTTGGGCCCTATTCTCTTTGCTATTTATATAAACCATATAGACTCCTGTATACGCACAAGTAACGTTCATCTATTCGCTGATGATACCGTGCTCTATACTACTAACACCTCCCTAGACGTAGCCCACAAGGAGTTTCAGTTAGACCTTGACATCCTTAACAGGCTCAACTTCTTGGCTCACCTTAATGAATTATCTAAAAAGCTAAGACAATGTCTAGGCATATTTTATCGAATAAGACACCTCCTTACTCTTGAAGCAAGGAAACGACTTGTCAAAACAACTTTTCTACCGCTGCTTGATTATGCTGACTTTCTTTATAGTCACTGTCCTATTCAAGTGCTATGTAAACTTGACACCCTCTACCATCGCGCACTGAGATTTATCCTAAACATGCCATTATGCACCCAGCATTGCTTGCTCCATCAGGCGCTAGACTGGCCCTCTCTCACTCTCAGGAGGCAAAAAAATGCCCTCATGTGGACATACTGGGCCCTAACCAATAAACTACTGAGCTATATTTCTATGTTGTTTCAGCATACTGAGGGAACATATGGTCTAAGGAGTTTGTCTCTTGCCTCTCTTAAAGTACCCAAAATAAGGACATGACATGGCTCAGTGGCTGTCATCTTTTCTCTGTCCACCGTTTGGAATGTCATGCAAAAAACTCTCAGGCTGTCCTCCCTCCCGGGGCCTCACTCTTTCAGGAGGCTGCTCGCTCTCAAACTGAGAGCCCTGTGTGTATACCGCAAATAATCACCTCCTCCATCTCCTGTGGTTCCCCAAACTCTTGGCACTTACATATATTCCCCTAGCACTTCTCTTCTTTCCACCTTGGGATTATTCTGCCAACTCCCACCTGTTTGTTTAACTACATCTATTTCCACCCCTCACCGACCCTTTCCTTTGTTCTCCCCCCCACCCATAAACCTTCGGTTGTTGTTCCCTCAATTACCCTAACTGGCATCCCTCGTCTTATTGTAATGTTGTGACCTTTGTCCGAATAATCCCACATCTTGAGGGAATCCTTTATATATACAGTCAATTATCAACCTGGATAGTGTTCATCATATGTACTCCCCAGCCCTGATCTTATTTGTTTCTCTGTAACTGTCTTTTATTTCTCATTGTGTGTACACTGCTTATCTGGTAATTTTGCTGTAGTTGTATATGTCCTACTTTTCCAGGACCATCTTGCAAATGAGTTTGCTCAAGGATGATTTTGCATGGTTAAATAAAGTTTGATTGATTGATTAATCAATCTTCTATGTGGAATAGTATCGAAAGCTTTGCTGAAGTCAAGGTGTTTTGTTCACCGTTTGCAAAGTATTTTAGGCTGAATCTTGTTGCTGCCAGTGCCAAACAGACCCTAGAAGTCCATAAATGTTTAAGTATTTCAGGCTTAATCTTGTTTCTGTGAGTGCAGAACAGGCCTTACATGTCCAGAAATGTTACAGGAAAAATGGTACATTAAATTGAGACAGAAATCTGTTCTCAGTCATGATGTTTAATGGTGTCCCACTAGCCACCCAGACCTAAAAGGCCTGATTCCTGCACTGATTCAAAAGCATTTCAGGCCTAATCTTGTTGCTGCCAGTGCCAAACAGGGCCTACATGTCCACTGATGTTTCAAGAAGAATGTTGCATTAAATTGAGACAGAAATCTGGTCTCTCTCATGCTGTTTTATGGTGTCCCACTATTGAGTCCCGACCGTCCCAGACAATAACATGCTGTTTCTGTTAACTTTGACAATTATTGTGTGAATTCTATGAAATAGCCAAAAAGGGGTACCATGCTGAGAAATTTAATTCCTCCTGCAAAATGCTGCTGCTGCTTTGTACTTGCTGCCTCCTGCTGCTGGTTTCTCAATTGATTGAGAAATGTAGAATTATCATTTCCCTCCCCAAAAAAATGCTGCTGTCCTGTTTGACTGTGTTGACTCTGTGGTTTTTAAGTCTGTGTGGAGGGAATGAGATTTTGGGGTGTTTTAGATTGCTGCCTGCTGCTCTGAGTAGTTGCCAATTTTCCTTGATGGATCATCTTCGCAGAGTCAATACTGCTGCTGCTGCTGCACACATAAGTATCTGTCTTTGTTTTTCCTGTGCAAGAGAAAGGTGGGAGTGGGTTGGTATTGTGGCATCTTGAGTTCTAATGTTTATACTGCTTTTCTATTATTTTCCAGTTGACCAAGGAATGGAATTACTTGCATCATTGTGCCAGGCTGGGATTCTGATCTTGGATATTGAAATGCACCACGCAGATGTTAAGTATTTAATTTTTCATCGGGGGCGTACTTCAGTCTGGATGTCTGAGTTTGATACTAATTGTGTTCTTTTTGCTTTTGTCAGCATTTTCAGGAATTCCGGTGATGCATGTTACCTCCTGCTGCTGCTGCTGCTTCTCATGTGGGGGATTCATTGACTTGTTTGTGCAATGGTTCCAGTTCATGGTTCCAGTTCCGCTAAAGTCCCTGAGTATTTCTTCATTTTTTATGTTCTTAGGTGGGGAAAGGGGAGGGGTGGTGGGGCCGGGGGTAACTTCTAACAATCCTCAGAATTTGTTCTTTTTTTCTTATTTCCAGGTACACAGTACTGTTAGGAGAAGGGGAATGCAGATGGCGGCTGCTGTTCTTCTTGTGCTCCGCATGTTCATTCTTGGGGCAAATTCCTCAGTTTAATTACATAACAGGGTATGGTAAGTATAGATATTTTTTTATCTGCTTCTAATTTGCTTGCTAACACCAGGTATGCAGGTGGACTAGTATTCAAATCTTCACATTTGTTTCCTCTCATTGTTCCTGCTTAGGTCATTTTCCTCTGGTGAGTTTTCATCCCATGTTTGTGTGATGACTACATCCTGGCCCTGCAGGAGCTCTTGTGTGGAAGACAGAGTGGGTTGCCTGAAGTTCGATGTTGGCCACTGGTTTCATGAACCAGTAAACAGCACATCCAGGGAGGAAGTATATGTGGAAATGGATGGTGGAGAGTGGAGATGGTGTTTACTAATTACAGTAGGTGGAGGGGGCTAATGCCTTGTCTAATCATTGAGATGGCAGAAATGCAGGAATTAGGAAAATTTAGAAGCCAAACTGCAGGCAGCAAACACCTCCCCCCATAGGAACCATCACACACTTTCTGTACAACTACTATTACAGTACTTATAATTTACATTTTTGGTTGGGGGAATTGGATGTTGTTAAGCCTTTTTAATGAGGATTACTTTGTAATTAATGACTCATATCACCATTTTGAAATATCTGTTCAAGTGGTGTTAATGGTTGAATGTGCGTGTTACATTCATACATACTGTTCTTGTACTAGAAGAGTTCTTCAACATGTTGTGGATAATAAGCAGAAAACAAATATTTATTGTTCTTATGGAGTGCATGGGCATGTCAGGAAGTGGCCGGAGGGGAAGGCCAGGTGTGGCATGTGCTAGCATGGGCCCTTTTAAAGACACACAGACAACATATCTTGCTTTAAGATGGGGTTAGTCAAAATGAAAAGTAAAATGTATATCTTGTTATGTTTTGCAGCAAAACATTATAACTGTAATCATGCAAAATGTTTATGGGTCATGTAAGCATTAAGCCATGACAAAGCAGGCTTCTACTGTGGAATTAATGCATGGTTGGGGGAGGGTTGTGTCACGAGACTGAAGGCCGATTGCCTACAACCACCCAACCATGTATTAATTCCACAGTAGAAGCTTCCTTCGAAGTGGCTTAATGCACTTGTAACATGGCAAGTGCTATTAGGGAGTGATTATTATAAAGGTGTTTGTTTTAATAAAATATACAAACAAAATGTTGTGTGTGGTTTAAATCTTTTACTGCTCATAAGTACAGAACATCAGAAACACAGTAACATTTCTTAATATACTTAAGCTGCTGCAAAACACATGCAGCCATAAATAACATTTCTACTGTGCTATAATATATTTATCTGGTTTTCATAGATTTTGATGTGGTACATTTATTGGTACATCTGTCGATCTTTGCCAAAAACACACTTCTACATGCTCTTCAGTAAGACAGCGTTGTATGCGGGGATTTATGCACTCAGAGATTTACGTATCTAAACTCCTGAAATCAAAAATCAGCTATAAAACCTAACAACTACAGATGCTTTAAACTACGCACATTTCTATTGTGGACTGCTGTTTAACAGTTAAACATTTGATGGAATAACAATTCTTCCTAACAAAGCTACTACTTAGCCAACGGTTTTACACTCGGATGTTTGTGCCATACTTTCACTTTTCTAGGGAGCTGCATTAATTAAAATTTACTGCGCTGTGGACAGTGAAGTTGCTAACATTAAAAGGAGTGGTGCTGTTAGAAACAAAGTCTGAGTCCGTTGTTGCTGCTTTACTCTGCTGGTCGGTAGTACGTTTACTTTCCCTTTCTTGCTTTGTGTTGTGAGACGATTCTTCAACGGCACATGTAACAACTTGAGTCACATTTATAGGTTTGTCTCCTTCTTCTGCACTACTACATGATGGGATTTCCTCCACATTTATAGCTTTCTGAGTTTTGTCATTTTTCTGACTTTCTGAATTGACGTGTGATGCTTTACTAGATGCGGTTTTGGGCACATGCTCACTACTGCTAGTGTTCTGTTGTTTCTATGATGCTTTAATAAATGCAGGTTTCGGCACATGAAAACACGTTTCATGCGATAGCAAGTAGTCACTGAGTGGGTGGGTGGGAAAGTCTAGATATTTAAATGGGACATCTGATGCTCGAAACAGACTAGTGGTTTTCAGTAGTATTACAAGTTGGAACAGGCATTACTTGGGAATTAATTCTGTCTCCAATTTATGTCATGTGTCTTGATTTAACCAATTAATTTGTTTTCTCATTTGTAGATATTGCCATGTTACAAGGTAATTTGCTGCTGCCTGCTGCTTTAGAGAGGGTGAAGACCAAACAACAATTTAGGGCAAAGGGTATTCAAATGACATTCATTAACACTGCAGCACTGCAGCAGATAACAGTACCATACCAAATCAAATCCAATGATACATAGATAAAAATTATTTATATAACACTATACTAAACTGAAATTGTTTTGGGGGGGCTTTAAATAACTTCAGCCTTGTTCCACTTCCACATTCTCCAAGAAGCAGCCCTCACAGTCTTCAAGACTGGAGTTGTCACCATGTGGAAATTCTGTCAGCATTGCTGCTTCATCCACCTCGCTGCTGGTGAATGCCTTAGTAGAGGCATTGTCATCATCCTCATCACTGAGATACAGATCATGTGGCAACACCATTGACATCACTGTGTTATGTGGAATGTGCCTTTTGTTCATTTTGATGAATGTTAGTATGGACACATTCTTGGGTGACAAATTGGTCATATGGTTACTCACAATGGCCCCAGCCACACTAAGCATTCATTCCACACTAACACTGGATGGTGGACAGCGCAGATATTTCACAGCAACCAGTGCTAGTGCTGGCCAGTCAGTCACTTTGCTGCTCCAGTACAGCAATGACTCATTAGTAATGGCAAAGTGCTTTGTATCCCCCATGTAGGCCTCCACCATTCGTTCTGCTGCCCCGAGTCCAGCTGTATCATCTGTCTCCTCTGCCTTTTCTTCCACATCTTCCACTCCAACCTGAAAGAGAACATCCCAAATGGGATTGCTTGCCATTTTCTCCTGTTCCTTGCCCATTTTCTCTGATTGGGTTGCCTGTAACCCACTAGTGGTGGTAGCAAGACCCGTTTTCACCGCAGTGCATGCCTTTTTCAAGGCGCAGCAGATACCCTTCTAATGAGGTTCTCTGCCAACTTTTGCACTTGCTGATGACCTCCTTCATTTATAGAAGGCAGGCCACATTTGTAGCATGGATTAAGCATGGTAGCGATTGCAAAGTCATCCGACTGTACAGTGCCGGATATGTGGGTATTCATGTCCAGCACGTGGAGCATGTGATTCATTAGATCACAACTACTATGATCCCCGCTTGCCTCCATCTGGTGTCACACATTGACCAGTGTCTGCCTCAGCACACGAATGAGGGATTTGGATTGACTTATGCAAGCAGTGTCCCCACTCACTGCTTGTGTAGCATGTTCGTATGGATGGAGAATGCGTATTAGCCCATCCATTTGGTGCCACTATTCTGTTGTTAGAGCAATGGACACTCCAGCACTGTTATGGCTGATGTGCACCAGCAGGTATTCTGAAACAGCCTTATGCTGTTCATACAGTCGGTCAAGCATATGCAGTGTGGAGTTCCACCTGGTCGCAACATTGAGCTTCATATGGTGCTGAGGCAGATGTTTAATGCATGGTAGCTCACACAGATGGTCACTGGCCTTTTCAGAATGGGAAAAGTGTACACAGATGTGATGGGCGACAGTCACTGTTTCCTTAATGTCAGCATGGTTGAGAAACTGCTGCACAACAAGATTAAGGCAGTGTGACAGGCAGGGCACCCTGAAAAAAAACACCATCGTTAATGCACTTCACTACACTGGAGCCATTATCCTGCTGTAAGTGACTGTGTGTTTAGCCACTCATCAGTCTTGTCCAGCAGAACATTAAGCATTTTCTCACCCGTGTGAGAACCAGTAACACTTCACATACTCAGGGTTGCATGCTGCCGAATTCCAGGGGGTGTTGCTGCCACCACAATTTTGCTTCAGGCAGGTTTTGCCAGGCCCAGAATCAACAACCACCCCAGGTACCTGTGCCCAGTATGCCGTTATGCATAGATATGAGCTTGCTGCTGTTTGTCCACTAGTCCACATATCCATGCTAAGATGGATATATTCTGATGCACTATGCTTCATTGTATGTCTTATGGAATCAGCAACTCTACTGTTCAGCTCTGGCATGGCACGCTTAGAGAAATAGGTTCATGATGGAACCTGACATTTGGGACAGGCACGGGCCATCAACCTGCGGAACCCAGCATTCTCCATGAATGAGAACAGCAACAGATCAATGGCCAGCATTTCAGCAGTGGCAGCATTTAACTTTCATGCAGCAGCATGACTGGGGGGTACTTTGTGTGCCACTCAAGGATGATTTTCAGTTTGGGCTGCATCTTTGGGTTTGTTCGACCAGAATGCTGTCCTTGTGGCACCAAATGATGATCTTTTAGGGGTAACACTTGACTCATGGGGCTGTGCAGACTGCACCAAACCAGTTATTTTGGTTGATTGTGGGTGTGGTGGTGTACTTTTCTGACTCAAGGGACTGGGATTGGTGCCTCCACTGCTATACCCACTACTCGAGAGATCAAATTATTGCTCACCACCCTCCTCCTCCTCCTCCTCCAACCCACTCAGCCCTCCCTCCTCCTGCTCTTGTCCTACTACATTTAACTTGCTGAGGGAGATGCCACCAATAGTGCTGGCATCCTTCTGGTGTTGCTGCCATCTCAGTGGGTGCTTGTTTTTCAGGTGGGCATGTTAGCCATCGGTGCCTATGTGGCTTCCCTTTTTCCCCTGACTAATACGTGCTTGACACAGTTGGCTTATTGCTATGGTCTCATCAGCAGGATCAAGCACATAAAAGTCCCAAACTAGGGACTCTAGACCTCTGGACTTCACATGCTTCTGGGACTGGGATTGTTCAGAAACAGGTGTGGAAGTTTGTGGTTTGTTTTGGGCTGCTTTCACCACTTCCATAAAATTACTTTTGGGAGGGGGGGGTGACTTGACTACTTAGAGGTTTGCTGATAGGCTTGGTGACAGCCTGATCCTTGGGCTGTGCATGTAAATGGCCTACATCACCCTTGATCTTTTTAAACTCAGTCTCCCATGTAGGATCATCCAGATCATTGTCATCACCATCGATGGCAATGATGTCCTTGTCCTCCTCCTCCTCCTCCTCCTCCTCCTCCTCCTCCTCCCCACCACCACTGTCTTCTTGCATGGCACATTTTTCTTTCTCTACAACCATCTCAGGGGGCTGACTATCCCTTTCTCCAGGATTATGAGACCCTGGTTGAACACTTTCATCAACAAATCCTGCAGGAACAGGGACAGTCACACTGACAGACTTATCACCCTCCTCCTGGACCACTGTCCCTGTGCTAGTGTCAGTGCTTCCCTTCTTCTCACTATCATCATCCCCCGCCAGCATGAATGCATCAGCTCTGGCCTTAAAAAACAGACACCGGTATGTCAGTACTTCGAACAACTCCTTTGCTGGTACCTGCTGCACCACCAGAGCCCACAGAAGACAGTAATGCAGACATACGTGTGTTTTCACTGCAATGGGGAACTGGAACTGACTACTTAACTGCCTCATCCCCCCTGGCACGTTTGCCCCTGTACTGGGACATATCTTAGCAGGCATTTTTGATGGTTGCTGCTTCAAAGCTTTGCCTTTCTGTGGGAGTATATCAAAAAGGATGTATTACTATTTACTAACTGTGTGAGTAACACTTAACGCATGCGGTACTGGCTTCCTTACAAGGTAGTAGCACTGTACAGTACAAAACAACTAATACCGTATATGGTAGCCTATTCCAGTAAAAAATAAAAGAACTGTTTTCTTTCCCCAAACAGGAATTAAAGAAACATACATGGGGGAAAAGGGCACAAGTAACCTACTTTAAATATAGATAACCTATGTCTGGACAACTTATGTACTGTAATGTGTTAGTACTTACTACTGCAATTTTTTTTTATATAAGGGCAGAGACAGCCATATAACATCGACAGACAAAGGCAACTACCACTGTATGGTTCTGGTCTGGATGAGATCAGCAGCAATCTCTGGAAAACTGCTATATTAATATGTAGTTATTTCATACTGCACGGGTCAGGTA
The DNA here is from genome assembly GCA_016271365.2 of Neoceratodus forsteri. NCBI lineage: Eukaryota > Metazoa > Chordata > Ceratodontiformes > Ceratodontidae > Neoceratodus > Neoceratodus forsteri. The sequence goes on along the minus strand of CM057450.1, from coordinate 1,681,729,078 downwards.
ATTAAATAATGCTGTAACAGAGAAAGGGGGTAAGTAAAGTCAACTAAAAAAGAAACAGTGCGCAATGTGCACATGTGCAGAGGCAAGTTTCAGCAATAAAATACAGGGGAGCAATTGGCCAAAGCAGTGAAACTGTAAATGTACAAGTTCAAATGATCAACTAAAAGTACTTATGTTTCCATACAAAAAATATAGTACTGTTGTTTTTCACAGTTTGTGACACAAGTTAACACTCCAGCAAACAGAACTAACCACAAACAAAAAAAAATAAAATAAGGTATCAGCACTGTTTGTTTAAAACTTTAGAATTCACAACTAAAAGCAGAAGAATAGTATATAACACAGGCCAACAGCAGCGGGAACTCTCAGGATGGAGTAACTTTTCAGAGAAAAAAAATACTTGTCAAGATATAAGAAAATTATTAAGAATAACAGTAAATCACTCATAATTTGTGAGAAATCTGTTTGCAAAAGGCTAGAAATAGCCTCCACTGGTTTTATACACCTACCCTATCCCACTCAACTCCTTCAAAGACAGAAAAAAGTACAACCTAATTAAGCTAAGTAGTCTGCAAAAATCCACAAAATTAGAAAATGTTCCTTAGCAGTACTAGGAACAAACTGTATATTTGGGAGCAATTAGCTATCAAAAACAAGTTTTAAAGAGGTTTTAAAAGGCTTTATTGGCTCTGATGCACCACAACAGACTGCTGTCCTATTCCACAGGCAACAGATTGAGCTGCAAATGACCTGCACTTGATATTTGACCTATTTACCCACAATGCATTGCAAATTTAGCTTTTGGAGCAAAATTACGCTGATGAAATCAAAAGTTTCACTTGTGAAATTTTCACAACAAGGTGAAATTTAAGCATGACTGGGCAAAACTGGTAGACCAAAGCATTTTATGCAAAATTTGGCAATTACACGAAATCAAAAACCCAGGTGAAATTTCGTTTCACCTTGGCGAAAAATTTCACGTAATTGCAGAATGACGCAAAATATTTCACCAGGTGAAATTTTTCAATTTTGCATTACTTATGCTGCATAGTTCCTCACAGTTTACTTTCTTCATTCCTTTCAAGGACTTGAAGGTCTCTATCACGTCTGCCCTCTCTTGTCTGGCCTCCAGCAAGTACATGTTCAGTGCCTTGAGATGATCCTCATAAGATCTGCCCTGCTGGCCTGGAATCATTTTGGTCACCCTATATTGCACTGTCTACAGCCTGTCCTTACTTTTCCTTAGGTGAGGAGTACAGAACTGAGCACAGTACTCCAGGTGGGGTCTCACCAGTGATCTATGGAAAAGGTAATAATACCTCCTTCCTTCTGGTGTTAGTATCCCTTCCTATACATCCCAGCATCTGTTTCCTTAACTTTAGGCCCTGTTACACTGGTTCAATTGTTTTAGGGAGTCAGTCACTGATGATGATCACTAGGTCTCTTTCCTCAGCGGTTGTGCAAAGCTTTAGCCCCCTATCAAGAACTCTGTCCTAGGGTTCTTGTTCCCTATGTGCATTATCTTGTGCTTTTTGGCATTGAATTTCAACTGCCGAACCTCTAACCACCTTGCCAGCTTTTGCAAGTCTCTCTGCATCTCCTTAACCCCCTCTTTGCTGTCTGCCCTGCCACAGAGCTTAGCATTATCTGAAAAGAGGCACATCTTGCCCAGGATTCCTTCTCCCATGTCACTAATGAACATATTGAAAAGGACTAGACCCAGGACAAATCCATGTAGCACCTCACTGGTGACCTCCCTCTCTTCTGATTTCACTCCATTAACCACAACCCTCTGTTGTCTATGTTCCGATGAGTCTTTCACCCATTTAACTATGTTTTTCACTGTACCCAGATCCTCTAGCTTCTTCAGTAACCTTCTGTGAGGCACAAGTCAGAAGCCTTGCTGAAATCAAAGTAGAGTAACTCCACAGCATGGCACTTATCCACTATCCTTGTTACCCAGTCAAAGAATGCTATCAGATTGGTCTGACAAGACCTTCCTGCCAGGAACCCTGTTTACTGTATTGGAGTCCATTGCTATCCAGGTAAGTTATGAGGCCCCCTTTCACTAGTGTCTCCATCAGTTTACCCTCATCTGAGGTACAGTAAGACTGACAGGTCTATAGTTTACCTGATTGCTCCTTGTCCCCTTCCTTATGGAACAGGACTATGTCTGTTACCCTCCAGTCATTTAGAACTATGCCTGTCTGAATTGAGCTATTGAATAGCTCCATCAGGGGTTCAGCTAGTTCCACTGCCAGTTCCTTGAGCATCCTCAGATGCATTCCATCTGGCCCCGAGGCCTTATCTATCTCATGGGCTGCTAGTCCTTTCCAAACCCTTTCACTGGTAAATGCTTGCTGCCTCAACTCAGGAATCTCCCTTTCAGCTGCCTTAAAGAGTTAGTGTACTGCCTAAAACTAGTATTAGTTTTTTAAAAGCAGTCAACCATAACCTTTTATATCTGAGGTACTTTTTCTTTTCTCTTTGGCTAATCAGAAGCTTGTTTACCTGATGTTAGTAGGTGTGATGTGTGGAACAGCACTCTGCCTGGCAGCTGACCATTTCTATCTCTATTACACCATTTCATATTCATGATTGTGACCTCAGTGACTGTGACATCACTGCTGCTTAGGAACAGCCACTCAGTAGCTGCCAGTTCATTAACCTGTGATGTCACTGTCAGTGAGATCAGAATGCTGATGATGAAGTTAAGGGGAATAACGATGGATATGTCAGCTGCTAGGCTAAGAGTTCTTCTACACATCCAGCACAATATTATCACACAGAAAACAGTCTAATGAGCAAGAAGAAAAAGAAAAATACTTCAGAAATAGAAAGTTACAACTGTCTACTTGTTAAAATGTGTATCATTTTCTTTCTGTCTATTTTGGTTCCACCAGCTCTTTAAATCCGCTCTCTGGTAGAGGTCCTCTGTCTTCCCTTTTAAATACAAAGCAAAAGTAATTGTTAAAAATGTCTGCTTTCTGCCCATTCCCCTTAATTCCCCTACTTCCCTTTGTCCAGAAGAGATGGGGGATTTGAACTATTTGTTCATGTTAGGGTACAAAAACATTTATAGCAAGCGTTTGTCAATGCCAAATGTTTGCTTGCTGGTATTAGCACTGAAAATGCAGGAGTTAGACAGATGCAGAGTAGGAATAGCAGTGAAGTATTGAACTTCACGCCATCCCCACCTCCACCCTGCAGAGACGGACAGGCATTGGGGTACGCATTTGGGTTGTTGCCCATAACGTTCATGCCATTTCACCTCACCCTATCCTGCAGACACTGACAAGTGTTGAGGTGTGCCTTGGGGTGTTCGGCTTTACAGTCACCCCACTCCATAAGGACATAAGCTGAAATGGGTGCAGTATAGAATGAGGTGAACTCTGGGGCTGAAGGCCTCAAGGCACAGCTCAATGCCTGTCAGTGGCTGCAGGTGGTGGGTGGGTGGGTTGGAATGGCATGAGCATTACAGTTGGCAATCCAAAGGCACACCCCTGATGCCTATCAGTCTGTACAGGGTGGGGCGTTTTGGTTAGAAACCGTAATGCTCTGGGCATTTGTTGGTATTTGTAGTACAAATTTTCAACATGGCCATTTTGTGGTCCCCACCTCATGAAAGCATTTGGGACCTCTTCTCATGAACAGTGGCACTGTGATTTTGTCAATGTGTCCCGAAATTTGAGTTTCCATAGCGACCGTGCCAATGTGCGCCAGATGTATGAAAACACAGATCGGGCAGGATGCGAAGAATGACAGCTGTACCATTCATAGGGAGGTGTAAAGAGATGGCAATGTTGAAAATCTGTAGTGAAAATATTAAAAATGCTCAAACTTCCAAGCATACGTGGAAACTGCGCAGTGCATGGGTGTAACACACCCATTTAGTGGAATTATTTCACCAAATTTTCAACATAAGCATTTTGTGACCTCTGCTCATGAACACTGTCACTATGATTTTCTTAATCTGTCTCGAACATTGATTTCCCACAGCAACTGCTGTATTCTGTGCCAGATGTGTAAACACATATTTTGGGCAGGATGTGAAAAATGACAGCTGTACTGTTCATAAGGAGGTTTGAAAAAATGTCAATGTTGAAAATCTGGAGTGAAAATACTGCAAATTTGTGAAGTTACGAGGGTGCATGGAAACTGCATAACGCATGCTTGTAACACAGTCATTTTATGGACATTTGTCACCAAATTTTCAACATAGGCATTTTAGGACCTCTGCTCATGAACAAAGTCACTGTGATTTTACATACGAACATATGAACATATGAATCTGCCAGCAGAACACACCAATCAGTCTATGTAAGTCTGCCCGAGTGTGCAGCTAGCACCCTAGATTGCAGCTTCCCCAGCCTCCTCCCCCTCAATTCCTCCCCCACTTGTCCCAGCCCCTGCCCCTGACTCTTTCTCTTGCTTTATCACACTCCTCCTTAAAGTTATTGACTGTCCTACATGTTCCCACCCCCTCTGGCAGTGCATTCCAACTAGACACCACCCTCTCAAAGAATTAGCTCCTCCTCATTTCCTTCTTGAAACATCCTCCTTCCAACCTTAGTCCGTGCCCCCTCGTCTCTCTTCTACTCCTCAGTTTAAACACCTCCTCGGTGCTAGGTTTATTTACCCCCTCAGGTATTTAAATGCTTCAATCATATCCCCCTATCCCTCCTCTCCTCCATTGTGTACATGTTCAGCTCCTTTAGCCTAACTTTATATTTCTTTCCTTCCATCCCCTTTGACATTTTTGTTGCCCTCCTTTGCACCTCCTCCAGTAACTTTATATCTCTCCTCAGGTATGGCCTCCAGTATTGCACACAGTACTCTAGGTGCGGTCTGATGAATGATCTGTAGAGAGGTAGGATCACATCTCTGTGTCTGGATGAGACACTCTCCTGCACTGGGCCGAGTTGTTCATGCTCCCAGTTACCAACACCCTTAGGTCCTTCTCCCCCTCTGTGATCCCCCACCAGTAGTCCCTCTTCTGGTTCTTAGCCCTGAAGTGCATCACCTTACACTTCTTTGCATTGAATCCTAGCTGCCACTCCACCGACCATGTCTCTAGTTTGGTTAGGTCTTCCTGCAGTTTTCCCATCCATCCTCTTCGTCCACCACCACCCCCAATTTGGTATATGTGTGAACAGACTAATCCTGCTCCCCACTCCATGTGCTATATCGGAGATAAATAGCTCAAATAGCACTGGGCCCAGCACTGGCCCCTGCAGCACCTCGCTTGTCACTGCTCTGGGTGCCGCAAGCTCCACCACCACCACCACCACCACCCTCTACACCCTCCCCTGTAACCAGTTCTCTATCCATTTAGTCAGATTTTTCCCCACCCCTACTGCTGTCAGCTTCACCCAGTCTCCCATGAGACACTGCATCAAAGGCCTTACTGAAGTCCAAGTACAGGACATGTACTGCATGGCCCCTGTCCAACTCCCTTGTCACCCAGTCACAATACTCTATTAGGTTGGTTTGACAGGACCTCCCTGAGATGAACTCGTGTTGCTGCCCATCTTGGAGGCCATTACTCTCTAGGAATGCCACCAGCTTCTCCTTCAGTATCACCTCCATAAGCTTACCCACTATGGACGTGAGACTTACCAGACGATAATTTCTTGGCTCCTCCCTAGGCCCACTCTTTTGTATGGGCACCACATGGACCACCCTCCAGTCCTGGAGCACACAGCCCGTTTCAAGGGAGGTGTTGAACAGATCTGCCAGCAGCTCAGCCAACAGCTCTGCCATCTCCCTCAGCACCCTGGGGTGGATGCCATCGGGACTTGGTGCCTTGTCTACCCTTACTGCCCTCAGCCCCTCTAGCACCCTACTTCCTGTGATCACTGTGCCTCCTGTCTCCCTGCCCAGCATGACAACAAGCCACACTGTTTGGTGGTCGCTACCTGCTAGTGGGTCCTCCACCCTTACCTCCCTCATTGCCTCCCCATTTGCCAGTACTAGGTCCAGAGTGCTACCAAGCCTTGTAGGCCCTCTTACCAATTGCGTCAGAAGGCCATCCTGGAATGCATCAAGGAGCACCTGCTCCCTGGTACTGCTAGTGGCCGGGGTGCTCCAGTCAACCCGTGGTAGGTTAAAATCCCCCACTATCACCACACTGCCCCTTCTACACACACCCTCCTTATCTGCTCTGCCAACTCCCCATCCAGTTCCCCAGATTGGGCTGGTGGTCTGTACGCCACTCCCAGCCTCAGCTTTCTGCCCTTGGAGTCTGGAGCTGCACCCAAAGTGCCTCTGTCCTCTCCTCTTCTCCCCCCTCGTCCCTTATGCATTTAATCCCTCCTCTCACATAGAGTTCAACCCCCCACTTCCATCCCCACAGTCCCTCCTGTATATCCTGTATTCTGGGATTGCCAGGCTCCAGTCACGGTATTCTGTGACTCAAGTCTGTCACTGCAGCAATGTCCACCTTCCCCTCTGAAAGGACCGCCTGAAGCTCTGCAGTTTTGTTCCCCAGGCTTCTTGTGTTGAGAAAGACCACCTTCCACCCATACCCCTCCTTCTTCTCACTCTTCTCTTCCTTGGCCTGTGTCTCTCCTCCCGGTATTCTGCACCCTTTCTCCTCCTTATCCTTACCGGGTGGTGGTGTCTTCTGTATTACACTCAGACCACTCTGCCCGCCCCCTCCCAGGGTTACTATTCCTCCGTCTTTACCTATATCTAGGGGGGGTGAGCTCATTAGGCTCCCCTGTTCGGACCTTACTACCAACCTCAGTCTTTTGGCCACCCCCCCACTAGTTTAAATCCACCTTAGTAGAGATATACCCTTCTAATTCTGCCTTTAATACTCCCTTCCCCTTCCTGTTCAAGTGTACCCTATCCCCTGCGTACAAGTCACTATTCCCCCAGACCCTACCCCAGTTAGTCACTAACCCATAATTTTTGGTGTGGCACCAATCCCTCAGCCACTCGTTGAACTCTTCAATCCTACCCTTCCTCCCCATGCTTGCACATGGTACCGGGAGTACCTCTGAGAATGCCACCTACTCCCCAACCCCCTCACACTGCCTGCCTGCTCAACTACTCGACCTTCCCCCTCACTACTTCCACAGTCTCTGCTACCAAGTCATTTGTACCCACATGCAACACTAAATGAGGTGTCTTCTTCCCCCTCGCTGCACACTTGTGCAGTGCCTGCCCTGCCCCTCCTGCAGTCAACCTGGGGATAGCTTCAACCCAAGTATGGCTGTGCCTTCCCCCCTTCTGCACCATCTCACCCCTTTCAGTATAGAATCCCCCAGAATGAGTACCCCCCCTTCTCCTTTCCCTTCTAATGCCCCTTCCACCACCCCAGTATTTGTTCTTCCCTGCCCCTTACACCTGCCAGCTGCACCCTCTGTGACCTCTGTATCTGTACCCCCTACTTCCACCTCACCCCTTTTCTCTGCCTTATTCCTCCCATCCCCCTTGAGCCCCTTCCCAGCCTGACTACTTCCTACTGGGCTTCCCATGTCGACCTCCCCTCCTCCCCTGCTGATTTCCAATCCCCCTCCCATCCCCACTGTTGTCGATTTGGAGCCCCCATTCCCTTCTACCCTGATAGTGATGCCCCTCCCATCCTTCCCCCTTCCGGTAGCCTTCTCTCCTCCAGTCACCACCCCCTCCTTTCTTACTAGCCCCCCTTCTACCCTTTTGTCCTCGCTATCTCTTCCCCTACCTGTTGCCATCCCTCTCATGCTCCGCTTGTCCTCCACCCCTTCAGTATGTTCCTGCTCTCCCCCTCTCTCTCCCATTGCAGAGGCTCAAATCTATTCCTAGTCAATACCCCTCCTACATCTCTTACCCCTATTGGTTCCCCTCTCCTACTTGTTCCCCTCCATGCCACCCCTGGTCCCACCCCATGTCCCTCCCTACCCGCAGCCATCTGCTCTCGCCCCTGGTACTCCTTGTGGTCTCTTCCTCCCCAATCAGGTGGCACCCCCTCGCCTCAGGCACCCCTTCCCTTCTCCTCTCTTTTCTGCTAGTGCCTCTGATACTGGGGTCGGTTTCAGTCCCTAGTTGTTCTTTCTTTGTTCCCCATTGCCATCCCCTATTCCCCATCCCCAGCCAGGATGCCTATCATACTCATCTGGCCTGTCACTTAGACTCCTCCCTAACCTCCACAGTTCCTCCCTCAAACTAACCAGTCATCTACAGACCATACACCCCCCCATCCTCCAAGTCCAGTCCAGGATCATGGTGGACCCACACCCTGTACACCCCACCACCCTTCCAAAGATGCCCATCCTATTGACATGTGGCACCTGTCCCATTTTGGCCCCCATCTTATGTTACAGGCTCTTACACCCAGGTTCTGTACCCTACTACAACTGTTAGGCCCCTATTTACTCAACTTCCTGTCCCCCCCACACTAGTCCCCCTACTGCCCCCTTGCTGACCAAGTTAATTCAGTCTCAGATCTCATCCGTTAGATGCTGTATTACAGTAGCATTCCTAAAGCCTCCTTGTCCGTTTTTCACCCCTCAGCTACCATACTTTTTGTTCTCAGCTCTCATATAGTTTCACTTAGCCCAGTTAGAAATCCTATTGCACTCCAAGTATTACTCAGCTCAGTTAAAGAAATAAACAGAACAACTAAATATGTATTATTACAGCAATCCTAAAAGTATCCAATCATTGCTTTGTCTCCTCCCCAGAGACCCTGCTATAATATAGGACCACAGAGGACCCTGGGCACAAGGCTGGGTAACTCTAAAGTCCTGGTAGAGCTCTGTTAAGCTCGCTCACTACTCCTCTCTCACTCGCTCATTCTGTTTCTCCCAGCACTGCAGGCTGCCCTTTTGTACTAGGCTCCTGCCTGCATTGGCACCTTTTTCTGCCCACAAAGAAACCTGCAGCAGTCCCGACAGAGCTCCATTGAGCTTGCTCACTCCCCCTCTCTCACTTGCTCATTCTGTTTTTCCCGGTGCGCAGGCTGCCCTTTTGTATTGGGCTCCTGTCTGCGTTGGTGCCTTTTTCTGCCCACAAAGAAGTTCATAGCTGTCCCAACAGATCTCCGCTGAGCTCGCTCACTCCCCCTCTCTCACTCACTCATTCTGTTTGTCCCGCACTGCAGGCTGCCCTTTTGTACTGGGCTACTGCCTGTGTTGTGCCTTTTTCTGCCTACAAAGAAATCCGCAGCTGTCCTGACAGAGCTCCGTTGAGCTCACTCACTCCCCCTCTCTCTCACTCATTCTGTTTCTCCCGGCACTGCAGGCTGCCCTTTTGTACTGGGCTCCTGCCTACATTGGCACCTTCTTCTGCCCACAAAGAAATCCACAGCAGTCCTGACAGAGCTCCGCTGAACTTGCTCACTCCCCCTCTCTCACTCATGCGTTCTGTTTCTCTCAGCATTGCAGGCTGCCCTTTTGTACTGGGTTCCTGCCTGCATTGGTGCCTTTTTCTGCCCACAAAGAAATCTGCAGCTGTCCTGACACAGCTTGGTTGAGCTCGCTCACTCCCCTCCCTCACTCGCTGGTTCTGTTTCTCCTGGCGCTGCAGGCTGCCCTTTTGTACTGGGCTCCTGCCTATGATGGTGCCTTTTTATGCCCACAAAGAAATCTGCAGCAGTCCTGACAGAGCTCAGTTGAGCTCGCTCACCCCCTCTCTCACTTGCTTGATCTTAATCTGTCCCAAACACTGATTTCCCACAGCAACCACGCTTATTCTGCTCTGGAAGTGCGAAACACATTTCAGCCAGGATGTGAAAATGACAACTGTACTGTTCATAAGGAGTGTGAAAAATGCCAGTGTTGAAAATATGGTGTGAAAATATTACAAATATGTGAAGTTACAAGGGTGCATGGAAATTGCTCAATGCACACTTGTAACACAGTCATTTTATGGACTTTCGTCACCAAATTTTCAACATAGGCATTTTAGGACCTCTGCTCATGAACAGTATCACTGTCATTTTCTCAGTCTGTCCCTAAACTGATTTCCCTCTGCCACCACACTATTCTGAACCGGAAGTGTGAAAACACATTTTGGCCAGGATGTGTAAAATGACAGCTTCATTGTTCATAAGGAGGTGTGGAAAAATGCCAAAGTTGAAAATCTGAAGTGAAAGTATTACAAATTCATGAAGTTTCGGGCAGGATGTGAAAAATGACAGCTGTACTGTTAAAAAGGAGGTGTGAAAAATGGCAATGTTGAAAATCTGGAGTGAAAATATAAAAAATTGGTGAAGCTAGGAGTGTGCGTAGAAACTGCGCAATGCACACTCATAAAATAGTCATTTGCTGGATTTTTTTTCACCAAATTTGCAACATAGGCTTTTTGAGAACCCACCTCATGAACAGTGGCACTGTCATTTCATTACTTGGTCCCGAAAGGTGATTCCATGCAGTGACCAAGAAATCACTTTTTGGGACTGAATAACGCCATGAAAGTGACTTAATTTATGAGGAGGGGTCCCAATAACCCCATGTTGAAAATTTGGTGCCCAAATTCTCCAAAATGCCCGAGATATGCACCAAAGTTGAAAAAAAACCCTATGCACTGTATACCATTATACAGCTTACTGGCATTTATTCAGTTTGTGGTCGTCTTTGAAGAGTGCAGACATGCTTCCGGTTGACCGAAGATCATCGCACTGGGCTCCGGAGGTAAGTATGGGGTGAGGGGGGTGTGAGGAGGCGGGGTGCGCAGAGGGTGGGTGTGGGTTGTGGGAGGGGGCAGGAGAGACCGTGAGGAACTGTTTTCTTGTTTTATAGGTTTAAAAAAAAAAAAAAGAAACACATTGCGGGAATTTTTTTTTTTTTAACAGGGACATTTGGCACACTGGGTTGGCTACCAGCATGCCACCTGAGTGTTTTGGGGGGCCTGTAGCTGACAGGGGATTGGGCACCCCCATCGGCACATATGGAGCTGGGGGGCAAGAGCCAAGGGGGACTGAGCACCCCATTCAGCACACTACAAACTGGGGGGGACATTATGCCAATGGGCAGTGGGTTCCCCCATCTGCAAATTGAACAGGGAAGGGGGAACTGAAGCCGATGGGGATTGGGCTCCCCTTGGCAAAGAAAGACTGTTGGGGCAGGGGCACATGATGCTGAGGGGGATTGGGCACCCCCCAGGGCACACAACAAATGGAGGGGCATTATGCTGACAGGGAGTGGGCTCCCCCTTCACCAGAAAAGCAACACTGTGCTGCATCAATCGGGGCTGCTCCGCCATCGCAGCCTCAGCTTCTGTCGAAATGACAGGCTGCTGCTGCTATGATGAGGTGCTCCCGGACTGGTGCAGCTATTTTCTTTCAAGGTGGTGGCATGCTTTAAAACTAGTGTCACAGGCAGTGTCCTCCTTTATTGGTGACCAACACACAAGCCCCAAAATGTAGTGGTGGCATTGGCCACAACAGTGCCGCACCTCCACAACCTGCTTCTGCAGCAAGCTGCAGCAACATGTTTCTTGCTCATACACACAAGCAAACATAAAAAGGCAAAAGAAAATCCCCAAAACTCATTGGTTTAGATAGATCACAAGATCATGAACTATAATCCTTTATTGCATGGCCTGATAACTGATCTAATTTCCATGGGAAATAAGCCTGATTATGCCAGCATATCATTACACATACAAATCAGAGCAAAAAGAAAATGAGTATTTTATATTTCACAACTCTTACAATACTTATTCTTCATGTATTGTCCTTTTGTGTTTTCAGAATTCATCCCATTAGTACTGTATCATCAAATGCCTTAGTGTTTCCATATTTGTTACTACACTAACAATCCTAAATTCTCCCTTGCATTCTGTGGCCTCCCGGCTTCCATGGCCTACCCCTTCCCCCATCATTTCAACAAGTGGCGGGGAAGGTTAGGGGGAAAAAAATAGCATTCAGGAAGTATAAGGAAACACAGAAGAAGCAGGAGAGAGACCTGTACCAGTTATAGCAGAAGGAAGCGGGGAAGGCAGTCAGAATAGCAAAGGCCCAAACCGAGGAAAAGATAGCCAACTCGGTTAAGAAGGGGGATGAAAACCTTTTATAGGTACAATAGGGAGCAAAGAAAGACTAAGGCAGGGATACTGAGGCTGAATAAAGAGGAAGGTGGTTGGGCAGAGAGCAACAGTGAAAAAGCAGGGATACTGAACGAATAGTTCTGCTCAGTATTCACAAAGGAAGAGCGGGGGGGATACCTAATCCATTCAATAGAAGCACTCTGGATAGGGGGGTTGATATTTCTCCTTTCACAGAAGAAAGGGTTCTGAAAGAACTCCTAAAACAGAATGTGGATAAAGCAATGGGGCCTGGTGGGATTCACCCCAGAATTGTAAAAGAACTAAGGGAAGAACTAGTAACACCACTGACTACCCTTTTTAATAAATCATGGGAGGATGGTGTGGTACCTGAGGACTGGAGGAGGGCAGATGTGATTCCCCTTCACAAAAGTGGGAGCAAGACAGAGGCAGGAAACTACAGACCTGTCAGTTTGACCTCAGTGGTAGGGAAAATGATGGAATCACTTCTGAAGGGAAGAACTGTTGAGTACCTAGAGGCCAGTGGGGCACAGGACCCAAGGCAGCATGGACTCACAGCAGGAAGGTCATGCCAGACGAATCTGATAGATTTCTTTGACTGGGTGACCAAAGTAGTAGACCAGGGAGGGGTTGTGGACATGGCCTACCTAGACTTTAGCAAGGCATTTGACACAGTCCCACACAAAAGATTAATAAATGAATTAGCCAGCCTGGGAGTGGGTCCCAGGCTGGTAGCCTGGGTAAAACACTGGCTGGACAACAGGAAACAGAGGGTAAAAGTAAATGGAGTCTACAGTGAAGAAAGCGGGGTTACTAGTGGGGTACCGCAGGGTTCAGTATTGGGGCCGGTCCTTTTTAATATCTTTGTAAGTGACATTGCAGAAGGACTGGAAGGAAAAGTATGTCTCTTTGCAGATGACACAAAGATCTGCAACAGGGTTGATACACAAGGTGGGGTGGAGAGGATGAAAAGGGACTTGGCAAGGTTGGAGGAATGGTCAAATGTATGGCAGCTAGGATTCAATGCAAAGAAGTCCCCAGCACCATTTGAAATTTATCCCCCAGAACATACGCCCACTTTCTCTGTTACCAAATTTTACATTTAAATAAATTAATCAATCGAGAAATAGGTCCCCATCCCATTATTTACAGTCCCCTTCCATTTTCTAGATCCCATCCTTCATATTGGTGGTCATTATCCACCTCCCTTTTTGAAAACCCCAGCCCCCTTTGTACTGTATGTCTATCCCCATTTGCAGATCCCATCTATAGTTACAAGGTCATTATAGATAAATGCCCCTTATTCGTAACTCAAGTTATATATTTTAACAGTAAGTACACCAGCTAAATTTAACATTAAAGGGACACTGTCAGCTTTGCGTGTGGTGCTGACAGAGGTACCTGTAGCTAAATGATGAGGAGGTAGTTTGGATGTCAGAAGCATATAATTTCCTGCAGACAAACTAGATATTTAAATATAATTTAAAAATAAGAATCCCATTTTCAAGCACTGCGCTAAACCAGTCAAGTTCAAGTTCAAGTTTCTTTAGTGATCAGTAAATAGAGAATAATGGATGGGGCGGTGTGTGTAAAATTGAGTTTTACACACAACTCCATCTTTTATTTTATATCATTGCTGGCCAGCACATTTTCACCACAGCAATTATATAAAATGAAAAACAAAACAAGAGATTGGTGTTGAGAAGCAGCTGCCGACCGGTTAGGATTCAGCACGGTCTGTGGTTTGCCAATATTTTAAATATTATTGTTTAAACTTTGGAGAGTGGACCTCACCAGTTTCTTTTCTTTTTTTTGACTTGTTGAGGGGGTTTACTTACCACCTGAATGACGGTTGAGGCATCCATCAGGTCTAGCAAGGGACGTGGGGAGAGAGTGAGATAGCAGATGCGGCTGGCGCTGCTCATTATAACTGGGTTTCCCTATGTGAAAAAGGTCTGGCCAGTAATTGGAATGCTGGGCCTATAGTTCAATGAACAAGCAGCCAGCCACTCCCACTTTCTGAGCTATATAAGCAGTTCCTCTCAGCCTCATTGTGAAGCACTTGTTCTTTGCAGCCGGAGGCTCTGTTGGTTTGTTTTCTGAGCTGGCTGGGACCCCTCACCGCCTGCTGTTTCTGTGTATCTCTGCTGGACTGCAGTGTTTGTTTTCCTGCTTCTGGTTTGTATGTTTCCTCCGGCTGTGTGCTTCCCTGTGTTTTGTGTCTCTTGTTTTTAGGCCTTGTTCCCTGTTTTCTGTTTTGCTGTGTTTTGCTTTTGTCTTTTTGGGGGCTTTGTTTCTAAGCTCCTAGCATACTGCTACTCAGAGCTCATGCTACTGCTTTCAGTTACCTACAACAGCAGCCACTGCTACTGTTTACTCTAATTACTGTTGTACCCAGTGCTTGTGTTTTTACACTGTTGCTCACCATGCTCAAACTACTGCAAATGCAACTGCAATCATTATCTGTGTGTTTCAGCTCAACCATAGCTGCTCCATATTGCATACTCAATTCTTTTCACTTGACACAGTTTACTCTGACCCTAGCTGTGCTGCTCATTCCTGCTTTCATTCTACTTGCAGCTTCATTGCACTGCCTGGCTACACCTGCTTTCAGAGCATTGTCTCCATGTTTTATTGCAGTTACAACTCTGAGGTCAGCCAACTAAGCTCCTGCTGATGCTGTTAATATAGCTTGATTATTAAATCCTGTCTCACTGCTGAAAAATCCTCAGAATATTTGTCACCTTGATTTAGCTATTCATGTCTGGCTGGCTTGCCCCCAATTCAGTGCTGTTTCATTGCTATACAGTATGTTATGCAGACCTCTGTGCATGTCCACCTATCACTACTACTGCTTATTGGCCTACGTACAGGTCCATGCTTGCTTACGCTATCATTGCTCATTGCTTACGCAGATCATTGCTTCATGCCTACTTCCATCCCCTCAGCTTCAGCCTCTGGGATTCTGCTACACTCAGTTCTGCATTCGACCTTGCAGGGTCTCAGCACTCAATGCTCATTTTGATCTCAGCATGCCGTGCTCATTCAGCTCACCAGCTTTTCAGCTCTTCATCAATTTTGGGGCATGCCAGTCATTCTATTCTAGTGCAGGGTTTCTGCAGCTGGCGTTCTCGCTCTGCATTTAGTCCACATCTTGAGCATGTCCAACTTGGGGCGGGATCCTTCTCACCTGGTCCATATCTGAGAATGTCCTCACCCCGGGCTTGGCTTTAGCTGCCTGTTATGTGACAGCAGCTCCTGGTGTAGAATTTAAGACTAGTGATGAAGGGTGGAAAAAGTTACCTCCTTTGGCTCTAGTGTTCCACTATAATGGTTAGCCATTGACTTTAGTGGTTTCCCCAGTAAGGCACCTTCACCACATTCTCCCTACGACTGCCTCTAGTTCACCTGGTTTGAGTTTAGGGTGGGTGTCCAGGTGAGTGCCTCAGCAGTTGTCACTCTCCTCCTGCACCTTGGATGCACGTATTGTTGCAGAGTTTTCTCGCAACCTTCCACGGCATTCCCACTAGAGGGTTTGAGTGAGAGCCTGCCTCCAAATTGGAATATTTTCCACCTCCCTTTAATTGGGTTTTCCAAATTGCAGCTGCAGAGCCGACACTAAATAAACTATTCCAAGCCTGGAGGGAAGGTAACCTAGGCCTTGGATCCCCAGAGATTTCCTCTTCATAGTGTTTTTTTCTCTCCTCCATTGCCTCAGGTCATAACTGTTAGTTAGCATAGTAGTGTTCCCTAGTTACTTAGGTAGGTTCCGCTGTTGGATGGAGGTGGAGGATGTCCTGCCAGTCCCTCTCTTCTTAGAGGATCCCCTAATTCTCAATGCAAACCATTAGTATCATGCTACACAAACCTGGACATTTCATTACGTTATCAAATTGAGCATCTCATTACGTTATCAAACTGTCTATGCTTTTCTACTACTACATCACAGTCACTGCTACTACATCACAGTTATTGCTTACTCATATGCTTCACGTTGCTTCATTCTTTTGGGGTATATTTGTACTACATTTCTTTTGGGGATTCCTAAGTTACCTTTATCCTTGGGAATCATCCCTTGACACCTCTAGGAGGGAACCCTCTCTGAGGGTTCCTGGCCTTTCGTACCTCTACAGGGTGGTAATTCCTTTGGAATAGACTGCGAATGGCCAAAACCAAACTAACACAGTTGCAGAGGCATAACACTGTACTGGCTGCGCAGGACATTGAATTGGAAGGCTAGGCCTGTAGTTCAATGAATAAGCAGCCAGCCACTCCCACTTCCTGTGCTATATAAGCAGTTCCTCTCAACCTCATTGTGAAGCACTTTTTCTTTGCCTCACCATCCTCCCCTCCTCCTCCAGTGGCAGTACTTCTGTCCTTAGGGGGATTCCCAAGGTACCTTTAGCCACGGCAATCGTTCCGTGGCACCTCTAGGGGTGGAACCCTCTCTGAGGGTTCCTTGCCTTTCATACCCCTGCAGGGTGGTATTTCCTCTGGAATAGAGTGTGCAAATGGCCAAAACCAAACTAACACAGTTGCACAAGCATTACACTATACTGTATGTGCAGGACATTGAATTATAATATCGTTACAAACACTACATGATAAAACATGTTAAAACAGGTCCATGAATATACACAAATACATTAATTTTTAATATTTAGTTTCAAATAATAGATCAGGACATAAACTTTGAACATGTTTGCTCACAAAAAGGCAAATATATGTTGAAGGTAACACTGGAAATAAAATGTAAGCTATTCACAAATGACATAGGTCATGCAAGCAGCAAGGATGTGAAGGGTTTGGGTCTGTTTTCCTATGTTCCCTAAACATTATTGGCTGGAAACTTAAATTTACAAAGCAAGAAAAAGAAATAAATAAAATAAATAAATAATAGGTTACCTTATGCTTTTAATTTTTAAGTTACAGAAAATTCAAAATACATTAATTATAGTAATCTTTATTTAAGTGCAATTCAAAATATCAAAGCACTTTACAGAAATATAAAACATAGAAACTTGAAAGTCAATAACAATTAAAATACTGACATACAGTATCAGCTGATCAATCTCAACTAGTAGCAAAGGCAAGATTAAATAAATGGGTTTTCATCACTGTTTTGAAGCTCTCCACCATCTGGCAGTCTCGAACCTGATGAGGTAGAGAATTCCACAGGGTGGGCACTGTAAACACAAAAGAACGGGCCCCAGATGTCTTCAGTTGAACCCTGGGAACCTCTAGCAATCCTTTGTCAGTGGAGCGAAGTGGACAGAGGGGGGAAATAGGGACAAAGAAGCTCTTGTAGGTAGATCAGACGCTGTCTGTGTAGGGCTTTATAGGTCAGCAAGCTGACCTTAAAGGTGATCCACCATTGCACGGGCAGCCAGTGCAGCTGGTACAGCACAGGAGTAATGTGGCTAGATAAAGGAAGCCCAGTCAGTAGCCTATCTGCTGCATTCTGCACTAGTTACAGATGGTCGATATCAACCCCTTGTAGCCCTAGGTAAAGGGCATTACAGTAATCCAAGCAAGAGGTCACAAAGGCATGGACCAACGTGGGAAGGTCATGGGGCAAACCCAGATGCCTAATCCAGGTGATATTCCTCAGATGGTAAAATGAGGTCTTGACAATGGATGACACCTGAGGCTTCAGGGTCAGTCCCTCATCAAGAATAATGCCCAAACTATGCACCAGTTCATAGGTCCTTTGCTGGAAGCCTCCCAGCTCAAGATTGGATGCTAGCCCTACTGAAGACCCCTCTACTCAGTGACCTAGAGCCACAACCAAAACCTCAGTTTTGTCAGGGTTCAGCTTCAGCCAGTTGGCACTCATCCAGTCTTGGATCTCAGCTAGACAGCTGTTAAATACTGAGACTGCAACATCCTGACCAGGTGTAAAGGACATGTGCAGCTGAGTATCATCTGCATAGCAGTGAAAACTCAGTCTGTACTGCATAACAATGTCTCCAGCAGCAACATGTACACTGCAAACAACATTGGGGAGACCACTGAGCCCTGCAGAACTCCATATGGCAGGGAGAAAGTATCAGAGGAAAAAATCCCCAACACTACTCTCTGAAACCTGCCAGTGAAGTAAAAATGGAACCATCTGAGGACTGCACCAGACAGTCTACAGACCAGCCACAGGTGCTTGAGCAGTACCCCATGGTTAGAGATGCAGCAAAGTTTTAATTCACAGTTGAAGTGAACCCGAAGTGGTCTACTTCGATTTCACCTAGCACTATGCGAATTGTCCATTAAAAACTTGAAATTTGCCTTACTTCGCGTTGTCTACTTCGAGTTACAGTTTGATAAGGTGAAGTCATTCAAAAACAGGCCACTGATCACATGCCTGACTGTCTCTGCAGGTCTGCAGGTCACATGATTCAGGGAGGCAGTTAAATAGGCAGGAAGTCAGTGTTTAAAGGGCAAAGTGGGCACAGATGCAGCATGCAACAGTCAGCATTTGGTTTATTTTAGGGTACTGCAGAAACTCCTGTACCATTAGTTTTAAATAGTGGGCCATACAGGGAACCCACACAAAGCCACCATTGCTGATACATTTCACAATGTTTGATCCATTATCACTAGCTATGAAGCCAGCTTTTAGGGACAGGGGGTGCAGCCACTCAACAATTTCTGTCAGTAGCAAGTCTAGCATGTGTTCTCCTGTATGCAACCATGCTACACTACACATTGCAAGCATAGCATACTGTCTAATGCCATGAAGGTTGCTACCACCACCACAGTCTGACTTATTACACTGCTTTCCTATCCCACCATCACAGACAACCCCAGGTGGTTGTGCCCAATGTGCAGCAATACACAGATAGGACTTACCTGATGTTTTGCCACTTGTCCACATGTCCATGCTTAAGTGAATGTAAGGTGATGCAGAATGTTGAAGGGCATGTCTTACAGACTCTGTCACTGTCTGATATAACTCAGGGACAGCAAGAGTGGGAGAGTATGTCCGGGACAGGACCTTCCATTTAGGACATGCACATGCTGCAAAGTGCCAGAAGCCCGAATTCCCCACAAAGGAAAATGGCAAAAGGTCAATTGCCAGTATTTCTGCTATGGCAGCATTGAGTTCATGAGCATCTGCATGAATGGGTGGGCATTTAGTGTTGCATGCAAAAAGGCTGTGCAATGTGGGCTGCATCATTCATTGCTTTACATGTTGCATGCCAAATGGTTCTACTCTATTAATTGACATGGATGGGGTACCTTGGATGTGTAATGGTGGGTGCACAGGTGACAAGCCAATATATGCAGTTATTTTTCTTGTTTTAAGCACAGGGATTGATGTAGTAGAATTACTACATGGACCACCATTGCTACTCTGACCACTGCTTGAACATTCCAAATCATCATCTTCCCCATGCCTATAGTAACCTCCTTTACTGACATGGCTACTTACACTGATGGAAGGGGATGCCATACTCACTAAGGTGGCTGAGGGTGAATGCCCAACTATGGCATTAGCTCCCCTCTGGTGCCACTTCCATAGTGCCTTGTGCCTGCTCTTCAGATGAGTATGCTGGCCTCCAGTGCCCAAATGGCTACCCTTTTTACCATGCTTCACATGCAGTTGGCAAAGCTGGCAGATTGCCACTGTTTCATTGTTGCCATCTTGTACAAAAGAATCCCAAACTAGGTATTTGGATGCCCTACTCTTCACATGACGCTGCTGGTGCTGCTGTTGCATATGTAACTGCACTTTTGGTGGTGATGAAATGGGGGGTGTAATGCATGATTTCTGCTATTGTGCACAATTGGACTTTGACTGAACATCACAATCTATGACTATTAATTCAGGGTCATCATCAACAGACACAGCTTCAGCAGAACTCTGAGGAGGGGGCGATTGACTAACAGACTGTTTACAAACAGCTACCTTCACTTTCTTTTTTTTCCAGTTCCCAAATGAGGTCACTAGCATCATCATCATAATCATCATCCACTAATTCACTTTGGAGGCGGTCCTCCTGTGGAGATATTCCAAGTTCAACAGCAGTCTCAGTATTATCAGACACACTTTTTCCATCAATGTCTAAATGTCTGAATAGCCTATCCTCAACATCAGTGGAAACATGAGACTGTGAGTCATCATCATGATCAGAATCATGTTCAAGTACTGCAGGTAGTGGGACATCAACTGCACTCAAGTCTGCAGATTCAACAACATGTTTCCCACATGATAAGTTTAACAGGGTTGAACTTGTAGCAATACTCATGTTGTTATTAACCATGCCCTCACTAACTTTACTAACAGCAGAGACAACACCATCTCCAACCAGCACTGAAGCAACTGATTTTGCTGTGAAAAACATAGGCAAATCCCTTTACTTGCACCAGCTACTACCTTTCCCTTCTGCTGCATACTACCATGGCCATGACCACTCTTAACACTGCTACCATTGGTAGCCCCTGATGAACCTGACTCATCTTCACAATAACTTCCACTGCTAATAGTCTTCTTGGCAGCAGCACCATAGCCAGAAACTGCATTACCTGACAGTCTATTTACAGGCATTGTTCAGATGACACAGACAATTTACAACAACTTGATATTTTGGAACTTGTGGGTAGCTGGGAAGCAAAACACTAAATGCAGCCGCACAGGCACAACACAATACCTGTCCTGGAATCCTTAACCAATCTTCAAAAAGCTGACAGTTAAAAAACACTACCTTGTTTTGATGGGGGGGGGATGCAGTACCTAGCTACACAGAAGCAGGGAAATAAATTGCAGGCAGGCTTAGAAATTCAGAGTACTGCTATTGCGGTGCCACAGTGAAATGCAGATCAATTGACAGCATGCACACAGATTAAAGGTCAGGCACAGAAACTTTAACTGTTCAGTACAGTACAACACAGATAGTCCTGTAAAAAGACTGAAAAACTGCCCATCAAACAGAAAATATTTATAAACATTTCAGTGAAGTACTGTGTCTACCCGAACACAAAAGTAATAAAACAATAGCCAACAACGGTTGGAAAAAATGCCTTTTCTCACTACTCTCCCTTCTACACCACAGATCAGCCCCTTCCCGAAGCACACTTCTACAGTGTCTCTCAGTACAGAGACCGAATCAACTAAATTAACATTTAATATTCACAACACATCAATAAATGCTCGATAATATAACCACATCAGGGTTTACTACAATCGATCTACTAAATTTTGTCTCAAAATTCTGTGGCAAGAATGTGTTTTTAAAGGTTTTTAGAGGGTTTGAATCTCAAAGCTCTGATAGCAAACTGTCTCCAGCTTTCCACTACACACACTACGATGAACTGAGGCAGCGCAAGACAATATAGAGCCTATGTGATCTTACATCCCATGACTCACTGCAAAATTCACTTTAAAGAGCACAAAAACAAGGCAAAGTAATATGAAGTCACTAGAAAACAAGGTGAAATAACACAAAGTCCATAGAGAACAATAGGAACTTTGCATTACTTTGAGATGCATAGTTATTCACTTTGCTTTGTGGAGTAGTAAACAAAATTCAGGTTCTATGCGAAATACTACACGTAGTGAATTTTAGGCACTTCACCCACCACTACCCATGGCCCACACTGTCAACTGCCACCGAGAGATCAAGGAGGACCATGATGGTACAGCTCCTCTGATCTCTTGTAACAAGGAGGTAATTGAGCACCTGAACAAGGGCAGTCTCAGTACTGTGCCTTTTCCTAAAACCCAACTAGAAGGGATCATAGATGTCATGGATGGCAAGATGATCCTCCAGTGGCAGTGCAACCACCTTCTCAATAACCTTACTCACAAAGGGAAGGTTACAGACAGGCCTGTAGTTGGCAAGACAATCCAGGATGAGAGAAGACTTCTTAAGAAGGGGAGTCACCACTGCCTCTTTTAAGGAGTTGGAGAACTCCCCAGTCTCTAATGAGCACCAGACTATGTCAGCCAGGACCGGGCTGATGACCTCCACACACCCCACAAGGAGGCAGGTTGGGCCCAGGTCCAAATTACAGTAGGTCAGCTGCATATTCTGGATGATCCTCATGACATCTGAGATCGTCACATGGCGAAAAGCCGACAAACCAGACCAAGGTTCTGCGACCTCCCACCGGTCATTAATTATTATACTGACAATCATTAGTTACTCATTTATCTTTTCATTTTTCATTGTTATCATTTTTCCTGGGCCAGAGCTTACTTATTCTCAAGAACCAACAGACTGTCTCCAACATTTCCCTATCAGAAGTAAACAGTCAGCAAACCCGAAATTCAGACTGTCTTCTTAATTATTTTCACCTGCAGTTTGTAATTTGTCATTTTATTTCTGTAGTACAGCTTTATGTGTTTAAATGAATCATTTGCATTATTTTTGTCATTCTATTACTATATTGATTGTAGTTATTTGTTTAGATAATGAAGTGACTGTGTTACTTTAATACTTAGAGTCACTTGTTTAGAATTACCTCTGTCTTGTTGTGTGTCTTGTTAATCCCCATTGTGTTAAAAAAACTTGTTTTTGTGGTGTTTTTACTGTTGCTACTGTTAGCTCAGTAAACTGTTCTGTTGTGAACTTGTGGCTAAGATCACGATGCTCTGGTGAGGTGCTGTATTGTCTCTTCTGCTATTTCATTTTACTACAACGTTTACAAATCTAAATATTAAAAATGACCAGAAAGAGATGCTCAACTCGTAACATGAGGTGAGAGTTGCTGGTAATGTTGCCAAGAAAAGCATAGGTTCTGTGGGTGAAAGGGATGTTGCATGAAAGAAAATTACCTCTTCATCTGCTTCAACCATGGCCAGTATTGCTATTAGAAAAAGAGTAGTTGGTGGAAGTGGCAGTGGGATTAGTGTGTACAAAATGTTTCCCTACAACATCTTTGGCATCTACGCTGGTGGGTGCTGCAGGAGAAGGAGGTGGCAACAACATGATCAGTTCAGGAAGTCGAAAAATGTCTGTCTCTGGAACAGTAGTCATGGATGTTAGCCTGGGTTTGGGTGGGGATGGGGATAATGATTTGGACCCCCTATGAGAATCTGAAATGAAAAAAGTAAAGATCATGCTGCTGCACCTGTGGTTCTGTGCACATCACAATTATTTCACAGAATTACAAAAGCTGCCCCAATCCTCCAACTGTTGTTCTTATTAGCACTGTAAATCCAATCACACTGCATGAGTATCCCACTGTCACAGTACAGAAATCATCCCCCCAAACACCCATTAGCACCCTTACACTGTCTCAGTGCCATCATTATCTATAATCAAGGGCTACAAAATCCCTAATGCAGTATTTATCAGCCCATCCCACTTCTATGCGTGCTAAGGCAGACGCTGTTAAACATACAACAGTTGATGGAGGCAGGTGGTGATATGGGAAGCTGTGCCTTAATAGAACATGTGATCCATGCTCACACCCATGTTCATGTCATCCATATGCTCACAGTTATGGATATGTTAAAATAAATGTAAGTTTCATTAATCATTTAAAGAAATATACATTTGCTTACATCGACTGATGGGGATGGTAGAGTAGGGGGTGGCGTCTGCATATATGTTCAAGAGGACATTCCGTCACATGAATTATATTTTCTGACAAACACTGAAAGCTTTTGGGTCAGTGTCCAGTTTAGGGGGCATTCCAAACTCACTATTGGCAACTGTTATAGGCCCCCCCCAGCTGATACTGAATACACCTCAAATATTCTTCAAGAAATATCACAGCTTTCTGATAAAGGGGATGTCTTAGTTTTAGGGGACTTGAATTTGCCTAATATCAACTGGGAAACTATGAAGGGAAGTAATGAACAAGAGAAGCTGTTTGTCTCTACTCTGCTAAATCATAGCTTGGAACAATTACTAAATCATCCCACCAGAGGCAATAACATCATAGACCTCATCCTATCTAACATTGATGAGGAAATACAGGATATAGAAATCAAGGAAACTCTAACCAGTAATTATCATTACTCAGTAGTTCTTAAACTAATTACTGACTTCACCAGCATTATCAATCACACAAGTTACAAAAACTATGATAAAGCAAACTTTAAGGAAATCAGTACTGTACTAAATAATATTAATTGGGAGATTGTACTAACTCCATTATCAACAAATCAGGTCCGGGATAAACTTAAGTCAATCATACAGCTACTCGAACAATCTCACGTCTCTATTAGGAAAAAGTACAATTTAAAAGGTAAGATTCCAGTATGGTTAACAAAACCACTTAGAAAACAAATCAAACCTAAGGAAAAGTTATTCAAACAATTTAAAAATAATCCAGGAGAACAGGCTGCTAAATATAAACAAAACTTTGTCATCACTCAAGTATATGATTAAATAATCAAAACAACAGAGTTCAAATTGGCTCACTCCAGGGATAATCAAAAATCACAATTTTCATACCTAAACAATAAAAAGGGCAATATAAAAAAAAAAAATGGGCCTACACATACATGAGGGTAAAATCCTGAAATCTGAGTTTGACACAGCAAACCATTTTAACAACTATTTCTGTTCTGTTTTTTCCAAAAAAATTAAATCATTGTATTTGGAACGATAATTTTAAGTAATAATAATTGTGTTCTTTATACCATTATGAAAGCAGATGTACTGAATGCACTACTTACACTAAAAAAAAAAACAAGAAATCCAGGACCTGATAATATTCACCCCAGGTTTCTTATCGAAACTTTAAAATCCTTGGCTGTTCCCCTTACTACCATTTTTAACAAATCCCTAAATGATAATGAGATCCCTACTGATTGGCTTAAGGCAACAGTTACACCTATATTTTAAAAAGGTAGCAAATCTAAATGTAATGAACTATCAACATATTCGCCTGACCGCAATCATAGGTAAGCTCATGGAAAAAATCATTAAATCCTACTTTGAATCAGAAATAAAATCCCTTGATATTATGGATGGAATGCAACATGGGTTTAGACAAGGTTAATCCTGTTCAACAAACCTTATCTCTTTTTATAACCACACAAGTCAGGGACTGGATGAAGGAGTCCCTATGGACATTATCCTTTTGTACTACAGTTGGGCATTTGACAAAATTCCCCAGCACACACTTATTGAGAAATTGAGCACAATGGGATTCTCCTTATGTTTGATTAAATGGGTTAACAAATGGGTATCTAACAGGATGCAAAGGGTGAAAATCAACGGAGTGCTCTCCAGTACAAGTGAAGTCAGCAGTGGTATACCTCAGGGCTCTGTTCTGGGCCCAACTTTATTTAACATATTTATTACTTATATGAAAATTAGTACAATTAACATTCTATCCAAGTGCACTGATGACACAAAATTAGGAGGTAAAGTAGCAAATTTTAGTAACTTTGTAGCTCTAGGTAATAATTTAAAAAACATTGAACACTGGGCACTTGTCAACGGTATGAGTTTTAACTTCAATAAATACTCATTTTTACATTATGGAAATAAAACCCCCAATAATGATTACTATTTAAATAACATGCTACTAAAGTCATCCAGAAGTGAGCATAACTTAAATATACTAGTTAATAATAAACGCTCATCTACTGTAGTGATAACTCTACAAAAATCACTAGAACAGCAGTCTTCTCAAGCAAATTAGGAGAACTTTTGTAACAAAAACAGAGCAGTGTTTAATTCCCCTATACAGAGCATATATAAGGCCATATCTTGATTATGGTTCTCCATTCTGGAGTCCTTACCTCAAATGTGATATTGCCCTTATAGAACAGACTCAACGGCATGTCACTAAAATGGTGCCAAGACTAAGATCTAAAGACTATTCAACTACATTAAAATAAACCAGCCTCTTTTCTCTACAAAACAGAAAACTTAGAGGAGATATTCATTTTATATACAAAATGATTCAATCACCTGAATTAATGTCACAATGTGGATTACATTTCACAAACAGATGTACTGCAGTCAGACTGCATAACAAGCAGCTGGTGGTTAATTGGGCTAACACTACTAAGAGAGATAACTTTTTTAATGTAAGAGCTCTGAAAGTCTGTAATTTACTTCCACAGGATCTTGTAGACATGAACAGCTTTAACTCATTTGAAAAGTGACTGGACACTTGGTTCAGATCCTCACTGGCCTAGGCCACTTGCCCACATAGTGTGGGGAACAACCTCAATGGGCTCTCAACCTACTTTTGTCCAAAGAAACTAAGTAAACTAAGACTCAGACACATCTACCTCATTGAAAATGAGGTGACAGAGGTAACAGAGTCTTCTCCTTCCTTTACAGACACAATAAAATAAATGTAAGTTTTATTCATCATTTAAAGAAATATACATTTACTCGCACCAACTCCAAAACATCTACATCATCCAAAATGAGTGTCTCCCTCTTCCCCCCATCCTCGACCATGTTTTCCAACTCATGTTTCACTGTGGCATGTGCAAGATGCCAGCTCACTGTGGTATGTGGCTGACACAAACATCTCAGAAAAAATTCAGGAACTCTGATTTCATCTCTATTTAGTATGTTGCACAATTTCCCTTAAAGTGCAGTACAATAACTGTGTCATTGGTACTAAAACACAGTGTGACATCATGTGGTAGCACACAGCAACCTCATATATTTATGGGGTACCTCCAAAACATTCAGGAGCTCCAATTTCATCTCTATTTAGCATTTTGCACCCTTTCTCCAGAGGTGCAGTACAAGAACTGTGTTGTGGATTATAAAACACAATGTGGCAGCATATAGCAGCATGCAGCAGCCTGCATCTTGTTTCCGGGCCTCTGAAAATTGCTGGTGCTACAATTTAATCTCCATTTAACATTTTGTTTCATTTCCCATAAAGTACTGTACAAAATGCTGGGATCACAGAATTTTCCTTCAACTACAGACTCAGTCTCAGATGTCATCCTGCTCCTCTTCCTCATCCAGCTTCTCCACTACTGTGTCTTGCCTTAAAGTAAACACATCCTCTCTATCCAGTATAAATAACGGTCAACCACCTGATGATGCTGCCTGATTTTGTGTCACATAGCTGAAAATCATCTGAAATGAGAAGAACAGGAGCAGAAAACAATTATTCTGACTTCCAATTAACTTTGTAGAATTAAAAAAGAAATCAAAACAAACAATAATGATAAGAGAGAATGGAATGAAACCTGAAAAGCTAAAGACACGAAAATAGCTTACATTTTTGAATATTTTACATTTTCTTTTATTTTTTTGGGGTGGGGATTTAACAAAAAGGGAGGAACAAAGACTAAGAAGAGACAGAAAGGAGTATATGATACTTAGAGAAAAGGATGGGATGCAAAAGAACTTGGAATGAGGAAGCAATGAAAAAAAAAGGAAAGATGGAGTCAAAATTTCTAATCAAGTGGATCTCCTGGTGTTCCACTGTCAAACAAAGCAGCACCCACACAGCCACGAATTAGTTCCCTCATTTCCTGGAGGAGAAGCTGCTGGTTCTCCAGTAGTTTGATAAAATATACTGTTCACTATTTCAAACATGCCAGCAGAGGTCCCCCATCTCCTCCCACAGTTTGGAAATCTCTTCTGTGGTCTTTTGCAATGGTGTAGGTGCCAGTGCTGGTGCAGGTACTAGTGCTGCTGGTACAGGTGCAGGAACTCCTGTTCCAGTCACACAGCCATTGCCACACCAAGAATGGCAGCGAGAGACTCCACACTCCCCACTAGATGAAACAGATGCATGGAACAGATGGTCATCCACAGCCACTGCTAGTGACCTTGCACTGTTTTGCCTTCAATTCCACCAGGTGGTGCATCTTTAATTGAATCCACTAACCACCAGTACCTAGGTCAGTCCCCTTTTCCCTGGAATGACGTGTGTGTCACAGATGGTACTTTGAGCAATACTGTCAACCTGGGGGTCCAGTGTAAAAAGTTAAACATACTAAGGAAGATCGGGGCTACTTGGCTATGGATGTTTGTGGCACTGTGGAGCCTGCTGATGAGGAGGACAAGTATGACTGCTCAGAGGGACAGCTGGTGGTGGTGGTGGTGATACCGGGACGGGGGCATAAGGGATTCAGGCTTCTGTAGAGATGAGAATAAATGCATTGCTGGAATGTGTGTGTGGTCTGCAGCAAGAATACATAAAGTAATTCAGCACAAATGAAGTCTCAACATAGACCAATTTAATTGTGTAAAATCACCACAAAATTTGAAAATAACAGTGTTTTTTCTTTACATAAGTAACATCCTTAGTACCTACTTATTTAATGACCACTGGTATATAAAATTTGTCAATTAATGGCATGGTACTTTAAATGGTATTTAAGGGTGATGTTTCTCCCAGAACAGCACCCCCTGAGGAAGTTCTAGCGAGCGAAGTGCTGGGGTATCTGGGGCAGTGGTTTTCAGCTCTTTGTAATGTACAACTGTATGTTCTGTTATTTTCGAATTTGTGGTGATTTCACACCATTAAACTTGTCTATGCTGAGTCTTCATGTGTGCTGATTGACTCTATGCACTCTTGCTGCAGACCACACACACGTTTCAGGACTGCATTTGTTCATAGCCTTTTCAGTTCAATTTCTTGGGGTCAGCACTGCCCTCCATTTTGCAGCCAGCCCAGCACGAATGAACACTGTGTTCATTTTTATTGTTCAAGTGCTGTAGCGCTGCCGCTGGTGCTTCTGGTTGCTGCTGCTGCGGCTGAGGAGTGGGGGGCAGAAAAGGCTGCTGCAGAGCTGGGACTGGTGAGTCTGGCTGCTGCTGCAAAGCTGGGGGAACTGTGGGCTGCTGTGGAGCTATGGCAGGGAGTGAGACTTGTTGCTGGACGTTGGGTGCATTCTCCGGTGCTTTGGGGAGGGGGGCTGCTGGCTGACCAATAAGCCCTGGATGGTGCACATGTATGGCACTAGCACGAGTCCGCACACAACCCCTAGACACCATCCTTAACAAGAGAAAGAGAAATAGCAAGAGAAAAGGAAAGTCAGTTAGAAACAAATGTAAAAAAAGGGAAAACAGTGCTCTAAAAAAGCTTACAACTAAGACAAAACAAAAACCAAATTACTACTAAGAACACTAAAAATTTAATAAGAATAAAAAAGTTGTTAAACTAATGTAATTTGTTTTTCACCTCAACAATTTCCTCCACAGAATGTAGGTCAGGATCCTATCTCCCAATGATTAACTCACACAGACAAACCGAAGGAGAAGCAGTCTTCCTGAATAGAGATGTACCGTGTGCAGAAGCTCTTCAATATGACTTTCAGACACTTGTTGACCAGTAGCTTCATTCTAACCAAACTTAACTTGTTGTACCCCAAGGCAAATTTACAGGCAACGGTTGTCAGGCGAAGTTGCCAAAGGTGAATTTGAAAGCAAAAAATTGTGGATTTATCAGCGGAGGCAAATTTACCAAATTCACCTTAACTATGCCAGATGATTTAAACTTCACAACATCTCCATTCCCATGTCAATAGCTTTAAATATCTTTCTTGCCTTAGCTAGTCCTCCTGCTTACATACTCAACTCCATTTTGTTATAAGCTCACCCCAAACATGTCTACTACACAGTGATAGTCAGTCTTGAAAAATGAAAATAACAATTTTGGTAATATTTTGCTGACTTTTAAGCACAATGTCATGACCCGGAGTTGAGTTATCGTCAGTTAATTTAACCCTAGGGGAATCATGAGGCATGAGGTTCAGCTCATGGTCTTATGGCTTTAGGATTAGAATAATGAAGGTAACCCATGTCATGGAGTTCCTTAATGCCATTGCTTGTTTCCAGACAGTTCTTTGGCTTTCTGTGCCACCACTTATGCCTACCATTGGAGCTCTTCTGACAACTACCCCCAACCCATATACCACTACCCCAGTGGTTGAAGTCAACATGAATTGACATAGAGCAGGGCCCAAGGGTGCCAATTACCATATTTAAATGGCTCAGAGAACATAGATTT
Source organism: Neoceratodus forsteri (assembly GCA_016271365.2). Taxonomy (NCBI): domain Eukaryota; kingdom Metazoa; phylum Chordata; order Ceratodontiformes; family Ceratodontidae; genus Neoceratodus; species Neoceratodus forsteri. The sequence continues at coordinate 1,681,699,186 of CM057450.1, read as the reverse complement.
TTTTTCTGTTTTTCTCTCCAGTTCCCATTAGAGTGCCTTACCACCTCCCTTGGTTTCAGGCTGTGCCTCTGTATTCCTGAGACATTGCAGTGTACTCTGAGCTTGCAGAAACCCTCACAAGGGAACATGCTCCCTGGCAAACAGGAACCAGGACACCTTCCTCATACTGGCAGCACTTCCCAGCCATGACCATTCAAATCCCAGATCCCTGAGCTGCACTCAGAGCCATGTCAGTGGGACAGAAGCATGTCATGTTTCCTTTGGGCCATTAGATAGCTTTTATTGATACTATTAGTAAACCAAGTTGTTTACAGTTTTTTTTAAGTAAATGCTTTTATAGTTACATTGCAAACTATTCTATTGTACATGAAGATTTCCAGACATTACTCTAACCCTTTTAGAATGGTGTCAGACAACTGAAATATTCACTGTCCAACCATTGTTTTATACTAATGTGCTTTAAACCTAGTATAGCTGTTTTGTGTTCAGAATGGACAGTTTTGAATACAATAACTGTTACCTGTTCTACTACTTCTAATTGAGAATGACCACTAGTGATGGTTAAAATAATTGGTAGTACAGTATTTGGTGGAAGCTAGAACCGTGGTGGGCTTCAGGCATGCATTGGATAAATATCAGGATACATCAGGAAAGAGGTAGAGTGGTCACTGGAGACCACATATAGTTTTATTACTGAAGTAGCAGTGATCTCTGGGGTGGTGATGCGGTTGCTAAACAAATGTTCAAGCGGAATAGTGGAGAAACGCACTCACCCTTGCCAGGAGATTTGGTAGAACGATGCTCAACAACAAGTACTGCTGCTGAAGCTTTCTTTATTTAATCCATCAGGCATCAATACAGGACAGCAGTGCAAAAGCATATTTCTACCAGATACAGTCTACAGAGGCAGAAGAGGTAGGGAACATCTGGGCAGACTGGGTGGGTGGGCCAAGCTATCCTTTTCTGCCAACAAATTCTGTTTCTGTGTTTCTGTGTTTCTATTTACCATTACATTCAACACCAGATGACTGCTAGGCTGATAGATTGCTGAAATACTGACACATAATTATTTCGGTCAGAATGTCATGTGAATTCTAAAATACTGTTATATATAGAAGTTTGTTTGCTTTTTTTCTGTGCATTTTGAACTATAACAAAAAAAGCACATAAAAGTAGGACTGAAAATTTGTAATATTGCTCCTAGGCAGCAAGTCATCCCCTACTAGAGCTATTAATCATCAAATTTTGAAAGCCTCTTGATTACATGGCCACTGCAAGTAGTAACACCTATGGGAATCTTGTCAGTGTTTATTATAGTTCTTGGTTTGTAAAGTAAAAACGTAGGAGGGCTGTACTCATTCTGCAAGGAAGAGTTTCCAAAGAAGCATGCTCACACACGCAAACTTGGTGAAATCACAAGATATTTCATTTGCAGAACTACAAAAACACTGCTAAGTGTCCATCAAGTGCAATTTGACATGGAGAAAACATCCACATAGAAACTCCTACTGTCCACCACTTTCCCCAGTGCATCAGTCACCTGACTTTTCTCAGTGGATGTGGTCACGCTGATCATCCACTTAGGCTTCCAGCAATACTCTGGTATAAATGACAGACTAATTTTCTACTAAAATCTTTCAGGCACCTTTTGGTTTACTATTGGAATCTGTCCATTTTACCCTATCCTGTTATATCTTTGCTTGCATGTGTGCATGATATAAATAACAATAATAATTTTTATTTATAAGGCGCCTTTCAAATATCAAGGTGCCGTACATGATAACAATTAAAACAGGCATAATAAAAAAATACAGGCAAACCAAGTAAAACATTCAGTATACAGGGAATGCTATTTCCCATAAAAAAGTCTTTAGACCCCTCTTAAAACCCTTCACAGAAGTGCACTCATGCAACCGATGGGGTAGACAGTTCCAAAAGGTGGGGGCAACATACGAGAATGCCCGAGCACCAGAAGATTTCAAATTCACCTTTGGAACCTCTAGCAACCCCTTGTCGGCCAAGCAGAGAGATCGATCAGGGTGATAGGGAACCAGAAGTTCTTTCAGATAGGCTGGGCCCAGATCATGTAGGGCTTTGAAAGTCAGCAAGCCATCTTTAAAGGTGATCCACCATCGGATTGACAGCCAGTGCAGTTCACGCAGCACCGGAGTAATATAACAAGATCTTCTACAGCCCATCAAAAGCCTGGCTGCAGCATTGTACACTAGCTGCCCTAGATAAAGGGAGTTGCAATAATCCAGGCATGAGGACATGAAGGCATGGATTAAGGTAGACAGGTCGGCAGATGGAACAAGATGCCGAATCCTGGCAATATCCCTTAGATGATAAAAGGAAGTCTTGACAACTGCCGACACCTGTGAATGTAGTGTCAACCTATCATCAAGAACTACCCCCAGGTTCCACACCCATTCAGAGGTCGGGAGAGAAATGCCACCCAGAAAAATTCTGGATGATGCAACACTACCCGACCCCCTTATCTGTTGGCCCGGGTCCACAACCAGTACCTCAGTCTTATCCGAGTTCAACCTCAGCCAACTGGAAGTCATCCATTCCTGGATTTCCTTTAGACAGCTGTAAAAGACTGCGAGAGCTCCCTCCTGGTCGGGAGCAAAAGAAAGACAGAGCTGGGTATCATCTGCGTAACAGTGAAACCTCAGCCCATACTTCCTTACAATGTCTCCGATGGGTAGCATGTACACCGCAAATAACATGGGTGCCAGTACTGAACCCTGAGGCACCCCCACACAACAAAGCAGTTGAATCCAAGGAAAAAACCCCAGGCACAACCCTTTGTGATCTCCTAGTGAGGAATGAAGTGAACCATCTTAAGACGGTTCCAGATATTCAGCAAAGCAGCCTCAGGCGTTCTATTAACACCATGTGATCTACGGTGTCAAACGCTGAAGAACGGTCTAGGAGAACCAAGGTGGAATGGCTCTTCTGATCTCTAGCCATCAAGAGATCACTGAGCACCCAAACCAGCGCTGTTTCAGTGCTATGTCTTTTACAAAATCTGGACTGGAGGGGTTCATAGATGTCATGGATGATCAAATGGTCTTCCAATTGTGCAGCCACTACTTTCTCAATCACCTTCCTAATAAAGGGAAGGTTAGAGATGGGTCTGTAGTTTTCCAGACAGGTAGGGTCCAAGGTAGCTTTCTTCAAGACGGGTGTCACCACCGCCTCTTTCAGGGAGCTAGGAAACTTACCAGATTCCAGGGAGCACCTGACTATCTGTACAAGGACAGGACTGATGATATCAATACAACCCAAAATTAGGGAGGTCGGTCCAGGATCCAAATTACAGCATGTAGGGCACACAGATTGGATAATCCTCATGACATCCATGAACTCCAGCTGGCCGAAGGAACTCCAGGAAAACCGAGGCACTGTGAACTCACACTGGTCCACATCCACTCCCTTAGAGTGTGATGGCAACAGTTCCGCCCTATTGTCAGCCACCTTATTTGCAAAGAACCAAGCAAGCTCATCACACTCAAATTGCGAAAAAGCTTTCTGAACTTGCAGATTGGCTAGGTTGTACAGTCTGTCCACAGTTTGGAACAGCTGAGCTGGTTGATTCTGCTCAGCCGCGATCTCCCTGGACAGAAATTCTGCCTTCTTATGGGTGATAGCAGATTGATAGAATAGTGATCCATCAATCTAAGGTGGTGGGCATCAAGGGCGGACCTTCGCTAGCAATGCTTTAACCTTCACCCCTGTCTCCACATCTCCCTCAATGTCCCATTGAACCAAAGGGACTTGGGGTGAAGGGAGAGGGTGTGAACATGAACTGGAGCAATAGAATCCAGCGCCCCTGTCATGGCGATATTATAAGCCAACACGAGGGTCTCTGGATCACTGCTTGCCAATATGGGAGACTAGAGGTTAAGCACCACCGCAAGGCCTTGGGAATCTATATCCTGCAAAGGGCAGTACCTAACCAACTCCACAGAGGCAGGCCTTCTAGAGGGGGTGCAAAAACTAAACCCCAAGGTGTGATGGTCTGACTACATGATGGGTTCCACCCCCACATCAGATGCCTCGACCCCCAGGAGGAAGATCAGATCCAGAGAGTGTCCAAATTTATGTGTAGCAGAGGAAACCACCTGTGTAAGGCCCAGTGTTGTCATTAGCATGAGGAAGTGTTGACAAAATTGTGAGAGTTCGTCATCGACCCAGGTGTTAAAGTCATCCAGAACCATCAATCTGGGCAACTCAAATGCCATATCGACAATGAAGTCTGCCACTTCCTGAAGGAATAGCTTCTCATCACCAAGTGGATGGTAAATTAGAGCAATTTAAAAGCCTACACCTGCTGCTACCATACACTCAAAGGACTCAAACCCCCCCCCCCACTGGGACCTCCGTGAGGCTGAGTTTGGTCTTGAAACAGACCGCAACCCCCCATGATCCAATCTTGGACGGTGTAACACTGAGTACCTGGCTGGAGTCATACCTCCAAAATGGGGCCAGAATTTTCGTCCAGCCAGGTCTCGGTAATGCAAGTCAGATCCACCGTACCAACAAGATCAGCAATAATTGCAGTCTTGTTTTTAATGGACCTGGCAATGCACAGCACTGCCCGAGTAGGATGTACCTCACAGGCCGCCCAGACCATCTCCCCATGATAATTGGTGGTGCCCTTGGGTATGGGCACCAGACATGGAAGACCACAGTCTGGATTCCATTTCTCCGCAGGGCGCCTTCTGGACCTAACCACCCCAATATGATGTCCCCCCTCTATCATCCTCCCCGTTCATAAACTCACACCCTTCTCCCTCTCTTACATGCAATACCCAGTGACCTACATTGCTGGTAGATCTCAAACTGAAGGGGAGAAGAATAAAAAGGGTGAAGAGCACGAAGAGAGGATGATGAGTAGTGCACAACTGTGGGGGATGAAGGCCAACACATGCTGTATGATGTACCACTAGCTAAAAATAAAACAAACAAAACCTAAAAGGAAAAATGAAACTAACAAACTAATAATACACACTGTTTATTATATATTATGATATTATATCTCTGATGTGTTTGCATGTATGGGCATGCCTGCACACACTTCCATCTAGTGTGTGTGTGTGAGTGTGTGGCCATGCTCACATGGGCATTACAGCTAAGTGTGAATATCTAGGGCTTGATTTTCAAAGAGCGACTAGATCAGTGCACATTGTGCTGATCCGCGGCTGTAGGCAAACTTTGGGTGCATCTGGGAACTTGCACCTGATTTTAGTACAGTTGAGGTCCCTGCACCAAAGTCTCCAGAGCTGCTGCAGTCAGAGTGATGCCGCAGACATTTCTAGCCCCCCCACCCAGTGCAACACCGACCCAGACACGTGATGTGGGGGGGGGGGACCCTGCCTGGTACACTGGAGACGGACCAGCAGGGGTGTCAGTAGTGGGTGGCATGGGCACAGCGGGGTGTTGGAGGGTACACTGGTGGCAACGGGGCAGTCATACCCTGAACTATGCCAAAGACCAGTAGACAGGGTAATGGAAAGTATGCTGGCATAAACCGCATCCTGGACCCCTGATGCTACCAGCCCTGCCAGCTGTCCCACATCATACAATCTCCCCAAGTGGTGACAGTCCATGGCGACATGGAATGAGGTGCTGTAGTTGTACAGGGATGTACAGCAGGAAGCACCTCCTGCCCTGATGCACAGCTCTCCGTGTGCTGCCATACTGCTGCTACAGGTGCCATAATACCTATGGCAGGTGGGTAAGACAGCCCAATAGGCAGGTGACATAATGAGATGTGGCAGATGGCATGTAATGGACCTGGGATCACACATAATGGCATGTGGATGCTTCACCCCTGCCACCGTACCCTAACGAGGTGGACCAGTACAGGCAGAGCCACGCTGAAGGATTACGACACAGAAGGGGACTGGCACAGCACACACGTAGGTGCTGCACAGTATGCCCCCACCCACCTGACATTTTGATACACTGTCCACCATGTTAGTGCACAGTGGCAGGAATGAAGCTTCTGCACTTGTGTTCCCTGGTCCATTACATGCCATCTGCCACACCTTTTTATGGCACTTGACTGTTTGGGTACCCTACCCACCTGCCATAGCTGTTATGGCACTAGTAGTAGCAATATGGCAGCACACAAGAGAACTGTGCATCAGTGAAGGTGGAGCTGCCCGGGGTACATCCCAGTCCAACTACAGCACCTCATCCTGTGCTACCATGGACTGAAACCACCTGTTGGGGAGGTTGCATGATGCGGGACATCTGGCAGGGCTTGTAGCATTAGGGGTCCAGGACAGAGTCCATGCCAGCTTACTTCCCATTACCCTGTCCATGGGTCTGTGGTACAGTCCAGGGCATGACTGCCCTAGTGACACCAGTGTACTCTCCCACTCCCTGCCATGCCCATGCCACCCAGTACTGGCACCCCCATTGGTCTGTCTCTGGTGTACCATGCAAGTTTCCCCCTCAGTGTGGCTCATTCCAGAGACCCAGTGCAAGGGCTGTTAGACCAGCTCATGGCTGGTCTAACCTCAGCCCTGACTTGCAGCCACAGCAGGGCTTCCAAAATCCCAAATGAGGGATGCTGCAACCTCGCTATAATGAAAGCCCCTTATGGTCTGGGGCATCACCACTTCTGGCATGGGGTGGCACAGAGCTGGTTTGGCACATAGCACCCTGATTTTGACATAGCCTGCATTTGTAAATTGGGATTGCAGCAACATTTGGTGCAAGGTGCCTCTTGCGTCAATACCTTTTGGTGCAGGCAACTTGTGTCACATGTCGGCCTTTTAAAATCGAGCCTCAAGTTTCATTTTTGACAGATGTCTCTGTCTCCTTCCTCGACATCTGTCACCTTTCAGTCTTCTTACTAGGCCCTGTTAATTAGTCCCCACTTGAGGAATCCTCTGCTTATTCACTCCTAGTATTCCTTTTCATACCCATCAGCTTTTTATTCCTCATCTTCTATTCTTAGCTTGCCTATTATCAATTTTTCTCCTAGATCATCCCCCTATTTTATATATATATATATATATATATACACTATATATACAGTATATAGCCTTTGTTTCGCTTTATGTTTCTACTAACTTCTTTTTTAGATAATTTCTGAAGAGGACCTATCATTGAAACATTGATTCTAACTCTGTTTTCAGTGTGTATTTAATATTACCATTTTGTTTTGTTACTGATGGAAATGCTCACACCCATAGACAATGGTGAGCATCTCCTTTTAATCTATGCATTGCTTTCTTCCGTTCTGCCATTGCCTTGAAGCAAAGGCTACAGGAACACCATCTTGCAATGATAGGAGCAGGACAGAGGCAGAAAACTACAGACCAGTTAGTTTGACCTCAGTAGTAGGGAAAATGATGGAATCACCTCTGAAGGAAAGAATTGCTAAGTACCTAGAGGCCAGTGGGGCACAGGACCCAAGGCAGCATGGATTCACGATGGGAAGGTTGTGTCAGACAAATCTAATAGATTTCTTTGACTGGGTGACCAAAGTAGTAGACCAGGGAGGGGCTGTGGACATGGCCTACCTAGATTTTAGCAAGGCATTTGATACAGTCCCACACAAAAGATTAATACACAAGTTAGCCAGCCTTGGAGTGGGTCCCAAGATGGTAGCCTGGATAAAAAAATGGCTAGACAACAGGACGCAAAGGGTAGTAGTAAATGGAGTCCACAGTAAAGAAAGAAGGGTTACTAGCAGGGTACCGCAGGGTTCAGTACTGGGACCGGTCCTTTTTAATGCAGTGAAATTCTTCTAAGCTACCCTACCTCAACGGTCTAGAAAGTGGCATCCTTCCGCCCGACATTACAGAAGGCAGCACCTGGCAGCTCATGTCAGTTCTATCTTGGGGCTTGGAGGAGAGCAGTGTCCATGGCCCAGTTCTGACTGCAGGCCTACTTCACTCCGAATCCTTTTACACCCCTATCACTAGATGTTCAGAATGCGACTGGAGAGACAAGCCAGGATCACTTGCCACCCGACGATGCTGCCTCAACCTCCACAACCTCCAGTCGATCTTGGGCGGATGTTGTGGCGACCCTTCCCGTGACACCGGACTCACAAGGGCCACTGCCTGCTGCAAGCCTTACTCAGCGTAGTCCTACCAAGCAACTTGTGGATCAGGCCCCAACACTGGACATTCAAGACTCTCCTACCTGACTTTGGGACTAAGTACCTATTTGATTTGCATTGTGGGCTCTGGGGAGGGGGGCTGGTAATATTCTCTGGGTGTTACTTCCTCCTCCAGCTGGCTTTTGAAGGCCTTTGCTTCCTTACTTCCTAGGCATCTGCTGGCTGGTGTTTCATACTCCCCTCAGTGGTGGGTCGCCCTGCATGGGCTCCCTTGGAGTCTCGGGCCTATTGTGGCCCCGGGCTAGCTTTATTCAGATCCTACAGCTCCTTTTGCCTTATGATCACCTTTTCTGTGGGTCTCAGTACCTGGTTAGTGGCAGGCCTTCCCCTGGGATCTCCCCTGTGGCCCCTGATCTGTGCAAGAGGTAGACCCATTTCTGTTTAGGTCCCCTCTTAACAATGAGAAGGAGATCCCCACTCTAAGTAATAGATGGCCACCTACTTACCCCCCTCCTATTTGACAGTTTTGTGAGCTAAGTAACTGGCTGAAATGATATATTGGGATTGGGTAGGACAGTGGGTGGGACATCTGTGCTACCCCCCTTCGGGGATTATGTTACTGGCTCTAATATGGAATGGCTGAAACACTTGCACTCTTTATGTCTTTATGATTTTTGGTCCCTCAGATGCTCTGATTTAGGTACTCCTGGGAGCTGGCCTGCTGGGCTGCAGGGGCTGCCTTGATGGTCTTGAGTGCTCCCATCGATAACCCGTGTGCCAGCCAGGGGTGGTTTGCCACATATGTTCTTTCTGTGCTCTCCATATCCCTGCTCCTGGTTTGGGTATCCGAACCATTTCGGAGGTAGATCCTCATTTGTGGCAGGTCCCTGACACCACGGAGAATGGACCCCTCTACTGTGAGAATATGCTGGCCATGTACACCTCCCCCAAGGGAGTCAGAGGGAGTCTTGCAGATGCAGCTGCTGACACTGTTCCCCGTGGCTCCCTTCTGGCCAAGAACTGGCCTGGTGTATATAGTTTAGGTTGTTCTGCTTATGTCTGTGCTTATTGCTTTTTTTCTGTTATTGTACATGCACGCCAAACTCAGAGTGTTCAGAATTAATATTGTGCAGGGGTTTTATTTAGGGACAAAGTATGCGGTGAGGCGTGGCACAGTGCCTTGCTGGTGGGTGTGATCTCCACTTTCAGCTGTTATTCATCTTGTTTGTTTGCCTCCTGACCATGTCCTATGTGATCTGGTGGATTATGGCTGATATCTGTTGTATCACCTGGAAAGTGCGGGTTCTAAATACTCCGGTAAAGCGTTTGCAGGTGCTTGCCCCTCTTAAAAGGTTGAAAGCAGATGTTGCCCTGATCCAGGAAACTAAACTTAGGAAAGATGAACATGACCAACTTGAGCGCGCTTCGGTAGGCCAAATCATCTCCTCTTCAGCCTCCATACACAAGCAAGGGGTTGCCATCCTGCTCCACAGATCCCTGCAGTGGTCACTGGTTGCTGTTAAGCGGGACTCCACAGGTCGGTGGGTGGTAGCTCTCTTCAATACCCCAGATGGCACATTAGTGGTCGCTAATGTGTATGGCCCAAATGAAGACCATCCCATAATTCCACTCCCTTGCTCAAGCCATTGAATCTGTGGCCTCCCCAGAGGTCCTGGTGACAGTTGGAGGCAATTTTAATCTTCCGTTAGATCCCCGTCTAGACAGAAGTTCTGACACTCCTGACAAACACCCGAGAGCTAGGTTAGCCCTACAGCAAACTATGGCCGATCTTGGCCTTCATGATTCCTGGCAGGTCAATCATCCTGTGGATAAAGACTATACATTTATGTCCCCTGTTCATAACTCCCTGTCTCGTCTTGACTACTGGCTGCTTTCTTCCACCCTAATGCCGGCCCTGCAAGACATGAATATTCGCCCGACAGTGCTATCTGATCACGCATTGGTTCAGCTGTTTTTGATGTGTGATCAGCAGGCTACCCCTGGTCGTACCTGGCGGGTAGACCCCTGTTGCTCCGTGATCCTGATTTCTTCCCATGGCTCACTACTCAAGTAGAGCTGTTTCTTTAGGATAACCCCTCTTCCATTGCAGAGCCGACCTATACCTGGGAGGCCCTGAAGGCTAAAGTCAGGGGTGCCATAATGGGGTATGTGGCCAAACACAGGAGACAAAGGGAACAGCAACTTAAGTCCCTTGAACTGCACTTAGCAGACCTTGAGGCTAAATGTAAGCAGAGAACCCTCCCTGCCCCACACGCCCCACTTTGGCTAGAACTAGCCCAGGTTCAGCACAATATTAATGAACTCCTGACTAGGAAGGCTGAGCTAGTCATTCTTTGATTAAAACATAAATTTTGGGAGGATGGAGAGTGGGGGGGGGAGGTTCTTGCATACAGGTTGCGCAAACAAAAGGCAGAGCACTATATGTCAGGCCTTACACAATCAGGAGAACCTGTTCAGGTGGACCAAGATCACATAAACTCCATTATGGTGGATTTCTATAAGGATCTCTACACCTCCTTGAGGATGTCGGACCCCATAGCAATCCTTCAGTTTCTAAACTCCCTTCCTCTCCCTCAGCTGTCCCCACAACAGGCAAATTCGCTGGACCACCCAATAATGGCTCCCGAGGTGATTGCGGCTCTTCATGCCCTGAAAATAGGCAAAGTGCCAGTTGGAGATGATTTTCCCCCAGAGCTGTGGAGCATTGCAGCCCCCCAAATTGCCCCATTACTCAGTGACCAATTTAATTTGGCCCTAGTTAAGGGCTCCTTTCCACCTACCTTTAGGGAAGCTATCATTACTGTATTCCTTAAGAAGGGGAAAGACCCTTCCCTTCCATCTAGCTACCGCCCCATCTCTCTTATTAATACAGATAGTAAGATCTTTGCAAAGATTTTGGCTACCCGTCTTAGCCCCTTCCTCCCCTCACTCATACACCCTTCCCAGGTAGGCTTCATGCCAGGTCGGTACAGCAGAGACCACATATGTGCCACGGTGAATATTCTGGCTTATGCAGACCATTTCCCCACCCTAGCAGCAGCCGCCATGATAGACTTCAAGAAGGCATTTGTCTCCCTGGAGTGGGACTTCTTACTCCAGGTGCTCGAGGCTATGGGATTCGGACTTACCTTTCGGCAGTGGATTGCTGTCCTGTATAATAACCCTCTGGTGTGAGTTCTTACTATTTCCACCCTGTCTGCTCCCTTCCCTCTTGGGCAGGGATGAGACAGGGTTGTCCTCTCTCCCCTCTGCTCTTTATTATAGCAATAGAACCTTTAGCAGTAGCCAGTCATGAGTCCCCAGATATACAGGGTTTCTCCTTCGGCAGCAAAGTTTTCTCCACATTCATGTACGCAGATGATGTTCTAGTCCCCATGGTGAATGCCCCCCATCTCCTTAGCCCTTCTACTTGACTTGCTCTCAGAGTTTGCAAGTCATTCTGGGCTTAAGATCAACCAGTCCAAATGGAGGTGATGCCACTTAAGACTCGCTCTACACAAGCACAAATCTCTCAGCTTGGCCTTTAGTGGGCTGGACACTCGCTGGTATACTTAGGTATCTGCTTGAGTCCTGATCTAACTAAAATATGGGATTATTACCTCAAACCTTTGGTATCGAATATTAAAACTGAGTTCAACTGCTGGCAAAAACTTCACCTAACCTTAGCTGGTAAAATCTCGGCCATCAAAATGGCAGCTGCTCCCAAATTACTGTATACCCTTTCCCATATTCCACTGTTCCCACTGACGTTTTGGTTTAAACACATGGCAAAGTCTTTGCCGGGTTTATATGGGAAAATTCCAGACCTAGGTACAGTAGGAGCAAATTAAGAGCTCATTGGAGGGAGGGTGGCTGGGGATTACCCTGACTGGAGGGGTACAAGTGGGCATTTCTCACTGCCCAAACTCTGGTGTGGTTCTTGCCACTGGGGGAATGGGAGAAGGCAATATGGAATATGGGTGATTATGGAAGCTGAGGTTGAGTTGTCCCTCACCTTGCTCTACTTCCCCCTGCCAAAACATTTTTGAAACTACCCCACCATATCCGCTTCAGTACACAGATGGCACTTGGTCCATAAGAAACTAGATGCCAACCCTAATCCTTTGGCTGAAATGCCCCTCTGGCATAATGGATCTCTTCATGTTGATGGGAAGCCCCTTTTCTGGGCAGGTTGGGTGCACAAAGTTCTCTTCAATCTTGCACAGGTGTTGGATATGAATTGTCTTACCATGCACTCCTTTCAAGATCTCGATGCCAAGTTTCATCTAGGGAAAGCTTTGTTCTGGCAATATTTATAGTTGAGCAGTGCTATCATGGCCAATCTTAAGAAGCTTCATATGGCTAAATATAGAGCTCATGCCCTCTTGCTCAAATGGCTCTCCATCAGGAAGGGTACAGATAGTCTCATCCATGCAAGTCTCTTGAGCCATCTCCCCTCCAGCTCAGAGCAGGCTAAAGCAAAGTGAGAAAAGGCTCTCCAGAGACTACTCACTGCTGCTCAATGGCGGGCCTGCTGGCAAAATGCTCATTCCCTTATTCTGGATGTTCAAAGTCAGCTAATCCAAAATAAATTCCTCTCCCACTGGTACTGCATGCCCTCAGTACTTTACAAACTGCATATTTTGGACAATGATAGGTGTTGGAGGTGCGCTGCCCATGGGGGGGACCTCATCCATATCCTTTGGTCTTGCCAGCAATTGCGCCCCTTCTGGTCAGCTGTGAGGGACCATACAGAACAAATGCTGGGCCCTGGTGTGGGACTCGACCCTCTGGTTTGGATTCTTGGACTCCCACCTGCTTCTACTATGCTCCAACATAAACAGCTGAGGTGGCTTGTCCGCCTTAGTGTGCAAGCCAAGTGGCTTATCCTTTGTTGCTGGAGAACTGCAGAGGTCCCCTCCATTATGGAGCTTTACAACTCCCTATCTGTGGTTGCCCAGCTTGACCACATGTCTCATGAGGTAGCCAATATGATGGCACAATACTATTTGTGATGGGCTCCTTATCTTGCATATCTTTCCCCCTGTGCAGGTATAGGGTGAGTGTCCTTACTTTCTTCTCATGGCCCTAATAGCCTTCAAGGTTGTGTGTGCCAGATGGTTAACCACTACCTGTCTACCCCTACTTGTACTATACGATGGATTAATGTTCCTTTTCCCTGTGTAAGTTGCCTACTTCAACTTCAGTTTGGGCATGGTGTGCTGGTTTGCTGTTGGATTTATGTTTGTTCCCAGTCTGAGATGTTGCATCAAGGCTCACTGAAAATATATGGACTTTTTGGCCTGTTAAGCCACTCTGGACCAATGGGGAGGGGGCTCAGCTGATGCTTCACCCTACTGTTTTCCTCCTGTGACTTGCTTATTGCTATCTGATGGTTATATTATTACTATCTTTTCTAACTTTAAGAGCACTGTCATATACGTATCACTCTCAGACTGGATTATATTATTCTGTAGTTTGTTACTCATAGCCTCCTACTATTTGTTGTATGGTATGTGTCGTTATTTGTTATAAATGCCAATAAAAAGCACTAACCAAAAAAAACAAACTAATTACATATAACATGAAGGGGGTTCATTCACCTACTAAACAGACTAGACGTTTAAACAAATTAAAAAGATTGGGGGGGGGGAATTTTCTACAAGAGACGCACTTAAATTCAGAAGAACATTCCAAATTACGGAGAACATGAGTGGTGCACCTGGAGGCAGCTTCCTCCCTTAAGCCTAGAAAAGCAGGAGTATCCATTATAATAAAAGGAGGACTACCATTTCAGATAAAAACATTTGAAGGGGGATGGATGTTTTGTAAGAGTAACAGGGGATCTAAATAGGGAAACTCTGCATTTTATTAATATCTATGCCCCGAATGTAGGTACTGGCACCTTCCTAACAAAAGTTTTTAATAAACTGGCTCAATTACCAAAAGGGCAGATCTTTATGGGGGCAAACCTGAACACAGTGATGGATCCTGGTATAGACTATTCATTGGGTAGAGAGTTTAATAAAAAAGCCACACAGATTTTAAACAACCTATCCACACAAACGGGGCTCATAGAAGTATGGCGTGCTCAACACTTGGGTGAAAGAGACTACTCATTTTATTCAGCACCCCAACATACATACTCTAGGATTGACCTTTTTTTTACACAAAAACAATTCCTATAAAGGACAATTAAAACCCAAATCCACCAGTTTATACTATCAGATCATGCCCCTCTATCTTGCGTGGTTAAAGTTGGATCCTCAGAACATACATCTATCTGGAGGCTAAATGCTTCTCTACTAAATAATAAGGCATTTTTAAAAATGCTAAAGGAAAGAATAGAACAGACATATAGCATTAACATAGCCCAAAACCGCTCAGTCCTTTCCACATGGGAAGCTGTTAAAGCGGTAATTAGAGGGGAGTTTATAAGTTTCACAACAGGGCAGAAGAAAATAAAAATCTCAGCTACCCAAAGGCTACTAGAAGACTTAAGGGCATTAGAAGAACAGCATAAATGTACCCCAGACTCACAAACCATATTGAAAAGGATATGGGTAATAAGAAACAACCTTATTAAAATAGAGCATGAGAAGGCTGAAGGGGCCTTCGTTTCTCAAATCAAAAGTACATTGATGTAGGAGGACATGCATCTAAGCTTTTAGCTTATAGATTGCATAAAGTATAAGCATCCAGATGGATCCGCTCCATTAAAAACAACCAAAATCCTACTAGCCCATGGAAGACCCCCAATTTAAAAACTTTTACCAGAACTTATATGCGGAAACCAATAGTCAAGACAAGGTCTCCATACACACAACCCAGTTTCTGAATAAGCTTAACTTGCCAACGTTACCCCCAACAGCCAAATTAGAGATGGACTCCCCTATAAAAGAACAGGAAGTAATCATAGCAATAAAATCCCTCCATTTAGGTAAATCCCCAGGACCAGATGGCTACACCTCTGAATTCTATAAAAAACTTAGTAATCTATTATCAAAAATTCTAACAGAAGTATTTAATACTTGCTTGGAAGAAAAAAGAATCCAACCATCATGAGTGAGGCACTGATTGCTGCCCTACCAAAACCAAACAAACCCAAAGACACATGTGAAGCCTATAGGCCTATCTCACTGTTAAATCAAGTTTTAAAAATCCTAAGAAAAATCTTGTCCACTCAAGTTACAAAAATATATTGAAATATTAGTACATGAAGACCAAATGGGATTCATTCCCCATAGACAGCTGGCAGATGACATTAGAAAGCTCTTCAACATCATGGCACATAAAGATGAATCCCCCTTTCCCCAGCTAGCAATTTTTCTAGACACAGAAAAAGCATTCAACTGCTTGAATTGGTCATAACTGGAAAAGGTATTGAAGCATTATGGGTTGAAGGGCCAGTTCCTACAATGGGTCTCTCTTTGTTACAAGAAACCCACTGCCAGAGTTAGGGTCAATAGCACTATATCAGAACCACTCACAATCAAAAGGGGCACCACGCAGGGTTGCCCGCTGTCTCTCTTGCTTTTTGCCCTGAGTCTGAAGCCACTGGCAGCAGCAATTTGAAGTACCCGTGGGATAAGGGGCATTCAGGTGGGACACCAGACCTGTAAAGTCTCTCTTTATGCTGATGATACTCTGGTTTATATGTCAGAACCAGAACACTCCCTTCCTCCATTTCTTGAGCTGCTTGCTGAATATAAAACAATTCAGGCTTCAAAATCAACAAAGAAAAATCTGAAGCACTATTGTTGGGAGGCTCCCTATCAATAGAATAAGTATCCCAACTACCCTTTAAGTGGGCAAGAGACAAGATAGATGGGAACAGGAAATAGATTTTAACCTGGAACCCAGTAAATGGGCCACAATGTGTGGTAACATTCATAAAACAACTGCAACAAGTAACTGGAGGGAGTTCCAGTGGAAAGTGTCTACAAGATATTTTAGAACCCCAGTTATTACTAGACATTTGGGCACTAATCATTCTGACCTATGTTGGAGAAACTGTACAGAAAAAGGCTCTCACCACCACATTTTCTGGAGTTGTGAGAACCTACAGTACAATCATTCTGGGGACCGGTGAACAGCACAATTAAATGTATCCCGCAAATTCAGCAGGATTTAACCTTCAGCAACGCAGTCCTGGGACTCCCTCCAGAAGATCTCGGAACCACAACAGGAAAATGTTTATTCCAAGTGTTGAGGGTTGCAGCAGTAAAATCGATTACGCAGAAATGGCTGAAAGCAAACCCATCCACAGTAACACAATGGCTTAATAATGTAAATACCATTAAACCTACAGAAGCAATAGCAGCCAAACAAAGCTATCAAATGGATCTCTATAATTCTCACTGGCTTCCCTTCTTTCTTTATTTAGAAGATTAAGGAGGATACACAGTGTTAGATCACCTCTTACAATGACACGAGACACCAGATGGAGAGAGAGGAGAGGAGAGGTTGGGATGATGGATCCCTGAGGAAAGAAGGTGGTGCAGATGGGGGGGGGGGGGCAATTTATCAAGTTATAGACAAGACTATAATGAATAGAGAAAAATAATACTGAATTAGCCAAACACAGATTATTAATTAACAGGTGGAATGAGCATAAGCCAAAAAGAAAAGTTATTTTTTTAATTTTCTTTCTTTTCTTTATTATTTTTCTGTTTTTCAAAGTTAAAAAAAATGAGAGGGAGAGCATATTGTTTAATGAAGGTACAGCAGAATAAAGAACAAAGTAATGGAATTTATATAAACTACAGGTTCTTTTCTTTTTTATGAACAATGGACATTGTTTCATAAGACTTGAACTTCATAGCTGAAGAACATTACATTGGCAAAACTCTCCAATGGATACCTGTGGAGTAAAGAGAATAAACAGGATAGTTAAGCTTTACAACAAACTATGCCAAGTAAAACTTCCTTTATAGGACTTGGATAAATATAACCAAAAATGCATTTACAGGAAAATACTTGTAAAACAGGTCTTGCTGTATATTTGAAATGTTTTGTTTATGGACTTGAGCTCTCAATAAGATACAAGTTCAAAAAAAAAAAATGAGAGTATGTTGCATCCATTTTGAATTGCTTTCTAATAAGTTGTCATGTTAACTTGTTGTCCAACCATGACATTAAGTTAACACTCGTTGTGTCTGCAATCATGTGCATAGCAACTGTCTCCATTGCAGCTATCTGTGACTTGCCGTGTGTGTCAGCCCTACTGCATCTTCATCCAGATTGTCTAGTGGGAGTGGTTAGTGCCTCAGGACTGCCAGCTGCTCCATAAATCCCCTCATGGCAGCCCTTGTAGCGGGGTGCGAACAGTTCTGTGGCACCCAATGCATATGTGTGCTGTAATGTATGTATCCTGATTTGCAATCCTCACACTGAACAGTCATGTTCCTCCATGGCTGTTTCCAACAGAACTCCTTATCTGAATATGTGATGTGCAGTTTTCTGTGAGGGAAGTGGACCCCTTAGTGTGATTCCTCCTCACATCCCTTAATGTGATTATCTGTTGTGTTCCATGGTCAAGCTGGCAGTTTGCCTTCCCCATAGGATGGAATGTGTTTGATTACTGCAGTGTTGCTTTACTCTTATGTATTTCAACCTTCAACACAGATCTGAACTCTTCCTATTCATCTGGAACAGATGCTGTTGGAAGCTACAGTGCACTGCTATCAGTGAGGATTCTAGTACCAGTGTGGCAGGAGCCAGAGGACCGAGCAGGAGCAGTGGGGAGCCTGTGTCTGGTAAGCTATGCATATTGTTAATAAATTAAATTGAATGTATTGATGAAGAACTCAACTGAATAGACAGACTACCATTTTTTGTGTTTCACCGCCGCAAACCACCAGAACATGGCCTGCAGCTACCGTGCACCATATTCAGGAGGCACCGCTGTAAAATGTTTTCATCTACCGTGTTGTGAAGTTAAAGTGCTCCTAGTCCTAAGGAACAGCTGGCTGCCTGACCCCTTCCCCATTCCTGGTGCTGAATAATCCACTGATATTCCCAATGTGGCCCTGTGTAAATAATGACAAAAGTCATTTGAATTTTGCAAAACATACCTGCATTGTAGTACATGCAGTAGGGTGGTTGCAGCACTGATGTTGATCATGCTGGGGATGTATTCATCTATATGATCCTTATAGTTTACAATGGTCATAAAATACCAAATGACAATTGTTGAAATCAGTGCCTTTGCAGTCCAGTTCAGTTCATCCAGACCACCTGTGACTACAAGGTTGCTGGAAGAGGGGCGGGGCAGTAATTAATTCCATGTCCAATGCAATTCCACTTTAAGAAGTGGCATAACTCTGACTGCCCCAATCAGTGTTTTAGAATCTTTATGAATCATTACTTGTGAGTACTGTGTCCACCTGATTAAACTGCAGCATTTCAGTATGCACTGGTGGTGATGTGTCATTCCCTCCCCAGTGGAGTGCAAGGTGTCATCTCCAAAATTGTGTATGCTAAGAGTGAATGTCTAGTGGGTTGAGGTGGTGTGTGGCCTCATCACAGCCTGGAGAGTTATGGCACAGTGGTAACAATGTGACAATGAAATAGAAGGGCCGTGACAGGCCATCTACAACTACTCAGCAGAATCTGCTGTCAGGGTGACAGTGTTAGCATTGTCATTGCTGGGTGAGGTCAGGCAAGACTTAAATCATGATAGGAAATGATGTTTGTACCATTACGTATTTCTGTGTTAGGCAATCAGCAAAGTAAGAGGGCCACTGTGCAGTACTGCTGCTGCACTAGTCTAAGTGACTTACAAGTGTGACCTGAGAGCAGAGGTAGGTTTAATTTGTTGCTCAAGGCTGGCGACACAGTTTGTAAATGGAGGCTGTGAGAGTGACAATCAAACCCTGGTCTGCTGTATCAATGAAATATAGAAACAGAGAACCAAAGAAAGTGTCAGCAGATAAGGGCCTCATAGGCCAACCAGTCTGCCCTTTATTTCTCTTTTATACTACAGTGACACTGGATACCTTAGTCGGTCTCTGGTTCCCCCCTCCCTTTTTACTTCCAATATCCTCTTGTGCCTATCCCATGCTTTCTTGAATCCTGTGACTGTTTCTGACCCCACCACCTGCGCTGATAGGATATGCCACTTTTCTACCACTCTCTCAGTGAAGAAGTGCTTCCTCACATTCCCTACAAACCTCCCCCCTTCTAATGTCATAGCATGAGCTCTCGTAGTTGTGCATCTTTTGCTTTGAAACATGCTGCCTTCCGGTACCTTGTTTTTATCCGTGAGGTATTTGTACAGTTCCTTCTATCATATCCCATATGAGGCACAGTTATCATTGCTGTAACCACTTGTAAACCTCATACCAATTTCTCATCCTTCAATGCCAGTCTGGTATCGTAAGAAAATGTTTGACATAACCACTTGTTTATAAATTGATCATCATCAGCCATGTTTGGTTGTCATTCTGTAACAGTAGTGCATCAGTACTTGCCCCTTGAAGTGGCCCTTAACTGCTACTAGTCCCTACTGCTGTTTCATTTTCATTTCCCATGTCAAATGCATGACACAACCTCTGACAAACACCACCACATCTGTCATCCTGAGTATAATACTGTGTCCAGCTAGGGGGTCCTATAGAGGAGAGATATATACACGCTGTATATGTTGCAGCATATACTGTTTAGTAGTATTCTAACTTAGTAGTGGGTAGAGTGAACCACTACGCACATGGTATGATGCCCTTATTTTTTCCACTAAACATGTAGTCATCACATGCTGGAAAGGATGGTTCAGGCTCTGTTTTACATAACATGCTGTTTACAGACAAATTCTCATTCCAGAAAAGGATAAATAGGGTGGTGAAATGTTCAGATTCAACTATATATGTGGACTGGAGTGTGTGCAAACACACAATGTAGATGACTGTGTGTGTGTGGGGGGCTTCCAATGGGTGGTACACCATCATCTTTGAGACACAGCGGTAGAGGTGATCATGAGTGGAGGGGACAGTATACAGCAACACTTGGGTGCTGCTAAACACTGCTTTAACCTCAGCTTTCAATACACACTCATGGTCTTTATGCTTTCCAACCTCTCTGGAATGTGGTGGGGTGAGGTGTAACATGTACAGCAGTGACCAAGGAGAGTAGGTGAATACAGAGGCTGTAAACCAGCATCAGCAGAAGGTCAGGGTACAATAAGGTGATACTGGACACTGGATAGAGTAGTGTACTACAACTACTGATGATGTCATTAATCTGACAGTCACACTTACATGGTGCATTCTGCTCAAAGTGCATATTTCTTTCTGTACTGCAGACAACACTGACACACTGCCTCCACCGGTGCCTGTCCCACAGAAACACCAGGACGAGCCCTAACAGAAGACAACCAGCACACAGATGAAAAACCATGTGCTGAAGATTCAGCATCAGCTGGAGAGGCTAGCAGAGAGGGAGAAGCAGAAGCAACCCTCACAGACAGGGACAGTGGCAGCAGGGCCACAACTACCTGCAGCACCATGTCACCAAGACGAAGCCACCACCTCAGCACCCACCCAGCAAATTGAGAGCCCCCTCAACGCAAGAAGGGACAAGGACATTAAAATTGCTACAAAAAAAAAAGACAGTGGCACTGGACGCTTGCCTTACCAGAATGGAGGCTAACTAAGAATGGATGCAGTGGATGCTGAAAAAGTTGGCTGCAAGGAGGAGGCCAAAGAACAGGCCATCACTTGGCCACTGACGTCATCAGTGATTTATTTTTTAGAGCAGTTATTGCTCAAAATTGCAAATAGTTTTGATTCTGTTGCATTCTGTTGTCTTGTTGTTTCTGAATCTTGTTATGTAAATAGTTGTTTTGAATCTGTTGACTTCTTGTTTCATGGCAATTAAATAGCTGTGTTTTCCTTGTTCTTATCTTTATGGTTCTTTGTTATAAGTTGATCTTTTTTTCTTGAACATATAACACTTTATCTGTTGACACAAGACTTCCTTGTCATGGGTCTACTTACTGGGTGTGAAGGTTCACAAAAGTTCAATGAACATGTTGTCTGAGGCACCATCAGACAGTTTCCTTTTACAATCATTCTTGAAACTTCACAGTACTGCTGGTTCATGCACAGAACATGACCAGCTCCTGAAGTGACAAAGATGTCTTGACAGCAGGGGTGAGTGATGTGATGATGAGAATGGCTGTGCTGAGTCTGAGTGAGTCACAGGTATACTCGCTGGGGGTGGGAAAACGAGGCACTCTGGTGGTGTACAACAGGGCATAATATAGATCAGTTGGTGACCCACAGCCATGGGACATGTTTCTGCAGTAAATTGAAATTGTGTTGCATGCGACTGTACAATAACCTTAATGACACAGAAGTAGCACAGAAGTACATGACACAGGCAGGGACCAGCAGCAGCACATGCATCATTTCTTATTGTTGCCCTAGGTGTAAGATCTGTAATGGCTAGACAGTAAACTGCTAAAGTCGCAGAACTGTTTTTCACATACTGACATTAGTGACTGTTTCAGTACTTGCTTTTACAGTGATGTGTAGCATTCACATCAAATAGAATGCAGCACCTGCACCCTATTCTGGAAGGGCGGCTGCCGTAACCCAGTCCTGCAATTCCAAGTCCCCGTATTGGCGCAGTGAGTTAGACCAGCATGGAGGTGGTCTAAGGGGCATCTGTCCTGGCAAAATAATGAATGCCCCCTCACAGTACCACAAGACTTACATTGCCATGCACCACATACCCCCAACAGAGTGATGCCCCCCACCCCAGATTCGGGGTGCCACCCAGGTCGGACCTTTGCCATGCCCCTCTATCACCAGTGCCACCCAGCCTACCCCCCCCAATGTCCCCAGGGGTTTGTGGCCATGTTCCAGGGTGGGTGACTCTGGGGGGGCAGTTTCTTGCATTCTGCAACTTGCGGCACCCAGTTCCATTGCACCAGTCCCATGGCGCAAGCCTGCTGCTGCCGCAAGTCACGGGTCATAGGTGCTGGGGATCCTGCCTGTCTTGGACTAGGGCACTGGGTCCTCGGTGTAGCGCCATATGGTGCAACTCGCCTAAGCCCGCGAGTTGCCCCATGCAACTTGGAATCAGGCCCAATGTGTTTATATGTCCTCGACTTGTGCAACAAACTTACCGTCCTTGATTCCATATGTTATTTTTAGTCACCCACCAGTAACCACAGTATGGATAAGCACTGTTCCCTATGTAGAAATGCTGAAATGGTTAAACTCAGCTCTGTCTGAGTCACTGTCTGAAAGCATCCAGTCAGTCATCTCAACTAATGATGAAACACAGCTGCAGTCAATCAATGTTGATTGTTTAGGGGCAGTGTATGAAACACACAATTATAGAGAGATAGGCCAGAAAAAACTGCAATGCAAGCAGTGATGCAAATGGAAAGCTCATTCAAGCTGCAGAGAGGGTGACGTTTGCAACCGGACTGGGACTTTTGGAAGTTACTGGACATAATATGATACTAACTAACATGGAGGCTGGGAACCAAAGCAGATGTGGTAACCAGAGGCAGTGACTGTTTCTTTTGTTTAGTGGGAAGTATACTGTGGACAACATTCTTTTTTTTAAGTTCGCACATGCACGTCAAACTTCTTGCAATCAGTAACTTTTGAGGGGTGTGACACTGTCTGTCCATTGCAGAGTGCTCTGCAAGGGACTCGACAGTGTCACGTCAATCATCAGCCACACTGATCGTGATGCTGTTTTGCCTGAAGTGGTCTGCCTTAAAAGGAAAAAGCTGCACCAGTCATGTTGAGGCTTTTTCTTTTCATCTGCAGGTCACCGCCCAGCAAACAAGTGTTTGCATCCCAATCAGCCTGGCTGACGTCTCCGTTCCCCCCCTGTCGCCACCTCACCAGTCCCTTCCCTCTGTAGCCCCTTGCACCCCTTGCTGACACCTTAAGCCCTGTGGGGCATACTGTAAATAAATTTACAATAGTGCCACCAGAGTGGCAATTCTGGAAGGTGGGAGGAGGCGTTTTCCTCTCCTGCCTCCTCCATGTCCCGTGACTCCCTTTGCTCCTCTTCTCCCACCAGTGTGGAGTAGGCCACAGCCTAAGCTCTGTATGGGCTGGGAGTTTACAGTGCCTGAAGGCACTTTCACTTCAGTGCGATTGCACTAGTGGGGCTGGCTGCAACTGCAGCCCACCATGAGAGACATAGGAGGTTGAACAACAGGCTTAATGAGCTAGTGGACACTGGGGTGCTGAAGCCCTGTGTCAGCATGTATCCCCTCTCAGCCAACTTTGGGGTACCCAATCCCTGGGTCGGCATTGATTCCCCCGCTCCAACATCAGAGTGCTCAATCCACGTGTCAGTATGTATCCGCCCTCCCCCCATTAATGTGGCATACTTGGAGTCCATGCCAGTGTGCCAAAAAAACTACCTCTTTGATGTTTCCGACACCAGGATACCCACTTCCGGTGTTGGATGTGCTGCCCCCCCATGCCCCTATGTTCTCAGTTGACCTTGGGGTGCCCAATCCATGGGTTGGCATTGATCACCCCCCAAGTACTCTGGGACACTGGGAGCCCACTCCAGTGTGCCGAAATCCATTTTATTAATATTTCACCTGTAAAGAAGAAAACAGTCCCATGAGGTTGTTTTTTTTTTAACCTAAAAAAAAAAGAAAACCATTCCTTATCATTCCCGCTGGCCCCCCCCAACCTGCACCCTCCCTCTGTGCACCCCACACACCCTCAACCATACTTACCTCTGCAGGTTGGGAGCAGCGATCTTCTGAGGACTGGGACGTTGTCTGCACTCTTCAAAGACAAAGCAGGAACTGAAGAAATGACGGTAAGCTCTATAATGGCAGTCAATGGGGGGCTTTCAACTTAGGTGGATATCTCAGCAAATGTTTGGAGTGTTGGTCACAAATTTTCAACATGGGGTTCTTGTGACCCCACCTCATGAACACTGTCACTGCCATTTCATTTCTCGATCCCGAAAGGTAATTTCACGGTTGCTGTGTGGAATCACCTTTCAGGACCAATTAATGAAATGACAATGCCACTGTTCATGAGGTGGGGTCCCAAAAAGCCCTTGTTGCAAATTTGGTGAAAAAACTCCAAAAAATAAATGTGTTACAAGCTTCAATTGCGCAGTTTCTATGCATGCTCATAACATCATCAATTTTTAATATTTTCACTCCAAATTTCCAACATTGCCATTTTTTCACTCCCCCTTATGAACAGTATAGATGTCAGTTTTTTTATCCTTCCCTAAAGTGGTTTTGCACCTGTGGCACAAAATGGCATGGTCGCTGTGCAAAACTAACTTTTGGGACAGATTAATGAAATCCCAGTGCCACTGTTCATGAAGGGAGGTCCCAAAAAGGCCATGTTGAAAATTTGGTGAAAACATTCCAAAAAATTACTGTGTTACAAGCGTGCATTGTTAAGTTTCTACGCATACTCATAACTTCACCACTTTTTCATATTTTCACTCCAAAATTTCAACATTGCCATTTCTTCACACCTCCTCATGAACAGTATAGCTGCCATTTTTCACATCCTGCCCGAAATGTGTTTTCGCACTTGTGGTGCTGAATAGCACACTTGCTGTGTGAAATCACCTTTTGGGATTGAGTAATGAAATGATACTGCCACTGTTCATGAGGTTGGGTCCCAAAAAGCTAATGTTGAAAATTTGGAGTGAAAATACCTACAATCACCTGGGGCATTAGGGTTTCCAACCGTAATGCCCACCCTGTACAGACTGACAGGTGTCGGGGGTGTGACTTGGGGTCACCGACCGTAATGCTTACCCCATTCCACCCCTATCCCCACCCTGCAGCCACTGACAGGCATCAAGGTATGCCTTGGGGTCTTCGGCCAGAACGTTCACCCCATTCTCCTATACTGCACCCATCTCAGCTTATTTCCTCATGGAATGGGCTGAGCGTAAGGGCCGCAAACCTCAAGCACACTGTGACACCTGTCGGTGTCTTCAGGGTGGGGTGAGGTGGAATGGTATCAGTGTTATGGCCGATGACCCAATTGCACACACCCAACGCCTGTCAGTCTCTGCAGGGTGGGGGTGGGGGTTGGTATTACTTCAGTACTTCACTGCCATTCCTATTATGCATCTCTCTAACTCCTGCACTACCAATGCCAATACCAGGAAGCAAACATTCAGCATTGACAAATGCTTGTTAAATATTGTAATAGTTTTGTACATCATCAGCTTTTGGAGCTGTGTCACCTAAGAAATTGTAAGTGAGGTCCTGGGAGGAAAAGATCCCGGTCCAGATCATGTTACTTAGCTAAATGAGTGGCCTTTTCTGTGCAAAGCAAAGCCTGTCTGGCTTCTTCTCTTATGTGGGTGTTCAGATTTTTATTTTGTTTCCTATTGAAAGGGAAAGAGGTTTGCCAGAGTTGGCTTCCGATCTCACATGCCCACATAATCTCACCCTCCTTGTTTTTTTCTCCTGGCTGCAGGCCCATAGCCCCGACTCCCAACAAAAATACAGCAGCTACACAAGCCTTCCCTCCCCATCTACAGCACATGGCTTTGCTTGGTGTTTCCCCAAGGCCGTTAACTCGGTATGTGGCCAGAGACTGTAGCCAGCAGTGCTCATGGTGGAAGTCGCGATTTGAGAGTTTAAAGCAGCTTCCATGGCAGTGTGTGGTCCCAGACCCTCACAGTAGTATCTAGCTGCTTAGTGGTATACAACAAAAGTCACTGTAGTAAATGAGGGTACCACCTCTAGAAACTGCAGACTGGATTTGTGTAGGGGGTTTGAGAGACAGTCTGCTTTCTTGACCACAGTGCCAGACAGCAGTGGTGGGGATCTGCATTAATAAAAAAGGGCACACTAGAGAACAGGAATACTGTAACTCAGTTACAGCTAACGAGGAAATACTGTGCAAGCTTATTTGAAACATGGTGAGGTTTCAAATAAACTTGCACAGCATTAATTGACTTGTATATATGATTATTTTTTTCCAGGATGATATCCTACGTATCTCAAATCATAATCTCTTGTGTTGGCCGGCCCGGTTGCACTGAGGGTGGAGTAGCTGGATGCCACACCTCACACCAAGCTGGTGACCTGAGTTTGGGAGTGAGCTCAGGTGCTGGAGGTCGGCAGGGGAAGGAGAGGATTGAGTGTCCACTGGGCTGCTCTCCTCTCCTGGGAGGAGGGCATGGGGTCGTCCGGTGCTTCAGCAGCCCCCGGTGGAGACCAGGGGTGCTTCAGTGGTACTGGACCACACGTACACTGCGTGGCTCACGCAGGCAGGGTTGCCATGTGCCACAGCATCAGGAGTGCACCACACTCCGGGGGTGAGACGGGGGAGGTCTTTCAGGGACTAAAAGCAAAAAACCCCTCCCAGCTCCAGCTAGGCGATGGCCCTTCCAGTGCCCACACCACACACTCAGTGCCGGGTCCCTGCTACTGCTCCTTTGGTGTCCCTGGGTCATAGCTGCCCCTGGGCCCAGGGAGGAATTGTAACGACTTTGAAGATGGCAGGGGGCACGGCAGGCAGTACAGTGAGACAGTAAGTGTAATGGCCAGAGAAAGTTCCAGTGCTAGGGGGTGAAAAATAGAATGGGAAAAAAAAAAATAATCTCTATTGTGTTCCCAGACTTAGATCTCCACCACTGCTATCTGGTATTGTGGTCAAGAAAGCAGTTTGTCTGTCAAAGCCAATACACAAATCCCCGTCTCCAGTTTCCTATCCATGCCACGCCAGTGAAGAGGAGAGAGAGAGAGAGAGACAACACTGCTTGCAGCTCATTCTGTCAAGAAAGCTGCTTGTCTTTTCAAACCCACTGCTGCCGGTGTTCTTATGAAATCGCCACCACTCTGGTGAAGAGAATGTCCCATTACACATTTAGCATGTTGGGTAAGTTAGCACTAAGACATTAATCAATCAATCAATCAATCAATCAATCAATCAAGTCTTTATCCAGGTGAACACCATTGAGCAGCTTCATTTACTAGGTGGACCTGCATTACACAAGGTCAAGAATAACACTTTTATGTACAGATAATAAACAGACATAATTATACAGAAATAGAAAAAGAAATACACAGAGCAATAACAAGTATTTCAGGTATAGAGTTAACAAGGTTAGGGAGAATGGTATGAGAAGGGGAATTAAAACATTCTGAAACAGCCAGCATATTAAAACATTTTCAAACAGCACAGCATATCATTGGTCAGGACATATACAAACTTAAGGGTCAGATATGGATGGGAGGGGTACAGGATTGCAGCTATTCTAGGAGGGGTGCTATGGTAGATGGGCTGGGGACATATATGCTAGGAGTCTGAGGATAAGAAAGGTAGTGGATTAGCAGAAAAAAAGAGGGGTTTAGGTGGAGACATCATCAAGACTAGTGAACAGTGCTGTGCTCACATTAAACAGATGCTGCAAAACCACAATCAGCTTTCGCTTGATACCTTAGAGGGGTGAGTTAAATGTTTAGGAGCAGATGTGACCCAGTGTGAGAAGAGAAGGGGGTGGGTCAGAATTGGCCAGACTGTTGGGAGAGGATGACATGGATATTTAGTTCCCTGGCCATAGAACTTCTGTGCTGTGCACTGGGATTCAAAAATACCAGGCAGCTTGCCCCCCACTATGTCAATGAATGTCTACAGGCTAGTGTTCGAGGCCAACAGTACTTGCTTGAGCCGAGACAAATACTTGCAATTTTGGGGTTGTGTTAAAACTAAACTATCAACAAACAAAAATTAAATAACACTGAGAATGGCAGTAACTCAGTACTCCAGTAAGCTCAAAGTGGTTAGAAATGCTTGATACACTAGCTCTTTAAGGTCTCACAGACTGTGAATGAAAGAAGGTAGTAGGATGGAAAAAATGCTTTTCAGGTCTACTTCTCTGTGCTCTAACCACTACGCTGCACTGCCTCACCCCTCGTGCAAGTAATAACCCAATCAGCACAGAACTGCTGAAGTGTGGAACTCTCTTGCCCAGATCTGTTTATTTATTTCTTGTATGTTGTTAAACATTAATGAAGAAATAAAGCACCTTACTTTCCATCATATGTAGTAATGGAGGCATGATTCTTTAAAAAAAATGTTTTTCTAGCATATGTTATTTATTATTGTAATAATAATTAATTTACTGGAACCAAACCACCCTTACAAAAAAAAAAGTTATATTCTGGTGTTTGTGGTCCGGGTCACATTTGCAGTTGCTTTCATGTACAGTAGTGTCTTCTAACACTGTTTATAGGTTCATAGGTTATATCAGAGGATAGAAGACACATGTCCATATAGCTCGCCAATCTTCTAAAAAATATCCGTGTATGCCCTTATCTATCAAATAGGAATCTAGCCTAGTTTTGAAAATATTCATATTAGGACTTGCCACTACTTCACTAGGAAGTGTATTCTATATTCCTGTAATTCTCACATTAAACCAATTTTCCCTCATTTTAGTATTGTATTTATCTTTGTGTAATTGGTAACAGTGTGCTCCAGTATCGTATATTTGTTTCCTTAGTTCCAGGCCTAGTTGGTCCCTTAATCTATCATCTTTAAGTGTCCTAAATATCTGGCACATATCACCATGTAATCTGTGAAATTCTAGTGAATACAATCTGAGGTGCTGTAGTCTTTGCTCATAACTCAGACCCCGGACTTCCCTTATGCCTTTGGTAGCTCTTCTCTGCACCCTCTCTAAGGCTTTAATATCTTTCCTATATCCTGGAGCCCAAAACTGTGCACAATATTCTGCATGCGGGCGTACCAATGAGGTATACAGGGGCAGTAATACTGCTTTATCTCGACTTTTGATATGTTTGAATATACAATGCTGTATTCTACTCGCTTTCTTAACCACCTGGTTACAGTGTATTCCAAATTTTTGTTCATTATCGACTCTTATTCCCAGATCTTTCTCATCTTGTACTGTCCTCAGCTCCCTACCTCCAGTTTGTATTTATACTGCATATTATTCTTGCCCATGTGCATAACAACACATTTATCTGTGTTGAATGTATA
Organism: Neoceratodus forsteri; assembly: GCA_016271365.2. NCBI lineage: Eukaryota > Metazoa > Chordata > Ceratodontiformes > Ceratodontidae > Neoceratodus > Neoceratodus forsteri. The sequence continues at coordinate 1,681,670,104 of CM057450.1, read as the reverse complement.
TCTGTTTGCTTTTGCCCATACTTCCAAATTTGTTAGTGCTGCCTGGAAAATAGTAGCCTCTTTAATATTATTAACAGGGTATCCCAAATTTGTATCATCCGCAAATTTTGACAACCACACCCCATCTTTAACACACATAGTAGAAATGTATAAATTAAAGAGGCAGGGGCCCAAAATGGATCCCTGAGGTATCCCACTAGTCACCTCGACCCACTCTGAACATTCTCCTCTCACGCATACTCTCTGTCTCCTATCCCCCAGCCAGGCCTCCGCCCAACAAGATAGTTTTTCATGATCCCCCACTTCCCTGAGAGCTCCAATTAGCTCTTCATGTGGCACTTTATCAAATGCCTTTTTTCAAAGTCAAGGAAAACAGCATCCACTGAGTTACCCATATCCAGGGCCTTGTTGACCCTGCCATAAAACTCTAGAAGGTTGGTCTGACATGACCTACCCCTAGTAAAACTGTGCTGTGTATGGTCAACAGTATCTTTACTGCATAAGGAGTCAAGGATTTGATCCTTGATTATACTCTCCAAGATCTTACCCAAGACCGAGGTCAGGCTAATGGGTCGATAGTTTGCCACCTCTTGTTTCGAGCCCTTTTTATGTATAAGTATAACCATTGCCTGCCTCCAGTCATCAGGCACCTCAGTCATATCCAGAGACTTCTGGAAAATGTGAGTGACTGGACCAGTCAACTCATGCGCTAGTTCCTTAATAACTCTCGGATTCAGTCCATCTGGTCCCTGTGCCTTATTAGGGTTTATTTCCAGTAGTCTTTGAGCTACAACAGGGGTGTTTAATGCAATACTCGAGCTCAGGGGTGTACTGCTTTGCTTTGCTGGTATACATTGCCCTTTATTAAATACTAAGACAAAGCATGTGTTACATAAATCAGCCATTTCCCTATTATCTGAGGTCAGCTTGCCACCTGGATCTTTTAGGGAGATAATAGTTCCATTGTTTCCCCTTTTAGAATTGATGTATGAATAAAATGATTTATAGTTATTTTGCACTTTAGTTGCTAACTTATATTCATACTTCCTCTTTGCTAAAGTTATTGCCTTTTTTGTATTTCTTAATCTCTCCTTATATAGCTCCCAGCAAATACTATTATTACTCTTTTTTGCTTTTAGATAAGCTATATTTTTTTGTTTAATTAATTTTCTAATTAGGGGAATTAACCATGGGGGAAGAGGCTTTTGAAATCCATTATATTTCTTTTTTGTTGGTACATGCCTATGGATCAATGAACCAACAGTATTATTCAATTTCCTCCACATTTCAGCTAGTGTTAGATCTGCAAATTCACTTTGCCAATTCCATTCCGCCAACTCATTCCTCATCAAATCAAAATTCACTTTATCATACCTGTGGATGATTGTACTACCAGAATAAATTCCCAAATTACCCAAATACTCAAAGCTAACCTTGGCATGATCACTTGATCCCAGTGGGGGCAGTGTTGTACAATTATGGATATTACTATTCATGTTGCTCAATACCAGATCCAATATGTGTTCACCCCGGTATTATTTAATACATGTTGTTCCAATCCAGCTAAACTTAGAATCTCCAGGTATTTAGTTTCCATAGGGGTAACAGCTTCTAGTGTGTCTCAATTTACTCCAGGGAGATTAAAATCCCCCAGTAGTATTACATTAATTGCTGAAGTCAATTGTTTAATAAAATCTAGCAGTATGAGATCATCAGGGTTAGCAATGGATGGTGGTCTGTACACAAGACCTATGTTAATATTGGAGGCGTTTGGTGGGGTGATTTTAATCCATAATACTTCAGAGTTACCCCAGCTTGTTGAAGCTTTCAGAAGATATATTGTCCGATATGTAAAGCGCTACCCCACCTCCTCTAGAAAAGCTTCTGTCCTTTGTAAAAAGTGTGTAACCGGGAATTTCTCTACCCCTGGTATCCTTATCATTCCACCAGGTCTCAGAGATGGTGCAAATATGTATTTGGGAAGTATACAATATTAATTTCAGCTCATCCAATTTGTTCATGAGGGTTCTAGCGTTAACTAATAGAAAATTCCAGTTTGGCTGTACGTTTTTGTTTGGATCAGTGGCCTTAGATTTTGTGCACCCCCTCCGTAGAAAGTTTAAATGAGTTTCTGTAATATATCTCAATTTCTGGGCTAGCATTCACTTGCCTTGTTTATTTAAATGCAACCCATCCTGTGCAAATAGATGGAAGTCCTGGAAATCCTGCCATTGATCAATATATGCATACCCTTCCCCATAGCACCACCTCTTTAGCCACCCATTGAGTCTCTGAATATCTTTGTTTAACATAACACTGGCCTGAGGGACAGGTAGTATTCCTGAAATTAACAAGTCACATCCCCTATTTTTAAGGTAAGTACCCATATATTCAAAATGACTTTGTATTTCAGGTAGTCCCATTTTCCCAACATCATTTACTCCAATGTGCAGTATTACTACAGGTGCAGATGTACTCTACAATAATCCAGGCATCAACTGTTTAATATCTCTAATACCTTCCCCTGGCAATACACTAACTGTAGTGTATTCATTCCGCTTTTTACATAATATATGATCAGTATGGCATAACATGGAATCCCCTATATATAATAAATCTCGAGGGGCATTATTCTTGGGGCATTTGGTATTGTTTCATGCCTCCTGAGCTATACTGATATTAATATGAGTTGAGTCTTGTACCTCAGAGATCATCTGGTCATTAGACTGCATTTGTTCTTCACTGCCTTCGACTGGTGCAAGAGCCTGATGCCTATTTGGGGTAAGTATGTTTGAAGAGCCCCCAATATTCCTTCTACCCTTCTTACTAGGTTTTGTTTTACCAACTAAGCACCTTTCCTCTGTATCTTTAGATTTTTGGGATTCTATAGATGTGGCTGTATCATGCAAACGTGATTCTAAAACTCCTCCTGCCATTGAATCAATGAATTGCTCCAATGTTGTAAAAACAATGTTGTATTTACTGTTATTGATTCTGGTACCAGCAGAAATCTCACCTGTTATGGATGTTTGGAGTGGATCCATTTGGTATCAAGGCAATTATTTTACATTCAGCTAAGTATCCTAAAACTGGTATTTCTGATTGTTGCTGTACTGGTCTGAAGGCTAATTCAGCATGTAGTTGAGACTAATGAGTGCCTTTTAAGTTTGCCGTGCATGCACGCACAGCGAACTTCTTGAAATGAGTTGCTTTTGAGTGTGTGTGACATTGTCTGTCCATTGTAGAGTTCTCTGCAAGGGTCTCGACTGTGCCACATCAATCATCAGCCAGGCTGATCGTGACAGTGTTTTGTCTGAGATGGTCTGCACTTGAAAAGAAATAGCCACACCAATCATGTGGTTTTTTTTGCCTTTCATCTGCAGGTCACCGCCCAGCAAACAGCTGTTTGCATTCCGATCAGCCTGGCTAATGTCCCCCCTCCACTGGTCCCTTCCCTCACTGGTCCGACCTTTTCCGCTCTTGCTGCTGCTTCTTCCTTACTTCACTCTCACCATCATGAGGGGACAACCATGACTTTTGTCCTGGGCCCCGAGCTCTGGGGGATCCACCCAAGAAGCCAGTGTTTTTATTTTAATTCAGGCTGTTTCCCCCCCACATTGCTTAATACCCCAGCCCCACAAGCCCAGAGGGGGACATTTATTCCTATATTCATAGTACAACCCCCCCTCCCACTTGCCTTGCCAATGTAGTACCCCAAAGTTAGGGACACAATAACAAAATGGGGACTCTCTCCCCCCGACATGGGATTTTCCTTCTTTCTTGTTCCCCTACCTTCCAGTTTCTTGCCTATTGTCCCAAAACCCCCCCTTGTGTCTTTGTTCAATTTCACACCATTCAGCGCTGAGGAAGGGGGCCATAGGCAAGACACCCTCCCTCCCAAGTCATGATGCCCAATCCTCTGGGCTGCCTAGTGGGACCTCTGCTGCCTTACAAAAGAGCTGGGAGGGACTACAATGAGGAGTCGGTGCCTGAACGTGAAGGGTTGAGGACGAGGGGAGCACAGACAATAGAAAGTTACCTGGGGAATAAATAAAAATCTTGTATTGTTGGTAAGAAATTATGCTACTCAACTGCATGTAAATTAGATTGTGCTGGGACCTGTAGCCCTGCCCCACCCAGTAAAATACTAATACATGCACTAACAGCGAACTTCGGCATTGACAAATGCTTGTCTTATTCTGGGCTAAAGGGGAGACATGCAACACCACCAGTGAGAGGCAAAGCATCTTTGAAGAAATTGCAGTGTTATACTGTATTGACTTGGAAATTCAACTTGCACACTTTTATACCAGTCGATTCTGCAGCTGAGGTCACTGCGCCAAAAACTGTCCCATAACTGCTGTGGGTGATTACTTATTGTGGGTCCCCTTCCTGCGGTGGAATTAGGCTCAGAAGTGCAGATCTCTTTGCATCCCATCTCGGTACCCTAACCCACTGGAGGAATGATACATTCTCAGGCTTCTTCCTCTCTGTCTCCTACCACTCTGCTCCACCTTTTCTGTTTCCACTCTTGCTCCTCCAGCTCCTTTTCCAACCCAGCATGTTGAATCCACCATTTTGGCTGCAGCTGGCATAGCTGGTATTCATCACTGCTTTAATTGTCTTTTTCTACCCCTGCCCCCGTCTCCCACTCACTTACAGTGGTGGGAAGACTGTTCTTTGTCCCTGAAGTGCCCACCCTCTGCTCTCTGTAATCCCATCCCACGATTTTGGACTGTACTCATTTTCTTTACTTTCTTTCCCTTTCTCCCTTTCCAGGTGGCTGCCCCCTGCAGCCTGACCAGGCCATCCAGCTCCTCAGCCAGTGCAGAGGTCACTGCCCACCAGCCCCAGATCAGCAACAAAGGTATGAGTGTCCTTGGGAGTTTTTCGGCCCACCACCCTGCCCCACTCCCAGTGCTAATTAAATACATTTAGGACCTGCCTTTCCCTACAATCACAGAGAAAATCTAGTTTCCAACCTTCCCTCTTAAAGGGGCAGTAACCACTGTGCCTAGAACTACCACTTTTTTTTTTCCTGCCGGACTCCCCTAGCTCAGCGAATGGGCTCGCCCTGCTTCGGTACCCCAGTGCCTCATACTCGAGGTAGCCCCACGAGTGAGGCCACTGGAAGCAGAACTGAAGGTGGCAAGAAGGACCAGGCACCAGAGCTGGCTCATACACGGGGAGCCAGCATTTTTGCAATGTTTTACCTCCTGGATCTGAGGGATGTGCAATGATGCTAATGGAGAACCTCCAGCATCTGCCCTCACCTCTGCTCCATGTTCTAGTGCAGCGCCCCATCCCCTAACCTCCACCAGAGGGTGAACGGGCACCATAGCTGAGAATCCCTCCTCCTCAGAGAAGGAGAGTGGTTCCTCCAGATGCTCAATCTTTCTCCCCCCTGCCGACCCCCGGTGGCCCGCATCTGTTCCTGAACACAGGTTGCCAGCATGGCACAAGGTGTGGCATCCAGCACCTCAACCCTTAGCACCACCAGGCCGGCAGATCCACCACTTTAGTCTTGTGCCTGCCCCCCTTTGTGTAGCTGCCCATTCCCCCACTGACAAATCTTGCAGACCTAATGCTCACAAACAGCTTTGCACTCCATAAGCACATGATGCAGCCACATTTATATTTGACACTGCTCTTAATCCTCACCCTCTGGCTGAAGTCTGACCATTTCTGGGGTAACGCAACCTTCTTAAATACGCAAGCTTTGGGTAGCACAAGGGGAACATCCTTGGACCGGCTCCTGGCCATAGCCTTAAAACTCCCCCCACACCAATACCTGCCGCTGGTACCTTGGTCAGCATCCATTACTGCATTACTGTGTGGCCGGACTACTGCAGCTACCAACCACTACCTCAGGAACTGCAAGCAACATCAAGCCTGCTTATCCTGGTCATTCTCATTGTGATTCCTCAGGAAACTGATCCTATTATTGCTTCAAGTATCTGGTAATATGCACCCCGACTCTGGTCCAGGACATCCCTCTGTAGGTGCCACCTTGAGGCACGGATAGCTAAGGAAAGTATTTCTGAACATTGGAAGCCTCATGCCCAAGCTCCCGTTATTCCAAGCATGGGCTGAACTGATCAAACCTGATGTCATTGCACTCACTGAGACGTGGCTATCCCCTAAGATCCCCTAAGCTGTGATAGACCTTGATAGCTATACCATATTTAGGCAGGATAGGCAGTCCAAAAGAGGAGGTGGCTGTATGGGCTACATCAAAAATGAAATCAGGGGTCAAGTACTACTTTGTAGTCTGCACACCAAGGAAGCACAAATCCTCAGTATTTAACTCACCATTGGTCAACAAAACAAGGTTCTTGTGCTCTCAACAGTATATATATACCCTGGAAAACAGGGTCCCAGACTGGAACACTTCTTTAATAAGCAAGGGCAGCTTAGCCAAAACTGGGAACAGCTCGTTGTAGGTGATTTTAACGTCAACTGGCAATCCCAGGATGCAGCGGCAGTTAGAGACAAAATATCAAGCCTCTACCTCACCAAAATGGTCACCCAAGCCACAAGGCTAAATTAAAGGACAGGCTCAAGCATCCTAATCAATTGGCTTCTCTCCTCTCCTCTTGCCCTGATCACCTCTCTGAGGTCTCAGTACTACTTGACTCCCTAAGTGACCATTCCCCGGTTATGTGCACCTGGTCTAATAAGTTTACAAAGCATACTCCTCAGCTCACCAGAACTCACTCACTGAGACCTGGGCTGCTGGAATATTTCAGACAGCACCTAAGGCTAACTGACTGGTCACCACTTGACATTGCCAATGATTGTAACCAAGTTCTTGATTACTTCTGCTCTATCTTTACAAATGCTTGTGATATCTTTGCCCCTACAAATCCAATAAAGTAAGAGGGGCCAGTAAGCCCTGGCTCTTAGGCCCCCTAATTTACCTCATGCGAGTCAGGGACAACCTGTGACATAGGACCAAGGCATCTGGGAATATGGCTGACCACACTGCTTACAATGCAGCCAGAAATAAATGCATGAGAATGATCAGGCTGGCCAAGGCCTCTTACTATAAAGATCTTTTAAACAGAATTTGGGGATGTGGAAAGGAGTTCTGGAATTCAGTGAAATCCCTAATGGGCAGGATCTCCAAGGCCCTTTCCAACCTTATAGTTACTTCATCTGGGACACTCCAGGAACTTAGTGAGATGACGAATGCATTTAATATCACTTACATAGACCTAAGTGCTGTGCTCCCCAGGGACTATCTCTCCACCCCACTGACTGGACAGCTCTCCCTCTCTAGTCCACCACCTACTACACCCAGTGGCACACCACCTTACTACTTCAGACACCTATCCAGGGCTGAGACCCTAAGGTACGGCAAATGGGTACTGGGCAAGACCAGGATGAGGAGCGACTCTATCAATATGAAGTTAGTTGCCCTAACATTAAATTAATTAGCAGGACCACTTTCCCAAATTGTTAACACATCCTTACGAACTGGTGTATTCTCAGACAAATGGAAGGCAGCACTCGTCATGCCGGTTCACAAATGCGGAGATAGAAAAAGCCTCTCAAACTATTGACCCATCTCCATTTTACCACCACTCTTCAAAGCATTGGAACATGTGGTATCTGACCAACTCACTGAATACTTAAAGAAACACAATCTACTTTGTGCACAGCAGCATGGCTTCCATAAACACCACTCCACCTAAACCACCCTGGTAGACTACACCACACAGATCTATGAGGCAATAGATAATGGAAGGGCAGTGGGGTTTATATTCATAGACCTCACCAAGGTATTTGACACTGTCAACCACCAACTCCTACTACAATGTCTCCTGTCCATTGGCCTCTCAATAAATACTGTTGCTTGGTTTGAAAGCTACCTATCACACAGAACACAATGTGTGAAGATCTTCAACACACTCTGTGAGCCTAGGAAACTCAGCCTTGGAGTCCCCCAAGGTTCAATACTGGGACCACTTTTATTTAGTCTATTTATAAACTCCCTACTATCTGCCTGCCCAGCAAGTATGGTGCTTTACGCCAATGATGTGGTAATTTCAGCACCTGGTAGGTAAATATCCACAATCACCACAGATCTACAGGCCAATTTCCAAAGGCTGGAATCATGGTTTTCCCAGCATAACCTGTTACTCGACTACAAACAAAAAAAAAAGTGTATGCTCTTTATGGTGCATCAGAATAAGAAAAAGCATGGTTCCTTACAAATAATGAGCCAAAAAGGTGAGTTGCTGGAGCAGGTTGGCACCTTCAAATATCTTGGTGTACATCTTGATGACACACTGTCCTTCTCAATGCATATTGAACAGGTCGTTAAAACAGCTAACGCCAAACTGGGTGGTCTATACTGACATAGACACTCTATGCCTCTGGAGACCCTGAAACTGGTCACTTGCAGCTCTGTGTTATCTACCATAGATTATGGTCTGGCGATCTATGGTGCTGATTTGGACACTGCTCTTAAGAGGATCATTATCCTCCTCAACAAGGCTTGCCACCTGATCCTTGGGACTGACTATCTGATGCATACATGTACATTGTGTGCAGAGACTGGGTGGCTTCCCCTCCATCTCAGAATCAAATACCAGGCCTGTCTACTGGGGAAAAAAATCATTGCATGGCCTTATGCCTGAGTCCACTTCAAGATTATTCAAAAATGCTCAACCTACCATGAACACCAGAAGTGTGACCAAAGGGGTGTTCCTAGTACCCTTTAAGCACACCACACTCACACAACGATCCATTTTCTACCAGGATCCTAGATGGCTTAATGACCTCCCTACTGAATTCTTTGGTTGTAGCAAAATTAGTCAGTTCAAATCTGAACTCCACAGTCTTCTGGCATGTGAGACCACCTGAAATTGTTAACTATAACCCCACCTCTGATGGGCTTTCTACCATCTCAGCTCCCCTCACTGTCTTGTCTTACCTCCCCCTTATCCCCCACCCTTACCTTCCTCCTCTCCGCTCTACTGGACAATGCCTCCCTAGCTGCTAATACCTCTACTATAAAGTCCTAGCCTGGGATCTGTCCCCCACCCCAAGTTTGCATAAGTGTAATGCCACACTATTGCAGTGTTGTTGCTGCTATCCCTTGCACTTTCTGATTGCACATCTGTAACCAATCATACTGTTTTTTCTGCCACCAACTGTTAATTTTTTATGTTTATTGTGTTTACTTGGGCCCTTTTTTCTCTCTATATATTGTTCACTGCCTTAACCTTCATCTCTGTATTTTTTATCTGACTTGGAACCTTTGTAAATGAGCCCATGGCTCAAAGGCAATTAATCCGAATCTAAATAAATAAATAAATCTAGCCAGTGCTTTGAGAAGGTTAATAAATACATGATGCTAGAACATAATACTTACCTTGGTGGTTGTGATGGACAAACCATGAAGCCATAGGCCTAGATGACAGACTACATAAGGACAGCAGGAGCAGCAGCAGCATCCAGAAAGCCTTGCACAAGCAGACCTGAAAGGGAGATCACACTGAGAGTTGCACAAACACAGGAGAAGCATGGATTGGCATTGCTCAGCCAAGGTACAATGGCTGTTATGCTGGACCATCATCAACTTGGCACATACTGTCACTGTACCTAATCTACTTGCAGCACAACTGGTTTGCGCATGTAACAGCTACACCACCACTACCATTGCCCACCTCCCACCAGCCCCCACCTGCCTGCCTTGAAGTGTGTCCGAATCTACACCTAAGAGATGCTGTAGCTGAGAGAAAGAGAGCAGCCACCAGCTTCCTTAAAGCAAAGAGGTAATTTAATAGAGTACACTGAATTGAATTATTAATTTGGTGACCTATATAAGTAAGTAGAAGTCAGTGTTTTGGTTCTTTGTTTTTGGGGTTGACTTTTCTTAGTGTAACTTTTATTTGCCAGGGAGGAAATATAGCTGGGAGAATGTTTGCAATCATTTGTGATTAGACCTGTTCCTTAAACTCTGTGAAATAGGTGTCTGAAAGGAAGGAAGGCACTCATTGGGGTGGTGGGTCAGAGTTGTAGTTGATTGTTTTTGGAGGGCATGGGATTAGTACCACCCACCCTACCCCTCATCCCACCTGCCCCAAGCACATCTTTTCCTTTATATCAGGGGTTCTGACATCACTTCCCCAAAAGTGCAAAGGACATACACCTATTCATATCCTTACAGGCACAGCACACTGAATAGGGGTAAACACAAACACACACTTACACACTAAAAAAAAAAATCTTAAACAGGAAAGGAGACAGACATGTGAGGAGTGGTGCAATGCACTAGCTGTGGAGTGGCAGTCTTCCAGGAGATGTTCTGGAGGCTGCATTGCTGCTCTATTTGCAGGCACCTCTCTGGTCTGAGGGAGGAGGTTACCCGTCTACATGCTGACCTGGTGAACATTTGGGAAACCTCCTGCACCACTGAGGTACCACTCAGGCCACCACCACTGCCTCAGAGGTTGCCAAGAAATAGGAATGGTTGGACCATGGTAGGCTCAGGGATGGGGATGGTGGTAGTACAGAGGTACATCCCTTCAGTTGTGCCTCTCCACAATTCATTCACCATTCTGGTGGATCGTGGTTCCTCTATGGAAGCACCCACAGTGGAGACTAAGGAGGATGCTGGGAATCTCTATAAAGGAGACCCACAGGAGGGTGACATGGGACCCCACATGGGAAGGAAACAACTTCTGGTGGGGTACTTAATCATTAGGGGGTAGAACTGGGGAAGGGAGGAGAGAGGGAGGTAAGGTGCCTGTCCAGTGCCATGGCTTGAAGGGACAGGAAGCGAATCCTCAGGATCATGGGAGCAGCTGCACGGGGAAGGGAGCTGGATGTCATTGTCCATCTAGAGACAAATGACCTGGCTGGGAACTGGATCAGAGCAGTGCAGCAGGAGTTTGTGGAGTAGGGAAGGAGAATTAGACAAATGGCATGCATGGTAACTTTCTCAGAAGTGCTACCTGTCTATGGCATGGGTGAGGCTAGGGTATGCTGCACCATGGGATTCAATGACTGGTTGAAAAACTGGTGCAGATCCCAGGGATTTGGCTTCATTAGGGACTGGAGGTCCACCTGGAGGGATACAGACCTATACTGGCATGATGGTCTGCATCTGTCCGGAAGGAAAACCAGGATCCTAGGTAATAGGTTTAAATGCTTCATTGGCAAGCATTTAAACTAGCCAAGGGGGGAGACAGTGAAGGGAAGCAGGGAAATCCCAACCTCCCCCCACAAAACAGGGTAGTTAGGGAAGTAGACACAAACATAGAGAAGTCAATAGGGAGCAGGACTGAGGTAAATCCACAAAAAGGCAAAGACAGTAAGGACAGGGATGGGCCCAAAAGGGTAAGACCATCAAAAAAATGGAGGGCAATGAGTACCAATGCCCATAGCCTGGGTAACAAGCTCCCTGAACTAGTGGCCTTAATGAAAGAGGGATGCATGGCAGTCACAGAAGCATGGTACACAGAGAACCATGACTGGGATGTCAACATACCAGGGTACACAATCTACAGGAGGGTAAAAGAGGAGGAGGAGTAGCTCTCTACGTAAGGGAAGGAATCAAAGCAACAGAACTAAAGGGCAAACAGAAAGGGAGGGAAGGAAGCACTGTGGGTCACCCTGGAGACAGGAAATGGTACCATAGTCCATGCAGGGATTGTTTAGAGACCCCCATCGCAGGGGGAGGCAATGGACAAGGAAATGATAGAAGGAATCCTTAGAATGGCAGAAAAAGGAGAGATATTGTTGATGGGGGACCTGAATATGTCAGATGTTAATGGGAGCACCTTTACTGAAGGCACATCCAAGAGCAGGGTCATTCTCGATGCCCTACAGGAGGCATGCCTCAGACAGCTAGTGTTAGAACCCACTCGGGAGGGAGCAATCTTAGACCTAGTACTCTAAAACGGGGATGGAGAGAGGATCTCAGATTTAGAAGTGGGTAGCCATCTGGGAACAAGCGACCACCAAACAGTATGGTTCACAATAAACACAGCTGTAGAGTCAAGCCATACAAAAGCAAGGGTGTTGAACTTTAGGATGACTGACTTTGGCAAAATGGGAGAGTGCCTCAGAAAAGCACTAGCAAACAGTCAAGAATGAGGGGTGGAGGAACAATGGGGAAAAATCAAAATTGCCATCACAGAGGCAACAAGCCTTTGTGTAAGGCAAATCAACAAAACAAAATGAAGGAAAAAGCCACTATGGTTCTCAAATGAGGTGGCAGGGAAGGTTAAGGTGAAAAGGATCGCGTTCAGGAAATATAAGGAAACACAGAAAGAGCAGGACAGAGAACTACATTAGTTAAAGCAGAAGGAAGCAGGGAAGGCAGTCAGAATAGCAAAGGCCCAAACTGAGGAAAAGATAGCCAACTCTGTTAAGAAGGGGGAAAAAACCATTTATAGGTACATTAGGGTGCAAAGAAAGACCAAGGGAGGGATACTGAGGCTTAATAAAAGGGAGAGAAAGTGGGCAGAGGGTGACAGTGAAAAAGCAGGGATACTGAATGAATACTTCTGCTCAGTATTCACAATAGAAGAGAAGGGGGAGGTAACTAAACCAAACAATAGAAAGACTCTGGATAGGGGAGTCGATACCGGTCCATTCACAGAAGAAAGGGTTCTGAAAGAACTCTTAAAACTGTAGGTGGACAAAGCAATGGGGCCTGATGGGATTCACCCCAGAATTCTAAAAGAACTAAGGATAGAACTGGTGACACCACTGACTACCCCCTTTTACAAATCATGGGAGTATGGGGTGGTACCTGAGGACTGGAGGAGAGTGGATGTGATTCCGCTTCACAAAAGTGGGAGCAGAGCAGAGGCAGGAAACTACAGACCTGTTAGTTTGACCTCAGTGGTAGGGAAAATGATAGAATCACTTCTGAAGGAAAGAATTGTTGAGCACCTAGAGGCCAGTTGGGCACAGGACCCAAGGCAGCATGGATTCACTGTGGGAAGGTCATGTCAGATGAATCTAATAGATTTGTTTGACTGAGTGACCAAAGTTGTAGACAAGGGAGGGGCTATGGACATGGCCTACCTAGACTTTAGCAAGGCATTTGAAACAGTCCCACTCAATAGATTAATATACAAGTTAGCCAGCCTTGGAGTGGGTCCCAAGGTGGTAACTTGGGCAAAATGTTGGTTGGACAACTGGACACAGAGGATAATAGTAGACGGAGTCCACTCTGAAGAAAGGGGGGTTACTAGCGGGGTACTACAGGGTTCAGTACTGGAACCGGTCCTCTTTAATGTCTTTATAAGTGACATTGCGGAGGGACTGGAAGAAAAAGTATGTCTCTTTGCAGATGACACAAAGATCTGCAACAGGGTTGATACACAAGATGGGTTGGAAGGAATGAAAAGGGACTTGGCAAGGTTGGAGGAATGTCAAATGTATGGCAGCTTAGATTCAATGCAAAGAAGTGCAAAGTAATGCACCTGGGAAACAAAAACCCAGGGAAAGAGTACACAATGTGGGGGGAGATACTAAAAACAACAACAGAAATGGAAAGACACCTGGGAGTAGTCATGTCAGATGACCTAAAGGTGGGCAAGCAATGTGAGAAGGCAGTAAGGAGGACTGGGGGATACTGGGATGCATAGGGAGAGGCATCACCAGCAGAAAACAAGAAGTTGTTATTCCTCTGTACAGACAGTTGGTGAGACCCCATCTGGAGTTCTGCATGCAGTTCTGGAGACCCCATCTCCGCTAGGACATAGACAGGATGGAGGCTGTCTAGAGGAGGACAACTAAAATGGTGCATGGTCTGCACCAGAAGACATACAAAGTGAGACTAAAGAAGCTTAATATGTATACCCTAGAGGAAAGGAAGGAGAGGGGGACATGATAGAAACTTTCAAGTACCTCAGGGGAATCAACAAAGTCCAAGAGGGTAGAATATTTCAGAAAAAGAGATGCGTAAGAACAAGGGGGCACAATTTGAAGATAGAGGCAGGATGGCTCAGAGGTAATGTGAGGAAGTATTTTTTCACAGAGAGGGTTGTGGATGCATGGAATGACCTTTCTGAGGAGGTCCTGGATTCAAAATTAATGGGGAAATTCAAGAATGCATGGGACAGACATAAGGCAATTCTAGTGGGGGGTAGGAGGAAGTAGGCTGTTAGTTAACTAGGATCTGCAGCTTATCCATTAGGTAGGGAACTGGGCAGACTAGCTGGGACAAGCGGTCCTTATCTGCCATCAAATTCTATGTTTCTATGTTTCTACAAAGCAAATTGCAGGCTTTGACTAGGAAAAAAAATGATTAAGTACTTACCTGGGCAGTTGGGATGGACACACCATGAAGCCACAGGGCTGGCGGACTAAGGGAGGATCACGGCAGCAGCAGGAGCAGCAGTTCCCAAAACCTAATAGAGGCAGACCTGAAATGGAAGCACACCAAGAGTTGCACAAACACAGGAGAAGCAGGGACTGGCCTTTCTTAGCTGAGGCACAACGGCTAAGACCATCATCAACTCGGAATATACTGTCACTTTACCTAATCTACCTGCAGCACAACTGGTCTGTACCTACAGCAGCTACCCCACCACTACCCCCCTCAACTGCCTGCCTTGAAGTCTGTCCGAATCTACACTAAAGAGAAACTAAAATACACATTGCGAGCTTTGACTGAGAAAAATTAAAAAAATTGTTAAGTACTTACCTGAGCAATTGAGATGGACACACCGTGAAGCCACAGGAGTGGCAGACAGTAAGGGAGGATCACAGCAGTAACTGGAGTAGGAGTAGCAGAAGGATTCATAAAGCCTTACCCAGGCAGACCTGAAAGGGAAGCACACTGAGAGTTGCAGAAACACAAGGGAGGCAATTGGATTAGCATTGTTTAGCTCAGGCATAACACCTGCTAGGCCAGAAAAACAACAATGCAGAACATCCTCTCTCCCTTTACCTAATCTACATGCATCACAAGTGGTCTGAGCCTGAGAAGTAGCTACTCCACCACTACCACTGTCCACCCCCCCACCGTCCCCCCAGCCACCTGCCTCAGAGACTGTCCGAATCCACACTAAAGAGAAACTAACAAGCATTTGTCAATGCCGAATGTTGCTTGCTTGTACCTGCTGTTCAGGTATTTGGAAGTGATAGTTCCATGCCTTCTTCCCAAGACATCCACTGTGTCTTTCCGTTCAGTATTCAGAGAAGAGTGGGAGGGGCAAGGTCCACAGCAGTACAGCAGTTGCCAAGGGGGTGAAGAGGTGGACAATAGTCCATTCAAAGGCAAAAGAGTCCTCCAGGAGCTCACTAAATTGAAGGTGGACAAAGCGATGAAACCAGATGGCATACGCCCAAGGATATTAAGAGAACTGCCAAGGGAGATAGCAGTACCTCTGGCAGCCATGTTCACTGAGTCATTCGACACGAGTGAATTGGAGGAGGGCACATGTGGTCCCTGTACACAAGTCCAGCAGCAGGGAGGAGGCAGGGAACAATAGGCCGTTCAGCCTCACCTCAGTAGTGGGGAAGATCATGGAGACATTGCTTAAAGAAAGGATAGTGGGGCATCTAGAAGCCATCGGAGCCCAGGACCACAGACAACATGGATTCACAGTGGGGACATCATGTCAGACAAATCTGGTTGATTTCTTTGACTGGGTGACAAAGGAAGTGAATCAGGGTGAGGCAGTGGACAACGCTTACCTTGATTTCAGCAAAGCCTTTGACACATCCCATGTAGGAGGCTGATAAACTAGCTGGGTAGGCTGAGCATAGGGGAAAGGGTGGTAAACTGGGTTAGAAACTGGCTAACAGACTGGAGGCAGAGAGTGGTGGTAAATAGTGTACAGTCTAGGGAGAGGGGGTGACCAGTGGGGTGCTGCAGGGATCAGTCCTGGGGCCAGTCCTGTTCAATGTCTTCATTAGTAACATTGCAGAACGTCTGAAGGGAATTTTTTCACCAAATTTTCAACATAGCCGTTTTAAGACCTCTGCTCATGAACAGTGTCACTGTGATTTTCTTAATCTGTCCCAAACATTGATTGCGCACACCGATTGCGCCATTGTGCACTACATGCACGGAAACACATTTTGGGTGAGATGTGAAAAATGACAGCTGTACTGCTCATAAGGAGGTGTGGTAAAATGGCAATGTTGAAAATCTGGAGTGCAAATATTAAAAATTTGCTAACTTACGAGCATAGGAACTGCGCAACGCACACTCATAAAACAGTCATTTTGAGGAAAATTTTCACCAAATTTTCAAAATAGCCATTTTAAGACCTCTGCTCATGAACAGTGTCACTGTGATCTTCTTAATGTGTCCCATACATTGATTTCTCACACCGACTGCGCCATTGTGCACTACATGGGCGGAAACATGTTTTGGGCAAGATGTGAAAAATGACAGCTATACTGCTCATAAGGAGGTGCGGTAAAATGTCAATGTTGAAAATCTGGATTGAAAATATTGAAAATTTGCGAACTTACGAGCGTGCGTAGATCAGCGCAACAAATGTTCATAAAACAGTCATTTTTGGGAATTTTTTAACCAAATTTTTAACATAGCCATTTTAACACTTCTGCTCATGAACAGTGTGACTGTGATTTTTTTAATCTGTCCCGAACATTGATTTCGCACACCAACTGCGCCATTGTGCGCTACGTGCGCGGAAACACATTTTGGGCGAGATGTGAAAAATGACAGCTGTACTGCTCATAAGGAGGTGTGGGTAAAATGGCAATGTTGAAAATCCAGAGTGCAAATATTAAAAATTCACTAACTTACGAGCATGTGCAGAAACTGCGCAACGCACGCACGTAAAACAGTCATTTTTAGGAATTTTTTCACCAAATTTGCAACATAGGCTTTTTGAGAGCCCACCTTATGAACACTGGCACTGTCATTTTGTTAATCAGTCCCGAAAGGTGATTTCACGCAGTAACCGCGAAATCACCTTTTGGGCCCGATTAACTCCATGACAGTGACAGAATTCATGAGGAGGGGTCCCAAAAACCCCATGTTGAAAATGTGGTGCCAAAATTCCAAAAAATGCCTAACATATGCAGCAAAGTTGAAAAAAACTTATCTATCCCATTATACAGTTTGCTGGCATTTCCCTCAGTTCAGCGGTCGGCTTTGAAGAGTGCAGACGTGTTCCCTGGTCCACCAAGATCGTCTGCGCCAAGATCCAGAGGTAAGTATGGGGTGTGGGGTGTGGAGAGGCAGGGTGCACAGTGGGTGAGTGCGGGTTGTGGGAGGGCAGGGAGAAGTGCCGGGGACAGTTTTTGTATTTACAGTTTTTTTTTTTTAATAAGATGACGGCGAGCGTTTGCCATGCTGGGGTGGGCACCAGCGTGGCAGCTGAAAACTGTTTGGGGGATGGAGCCGATGGGGGATTGGGCACCCGTGGACATGACAAATTTTGCCACGCTGGGTGGGCTCCAGTGCATGACACCTGGAAGCTTTGGGGGGTGGTGCCGATCGGGTTTGGGCACCCCATCGGCCGTACAGTATGTGCGTGGGGGGAGGGGGAAGGTGCATGAGCACGCAGTGTGCGTGCGTGCATGCATGTGTGGAGGGGGAGCTCTGCTCACTGAAGCGGAGCTCTCCCTTTCAACTGTACGACCACTACATTTTCAACTGCTGTCATAGACAGCTGCAGCAGTGATTGGAGAACTGGGGCCGCGCCTGCAAACACACTGACTGAATTGGAAGATGGGTGCCACACCTCCGAAAACTTGGATGATGGCACTATGTTTCTTGCACATGTGTGCAAGCAACATAAAAAAGGAGAAAAGAATTCCCGAGTTCAGCTCAAAGACCTGGGAGTCTGGGACTGGGGAGGGACAAGACTGGGGACAGTTATTGCCTAAAAATGCACTACACTGCACCATTTACTTTATCAATTTTCAACATTTTCTGGGGGAACCCCCCAATAATCCTAGCCACGCCCCTTTAACTTTTTATACTCATATGCCCCCACTGTTCAGCTGCTTTAAATAACAGGCACACTGTAGCTCTCAGGGCTCAACACAGTCCCGTTCCACTATGACGTCTAAAACTTGTGGTATCCGTAACCCTTCTGTTGCAGAAGACACAGATGTGTGCCCCGACTGCCTTATCACGTGTTTCACAAGAGATACCTGTTTATGGATGGTAAGCAATACCATTCTTTCTGTGTTCTTCTCGACAGTAGTTGACAGCATGCTACAACAAAACTGTTAAACTTCAGTTCAACAGTCTTCTAAACTTTAAAATCTCTTCAGCAATGGCACAAGAGTAAAACTGCAGCATCTCATTTGTGGTTACTGTGAACTAGAGTAAGCATGTCTAGCTACCATTTTCCAGGCATGAAGAGGCCATCTTGCCTGCCCCATCAATGCACTCCTTCCCTTTTTGCGGTGGTGCTGTGAATGTGTCTGCTTTCTCTGCAAGGGCTCGAAAGCAGCGGTACTGTTGCTAGGAAACAGTGTGATGTGATGTCAATGTAAACAGTATGTCCACCAGTAATGGAAGCAGTACGTGTTTCAGTTTTGCCTATTTATGTAACATTGCAGCACTGTGCAGCCGATAGTCTGGCAAAACACTAGGGGAAGTTACACTACTAGAATCATAGGCAACCAACTGAAGAATGATCATCACAGGAAATGGGACTTTTGTTAGCATGCATTCCATTTCTCTGTAGTTGCAGAGTTTCTGACTTGTCATGTATCAGCTGCAATTTTCTTTTACATTAGCGGTCGCCAGTATCAAGACCCACGTTTGTGTGGTTGTTTTCTCTTCTAGACTTGTATGACAGCGTGAGGTAAACATTTAAATAGCGATGGAGTCTGAACTGTTTTGGTCCTGCTGAACGTTTTTGCAGCCTTTTTACACTATAGATCACCTGATAATCTTGGTCATACCGAGGTTGTTGGGTTAGTCTCTTACATGTTTTTTTTTTCTTACACATACCTATTTTTTTTTTGTACAAACCGGTAAATATGAGGCAACGTTAAATTATTCGTAAATACAAAAGAAGGATTTTCATATTTACCCAAATGACCGAGGATATCATATCTTTTTTGCAGTTGATTTATGGTCTAAGGACACTAATGTAAGTTTTGTTTCTCTTTAAGAACTAAAATCATGACAATCAGCGAACTTCAATTAAATAATAAAAAAGGACTATTCTGTCCCCTCTAAATACATATCGGCTTGTTTGAGCATGCAGCGTGCGTGCGTGCATGGGGGTGTGTGTGTGTGTGTGAAGGGGGGAGCTCTGCTCACTGAAGCGGAGCTCTCCCTTTCAACTGTACGACCACTGCATTTTCAGCTGTCTTAGACAGCTGCAGCAGTGATTGGGGAACTGGGGCCGCACCTGCAAACACACTGACTGAATTGGAAGATGGGTGCCACACCTCCGAAAACTCGGATGATGGCACTATGTTTCTTGCACATGCGTGCAAGCAACATAAAAAACACATTGCAAATTTTCACTGTAAAAAACAAATAAAATTATGTACTGACCTGGGCAGTGGGATGGACACACCATGAAATCACAGGGCTGGCAGACTAAGGGTGGATCCCAGCAGGAGCAGCAGCAGCATTCCCAAAGCCTGAAAGAAGGAGAATAAGAAACAGTTACTTACAGAAACAGTACACATGAATCTGCAACACTCAATCAGTACATAAAAACAGAAATTATTTCTTGTCATCTGTGTGGAAGTGGAAGCAGATGTGATGTGTCAAAGTGGATAGCATGACAGAGTACCGGGTTCAAAGCAGTAACTACTCATCTGTTATGATACTGCACTTCATGAAAACAAATAGGCCTCAGCAGATCAGAATAATTGGCATGTCTTCTCTTCCATCAGTGTAGCAGAAATATGTAATAAACTCAACATCACAGTACTCTAGTTATGACATGCAGTCATGCAGTGTCCTGATATGCTCAAACCATCTTGTGAGGCCACATTGTCAGTCTTTTCTCTTTTCTGTGTCATGGTGTAGCTCCTGTTGTTGCTCTTTCGCAAAACTGGGATTTACTTTTAATCTGATTTTGCAGTCCAAAAATCAACCAATGCTAGCAGTTCTACATGTAACTGTCACTGTTAACAACACTGTGTGTAGCATACATAAATGTTGTGGTGAGGTTGTTTCACCGAGAGGCGCACCAACAGTTGCATACCTCAACACATATAGCCCCCTGTGGGCAATGACACTGTTATTCTGACTTTCTGGAAGATACAGTGATGTTGACAGAGTCTGGCTGTTGTGAATCATGGCTTTACTTGAATAAGGGTATATTTGTCATGCCAAGTGATGTTACATAATATCAATAGATTATTTATGCAGACAGTGCCAGACACAGTACATGTTCTCATCTCAACGCTAAGTCATGTTGATATGAAATGTTGAAAGGGAGGTTGAGATGATACTGTGACAGATGTGACGGGTGACTTTGTGGATATTGTTTAACATGGTGGTGGCTTGATCATCATTCTTGTAACAGGTATAACCATGTAGGTTAACGCTTTTACTCCCAACAGAAGACAATTTGGGGTCATTGTCATTGCTATTATGTAGTACAACAATTTTGTTTTGGGGAGGGGGGCCTGAGCAGTGAACAACTGGGATACTTAACAGGGTCAAAATTAAAGGACAAGAACAAATTGTCTGCAGCAATTTTTTTTCTGTTTTACACTTTTCTGGGGGTGGGGTCCCAAACCACGGCCAACTGGGACACTTTAAATACTCCACATTACAGGACAAGAACAATGTTGGCAGCATTTTTTTAAAAAACCTTTCTTTGGGGGAAGGCCTAAACAGACAACTGGGACACTAACAGGATACACATTACAGGACAAGAACAGTGTCCACAGCAATGATTTTGGTGTTTTACTCTTTTCTCGGGGGCCTAAACAGAGATCAACTGGGACACTTTAAATACTCAACATTACAGAACGAGAACAATGTCTGCAGCAATTATTTTTTCTTTGGTGGGGGCCTAAAAAGCGGCCAACTGGGATACTTAACAGGATAAACATTACAGGACAAGAACAATGTCTGCAATTTTTTTGGTGTTTTACACTTTTCTGGGGGGGCCTTAACAGCTGCCAACTGAGACACTTTAAATATTCAACATTACAGGACAAGAACAATGTCTGCAGCAATTTTTTTTTTTTTTCTTGGGGGGGCCTAAACTATGGTCAACTGGAACACTTAACAGGGTTAACATTACAGACAAGAACAATTTCCAAAGCAATTTATTTGATGTTTTACACTTTTAGGACGCCTAAACAGTGGCCAGTTGGGACACTTTAAATACTCAACATTACAGGGCAAGAACAATGTCCGCAGCAATTTTTTCTTTTATTTTTTCTTTGGGGGAGCCTAAGCAGCAGCCAGCTGGGACACATGTAAATACTGCAGAGTTATAACTACAGAAATGCAGGTAATGTCAGTGTGAATTTTCAGCATTAATCAGGATGTAGAAATCATTTGCTTATCACCAACTTGTTTTTGTAAAATAGCAGTTTATGACTTATGCATTGCACACACTGACTCCTGATGCCTTGCTTCTTTGTTCTGGTAATGTAACTGCAGATACAAACAGGTATCAGGGTACATTGCAGAACTATTGCTGTGCACACAACCCACACATGTTCTGTCTCCTACTCAAGAGAACTCAAACCCCTCAACTGTGTCTTCATCATCGAATGACATCGTCACACTCTCTTCATCCTTTCATGAGTCCTACTGCACACCACCTTCTTCAGCAGGATCATGGAATCTTGCAGCTGATGACAAAATGTACTGCTTGAGGAGGAAATGTGAGTTCAATTTTACAAAAGTTAGGTATTCAACATTCTTGTCAGATAGGCGGCTTAGACGGTCAGTGACAATGGCACCTGCAGCATGAATACCCTTTCTAAGCTTACACTCACACAGGGGCAGGTGAGGTACTCAATGCCAATAGCTGCAAGTGCAGGCCAGATTTCAAGTTTACTTTACCAATATTCCAAGGGCTCATCATCTATGCTGAGCTGCTGAGGGTCATCTAGATATGACTGCATCATATGGCATGCAGACAGCTGCACTTGTGTGTTGCCCTTAGGTAGCTGGTGCGTAGAAACACCACGTACTTCAGCATAGCCCAAAGAGGGATTGTGGCACCAGTGCCACATGATGATGAGGGTGCAAATGCAGACACCATACTGGAGGAGGAGAAGGATACTGCCTGAGGGGCTGTTGCTCCTTGAGGTTTGTCTACAGCTACTGATTATTTGACCCTTTGCTCTGAGTGACTCATCCAGTTTTCTACCTTGCCATACGGAATCACAATATAGTGATCGAGATCAACCTTCCCACCTGGAAGAAGTGACGTCATGCCATGCCTGTACCTGGAATCAAGCAGAGTTGCCAGGATGTATGCCTCAGAGGTGTTAATGTGAATCATCCTGGAATCATCATCACACAGCTGCATGATGCGGTCAGCTAGCTCAGCTCCAACCGAGTCTGCTGCCACTTCAGATTGCCCCCTTACATTGACAAGTGCCTGGTGGAGTACACGCAGCAATGGTATCACCTGGCTCAAGCATGCGTTTTCTGAGCTCACAACCTGTGTCGCCTGTACAAGTGGACAGAGGACGTGGATTACACTATCCATTAACATCCACTGGGAAGGACTCAGTGACATGGCTGACTGTGCTTCCCGATCACTCGTCTGCATTACATACCCGTTGATCAGCTAGTGCTGCTCAAATAGCCTCTCAAGCATACAGAGTGTCGAGTTCCAGTGTGTCACCACATCAAACTTCAGATGGTGTTATGGAACTTATTCGGCCTTCTGTAGTATTTGGAGCTCTGATCAAGCCAGTGCAGGGTGACTGAAATGGCTGCAGATTTTGTGGCTGACAGCCAACATGCTACTTACTGCTTCATGCTCCAGAACGGCCCTCACAATGAGGTTCAGGACATGTGCAAAGCAAGGGACATGATAAACAGCCATCAGTTATTGCTTTAATGGCATTCCGTGCATTATCACTAGCAATATACCCAGCTTGGATTCCATATGGCTTTATCCAATGCATAATGGCCTCATTGATTCGGATGAGAATTATCTTGGATGTATGTGACCCATACATACTCTGCATAGACAATGTGTCATGCTGTTGAGGACCATCACTAGTACTGCTGCCACTAGTCAGGGGGCAAGTAGATTAGGGGCAAGGGTGCAAGGCATATACCCTAGGAAAATGGGCCCAGTGTGCAGTAATGCACATATAACTAATACCCGATGACAGGCCACTAGTCCAGATGTCTGTTGTGAGGTGGAAGCTGGCCACCACAGAGTGGGACACAGCAGGTGGCACAATGCATGCCAAGTCATTATAAATCGTAGGAACAGCCATAGTGCTGAAGTAAGTGTAAGTGGGCACTTTTTATTTAGGCACAGCCTTTTCCATTAGTTCTCTAAACCCCAGATTTTCAAGAAATGGGAATGGTGAAAGCTCTGTTACCAGCATCTTTGCAACAGCCGTGTTCAGCTCTTTTGTCACTGGTTGTTTTCGATGATATTTTGTGTATTGTTGAGGCCGATTTGATATCTGGTTGCTTCAGCCTCAGAGTGTGCTGCACTGTGGAGGGTGCTGTGGCTTTGCCAGATATGGCCTTGCTGCGTTGGCTGCCTTGTCCTCCAGTGGGGACATGATGAAAGAAGCTCTCTATCCGTGCAGTGGACTGGTCAGCTTGACTACCTCCACTTGTATCTGCAAATCTAGGGGTGGAACACAATAAAGGGTCAAATGTTACTACACCATTGCCAGGATGGGGACCCTCTCTTTCAGAGTGTGCTGAACTGTCAGAACTGGGCATGGATGACAATCTCTTATGCTGTGTCCAGCGAATGGGATGCTTACTTTGCATATGGCTATGCATACCAGTTGTCCCATAGAGTGTACCTGGTTTACCACTGCTAATTATGGACCTGAAGATGTTGCACACAGCCACACTGTCATCACACTCATCAATTACAAAGAATTCCCACACAAGTGAGTATCCACTGACATGCTGGATTTTCCTGGGTGGTGCAGATGGGGAAAGGGACATAGGGGTTGGCGAAATGGTGTTCTTTTGCTGCTCCTGCTGCTGCTTATCCTCATAACCCATTTTTAGGGCTGTGGGCAGAGCCTACAGCCATTTTGAGCTCATAGCTCTAAAAATGGCCAATCTTGGAACCTTCAGTTGGACTTTTGGAAGTATCCTTCCAAAAGTCCAGCAGAGCTTGAAACACTCTGCCACAATCGGCCACTATGGAATAACAGCCACATTATTTTGCCTGTTACTTCTGCATTCCAGGCAAGAACTATACATGCACATAGTTCTGCTGGCGCCACCATGTTGTGAATGGCAAAAGCCATGCACCGTGACTACGCATGCGTGAGTGCCACACATGTGCAGCTGCATCACCACCGCCAGCACCAGCAAGAAAGAAAACCCTCCCTCTGCTACTGTTCTCCTACTCTCAATCCCCACAAAAACATCGGGGTCCCCAGTCCCTGTGTCAGCATTATGTAGCCCACCCGACCTATGTGGAACACTGGGAGCCCACCCCAGTGTGCCCAACTGTATTTATATTTTGTCCCGTGCCAACATCGGGGTGCCCAATCCCTGTGTCAGCATTATGTGCCTGCCCAACTCATGTAGCACACTAGGACCCCACCCCAGTGTGCCCAAATGTTTGTTTTTACATTCCCCTCTTCCGACATCGGAGTGCCCAATCCCTGTGTTGGCATCATATACCAAACCCCCCCAACTAATGTGACACACTGGGAGCCCACCCCAGTGTGCCCAAATGTATGTTTGTTTCCCTGTAAATAAAGAAAACCTTCTCCCAAAGTGTTTTTTTAAACCGGTAAAAATGAAAATGGTCTCTCGTCATCACCCCAGTTCCCCTCCCCATCCCCACCCTCCCACTGAACACCCACCTCCCTGCACCCCCACCGTACCCCATACTTACCTCTGGAGGTTGGCGCTGTCATATTCTCTGGACCAGGACATGTCTGTACTCTTCAAAGCTGAGCTGCAAACTGAAGAATCAAAGGTAAGCATGCTAAAATTACATTCAATGGGGTTTTCAACTTAAGTTGATAAATCAGCCAATTTTTGGAATTTTGCCCACAAAACTTTCAACATGGGGTTCTTGGGACCCCATCTCATGAACAGTGTCACTGTCATTTCATTACTCAGTCCAGAAAGGTGTTTTCATGGTCACTGCACAGAATCACCTTTTGGGACTGATTAACAAAATGACAGTGCCACTGTTCACGAGGAGGGGTCCCAAAAAGCCCATGTTGCAAATTTGGTGAAAAAATTCCAAAAAATGACTGGGTTACGAGCTTGCATTGTGCAGTTTCTACGCACGCTCCTATCTTCACCAATTTTTAATATTTTCATTCCAGATTTTCAACATTGCAATTTTTTAACACCTCCTTTTTAACAGTACAGCTGTCATTTTTCACATCCTGCCCGAAACATGTTTTCATGTCTGTAGCACAAAATGGTGAAGTTGTCTGTGAAATCACCTTTCAGGATAAGTGAACAAAATGACACTGGCACTCTTCATGAGGATGGGT
Source organism: Neoceratodus forsteri (assembly GCA_016271365.2). Taxonomy (NCBI): domain Eukaryota; kingdom Metazoa; phylum Chordata; order Ceratodontiformes; family Ceratodontidae; genus Neoceratodus; species Neoceratodus forsteri. Next base: position 1,681,644,514 of record CM057450.1, on the reverse strand, counting down.
CCCAAAAAAGCCATGTTGAAAATTTGGTGCAACACCTCCAAAAAATGGTCAAGTTACACCTGGGCTTTCAATAATGTCTACGCACACATGTAACTTTGGTCATTTGGCAGCTCCTCACAGCCCTATCAGCTCTGGCCAGAACTTGTTTCTACTTGCTGTCCCTTTACCCTGACATGTTGCTGCTTTGGGAGGCACATAACAGTGATTGCTTGCCCTTTACCTGTGACAGCTGTGGGTGCTGCTTGTGGAAGGGGTGACTGCCAACTAGGGTCTAGTATTGGGTCATCCTTGACCTCACCCCCCTCATCGCTAGTACCCTCACTGCTTTGTGACATTTCTGGCTGTGACAGTAAGGGCTGACCATCCCCCACCTCCTCTTCATCAGTAACATTCTCAGCCACATGAGCAGTGGCAGTAACAGGCTGTTCAGTCTGAAGATATTCTTCTTCCTCAGAGTCCATCTGAAGCACTGCATGCTAACCCTCCTTCTCTACTGTCCGGGCAGTAAATAGTCCTGCAACCCCCTTAATGCCACAGTCTATCACTGTTGTACTGCCTGCCACTGGACCCAAACCCTCATCACTTCCAGTTCCTTGCAGTGGCTCCTGACTCAACCCCTGGGTGTCCTGTGGTTAGGGCAGTCTGAGGCTGTGGCTGTCATCGGATGACAGTCATGTAACTTTGTAGAGCACACTGTAAGGGGTGTGATGTTTCCATCATTGGCTTGTTAACATGACTGGCAAGTAACTGGCCAGCAAGTAATTGGCTATAGCAGTGTGTGATCAACCTCCTGTCAGATGACAGGGTACAATGTGATCATTGCTGTATTTATCCTTTTTTTTCTTTTTAGCTGACAGATTTATTGAACATATTAGCTTGATCCCTTTTGCTACAGTTCTGAATGTTGTAAGTCTTTTTGCTCATTATGGCATTTTATTGTCCCATCTTCCTATTGGACAGGACTCATCCTTTTCTTTACAGAATTTAGATTTTGTAGCTCATGTCGACTATGAACCAGCCAGACCTTGGAGTTAAATCACAATGCCATCAGCTGCCTGTGGTATTTTGCAAGACTTGCCCCCCACCCCACCCTACCATCATCACCACCACCTCCTACCCAAATAAGCCATTTATGAGCCTGCCCTCTAGATCATGATAATGAATTTTTTGCAGTAAGGTCATTCTCACAGTGAACTGTATGCCAGCACTCCTAATCAAACAGCTATTGATGGATAGAATGAATGCAGATGACATAGCACACACAATGCTACCGTGCCCACTTTTGTACTATGAATACTATGCTTAACAGTACCAATGGCTTATCATCTTCAATTTCCAATCTGTGTTTGTCTACACTTTTCCATCTGGACTTCAGTCCTCTAGTATGACCTGCATAGTTTTCCAAAATGTCATTTATACAGGTCCTTGCTCTTTCAAAACTCCATTGACTCACAATGTTGTTGTTTTTCTGATGTACTGCTCATGTAAATATATATCTACAGCTCTGAATGTATTTTTTTGTGGATCTGTGTGTATGTGTGAGGTTGTGTGTGCTTGTGTGGGTGGTGGGGGCGGGAGTGGGAGTGGGAGCTGTACAATGTTTCTTAAATGGGCATTTATAAGATGCATACCTGCAGATGTACCCACAATAATTAAAGTAGAACTTGTGCTGCATTTTAGATATTACATCAAAGGGCAGCTGGAAACAGCACAAAAAAATTGTGATGGACTATCAAGAACTAAAGGGGATGGAAACTGAGAAGCAAATAAATCCACCAGGGCAATAAGGAAAAAACGGAGATACAAGAATTATGTGCATCAACACACACACACACACACACACACACACACACACACACACACACACGGACACACTCAGAAACACAGATCCACAAAAAAAAATACATACAGAGACGGATATATACTGTAATTACATGGGCAGTGGACAGAAAAAAAAAAAGAAACATTGTGAGTCAGTGGAGTTCTGAAATTGCAAGGACCTGTATAAATGACATTTTGGAAACCAATACAGGCTACACTAGAGGACTGAAGTCTGGGCAGAAAAGTGTAGACAAACACAGACTGGAAATTGGGGATGATAAGCCATCGGTACTGTTACTAGCATTCACAGTACAAAAGTGGGCACTGGTCCTGGTTATTGTCCAGCAGTAATCTTAATGCACCAGCAAAAAACATTTGGAATAATAGTGCTAGAATTACTGTGAGCCCATTTATTGACTAGACTGGCACCACTTTCAAAGGCTGTAATAACCGGGTTGCATTCCATAATAACCAGTCCCGTATTACAGTGGTTGGTGCCAGCCAGTCAGTATCAAAAGGGGAACAGTATAAAAATAATATAGAAATCTCAGTACAATCTCCAATTCATCTGTTGATTGCTAGCAACCAGCAGTTATAAACCTGTATTATCTGTTAAACTTTTTTTAATGAGTTTCCCAATTCAGTCGCTGCACTATACGTGTCATCTCTGTGCCAGTCAGGCAATGACCCCCCTCATCATGCTGAGTCTTAGTCAGAGATGCATTAAAAAACAAATATTAAACAACTACAACAGTTGTAAACTGTGTGGAAACAGCACTGTATTAAAATATATTTAGTACTGCAAATGCAAACTAGGAGTGGAACGGAAATGCTGCCGTCTCACCACCACCACGAGTCTAGACTCCCTACTGCATATTCCGTGGAACAGCTATATTATTAAATAAACAAACACTAAATTACTTCTTGCAAAAGAGAACACTAAAAAACTGGTCAAATCAGAGTGATCAAGTGGGCTGCTGGCAAGCAGAACTGATATGTGAAATCTGTCAGCTCCACTGGCTGAAATGAAATTCTTTTGCTTCGCCATAATGGCCAGAGAGTAGAGTGAGCAAGGGAATGAGCCACCTGTGGCAGACCCGCAGCAGCACTGCGGACAGCATGGGGCAGTGAACAAGACATGAAGAATAATAAAAAAGTTGTGAATGCCAAGGAGAATGCTCTTCCCTGCACTGCCATGGCTTACAGTCCCTGTCTGACTTCCGTTCTCTGAAGTAAACTGCAGTCTTCGCTGCCTCTGTTATTCGCCGCTGCACGTCTTGGGTGTTGTTCATCAAAGAATGTGAAGCCAATCTTCTGGGTGGGCTGAACGGTCATGCAAATCAAAGGGCTGAAGCCCTCTCGGATAAGAGCGGCGTTGGTCCTTTGAAGTGCATGACCATCCAGCCCACCCAGCAGAAGGTTGAGTCAGGACCACACCTAGTGGTCATTGGGGTAGACTTTGAGCCCCTGGTTCTGTGAACATAAATAGGCAGCAGTGACCCTCCTAATCCCGTATTGCCACAATACATTGGTTTGCATAGCGAAACCAATGTAAAAGCCCCAAAATATCTGCAGCAATTATAGACCAACAAGCCTTACCTCTGCAGTTTGCAAAGTTCTGGAAAGCCTTGTTAAAGTTGTTATGGCACCAGTCATTAACGAAAAGGACACAGAACAACATGGTTTAAAAAAAGAAAATTGTGGTACCCTGAGTAATCTAATGTGCGTTTATAAATACATTAGTGCCATGTTGGATAGGAATATACCATGTGACATAGTGTTCCTTGGCTTTAGTAAGGCATTTGATTTAATGCCTCACTGGGCATTAATAAAAAAATTACAAACATATAGTATCAATACATATATCATTAATTGGGTTTGTGAATGTCTGAAGGATAGAAAGCGGCATGTTGTGGATAATGGCAATCTGTCAGGGTGGGAAATGGTTACAAGTGATGTATCACAGGGGTCAGTACTGGGCCCATCCCTGTTTCAAATATTTATAACGGACATGACAAAAGACATGTTAAATTATTCCTTGAAATACACTGATGATGTTAAGATAGACGGTCCCTGTTGCACCGAACAGCAAGCCTTTGAGCTTCAAGAAGATTTGGACAAAATTAACATATGGGTTGAGAAAGGGGACATGAAACTCAACATTGATAAATGCAAAGTAATGCATGGGGCAATCACAACCCACATACCTCCTATACTCTGAATAACAAATCACTGTGTGTTACAAACAATGAAACAGATCTAGGGGTTTTTGCATCTGATAACCTGTCCTGCACACAGCCTATTTCCCCTCTTCCTCCCTACCTTCTCCACTCCCTCTGCTCCCCCCACCCTTTATCCACTCCCCCTGCTCCTCCACCTCCTTCTGCTCTCTGAGACCTCTCTAACTCCCATGTTCCCACCCAAAACTCCTAACCCCCGTTCCAGCTGCACACTCCTCTTCACTCCTTTCTTTCATTCCCCCCCAATGCACCCTTTTCACCCCTAACCCCCTCACATGCCCACCCTCTCTGGTCTATCCATGTTCTCTGCTAGTAGACTGTCACTCCCTGCCCCTTTTCCCACTTAACCCTGTCCTCAAACCTGTCTTAAATGCATCCCCACCCTGCATGCCCCTTACCTCTAACCTTCTCTATATTGGCCTTCTCTCTCTTACCCAACCAATTCCCCAGGTCCTACACGCTTCTTCAAACCCCATTTTGCTACTTACCTCACCTATCACCCGTCACCTATGGACCCCCTAAACTTCAATCTTTTCTCTACCCCCTACCCACTCCACTGCTAGCATCCTCAGGCTGCATCTGTGTCTTTTCTACCTTCTGCCTCTCCCACCATCCCCTCACCTACAGTCCCCCAACTCACACTTCTCTACCACCCACCCCCCTCCCATGCTAGCTCCCTTGGGCTCTATCCATGTCTTTGCTTACTGCTTGTTGCTTCCTGCCCTTACCCGCTTAGCCCTTTCCTCCTTCCTGTCTCTCAAGCACCTCTGCCCAGCACTTTCTCTCTTTTCACCCTTTTTGATGTCTCATTAACTGTGAGCCTTTATAATAATAATAATATTAATGCATTTTATTTCACGCAAGCGCCTTTCAGGCCATCAAGGTGCTTTATAAAAAGATAAAAGCAATCATGATAAAAGCAGCGAACATAAGAATAAAATAAATAACAAAATAACAGAGGATCCAAATTATTCGGTGCAACCAAAAGCATGGTACCATAAAAAGGTTTTTAGGACTTCTGATTGCGTCATCAACCTGAATGGCAGCCTAGGTTAATGGCTCCATGCCCAGAATGATGAAAACTACCTCCAATTTTGACAAAAAATTAAAATAGACAGCTAAAAAGCTCGATGCCGAAGGGAAATAAATATAAGGGGCAGAAGATGATGGAAAAAATAACTGAAATGGCACCTGAGGGGCGAGGATTGCGGTCTGAGGCATCGGATTCTGAGCTCTCCCAGGCCTTGATGGAAACTGGCTAACTCGACTCCACAGATAGGCCTAACTCAACGGCTCGCACCCCCAGGAAAAGGATCAAGTTGGACACGATCTACATGGAATTGCTTAGTTTCAAAGCGGAGATGAAACAGCTCTGTGGAGAACTTTAAAAAGATGTAGAGATCCTTGAGCAGAGGGTAGATGACTCAGAGTGACAACTCACCATGGCAGAGAATTGTATTGAAAATTTAGAGATGGCAGTCCAACAAATACAAGATACCCAGCTCTTGATCCAACAGAGACAAGAAGATGCTGAAAATTGTTCCCACAGGAATAATTTGAGACTGTATGGGATCCAGGAAGGAGCGGAGGGCCAGAATATCACAGAAATTTTGAGTGTTGTGCTCTGTACGGCCCTTGATCTGCCCGATGATCTAGAGCTGGAGTTCGAGAAGGTACACAGGGCCCTCGGCCCTTAGCCAACTTCATCGGATGCTAGACCATGCTCAATAATAGCATGGTTCCTCAAGTTCGCCACAAAAGAGCTGGTTCTAGTCACTGCCTGGAGGAAGAAAAAAATATTTCATGGCCAGGATAGTATCTGTATCAATAACGATTATGCCCCGGCTACACTGAGAGCTAGAAGAGAATACCAACCGCTGTTTGGAGCCTTGAATGAGCAGAAAATAAAGTTTACAACGCCGTATCCAGCCTGAATGATCATTCAATTTCCTGATGGAAGATGGGAGTTTGAGATGGTGGAAGAGGCCAAAGCAGAGGTTTTAAAACAGGGAATTCAATTCCAGGAGAAGCCGAAGGAGAATAGAGCTGTACAGAGAGCGGAGACCCTGAGGATTGCTATGCTATAATCTCGGGTTACCTGTATAATAGAGAAGTCACATTGGCCTCAGTTTATTCTCCCCCGGGTTCACCAAAACCATTTATCCAAAGATTTTTTTTGGAATTACTTTCCATCTATAGGAGTCAGCTTGTTTTGGGGGGGCGACCTAAATATGGTTATGGACCCATCGTTAGATGTTTCTAGGAATGTACCCCATCGGGTTAACCCCAGTACAGAAATATACTAAATCAACCCTGGCCAATTTGGGTTTTGTAAATACCTGGCGCCACACATTTCTTACACTTAGAAGTTTTACGCATGTGTCTGCCAGAACGGGAGTGGGTGCTAGACTAGATTATTTTTATACCATGACAGAACATTATGAAGGAGTGTTAGATGTATGGCATGGAACCCCGCTGCTTTTGGATCACTCCCCTGTTTGTGTAAAGCTATGCCTCAGAAAGAGTTACAAGAATAATAACTGGAGATTGAATCTGGCATATCTTAGGGACCCAGAATTCAGAAAGGAGATTCTGGAATTAATCCCTGAAATAGTGAAAGAAAATGATCAGCCGGAGACCTCCCCGGGGATCCTCTGGGATACCCTAAAGGTAGTCCTTCGAGGTTTAATAATAAAAGCCCCTGTGCAATGTAGAAAAGCTAGAGAACAAACATATAAGAGTTTAAAAGAGGAATTGAATACCCGCCAACAGATGTGGGACCAGGGGGATCACACAGTTAAACCTTTTATTTTAAAATCTAAGCAACAACTCTAGAAATGTCTTAATCAACAAGTAGAACAGCAGTTGTTTTTTTTAAAGCAATATCATTATAAGGGAGGTCCTAGAGGCACCCCAGGATAAGCCAAGAGACTGAGGGAGCAGAGGGCATGCACTTCAGTAGGGTCCATATTAGACCCTGACACAAAGGAGGTACAAACACACCCTCAAAAGATTAGGCAAATATTTGCCAAATACTATCAAACCCTCTATACACAGGACAGTGCCCCCTCCGGGGAGGAGATCTCTTAATATTTGCAAGCTCTCCCCCTCCCTAGATCAAAAGAAGCACAGGCGCAGGCCCTGACAGCCCCTATCAGAAAGGTGGAAGTGGAGAGGGTTCTAAAAAAAGCTAAAACATTAAAAGCACCAGGACCCGATGAATACCCAGTGGAGTTTTACAAGGCCTTCAGGGATTCCTTGATTCCTGTGCTCCTTCCGGCTCTTCATGCTATACAACAGGGGGAGGCACCACCAACCTCCTGGCAGTACGCAATAATAACTGTGGTCCCCAAACCTTATAAGGATCCTCGACAAACTGCATTTTACAGGCCAATATCTATGTTGAATTAAGACTATAAAATGTATATGTCTATCCTAGCTCATAGGATAGAAGATCTGGTCCCAAATTTAGTGGACTCTGATCAGGTTGGATTTGTTAAGGGCTGACAAGCTCAGGATGCTACACGTTGCACTGTCTTGTTGGTGGAGTATGTGGTGGCTCAAGGGATCCCCTTGGTAACCCTGGGATTAGATGCTGAAAAAGCTTTTGAGAGGGTCTCCTGGCTCTTTCTGTGGGAGACCTTGTCAAAATTTGGATTCCCCATACAATTGATTAATCAGCTCCAAAATATATACAAATCTGCAAGTGCATATGTTAGGATAGATGGTGCCCGGGATCACGTGATGCAGTTCACCAGGTAGCAGCCTTCCAACACAGCTCCAGCCCTCTGACCCACAAGTTTCAAAAAATCAACGAAATACTCATCTGTCTCTCATCTGAATAGAGTTCTACGTGCTCAAAAAAAGACTAGGCTCGTAAGAAAGAGCTTAATTTTTTGGATGGAGACGATGTCAAAGAAAATCCTGCCAGACATACTCCTCCAGTTACGCCCGTGAAGCCGCAAAAAGCCAGAGCCTCGGAGGTGAAGATAATCCGATGTCTGCGCCAACATGGAAGAACAACAGCCTCTCACCCTGCAACGTTTTCTGCAAGAGTTCTCCCCTTTTAAGGAAAACATGGTCACAATAACAACAGAAATAAAAAAGCCTTACCCAAGCTGTGGAGAACTTGCAGCAGAGAACCCTGGACGCAGAAGCCAGGATTAGTTCAATCGAAAAGAAAGTAGAGAAAACAGAGATTGTTCAGATGCACCAGAAGATAAAGAAAATGGAGATGAAGTTAGAGGACCTAGAGGGCCGCAGTCGAAGAAACAACGCGGTTCTCATAGGCCTGCCTGAGGGTTATGAAGGAACCGACGCTATAGGATTTGTGCAGAACTTAATTGAAAAACTTGTGGCCGGTCACCCTTCGCCCAACTTACACCATTGAGAGCCACCGAGCTTCCGTCCTAAGCCACCACCGGTGCTCCCCCCCGCTCGCTGATCTTTAAGTTTCTGAATTTTCTGGAGTGGCAGCATCTATTTGCTAAAATAAAAGAATTGCAAGAGCTGCGCTGGGAAGAATCTAAAATCAGAATTTCGCAGGATCTTCCAGCATCGGTAAGGCAACGGAGAGCCCTATTTCACCCAATGGTCTCTAAATTAATTGCAGCCAGTGTAAGATTCAGGATGACATACCCAGCGAAGTTGGGGGTTCTGATTTCCGGATCGTGGGTGTCTTATGAGGACCCAGATGTCGCCGCAAAAGGGCTGAAAAGTGCTTTTCCTCATCTAGTCAAAGAAGTCTGAGAGCTATGGGGAAATGAGATCTCAGTCACGAGGTTCACTGTGAGTTCTAACTGTTGTTCAGCAGATTTTCATCCCTTCTGTGTCTCTCAGGTCATGACCCTAATAATTGTTGGTCGTCCTGACAGGGGTGAATAGTGGCAGTATTTTCGCTGACATCGTAAACCCTTGGCAATTGCAAGAGAAACCGCAAGGGGTGTTTTCGAGCTCCATTTTGAATGTTGCTTTTCTGAAGCGCGGTTCCTTTTTCGGATCTCCCTAATGGGTTTTTGGTCCCCTTCTTCTAGTTTTGGCAGTGACTATTGAAGCGTGCATGACCCTGGGGATAGCTTATGTACAGCTACTGGCACGGGGGGACTGAGAAGATGGTGGAGTCTTGCGGATTGCATATTGCGCACTATCTCTTTGACTTACAGGGTGCCTACAACGGACTTCCCTGTCCGATCCGGAGAATGTAGAAATGGAGTAGTGGCGCCCAATTTCCCGATGAGTCAGAAAGCCTTTAACTTCAATACTCCTTTTCGTGTGGTTCAGACGTCAATAATGGAGAGATTCCTGTTTGTTTTCGTTTTGTAGATTATTCACGTTTGGACACTGTTAAAGGACACATTCCAACTTGTTCCTATAGGCATGGGACAACTATACCAGTTAGCCTTCAGCATTAAGAAAGTTCTGTGTGTTATGCCTGTTAGATTTTGCTTATTACAAATGTTGCATGCTTATTGTGTTTCTTTATTATGCATTTTAAGCTCCCCTTTTTATTTTTGCTCTTTCCTGCTTTTTAAGAGCTAGTACCTGTTTATAGGTTAGGTCAGGTGTTAGGTACATATATTGTGTTCTAATAGGATAAGAAGGAGCAGGTAAATCTTCCATGTATCCCATTAAAGTTTTGGTTTCAAAGGGTTGCTGTTTAGTGTACAGTTAATTTCAATAAAGTATAAGTAGGGGGTCAATATTTTCTCAGTTACTGTGTCAGGATTATTATTGTTACTCTGAAGATTTTAATAATTGCACTAGATTGAGAGGGCACTAGATGGGTGCAGAGGGCTGGAGGAAGGGTGGGCTTAGAAGGTGCTCTGTTGTTCGCAGACCATAGTTGTATGGGGGAGGGCAGGGGATAATTCGGAAGGGGAATTCTACACACTTACATACCAAATTGTTGAATTTTGGGTGCGGGGGGAGGGAGGGGCTCAGACCAGGTTTTGCTGGATAAATCCATTGAGGTCTCTACCAGCAGAGAATCTATTAGAGGAAAGCCCAGATTGATTGCACAAGTTAGCTTCAAACAATGCTGAGTAATCTAACTTTTTCAACATGGAATGTAAGAGGACTTCGGCAGAAAACTAAACAATATCAGGTGCGTAAGCACCTTCACCTGCTAAAGTCGGATGTTACTTTCGTCCAAGTATCTCATTTACTGATTTCTGAAGAACTAGGCATGTGGAGGCAACAAATAGGGCAAGTGTTCTCTGCTCAGGGCACAAGGCAAAGTTGTGGGGTGATGATTCTGATAAGAAACAACGTCCCCTTCATTTCAAGAAACATAATTAGGGATGCCTCCGGGAGGTATATCTTTGTCCAAGGAAAATATATAATGTTGAGGTACTGCTGGGCAGTATATATGGGCCGAACTCCGTTTCCCCAGTGTTTTTCACAGAACTCATTAATAAGCTGACTCCCTTTGCTTCAACTCCTATGATCCTGGGTGGAGACTTAAATGTATGGTCTTTGACCCAAATATGGATTGCTCAGGAGACAAGACCAAAGGCCTATCCCCAGCTCAAAGGGCCTAAAGTTTATGGGACAAGGTGGGATTATGCGACGTATGGCGCATACTCCACCCCACAGACAGAGGCTTCACGCTCATTTCCCAGTCCACAAGACATCTTCCAGGATTGACTACATCATGATCTCACATTGCCTGGTATCTGGGGTTATAAGTCATCTATACACCCAGGGCCACCATCAGACCACTCGTTAGTTTCATGTCAGTTGTCTCTGGTAGGTATCCGAAAGGGATAACGGTGGAAAATTAATAACCATCTTCTTAAAGATCCAACAATAGTGAAATTCATTACCAATCATATCTCTCAATATTTATCTGCTAACTTGAACTCTACGGGTAAGCCTGATATTGAATGGGATGCCCTTAAAGCATATATAAGGGGCCTGTTAATCGAGGTGGCAGCAAGGAGGAAAAAATTAAGAGAAGCAGAGTTATCCCAGCTTCTTAGACAGATTAGAGGTGTAGAGAGGAACCTATCTCCTCACACACCGGAACAAACTCTGCAAGATCTGGTTAGACTTAAAGAAGCTTATTCTGAGCTTCTTAGAGAAAGGGCTGAATTTTTGATTCTGAAAACGAAGGCTACATATGTCGATCAGGGAGAGAAGGCGGGTCATCTTCTGGCCGCTCGTGTCAAACAACAAGAGTCTGCCAGATTCATAGCCTCAATTCGGTCTCATAATGGTTCATTATTGGTAGACCCAAAAGAAATCGCCCTAGAATTTCAAAAGTCTTTCCAATCCCTGTACTCACCAATGGCGAGCCCTCCCTCCATCAAAGAGTTAGATCACTACCTAAACGAAATACAGCTGCCCACTCTTTCAGAGGCACAGCAAGCCACTTTGTGTGCTCCTCTAACTCGAAGCAGAGGTTCTAAGAGTGATAGATAGTCTCCCCATCGATAAGTCCCAGGTCGGATGGGTTTTCTTCCAATTTCTATAAGGTCTTCGCAAAGAGTCTTACCCCCTCCTTCTCCCACATTTCAGCTAATACTTCAGGGAAGAGTGCAGACCCCACATTGTTTGAAGCGTTAATCGTACTTATTTTAAAACCCGTAAAACTCCAGAGGATATGGCAAGTTACAGACCGATATCATTGCTCAATCAAGACATTAAGATTCTTAGTAAATTGTTAGCAGACCGATTAAGCACAGTTCTTCCGGATTTAATAGGATTCGAGCAAGTAGGTTTTATGAAAGGAAGACTTGCCAGTGATCATATTCGAACACTGGCTCATGTCTTCTCGGCATCCAGTGATGTGGAATATCCAGTGGCCTTGGTTTCTCTGGATGCCGAAAAGGCATTTGATAGAGTAGACTGGAACTTTCTATTCCGGACATTACATGCCTTTGGTCTCCCTCTAGACTTCATAAACTGGATACATGCACTCTATAAATTCACAACAGCTAGGGTATTATGCAACGGGAGTAGTTCCGACAGGTTTTCTGTACTATCAGGCACAAGGCAAGGGTGCCCCCTCTCCCCACTCTTATTCAATTTGTATCTAGAACCTCTTATTAGGAGATTGGTAGCTGACCCCAGGATTCAAGGCATAATGATACAGGGGATTGAAATCAAATTATTAGCTTATGCAGATGATTTACTTCTTTGTACCTCATACCCCAGTAAAGCCATCCCATGTCTTTTTGAAGCTATTGAAAAATTTAGCATGTTTTCTAATTATAAATTAAATCTGGGGAAAACGGTGGTTTTCCCTCTCAACAAGAGAGTAATGCGGCATGAGATTTCGCCTTTCGGCCTGTCTTGGGAGAGGAAATCTTTGAAATATTTAGGTATTATTTTCCCGAAAAGCACTGATCTTTTACAAAAATACAATTTAGACTCCTTTTAAACATTATTGTCCATGATTTAAACAGATGGTCCCTTCTCCCCTTGACTATTTGGGGCAGAGTCAGTCTTATTAAAATGAATATATTTCCACATCTATTCTATCCATTAAATCTCCTAAACATTTGGTTACCCCATTCATGGTTTAAGAACGTGCACAACATTTTCGCCAACTTTATCTGGGCAGGTAAACGCCACCAGCTAGCTTTCTATAAGTTAGCGTCCCCAAAGCTAAAAGGAGGCCTTAGGGAAGCACACGTTGGCCTTTATTACTGGGCCAGCCATGAGAGCAAATACTTGAGATGGCTCATTCCAAATAACCCCAGTTGCTCTAGGGAATACATACCCCTCTGGATCCAAATGGAATCTGCCCAAATTCGCCGTCATAATCTCTCCCCTGCAGCGCTGCTTTTTGTGCAACCCAAGAGCCTTCCCAAGTCATTGCACGCATCACCTATCGCCACTTCGGTGAAAGTTCACTCCCAGTTTTGCTCGATCATTAGATACGATCATTGCTCAGACTTGGAGCAACCACTGGTGGGCAACCCCAATCTTAGACTTGATGGGAAAGCTCTTTCCCCTTTATGGATCCCACAACTCAATGAGGCCAAGCTTAGTATTTTTTGGAAGGAAACTGAACAAGAATGGTTTTCCTCTGCTGAAATTTTAAGTAAGCTAGAGATGCCGGCTTCCAATATATTTAAATTTTTCAACTATGAGCATCCTGGTGAAAATATTAGGGACAAAACCTCATATTCCAGGGATTACCCCATTCTGGACGGATATGCTCCAAATGGTAGGCCTCCCTCACGCGGTCTCCAAGATTTTCAGAGTCTTATTTAACAAACTATTTCCTGGGCCGTATGGACCTACTGATTATTGGGCAAGACTTCTCCTGGAAATGCCCATTAACTGGGAAAAGCTCTGGCAGGGATGTCACAAATTCATCACACAGGATAGGCTTCGGCTAATGCAGTTCCGTATCCTGTATAACCTTTATTATACCCCTCAGAAGATGGCCAAGTTTGACAAAGTTTCCTCTCCCATCTGTTTAAGGTGTGCCCAAGGGGAGGGCAATTTACTGCACATTCTCTGGCACTGCCCTAAAGTTGCTCCCCTATGGCCATTAATCAAACAAAGAGCAGATCCCTTGCTGGGACTTGATGAGCTGTTTACAGTGGACATATGCGTACTAGGGAATTACTCAGAAATCACAGTAAATACTCGTAAATATCATATAGCTCTCATGTCAATGTCCGTCAAAATACTGGTGCTTAGACATTGGAAGGACAAGGAAGTTAATACATATACTGAATGGTTAAAGGAATTATCATCCAATATTAGAATGGAGAAAATGATTGCCAGCTTGCAGAACAGACTGAGCAAATTCAATAAAATCTGGGCCTCACATTTAACTTTATATTCCTTGTAAGTCACTCAATGGTATTGTTACTCAGAAAATAGAGACCTTGTATAATGTATAATCCATGATCCCGGATAGCCTAACTTGGAATGAGCGGTAGGTTTAGGGAGGGACGTTAGAGAGGTATAGGGGGGCCTTTTGTAGGGGATATAATTTTTTTTTTTTCTTTCTTCCTTTCTTTCTTTTTTATTTTTTGGATACGATGGAATGTTTATGTCTATATTCAAGGTACCATTCCTGTGATGTACTAGATGTTGAAAATTCTAATAAATATTAAATTGAAAAAAAAAAGGATAGATGGTGCCCTTTCAGACCCCATCAGGCTTTCTAGAGGCATGCGTCAGTGGTGCCCCCTCTCCCCCTTACTGTTTGTCCTGTATCTGGAGCCCTTGGCGGCAGCAATCAGGCAAAACACAAATGTGGAGGGGATCCCCTTGGGAGATAAAAGGTTTATACTCTCCCTCTTTGCTGATGATATTTTGCTCACCCTTACTAGTCCAGAGACTTCTATACCTGCTTTATGGGAACAACTGGGGAGATTTGCAAAGTTGGTGGGGTATAAGGTGAATGAACAAAAGACTGAGGCTTTACTTTATAATTATAGGCTGACTACATATTTAAAACTGGCTTACCCTTTCAGATGGAATAACATTGAAATTAGATATTTGGGCATTACATTGGCTACCCACCTGGAGATTATTGACATTTTGAATTATGCACCCCTAACTGTGCAGTTGACACAGGATTTGGCCAGATGTTCCCAGATTCCTATGGGCTTATTCCATAGAACTGAGGCCGTAAAGCAAAACATACTGCCTAGAGTATTATTTTTTCTGCAGAATCTGCCACCACCACCAACAGACACTTATTTTAGGGAGTGGGATAGACTGATATCCAGATTTATTTGGGAAGCCCAGGATTCGTTATACTATTCTGCAGCTCCCAGGGAAGGCGTATGTTGCCCAACTTTGGGACTTATCACAGAGCCTCACAATTACGTATATTGGTGGGCTGGATTAATCCAAGGTATTCAGCGCACTGGAAGTCCATATAAATCACACTTAATGGTATCGAAGATACAGCCAGATATATTTTTGCCAACCCACCAGAGTGTAATCCTTTGAGCAAATTTTCCCCATACACCAGAGTGCCTTTTTCCATATGGTTCTGGGCCTTGAAAACTTATTTTTCCCAGTCAGAATCCTTATACTTGAGAACTATTATAGGAGATACAGCCTTTCCTCCTAATAGGTTGGGAAGGGGGTTTTCAGCATGGGATGTGGGGGGACCGAAGTATATTCACCAGATGGTGGGTCCCACGGGTCTTATACCGTTTGTAACAATCCAAGCCACGTATGCGCTTCAGAATAAGGCCTTTCTTGGCTACATGCAACTTTGGTCCTATTTGGCGCTGCATGAAAACAATTTGGCTGATCTGTCAGAAAAAACACCATCGTTGGTGAAGTTATTAGTCCAGTACACTGGGTGGGCAGAGATGACCCATTGTATCAGTTTACTGTATAAAGCCCTAAGGGAAAGGCCCAGAGACTCTATAGAGTCCATTCGTATATCTTCGACATGTGAATTGCAGAAAGATATACCTGGACAGGCATGGGTCACAGGTGCAGGATGGGCTATAGGGGTGATACATACCCCCTATTGGCGGGAATTTATTTGGAAGCTAAGAATGCAGTATTTTTGTATGCCTGCAATAACCGCTAGATACCGGGAAGACCCACTGGAGAAATGTTGGAGGGGGTGTAGCAGTGCCCATGCAGGGCTGTCACATGTGTTGTGGTCCTGCTCTAGAATCTGAACATATTGGCAAAGGGTTTTGGGGGAAATTAGAGCAATTTATGACTTAGGTAGTCTTGACAACCCACTGTATTCCCTAACTTTTACTCCCCCGTCAGGGACTAAAATAGATTCCACTACCTATAAGCAAGTGGGACTATTAGTGGCAGCTGCACACAAAAACTTAACCAGGCTTTGGTGGTTCTAAAGTATCCCCACTAAATCAGCTTGGGTGAAAACAGTGAGGGAGATATATGCATTGGAAAAGATCTCGGCTAAATGCCTAGATAATACAGAAGCTTTTGAACTAAGATGGAGAAAATGGGTGATGCATCAATTAAATAAGTACCCTGACTTTGTCCCTTAGGATGTTGGTTTTGATGGACTGCCAGGACTGATAGGCTCTTCTCTCAGAAATTGAGGGATATATACTTGTCCAGTTAGAAATATAGCCCTAACTAATTTATTTATATTAGGAAGATACCCTGTCGAAATATTACGTCATCCCTTTTTTTAAAATGTGTTTAAAATTTGTATGAGATGTATATAATTTAATCCCACCTATGTATTGTGAGATGTACTACCAGAAGCTATGTATGGATGTATGATTCTTTGCTATGTCTGAATAAAAAGTATATTTAAGAAAAAAAAAGAAAGGTTTTCAGCTCCTGTTTGAACCCTCCCACAGTCATGCACTCCCAAAGCTGATGGGGCAGAGAATTTCGAAGGGTTGGGGCCATGTGCATAAATGCACAGGCCCCAGAAGATTTTAAAGACACCCTTGGAATCTCCAGCAACCCCTCGTCAGCCGAATGCAGCTATCGCACCGGGCGGTAAGGCACAAGGAGCTCTTTTAAGTAGTCGGGGCTTTATAAGTCAGTAAACCAACTTTAAAGATGATCCACCAACTAATCAGCAGCCAGTGCAGATTGTGCAGCACAGGAGAAATATGGGAAGCCTGAGGGGCCCCCGTCAACAATTGTGCTGCTGCGTTCTGCATGAGCTGCAGGTGGCGGATATCAACCCCAGGAAGCCCTAAGTACAGGGAGTTGCAATAATCAAGGCGTAAGGTCACAAAAGCATGGACCAATGTAGTCAAGTCACCAGACAGAACCAGGTGCTTAATCCTATTAATTACTGTGAAATGTCACCAATGTAGAAACATAACACTATTATTGTACCTTATGCACTGTTTATACGCCTTATCCATTCTATTTATGCCTATAAATTTGCTTCTCAATTGTAATTTCTCTACTCCTGTTTTGTACACTGTCATCCTCTGTATATATTATGTTACTGCAAGTGTTTTTGTTCTGACCTATATTATCTGATGTACCTTGACTGGACGTTTCTTAAAATGAGCATTTTTGCTCACATAACTTCCAGTATACAAATAAATTGATTGATTAATGCAGCCATTGGTAAATCTAATAAGAGTAGTTTTGGCTATTAAATGCAATATTAATTCAAGAAAACCAGATGTCCTGATGCGCTTTTATAAAGCTTATGTGAGACCACATTTGGAATACGCAGCACAAGTATAGTGCCCCATAACAATTCTGATAATAAAATACTTGAAAGTGTCCAAAGGAAATTTACCAAAAATATCCCCAAACTCTAACAAAATACATATCCTGAAAGACTAAATACATAAAAGTTATTACCCTTAGAAACAAGGAGAATTAGACCGACGTGACCTGCTTCTGATGTATGATGCCGTTGATGACCGCTATATTTTGTGTGAGCTGGGTTTCATTTTTAAGGATAATGGACTCCTACTGTTAATTGCCGGTTTATCTATATTTAACCTTAATACGTGAATATTTGTATATTGTATTATATTGTCTGTATTTGTAATTACTCTCTGTTCATGACATGTAATCATCTTTTTGTTTCAAACTACTTGTATGTACACTGTACTACCATGTAACTTACTTTGTTTTATCCTCTTGTTTGTACCCCTGTCCTCAGGTCGCATCTGAAAATAAGCTTCTGCTCATGATGCCTTTCCCGGTTATCAAATTTGAAATAAATATAAATAAAATAAAATATAACATAAGAGGAAATCCATTACAAGTTGCAGGTAAAAATTTTAATTCCAACCCACGTAAATACTTTTTCACTTCAAAGATCATAGGCTCGTGGAACAGATTGCCCTTGGATATTGCAATCAGCAAAACTAAGGATGAATTCAAGCAAAGATTGGACAAAAATGTTCTTGCTGGTGGAGATATTAAATATTATTCTTATTAATATAGGAGCCTTCATGAGCAGTGTTGTCCTATTGCTCCTCAAAGATCTTAGTATGAACCTTAGTATGAACAGCAGCTTGTGCTGAAGCCTGGTACACCAGGGACTCTGCAACAGATTCTGGTACTGGAGGGGTCCTGGTACCTAAGTCCACACACTTGCGGGAACCTCTACCATGCAACAAACAAAACACACACAGGAGGGGTTTGCAGCAGGCTCCATGTGGCAAAGGCTAGCAGTCCTCCATCCCTGATCCCCTGATAAGATAAATGAATTCCCATCCCTGGTGGTCTAGTGGCCCCCATCCTCAGTCCCTGATGTCACCCATATTTATAATTAATAAACACCCACATCCTTGGCAGTCTGGTGGCTCCCCCGTGATCCCTGATGTCACCCATATTAATAATTAATAAACACCCACTTCCCTGGTGGTCTAGTGGCCCCCTCCCTGATCCCCGATGTCACCCATATTAATAATTAATAAATACCCACTTTCCTGGTGGTCTAGTGGACCACCACCCCAGCAGGTAGTGCCCACCACCCTGCTCCCCCTATTCCAAAACAGAGACAGCAACTGGCACAGCCCTCCTCTCACCTCTGTGGCTGGACGCCAACTGAACTGTCGCTGAGTGCATACTGTATAGTGTATGCACTCATTGACTGACTGTCAATCAATGAGCGCATACACTATACAGTATGCGCTCATGACAGTTCAGTTGGTGTTTATTCATTATTAATACAGGTGACATCAGAGATTGAGGATGGGGGTACCTAGACCACCAGGGATGGGAATTAATAAAATCATAAACCATTTCATTGACAGAGATCTAGTCAGTTTTATACAAGGTCGACATGGGTTCAGACGACATGCATCTTGTGGCTTGCCAAGCACCTGCACCCCCTCACCATCATGGCCCATTAGATGCAGCTAGAGCAATCTGCCATGTGGAGTGTGAGGCTCTATTTCCTACTCTGGAACTTTTTGGATTTGGCCAGAGATTTTTTGTTATAAATAAAACTCCTGTACTAATATGCGTTTACCTCTGTCTCCTCCAATGAAACAATCTCTCTGCTTTTCCAGTTAGGAAGGGGCACCCACCAAGACTGCCCTCTAGTACCCTTCTATTTACCCTTGTTCTGAAATCCATCTTAGCCACATCAGATAAAACCCTAACACCCATGACATAAATATTAAAGCTGTGCGAATACCTTTTCCTGAATATTCAGCCAGATCTATGGTATTCAGCAGCCAAATACTTGGATATTCAATATTTGTGTATTCAGTTTTTTTTCTAAAAATATTACCCCAAACTCTCAGCATCTTCCACCCATCCAGGAACATTTTAGTAAATATCCCTCCCCCCACTTTTGTAGCATGCAACCCACCTTCCCATCTCAACCCCGGGGACATCATAAGCAAAAAAAGTTATTTCCACATCCTTGTATAAGTCCCAGTTCTCACCTTCCTCCCAGCCAAAACCCATAAATAAATGCCATCCCAACCCCAACATTCTAGGCACCACTCCAATCCCACCCTCTTTCCCCCAGCACACACATTGTAGTAATTTGTTTGGGTCCCACAGTGGGAAACTGACCAAACCTGCCTCTCTAACTGGCCAGCCACAGTCTTGAATGAAAGCACTCAATATATGTAACCCCCTTGTTACCCGGGGTTACTAGAATCCCAGTAAGACCTAGAGGTAGGCAGGGAAGGCAGCTTGTGAAACTCCAGTTAAATGGGTTTCACACTGTCTCAGTCTCAGCTGAGACTGAGGGATGACATCACCAATAGAACTTTCGCTGCTGCATAAGCCACATTGGAATCTGCAGCAAAGGGAGTTATATAGAACATTGGGAGTTTTAAAAGTGAAAGTCTGCAGTTTGGCTTGAAGGAGTGAAGTTTGTACTCAGGTGGTGGAGACCGCTGTTTTCGGGTCTCAGTGCCCCCTCGCTTTGGGGAAGGGGGATGTAAAGATTCCCAGCAGATTCCTGGGGCAATCCCCTTAATCCTGCTAGTGGAGGAAAAGCTGCCTGTTTAGTCCAAGATTTATTTTGGAAGATGGAACATTTGTGAGTCGCCTGTGGGGCACCTGCAACTTAAGGGTGAGTGTCTGCTCTGGCTAAAAGGGCATATGTTTTCTTCACCCTGAGACTTGTGTGAAAATCTAGGGATTGAACTACATATTGGGAAGCCTAGAGAAATGGGCCAAGCAAATAAAAGTAGTGTCAAATCCCAGAGTTTTGTGAAATGCTAATAATATGTAGAAGAGATGTGACAGACGTCTACCCTTAATCTACATTTAGAAGTTCAGCAAAGGAATTGCTCAGTTTTTCCAGCGAAATGGCCGGGTATGGGCTGTGGGAGCTGGAGTGGGGCCCCCCATCTTTAGTGACCAGGTCCACCTCTCCGGATTTCTTCTGTGGTTTTCTACTTTGCCTCAGGCACTTGGCCAGTGATGGGGGAAGTACCCAGACATGGGATTGTAAGGAAAATTCTCTCTAGTAGTCGCAGACTCTAGTGTGGTGTGGGGAGCCACGACAGGATAATTGGTTCATTCCTCAAATGGACCGCGGATGGGATAATTGGTTCATTCTTCCAATTGACCACGAATGGGATAAATGGTTCATTCCTCAAATGGACTGTGGATCAAGTGGCCGGTGGGGGAGCCGGGCCAGTGGGGAAAACCCAAGTGTGTACAAGTCGGGCTGTGTACCCAAAGCTGCATGCAAGTCCAGGCTGTGTGCCTGGTGGGTTCAGAGCCTGAGGGCTGGAAATGGTGATAAAGTGTTCTGTAGTCTCTAATCTGCATTACCAGGAAATGTAGCCCAGTGGGGTCCATCTATGCTTTGTTTGTTCAGCTAGTATGTGAATAAAAGCCACACTGAAGAATCCCATTCCTGGTCCTGGACATTACAGTTATTGCTTCCTGTGTTCAGATTTACTTGGGTGTCCCTGTGCAGAGTAGCCAAACCTAGGTCCCCCTGTGCCGAGTAACCTCATCCTCCCCGAACCCAGGTCCCCACCAGGTACTGCTGTCAGCTTCAACAGCATGCCACCTGTCATTTTGGCAAAAAGGCAGTGGTGAGGGGTTACAAAAATAGAGGCACCGCTTTGGATTTTGTTCTGGGAGGAAGGTGCTTGGGCAAGGGGGGCTAGCATTTTGGATATCTGGCAGTGGGTAGCCCAAAAAGCTGAAGCAATTTCCCTAGTGTGTTGCTGTGTGCTGTGGATCTTGTGCTGCTGTTTAAAAATGCCAACTGTTTACCAAGGAGCAATAAAGCCAAAGAGTGTGCCCTTGTCCTGCATCAAACTGTTTACAGCGTTTGCCTGCTTTTAAAATAAACTGTGGTAAAGAAAAGTGTGGAAGACTAGGGGTAGCAACAGGAAAATTGTGCCCTGGACGTTGGAAATGCTTTTAAAATAAGCTGTGGTAAAGAAAAGTGTGGAAGACTAGGGGTAGCAACAGGAAAATTGTGCCCTGGACATTTGAAATGCTTTTAAAATAAACTGTGGTAAAGAAAAGTGTGGAAGACTAGGGGTAGCAACAGGAAAATTGTGCCCTGGACGTTGGAAATGCTTTTTGAATGAAAAGAGAGACTGCAGTGTAAATGGCTATTTTAAATGGCTGAAATGGGCTCCCACCATGGAGTCAGTTGAAAAAAAAAAAAAGTTGAATTCTGCAGTTTAAATTTGCCTGCTCGACGATCGCCATGAGGAGAAGAGCCCTAGCGAGGAGGAAGAGGCTCATTTGCATGGCGTCGTGTGGTTGGTCAGGCTGCAATCAGTCCCGCCCCTCAGCCAGCTCTACAGAGACTGCCCCAGCATTCGAGAGGAAGTGTGAGTGGAGTGCGTGTACTGGCAGTGGAGGAGAGTCGCAGAGTGCTAAAATCGCTGTAAACCTTATAAAAATAGACTTTGCTGTTTAAAATCGGGCTCAACCCACTAATCGATCATTGGAATTGCAAGTTTGGTGGTTGAAAAGACGATCGGTAGGACTGCCCACCCATTTCTGTTCTGAGGCCTCCAAGAACTGGCTGCAGGCTGTTTTTCCCAATCGCAGCAAACTGCTACTGATAACAGTAAGTAACCACCTGTAAAACTGCTCAAACAGTGATTTTCAGCTCTATGCCATATAAATGTGTGTGCAGTAGTGTAGTCGCTTTGCAAGGAACAACTGTGTAAAGTCCTGGCAACAAGTGCAAGTCTGTTAAGCCATTGACTGTGTGCATAGTAATGAATTTAGCCTCAGTTTAAAGTTTGCAGCCAGAGAGAGACTGTGGGTTGTAGCAAAGTGCAGCACTAGAAATACAGGCAATTCTGTGCTAAAAACCAGAAGCATTAAGGGACTGTGAATAAAATAAATGATACCAGCATGTAAAAAGTCCATGGAAAATCCTGTAAATGTGTTTAAAGCCAGAACAGAGCAAGTTGTGCAGTTTGAGCAAAGTTATCAGTAGTTTGTGTAAATCGGGTGCGCAGTGGCTTGACCCAGATTCTGAATGTTGATGCACAGGAGTGCTGCCGCCACCATTACAGGGTGGGGTAGTAAAGTAAACACAGCAGCAGAGGAGCCATTTTACAGCTAAAGAGTGTGTTCAGTAAAGTTGGGACTTTCATTTACAGTGAACTTTTGTTTATTTTTCCGCAGTTATGGCCTCAGGACCAGCTCGTTACCCGGATCATGCCCGGGTTGCAGTAATAGCAGCAGTAAATAGACTGAGGGATATTGAAAAGTGGTACTATTGAGGGCAACTGCCTCCTCATGTGGTGATTCCTAATTTTCCAGTGCATGTATGCCAAATATGCTTGAGAGCTGAAAGGGACGTCTTCATGATTCTTCACTGTGCTGGATGCCTAGAAAAATATGGCTTGTATAAAGTGCCTCCAACTCATTTGGCTCCCACATGGACAAACATTCAGGAATCTGCAGTTGGCAGCACACAGCACTAGGCAGAGCCTGTGGATGAAGGCCCCTCGGGGGAGTGTCGCACAAAGCTAGAGGGTGCAGAGTTAGAGACAGAACCAGAAGTTGAAGTTTCAGATGCTGGATCCCAGAAGGAAAGTTCAGATAAAGCTTCATTCGACCCCTGGGGGGGGCGCCTAGCCCAAGTCTCTTAGGTGAAGATGAGATGCGGGAGGCCTTTGAGTGGGAGGTGTTGACCTCCATGCCTCGTGATAAGTGGATAGTCTCAGGGGTGAGAACGACTGCTCACTCCTGGGCTCAGATCCTCAGTGAAGAGGAAGATGAGGGGGAACCTATGTGGCCTTGTGAAAAAGGAACGGGTACACAGCCTCAAGATCTTGCCTCGGAGGAATGTATGGAAGAAAGTGGTGATGCCACTGCCCTGGCTTTACAGGAGGAAGAAGTCAGGGATCCATTTCTAATTTCTTTAAGGATGCAAAGCTGGCAGAACCAGGACTGGCCACCCCCAAGCCAGGCCAGCGGTCTCAGATTGACCAAAGCAAGTAAAGGGGAGAGACTGGTTCATAGAAAGGCAAATGAGATCTATGGTATGACCTTTCCTACCTTTCCTCGAAAAGTCTTGGAGGAGATTGAGAACTGTAGAAAATCCTGGATCTGGGATGAAGCAATGAAAAGTGTGCATCCTGGGGCCAACAAGCATGTAAAGAATAGACTGTTCCACGAAAAGTATACCCAGTGGAAGAAAGGCAGGACACTGTTTATAGACAGATTGAGAATAGTGGACAGAGAGGGACGTGAAATCTCCCACTGTGTGAATTATGTGCACCCAGACAGGGTAATAATTCAAGCTCCTGACACCCGGTACTATTGGCCTCAGTGCAAGGACCTCCCAGCAAATAAGCCCGTGCCTACAAAATGGAGAGCCGAGCAGTGGTAGTCAATACTGCCACATCAGACTGTGAAGTGACTTATTGATCCACCAATATGAATATCCAGGACTCAGGTGCCCCACATTCATCAGTCTACAGTGTACTGGCCTTCCCAGAAAACCATCAACTGGCCTACCAGATGACTTCAGATCCAGAGAGGACACCAGCCCAGCTGTATCCTGTTAATCGCCTGGTAATCAGATGACGTCGGACCAGTTGTTTTCGTTTTTGTTCCTGTTCTAAGGTTCCATCTCCAGAGATGACATCATCCCAGCTGTTCCCAGATGTGCCCTCCTGTGGTTCCCGGAAGATGTCCGCCCAGCTGTATCGGAAGAAATGCTGCCAGGGAGAGTCTTCGTCAGAGGTGCAGGTTGGTGCCGAATCTAGTACTACAAGTGGCTGGTAAGTCCGAACTTTTCTATCTTTATGACATTGCAGTACACACCCTACACTAACAGACTTCAAAATGTGTGAACTGTCCGCAAAGACTCTCCCCTTTGGGACTTTGGCCTGTTAGAACTGTGCTTCACCGTGCTCCGGCCCTGGAAAGACTCTTTATTGGACTAGCCTTCGGGCATTGTGGTCACTAGTTGGGACGTTTAGGACAATCCATCCCCCCAAATGTGTATTGTAAATAATGTTGTTGTATTTCTAATGTAAATACTGTTTTTTCTACCTTCTCTTCTAAAAAAAATATATATTTTTGGGATTCTGCAGTGTTTTGATGGTAGGGGTTTTAGGTAGACTGTGTATGCAGATTAGGAGTGTGTTTTGTCTTTCTTTTTCTTACAGGTGTTCTTGGGAAGACTGAAGAGAAGACAAGAAGAGGAGGAGGGGCTCATCGGAGTTCCTCATCAGTGCTTTAGTGTTTAGAAATTTAAAGTACTGTGGTGTTATTGTTATTATTGCTGTACTAACCCTTTCCTTCCACAGGTGTGGTTGTGGGGGTAGGGAGGAGGCAGTAATGTGGTATTTTAATGGTGTGTGGTTGCAGGTTGCCCAAGGTCGGGGAGGTCCCCGGGTTGTTTTTGTTTTTGGGGTATTAGGTTAAAGGCAGATAGGTTTTACCTAGAGGGTTAGGGGGGATAGACAGGCTGTGATCCTGAGTGGCCATTGGGACCGCAGTGCTGATCTAGCAGGGCTATGCTCTGGATAGTTCTACCAGAGCCACTGGGTGTCCATAGTAAGTGGATAGTGTAGAGGCTGATATGTCAGCTATAGGCCTCTAGGCCCTTAGTGTTGCCTGCCTGTGCTTGCATATGGTAGGAGGGGGCCTGATCACCCCCCTCCGCAGGTAGCACATAGGGTGGGATGGCCTAAGGCTGGGTAAATAATGACTGTGGGCAGTCATTTTCCTGGTCAAGGGCGAGTGTAACCCCTTGTTACCCGGGTTACTAGAATCCCAGTAAGACCTAGTGGTAGGCAGGGAAGGCAGCTTGTGAAACTCCAGTTAAATGGGTTTCACACTGTCTCACTCTGTTCTCAGTCACAGCTGAGACTGAGGGATGACATCACCAATAGAACTTTCACAGCAGCATAAGCCACATTGGAATCTGCAGCAAAGGGAGTTAGATAGAACGTTGGGAGTTTTAAAAGTGAGAGTCTGCAGTTTGGCTTGAAGGAGTGAAGTCTGTACTTAAGTGGTGGAGACCGCTGTTTTGGGGTCTCAGTGCCCCCTCACTTCGGGGGAGGGGGATGTAAAGATTCCCAGCAGATTCCTGGGGCAATCCCCTTAATCCTGCTAGTGGAGGAAAAGCTGCCTGTTTAGTCCAAGATTTATTTTGGAAGATGGAAGATTTGTGAGTCGCCTGTGGGGCACCTGCAACTTAAGGGTGAGTGTCTGCTCTGGCTAAAAGGGCATATGTTTTCTTCACCCTAGACTTGTGTGAAAATCTAGGGATTGAACTACATATTGGGAAGCCTAGAGAAATGGGCCAAGCAAGTAAAAGTAGTGTCAAATCCCAGAGTTTTGTGAGATGCTAATAATATGTAGAGGAGATGTGACAGACGTCTACCCTTAATCTACATTTAGAAGTTCAGCAAAGGAATTGCTCAGTTTTTCCAGCGAAATGGCCGGGTATGGGCTGTGGGAGCTGGAGGCGGGTGGCCCCCCATCTTTAGTGACCAGGTCCACCTCTACGGATTTCTTCTGTGGTTTCTACTTTGCCTCAGGCACTTGGTCAGTGATGGGGGAAGTACCCAGACGTGGAATTGTAAGGAAAATTCTCTCTAGGAGTCGCAGACTCTAGTGTGGTGTGGGGAGCTATGACAGGATAATTGGTTCATTCCTCAGATGGACCATGAATGCGATAAATGGTTCATTCCTCAAATGGACCATGGATCAAGTGGCTGGCGTGGGAGCCGGGTCAGTGGGGAAAATCCAAGTATGTACAAGTCGGGCTGTGTACCCAAAGCTGCGTGCAAGTCCAGGCTGTGTGCCTGGTGGGTTCAGAGCCTAAGGGCTGGAAATGGTGATAAAGTGTTCTGTAGTCTCTAATCTGCATTACCAGGAAATGTAACCCCGTAGGGGTCCGTCTATGCTTTGTTTGTTCAGCTAGTATGTGAATAAAAGCCACACTGAAGAATCCCATTTCTGGTCCTGCACATTACAGTTATTGCTTCCTGTGTTCGGATTTACTTGGGTGCCCCTATGCAGAGTAGCCAAACCTAGGTCCCCCTGTGCCAAGTAACCTCATCCTCCCCGAACCCAGGTCCCCACCAGGTACTGCTGTCAGCTTCAACAGCATGCCACCTGTCATTTTGGCAAAAAGGCAGGGGTGAGGGGTTACATATATAAAATAAAACATTTATTTATTTGCTTTTGGTAACTGGGTAAGTGAACTAGACAAGGACCTGC
Organism: Neoceratodus forsteri; assembly: GCA_016271365.2. Classification (NCBI taxonomy): domain Eukaryota; kingdom Metazoa; phylum Chordata; order Ceratodontiformes; family Ceratodontidae; genus Neoceratodus; species Neoceratodus forsteri. The sequence continues at coordinate 1,681,617,896 of CM057450.1, read as the reverse complement.
CTATTTTTAGGCACAACTAGGGAGAATACAGATTACATAAATTGCAATAGACAATAGCAAGAAATAATATACAAGTATCCACGCAGGGATAAGCAACAGTACAGAGCAGAACTGAAATAGCCACGGAGGGATATGCAGTTATACAGAGCAGATTTCAAGGATTAAACCATAGAGAACAGTGATACAAGAAAATACAAGGCAGATTTCATTAAGGCATTCAAGTTAAGGTATCAAGTGCAGTTGGAAGAGTCAAGTGCATTTAGGTGAGACAATAGAACATTCTTGAAAATGGGGTTTGATTTGTAGCTCTGGATTTGAGGAGGTAGGGAATTCCATAGTTTAGGGGCAAAGTGGGGAAAAAGCTTTTTCATCCATCTTGGTGGACCAATGTGGCACAGAGATCAGGGCTAATGTAGTTCACCTCAACTGCCAAGAATTGACCACAGGTGTGAGTATAGATGCTAAGGAGGCAGGACAGGAGTAATGAATAATGGAGTCAATAAAGCAACCAAGGGAATAAGATTGCAAGGATGAAGGGGCTATCCATTGTAGGTCGAAGTATAGCATACAGTGATGAGTGAGGCAAGGAGCAGACAGAGTAAACCTGCATATATTATTATAGGCAATGTCCCACTTCTGGAAAACACCTGCATTTGCCTGGGAGAAAACTGGAAGAGAATAGCTTAACCCCAGGAGCAAAACACCTTGAGCAACAAAGATCCTGGCAGCAGGGGTAAGGGAGTGGCAAACGTGGTAGGCCACCCCAATCTTGGAGTTAACTGATCTACAGATCTCACTTTTAATGAACAGAGAAATCCAAGGCAGGGTCAAGTATGTCCACAAGGTATTTAAAAGCGTTAGTGACTGTGACAGCAGAACCATCAAGGCTTAAGACCTGCAACTTTGGTGACTCGGTACGGGATTTTCTAAGGGACCCAAAAAGCATCATCTGGGTTTTGGAGACATTAAGGACTAGGTGATTAGAGGTGAGAAAGGACTGGATTTTTTGAAGAGCAGTGGTGAGGCAGTTGTTAATGATGTCAGTGGATCTGGAAGCAGCGTAGAGTACCAGATCATTGGCATACAGAAGGGTCCGACAGTGTGAGGGATGTGCAGGAAGGTTGTTAATAAATAAGGAAAAGAGCAGGGGGCTGAGTATGGAGGCTTGGAGAACACCACGGGTAATAGAGGCAGGAGAGTAGAGGACCTTACAGTAAGAGACTGACTTGAGACCAATTGTGAAGATAGCTGGTGAACCAGGATAAGGTAGCCCAGGAGGCACCTAGCACTTTTAGCTTTTGTAGAAGCAGAGGGTGATGCACCAAGTCAAATGCCTTGGTTAGGTCAATAAATACTGCATCAGTAAGTAGGCTATTGTCTATATTAGACTTAACGTGCTGGTGATGCGTTCAGAAGAACTTTTACAAAACATAACATTTAGGCACAGCCCAGCTTGTATTTGCCATTAGTTCTGTATTCCTCCTCCCCATTGTTTAGTAGTGAGGTCATTTGCATGAAAGCAGGATCTTAGGTCCTGAAGAGTTCATCTATTTCTGCTTCTTTCTCCCTACCTGAAGTCACAGAGGGCAACTTGTGATCTCACAGTTACTCCCATGACAACAGAGTATGATGTCACAACAGAGGATTATGACTTGAAGTAGGGTGTAAACTATAGAGGCAGATAAACTCAAAATGAACTCTAAGGGACAACGATCATATATTCATACACATTTCTTTAGCAATAAATTATGGGGAGGAGAAATATATCAAATATAAATGGAATGCAAGCAGAATTGTACATAATTATTATGTTTTTTAAAGGTTTCTTTGAGGTGTCAGTAGCTCTTTAACCTCACTGGTAAACTGAGTGAGGGCAATAGTGGTGCTGTGACCAGTCCTGAAACCATGCTGGACAGGAGATTGAAGATTAAATTTGAGTAGGTGGCTGGATACCTGATGATGGATAAGTTTTTCAAGTAGCTTGCTGAGAGTGAGTAATAATGTAATGGGGTGGTAGTTGAATAAAATCTTTGGATCACCTTTTTTGAATACAGGGATAGTCCTGGCATCTTTCCATGCAGAGGGCACAGTGGAGGAGCTAATGGACAGATTAAGAAGCCTCATTATGGGGGTAGCAAGATATAATGCAACTAGTCTAAGGATCCTGGGTTCGAGTCCATCAGGATCAGCACTGCCATGAAAAGGGATGGTTTTTAGTAACTGCAGAACATCATGCCTGGTGACTAGGGTAAGCTCCATGGTGGGAATAACATCATGGGGAACTGAGGATGGAGTTGGTGATGAGTGGGGCAAAGATGGTGAGGTGCTCGGAAGCATGGTAAATAAGGAGTTAAAGGCATTAGAGGCTGTGGTAGGGTTGTCACAGTTGGCATTGTTTATAAGCATGCCACGAGGGGATAGACATCTACGGTTCCCGAGTATCTTGTTAATTTGCAACCAATAGCTCTTAGGATCACTGGCTGAGGCTCGGAGCAGTTCTCTATAGTAGTTGCTCTTGAAGTGCGATATGCAATGAAGTCTGACGGAAGAAGAGAGGATCTCCATTTGGCCCATAACTTGTCCCTCTGTGTAAGCAGTAGTAGAAGGGGCCACTTCAACCATTTGGTGGCTGTGCCTCTGACCTTATGTCTAGTGAATGGAATGTGGGTTTTTTTGCAGGAAGAGTAGGGTCTTGGTGAAGTAGTTGGTGACTAGGCTGATGTCACTTGTAGTAAAGAGAGGAGACCAGTCAACCAGCTGTAAGTCATGAAGGAACACATTCAGGTCAAAGGCAGAAAATTTGGACCTGGATATAATTTTAGAAGGACAGGAGGGAGGGGAGGTAGCCCAGATGCAGTAAACAGGAGAGTGGTCACTGACTGAGTCAGCCATAACCCCAGCGTAGGAAATTCTGTCCTTTCTGTTGGTGAGTATCCAGTCAATAAGTGTGCAGCTAGATCCACTATGAGAGAGTCTTTGTGGGTGATGAGATAAGTTGCACTAGGTTAGCCTTGCTGATGGTGGAGGAGAGGTTAATGAAATAGGGACCTAGCCAGGCAAGGTTGAAATCACCTAGTTAAATCAATTTGTTTTTCTTTACTACTGATGGTAAGAGGTCAGTAAGTTCCTCAAGCCTTGTTTGCTATTTTTGAGAGGAGTATAGACACATACTATGTGGAGTTTCTCAGTGTCAGTGCCCCCTAGCAGTAGTTGTGAATGTAGAACCTCACATGATTTCAGTGGGATGTAAGTCAGAAGTGAAAAGTTAAGGGTGAGCCCTCTAATACAGTACCAGACCACCACCTCTTTTGGGGGGAGGATGGTCTGTGCACAGCATATTATAGCCCACAAGTGAGCATAAGGAATCTGGGACAGAAGGCTTTAACCATGATTCAAAGATCGCAAGTATATCAGGTTTATTGACATGGGCCCAGGCATCCAACTCTACATGATTAGCTAGTAGGCTGCGTATGTTTAGGTGGGCAATTCTTAGTCCAAATGACTGGACTGGATGGTGAGAGAAAGCCTGTGGAGTTATGATGTTATGGGCAGTGGGGCCAGGGTTAGATTCAATGTCACCTGAGAGTGATAGGCAAATGGCTACTACCCATAAGGTGACAAATACAAAAGCAAAAGGAACACATTTGGAGAAGGTGTATTTCATTCTAAGGAAGTACTTGAGGAGACTGCATAGTGGTTTGACGCAGAAGCCCAAGACTGCGGAAGGAGGGTGGAGTTGCAGATGCCAGAATGTTGGAGAAGGTAAAGTATTTAAAAGTAGTGACAGCATAAGAGGAGGTCACTGAAGAGAAGATGAGGGAGTCAAGAACCATTAAGGAACAAAGGGTTAGCAGTCCGGCAGTGAGAGAGGGCATCCTGTAAAAGTAAAGGCGAGTAAGAGGGTTAGAGTGTCACTGAGGAGAGGCAAAGGATAAGAAGGCAAGGAGAGCTAGGCGAATTGAGGGGGAGGAAAAGAACTCTGTAGGGGGGGAGTTTTCAGTAGCACATGAGATTGTTAGAGGCAGACAGAAGGAGGTAATGATGATATGCAGAATACAGTAGAGACCTCTAGTGGATGCCCAGAATAACCTGCAAATGGTACTTTGGGGAGATAGAAAATCAGCCAAGACAACACGTGATCATGTGATCAGTCACGTGACACAGGCACCTATAAGGGAAATACCCAGCTAGGGTGGGGGGGCAGTCTCCACGTAAGTAGTGACAGGTAAACACAAGAGGACTGCAGCAGCTACAGTATTTACCTTGTAGTTAATTACATAAGCAGGCCCCGGTGAGCTAAGTGGGGGGGGGCTGATGAGTGAGCTGCAGAGTGAGCCTGTAATGAAAGGAAAGGAATTCTGTGAGTAAGATGGGATTTAGGGGTCAGGGAACACAAAGTAAAGGAGGAAAGGTCAGGTCGGAAGCAAGGAGAGCCAGAGGGGAAGGGGGTGAGGATGCCAAGTTCAGAGAGAGAAAAGAAATCTCACACCCCATCCCTCCCACCCTCTAGGCAGCACCATGATACCACCCTCCCTTGCCAGCACCCATATTTTAGTAACTTATGTCCTGCAGCAGGGTGACCAGCACAGCTCACTCACCTCTACGTCTGACTGCCGTCTAATGAATTAAAGCACTCATGCACTTGTTCTAAGTATAGTAAAACCAGCAGATCCTCTGGTTTTGTTGTAATTAGCAAAACTACACAAAGACTTTCATTTATTTGACAGCGGCTGGATGTGGAGGTGATCATGTTGCACAGTCTACTACCACAGATTCAAAATAACTAAAATGTGGGTGCTTGGAGGAGCAGTGTCGGGTTGGAGTGCTTAGTCTGATGCTGAGCAACAGTCACCCATTACGGATGAGCACACAGCTGTTGGAGTGCCTGGGATTGGAATACTACCTAGATAGTGGGTGGACAGGAGTGACATTTATTTACCAGGCTCAGCTAGGGAAAGGAGGGTGGTAATCAGCATATATACGATGGCAGGGAAATAGTTTTTTTCCAGTTCAAATTTCACCATGTTTGGAATGGGAGGAGGAGGATGGGTTGAGTGCCACTGGGGTGGGGATGGAGGATTTATTCAAATTTTCATGGTATGGTGTTGTGAGGGTGGTGGATGGTTCTTTTCCTTTTTGTAGCCCTCTGCCAAATAGTAGTTCCTGAATACAATACTCCCTTATTCAGGAAGTGCTCCCACATACTTGGGAGTCCTAGTTTTAGTGGTATTCACACCCTAAATAAATATAGAAGAAACACACAAAGTGATGGCCTGCAATGGATGATATGCTCCTAAAAGTCACTCAACTAGGCAAATCAATCCCATTACTCATGAATCTCTTATATTAATTCAGCAATATTTCTTGGTACATGGTCAATGCCTCTAAGTCAACATTCCTCTCATTATCAGATGAAGCCATCTAGCCCCCACTGTTCCCTTGGGGTTTGACCTGGGCTATGGAAATACTTATATAACTAGGTACTGAACTAGGCAAACAGCCATATATACTCTTCAAACTCAACATGCCCCATGATAGGGAAAACAAAGACATGGAATGCTGGGAGTGATTACACCTGTCACATTTGAGCAGGGGTCCACCTTTAAAATGAAGGCCAACCTCGCAAATCAACACACACTGGAAAACCTCTTCGTACCTATCGCTGAAGACCTTGTTAAACAAATACACAACAAAATGACATGCTTTCAGGGGCAAAGATAAACCCCTGCTTAATCTGGTCAAATTATAGCAAAACATCTCACGTGGAGGGCTTTGTTTTACTAGACGTCTCTCAGACATGCATACCTGGTACTATAAGACAACTGGGCTGCACAGGAACAGCTCACTGCTGTGAACAGCTCCTTAAATGGGCACAGATAGTACAACATATCCTTAACTATGCCATATCACATTCCTTCTTTTCCAGGGAGATCCTAAACAGCTGAAGCTTCACCCTTCCTCCAATATATTCACATATCATCGTCTCATGCAGTGAAACTATCAGGGTGGGAATCCCACAAATCCCTCCAGCTATTTCCAATGTGGGACAACCCAGCTCTAACAATAGAGGATGAAACTATTAGATGGACACAATGATGAAAGCAGGAATACTCATGCTGAGGCAACTAACAGATCCCCCAACTGTGGTACTGACATATTTTGCACGACTTGTGGAGGAATTTGGAAATCTCTGAATACGTCCAGTACATGGCGTTATTAACAAATGAGGCGTGGCTTCTTTAATGTTCCAGGAATGGGACACATCTTCTTAGGCCCAAATGACCTGGACCACTTACTGGTTACCACCACAGCTTCTCCCTTCCCCAGCAACATCATCTACAAAGCCCTCCTCTGTCGAATGACAGTGCCTACTTCCCAAAGTCATGTTAGGAAAAATATCGAATCTGCCACCCCTTTCATCACCCCAGCACAACTGGTTCATGAGTGCATTGATCTCTGCCAAATGAGAATTACTTTGGCACTGGCAAGACACCAACCCCCAAAGGAAGAGGAGTGGTAGTGGAGATAAATATGTGTTAGCCATGAAATGGTGGCACACTCAGTTCTGGGCAAACTGGATAAGAATTTTAACATCTGGTAACCCTATCTTGACTTAATATATTGCAGAGCCCCCCAGGTTCCCCCAGTAAGGCACCCAAGGAATGATTCCCACTTCATAAAATGCAGGAAACCATCATATGGGTGACCAGCTTTCCCTCACGTCCTTCCCCCTCTGCGTCCCTTGGCAGCTGAACTATCACTTACAGAAATATAGGTGTGCTGTGTACATGCTTAATTGTGCAATGTTTGCATGCAGTTCGCATACACAAAGTGATCCTAAGCGAACCAGGTCTACAATGCAAATCAGGTTTGCATGCTGCAAGCTCGACATGTGCGCAGCAGGTAAGCTGGTGTGAACATCTTCTAAAAATTACATCAGGTTCACGTGTTGCACACTTGACATGAGTGTAGTAGTTAAGCTGCTACAAATCTCATCTCAAAAAACACATCAGTTTATATTTCTTATACTACTGCTAGCAATTAGTCATTAAAATACATTTTTATTTGGATTCCCATAAAAATTAGGTAAATCCATTAATTCTGATCCTTTTGCAAGTTGTTTAATGGCTTTTGATTTTTGTCATTAAATTGCCATTAATCTGTAAAGTATTGTTTGCTTGCTGCATTAAATGTCTAGGATATAATAATAATATTTATTTATACCGCACATTTCTAAAAATCAAGGTGCTTTAACAAAAAATTAAAATAAACAATATAATAAAACACACATACAATAAGTACTAGTTCATAAAAACAATAAAAACAACCAGCCAGTCAACATCTCCAATTCCAGATGTACAAAGAGGGGCCTCTGTGTTGTGAAGCCTATCCTTTTTGTTTTGGACCATACAAATCCCTAATGACTCTTTAAGAGAACACCAACAAAAATATGCTACCACAACACTGCTATTGAGAGTTCAGTGCTCACTGACTCCTCCAAGCTATGCTGTGCAGTCTGTCTACTCTGTGGCGGGAAAGACAGTGTAGCATTTGCAAGACTCTTGTCTTCTTTCCTGGCTGGAGCTCATCCACATCACATGTGATTGTGCCACCATTAATAGGTGGAGAGAGTGGACATCACAATACAGACACAGTCGAGTCTGGAGAGTACCTGCAGCATGAGTGCACACAGACCAGGTGGACACTTATTGTGCAAAAGATTAAATCCAAATTTAATGCCATTATTGCCACATCATAAGAACTACCTAGGCACAAATACAGGGGAAGGGGGAAACTGCCTCTGCCCTACCTAAATGGCACCGCTGCTTAATGGTAGAAATTCATTCTCAGTTACTAATGCAATGGTTTCCATTGTGCTCTGAGGTACCATATCTCCATGTTTCATGATGTGTCCTGATCATCATGTGGATTAATGTCCCTCCTTGTCCCTCATTTTGAGTGTCCATGTCCCTCATTTCAGTGACAAAATGTGATGTATGGTGCATGTTTCCAAGACCCTATTCAGCACAAATAGTGCTGAGCATGGCCATAGTGTATATGCTCAATACAGAATGACAAAGGGAAAGTAAGTGAGATAAAATAGCCATGGAGAAACACATTTGTAGCACTAAATATGCATAAGGGATTTGCATGGTCCAAAACAAAAAGGATAGGCTTCACAACACAGTGGCCCCTCTTCGTACATCTGGAATGGGGGATGTTGACTGGCTATATCCTAGTCATTTAATGCAATAAGCAAACAATACTTTACAGATTAATGGTGATTTAATGACAAAAATCAAAAGCCATCAAACAACTTGCAAAAGGATCATTATTAATGAGTTTATCTAATTTTTATGGGAAATCAAATAAAAATGTATTTTAATGACTAATTGCTAGCAGTAGTATAAGAAATAGAAATTGATGTGTTTTTTTAAATGAGATTTGTACCAGCTTAGCTGCTGCACACATGGCAAGCATGTGGCATGTGAACCTGATGTGATGTTTAAATGATATTATATAATGGCAAGAAAGAATCTTGGACTCTGATTAGTCAGCTTGGGGCTGGACCCATGACGTTATCCCAGCATAATGCCACAGGTCTAGTCTCAGCACTGTGAACCCATTTGGATGACCATATGGAGTATGAGCCTATGCTCTTTATTTGCATCTCCTCTTAAGAAACAAAAATATTGTTCTACACTAATAAAACATTCTTTAAAATTATTTTTTTTATTTTATATATAACAACAAGCCATTGTATAATAGGAATAATGCACTCCAGGGTGTGTGTCGTGCTGGGATAACGCCATGCCTGGGGCATTGGATGCACTCGGCCTGTGGCCTCATGCCCAACCCCCCAGGTGTGGCGTTATTCCAGCACGACACACACTCTGTCATGCATTATTCCTTTATTCACACTAGCTTAACTGCTGCACTCATATCAAGTGTGCAACATGCAAACCTGATGTAATTTTTAGAAGATGTTCACACAAGCTTACCTGCTGCACACATGTCAAGCTTGCAGCATGTGAACCTGATTTGCCTTTTAGACCTGGTTCGCATATGTTCACTTAATATATGTGAACTGCATGCAAACATTGCACAATTAAGCATGTGGCATGTATTCTGCATTTACACAGTACACCTATATTTCTGTAAGGGTAAGATCCTTAAATCTGGATGTACACACTCTTTATTAATGTAAATATTTTTCAATGTTATACAAAATGTTTGAGATGTGTTATCTGTTGTGGTTTATTTGTTTGAAAAACTCAATACAATTATAAATCACAAAAAAAAGCCAGAGTCTGACCTGAATCCATAAGTCGAATCCTGACCATTCTCACTTTAGATGCTCAGTCCATGGTCCACACACTGCGGCTGACAATGTTTCACCATCAAATGTTGCTTATTCTACTTGCCTTTTCTGGAGCACTAGCTTTTCTCTAATTTGTTTCGTGTACATCAGTGGTTCTCAAATGGTGAGGCCAGCCTCCCAAGGGAGGCCCCAAACTTTTTTTATGGGAGGTCCAGTCAAGTCTGAGAATGTACAGTACAAAGTTCAGGATGTTTTGTGCCAAGGGATGAAACAAACTAAATATGGATAACGGCAGGTGACTTTCTTTATATATACACAAAGTGATGATGAGGAATGGCCCACTGAGCCAAATCTTGTTTCTGGGTGTGTATTTATATGTAAATTGGTGAGTGGCAAAAGCACACTCAGTCAAGGCTTGTTGCTACAGTATGTGTCCATTTACTGTACATGTAAATTGGTGACTGGGAAAAGTACACTGAGTCAAGACTTGTTTCTACAGTAGGTTATATGTAAATTGGTGACTGGGAAAAGCACACTGAGACAAGACGTGTCTCTACAGTAGGTTATATGTAAATTGGTGACTGGGAAAGGTACACTGAGTCAAGACTTGTTTCTACAGTAGGTTATATGTAAATTGATGACTGGGAAAGGCACACTGAGTCAAGACGTGTCTCTGCAGTAGGTTATATGTAAATTGGCAACTGGGAAAGGCACACTGAGCCAAGACATGTTTCTACAGCAGGTTATATGTAAATTGGTGACTGGCAAAGGCACACTGAGTCCAAGTGTGTTTCTACAGTAGGTGACTGGGAAAGACACACAGAGCCAGTGCATGTTTTCAGGTGTGACTTAGGGTAAGGGTACAGGACATTGCTTAACAACAGGGTAAGAGGGGAGAGGGATGAAGGTAGCTAGGATGGTTGTTCAGATAGAGGGGAAACAGACAGAGCAACAAGGGTCCAAGAGTCAGAAAGTGGAGTGACAAGGATAACATGAAGTGCGGGGTTGGGGGAGAATAATAAGTTGAATAAAAAGAGAATGTACTCAGTCAACTTTATTAGCCTCACTTTATTGCTGGTGTACTGTGCAAAGTACAGTGAAGGCCATCAGGATGAAGCCCAGTGTCACAGTTTCCATATGATATTTTTTCCATGGGGAAGCCCAAGATTATTTCCAAATTTGAGAGAGGCTCAAAATCTTTTCCATGGCTTGTGGGAGACTCGCTATAACAAAGTGTGAGAAGCAATGATGTAGATTACCTCCCTTGGAAACACATTTGACTGAGCTCCTGCATCAGACTTGACTGTAACAAGATTGCCATTCAGTTTTAGTGTCACTTTCAAGTCTTTATTTTCAGCATGGACATTCATCACCTTTCCAATAAATGGATCGTTAAATGCAGTACTATTATCTTCTGTTTTCTTAAGCACAAGCACTTTTTTTGTTCTAGAGCATTTTTGCAAAATTATTTTTTTTTCCTCTTGTAGTTTCTGCACAGTTTGCCGTATGCAGGACATTTCCTAACTGGTTGCATATTACCACACTTAATACTCATTTGCACCTTGTAATTTCTACTTTCTTCACCTTTTTCAGAAATGGTCTTTTTAGGGACATCCACTCCAGCTGCTTCATGTTTATCATCACTGTGTGTTAGTCGCTTTCTGTAATCTAGTAACATCTAGCCCTGCAGATATCCATAGAAACACAGAATCTGACAGCAGTTAAGGACCACTTGGCCCACTCAGTCTGTCAGTTTGTCCCTGCCTACATGGTCACCTCAGATCCTAAATGATCTCCAGCTACTCCCCCCAGCTTTTCTACCAAGATTCATTTGTGCCTATCCCAGGCATGCTTGAAGCCCACCACTGTTTTCATCACCATCACATCCCTCACACAGTGGGATGTTCCAAGTGTCCACCACTCTTTCAGTGAAAAAATACTTCCTTGCATCCCTCCTAAATTTGCCCCTTTTAGCTTTATTGCATGTCTCCTTGTTCTTGTGCACCTTCTCTTCTGAAAAATATTCCGCTCTTGTACTTTGCTCATCCTGTGGGGTACTTGTAAGTCTCTATTGTGTTTCCCCTCTCCCTCCTCTCTTCCAAGGTGTACATATTGAGATCCCTCAGTCTCTTCTCATAAGGCTTACAATGCAGCCTAGTGTATTTGTCAATGGTATGTTTTGCTCTCTTAAACTATCCTTCAGACTAGGGTTCCTAGTAAAACACATAATCCTGTTCTTGGGCAGAGAATGTATCAGCTCTCCAAACACACAAAATTTACTTTTACAGGTAGTTTTAAACTCAGTGACATACAGTACTGATCAATGGTCTCACCTTGTTGTTGAATACATGCAAATAATGAATTCCTTTCATGAATTAAATTATTTCTTGGTGTGCAGTTTTTGTAAAATTTCTGTAACAGAACATCCTTATTATTCCAGTCCTCCTTGTTTTCAGAAGTGAAAGTATCGTAAACCTTCTGGGCCTCTTATGCAAGTTCATGCAGGAACAGAGAAGTCTAAAGCTGCAGAGGCTTTTCATCTGATTCTGTAAGCCATCGAACAGAACATGAATCATTGTTTGAACGTTCTCCATTATTCAGCAACATTTCTGTGAGGATCAGCTGTGTAAGTGAATACAGTTTATCCATTTTCTGAAAATTCAGTCCTATTCTAACACCATGCAGTGTTCAGGAGGCAGGCAGTCTTTGCTGTCCTTGACACAGCATTAATCTTCATGCATTAATATTTAATGTATTACACCACCAGAGGGAGCACTAAGCATTAAAGTAACAACAGTACATAACACCGAAATACTCTTCATGACAAATGCCTTCACATGTGTGGTACTCTAAGTGTGTGGAACTATGCAGCACAATTACTCAGACACATTTCTTGAATGGGTCCTAAAGCTTTACCTTGCCAGGCAGGTTTTTTTTTTTATTTAGTTGTTTAACCAGGTATAGCACACTAAGCTGAAAGCTTTTTTACAGGAGCGACCTGGGAGCAGTCTTTGCTGTCCTTGACACAGGTTGTGGCAACTGTGGTGCTTATGGTCATACCATCATGTCTGGATTACTGTAACACTCTTTACCTGGTCTTCCTGGAGATTTGATATGTGCCTGCGACTAGTGCAAAATGCCACAGCCAGGCTTATAACCAACACACACAGACAACATATCACACATGTGCTGTGTAAGCTGTTATACTGGTTACTTGTCGGGTTGTGCATCAATGTTAATGTCTGCTTGGACAGAGAAAGGTTTGTCATACCAATTTAATTAACCAGAGGGATAAATAGTAGGGATGATCTAGTCTTGAAATATTTTGAACTTCAGTAAGACCTTTGACATGGTACTCCATGGGAGGCTGTTACACACATTTGGTAAGCAGTGAGTTGGAGGGGAACTACAGTATCAGTAAAAAAATTGGATGAGTAACAGGAGGCAGAGTGTGGTGGTGGTGTGGCAAGCGTCAGAATTAAAGGCAGTGACTAGTGGGATTCCACATCAATCAGTTCTGGGACCCCCTTGTTCTGTTCAACTTGTTCATCAGTGAATTAGAATTGAGGACTAGTGGCCTTTAAGTCAAGTTTACAGATGATACAAAGCTAGAAAGTGTGGTTAACAGCAATGAAGGATAATAAGAAACTGCTGCAGAACTTAGATCAGCTAAGCTTTTAGTCAGTATTATAAAAAATGCTGTTCAATCTGGAGAATTGCAAAGCAATATACCTAGGGGGCCAGAAACAGAAAATGGGTTTCCAAATAAATGGTACAGTACTGAATGTGGCAGAGTAGGAGAGGGACTTGGGGGTTACTCTTGATTCATCATTGAAAATATCCAAACAGCATTCACGAGCAGCCAGCAAAGCTAAGTGGGATAAATAGTAAAGAAAGGAGCTGATAATGTCACTGTACAAGCCACTGGTTTGACCTCATTTGTAGTATTGTGTGTGGTATTGGTTACTGAATTACAGAAAGAACATAAGGGAGCTGTAAAAAGTACAGCACAGAGGTACAGCAATAATTAGGGGGCCAGAAAATATACTATACAAAGAAATGCTGGTGCAACTAGGGTTTGTTCTCCCTAGAGAAAAACTTTAGATGGTGATACACTTGAAATATTGCAAATCATATAAAGGAATCACAGCACAGACCAGAACAGACTGTTTGGCATCATCAGCATTAAGGATAGCAGAACAACTGGTACATATTCTAGCTACAGTATAGAGGGGGACCATCAGGGATGTACAGAGGCATTTTTCACTCAGAGTGACAGGGTTGGGGAATGAATTACAAGAGGTGACACATGCAGAAAGTGTTCCAAGTTTCAATACTTGGTTTGAAAGCTACCAGCAGGGAAAAGCCATTCCACGGTACTGCTGTTGGAATAAAAGGTAAATGAACTAGATGGGCAAAATTAGTGATGTGTGAGTACCTCTTTTCAAATGCCTGGTGAGTATTTGTACTTAGCCACTCAGATCCTTGGGTATTTATTATGCTGTACTCGGTGTTTGTTTAAAACACTCTAGCCCTCCCCAGGTGGCCAGAAATAGTTTTATGAGTAATTTTCTCATTTTTACTTTCTTGGTGTAGATCACGTAATAAGATGACACACCTAGGTAATTGGTGACCATTCTTGAGTCAGATTGGCTGCCTGTGGCAACCATAGGCATGTTTTTTGGAACATGTGAATTTTAATCATGATTATTTATGCTCTGAGATGCACTTTGTGTCTCTTTAAGTTTTCCAAAAATGTGTTAACTATGAAAAAAAAATCAAATGACAGGGGTTTGGAATATTTAAACAACACTGCATGATTGGTTCCTCAAGTTTAGCTTCCTGAGGAAGGGGCATAGTACCCAGAGGCGCTGAGGCCGGTTGATTTTTGAGTGTGTATGGTTTTGGTTGCTTCTTTTATGTAAGTCTAATGAGAGTTTTTGGATTGCTGCAATATTAGCTTTGTTTGCAGTTGTTGGGGGGGGGGCATGAACTGCAATGGTACTGTTATCTATACTAGTGGTTCTTAACTATAGTAATTTTGTTCTTTGTTCATTTTTTATGCTAGTTGTGAATGTTTGTATGATGTAATTGTGTTGTATTATGACATGTTCCTGTAACTATATTAATTGGTCTTGTTATTGCAATTGTCATACCTGCATAGTTTCCTGTGTCAACTATTGCACTATCAATGCACTGCACTTACCAGGTCACCTCTAAAAAAGGGACTGTCTTGTCTCAGTGGGCCTACATGGTTACCAAAATTCAATAAATAAATAAATGATGTTGTTGGCACCTGACAAAATGCCATCTGGGAGCCAAAATATTTTAATAAAATGTGTGAGTGGATGGAGGAGTGGATGGATGTTAGGAAATGAGAGAAGTGGGGAGGGGACTGACCCTGGTATTAGCTATGGCCACCTCATGGGACAAGAAGATTTTTTTTTTTTATTCACCCAGTATTTGTCCTCCAAATACAGTACCATGAATATGGAAAATATTCAGATCACATTATGCATGATAGTCAATTAATATACATGCTTTGCACACCCCTAGGCAGCATGGTTTTAATTTGTCTTACAAAACTGATGCACCTACAGTATTTTATTTAAAGGGCCGTGAACTGTTTGAGTTGGTTCATGTCATAATGGCGATCACGGAAAGCCAATTGCCATTAGGGCGAGTGTACATCGCTGAAAATCAGTTTTGGTGATGTACACTGCAGGCACACTGCAAAAGGGTGCCAGGGACTTTGTTTTTTTATGTTTATGCATGGGGCTCGCTCACCTACCTAAAGATTCTCAACTCTGGGGTGCAGGTTGGGGGGCGCACAACCTAGAAAAAAATGTTTCGGGCCGGGTGCAACAAAATGTATGCGTGCCCTGACCTGAAACCAGCACCCTCGGAACCCTAGCCTGCCACTCACCCACCATGCCACAGGCCAGCTCGGCAGACCACCACCGCACCATGCCTCACAAACTCTCCTTCCCCTTCTACCCATCACTCAGTGTGCTCACTCCCCCCATGCACGTGTACATATAGCAACATCCTGTTGCTATATTTACCAACCCCCCCATCCAGTTGCCCTCCCTGCTCGATAGCCCTATCGACAGGCATCGTAATTGAGTCGTCCTTTTTGAAAGTGCCCAATCACAGTTGCTATTGTCACAGACTACCATTTGGGTCTACAGTACCTTCACAACATCCTCATGTCTCACATCCCAGAGTGCCCCCTTCACTCTCTTGAGTCCCATGGCATTGTGACATCTGGTTCTCAGTTGAAATCTACTGTGGATAGGACCTTTGCCGTGGCTCTGCCTATTTTTTGGAAAACTCCTTTAACTGCTCTGCATTGGAACTCCATGGTTGAGTAATTCAAGAATGCATTTAAGACCCATCTGCTTCGGCTAACCTATCCAGACTATTGCTTTTCTTTGCCTATTTTATTTCTGAAGAGATCTATTTATTTAGTTTGTTGTAATGCATTTGTATTATGTGCAAAACTGATGCTTTGTAATCTATTCTTTGTAACCCACCCAGAGCCTTCGGGATGGGATACTATAGTAGTTAAATATTGTCTTGCCTTGCCTACTGTATTTTAATGAAATACTTGGATGGGAACGTTAGACAGGCTTGAATCTGTCAGTCCTCGGGTATCTGTCCTTGAATAAAAAACAGGTCCCAATAAATTAAAATATGATTAACCTCACAAAAATAAAAGTAGCAATAATATAGAGAATAATGGATGGATGCCAATCGGTAACACGCCTGTTAGATCATTGAGTGGTTCCTAAGGCGACTGCTTTAACCTTGAGAGTGCAGTTCAAGAGGTTTGGTCACCTTGGGAACCATGAGATGATCTAACGTGGTGTGTTACCGAATGGGCATCCATCTATTGTTTTTTATAGTGTAGGATGCCAACTGCTAAGTTCAAAAGTAAAACAAAGCATTTAGAAAAGTATTTGGGATCCCTGCTTTGTTTGTTCCCCTGCTGTGCCGCTCTCCGTTGCTTTCATTTTTCACCAGCATGGCCACTTCCTGGTTGCCTAAGGTGCATGCGCTAGCATGTTCACGTTGTTATGCTGTAGTAGCTATGTAGCTAGCGCAGCATAACAACTATGATGATATAGCTACTATGGCATAACAACATTTTGAAACTGATGGATTTTAGTGTATAACAACATTCCATCATACACTATAAACTGTTAAATCATTAATAAGTTCTTATATTAATATAATAACATATTTAATCCTATATATGTACACTGGGTTGCTGTTGATGTTCAATGTGCTATGCTTGCCATATGGGCTGAAATAAGACTGAGGGGTCTGGGCTGTTAAATTCTGGGAGATTTATTAGCCAAAGATGTTATGTTGAAGATAAGTTAAGTGGCGCCTCAGCCCAGGGCAAGTTGAGTTGTCTGGGTCATATGCTAGTTCCACTCCCAGGAAGACATACCCAACCCACTGTGGTCCCCACAGGTACAGCCCACCTAATTTCCACACAGTGCACTAACAGTTTAACCAAAACTGCAGTAGCTTAGCACTTTTCATATAATTTGTTCATAAATCAGAAAAGCAAACAAATATCAAAGACATTTATTAAAGGATCAGGAATGAGGTCCTAGGGAATAGGCAAGGGTTAAAGCAGAATATATATATATATATATATATATATATATATATATATATTATAGTGGCGCACTGGCACCACTGTAGTTAGGGTTGAGTAGGCACGTTAATGTTAAACCCCAAATTTTGCACGTTAATAACTTTGCAATTGTTCAATGGATTTGCATGACATTTGGAATGTATGGTCTTGTACAGTAGTTCTCTTGAACTGCCAAGTTGTGTTTTGGTCAGACATATGTTTTTTTCACAGCGAAGCACTAAAAAATTCATTGTTTGCCACTTTTGACACGTTTTTTGCCCATCGTGATGCGACCACACTGTTTGGTGTTTTAGTCTGAAATTTGGAACAAAGAAAGAGTTTGGATCAAAGAACAATCCGGCATTGGTTTGATAAAAAAAAATATTAATCCATTTCAATGTTATTTAATTTTAAAGTTTTGAGTTCTGAGCATGCTCAGTTCACTTCAAGATTTATATGAATGTTTTGCGAAAGGGGATCAGGCTCACTGTCAAGGATTTTGTCAGCTCACAAAAGAGGATTTAAAAAATCCCAGTCTATCAGAAAAAATTCAATGTCTACGAGCCTCCGTCTTGTTTTCGTTTTCTCCCCCAAACAAAATGTTGTAGCTTCCTCCACAGGTGACTTCTTGTTACAGTAAGACTTGGGTTTTGTTCAGGGTGATGCCTTCTACAAACTCATACCTTTGGTTTGCTTTGTTTTGTCCAAAAAATGGGCATTTCAAATTTTGAAATTCTTTGTCCGTGACTCACTTCCGATCCCCTTTCGCAAGCTGACAAAATCCCAGTCCACTAGCCGATCCTCTCATAAGGTAACAAACTCCTTGACCATCACTTTGTGACCAGATGGCCCTTTTCACGGATGAGGATTGACTGACGGTCAAGGATTTTGCTGCCTTACGAAAGGGGATCAGCTGGCAGACTGGGATTTTGTTAGCTCGTGAAAGGTTAGGTTTTTGAATCGTCTTTCACAAGCTCACAAAATCCCAGTCGATGAGCTGACAAATCCCAGTCCATGAGCAATCCCCTTTTGTGAGGTAGCAAAATCCTTGACCGTCACTTTGTGATCAGATGGCCCTTCTCATGGATGAGGATTTACTCACGGTCAAGGATTTTGCTGCCTCACGAAAGTGGATCGGCTGATGGACTGGGATTTTGTCAGCTCACAAAAGGGGATTGTGATTTTGTGTTTGTGAGGTAGCAAAATCCTCGACCATCACTTTGTGACCAGATGGACAAAATCTGACTGTCAAGAATTTCTCGCAGATGGCAATTTTGACTGCTGGTGAACAGGGATTGACCTTGCTGTTGGGGATTTTGCTACCTCACAAACTAGGAATTTTTAAACTTTTAAAAACTTTCCCACTGCATTGTAAATTAACAGTTTGGTCTTTTGAATTGAAATTTGCAGAGTACTAAGGGAATGCCCCAGAGATGTGAATTATGCTATTTAGGTGTTGAAAAGTTAATCTGTTCCATAGATATGCCATCACAAAGTTAAAATTTTCCCCATAGGATAACAATGTGGTGCCCATAGCGACCTTCGGCGCCCGTATCTTGAAAATGAAGCCAGATACAGATTGTTTGCTACTCAAAGTCACCTTCAGGTGACCTAAGCTGTTAAAACAAGTTTGGAAGTCATAGATTACACCTGCAGTGGAATTTCTTTCCTACTTGCTATGGTTACAGAGATATTGGCAAATTAGTGTCACAAGGGTTCCAAGGGTTCCTTTATCAGCACTTTTCTGTGCCCTTATCTTGTAAACAATGTGAGATACAGATTTAGTCAATTACCTCATGTGGAGGTCTCACTGTCATAATTACAACGACACTTGAATTTTTTCATAGCTGCTATGGTTGCTGAAATATTGGCAAATTAGTGTTACAAGGATTCCTTGCCCTATAGGGCTGCTGTATGCCTCCATAGTTATGTGTAAGTGGGAGCACAGGGCCCAGAGAACCCACACTCCCACAGATGCATATCATCCCACCAACACATGCTATTTACTCAAGGTTGCCAATGGTGACCAAACCAAACTTCACTCTCGAGGTTAATGCGGGCACCATGGCAACCTCTCGACGCACTAACCAGCTTATTACCGATAGGTAACTATCCATTATTCTCTACATATTTTTGATTTGTTGCTGTTACTAATGTTACTAAGATATCTTTTTTATCTTGTAATTTTTACCCTTATTCATGTTATCTATATATATTATACAGACATGGTAGTGTCCACATAGGTAGGGATCGGTAGGCCATTTAATGTTAAACCCCCAAACTGCATGAAATTATGCATATTCTTATGATTTGACAAGTTTTCTGATGGCCACTTGTTGGATTCTAAGATCCAAAGAGTATAAGCTGCACTTGTCCTGTACACCCAGGGTGCCTGGCCTGGTTGGTCTACTGAATTTGTGCCTGGCTAAGATTCAGGACTGGATGTTCTCCAGCTGGATTAGATTAAACCTGGACAAGATGGAAGTACTAGTGATTGAGCCTGGCCGATGGCAGATTGTGGTGGCTACAGTGGAGTTGACTGGCCCTGTGTTGGGTTCCTCCAGTCTTGTTGCCTTTCCTAAGGGGAAGAATCTGAGCCTCGTTCTGGATGAAAGACTGATACTTGAGGCTCAGCTGTCATCTGTAGTCCAGCATGGCTTTTACCATCTCCAAACCATTGCCCGTATTGAAATCTTGATCACACCAGATGACCTATCCTCAATTCTGCAAGCCTTTGTAACATCCAGACTCAACTACTGTAATGCTCTGTATCTCGGGATTAGTGAAGGGGTCCCAAAATTCCTGCAACTAATGCAGAATGCAGTGGCCAGGTTACTGATGGGATTCCCGAGGTCTTATCATGTGACTCCGGTCCTGTGTGACCTGCACTGGCTGCTGGTGAAGTGGTAAATCAACTTCAAGGTCAGATTACAGACCTACAAAGCCCTATACGGACTGGGCCCATATAATCTGAGTGAACTCCTGTCTCCATACCACCCCTCTCACCCTCTCTGTTGATCCAAGCTGGGCCTCCTAGCGGTTGCCAGGGCCAGGCTTAAAACATCTGAGGAGCACACTTTTGAAGTCGCTGGCCCTACCTGTGGAACTCACTTCCCTGATCCCTGAAGGAGGCCCCCTTGGTGCAGGCCTTTATGAGTGGTCTCGAGACCTATTTATTAAATAAAAATCGATCGATTGATTGATTTAGAGAGGTGTTTCATTTTATATAATCCCCACTGGCTGTTTTAGTCATAATGCTGTATTTATTTTAATTATGTTATTTATGATTGAATCTGAAGTTTTTTATTTGTTTATTATACTATATCTATGTGTTTTAAATGATATACAGTGCTCAGAACCCCTGGAATTGGTGGCTTAACAAATAAATATACTACTACAACTACTACTACTACAAACCTAAAAAAATACACTTTTTGGCCTTTTTTTATGCTCTCTTCTACAGCAGAAACAGTTTGGAAATTTGTTCAAAGATTATCAGAGAAGAAGTGGCTTGGCCCAAAGATATGCCTTTGTAAGAGTTTGTGAAAAAAATATTAATCGATATTCAAGATCTATAGTTTTCAAATTTGGCTTCTGAGCAAGCTCAGTAGGATTTTCAGAATAACTGCTTGGTACGACCAAAGAATTATAGGTCTGAACTGATTTTTAGTTCACAAGAACATTGTTTTTTCAAGTCATGAGAGAAACATTTTTAGGTTCTTGAGCACCGTCATTTTGTTTTTCATTTGGGAAAAAAAAATTTGGAAAACTACACAGATGATGCTTTTTAAAAAAAAAATACACCTGAACCTATAGCTAGATTTTGGAGTTTGTTTGATGAAAATTTAGCCAGAAACACATTTTTGGGCACCCTGAAAATCACAGGTTGCAGCCTTAGAGAGGGTTGCTGATTCTTGTGTCACAAGCTGAGAATTCTTAGGTTACTAGAAAGAGGGAACAAAGAACTCTTGGTTCATGACATAAAAATTTAGGTTCCACCCTAGGAACATGCAGGTTTTAGGGTGCCGAGTCACTATGGTGCCAAACGGAAATGTTGCTGACCACTATTTTTGCAGGGATCTGTGCCCCCCACACCACCACCCCACACCTCCCCTAACTATAGATTCTAACTCGGGGGGGGGGGCAGACCTCAGGGACGTGGTGGCAAAGTCAGATTTTGGGGCCGTAGTGACTCAGTGTCCTAAAGCTGGAGCCCTGAAGCACTGCAGTGAAATAGTTATACTTCATATCAGTGGTGTGTGACAGAAACAATTGTACTTAGTGCTTGTCAAGAATTTTTTGTCATGAAGCAAGAGTTTTTAGGTCATCAGAAGCTGTGACCAAAGAATTCAAGCTTGTGACATAAAACTATTGACTTTTATTTATTTAATTTATTTATTTAAAATTGATGACCAGAAAAGGCACACTGAGCCGAGGCTCAGTTCCAGGTGTGACCCGGGTACAAGTGTACACAAAGGTGAAACAGAGATACATAATGAGTAGGTTACAATAATAATGCACAAGGATTACATACAAAAATGATATTTGCAGAGTTTATGTACAGGAATAAAGGCATGATTACATTAGGCAGGCAAGAAATGATATATCAAGACCCTATGGGGCACCAGATGGGGGGGTTATGATTGAACAGGGGTGGGTTTAAGACCAGGGTATGAGACCGGAAGATAGACAACTCAAGTCAGCCTGACATGAAAAACAAAGATCTGGGGGCTAGAGAATAAAGGTTTGGGTGGAGAAACACAGAGCAAGGGGCTAGTGAAGAAGGGTTAGAGTGGAGCTATGTGGGAGGTGGGAGGGGCACGCTGGGTTCTTAGGAGCATATGGGCCAGTCAGGGGTGGGGAGGAGTCTGAGGAGTCATCTAATGGATGAGAGAGGGGAGGCCAGGTGGAGGTCAGAGGGGAGATTATTCCAGAGGAGAGGGAGACGGTACAAGAAGGCAGATTGGCTGGTAACAGTGTGAGGATGGGGGATGTGGAAAGTGCATGAGTCCCTGTGTTGAAGGGAGTAATTTGAGGAATTGGCTGGGGTAAGACAAGAAGTGAGGTGGAGGGGAGGGAGCCAAACTAGTATTTTGCCATGAAGGAGGCACAGTGGATGGTTCTTCTGTGGGACAGCAGGGCCAGGGAGGGTGGTGCATAGAGGAGACAGTGATGACTGAGTTGGGGGGAGGCAGTGGCAAAGTGGCAGAAAGAGTTGAGAAGGATGTCACATTTGGAAAGAGAAGAGGTTGGGGCCATTCCATAGACAACATCAGCATTGTCCATCACTGACAAAATTGTTTTAAGTATGAGCTCACATCGAGTGGGTAGAGGGAGGCTTGCTTTATGTCGATAGAGGACTGTGAGTTTGGGCCGGAGTTTGGTGCAGATAGCCTCTATGTGGGTGGAGAAGTTGAGGTTGCTGTCCAGCCAGACTCCCAGGTACTTGAAAACTGGGACCAGCTCAAGGTGTGAGCCTTTCAGGGTGGTGATTGAAGGGGGGTGCAGGGAGGGAGGTAAACCTCTGTCTAGATCCAAAGACCATGGTGACAGTTTGTTTGGCATTGAGTTTAAGCTGGTTGTCCAGGAACCATGACTGAACTCAGTTGAAGTTGTGTTGGAGATTGGGGAGAACACTGACGTGGGAGGGACCAGAGGCATAGATGATCGTGTCATCTGTGTAAAGGTGCACGTTGGAGGAGAAACAGGTGGAGGGAGGGTCGTTTATGAAAAGTGAGAAGAGGATGGGGCCAAGGATAAAGTCCTGGGGGACCCCCACTAGGATAGGGAGAGGGGAGGAGAGTGAGTCACCCATTTGAACTGACTGCTGTCTATTTTGGAGGTATGAGTGGAACCAGGTGATGGCAGGTTTAGCGATGCTGAAGGAGCTAAGTTTATGGAGAAGCAGAGAGTGGGAGACAGAGTCAAAAGCTTTTGCCAAGTCGATGAAAATGGCAGTGGTGATTTGGCTTTTGTCCATGGCTGAAAGGATGGAGTCAGTGACATGCAGCAGGGTGGTGGTGGTAGAGTGGTGTTTTGGGAATTGTTGGAGGAGAGAAAGTCTGAGAGTTTAGACAGTATGAGAGGTTCCTGGATTTTAGCGAGGGAGGGGAGGAGCGAGATGGGCCCATAATTCCCTGGTGAGGAAGGATCTCCACCTTTATGCAGTGGGAGGACTTTGGACAGTTTTCAGGCATTGGGAACGGTGGCTGTGGATAGAGAGAGATTCAGTATGTATGTCAAGGGGGAGACTATTGCGGGAGGCAGAGATGTGGAGCAGTCTAGGGTGCATGCCATCAGGGCTGGATTTAGACTAGTTCAGGGAGGTGAGTGCATTGTAGACTTCCAGTGGAGTGAAAGGAGGAAAGAGGAAGCCAGTGGAAGAGGAAGATGGTTCAAGAGAGACAGGGGAGAGGACGGAAGAGAGAGTGGGTTGGGGGAGTCGGGCAGGGCACGGAGATAAAGAACTTATTGAAGACTTCAGCAGCAGAAGCAGAGTCCGAGATAGAGCTGCCATCGATCTTTAAGACTGGACATGTTTGTCTTGGGGGCCTGAGAAGGGAGTTGATCACCTTCCAGAAAGATGCATGGGAGTTTTGGTTCTGGGTTAGTTGGGCTTTAAAATATGAAGACATGGACTGCTGGATGGCCTTGATGCATTTATTTCTGAGATGTTTGTAACACTGGAGATCTCTTGTAGCATGGGAGGCTTTATACAGCCTCCAGGCCTTGTTCCTGGAATGACACATGGCGATGAGGTCAGAGGTGATCCAGGGGTGGTGGTGGCGTTTTACTCTGATTTTTCTAAGGGATTCGTGGAGGTCCCAGATACACTTGAAGATGTTGCAGAACTGGGAAAGGGCAAGGTCTACATTCGATATGGAAAAGACTGGTAGCCAGTTTGTATTAGTGAGATTTTGCTGCATGGCAGATTTGTTTAGGAAGTGTAGGGAGCAAGACCAAATTAATTTGGGATGGGAGTGCGGGGAGTGGATTTTGCGAATGCAATAAGTGAAACAGTGGTCGCTTAGGGCACCGGAGAGGATGCTTGAGGCAGAGATCTGGTGGGGATGGGTGGATAAAATACAGTCCAGAAGGGAGTGGTTTTGGGACCAGTGGTTTAGGTGGGTTAGTTCTTGGATTAGCTGGGAGAGGTTAAGGGCTTCTATCCTTAGGGTGGTAGGTTTGGCAGGTGAGGAGAGCCAGTCGAGATTGAAGTCACCTAACAGCAATAGTTCTCCATTTGAAGCGCTGGAGGAGATAGAAGATATGGCCTTGACGATGGTGTCGGGCAAAGTCTTTGACGGGACATAAAGAGCCCTTATGTAGAGGGGGTGGAGGCGGGAAAGGATAGGTGAGCAACAATGGATTTGTGGGAAGAGGGGGAGGATTCCTTGAAAATAACTGAGCTTGAAATGGATTGTCAGACATACAGGGCTATCCCCCCACCTCGCTTACCTCTGTCCTGATGGAATAAGTTGTAATCAAGGATGGCAACTGAGGAGTTTGGAATTTTGGCAGATAGCCAGGATTCTGAGATGCTGAGTATATCAAACTTAAACAACTGCTTCCCATAACTCAGCCTTTTTTTAAAGGGAAACTCCCCTGAACCTATTTTCTGTATTCCTATGTAATTTGTAGATGTGAACAATGATTCTCACTCTTGTATCCCCCTAATTTTATCATCATTTAAATATAAATGAGATTGTTTCACTCTGTTTTGCCCTGTTGTGAAAACTTGTTTGTCTCCATTGCAAGGGTCATGACCCCACTCATGTAAGGCATCATGGGAATTGATGATGCGTACCACCACAAACATGAAGAAGTTGTACTCTCATTCAGTTCAGTTACATATCTTGTGAAGTCACTGAATTCTCCAAAAGCATTTTTTTTCTAACTCAGATACACTTTAAGCTACAGTAAACAGCAGGCACTTACTATGCCTTGAAAAGTTTCATGGCCAGTGTAAGACTAGAGTATAGGGACTGCAGAGGACAGCAACAGCAGTGACATATACAGTATAACTACAGCAGGCTTTAGCAATAAAAAATAAAATTGCAGGATGCCTTACGTGAGTCGGCTCTTGACCTTTGCAATGCAGTCAAGCAGGTTTTCACACCAGATTTAAGTACCTTTATTTACATTTAAATCCTGATGAAATTAGGAGGGTACAATGGAGGCAGTCATTGTTCATGCCTACAAACTACACAAGTAAACAGAACAAAACGCTGGGGGGACCTTCCCTTTAAGATTTTTTCCACCAAAATGTTAACAATCTTATTTTTTAAGGCCCTTAGACAAACATACAGTAGTGGGTGAGAAGTGTCATTTCCACTTCAAAATGTGTTGCAGCAGTGTAACATCTTAAAACCCGTTTAAAGGTCAGATTGAAACGCCATCACTTCTGTGGAGGTATTAAAGGCTTAAAATATGACTTCAGAGAATTTGGATCATAAATATTGAAAAATGGATTTGTGTTGCAGTACGATTGTGCTGGTGCATGCATAATGCTTGACTGCAGAACTTGCTTAGAGCCTGAAGGGTCCTACATGTATTATGAAGTCACACAGAACCCCATGGTAAGGTATTTGTGTGCAGACTGAAGTGCACTGTGCAGATTGTGTACACTCTTAATGGCCCCTATGTAAATTTGTCTGCCACACATAAGGCTGTTGTATGGTATTTCCATAGGGCCCAAAGGAAATTGCACACTCACGTAACACACAAGTGGTACTGCACTTCTGCAGCCAGAACTGGGCTGGTATGTCCTGTAGTGTGTCTGTGGCTGCAGAAGCTCTGGTTCCACAGGGGCTTCTGCTTCCTGCAGCCTGAAGTAGTGTTATAATTTGAGTTTATAAACTTTCTCAAAAAGAAAGGGAATGCACTGCAAAAAACTGCATTAATGCACCAGTTAGGGTTCAGCTTAATATAACAAAAGTAGGGGAATGTGATATTAGTGTTTCCGGCCCTAACTCCCCACCCCCAACCAGAAAATGGGCAAGACCACACAAGCAACCCAGATAGCCATCATCAGGTAAGACAAACAACATACAGCTGTTTACAGATGCCACAGATGTTTTAGCACCAATATGGTACCTTTAAAAATATACATACATCACACTGTATGTAATAAAAAAACACCTCCATCAGTGCTCATTAGAAATGTAATAATGTGACTGCAGGAGAGTGTGTGTATCTCTTGCAGTGTGCATATGTATCTGTGGCTACAGAAGGGCTGGCCTGACAGGGGCCTGTTATTCTGCAGCCAGAAGAAGTGTTGTTATTTGGGTATCATGTATTTGTACCTGCAAACAGAAGTGGTTGTGTATGTCTTATAGAGTGCATGTGTATCTATGGCTGCATAAATGCTGGTCCCTGATGATGGCTATCTTTTCTATCATCTGGCAACAGTTATATATTGTTTGTCTTACCAGATGATGGCTGTCTGTGGGTGTTTGTGTTGTCTTTTCCTTTTACTTCTTGGGAAGGGAGTTAGGGTTGAAAACCCTAATGCCACATTTCCCTACTTTTGTGGCATTAAGATGAACCATAACTGGTGCATTAATAATATCTGTCTGTTTGTCTGTCTGCTTGTCTATCTATCTATCTATCTATCTATCTATCTATCTATCTATCTATCTATCTATCTATCTATCTATCTATCCATTCCAAAAAAAACTTTGTTAATGCACCAGTTAGGGTAAGTTAACACTATGAAAGTAGGGAAATGCAGCAATAGGGTTTGCAACCCTAACTTTCCACCCCCACTGCCCCATCCCCAAGCAGCAAACAGAAAAAAAAGGGTTTTGGTTCTCCAGAGTCTTGGCAAATCAGTGGTGGGGTCTTCTTTGGGGTTGTCAATCCTAATGCTCACCCATCCCACAGCCTGTAGGCTCCAGTCTAAAGCATAAGGTGAAGCTCCAAGCCAGCGCCTCTTAGTGATACACTCTTCAGAGGTACAGAAGTATGTCTCAAATGTTGCCAATAGAATTTGTTGTGGCTTTCCTAGACCCTGCGTGAAGAAAGGAAATCATGTGTGATGTTGTTTGCTTAGGGAACAGGGTGTGCACTAGGGGTTGACAACCCCTAGGAAGACCCCATCACTAATTTTCAAAGACTCCAGAGACACAAAACCCTAATGTTTTTTCCTTTTGTTGCTTGGGGGGGGTGATGAGCTAGAGTTGGAAAACCTAATGCCACATTTTCCTACTTTTGTGGCATTAAGATACCCTAACTGGTGCATAAATAAAGCTTTTTTTGCAAAGAATTTCCTTTCTTTTTGAGTTAGTGTAATCCTATCCTCATTCACACAGGTTCCTTCGGGACCTGCATGAACTGGTGCAGATGTGCGGGGCCCTTTGGGCCATGTGCCATGGGAAGAATATGTCTGCCTGCAGAAGTACAGGGCCTGGGACATTCACGCTTTAGACATTCACTCTTCACACAGTCATGGGAATAATTCATATTTTTTCACCAAACCAACAGTCCCCCATCTGGGACAAGCCATTTCTACCCTGAAAATGTCAGATCAAAATTCCAACCCATCTGGGTGCTAGATGATGACAAAAAGAACAGCAAAAAACTCAGATTTTTCCTAAACGTGCACTATATGGATCTTGGAATCCACACATCCAAATGGAATGAAACTTGTTTGTTGAGAGACTTTGCCCCCCAACCCCCTAACTGTGCATACAAACTTTTGATCAAATCCATTGAATGGGGGCAAAGCTATAAAAGTGCAAAGTTAGGGGTTTAACATTAAACAACAGACACAACCCTAACTATAGTGGTACTACCACACCACTATAAAACACACACAGTATATGGGCACAACAGTGCCTCTATATTAGGGTTGAGTAAGTACAGTGGCGTCCCCCAGGATGAAATGCACTTTTAAAGCACTCTGCAGTATGCTGCAGCATACCTACTGAATAAAGCTATGTAATTTCAATGACAATTAGCCTCCTTTGTCATGCAGGAAACTGTGGCATTCACCTCATCTTGGCAGGGTCACTTTTTCCTGAATGACAAAGGGGACTAATTACCCTTTAAATTACATTGCTTTATTCAGGATGCAGCATTCTGGGGGATGCAAATGTAGTTTAATGTTAAACCTTGATTTCTGCACCTTAATTATGCTGCTTTCCCTGGACAAAAAAGCCTGTCATTCAGCATGCACTGAGTTGGTGCCATGATATCTGAATTCCATAAATTTCATAATGGTCAGTTCAGTGGTTTTAAAGTTCTAGAAGGTTAAAAACTTTCAAAATATGGCAATTAACACATTTCTTGCTCATGGATAGCACAAAACTGTCTGGAAGGTGAAACCTTAAACTTTCTGGTTCGACAGAGTTAGGCTGAAGAAAGATTTTTTGATTGGTGGTTCTTTTTTTCTTTTTGTTTTTTACCATTGAGGGGTTTCTCCCCAGGGTTGGTGTGGGCAGGTTCTCAGCCCTATCCCCATCTCCACTCACCCAGTGCTTGTTGTACCAGACCACCATGCCTGAGATTCCCCAGAGATCCCTTCCCCCTTGGCGGGGCTGGGAAGGGGATGGCCATCCTTTCCCCACCCAGTGACACACATCCAGATGGGGCAGGTGGCTGGTCAATGATGTGGGGTGGAGGTAGGCAGGCAGGGCTTCATATAGCCCATACCAAGCATTTCCCCACTTTTTTTTACCTAAGTCCCCTTGATGCGATGGCACATAGACATGTACATGGAGATAAATACACCTACTGAACCATGGACCCTCCCTTTGTGTCACTCAGAGCTATTGACACTACTCCCAGGCCTCTACCTAGATGCAGCCAAGGGCCAAGAATGCAAGCCACCCCACCCCAGCAAATGAGAGCTGTCCTCCGGATGCTCAATCCTCTCTTTCCCTGGCTGACCCCCAGCAACTTGAGTGCACTCTCAAATCTGGGTTGCCAGCATGGGAAAAGGTAGTGTGTAGAGTGCCTCAGCCCTCTTCACCACCAGGCTGGCTATGATTGGTGGTTTTAATGGTAATGTGTAGTTTGTAAATTTAAAAAAACATAAAGTGCCAATTTTGCCCATGTGCAGAACATTAAAACATTAAAAGTCTAACTGGATTATTGCGAAACTTATGTAAGTCAGTTTTTGAGGGGTCCCAATTTTTGACTCAGCACTGTAGTTTTTGTGCAGTTCTGAGTCACAAAAATGGCCCTCCAATTTGTTTACATTGCAGCCAATGGTAGCGCTGTGGTCTGCCACAGAACTGAATAAGTCATGATGTAGGAATGAATAATCGCTGCTGCAGAAGCTTGGGAGTCATATTGCAAAATCAGGACTTAATTGCCATAGAGAACTAGGAGATCAGACTTAGTCCTATAAACCTGTAACCAAACTGTGCCCTTGTCTAACTTTCTACAATTGCATGTCACAGGTGCCTTGGGCCCTGCTGAGTTACTCATGGTTACACTTGATCACACAGCAGTAGCAGTAGCAGCAGCCTCCTGGTTTCCACAGTCCAGGCTGGATTTACTGTCTCTCTTGCTTTGCAGACTGGATTGCACCTCTAAAGTCTCATCTTTTATCAACTGTCATCTCCAGCACCTCCACCAGTCAGATTGGCTCTCCTTCAGTTGGTGTCTTACAGGGTGGTCATGTGGATGCAGGCTGGTGAGCTCACCTGCTGCAGCCTGCTTTCTGGCAACATTCAGTGCAGGTCATCACCAGGCTGAGATGCTGGAACCATGGCTGCCTGCCCTCACTGGCATAGTTGCTGTGAAGGCCCCTATAACAAGACTATCTTCTCCTCCTTCCTCTCTTCCTGTGACAGTCTTATTTGCAAGGCAGTTTCTTTACAGTCTGACAGTGTAAAACAAACTCTGCAAAATAATCCCTGATATTCCGTGTGAAGCACCTTCCCTCTCAGCTACTGTTGAAGCATATGTCTCACTCCTTCAGCGTCTCATAGTGCAGACTCTTTCAGTCACAGTAAGTCTGCCTCCTCAGAAAGACTGAAATGCACTGACTCAAGCTGGAAAAGTCCCAGTGGGGAAACATGAGCAGACAGTCTCCCCATTGGATACATTCTTCTGTCAACTGCAGGGGAGGGCCTGTCCATCAGCTCTTTGACAGCTGATTGGGTACCTCAAACACAAGATGCATTAATGAAGTCCTCCTATGGTCCATGACCCCTCTGGTGACTCTGAAGCAGGCTCTGAAGTCTCATTCTTTGCTTACTGTCCTCCAACTCTGGTAACCATGCTGAGATGGTGCCAGAAATGCAAAAGATGGACTCACCAATCAGTCTCAGATGCACAGTTTCCAAAAGTTCTTTTTTAAGAGGCACATTTCCCTCACAAAACACTTAGTGCCCTGCATGGGTATGTGCTAATGTCTGGTTAGTAAGGGCTGCAGATCAGGGACAGTTACCTCTTATGATGAGCATCTGACACACTCTGCAGACAACAGGGAAAATGGTTCAATGCAGCAGTGGGCTTGCAAGTCCAGGTGCAGGATGCACCAAAGAAGTACCACTCCTCCTCATTCACTTGCCAACCCTCCTGTAGCAGTCCACTGTTCATGGAGGTTGTGGGGAGTGTCAGTTACAGTTAACAGCATAGAAGGCTCCACAGTAAACATTACAGGTAAGCTCCACTAACAGTGGGGGGGAGGGAAGTTACACATGCACATAGGAGGGTAATTATTCTCAGAAGGCTTTAGCATTGTTAAACTCTTATATTCATTATGAGATGGATAGATAGACCTGATTGGCTGAGAGGTGCTTTAACTGGGCTCTTATCCTAGCAGAGCAGCCCTGCTGGAAGTCCCACCAACCAAAGGGGCTCAGTTCTCACCACTGCCACCATTTGCTTACATTTAGGGCTGAAATAATCACAACAGAGACATCTGCTGTGGCACAATTAATGCTCAGTTGCCACTGACTATTACCTGCCCTCATGGTTCGGACCCCAACCATTGCCCAAACCTCCAACCACGTCTCCTCCAAAACTCCTCTCAGCCATACACATATGCTGATGAGTCCAACAAAACCATTTCCAACTACTTGTGATGCTTATTGTAGCTTACCAGTGACAAAGGTTCTCCACTCCTGTCTCTTTATATTTTTTAGGCTGGATGAAGCCACTGACCTCAGCTTGCTCATGACTGTGCCTCTCTACTCTTGCCTCCACATTGTTTTTTTTGGAGGTCCATTGAGCTGCAGGAACTGCTGCTAAGAGCAGTTTGCATATTAAGCCTGATGGGGTCCTGGAAACATCCACCAATTATGACTGTATTGTAAAGGTCTGACAGTCCTCCTAATGAGAATCCACCCCCATGCTTAGTGCTGAAGCTTCCAAAATGCTCTTATAGAACAGAGAAATGCCCAGAACTCCACTAGTTTCATTACAATGTTGACACCACCTACTGGCCAAACACCAATGCTGCAGCATCTAACCAGGACCACTTTTTCCTCTTCTTTTTCACTCTTTTTATTACTAATTTTACTAAAAAAAATCTTAAAATGTCTTTACCAGCCTGAAGGAAAAAAAATGTCTTTATTATCAATGAATCCATTTCATAATTGCAATAAGACATTCCAGGATGTGCGTTAGGGTGGGATAATGGCACTCTCGGGTGGTGGAAACACTCAGCCAAATTCAACCTATTCAGGGCATGCAGTTATCATACCAAAACACACCCTGTTTCTTGTCTTATTGTTTAATTATAGCATGGCAAATTTAAAAATTTAATTAAATGATTCTGGAGAAATCAGAAACCAAGACCTCAATAAATAAATAAAAGTCAAAAATAAATAAGTCTCATGCATTCCCTTACAGAAATACAGGTGTGCTGTGTACATGCAGAATGCGTACCACATGCTTAATTGTGCAATGTTTGCATGCATTTTGCATGCACAAAGTGATCCTAAGCGAACCAGGTCTAAAAAGCAAATCAGATTTGCATACTGCAAGCTTGACGTGCTCAGCAGGTAAACTGGTGTGAACATGTTTTAAAAATTACATCAGGTTCGCATGTTGCACGCTTGACATGAGTACAGCAGTTGAGCTGGTGTGGACATCATTTAAACATCACATCAGGTTCGCGTGTTGCACGCTTGACATGACTGCAGCAGTTGAGCTGGTATGAACATCATTTAAACATCACATCTGGTTCATATGCTGCACACTTGCCATGTGTACAGCAGCTAAGCTGGTACAAATTTCATTTAAAAAAAACACATCAGTTTCTATTTCTTACACTACTGCTAGTAATTAAGAGTCATTAAAATACATTTTTATTTGAATTCCCATAAAAATAAGGTAAACTCATTCATTCTGATCCTTTTGCAAGTTGTTTAATGGCTTTTGATTTTTGTCATTGAATGACCATTAATTCATAAAGTACTGTTTGCTTACCACATTAAATGTCTAGGATATAGCCAGTCAACATCCCCCATTCCAGATATATAAAAAGGGGCCTCTGTGTTGTGAAGCCTATCTTTTTTTGTTTTGGACCATGCAAATCCCTTATGCATATTTAGTGCTACAGAACAAATGTGTTTCTCCATGACTGTTTCATCTCACTTACTTTCCCTTTCTCATTCTGTACTGAGCATATACACTATGGCCATGCTCACCGCTCTTTGTGCTGAGTTGGGTCTTGGAAGCATGCACCATACCTCACATTTTGTCACCAAAATGAGGGACATGGACACTCAAAATGAGGGACAATGAGAGAGACTGACCCACATGATTATCAGGACACATCATGAAACATGGAGATACAGTACCTCAGAACACAATAGAAACCATTGCATTAGCACCTGAGAATGAATTTCTACCATTAAGCAGGGGTGCCATTTAGGTAGGCAGAGGGGGGCAGTTGCCCCCCCACCCATATTTGTGCCTAGATTGTTCTTATGGTGTGACAATAATGGCTTTAAATTTGGATTTAATCTTTTACACAATAAGTACCCACATGGCCTGTGTGTGCTCGCGCTGAGGGTACTCTCCAGACTCGACTGTGTCTGTATTGTGTTATCCACTCTCTCCACCTATTAATGGCAGTACAATCACATGTGATATTGATGAGCTCCAGCCAAGAATGAGTCTTGCAAGTGCGACACTGTCTTTCCTGCAACAGAGTAGACAGACTGCACACTACAGCTTGGAGGGGTCAGTGAGCACTGAACTCTCAATAGCAGTGTTGCAGCAGCATATTTTTGTTGGTCTTCTCTTACTGAGTCTCCATCTCCCCTGGTGGCTGAAGGGGGAAGAGGGTGAGCTAGAAGCTAACTCAAGACTAGGGTACCTACTTACTCTACTAGACTCACCTTGCAAAAAAAAAAAAAAAACAGCACCGACCCCCATGGCAGCAAGCTAGACTTAGCAGCAGTGTGGGTGGGCTTTGTAGACCTTGATAAGTGCAGTGCAACAGCAACCACAGCAGCAGCAACCAAGCAAGAAGCAAGCAATCCAGGTTGGGTGGGTTCGATTGGTGAGGTGACTTGGTCGCTGTCCACATTGGGGACCTGTGATGGTTGGATCTAGCATCCAGCTTCTGGCAGAAGGATGGGGGGGGAGGCGGACTGAAAACTGGGCTAGTGACACACTATGCCAGGCTGCAGGTTTTGGCTATATGGCCGGGTAAGTAAAAGTAAATATTTTTTTACAAGGGGATTGGGGAAGGAGGAAGGACTTAAATATTGGTGTGTTTTTCAAGTTTCTTCACCTTAGGGCAGCTTCATGACCCATAGGGTATGTTTATTAAATGGAATGGAGTCAGGAAGAAAAATCAGGACAAAGTTCTTTTGGGGGCAGGGCAGAACTTCAGAAAATAAAAAAATTGGTTAGCAAGTGGGTGGGTTAAAGCCCAAATCTGATGCATTGCTCCGAGGTATAGGCAGATGAATCTTATACATTTGAATTTTTCCTGATTTGCATATCTCTTTTCAGTCAAAACAAATACATTGTACATTTAGAGATGTTACAGACATTCTACAGCTGTCCCTTGCATTCACAGACAGTTGAGTGATATGGTATGCACTGAGTATTGGAGCCCCACTATAGTCAGGCTAATGCCCCCCCCCGCCCAGTGACGCTGACCTCCACATCCCCAAGCTCAGGCTCATTATGACAAAGGGCAAAGGAAACTGCAGGGGTGTGCACCATTGAAATGAATAGGGGTATTTTTTTATTACTATTTTATACATTATTGATGAAGAGTTGGAGATTAATGAAGACCTCCGCTTGACTGACAAGGGCCTTGTTAGTAGAACAGTGACCTTAATTATTCTCCAACTCACCATCATAACGTATGAAATAGTAATGCAAAATAACTCCATTCATTTCAAGGGGTTATGCCCCAGCACTCTAACCCTTGGACATCATCTCTTAAAGACTCCTGCCTCTGGCTCCCTAGTACTCAAGTAAGATACTTTTTACATATATCTATACTTGGTGGGTTGTCTGTAGTAGCATGGCTGTACCCACTACAGGAGGGACTGGCCATGTGGGTGTGTGTGCTGAATTATTGCTACTTTTGTGTTTGCAACTGAAAGTCTGTTTGCGTGGAAGCATTCAAAACTATGGAGAGAAAATAGTAGAAGTACAGGCAAGACAGAAGTAATTAAGTGTTTTTTGGGTCAGTTTGTGCATTGGGAGTGGGAAAACCCACATGTGTTTATATTGGTATGTGTGCTACAGTTCAACTGTGAAACTGAGATGAGGGACAGAAGAAAACTGAAAAGCATAACAGTGGCGAAAAGCATGCCTCATGCATGCAGAAGTATTCAGATGTGGTTAAAGACACTGAACTGCAAACCAGGAGACTTGGAAGCATGAAGACCTGGGTTTGAATCTCATCAACCCCCACTTGTGTATGGTGAGATCCTGAGCAAGTCACTTAATCTTTATGTGTGCAGTTATCAGTGACCACTTGCTTTTTGCACGCATGCCACATGCATGCAGTCTTTCCCAATTTAATATAAAAATCATGGTTTCCACACTTGCTTGCTGCAGTCATACCATATGCATGCAATCAGTTCCAATTTAACACTTAAATCATACTTGCAGCACACATATTACTTGGATAGTTTTATGTGTGCAGCATGAAAACATTTCATATAATTATTTCTGTAACGGTTGTTTCAGTTTTGTATAAAAAATAAAATCTTTACACACCAGCCATCTATCAGTGGCTGAAAAAAAATGATTTCAGAGGTTTGTGGTATATTGTGTGTGTGGGGAGTTAAACAGCTGTTCTTGTAATGCGTTATTATTGCATGAGTACATTTATCTTCAGTTTGAAAAAAAGGGCAATGGGTGGCACCACAGAACACGGAAAATACTTTTTTTGTGGTTCCTGTTTCATATTGACAAACAGGCAGAGAGAAATGAGGGATGGTGTAATTGTAGCTGTGATTTGTTCTTGTACATCTGGATTCTCTCAAAACATATTTTTAACTTTATACTATCTGCCATGTTGTTATTGTGCTTTTAGTTAGTCAATCCCACCAGTACTTCCCTTCTGCTCAGAATACACAAATTACTGTTATAGTTATGCTGCTGCTGTTGATAAGTTATGTTTAAAATTATTTATAAATCTACACTGTTAGGTGATTAAAGTAAATCATATTTACAGTTAGTTCTTTTAAAAGTATTTTATGTTTTTGTGTTGGGCAATATGTTTGCACACAGTTGCTGTTTAATCTTTTTTTTTTTCAGTATGCTGTTTCTCCTAAGTATGAAAACATTTATGTTTGTACTTTATATATTTTTTTTTGTTACAAGTTTTTTATTGTTTCGTTAACAGAAAAAACAAACAGAGTATACAGATAACATTAATCAATGTTTTAGGCAACATAAGCAGCATATTGTTGCATCTGTGGAATAATTAAATTACAATGTGGTTCTATGTGGAGAGTATAATGACCTGTTATGTCTAAGGCCACCTACTTTAGTTCTTGTCAGTGGATCCGGAGCCACGAGGAGGTACTACTGCAGAATAAGCCAAGGCTTCATGTATTACGGTAGCTGTACCTTCTTATGGCCGAATCAAGGGGGGTCATCTGAAAATAAAAAGGTATGGTGCCACAAAGTAACTAAGGATGATTAAAACAGTTCCTGATGCAGCCGGATACAACAAACTCCACCCAGTCATATCTCCTATATGTTAAACATACAATATAAGGAGAATGTACAAAAAGCCTAACTATAGCAGTATGTAATAACAATAACAACTATTTACAGAGTCCTTCTACATTAAGCAAGTAATACAAATTGCATACTGACAGTAGTGGGGAGCAAAAAAAGGTTGCATTATATGGTCTCAATTCACTATATGTCTTATTAGAAAATAGAGATGTGTATACCATACTGCACCAAGTCAACCAACACCTGCTCTGGAGGCCAGATATGCCATGTATGGAGCCCAGCAATGATGGTAAAGAAGCATCCACCCTTTCATCAAGTGACAGCATCTATCTAATTCGGAAATATATGTAAGGGTGGATAGAATATCCGTTATGTTAGGTATAATAGAGGATCTCCAGTTTTTAAGAATAGAACACTTCACCTGCATGCTGAGGAGCATCAGCCATCTAAATGCGTGGGAGTTAAGAGTAGGGACTTCAGCTTTAAGACCCAACAGCATAGGTGAGGGACTAAAAGAGATGTTACACTGCAGGACTAGGTTCGCAGCATTGGGAGCAGCTTTCCAAACACCTGTGATCAGGGGCAGAGCCAGAGAATATGATAAGGTCCCATTGTGACATCTCCAACATTTATCATGAGGGAGTACGTTCATTTTTTTTAGCATTACAGGAGTTCTATACCAAGAGTGCATTATTTTATTATGAATCAGTCTGCTTCTAGCATCCGAAAACACTTTATACCCAACCCTCCAACATTGATTCCACTGGGATTCGATGAGTGGCTTTTTTAAGGCCTTCTCCCACTTATACCTTGAAGATTGATTGGAATTGGGCAAAGTATATCTAAATAGGGCATATATTGCACCTGCTGTTCCCTTTTTTAGGGCCAGCCAGGAAAGCACTGGTGGTAGGAGGTCTTTAGAAGTATCTGACTGTTTTAGTTTTTGTTTCAGGGCATCTCTGATCTGTAAATACCTCCAAAATTCAAAACTTTGTAATTTCCATTTGTTTTGAAGTTGTTGAAAAGAGTCTACCACCAAAGATCCTTCAGCTAATAAATCCTTTACAAATAAAATCCCCTTCCCCTGCCAAGTAGGCCATACCACAGAATTGTTCTCTATGGAAACATTAGGGTTAGACCATAGGGGAGTATATAGTATGGGAAGGGCTGACACCTTTAGTTTTTTATGAAGGGTTCACCAATATTTAATAGAAGGACCTATGGTGGGATGCAACAACAGTTCCTTAGGGGATCCAGGCCACAGTAGTGTAGCTGCAATCGGGGAACCACTAAGGTCTTGTTCGATTGTTAGCCATTGGGGCGACTCTACAGACTGTGGATTAAACCATTTCAATGTCTGTGTAGTCTGATATGCTACTTTATAGCCCCCTATCCATGGGAGGCCCCATCCGCCGTATTTCCAATGCGCTCGTAATAAATTTTTGCCAAAACAAGGTTTAGAATTACCCCATAGGAAATAACCAATGGTTTTTTCAAGTTTTTTAATCCACACCTTGGGAAGAAATAAGGGGATGTGGGACAATACGTAAAGGATCTTAGGCGCAATTGACATTTTAAAAGCCGATATTTTCCCAGCTAGCGTAAAATTAAGACGAGACCAGTGATCCAGATCCAATCTGCAACTAGCTAATAAGGGACCTAAATTGTAATCCCACCACTTCCCAATATCAGTCCCCACCTTAATACCCAAGTAAGTGATGGTGTGTTGTGCCCATTTAAGACCATAGTGGGACATGGAATGGGGGGAGACATTTAGAGTTAAGTGGCAAAATCTCCATTTTTGCCTGATTAATCTTAAGTCCAGAGATATGTGAAAAAGTTTCTAGAAGACTAAGAAGCGGTCGAATGGCCTTAGGGGCATCT
Organism: Neoceratodus forsteri; assembly: GCA_016271365.2. Taxonomy (NCBI): domain Eukaryota; kingdom Metazoa; phylum Chordata; order Ceratodontiformes; family Ceratodontidae; genus Neoceratodus; species Neoceratodus forsteri. Next base: position 1,681,579,911 of record CM057450.1, on the reverse strand, counting down.
CCCAATATCACCATCAGGTCATCAGCATACATAAGAGTGGTGGGTTGCACCTGGCCCCGTTGCAATTCCAGCAAGGAGAGGGTGTTGTCAGATAGCAGCCACCATAGGTTCCACCGCTAGAAGGAACAACAGCGGGGACAGGGGGCAGCCCTGTCTCGTGCCTCTATGAAGTTGAACTGCGTTAGTTAATACAGAGTTGGTGAGTACCTTAGCAAGGGGGCAGTGTAAAGAGCTGTTATAGCAGCATGAAAATGAGGGCCGAATCCTATGTGCTGAAGGACAGTGTGAAGGTAGTCCCATTCCACAGAGTCAAACGCCTTCTCAAAACCAATGGCCAATGCAGCCACGGGGGTCGAAGCAGACTTGGCTTTGTGGATAAGATTGAGAAGAGTCCGCAAGTGGTCTGAGCTGTGTCTACCTTTCACAAATCCTACTTGAGATGGGTGTATCAGAGAAGGAAGTATGAGATTAAGCCTGTTTGCCCACACCCTGACATATACCTTGCTGTCGGCGTTGATCAAGGAAATAGGGCGGTAGCTAGCGGGGTCTTCAGGAGCTTTCCCCTTTTTAGGGAGGACAATTATAGTGGCCTCTCTCAGTGTTTGAGGTAGGATGCCCTTATCTTCTGCCTCCTTAAAGACCTGACACAACAAAGGGGAGATCATTGAGGACGTTAGCTGAAGGAACTCTACAGGATACCCATCTCCACCTGGTGCTTTCCCTGGTTTGAGATCCATCAGTGCTGCATTAACTTCTTGTGTTGTGAAAGGGGCTTCAAGAGAATCTGTATGGGAGGAAGATAATTTCGGTAGTTTAATAGACTGAAGAAATGCTTGAATTGCAGAGACATTTTCAGATCTGGAGGAGGTATAAAGTTGTGAATAATATGATGCCATGATTTCATTTACCCTTTGGGGACTAGTTTGAACCTTGCCAGTATTAGGGTTTCTCAAACCTGCTATTTAGCAATGGGCTTGTTGCTTTCTAAGTTGATATGCTAACACTTTCCCACTTTTGTCCCCCCCTTCCCAGTATGTATGATGTATCCTAAGGAGTGCGAGGTCCACCTTCCTGGATAATAGTTTGTTCAGTTTAATACAGAGTTGCAAAACTTTCCGACCGGCTGCTGAGTGGGGTGTTGGGTGGGATAGGGCCTTGTGCTCCTGTTCAGCTTTGACGAGTTCGTTTTCAAGGAGAGTAAGTTCTTTTTTCTTTACATCTCCTTCTATGGGAAGCATATCCTATAATTTTACCCCTCATGGTGGCTTTATATGCTTCCCACGTGGTGGAGGCAGAAGTCTCCAATACAGGGTTTTCTTGCAGGAAAAGTTGAGTTTGTGTTTTGGCCCAGTCCCTAAATTTTGGGTCATGCATAAAGGAGTGGGTCCAGTCTCCATGCTGTTGTCCGTGGTGCAAATGTACCCCATTTTAATGTCAGCCGTACTGGTGCATGGTCTGAAATAACTATGAGTAGAATGCTGGTAGCTGAGACTAATTTCATCAGAGACTGGGAGATTAACCAAAAGTCAAGTCTACTGGAGGAGCCATGCACCTCAGAATAGAAAGTGTAGTCCCTATCTGAGGGGTTAACTAAATGCCAAATGTCCACCAGATGAAATTCGGAACTAAGATTAAGTACGGCCTGGGCCCCTCGAGTATGATACTCTCTCCCATGACCACTTCTATCTAATGCAGGGCAAAGCGTTAGGTTGAAATCCCCCCCCCCACTAAAATTGGTGTATCTGGTTTCAGCATCATCCCTAGTTTAGAGCTGAGTTCTAGGAAAAAGGCAGGATTATCTTCATTTGGTGCATAAATATTAGCAATTAATAGCTGCCCATGTGGGGTATCCACTAAGGCGATCACCCATCTTCCCTGAGGGTCAGCTTTACTCTGCTGAATGGACCAAGGAGTGATTTATGCAATAAAATGACTACCCCTCTCTTTTTTGTAGCAGCACTGGCATGGATTTCTGATCCTACCCAGTCCTTCACCAGAAATCTGTGATCCTGCTTGGTTAATTTAGTCTCTTGCAAAAGAACCACCTGAGCTTTAGTCGACTTTAGATGAGTTAAAACTTGTTTCTGTTTGGATGGAGAATTCAGTCCCCTGACATTCCATGTCACATAGGTGATTTCATCCATGGTCAAACCACCATTGAGGTATGATAACTAGGATGACCTTATATAAGAGGGAGTTGTCAGGGGAGCGATGGTGTAATAAATCAACCATCATTCCTAGGCTCATACTTCGATAGGTGACAATTGACCTGACAGATATACAAATGTATACATTATACAGCATGCAGCCCACAGGAAATAATTGCAAAATTAGAACAGACAACAATAATAAACAGAGGCATAAAGTGCCTGAACTATATACAAAACAATATGCAACTTTGCATGGTAATATGAGTGAGCTTTTAGGGCCCAAGGTAAAAACCTCATAGGCCCACCCACCTACCAGACTATGGGGAAGTAGACTATAGATCCATTCACACGGCTGGCCCGGGGTAGGGAGGGGGAAATGAACCCAACAGAATGCCTTCCCCTGGGAATGGTGTAAGAATAGAGTCATTCATTTGATAAGCATCCTGACCATATGCCATAAAACCTAATTATTACGCTAGAGCCAGAATTAACCATGAGGTTTCTAAATAAATCTAATAAGGTTTAGGAAAGCTATTGCCCTTAAGGATGCTGAGCCTGAACTGGGTAATTAGCTTATCCTAATAAGTACTGAATAGCCCTACAACCTCGAAGGATATAGTAACGGAGATATACAAGACCTAGGGCACCTGTGAAATTGCAAATCATGTAACCAGGCTCTGAGACAATGTAACATTACCCCCTAGTTTGAGTCTGAGTACAGTTCCTGTACCCAAAAGCTTATCCCTTGCTCTTTGACCCACTTTTATTACACATTTATATCCTGCCTAGGCAGGAACTGGGATCCGTGGTGTGCGATACTGAAAGAGAGACAACAAAAAAAAGAAAAGTCCAGTATCGAGTCCGAGTATTACTTTCAGTCGCAGATCACCATTCCAAAAGTCACTGCCCAGTTAAATAATGATGAACAATCAGGAGAAAGAGAGAGAAAGGGAAAAAAGACAGGAGCACTTATCTAGGTCCATGTTTGGTATTCATCCATCTGTAGGAGCTCCGCATCTGAGGGGGCATGCGGAGGCCGATTTTTGGCAAAAGTTGCAGCAGCTGAAGCTGGAAGATGCAATGCCCCCTCCAACACAGCTGGAGATTGTTCAGATGCAGAAGCCATAGCCTGGGATTGAATTGAGAGTTCAGATTTGGCTTTTTCCTGAATCATTTCCTCCTCTGACTGGATACGAGAATCAGTTGCATCTTCTTCCAACTCCTCAGGGGCTAAGACTGCAAAGCGATTTGGCATGGCAAAACTTGTTACCAGATCTTCTGGATTATGTGCTGGGGAGCGGGGTGCACCTTTGTTTCTATCCTGAGGGTGTTCACATCTAGGATGACTTCCAGGTTGCTGCCGCTTGCAAGTTCGAACTGGAAGGGCTGGTTGGTAGCCTTGAAATTGAAAGTTAGAAGGGGGGGGTCGCAGTGATTTTGCCCGTATTCGCCATCTTGCACTGCCAGCTATGTTCTGTTACCATCTGATAATTATTGTTTCACTCTGGTAGAGATTGGGGAGGCCGATTGGACTGAAGGTACTGCATTAGGCTATCTGGTGTGTCAAAGGTTATGTGAGAGCCATTCACCTCTAGCCTCATAGTTGCAGGATAGTGCAGCGAAAATGTGAGTTTTAGTGAATGCATCAGTTTTCTAACCTCTGAGTATTCTTTCCGTCTGGCAGCCAGTTCCTTAGAATAGTCCTGAAAAATTAGGATTTTATGGCCTTGCCAAGATAGACCTCCAAGCTCTCATGCCCTTGCAGTGATCCACTCCTTATCAGCAAAATTCAGGATGCGTGCCATAATGAGCCTCGGTCTTTCCCCAGCCTTCGGAGTAGGGCTGAGCATTCTATGGGCTCTCTCTGTTGTAAGCCCTGGTGGAAATTTGTACTTTATATTGAAACAATGCACTGAGCATTTAGAAGCAAGTTGCATAAAGATGAAGCTTACTGACTAAATTAATGCTTTAGGGCTTTCACCTCCAGCATCAGTGCTTTTGCAGTAAGATGTGATGATCTATGTCAAAGACCTTTGAAAAGGCTATGGAAATATATCGAGTAATTAGTCAACATCATTGGCTATGAGAAGGAAAGGTCTTGGAGACTGGCCCTGGGGCGCTATCTTCAGGAACTAGTGGTGGTGGAGATCATAAATGAATCAAGCAGCCCTTATCTGTCACCTATAGTGATGGCTCGAAAGAAGAATGGTGCCATCTTGATGTGCATTGATTACCATACCTTGTACAAGAAGACAATGTCTGATCAGTATACTGTGCCTCAAGTAGAAGATGCCCTGGCTAGCCTAGCAAGGAGCCAATGGTTTTTGGTACTGGATCTATGCACTGGCTATTACCAGATCCCCATGGCAGAGGAAGATAAAGAAAAGACAGCTTTCATCTGCCCTCTGGGGTTTTACCAGTTTGAGAGAATGCCCCAGGGAATATTGGGGGACACAGCTACCTTTGAGAGACTGATGGAGAAAGCAGTGGGTGATATGCTCCTACTGGGAGTGATTGTGTACCTGGATAATTTGATTGTATTCATAAGAACTCTGGAAGAACACAAAGCCCAACTTATGAAATTGATAGACAGGTTGAAGGAGTTTGGTTTGAAAGTAACTATTGACAAATGCCAGTTTTGCCAGCCCTCAGTGAAGTATGTCAGCCACATTGCCCCAGCCGATGGTGTATGGACAGACCCAGCCAAGGTGAAAGCCTTTATCAACTGGCTCAGGCCACAAAATCTCAAAGCTCTGCAGCCATTCCTTGGATTTTGTGGATACTACAGATGTTTTGTAAAAAATTACTCAATAATTTTCTATTCATTGAACTCTCACCCTGGGGTACCAGCCTACCAACAAAAAGAAGGCTCACTTCAGTGAGACTCACCTGCAAAAAGAGTACCAGAAAGTAAATGAGCCTTCTGGGTATTGATGGACTGAACAATGTGAAATAGCTTTCTGAGAAATTGTTAAACATCTGAGTGCAGCACCCATATTGGCCTTTGCAGACCCCACCAACCCCTATATATTGCATACAGATGCCAGTCTGAGAGGTTTGGGAGCTGTCCTGTACCAGGCGTACCCAGAGGCACTTTGCCCTGTAGCATTTGACAGTCACAGTCTGAGCCCTTCTAAGACACTATAAGCAGTGCACAAGCTCCAATTATTGGCCCTCAAGTGGGCAGTAGTGGAAAAGTTTCACAACAATTTATGTGGTGTCCACTTCACTGTCTGGACAGACAATAAACCTCTCATGTATATAACACAACAGATAAGTTAGATGCAGCTGGACATCAGTGTTTGTTTGTTCTTTCGACTTACAACTACAGCTTGGGGTACTGGAGTGGCAAGAGTAATAGTGATGCTGGTGCACTATCCAGATGCCCTTACACTGAGCAACCAGATTCTAATGTGCAGCTTTCACTACTGTGGTAAAGGCCATGTGTGCCAAGTTTGATACCTCTGATAGTGTTACCCCAGCAAGCCCTGACAGAGCCATAGAAATGTTGGGAGCCTCCCCAGACAAAATTTAGGCTGCCTATTTAAATTTCACTGGGTTGAACCTGTCATCTCTGCCCCAGTCAAGCAAACCAGTATTGCAACATGCACAAAGAGAGGACTATGTGTTGCATGGAATAATCAGAGCATTAGAGAAAAGATGTGATGCATACCAAATATGTATAACTCACTCTGATGTGCAGTTACTGCTAAGGGAGTGGAGCAAGTTGTCATTGAAAGATGGACTCTTAATTTGCAATAGTCATGACAGTGCACATTCTGAGCTTCCTTGAAAACCTCTGGTACTGCCTGGAAGTACAGGAAAGTCATCCTCACGTCACTTCATAATTAAATGGGGCATTTGAAGTTTGAACACACTCTAGAACTGGCAACAGCCTGATTCTATTGGCCACGAATGAAGAATGACATTGAAAAGCATTGTAAAACCTGCCTCAGATGCGTGAAAAGAAAGACTCTGAATAGGAGAGCCGCACCCCTAGTGAACATAAAAACATGTGGACCACTAGAGTTAGTATGCATGGACTTCCTTTCTCTAGAGCCTGACAGTAAAAACATGTCCAATATCCTGGTGATAACAGACCACTACTCATGTTATGCCCATGCATATCCCACAAAGGAACAGAAAGCCAGTACTGTGGTGAAAGTGTTGCAGCAGTATACTAAACATGATGGAATCCCCAGAGGATCCATTCTGACCAAGGAAGAGACTTTGAGAGCAGATTGGGTAAAGAATTTCTTGCTGCCTATGGTATTAAAAAGTCATGCACTACACCATAGTACCCACAAGGGGACCCTCCACCTGAAGATTTTAACAGAACTCTGTTGGACATGTTAGGTACCTTGGGCCCTGCTGATAAGTCAAATTGGAGCCAGAAAGTTAGTTCATTGGTGCATATATATATATATAACTGCACAAAAAGTGATGCTACTGAGAGGTCACCTTTTGACTTAATATTTGGACGAGAAGCATGGTTACCTGCATACTTATGCTTTGGAGTATGAGATGATGGTGCTTCTGAGGAAACCTGTCCAGAGTTCACAAGGAGATTATTTTTTTTTAATTTGACATACTTTATTAAGCATATCTCAATACATCAACATTTTAAAAGTAAATGCAGTACTATCAATGCACACTGGCAGAAGACCATACATAGGTTAATGAAATAGAATGAAATGAGATTCAGAGAAATTAAAATCAACACCACTTTGAGAAGAAAAAAAAAAACGGAAAATCCCTCCCCACCTCTCCCCAACGGTGCACTCTCCTATACTTATTATCATAAGGTTAACAAGGAAACAGCAACGATAGTCATTAAGATATAGTTAAAAAGAGAGGAGAGGTTTGTGAAATCAACAGGAGAGATCCCATCAAAACAAGTACAGGGCATATAACTTCCCCCATTTTTTGTTAAAAGATAAGAGGCGATGGTGCACACTCGCAATTAAGTGTTCAAGGCGGAGTGCGAATGATATTTCATGCAACCATTCCGCATAAGAGATGGTAACTTGATCTGTCCAGTGTCTAAGCACTAGCTTTTTGACCGCCATTGAAATTAGAGCCATGTGAAACCGTCTCTCCTTCACCGGAATTCCGGAGTAATCTCCCAAGATACATATGACAGGGGAGAAGAGGCCCTGTAGTCCCAACAATGGGTCTAGAGTGGATTTAATTTGCTTCCACAACAGGGATATCCTTTCACAGGACCACAATATATGGAGGAGTGAGCCTTCCTCTTTATTGCACCTAGAACACATGTTAGAGGTAAGCCTCTTCATTAGGGCCAATTTTACCAGAGTATAATACATATTGTTTAAGATACAGTATTGTGTAAGTCTATATCGGCCCTGGGTGAGATATGTGTATAGGTCTGTCCATATTGAATGCCAGTTAATAGTTTCACCAGAGAAAGAAACCTGTCAGACCCGAGAACTGGCAATCGAAGGGGACTGAGAAAAGGTGAGGACCCCAACTTGTATATGGTAGAAATGCCATGGGATTTTCAAGCCAAAGTCTTAATTTGTTTGAGAAAGGCTTCAATACGAGAGGGGTTGCACACTTTCCCCACTACCTTAACCTGTAGGTGCTTAAGCTGTAAAATTTGAAAAACCGCCCATGACGTTAGACCCAGTTTAGTAAGAATCTCCTTGGTGGATAGGATAGCACCATTTGAATAGAAATCAACCACCGTGAGCTCAGGAGGAAGAGATAGCCAATGCCGAGATATGGGGACTCCCCTTATTTTGAGATTCAGATTGGCATATAGTGGCTGAGAAGGATCCGAACTCGAAAGTACTTAATAGAAGCTGAACATTTGAAAGAGAACTCTTAATGAGGTACCAATCGGGAAGGACTCCAGGGATTTTGGCAATTTTTTAGAGGGCGTATAAAAGAGGGACGAGGGAGCTAAATTATGTGCAGCGAGGATGTCAGACTCTATAAGTAACCAAATAGGAACATAGTCATGATGAGCACAGAGATCGGTTAATGAAAACCATTTCCCACACTTATAAAGGTGACAGGCCCAGTAATAAAACAAGAAGTTAGGGAGACGCAAGCCCCCCATCTCCTTGGGTGAAGAGAGCTTACGGTAGGATCTTCTAATTGCCTTATCTTGCCAAATAAAGGAGCTAATGTCAGCGTGGATACGCTGAAAGAGGGACAAAGGTAACCATACGTCCAACATATTTAGTGGATAGAACAATCTGGGTAGAACGTTCATCTTAACAGTGTTAATTCTACCCCAGAGCGAGAGAGGGAGCCTCTCCCATCTTGCTAAGTCCTGTTGAATGTTGGACCACAAATCCTCTAAATTAAGTTTGCGGAGTAATGGTAAGTCTGAGGTAATATAAATGCCCAAGTATTTAATGGACTTGGAAGTCCATTTCATACCAAACTCACTGACAGCTGAGCTATATGTTAAAGAATTAAGGGGAAAAATTTCAGTTTTAGTAATATTGAGTTTATAATTCGAGAATTTCCCAAAAGTATCAATAATATGCAATGCTTCTGTTAAGGAGGAGACCGGATCTGAGAGGTGAAGCAATATGTCATCCACATAAACTGAAAGGACAGGGGTCCTATCACCTATTGGAATGCCAGTAATTAAGGGGGAGGAGTTTAGTCTCCTGATCAGGGGTTCAAGATATATATAAAAAAAGGAGGCGGCAACCCTGCTGCCAAAAAAGAGGGAAAACCTCGGATAAGACTCCATTACAATTTATTTTTGCCTGAGGAGAGGAATACAGGGTCTGAATCCAGTTGATAAAGGTATCAGAAAAGCCCATTGTTTGCAGCGTAGCCCGCAGGAAGTTCCAATCCACCTTGTCAAATGCTTTTTCTGCATCAAGGGATATCAGAGCTATGGGAGAGGGGGAGGTCTTGGCCATCTGAACCAAATACGCCAATTTACGAAGGTGGTCAGCAGGTGTTCTACCTGACATGAACCCAATTTGCTCCGGGCTAAGAAGTTGAGTCCAAACTTGTTCGATTCTACTAGCGAGTATCTTAGCCAAGATTTTAATATCACAATTTAACAAACAGATGGGGTGATAACTCGCGAGAGATTGGGGTGGCTTGTCTGGTCTAAGAAGAAGGATAATGGAGGCTTCTAATAGGGATGGGTCTAAGGTTTGTCCTGAGAGCATATATTGATATAGACATAATAGATAGGGAGCAAGATCTTTTGCAAAGACCTTGTAGAAGTTGGAAGAGAAACCATCTGGACCAGGGACCCTATCCGAGGCAAGATTATGAATAGCAGACAATACTTCCTGAAGAGCTATAGGAGCAGATAAATGGGATTGTTGTGATAGAGAGAGGGTAGGTAATATTAAGGCAGATAAATACTCTAGTAATTCGGCATGAGATGGGGATACAAGACACTGACTATAGAAAGAAAGATAAAACTGTCTAAAAATGGCAGTTATGTCTCTTGGATGTGTTTTAGTGGTTTCATCCAGATCATTGATCGAGAGAATAAATCTGGATGCCTCTAGTTTCCTCAGATGCAAAGCTAGAAGCTTCTCCCCCTGCTCTATATATTTTGCCTTAGTTCTTAAAATGAGAAATTCTGCTTTTTCCTGCACTAGACGAGAATGCTGATTCCTTAAGTTCAACAATGATTTTAGCACATCGGGAGAAGAGGAAGTGGTGAGAGAATGCTCAAGTGTGCGAATCTGACCCAGGAGTGAAATAATGGCCACCTCTCTCTTTCGTTTACAAGTGGAGGAGAGTCTGATGAACTCGCCTCACAAAAAGCCTTTTAGGGCGCACCATTCATGGTCCATTCTTGCAACCGAGCCCTGGTTATTTGTAATAAAAAGTTGAATCAGATCTGAGATCCTGGTAATTACGTAGTCCTCCTTTAGAAGCTGCGTATTTAAACGTCATATTGAGTCCCTTTGGAGATTTTGATTTAACATAACTGCCACAGCATGGTCCGATATAACAATCGATTCTAGAGCGGAATCATTGAGACCGTGTATGAGAGAACAACTAAGTAAGATATAATCCAGCCGAGACCAAGTGGAATGCACCATAGATTGTAATGAGAAAGCATGGGTCTCAGGATTTAGGAGCCGCCAGGGATCACACAATCCAGAAGAGTCAAGAAATTCAGCAAGAGCCCTTTGGACTTGAGAAGGGGGCTTAGGCAAGGAATTAGATCTATCCAAATCCTGAGTGGGTGGCAGGTTCCAGTCCCTGCCGAGAATTAAGGGGAACATCGAGAACCTTTGTAATTCGGTCGATAATTCCTGAAAAAATACAGAATTTCCCCCCACAGGCCCATACACACTCCCCAGGACCAATTCAGTACAGTCCAATAATCCTTGGACTAAAACATATCTCCCCTGTGTATCAGCAATTGTTGTTTTGGGTTGAAAGGCCATCGCCTTGTGAATTAAAATTGTAGTACCACCACTGGTGGATGAGTTACCAGAAGCAAAAACTTGCCCAATCCCAAATCTGCACAGGCCCCCCGCTTCCCCAGGGAGCAGATGCATTTCCTGAATGAAGGAGATATGGGCATTCAGTAGTGATAAGTGTTTTAAGATCTGAATTCTCTTGTTAAGATCACAAGCCCCTCTTACATTCCAAGTTATAAAGTTTTTCAGACCTGTAGCCATTGAGTGTTATACCAACCAATGCATAACCAAACCAATATACTATGAGAGTGCACCGCTAAACCCCCACCACCAATCTTGCATACATATTATTAAATTGGTGTTCCCTCAAGACCCAAGAAAAAAACCAGAACATACTTCTGTCCATGATGACAATTATGAGATACAGGAAAACCCCATCATCAACAACAGAAAATGACGGAACACCATAGTTTCCAACCCCCCCCATAATCCCCCCCGTATAACTATTTACAAGTATCCTCTACCTAGCTTTGACACTAGTAAAGAGACTGCATTATTATTCAATGGTAGAGACCCCACAAGTACCCCATTGTAACTACCCTCAATACCTCTGACCAGATATAGGCTAGTAAATGTGGTGAGAACTCACACTGGGTACACTTCCGACCCCAATATGGGCATTAATGTAAACCAGTCTAACAGGCCAAAAGGAATCCCCAGAATGTCAAGCCAAACAAAGCAAGAAACGAGAGTAATTAGGGTACTACCCCCCATACTTCAGGATGTGTGGTGGGTTACTCTTAAGCCAATACCCTCCCCTTCTGCCCCCCCACCCTCCAAGATGAAAAAGAATATTGAATTTATTCTGCAATTCGGACTGAGATACCCCAGCAGTGTATAAACTTCATGCAATCCCCATAACTCCAATCTTATTCCTGCGAGGACCAAAAGTGAAGTAAAGTCAACACCACACTCTCCGACAGAATTAGTAGGTAAAAGATATGAATGTGTGGTAAACAAGACTACAGAGAGAGCTGAGAGAAAACCCAAGGGATAGGTATACCAAGAAGAGTGGTGAGAAAATGAGAGAGACATGAACAATAAAGGAGGAGTAAAGGACTGGAGTCCTATAGAGAAAGAGAAGTCAAGAAGAGACAAACACCAATATATTAAGCGTAGTGTAATTATCTCACTAAATACAAAAGATCGAGAAATATAGAAAGGAGCTGAAACAGCCCAAGAGAATAGTTTGATAGTGAGCAGGAGAATAGGTAATATGAGTCTTTCCAGAATTGTTTGCATAAAATAACAGCAAAATCATCGCCAAAAGGTGTAGGCGTAGCAGGCAGCTTCTCGAATATACAGGTGTTCCCCCGGGGAACCATATTGGAAATGGGCCAAACTGTCTGATGAGAAAGAGTCCCCACTGGAAACAAGTGGCTGCAAGAGAAGGGGATCCGAGGGAAGATGGTGCCTCGTTGCCACGCAGAGTCCTCCGGGTCCACAAGCCATCGTCTGCCTCTCTCCTCGGCCGCCGCCGTCCTCACCACACCGGGAAAAAAACCACCTCCAAAAGGCATTCCTCAGAACAAGCTCCTCAGTGGTAAGCCAGACAAATAGCAAGTGATACAGTCAGAAATAAACAGTTCTTTGGTAGCAAGAGAATGAGAATGCAGTCCTAAGATTTGAATAATGAAGGCAGCTTCTTGCAGAGATCAGCTTGATCCTGGTCGGCCGAATCGTATGATAGCCATGCTCCATCCACCAAAACCTGCAAACGTGCTGGGTATGCCATGCGAAACTTAATACTGGCAGCTATCAGCTTGCTGACTATTGAATGAAAGGAGGCTCTTTTCTGCCGAGTTTCTAATGGCAAATCCTGAGTAATTCTTAGACGTTTGCCCTCCCATTGTATAGATTGTAATTCTCTGACTTTTGCCAAAATGTGCTGTTTTTCCAGTTAATTGAGAAAACGAATGATCATCGGACAAGGGGAGGCATTCTCCTCCGGTTTTGGATGTAGAGACCTGTGCGCCCTTTCTATTAGATAGGTAGGGTTATGTGGGGAGGGGCCCATGATCTTGGAGAAGAGTTTCTGCATAAATAAAATTGCAGAGGGACCTTCAGTCCCTTCTGGTAGGCCAAAGATCAAAATATTGTTCCTCCTCCTACTGCGCCCCTCTAGAGCTTCGATTTTTAGCTGTAGTTTAGTAATTTGTTGCCTGAGCTTTGTGACTTCTGGTTCCATCCTGTCTCTCCAGGTCTCTAAGGAGTAGGTGCGAGTCCCCGTGTCTGCCGTGCGAGTTCTGAGTTCAGCCATTTCAGTACGAATATTTTTTAGATCAGTAGCGATATCCAGAAGCGTCTCCTTAAAAGGTTGAAGCTCTTGCAAAAAACGCTTTTCTGAGAGTGGTGTTGATGCCACCAATGCACCCAGTTGTTTAGCTGATGGTTGCTGTGGAGGTTTTACCTTCTTCACCTGCTTGTCAGGTGAGACCAGGGTCATGTGTCTGGGTAAGGCGGTTTTCATCTCGGCCTCCATCCGTGCATATTAAAACAATAGATGCTACCAAAAAAACAGCCAGCAAGCTCCGTTGGGTGAGCAGGAATATAGAAATGTTGAGGATACCCCAAATTACAAGCCTAAAAGCACTCAATGATATTAGATTATCAGTCGGGGAAGCGGGAGCCGAGGGAAACAGCAGCTAGCAAGCCCAGACCATCACGTGATCTCCCACATGGAGATTATGAGATGTGTTGCAGAAAGCCTATCAACTTGCCTCTGAAGCTACAGTCAAACATAGTCAAGCGAACAAGAATTGATATGATAAAAGAGTCAGATATCAGGTGCTACAAGTGGGAGATCATGTCCTTCTGAGGAATTTGGGATTGCAAAGGAAGCGTAAGATACAGGATCATCGGGTACCAGAAGCGCATATAGTGGTGGAACAAAAGCCAGACTTGCTAGTCTACAAGATCTGCCCAGAACACGGTAGAGACCCAGAAAAGACTGTACATAGAAACCATCCCCTACCCAGTATGGAAACTGTGCCTGACCCTACACCAGACAGTGAACATCCAGTGGCAAGGAGACTAAAGACCAGGAATCCAACCATCCAGCAGAGAAAGGAGAAGGTACATCATGATTCAAGTAACCCGACTGCAGTGTCTGCTTCTGAACATGTGACTCATCAGTCAGATGACAGTGATGATGATGTCCCGTATAGCCTATAAGTGCCTAATCTGATTCAATGTGCGCCCAACCTGCAAATGGACTTGAGAAATTCAATGCCATCCACTAGTACTGCCCCTGTTTACGACTTTGTATCTATTGGATTGCCATATCAATTGAACCCTAAAGCTACACCTTTTGTACCTGAGGAGAGATCCATTTGTCAAATTGCACAGCCTGTAATGGACAATGAAATGGCCATAACTTATGATAAGCAAAACTGAGAGACTGTAGCAATTGCAGATATTCCTGATGACGCCCCTGTGCTGGACACAGAGGTGGAAGAGAGGAGTGCACACCCTGTTCCTGAGGAAGATGCAGTATTGCCCAAAAGGTCTGGACAAGAACACAAGCCCATCATTAAGCTCACTTATGACACCCTCAGTGCCTCTTCAGATATTACCCTTCATGTCCTTCACAAGCATATTGTCCCTGTAATATACCCCACAATGTGTTGCAAACTAGACAGGGTGGGAAAATTTAGTTGTCTGCAAATAACTACTGTCATCAGATAGATACCATGGTCCTGATTCAAGAAGCAAGCCCTGCATCAACCCCGATCTTTGGTGCAACTGCAAAAAAATGTATCCTCTGTAACTGTACCTAATTAAGCAACATGTGGTGCAGCTGCAGCAATTTCTTCAGTTTCCAGGAGCTTGCACCAAAGCTTTGGTGCAAGCTCCATAAACTGGATCCCCGATTGGCACACAGTTAGACCGGGGAGAGCTGGTCTACCATGGTGTGGCTGATGCAAGGGACTTATGTTCAAAGTCATGGCTGGCATGCTTTGTCAATTTCAGTTGCCACACCGATCATCACAAGTCATCCTTGTGACCAACCCTCCGATGCAAGTCCCTTGTGTCACTCTAAACCTGTTCTTGAATCGGGCCCAATTTGTCTAGACAGCAAATGTTCATTGTATATGAACTTTATGTGCGTATGACTCATCTGGATAGTCAGGTATAAGGTGTTACTTAGAAATGTGTATAATATGCTGGTTGGAGACTTCAATATTCCAGACGTGGACTGGGGCCTCCCAGCAGCAGCATCAACTAGGAGCAGATTTATGCTGGACTGCCTTCAGGGTGCCTTCCTTAAGTAACTGGTCATGGAACCAATTCAGCAGAAGGCAATACTGGACCTTCTGCTGACAAATGGGGACAGTGTGATAGGGGTAACAGTGGGGGAGCATGTAGGGAACATCACTGTGGTTTGAAATCGCAGAAGGAGCAGAACCAAACCATACAAAGATACATATCCTGGATTTTAGAAGGGCAGATTTGGGGAAAATGGGGACATGCTTGAAAGAGGCACTAATAGGAATGGGGAGGGAATCGGGGGTGGAGGAACAGTGGTCAATATTTAAAACAGGGATTACAAGAGCAACACGATTATGTGTTATGCAGGTTAGCAAGGGGAAAAGGAAGAGGATGCCCTTATGGTTTTCCAAAGAGGTAGCAGACAAAGTGAAAACCAAAAAGATTGCATTCAGGCAATACAAAAAGACACAGTCAGAAGAGGATAGGGAAAAGTACCAGGAAAAGCAAAGGGAGCAGGGAGGTCAGTAAGGGAAGCCAAAGCTCAGACAGAAGAGCACAATACAAAATCAGTGGTTAGAGGGGACAAAACCTTTTACAGGTACATAAGTGAAAAAAGAAAGGTGAAGGGAGGGATAGTGAGAGTGAAGGGGAAGGACGGGGGCATGGAGGATGACAACAGTGAAGCTGACATACTGAACAGATATTTCTGCTTAGTTTTTACTGAGGAAGGGGAGGGTAACAGGCCTGAAGGGAGTGCAAGGGGTGTGAAGGGCACAGAAATGGACACAAGTCCCTTTACATGGGAAAGGGTCCTAAAGGAATTAAAAAGAATAAGTTGATAAAGCAATGGGGCCAGATGGGATGCACACCAGGGTCCTAAAGGAACTAAGAGAGGTGGTGGCTGAACCTCTGGCAATCCTGTTTATCCAATCACTGGAAACGGGGGAGATTCCAAAAGACTGCAGTACAGCAGCTGTAGTCTCCTAGTACAAAAGCAGGAACAAAGAGGAAATGGGGAACTACAGACCAGTCAGCCTGACCTCAGTAGTGGGGAAGATCATGGAAGCACTACTGAAGGAGAGATTGGTGGAACATCTGGTTGCCAGTGGACTACAGGACACAAGGCAGCATAGTTTCACCTGGGGGAGGTTATGCCAGACCAACCTCATTGAATTTTTCAACTGGGTGACAAGGAAGGTGGATCAAGGGAGGGCAGTGGACTTGGCCTATGTGGAGTTCAGCAAGGTTTTTGATACTGTGCTACATAGAAGGCTGTTAAACAAACTGGGGAATATGGGAGAGGGCAGGACAGTAGTGCAGTGGGTGGGTAATTGGCAGGACACAGAGGGTGATGGTAAATGGTTATCACTCCACAGAGGGAAGAGTGACCAGTGGGGTGTCGCAGGGATCAGTGCTGGGACCAATCCTATTCAAAATTTTCATCGGACACTATGCGCAGGATCTAGAAGGCAGAATTTCCTTGTTCGCTGATGACACGAAGCTCTGTAACAGAGTGGACATGCCAGAGGGTGTAGACAGAATGAGGAGGGACCTACAGAAGCTTGAAGAATGGTCAAGGGTTTGGCAGTTTAAATTTGACACAGAAGAGTGCAAAATAATGCATATGGGGCACAAAAACCATGGAGCAACAGATCAGTTGAGAGGTGAGAATATAGCATGCACCAAGCAGGAAAGGGACCTTTGGGTTATCATCTCTGATGACCTCAAGATAGGGAAACAGTGCGACAAGGCAGCAGGTAAAGCAATTAGAATGCTGGGATGCATAGGCAGGGGCATCACCACCAGGAAAAGGGAGGTCTTAATTCTACTATACAGCACACCAGTGTGGCCCCACCTGGAGTACAGTGTCCAGTTCTGGAGACCTTACCGATGTAAGGACATGGACAGGGTAGAGAAGGTTCGGAGAAAAACAACAAAGATGGTACAGGGATTGCGTCACAAGTCCTGTGAGGACAGGCTGTAGGACTTAAATATGTACTCCCTGGAGGAGAGAAGGGAGAGAGGGGATATGATAGAGACATACAAGTACCTTATGGGGAGGAACAGGGTACAGGAAAACACTACTTTCCAGTGAAAAAGATGTTCCAGGACTAGAGGGAATGGGATGAAGTTAGAGGGAGAGTGATTCAGAGGAAATGTGAGGAAGAATTTCTTCACAGAAAGGGTGGTGGACAAGTGGAACACCCTGCCTGAGGAAGTGATGGGGCTGAAACAATCACAGGATTTAAGAATGCATGGGATAGACATAGGGGAATCCTGAAGGTCAAAGGTAAAGGGCAACAGACTTCTAGAAAAACTTAAAGTGATCTTACCAGCTCAAATGGGTAGATTGGGTGGGCCACAGGCCCTTATCTGCTGACAGTATCTATGTACCTATGTATGTTGTGCTGGATTCCATTCCAGTGCCCAATGGAAAATATGGGTACTAATGGCATGTCGAGGACACCAAACATTTGACAATGGGACTGTGTAAGCCCCTTCCCCCAAATAAGGGGCTTACCTATAACTTTGTGGTCTGTGATTGCCCCCGATGGTCCCATTTATTGTTCTGCTCCCAGTCCCCTGGATTGCTGAATGGCACTGGAGGGCTTTACTTCAGGAACCCTGGTGGGATTCAGGCCATGGGTCCCGCCCTGATGTTTTCGGCTGCCTCTGACAAGTCCTCTAACTCTCAACCCATAAGGGGAGCAAGGCCAAGGTCATCTGTGAGGGGTTCACCTCCAGGCACCATAGAAGTGTTTGCCTAGTCTGGTAATGTTATTTATTTATTGATTGATTTACAGTTCTGGCAATTGGGAAAGGCACCTCAGCCTCAGGGCGGGACCCATGGCCTGAATCCCACCAGGACCTACAAAACAGGGTACTAAATGAGAAAAATACCAAGGTAGAAAGGTCAGTGGGGGATGCTGCTACAGAAGGTAAAGCCGTCAAAAAATGGAGAGCAATGAGTACCAATGACCATAGTCTGGGTAACAAGCTTCCTGAATTAGTGGCCTTGATGGAGGAGGAAGATCTGGATATCGTGGCAGTCACAGAAACATGGTACACACAGAACCATGACTGGGATGTAAACATACCAGGATATACTATCTACAGGAGGGACAGGGAGGGTAAAAGAGGAGGAGGAGTAGCTCTCTACATAAAAGAAGAAATCAAAGCAACAGAACAAAAGGGTAAACAGGGAGGAGAAGAAGCACTGTGGGTCAATTTGGAGGCAGGCAATGGCACCACAATCCGCACAGGGGTTGTATAAAGAACCCCCCCTCAGGGGGAGGAAATGGACAAGAAAATGATAGAAAGTATACTTAGAATGGCAGATAAAGGGGAGATATTGCTGATGGGTGATCTGAATATGCCAGATGTTAACTGGAGTGCAGTTGCAGCAGCCACTTCTAAGAGTGGGGTTATTCTAGATGCCCTACAGGGGCATGCCTTGAACAACTAGTATTGGAACCCACTCGAGAGGAGCAATCTTAGACCTGGTCCTCTCAAATGGAGATGGAGAGAGGATCATAGATGTAAAGTGGGTAGCCATCTGGGAACTAGCGACCACCGAACAGTATGGTTCACAATAAACACAACAATAGAGTCAAGCCATACAAAGGCAAAAGTACTGGACTTCAGGAGGGCTGACTTTGCCAAAATGGGTGAGTGTCTAAGGAATGCACTAGCAAATGGGCAGGAAGGAGGGGTGGAAGAACAATGGGGAATAATAAAAACTGCCATCACAGAGGTAACAAGCCTTTGTGTGAACAAATAAACAAAACAAAATGATGTAAGAAACCACTATGGTTCTCAAAGGAGGTGGCAGTGAAGGTTCAAGAGAAAAGAAAGCACTCAGAAAGTACAAGGAATCACAGAAGGAACAGGACAGAGAAGTGTATCAGTTAAAGCAAAGGAAGCTGGGAAGGCAGTCAGAACAGCAAAGGCCCAAACTGAGGAAAAGATAGCCAACTCAGTTAAGAAGGGGATAAAACTTTTTAGATACATCAGGAGCCAAGGAAGACTAAGGGAGGGATAGTGAGGCTTAATAAAGGGAGGAGGTGGGCAGAGGGTGACTGTGAAAGGCAGAGTTACTAAACAAATATTTTGCTCAGTATTTACAAACGAAGAGGGGGAGGTACCTAAAACAAACAATAGAAACACTCTGGATACAGAAGTTGATACCAGCCCATTTATAGAAGAAAGGGTCTTGAAAGAACTCTTAAAACTGAAGGTGGACAAAGCCATGGGGCCTGATGGAATTCATCCCAGAATTCTAAAAGAACTAAGGGTAGAACTAGTGACACCACTGACTACCCTCTTTAACAAATCATGGGAGGATGGGGTGGTACCTGAGGACTGGAGGAGGGCCAATGTGATTCCCCTTCACAAAAGTGGGAGCAGGGCAGAAGCGGGAAACTACAGACCAGTTAGTTTAACCTCAGTGATAGGAAAATGATGGAATCACTTCTGAAGGAAAGAATTGTCGAGTACCTAGAGGCCAGAGGGCAACAGGACCAAAGGCAGCATGGATTCACAGCGGAAGGTCATGCCAGACAAATCTAATAGATTTCTTTGACTGGGTGACCAAAGTAGTAGATCAGGGAGGGGCTGTGGACATGGCCTACCTAGACTTTAGCAAGGCATTTGACACAGTCCCACACAAAAGATTAATATACAAGTTAGCCAGCCTGGGAGTGGGTCCCAAGATGATAGCCTGGGAAAAGAATTGGCTGGAGAATAGGACACAGAGGGTAATAGTAAATGGAGTCCACTCTGAAGAAAGGGGGTTACTAGTGGGAAATTGCAGGGTTCAGTGTTAGGACCGGTCCTCTTCAATGTCTTTGTGTTTACATTGCAGACGGACTAGAAGGAAAAGTATGTCTCTTGCAGATGACACAAAGATCTGCAACAGAGTTGATGACAAGGAGGGGTGGAAAGGATGAGAAGAGACTTGGCAAGGTTAGAGGAATGGTCAAATGTATGGCAGCTTAGATTTAATGCTAAGAAGTGCAAGGTAATGCACCTGGGAAACAAAACCCAGGGAAGAGTACACAATGGGGTGAGATACTAACAACAACAAAAATGGAAAGGGACCTGGGGTAGTAATATCAGATGACTAAAGGTGGGCAAGCAATGTGAGAGGGCAGTAAGGAGGGCTGGGGGATACTGGGATGCATAGAGAGGCATCACCAGTAGAAAATAGGAAGTTGTTATCCTCTGTACAGACAGCTGGTGAGACCCCATCTGAGTACTGTGTGCAGTTCTGAGACCCAATCTCCGCAAGGACATAGACAAGATGGAAGCTGTCCAGAGGAGGGCAACTAAAATGGTGCAGGGTCTGCAACCGAAGATATATGAAGAGAGACTAAAGGAGCTTAATATGTATAGCCTCGAGGAAAGGAGGAGAGGGGGGACATGATAGAAACTTTCAAGTACCTCAAAGGAATCAACAAAGTCCAAGAGGGTAGCATCTTTCAAAAAGAGGTGTGCAAGAACAAGGGGGCACAATTTGAAGATGGGGCGGCTCAGAGGTAATGTAGGAAGTATTTTTTCACAGAGAGGTTGTGGATGCATGGAACGCCTTCCAGAGGAGGTGTGGGTCAAAACAGTGACTGAATTCAAGCATGCATGGGACAGCCATAAGGCAATTCTAGGGGGTGGGGGTAGAAAGAAGTAGGCTGCTGGTTAACTAGGATCTGCAGCTTATCCATTAGGTAGGAAAATGGGCAGACTTGGTGGGCTAAGTGGTCCTTATCTGCTGTCAAATTCTATGTTTCTATGTTAGCCAAGGCTCATTTCCAGGTGCGACCAAGGGAAAGAGGGAGACAATACAGACAGAGGGTACAAAAATCAAAACAATGAAACAAAACACAATTGATGCTGTCAAAGCAAACATAAAAATGTACAAATCAACAAGTGCAAAAGTGTGGTAGAGAAATAACCATCCATAGTGTCAATTATCCGTAAGTTTAAAAATTCAAAGGGGGAGCAGAAGGTGGGGGTGGTGGAGAGGATTGAAAGGGGAGGAGGGCTTAAGTAAGCCTGGCTATAGGAGTGGAGGAGGCAAAAGGTGAAATGGGGTGAAGACAAAATGAAGATGGTTTAGAGGAGAGCTGGTTTAAGGTGGGGTGGGAGGAGATGGTAGGATAAGGCTTGAAAGGCAGCAAAGCAAGGAGAGAATTCAACCAGCAGAAGTGAAAATTGTGGGGAGAGGATATCACAAGGAGGCCCAGGTAGGCCAGCAAGTGTAGGAGGGCTGAGGAGAGAGCTTTAGTAGTCATTTAACAGTGGGAAAGGAGGGAAGTCATGGGGGGGGAGCAGATTCCAGAGTCAGGGGAGTCAGTATGAGAAAGATTCTAGTCCAGCACATGAATGCACTTGAAGGATGAAAAAGCTAATAGTCCTAGAGTTGGAGCAGGAATGTAAACAAATATGGCTACACATGCAGCGTCTTATATATGTAATAGATAATCCACTCTAGGGTGTGCGGTTGCGCTCTGATATACGCACGCCTTGGTGTGCGTTCAACCACCCAAGGCATGCCTATATCAGAGAGCAACCGCACACCCCACAGTGGATTGTCTATCTTATAAAATGGAAGTAAATATTTTTGTGGGAGAGCAAAAAAGTAGTCCCTGTCTGGCACAAGAATTAAAAAAAATTAAAAAAAAAGAGGTTTATATTTCTTTTTATTTTCATATACTATCCTAGAATAAAGTCGTCGCCTTTAGAGGGAGGAGAAAGAGTGGAGAACACTTTCACTTTTATCAGTGAGATGTGGCGTGAGCCGAGGCGTGGGTCAATAATGGTACCTAATATGCAGGCAGACACTGGCGGGTCCTCGGTGTGAAAAACAAAGTAACTGCATTTTACCTTATTTTATTGAGAACTGTCTAAAGAAGAAGCCAGCTGAGCGAGTGGTAGACAACACTTTCAGTTTTATCACTGGCGTGTGTAGTGTGACCGAGCGTGGTCAAAACTGATACATAATGTGCAGCCAAACGGTGAAACTAAGTCACGCTCTGTACCAGAAAAAGCAAACAAACTGTGCATTCAAGCTTATACATGCAAATGGGGCCATAATTCATGCAAGGCGTGGGGGCCATTTGCATCTGTTATATATTTGCATGCCATTAGCATGAAGTCGCCGATCCCGAGGACTTCGCCTGGCCGCCCTGCCAGGCAGCAACCCGTCGGGGACCAGCGCACCCTGCAGCTAATCGCTGGGCAGTATGTCTGAATACACTCTTCCCCCACAGCTCCCAATGCCCGATCGCGGGCAGAAAGTAACATAAAACCCCCCACACTGCAGGGCGCAACACAGCAGCTGCCACCCGTGGCTGGCCCCAACTCAGTCCCTGTGCCCCACCAGCCCGATTGCAGGCAGAGCGTAAAAAAACCCCCACACATCTCCCAATGCCCGATCGCGGGCAGAAAGTAACAAACACCCCCACACATCTCCTGATGCCCGATCGCGGGCAGAAAGTAACATGAAACAAACCCCTCACACACCTCCCGATGCCGATTGCGGGCAGAACATAAAACAAACCCCAAGTGCCCGATCGCGGGCAGAATGTATAAAGCCCCCTCAACCCGAATATCTCCCTGGTGGTCCAGTGGACCGTAATGCCCGATCATTCACAAATCTGGACTGTCATATACGGTATGGGCTGCATGCCCATTGGCTGTAGCTCTGCCAATGGGCTTGCAGCCCTACGGACAGTCAGTCGGCGGCCCAGCCGGGCGGCAAGGCGGGTGGATGCTGCCGTCGCCCGGCTGCCAGGAAGCGGGTGGAGGGCTCGTGCAGGTGGGTGGGGTGGGGGACACTAGACACCAGGAGATGTTTGGGGGTTGTAATCTGACATTCTGCCAGCGATCGGGCATTATAGTCCACTGGACCACCAGGAGATATTCGGGTTGGGGGCCTTTATACATTCTGCCACGATCGGGCATGGGGGGTTTGTTTCACGTTCTGCCTGCAATCGGGCATCGGGAGATGTGTGTGGGGGTGTTTCATGTTACTTTCTGCCCTGCGATCGGGCATCTGGAGATGTGTGTGTGGGGGGTGTTTCATGTTACTTTCTGCCCACGATCGGGCATTGGGAGATGTGTGGGGGGTTGTTTTTACGTTCTGCCCGCAATCGGGCTGGTGGGGGGGCACAGGGACTGAGTTGGGGGCCAGCCACGGGTGGCAGCTGCTGTGTTGCGCCCTGCAATACAGCAGCTCACCTGTGGGTGGCCCTCAACTTGATCCTTTTTGGCTCAAAGTTGTGCAGGCGCAGGTTGGGGGTTGCGCATGCACAACTCTGCACAACCCGACTGAATATCGGGTTGCGCAGTTTATGCATGGTTCCTCACCCTCCTGTTGAGCATGCATTCATTTGCATTGCGCTGTTGCTCAACCTGTTGTCAGTGGCGTAACTGCCTCCTGCTGAATATCGCAGAATAGCGCAATGTAGGACTTGCGCATGCGCAACCCTGTTGCGCATGGCGCAACCCTTTTGAATATCTGGGCCTTAGTGTCTGCCTGCATATTAGGTACCATTATTGACCACGCTCGGTCACGCTACATGTCACTGATAAAAGTGAAAGTGGTCCCACTCATTTTACTCCCTGTAAAAAGGACGACTTTATTCTAAGAATAGTAAAGGAAAATAAATAGGAATATAAACCTCTTTTTTTTTTTTCAGTCTGTCTTAGTTTGAACTTTGGCAGCAATTCATTTACCAGGGGCAGTTGTCATTTATGTTGGTAGCAGTCTGAATGTACCACTTGTATGCATGTGGGTGCCTATCTGTGGTAGATGTGGAATGATCTCACTACTGGTGAGAAAGTTTTGAAGGATAAAAAGTAGTTCAGGCGTGTGGTCACGCTGGGAGGTGTGCGGTCGTTGGGAAATAATGCACGGTCATGTGATGCATTCTGTCCAATCATGTTAGTGGAATTTCTATGATTTTACCACCCCATTTTATAAATATATATATATATATATATATATACACATACATATATATATATTTATAAAATGGGTAGGAAATACTGCTCTTTATTGGAGCTTGAGCACCACATGACCGTGCGTATATCAGAGTGCGACCGCACCTGCACTTACCCCCTAAAAACAATTTGCCATTTTATAAGATAGATAACCCACTCTGGGATGTTGGTCACGCTCTGATACTCCTTGCGCCTTGGGTGGTTGGCCTTCCTCAGCCCTGCGGCCCTCGTCGTGCTTGCACGAAAGGCGTCGATATCAGAGCGTGACCACACAAGAGTGGATTATCTATTACATATATATATATATATATATATATATATATATATATACAGTTAAAGGAGCCCCAGCTCTAAAAGGACATGTTTGATCATGCAGCCGTACCTAAAAAGGTTTTCCAGCTCCAGGGCAGGCAGTAGAGCCGGGATACAAGTAGCAGATGCCTCCATCCACAAAATTGGTGGCATTTGTCCCTAGTGAGGGGTTTTCTTAAAAGATATAAGCTGCACTATCATTGCAGCCTAGTATAAACATTTGTTGTGGCCCCCATTAATTTTTCTCCTGCAGGGGCAACTGGGAAGGTGAAATGGCACCATTGAGAGCCTGAGAAAGAACCTGCCAATGAGATAGGTAGTTTAGGCTTCTACAAAAGAAAGAGCCGAGCCTGCAAAAGGAAGATCCCCGTAGAGATCCAAGAGAGAGAGAGTGGGGAAGGGCTGCACCAACCCAAAGGCAAGTCTGGGTGCTTTCAGGCCCCTCTGAGCCACAAAAGATAAATCTAGGCAGGTCACCTACAAGATTCATTTAGTAGCTGGGGATAAAGTGGACTGCTAATTTTTTTCCCTGTGTGAGAACTGAACCCACAACACTGCTCTGTAGCTACAGTATTGAACATTTTAAGTCTGCTGAACTGTGTGACAGCCTAGAAGTAAAGTTGTTTATGCTGTGATTTGAGACTGTCTAGGAGTCCAGCCGTGTTCTGTGCTAGAGAAGGCTGTTTTCCCAGTCAGACGTACATGGTGACTACCAGCCTGCCCAGACCCCAAAGACCAGCAAAAGACAGGAAGAGGCAAAGATGAGAGGCTGGTCAGTGAAAATGATAAAAGGCCCTGGGTCGAAGCCAAGGAAAGGCCTGACAGGTGAAGGTTCAACTTACTACCCATCTACAGCTGGCTAATGTGCTGCAAAGTGCTACCATAGGGTACCACTAACTTGTGTCCTTTCCAACCCCCCCCCCCAAAGCCTTCAGAACTGTAAGTACTTCTGGGCTGCTGTTCTGAGGAGCTCTTCCACATTCTAGTTAGTTAGATAGTTAGTTCAAACGGAGTGAAGTCCTGAGCAGAACTTGGCAATGTACAGGATAAGCCCAGGCAGAAGAGTGGGAAAGACATTGTTGCAGTTGTACGAATTTTTTTTTTTGTGTTATTTCTTTATTCTCAACACATCTCTCCCATCGACCTCTCCTTCACGCCGTCAATGGTCTTGTTCCACTACTGCTCACTTGCTCTCCTGCCCATTGCCACCATCTTCCACCTCAAATGGCAGCCCCCCCTCAGAGGAAATCCGGTGTAACCCTTCACTGGATTGATTCTCCTCCTCCTCTGAGGAGAAAGGCACCATCCAGGGCACTTGGCCCTTTGGATGCTGCTGAGGTGGTCTCTGGGGCCCAACCAGGATACTTGTGGTGGCAGAGGGACTGGATGGCCGTCATCTGGTCGAGTGGAGGAGAATTTTCCATTTTCAACCCTGGGAGCATGGCATGCCATGATGTCAAGGCATGTGCCAACATCTATAATGCCCCCTAGTTAGTTGTACAGTGCACTGTTATACTCCCAGTCTCCACTGGGGGTCAGCAGGTGCTGGACCACATCCCCACCCTCCCCCTGGGAGAAGACAAGCAATCATCGGACACTCAAACCTTTTCCCCTGGCTGACCCTCCAGTGACCTGAGTCCACTCCCGAACCCAGACCACCAGCGTCTCAAGCAGAAATCCAACCGCTGCACCGATGAGCTGGCTGTAAGAATTATTATTGGGCCCCTTACAAAGTCCTACAAGCTACTTTTAAAACCATATAAAATCTTAAACGATAAATAAAATAAAAGTAAGGTAGTCAGGTATATAGAACAAATTCAAAAATTCACAAATTTAAATGGTCTTAGTGGGGGGAGGAGGGTGGGATATGGTACTGTAACCACCTACTCCCTTGGGGTTACTAGAATCCTATCACTATTAGTGCTAGGAAGGTAGCAGGCAGCTCATTAGGGGCTTCTTACAAAATGACATCATTGTTTACTCAGGTAGCCTGAGAGAAGAATGAGTAGGTCATTCGAACTCTCACAGCAGCATAACACCTTTGTGTGTACAGCTGCTCTGGGGAGCTTAGAATGTTCAGTCTGCAGTTAGAGTCTGGAGTTAGTTGCAGTTCGATCTTGAGTGTGGAGGTGAAAGTGGCAGAAGGACTGCCAGTTGGGTTCTGAGTTGAGGGCCCTACATTTCTCACCCTAGTGTGGACTACAATGTCTAACTTCCAGTGATGTAGTGGAGACCTTTCTTCAGCAGGATTTTCTGATTTCTATTCCCAGTGAAGAGGAAGGAAGTGCTTTTCCTCAGTGGATTCAAGGGGCAATCCCCTGAAGGTCCTTTGTGTGTTTCTGGACAACAGGACACAGAAAGTAATTGTAAATGGAGTTCACTTTGAAGAAAGAGGAGTTACTAGTAGGGTACTGCAGGGTTTAGTACTGAGTCCAGTCATTTTTAATGTCTTTATAAGTGACATTGTAGAGGGACTGGAAGGAAAAGTATGCCTCTTTGCAGATGACACAAAGATCTGCAACAGGGTTGATACACAAGGGGGCATGGAAAGGATGAGAAGGGACTTGGCAAGGTTGGAGGAATAGTCAGAAGTATGGCAGCTTGGATTCAATGCAAAGAAGTGCTAAATAATGCACTGGGAAGCAAAAACCCAGGGAAAATTACACATGGAGGGTAGTAACAACAACAAAATGGAAAGGGACCTGAGGGTAATCATATCAGATGACCTTAAGGTTAGCAAGCAATGTGAGAAGGCAGTAGGGAGGGCTGGGGGATACTGGGATGCATAGGGAGAGGCATCACCAGCATAAAACAAGAAGTTGTTATCCCTCTGTACAGACAGTCGGTAAGACCATATCTGGAGTACTGCGTCCAGTTCTGGAGACCCCATCTCCGCAAGTACATAGACAGGATGGAGGCACCCCAAAGGAGGGCAGCTAAAATGATGCAGGGTCTGCAAGAGAAGGCATACGAGGAGAGACCAAAGGAGCTTAATATGTATACCCTCGAGGAAAGGAGGGAGAGGGGGGACATGATAGAAACTTCTAAGTACCTCAGTGGAATCAAAAAAGTCCAAGAGAGTAGCATCTTTCAGAAAAAGAGACCTGCAAGAACAAGGGGACACAATTTGAAGATAGAGGGGGGATGGCTCTGGGGCAATGTGAGGAAGTATTTTTTCACAGAGGGGGTGGCGGAAGCATGGAACAGCCTTCCTGAAGAGGTTGTGGGATCTAAAACTGTGGGGAATTCAAGAATGCATCGGACAGACATAAGGCAATTCTTGTGGGGGGTAGGAAGAAATAGACTGTTAGTTAAGTAGCTTATCCTGAAGGTAGGGAAATGGGCAGACTAGGTGGGCCAAGCGGTCCTTATCTGCCATCAAAGTCTATGTTTCTATGTTTCAGCTGCCTTGGAAAAGAACTTGAGAGACTGTTTTGACCTGCTACCCAGAAGAAATGCTTTTCTTCCTGTTGTTCCATGCCCAGTGGATGGGACAACTAGTTCATGAGTACAGTACTGTTCTAAGGAGACAGGTTCTTCAAATATTTAGGGCAGTCATATTCTGGGGTGTGTGTGCCCATAGATAAGGCTAGAATGCACCAGTCAGTGCTCCTAGTTCACCCAGGAGAGTGAATTTCTGTAAACTGTTCACCCAGGAGAGTGCAGTTTATTTTTTGGTCACCCAGTGAGTGACAGAAAATGGAAAGTGTGGGATCACTAGCATTTCAGTGGGGAGTGGGGGTTTCAATGGTGTAATCCTGAAGAATGGCAGGGACTGTCAGTTGGGGCGAAGGGTGGGAGGAACGTCATCTGAAAGCTTATAAGGCAGGGATTACTGGTTCGTAAAGTACACCAGTTTTACCTGAGCAAAAGGCCAATGCTGCAGGCTTAGGTGTGTGGCTAAGCTTCCCATAATTACACCTATGTTCAAAGAAGAATTCTGAGTGTATAGTCTAGTTTCACAATATGTGCACTCATGGGAAGAAAATGTTTGGGTGCATGGCTAGGTGTCCAGTAGATGCACCACTGGGAAATGGGAAGAAGATGTTCTTTTGTGTGTTCATAAACTGTACTGCATGCAAGGAGAGTTTGTTAAATGTACCTGTCCTGCCTTGACCAACTCATGGTGGTCCACTTCTGCTTTAGTTTTCCATCTGTTGAATAAAGCCAAACTGCACAATCCCATTTCTTGCTCTGGACATTCTGATTTTTGCTTCTGGTTGTTGGATTTACTAGGGCCCCCTCAGCAGTTTAGACCTAGCATATACCTAGCAGCCTCCACCCTGGACCTGATTTGATCTTGTACTCCACCCCTCTCTTTCTTTAGAAAATGAACCTGGTATACATACAAATCCAGGGATGGTACAAACCTTTTGAAAAGCAAATGGTATGTCAATATGTGGGTACCAGTGTCCAGATTTAATGGGGAAGGGGTGCTAACTTGTTAAAAAGTGGCCTGAGAGTTACAGTACTAAAAAGCAAGCCTACGTGAAGTACCTCTTTACTTGTAATGTGCCCACTTAACCAGGTAAAGTTATCTGCATAGTGAACACTTCACCAGCAAAATACCACTTCATGTAATCTTTTCATAAAGGGCTACATGAAGGGCTAAACATAGTGAAGGGTTCTTTGTGAAGTTCGGCATGGAGCAAAGTTTAGGGCCCTTGCAGATCTCTACCAGGATGTTCTGCACTACTGAACAAGGGAAATCAGGCAGAAAATGGGTTGTTATGGCCCAGAGGGGGTACAAATAGGGAGCCCAAGAAATCGGTGGAGTTCATATTCCATCTCAAGAGGAAAGTTCAGCAGGAGTGCTAGTGGTGCTGGCTGCAACTGGGTAGGGGGAGCTGCCAGGCTCAAGGAGTGGCACTATGGGTCCTGGGCTGGCGTAGGTCTCATGTCAAGTCTAGTCTCTGGTTCTCCTGGGAAAAGTTTGTATACAGCATTGTATGGCCTAAAATGGGGGTTGCAACAAATCCCAGGTTTGCTCCATTTCTTACAGAAACAGAAAAAATCCTTTTTTCCTGAGAAAGTCTTCAAGTTCTTCGACCTTACTGCAACAGACAAGAAACAGGATGAGACTCTATCTTGATATACCAATCTCTTTATTACTGAAATTACTGGTCAACTACAGGTAAATGTTTAACTGTATGCAGCTTGTATGCAACTTATTCATGAGATAGCCCTGAATACTTTTTATCTTCACAAACAGCACATACCCTGTGTTATTGCAACACTGGCTTGAAAAATCTTTCTGGAGCATCTCCTCCTAGATGAATGAGGTCATTGGGTGGTCTACACTGTTTGAAAGGGGGAGTAGCACAACAGAAAAATTCATCACACACAAATTGAAATAATACAGGGTATTTGGTATTTGCCAAGATAAAATGGATTCAGGACCATCTCATGAATAAGCTGCATTGGGCTGGCTGGTTGTTTCAGTACTAAAGATATTAGTATGCCAAGATAGAGCCTAGTCCTGTTTCTTGTCTAAAATGGTCATGGGGTTCATTCAGATTTCAGTACTGTTTACCATCTCAGCCCACCTGTATGAAGGTGGTTTGCCTGAGTGGTACTCTAAGTAGTGTGTGTATTTCAAAGGAAGATTTGCCTTACATCAATGCATGAGAATGTTGCAGTGCAATTGTAGGATGGGCAGGAGAGCCTGGGTTTTCTAAAGTTTTTGTTTTTCTAACTGGCACAGGTCTTGCAGTAATAACCAAGCACTGAGATGGGATTTATCTGGGAGGGCATAAAAGAAGGGCACCTGTAGTGCAGTTCAGCCCCCTGGAGATGGGGGAAGTGAGTTCCTATGTCTCCCATTTAGAGAGGCAAGGCTGCAACAAGGAATCAGGGAATACAGGGGAAATATGACAGGGACCTCCAAGTTCCTAAAAGGAACTGACAAGGTGAACTGCGAGGAAAAATTTAGCTTGAATACTAGTTCACGGTCATGTGGACTTGAAAGGAACCTGACAGGAGGGAGGTTCAGGAGGGAAATGAGGAAGTATTATTTTACAGAAATGTGGTAGAGCCGTAAAACAGTCTACCAGCCAAACTGCTGGGTGCTAAAAGCCATTGGTGGTTTCATGCATGGCTGGGATACAATAAAGAGTATAGTGGTTGCTCAGGGTGGCAGAAACTGAAAGGAGAATAGGGGGAAGGATGGGGAGGGCTAGGACTCTAGAGGGACAGTAGGTCCCAAGGCTAAATAGGGAACTCAGGTAGACTGGATGGATCATTGGTCTTTTTCTGTCATCATTGTCTATGTCTCATTGTTTCTAAATGGCTGAAAATGCTGCTGAATTACTACAGCAGTGTGCACATCCTGACATGGTCCCCTCTCCGGTTCAGGTTGAGAATGAGAGGGTAAACAAATATCTCAGGTGCCACAATGTTTCCTCAGTGAGATGAAATACAAAGCCACACAAACCGTACACAATAATGCAAAGCATCATGGGTTGTATATGTGTTTGCAGTGTGTACGTGAGAGGTCTTTCGGCACCATGCACGCCTGCTTGAAGAAGAATCACTCTAAATTCTTTCATGATAATTTGCATCTACATCCCATGATGTTTTGCATTTTAGGGGTATTGAAATTTAGAATTTCTTTGAAATCTGGCTTTATTGCTAACATCCTTTCTGAATAACTCTTTACTCAGTGCTTTTGTGTTGAGGCTCTTTGTCTTTTTAGTTTACAGTTACTGGACTTGACAATGCATAAAACTAAATATAACATATTCATCCAGTGAGTTCAATACAAACTATGCTCCCAAGGAAAGAGGGTACCATGAGTCTGAGAAGCACTGCATCATCTAAATGACTGATTTATCTCTCAAGGCCTGTGAGAAGTGTTCCAATACACCTAGAAACATAGATACTATGTAAGCAATAATACCCAACAGGGTGGGTGGTATTGGGCTATGCAGAACCGCCCAGGGGCATAATAAGGCCCGTTGCCACAGGTGGAGGGTCTTATAGCCCCTGGAAGGTCCAGTATAGCCCAATACTGCCCACCCTGGAGGGTATTATTGTGCTTGGAAAATGGGCACAGTGATAACAAGAAGGTTAATGAAAATGTGAATATAAAAACTGTGTTTAAAATTAGTTTTGTAATAAAATAGTTCCTCCGCCTATATTAGAATGCTTTTTTTTTTTCCATTTTTTTCCTCTTGTCTGAGCTAGGGACTTTTGTCCTACTAGAGTAGTTCAAACCACAAATAATAAATCCACCTGTTTCTCCAGAGGTGTTTTTAATTCTACAGCTTGTCCCCCTCGTTCTTTAGCTCATGACCTCCTGTCTCTCGGAGCAGTTCCATAGCTCTTAATAAACCTGACATCATAGCTAGTGCTGTTCCCCCATTGTGCTGACTGTTTCTCTGCTGCAAAGAAAAAATTGTAGCCAGTTGAGTTCCTCATAGTTGAAATTGCAGGCAGAAACTAATAAATAATGAAATAATCCTCCTATTTCTAAAGAGCTGTTTTTTTAATCTACAGCTCACTTGACCCCTGCTGCTCTTTAACTCCTGATCTCCGATCCCTCTATACTGCTGCCCATGGTTTCTAACTTTCACACCTGCTCACCAGTCATCCTTCCGCATTACTACCTCAGCCTTCTTTTAAAAAAAAAAATCAAATAAATCCTCCTTTGGCAAATATAGCAGCAGGACATCAATTGGAAAAATTAGTTTTCCTAGCCATGAAGATCAGGTTTCTCTTGCCGTTATTATTTTTTTTAAATAGATCTATGATGAGCTGCTCCAAGAGATGGGCGATGCAGAGTGAGGGGGTCGATCGAGCTGCAGAATTAAAAAACACCTCTCGCAGGCAAGCAAGCTGACAGTAAAAAAAAAAGTAAGCCTGCTACATACACTTGTTTTTTAATTATACAATGGCAAGAAAGAATCCTAGACTCTGATTGGTCAGTGTATGCATGAGACAGTGATGTTATTACACAATAACATCACTGTATTGATTAGCTACAATAGCTTTTGCTTTTCTCTTAAGAACCAAAAATATACTGCTTCACTAAAAATCTACTAAAAACATTTTTAAATGTTTTTTATTTTGTATAACTTCAAGCCATCGTATAATTGCAATAAGGCATTCCAAGGTGTGTGTTATTGTGTAATAACATCACTCCTGGGGTGGTGGAAGCACTCGGCTTCACCTCATGCTTCAACCTACCCCAGGAGTGACATTATTACACGAGAACATACACCTTGTTGTGCCTTATTGCTTAATTATCTGATTTGCTGTTCTTGCAATGCTACATTTTCTTCCGAGGTACTGTGAGCAGGCAAGTGAATACTTTGGGACATTGGTGAGGAACAATGGTGGTGGGTGGCCACATCATGGAGCTGTTGAGTACGGGCAGAAGGTCCGTAAATTTTGAATGAGGCAGGTCGCCAGAACTGGGAGGAAAAAACAGGAAGATTTCTGTGTTTCTAGTTTTCAGTGCTCAGCGCCTGGGATGCAGGGTATTAATCATAAACTTGAATATGTTGGGAGAAGTGACCCAAGCGGGGACCCAAAGATCATTGATGAAGGGGGGCATGTATTATAGGCTGGCGCCGTAGGCAGGGTAATGTGTGGGAATGAGTGTGAATATGTGTGGTGGGGCTGTCTTGGGCTTTTGTCTGGCTAAAAAAAAAAATTGTAAATGAGCACAGCTGAGATTGGGTGCCATAGGGTCAGACAGCTGGTATTGGTGGGGACAGTATTTCTCGCTAAGAGAGAGAGAGAGAGAGAGAGAGAGAGAGAGAATATGGCGGTGATTTGAAATTCAAATGAGGTTCTTTTATCCAGTTGGTGAGCATGGTGGGCACCGATACCGGTAGTGCTGTCTGTTTGGGGATGGCCCTTTTAATACCTGGGCTCTGTAACCTGATAGGTGCCCACCTTGCCAGGGCTATCAGTCAATCAGAGCCTGGAATTTTCTTAGACCATCTTCCAACAGCAGACAGAAGCCTTACAGCCGATCCAGTCTGCCCGAAATCTGTCTATTAGTGGGACATGCCCTCAGTGGTCATTTCCTCCTCCCCCCCAATTGCCCCACCCACACCCTTCCCGTGTTTCTGTCACACCACCTTTTGAATCCCTCAACTGTTTCAGCACTTACAACATCCTCTAGAAGCATGTTCTATTTTTCCACTACCATTTCTGTAAAGCAGAACATCCTGACACGCTTTCTAACTTCTCCCTGTTAGCTTTGTGTAGTTTCCCCTGGTGCCCATGCATCCATTCAGTGCGAACAACTTCCTGCACTCTACCTTGTTTATCCCACAAAGGTACTTAAATGCATATCATGCCCCCCTCCTTCTCTTCTATCTTATAACAAGTACATATTGAGGTCTTCTGACTCCTTCCCATATGACCTTCCCTGCGGTCCCTGTAGTATTTTGGTCACTCCTTTGTGCTGCCTTCAGCTTCTATGTGTCTTTCATCAAGTGTGGGCTCAAAGACTGCACACCATACTTCCAGTGTGGTATTAGACTTTGTTCTTGTTTGACTGCAGTTATCTGTTTGATGCCCTGTTTGTGTTGTCAAGTGGAGAACAGCAGAGAAGCTGATGTGTTGCCAACATACACTGAAGCTAAAATGGTAATGAAATAATGATTTGGGATATTCAGAGTAAATCTTCTGTGCTGCAGGCAATATGGTGAGCCTTTCCATCAAAAATGCTTTTTAAAGAATAATCCAGCCCCATTTTAACAAGCATTATTCCTTTCCAAGGTTCGATTAAAGAGTAGTCTCCTATGCTACCAGCTCAGACACAGGAGGATAAGGCAGATGGTGAATGCTTCATTGCTCTTAGTTACTACTAGTACCACAATATTATCATCATTTGCTGCCGATACTGTATTTCTCCTTAGTCCTGCCCTACTCTTGTTGGTGCCATACCCTGTCTGCTCTCTTGTTCAGACTGCTTAGTACAGTCCATCCATTCCTTATTGTTTCACCCACATGCCTGTATGATCTGAGATATTTTGTGGCTTGATATGTGTAGGCTGGAGAATTCCTAGTATGACTCTTGGGCACATTTTATTGACTGGAGGAACAAACCTATATTTATTGGTCTTTTCCACCATGAACACATTTAAATTATTCCTTCTTTGTATTGTGGACAGTTTTCTGGCCAACATACATGTGCTTCTAGCTGTGCTGTCATTGGTAGCCTTATACGGTACAAATAAAAACACTGAATTTATTGGCAAAGTTGGACAAGTCTCTGTGTCCAACACTTGCCCTCAGCCTAACTTGTACCCCATGTCCTGAAGGTATGTTAGTGATGAACAGGCATAAGTTTGGGAATCAGTAGCCATCACTTTCTATGGGGTGCTGCACCACTGTTGTTTTTACCACGTAAGCTTTATACAACAGTTTTATTTTATTGACAAAGTTGGACGACCACAGCACTTTGTGTTTAACACTTCTGTCACAGCAAATGATTTATCTTTTGCATAACCTGAAACCTTGTCCAGACCAGAAGGTATGTCAGTGACGAACTAACATCATTTCTGGAACCAGTTGTCATTAATTATTATTTGGTGCTTCACTGTAGTTTTCTGGGCTATATAAGCTTTATGCAAGCATCTGAATTTTTGTGCAAAAATGGAGGATTACTCTTGCAGCACTTTTTTCACAGCTTAATCTCTATGTGTGGTCTAGTGATTATAGCTTTGGCTTGAGAAGTGGCAGAGCCAAAGACCTAATACGTGACCTTGGGTGTGGCATTTAACCTCCCAGTGTTCCAGTCCACCCAGCTGCAGAAATGGGCAGCAGTAGGACCCCACTTGAAGTGAAATGTTACATCTCAGCTGAGCTATCCTTGGTGTTCACATTGTAACATAAAAAAAAAATCTTGGTCTAACATGAAGCCATAGCCAGGAGGTTTATTAATGATTAATGGACAAAATGTTTGGAACCAATAGCCTTCACTCACTGTGGGCTCCTACACTGTCATCATCTTCATTTACTTGTCTTTGAGCTTCATACAGTAAGTCTTAATAATTAGATTTTTATACAAAGATGGATTAATACTCTGTGTTCTCAGGACTTTTATCACAGTACATTGTCAGATTTGCCAGAGCTGTTTGGACATAACTTCTGAAACCAGTTGCGATCACTGTCACCGATACACCATTATGATGTTATGGGTGCTTGATGTGGCTTGGAAGAAAGGAAATACTTTCCCAGTTCCATCTTAATCATAAACCAATAGTTTTCTACAACCAAACCAAGGTTAACTTATTCAAACTTAATTGGTCATTGGTGAACTTTGCCTGGTTTGACATTCAGTCTTTGCAAGATGAATCTTTTAACAGTTTGTACAGCTCTACATCAAACCAATAAGAAGAAGTGGGACTCACAAGCTGTAGTGAGAAATAAATAATGTGACCTACTGGGAACTGAACCAAGGCTCCCTGAATCAGTAGCTCAGCAGTGGCCAACACTGCACCAAAAACATCTAATTGTCATCAAGAAGAGGAACTGAGATGGTTGGGGTAAATGTGGGCCTTCTTGGGGTAACCTCATTGGAGACCCTAAAGAATATAATACCACTGCTATCAGCTGGGCAGGTGTTTGAGCCAGTGCATCAAGGAGAGGGGAAGCTATAGTGACCCAGCTATATGATGCTGACTCTAGTCCAGAAAGACTGCACAAGGGCTGCCATTTTTTTCTCCTGGGCATTGTATAGAACACATGTACAACAAGGCTGTGTACCCCCTCTGTGTTGCTCAGCAACAGCAATTTACATTATAAAACCCATCACCTTCTAAAATGTATAAAGACAATGTAGGTCTGTCAGAGGCAGCAGAAATCATTTTCTTGGTCTTGGGTAAGTTCTAATTTTTGCATGCGCTAATGCCATATTAGTGACACTAGGGCCCTGTTTTTAGTCGAAAAGGGTGGTGGCGCAAGAAAGGGATAAACTCTGTCCCCATTAATGCACCACCCTTTTGGGCTATAATTTACACAGAAGTCCTACTTAGTTGTTGGGGACACTTCTGCACTGCAGCTAAGTCACAACACAAATTAGATACTAGCGGGTACAAACAGGATTTTCTTCCACTAATATGCTGGTTGGTGGCTCAGACAGAGTTACGACATGGTATAGCACTAGTCTCATGATGCGATGTCATGCTGCAACTCCGTGTGCATGGGCAGTTGCCTGGAAGTTTCCCCACTCTCTCCCCATCACCCATGCACCCCCTGGACCATTAGATCTACTAAATTCCTTAGTCTGATAGCATTAACCCTGGCAGTCCAGCACCCCCCCACACACCATATCCATTTCTATCTCTGTTGTCCAGTGGAGCTCCCTTCCTTGGGTTAGTTCAAGTAGCAATATTCCTGACCCAGCTGAGGTGTATTTGATATGTTGCTGAGGTTTAAATGAGATGTTTATCTCAGTTCACCTTGAGGTATGCATCTCAGCCCCACTACTGTCTGAGAGCTGCACATGAGGTTCAATAGCAGTGCAGTAAAGTCAGTAAGGAGCACAGCTCAGTGTTAGGCATGTTGAAGCAGTATAGTTTATGCATATCTAAGAAGTTAAATTTTTCATTTTGAAATCTGTTTACCGGGTAGGAGCAAGAGAACCAAAGGTCCTTAGTGAGGTTTGACCCGGGCCAAATACATGGCAGGCATAAAATACATACAGTTTCAATAAATACAATACAGTACAAAACATACCATGCACAGTTACAAACATTTTGAGACATCAAATTTTGATACAAGCATTTCTTAAAAACATCATAAGCACATGGCTTACAAATGGTGTCAGGTAGCTTGTTCAATAAGTTGGAGCAACCATAGAGAAGGCACTAGATCACATTTTAGTCTTGCATAATAGAGTTTGCAAAGACATTCTCTTAGATGAATGGATATTTTTTTTTGAATCATTTAAAATTACCAAATCATTTAAAGGAAAAGATTTAATTGAAAAAAAACATGTTTTATAAATATTACATCTAAAATTGTTTCTGAAGGAAATCAACCTACAGTAAATCAACATGGGGGAAGAATGATGGGTACAGGTTGGAGCAAACAAAGCAAAATGGCTTATTAGATACACCTCGATCAGAGGAGTAGTCAGTGGTGCAGTTGCATGCATTTAAAACATGTTAATTAAGTACACCTTAGTGAGGTGTACACCTCCAGCAGAGGAGTAGTCACAAGGTGTAGTTGAGGACCACACATCAGTATGGCCAGTGTAGCTGTAAAAAGATAAACTCTAGAGAAAAAACAAAGATTGCTTCCAAAAGACAAAGTAAATGCTGTTTACTTAATTTACTCACATTGAGTCAAACTTTTAAAATAATTAACAAGAGGAACAGTTCCTTTACCCTTGCCGCTTCACCGTCCTCAGCCTGATTAAGCTGTCACAAATAGAAAAAGCTCATTTAAATTCCTGACTTAAATAGATAAATGGAGCAGTGTCTGCAGAAACAGCATTCAAAAGATATTGTTTCTTCAGACATTTGTCACTGGAAATGCGAACCCTACAGAAATCACAACAAAAGCACCATGGAGTTACAGGTCCCCATATCATCCCCAACAAATATACAGAAGTGAGACACACACATGCAAAAACTTGCACTCCCTGGAAAGCTCTTAGATTGAGAATCAGGCACCCAGT
The DNA here is from genome assembly GCA_016271365.2 of Neoceratodus forsteri. Lineage (NCBI taxonomy): Eukaryota > Metazoa > Chordata > Ceratodontiformes > Ceratodontidae > Neoceratodus > Neoceratodus forsteri. The sequence continues at coordinate 1,681,542,145 of CM057450.1, read as the reverse complement.
CCCCCTTTCTTGACCCATACACTTAGGTCAGAGGAAGGGAATAATAACTTTAGGCGCAGACAAGCAACAGGAAAAGAGGAATCTGGGGGAAGCATGCTGCTTTTATATATAAAAAACAGTAGCTATGAATAAAGAAGCAATGACTACAGGAAATATATTAAATATGAGCTGATCTGTGTCTAAACACCATGGCAGGATTTTTCAAAGGATCATTCCAAGATCTATCTGCCCTAACTTCAAAAGCAACTTTGCATCTGCATTTAAAATTTCTTTCTTGACACATGTGCAACAAAAATATTTGTGGATGAGGCCGGCCCAGTGGCGCTGAGGGCTGAGGCACTGGACGTCTTACCTCGCACCATGCCGGCGACCCGTGTTCGGGAATGAGCACGGACCACCGGTGGTCGGCCAGGGAAGAGAAGGATCGAGTGCCCGATGGCTGCTCTCCTTCTCTGGGGGTCAGCCTACAAGCTCCCACCACAATACCGCCTCCTGGGGGAGCTTGGGAGGTAGGTGCAGTAGAGGGAGGTAGCAGCGTGGGTTCTGGGACAGACGTCGGCAGAGGGGCGGAGCAGGAGGTGCGTCTCATCGTGCCTCCTTGCTCATTGGCCCTCATTGCATGCTGACATTGGGGGAAGGGAAAAAAAAACGAGGAAAAACACCCTCTCCTGACCTAGGTGACAACTCCTCACTGCGAGCCGTTGGATCTTCGGGGAAGACTCCACTGTACAAGTGTCCATAAATCAATGGTCAGAGGGAGTAGGTGGTTCCCTCCACCCCACCGGGGGGTAATCTGGTATCAAGGTCATATAAATGAACCAAGGTGCTCTAGCAGCAGACTCTAGTGTGATGACGGGCTGCACAACAGAGGAAGTCCGGTTGAGTGGTGAGAGGGGGCAGTAGGAGGGCTAAAAATACTAAGAAAAAAAATATATTTGTGGACCACCATAATTCGGAGTTGTGCCTAAAAATGGTCTACTGCTTGTCAGTCTAGTGCACTTACCTGGTAAACAAAAAGTTTAATAAATTGGTAACTAACTAACTAAATAAATTAGGGTCTAATCCACAAAATGGCTGGACATACTATGTCGTCGCATAGCACAGGTGTGAGGAGATATATGTACAAAATGTGCAGAAATGTAACACACACAGCTACCCAGCACTGGGCACAAGTGAATAAAAGAGGTTTCCACACAGCAGGGGCATGGAGCACAGGCATGGTGTGCATCAGGTAATATGCATGTGCATCAAGTGCATATACTGATTCTCAGCCCCAACAGGACCACAACCCAGGCAAAGTGTGCACCTAGCAGCTATGTGAGGAAGGGGTTGTCAGAAAGGATGAATCTATGCGAGCAAGGGACTGTAAGAGAGGATGCATCCTTGCTGAACACAGCATGGAGGGATGATCACACAACAGGCACAGAGCAAGGCTGCCTCTGTAAGCCCCTGTCCCACACTCAACGCTGCTTCAAAACACACTCAGACCCCCCAACACACACGGCCCTCTGAACACACACATACCCTTCAAAAACACTTGTACTCCTGAATGCACCTGTACCCTCCAAGCACACTACTACCCACCCCAAAATGAATGTGGCACACATAGGGGGTGATGTCTGCCAAATGGTATATACTGCAAGTTGCAAAAGGCATACAGCCATGCAAATGGCATGATAGTTACAGTATTCCTGGGAGGTAGATCAAAATGTCTAAGACATGTGGGTATTACAGTACTTCACAATCTGGCACGGCACATGCCAGGTGTTTGCCTGAGGTGCATCACAGCCCAGCTGACCTGCATCCATCAGGAGACAGTGGAAGGTCCTCTCCACCTAATGTAGCACACCATCTATGACTGCATGTGGGAAACTGCAGCACCCAGTCCACCAGTTTCTGGCTGTAATTCAACAGTTCCTCTGGCTGGCCCAACTGCCAGCCCTATAACCTCAGTCTCCCAGTGGTGGCCAGTTCTCCGGGTGTTTCATCCCATGGTTGTCTCAGCTGGAACATCCGCACAATGTACACAAGAAGACGTGAGCAACAGAGTGAAGCAAAATCTTGTCAGATCCATAACGGCTACATAATGAAGTTTGTGAAGAAAATGGGCAGACTAGGATGGTCCCTGTGGTCCTTACCTAGTGTCAAATTGTATGTTCATGAGGGTAACGTAATCAGTTGCTTTGGAAAATATGGAATGTTAATACACCAACAGCTGTCTTTTCTGTGTCATATTGCCAATTCTGATGGTAAATTCTGTTTAAATTATACAAAGACTAGATATAATTAAATATATTGTTTCAAAACAAGGGCAATTAACAACACCTGCTGAAAGCCAGGAGATCAGCTGGGGATAAACAATGGTGTGCTAAAGATTCATATTTAGTCCATTGTGTGATCCCTAATATTGTTCTGCTACCTGCAAGATCTTAAGGAGCCGTTAATCACACCTGGGCATCTGGAACAATGGTAAACATTAAAAGAAATTAACATGCTTAATTATTCCAGAGAACAGTAGCACTGCTATGAAATCCCTTCTCTGCACTTACTGCCCCCCTTGACAAATTACCTAGGTCTTGTATGATTGAAGCCTCCCAACCCCAACCATCTACAACCAAGTATACACTACCACTGCAATGATGCTGGACCACACATAACTGAAACATAGAAAGGTGACAGCAGAAGGTGACTAGGGGTCCATCTAGTACACCCATTTTTGTTTCTGTGGCATTTGCTGAAAGAGCAGCTGACATCAGCAAAACAATGCATTTTTCTTGCCCTCCTGTGGGCTAACAGCACCTTGGCTGGATCATTTCAGTGAAGTCTTGTGCTTTTCTTGGGTTCAAGAAGGGGTGGGGTGGGCTACAGGGCTGAGAGTGGAGGCAACCAAGTGAAGCAACAAATTATGATAGCAGGTGCTGCAGAGCTAAATATTCAGTTCCTAATAAGTACAACACACCTGTCACCGTCACCATGCTGTAGACATGGTTTAAAAGACAACTATACTGACTATGGGGGGGGGGAGCCTTCTCAGGGTCCCAACGGATGTACTTAGCCACAGCTCCAGAAGGAGGGACCCACTGGCCCATCCACCCACTTCATAACTGCATGGGATCCAGCCCACCCTCAACAGGGTTGGACTGGGGTATAAAGGGCCCACCTGGAAAGAAGATGCAAGGGCCCACCTGGAAAATGAATAGAGGGGGGCCCAGGTTGACACACTCATATCAATATTCCACTTCAATCTGATAGGGTGTACTCCAGTTCAGTACATCACACTTTAGCGCTGGATAATACAGCACCATCAGTTCAGCGGTAACTGATTAAGCACTGGGTTACTACAGCGCCCTCTGATTTCAGCGCTAACTGCATTGCTCTCCATTCTAAAATTAATTAACGTGTCATTTTCTACAAACACTCTCACTTTTATTTGTTTGTTTTCATGGAGTGTTTGCTGTGCATAATAAACTCCCACAGAGCAGCTTACTGCTGCTTAAGATGGTGCCTATTACTGTGAGCCCACCCCCATTTAGCCTGATGCAGTCTGTCTCTCCCTCCCCCTCTTTCTCTTCCTCTCCCTCCCCCCAGTTATTATTTTCTATTGCAGTCAGTCCCTATATCTATAATCCTGTGTCATCTGCAGTCTGCCAAATAATGACATAATTACTGAAACTGGCAGTTTTACTATATACCACTGAAAGTGCTCGCTTTTTAAGCCACCAGACATGCCACAGCCTGTTCGCAAATGCAGCAGCGCTTCTTGCCTCTTAGAGTGGGTCTCCAACCTGGACCTGCCCTCCTGCACAATGTGGTAGTGCTACTCCTTGACAGACCACTCTGTCCGTTACCACAGGTGTGAGGTGCCATGCAGCTGCCGCTCTGCATTTTAAACAAATAGAGCAACTATTTTTAAAATATATACTCTAGTTCTCCTGTTTCTTTACTATGGCACATAACTGATAGTCTTTCTTTTGTAGGAAATATTTCACATTCCAGGCAAGTCCTATATTTACCACTAGATCACAAAGGTGAATGCTAGCCAGGGCAGCCAACTTACTAGCCCTTGGTTACCAAATACTCCAGCTATGTGTGGAACAAGTGCAATAGAAAGCTTTGAAATAAGCCGTGCCGAAGTGAAGCACCTGGCAGTTGTTGCAGCGCTGTAATTGACGGCCATGTAATGAAAAGCACTGAACATTATGGCGCTAAAATGTGAAGCGCTTAACTGAGCCGCACCCATCTGATACATTAGCTCTGTGTCTGCATCTTACATTTATCAACAATGTCCCAGATGCCCCATTAAATTAGAAAAAAGAAGATAAATGCAAAAGTTTTCAGGGTTCAGAAGGTAACTACTTACCCAACTGAGGGGGGCCCACCTGGAAATTTCCAGGTATCCAGGTGGGCCAGTCTGACCCTGACCCTCAACCAAGCCTTGGCTGGGGTCAGTGAGTCAACAGGTGGTATGTATCTGACATACAGTGTACGTGGATGTAACATATAAGAGAGGCATCCTTTAAGAGGAGCAGTATGTAAGATCCATAAAGCATACAAGGAGAGAATACATTTCCATTGTTTGGTTTGTTTAAATCATTCTAAACCACACACATATGCTCTAAAGTCTATATGTGAGGCAGCACTGCAATCCCTCCCCCCCCCCAGATTTAAATATCACGTTCGTGCGCAACATTTCAGAGGCTTTACCGGCCACTGAGGTAGACACTGGTAGTGCAGGGACAGTACAGTAGAAGAGGTCTCCAATGATATGGTTCTGGTGAGGCAGTGTGGTCTAGTGGCTAGAGTGCGCTAGCTTGGGATACATGTTCAAATCCCACCAGATCCACTTAGTGTGACCCTAAACAAGTGGCCCAAACTCTCTGTGCACTCAAATGTAACATTATGTCTTTCTTGGGAAAAAAATAAATATATTAACAAGTCAGATGGTGGGAAATGAACCTGTGGTTGAGGTTTCCTTTTTTTCCCGATTTTAGAATTGGCTAGCTGGTAAACATTTGATTATTCCTCAGCAGTTAGCACAGTAACATTTTTTTCATGGCGAAATTCAGTAACTACTTTTGTTTATGAACATTGCTAAACTAAGGTGGTCACAAATCTGTAATACCGCTTGCAGTTATCAGCTGCAGAATACATTTGATGCCTGTTTACTTAAACTTTATTTAAAAGGTAGAACAAGCTCGTAGGAGGCATCATAGCTGTAGAAGCATGCGTAATCCACAATGCAATGTAGTTCAGAAAGGTTGCAGACCTGACAATCTGAGTTGGTAATTAAGTCAGGGGTACAATTCAGCTTCCAGATTCGCTTCACAACAGTAACTAACAAGGCACAAATATAAAAATAAAGAAAGGAAAACAAATCACGCCGAGAACGAAATGAGTAAATGAACAATCAGTTCTTTGTTGCGATCCGATTACACAGAGATATTATTAAGTCTGATGGCTAGTTTTTTTTTTTTTTTTTTATTTTGTGGACGGGTCAGCAAAGTTATAGGGAAAATGTGAGGGATTTTCTCTTTTTCCTGTCCCTGATCAGCCGCTATGGTAGGCGCCGGTTCTGACATCTCGAGCTACAGGCATGAGCTCAGCACAGAGATGTCAATCACTGCCAGCCACCACATGAACGAGTACCCACATTGTGAATGTGGTGGCAGCAGAAAGCAGCACATATGCATAAGGGTTTTCATGTGCAAGGTTGAGTCTGTTTCTGGGAGTGAGGTAGATAAGACTTGGGCCTGGGGCTAGTTTATGGACGGTAATTTTTTTTTCAATAAATGGACTGGAAGGACTGAAACAGGAAGTATTACTTTATTGTTTAACACCAATTTGCAGTAAACTGGATGAATAAACAAGATCACACAAACAGTTGGTTCAAGAAAAAATGTTATTAAAAATGAAGCAAACACACAACGTAAAATCACAAGTGCAATGTGAATACCTGCTCTTTAACAGTAACCATATGGTGCCCACTATTGTTGTTCTTTAAATTAGGAACGTGCCACAGTCTGGCTGTCTGTTATTCATTTGATACGGGCATTAGAGCATTCCATTTTCCCAGCCTATCTGGTTCAATCTTTATTCCGGGTTGTAGTACCAGTACCCCCAGAACAGGGACCAGTACTGCAGGGGAGTTACGGTATGCGATGCTTGTCACTCAGGGTGGGCTGAGCTGCTGCAGAAACTGTCATCATCCTCAATAAAAGATCAATGTCAGCTTGGCAGTAGCAGCAGCTCCAGCCGAGTCCTCCTCCTGACATCGGAAATTACATTGGTTACTTCTCCTACCTTGCTAACAGAAGCAGGCAGCTGGGGGAAAGCGAGAGACAGAGAGAGCAGGCAGAGGGATGGGAACGTGAAGTAACAGCAGAGGGACATACAGCTCCTCTAGTCGCGCTGGCAAGGTTAATTTCTGAAATTGTCCCAGTGTGTCTGATCCAGTGCAACAAGCTTTGTTAAGGGGAGGGGACAGAAGTGCAAAAAAAAAGCGCCCATAAAAAAAAAAAAAAAATTCCCACTGTGATATAGTGCAGTGCTGCAGTCCATATGGACACCATGGGCAGATTGCTTCTTGGGGGAGTGTCAGGCAGAGGAAAAACAGTTCCACAGATGGAAAACATGATGTCAGCCCTTTTCTACATGCAAGACGTCTGCAGGGCTCTGCCCACGCAGCCGTGAAAAACATTTAGGGCACTAGTAACCAACAGATACGGAGAGGATGTGGAGACTGGGAACAGAGGCAAGCAGATGACAGGGATGGTATGGGGTGATGACTGGGTAGGGGGCTCAGTGAGGCTGGGAGGGTAGTGAGCTTACAATGGGTGTGGAGCAGCAGTTTTCTTGGGGATATTGTGGAGGAGGGTGTCCGGTGTGCAGGCAGTTCAGACAGCTTAGGCAGAAAATAGGAAGCATGAAATGGGAGCTATGGAGAGGTAGCACATATGACTTGGGAGGGTTGAGGGTGGGCAGGGGAACAGCGAGGACTCCTTCATAGGATATACCAGGTTGCCACAGGCTGAAAGGAGGAGTTAGGACAAGGGAACCAGGAGCACCAACTCCATAGGATCCAGGGACTATGGGGAAGGGGAGTTGGCAGGTGGTAGGGAATGAGAGTAGAGGGAGATGGATTAGGCAACATATCCAGGATAAACGGGAAAGGAAGGATTACAGGGGAGGGCAAAAGCAGGAACAGTGCTGGCTGAAGAAAGGGAGCAGGAGGATGAGGGTGGCAATATAGATCAGGAAAATGGGGAGCATGAGGGAGGGGGAACCTACAGTGTGCAAGGGAAGGGGAAAAACAGTAGGGCAAAAATTGGTGAGGGCGCGGAAGCAAAGTGGGGTTGACATGGTCTCACTAATAAGAGGGGGACAGGGGCCAACAAAGGTAAAGGGGGGGTAGAAGGAGGCATTAAGAAATGGGCAATGAGGGGAGGTAAAGGTAGTGGAGGGGAGCAGGATTGGTTGGGGAAGGAGCACAGAAAGGATGGAGGAGGAAGAGCATGGGTGGAGGTGCAGTTGGGGAGTAATGGATGGAGGAAGGGACAGGGAATTAGAGGAGAGGACACTAAAGGAAATGGGACTGAGGTAAGGCATAACAGAGGAGTAGGGCAGGCGATGGGGGAAACAGTAGTCATACTGGGGGATTCAGTGCTCAAGGGAGTGAGATGGGGAGGTAAGAGAGTGAGGAAAAACCGGGCCTGAGTGGAGTGTATACCAGGTATGACAGCAGGGAGGGTAGGACACTTCATTCAGAATTGTGTGGAGATGGCTGGAGATAAACCTTATATCGTGGTGCATCTAGGTACAAATGACCTGGAGGGGAGTATGGTGGAAGAAGTGCAGGAGAGGTTCAGGGAGGTAGGAAGAATCTCCACTCAGGTGGGCAGATCAGTGGCATTCTCGGAAGTAATCTCAGTACCTAGGGCAAGCATCACAAGGAAAGTAAGAATGCAGGAATTCAACAGGTGGCTGGTGGGGTGGTGGACAAAAATGGGGTATAGGGTAATAGGGCAGTGGGGCAAGACATGGAATAATAAGGGTCTCTATGCAAGGGATAGGCTGCATGTCAGCAGTGAGGGTACAAGGACTTTGAAACAGGGGCTGGAGAATTACATTATAACTAATATAACTTTAAACTGTTGTGGGGGAAGGCAAAGGGGGACTGCAAAAACAGTCATCTAACAAGGGAGACTTGAAGGCCTAACCCACTAGAAAGAGAGGGAGGGAGGAAGGAAGGAAGGAAGGAAGGCAGGGGGATATAACAAGGAATATAGGGGTGGGACGGGGAGAGGAGGGGCAAGACAGAAGGTGGACTGTTGTATCTTTGAATGCTAGGAGCTTGGCAAATGAGGTAACAGAATTCCAAGCAATGATAGCTAAAGGGGAAGTAGATATTGTCACCATCTCGGAAACCTGGGCTACCCAATACTATGACTGAGATCTCACAATCCCTGGATACAAGGTATAATGCAAAGACAGTGAGGGGAGAAGAGGAGGAGGAGGGGTGGCTATTTATGTTAAGGATGGGATATTGTGTACCAGGGAGGAGGGAGAAGAGGGGAGGCCAGAAGCTATATGGGTACTGCTCCCAAATCCCAAAGGTAAGAGGATTAGGTTGGGGGTGGTGTACAGGCGACCCTCAAAAAATGAGGAGATTGACAGGGAGCTGGTTGAGCAAATCAGGAAGGTCAGTGGCAAAGGGAATACGTTTATAGAAACATAGAAATAGAGAAAAATAGAATGTGTTGGCAGAAAAGGACCGACAGGCCCACCCAGCCTGCCCAGTTTGCTTAACAACCACTAGGTCTTTGCTGTTACCTATCATCCCCCCTTCCTACATCTAAGAGACCATTTTTTCTATCCCATGCTCTCTTGAATACCTCCACAGTCTTTGCCCCCACCACCTCCACTGGGAATTTGTTCCAACTATCTACTACCTTCTCCATGAAGTAGAATTTTCTAATGTTCCCTCTGAATCTCCCCCCATTATCTGCATATCGTGTCCCCTTGTTTTTGATTGCCCCTTTAGCTGGAAAATGTTACCTACTGGTACCCTGTTTACACTCCTGATATACTTGATGGTCTCAATTAGTGGTGCTCGGATAGTGCCACCATGGATCTGCCAGTGATCCAGTGGATGGCAGCACTATTTGAGTGGGATATGGCCCAGGATATGGCCAGATATGGAGGTCAGATCCCAGATCAGATCCCGCATTATCTGGCACTGGATCCAGGGATCTGGCACTGGATCCCTGGATCTGACATTGGATCCCAGCCCTGGACCCAGGGATCCAACATCAGATCCCTGGATCCAGTGCCAGATCCCTGGATCTGGCACTTGATAACAAGGGATATGACCCAGGATCCGATGGCTGGATCCATGGGCAGGTAGTGATAGCATCCAGCTGGATCCACTATCCTGCCATTAGGACAGGTATCTGGTGTATCCGGATTGGTCCGAATACTATCTGAGCATCACTAGTCTCAATTATGTCCCCCCTTTCCCTTCTTTGCTCTAGGGAGTACACATTCAGGTCCCTCAGCCATTCCTCTTATGGCAAATGACAGAGTCCATTCACCATTTTAGTTGTACTCCTCTGGACCCGCTCCACCCTATCCAGGTCCTTCCTGAGGTATGGCCTCCAGAACTGGACTCCATACTCAAGGTGTGGCCTGACCAGTTGCCTGTACAATGGCATTATGACCTCCCTCTTCCTGCTAGTGATTCCCTTACTGCTACATCCCAGCATCCTACTGGCTTTTTCCACCACCTTCTCACTGCTTTTAGTGGGTGACTTTAACTTACCTGGGATTGACTGGCAGATCGTGACTGCCACAAACGCCAGGAAGCAGATACTGCTTGAGGCTATCCAGGGCAGCTATCTAGAGCAGAGTGATGGAGCCCACCAGAGAGGGGAACACACTGGATATTGTGTTAGCAAATGGTAACCAAGTCCAGGAAGGTGTCGTACAGGACCCACTAGCAGGAAGCGACCACCGCTCAGTGTGTTTTTTCCTCAACATAGGAAAGGAATTGGCAAAGACCAGGACAAGGGTGGTAGACTTCAGGAAGGTGGATTTCGCCAGGATGGGCAGCATCCTAGAGGTGCTTCTTGCTGGAATTAGCCCAGGGATAGGTGCTGAACAGAACTGGTCAATCATAAACAAGGATCTGAAGGGGGCCACAAACACGTATTGCAAGTCTCAGAGTAAGTAGTCAAGGTCAGAAAACCTAGCTGGCTCAGCAGGGAAGTGGAGGTGAAGGCGAGGGACAAGAGATTGGCCTATAATAGGTTCAAGAAATCTGGGTGGGAGGAGGACAAGGAGGTGTACTCAAAAGCATCTAGGAAAATGAGTAGGGTGGTCTAGGCAGCCAAAGCAGCAACAGAGCTCAGATTGGCCCAGGGAATCAGAGAAGGGGAGAAAGAGTTCTTCAAATGCATAAGGGAGAAGATGAGTTGTAGGGACGAGAGAGTTAGAATCAAGAGGAAGGAGGGATGGGCAGAAAAAGGGAAGGACCAGGTGGAGGCACTCAACAAGTTCTTCTGCTCTGTGTTCATGAAAGAAAAGGATGGCCCAACACCACAAGGGAAACTAGAGATGGGCGGGGGGCAGTGGTAACAGATGGGGTCATTCAGGAGGACAAGGTTCTAAAAAGTCTTAAAGCTCTGCTGGTGGATAAGGCACCAGGACTGGACAGAGTACATTTAAGAGTCCTGAAGCAATTGGCAGAGGTGTTGGCAGGCCCTCTGGCAGACCTGTTTAACACCTCCTTGGAGACGGGGAATGTGCCCAGGGACTGGAGGATGGCTCACATGGTGCCCCTCCACAAGAGTGGGTCCAAGGATGAACCGGGCAATCACATACCGGTAAGCTTGACTTCTATAGTGGGGAAATTGATGGAGACCATTCTGAAGTGGAGGTTGATACCTTTATGGATAAAAATGGACTACAGGATGAGAGACAGCATGGGCTTGTCTCAGGAAGAACTTGCCAGACTAACCTAATCAACTTCTTTGATTGGGTCACCAGGTTGGTTGATGGGGGCCATGCTGTGGATGTCATGTATCTGGACTTCAGCAAAGCTTTCAACTCAGTGCCGCACGGGAGGTTATTGGGCAAGCTGAGTGACCTGGGGGTAGGGGAGAAACTAGTGGGGTGGGTTAAGAACTGGCTTCAGGGCAGACAACAGAGGGTAGTTGTAAGGGGGGAGACATCCAAGCCAAGACCAGTAATTAGCGGTTTACCGCAGGGTTCAGTGCTCAGCCTTGTTTTATTCAATATCTTCTTAGGGGTCTTTGGAGAAAGAGTCAAGAGTTAGATCAGCCTGCTCGCTGATGACACAAAGATTTGTGCAAAAGTAGACAGTGAGGAAGGGAGGCAGACACTTAGGTAGGATCTAGCTAAAGTCAAGCACTGGTCAGAGGAGTGGCAGTTGTGGTTTATTGCTAAGAAGTGCAAGGTCATGTACCTCAGAGCCAGAAATCCGAGACCAGCTACTGTCTGGGGGTGTGCGGGTATTAGCTTCAGAGGAGGAGAGGGACCTGGGGGTACTAGTCACAGGGGACATGAAGGTATTGGCACAATGTAGAAGGGCAGTAGCAAGGGCAAATTGGATGCTGGGGTGCATTGCCAGGAAGGAGAAGATCATCCTGCCCTTGTACAGATCACTGGTGAGGCCTCACTTGAAGTACTGTGTGCAGTACTGGTGACCTTACGTCAAGAAGGATGTGAGATTACTGGAGGGGGTACAGCGTAGAGCAACAAAAATGATCATGGGGCTAGGGGAGATGCCATATGAGGAAATATTGAGGGAACTCAACATGTACTCCCTACAGGACAGAAGGGAGAGGGGGAACATAATAGAGACCTTTAAATACTTAAAAGGCATAAACAAGGTCAGTATGGGAGAATTGTTGCCCTTAAAGGGGGGAAGGGTCATGAGGGGGCACAGTCTGAAGTCGGAAGGGGGAGGTTCAGGAGGCAGATGAAGAGGCACTACTTCACCGAAAGAGTGGTGGTGGGATGGATGGTGCTGCCAGAGGAGTTTATCGAACTGAGGACAGTAGACAGTTTTAAGCAAGGATGGGACAGGGTCAGGGGTAGGGTAAGGACAGACAAGAACGTAATGGGGATAGGCCTGGGAGAGGGGATGAAGGGAGGGGATTGGGTGGAGGGGACAGCTGCAAGTGTATTAAACTGTGAGCTACACACTTGGGCTGACTTGATAGACCTTTGGGCCTTTTTTTGCCAGCAATTTTGTATGTTCATATGTAGTATTGAGGTCCTCAGTGGCTCTTTCAAACCCTGAAATAACACAGGAGACGGTAATCGCTACCTGTTAGGACATGCAAGTAAACAAGATACTGTGGAATGGCTGACATAATAGTGGTGAGCATTCCCATGAAACACTCACCCTAGGCGGCTCTACCAGTTTCCTATTATCCCTGCCCTGATCCCTGAACCCATTGCCCTCCACGGCCAGGGACAGGGCAAGAAGGCCTCCAGCAGAATGGGTGCAGGCCATGGCTTTGGACACTTCATATAAGGTATCCTGGTAGAGTGCCTGCATTGAATGGAACACCATTGCATATTTACCTGGTCATGGCCAGGACAACATGATGACACAGCCATAGTCTCTGTCCACACCTGTCTGCTTGTAAATGGCTGAGGGGCATGGCTGGCATTTGAACAGACCAGCCACTGGATGCTATCATTAATGGGGAGGATGCATGGTCATGCAATAACAGATGGGACTGGATGGAACAGCAATGTGCCCCAGCACCGGATGAACATGGTACTCTTGGAGCTGCACAATGAAGTATTGGAGAGATGTAGATGGCATGTAGAGCATCTCCTTAACTACCAGAGACTGACATGGCAACATGCACAGAACAGTAGTGCATATGCAGGTACCACTTTGAGATGGACACCACAGCAGGACTTTGCCAGCTACTGGGACCACAACTGCAGACAGGGACATGTAGTAGCCATGTAATGGAGGTACAGGCCCATGTGCTAATGGCTATTTCCTATTAAAGGATAGATACCTTCTAATGCATGACAGAAGTCATGGCAGGTATGAGCCAAGTCTCTGTCAGCAGGTGCCTCTGGCAAGTGACTAATACTTCTGAATGCCACTATGTCCTCCTACATGACCATGACCTCAGTACACAAGTCTTTGATACTGTGATCAAGGTGTGGCAGGTTTTTGTGTTTAGCCCTGGCCTGGCAGATGTATTGGTGCTCCATGCCATGCATCTTGGCATACATGTCGTGCATGGTCTGCCATCTGGGGTGGTGTTGGAGGTGTGAAGCCCCCAAGGGCCCATCCAGAGGGTCACTGTCTCTGCCTGTTGATCTTTGAGGACCCTGTTCATCCTTTTCCATGCCTTATGCCTGTGTGTATGTGGCAGTGTGGGTCCACATGGCACAGTGCGTAATAGTGTCCCCTGTGTGTCCATGCTAGGTGGTGACTATGAGGTAGTTGGTGGGGCTGTCACTCGAGAGGTGTTGGGTGGGCCCTGTGTACCCTGTGGGCTGTGGCACACTAGTGTGGTCACCGGTTGGTGCCCTGTGCAGTGTCACAGGGGCTGCTGGATTCCTTGGTGTTATCCACTTCAAGGTCAGTGGTCCCCTGTGTTTCCAGGGATATGGTTGATTAAGGTCCTGTGGGCAAGGGATGGATAGGTAGCTGCATAGTGCACCTCCTACAGCCACTGTAAGCAGCTGGGTGAGTAGGTCCCTGTGCTTGTGGCATGTCTATCTGTGTCCTGTATCCCTTCATCCTCTGTGTCCCTTCCTCACCCTGGGACAGTGATAATGGGTGATCTCTTGTGGGGCACATGCATGTTATTAGCACTGGTCACAGTACATTGCTGTCCTGGCCCCTGTGTGGCACCATGCCTGTACTTATCTGTAAGTGTGTTGAGCACCTCCTCTTCACCAGCAGTTGATGGTGTTGGCCATGATGATCTCCACTTCTGTTAGCTCCAGACCACCCACTGGACTTGTGCCATTTGTGCCTGATGGCATTGATGGTGTGTGGTTTGTTCCCTGCTACATTGTCTACATCCTGTATGCTGACCCACTTGAGGTGCTTGCAGGTGAGCATCCTCTTCAATTCCCCAGAGCTGTAGAGGGTTGCATAGTTCATACATACCTCCAAGATCATAATGGACATCTTAGCCATTAAATTTGTTGTCCATTGCTTGTGGGTGGTAGCCATGGCTGCCTCTTCTGCTCTCTCCCTGTGCCACTGCAGCAGTTGGACCAAGTACCCCCTGCTGCTAGTGGCTGTACCATGGCATTGCTGGCATGCTTTGGGTCCATTAGCTGCTGCTCTACTATTGGGACATACACAGCTGACATTTCCATGGTCAGTCTACTGGTGTGGGACATCTCCTTTTATTGCAAGGGCAATGGGCATTCCATGGGTGTGTGCTGTGTCACACAGATCCCCATAAAGACCCTTTTTTGCTCCTCCATGGTGGTATATGCACCTGCTGGCCACTCCCCTGGCCACCATGGGCCATATCCCCTGCACAATGTGCGTCACATGACCACATGCCTGACTTATGAGTGGATTTGGGTGGATCTGTGTTTTTCTGTGGATATTGCCCTTAATAAATAAATAAATACAACTACTAAGCTGACTGCAATTATGGATGCAAATTCAGATGCAGATGCATCCTTTTAAGTTTAGTTACAATTCTGGACATATTTTGACTGGCCCAGTGGAGCTGAGGGTTAAGGTGCTGGACGTCATATCTCACACCATGCCGGTGACCCGTGTTTGGGAATGGACACGGGCCACCGGGGGTCGGCAGGGGAGGAGAAGGATCGAGCATCCGGAGGACTGTTCTCCTTCTTCTGGGAGGGCAAGGGAACTGGTCTCAGTGTCGTTTGCCCCCTGGTGGAGGCTGGGGGACACGGCACCATGCCAAAACATGGGTGGAGCTGGGGAGGACACTTGCCTTGGCATTAGCATCAATGCACGCTCCCAGCTCCAAGAGGACTCCATTGAAGACTCTGCCGGCCCCCGTGTATGAGCCGGGGCTCGGCACCTGACCCTCCAGCCACCTTCAGTTCTGCCTCAGCGGCCCCACTTGGGGGGGCATCCCCAGGTGGAGGTATGGGTCGCCGAGCCCAGGATGAGCCCACTTGCGGGGCTAGGGGTGCTGGCAGGAAAAAAGCATAGTATGATAAAAAAAAAAAAAAAACTATTCTGGACATATTTTGGACACAAATCCAGCAGCAGAATTGCAGGTGCAGCAACCTCGATTTGCATTTTTGAAGGCCACTTCTGAAAATCCAGTCCAATGTTTTATGGCTTTATTGATTTCTACAATGCTATCCAGGCTGGGTCCAGAACTTCCCCTCCCCATCCAAACCCAGGGGCGTATGCTGGGAAGGAAATCAGTTCCTCAACAGTAACAAAGAGATCATAGGTATAGCAGGACAAGGATAATGATTGCTTCCAGCCATAATAAAAATGGCTCACCACCTTATAATCACCATTCCCTGATCAGTCTTAAGCCACCATACCATGCTTTGACCTCTTGGCACTGCTAGCTGACGTGTGCATTTATTTGCTCCACATCAAGGCCACTAGGAATGGGAAAAGGTGATGCTGTTGCTGAAGGCAGTGCTTGCCACCTTCCCCAGAGCTGAAGTACACTACCATCATTATGCCTTTCAGTTCCACTGGTCACAGGCCAGAGGAGGGAGCCCCAAGTTTGCAATTTAACCTAAATCTTCTAGATGGCCATGTTTGGTATTGACACTATGACATCAGGCTACCCCAAGAAGCACGATGGGCTCAAACACAGGTCAATGCAAAGAAGGCAGTTAGTGCTAACTAGCTTGCATTTGGGAGACCAAAATGCCATATGAACATGCAAAACTGCCAGCAGATAAAGGCCATACAGTCTATCGAGTCTGCTTGAATGTGCAGCTAGCAGCCCTTATACCGCAGCTGCACCTCCCTCCCCTTCCCCTCCGGTGTCCCACCCCCTTACCCTGTCCCATCCCCTTTTGAAGCATCAAACTATATTACAGCATACCACTTCCTTAGGTAATACATTCCAACCTGCCACCACCCTCTCTATGAAAAAGTGTCTCCTCATTTCCCTCCTAAACCTCCCCCCTTCAATTTCAGACTGTGCCCTTGAGTATCCCTCCACCTTCTTAACTGAAAAAACCCTCCTGTGTCAGTCCTATTGATCCCCTTCATGTATTTGAAAGTTTCAATCATGTCCTACCCATCCCTCCTCTTCTCCAGGGAGTACATGTTCAGCTCCTCCAGCCTGCTCTCATAAGGCAAGTCCTCCAACCCGTGGATCATTTTTGTTACCCTGCACTACCCTGCTTCCAGTAGCCTAATGTCCTTCTTCAGGTACGGCCTCCAGAACTGCACACAGTACTTCAGATGTGGTCTAATCAGTGACCTGTACAGTGCCAGAATCACCTGCCCCCTCCCGGAGGATATACCCCTGGCAATACCCGCCGTATAAGAATCAGACTGTCACAACATGGGGACAGTGTGACCTGAAGCAGTGAGTAATTTTTTTTTCTTTTTTTTTTTTAAGTAAAAATATTTTTTTTTTCAGTGTGTGAATTAAGTGCTCATGAAAGGTGCTGGATTGACAGCACTGGAACTTGAAGTCCTCCATTTATCCATATGACAGGTACAGCACAGGTGGTCACAGTGCAAGCTTCCTCACACTGTCCTGCCAATGTGCCTCAACCCTCCCATGGAGGGATCATAGGTGAGAGGGCATGTCAGACTCCATGCCCATTCAATCCTTGGCCTCTCATGTGAGACTGCCAACAAGGGTGCCAATTAGTGCAAATTGTGTTGGTGGTTTTGTGATGTTGATACCTGCCTATTGGAAACTGGACTGAGACCACCACAACTCATCTCACATAGGCCAGTGAACAGCCCTCAGGTGTTAATTGCTTTTGACCTCTATTGATCCATGCTGAATTTGAACCCTGACCTAGAGGTGAAAGACTCTGACCCTTTATCAATCTTCTGAGCCATCCAGTTCCTGGAGCAGTGAGTCCAGTAAAACATATATGAGCATGCAAAATTGCCAGCAGAAAAAGACCTTATGGTCTATCAAGTCTGCTTGACTGTGCAGCTAACCCTTATACTGCAGTTGCCCCTTCAGCTGCCCCTCCCTCCCACCAGTGACCTTCCCCCTTACCCTGTCCTATCCCCTTTTGAAGCAGCCCGCTGTTCTACAGGATATCACTTCCTCTGGCAATGCATTATACCCAGACGACACCCTCTCCGTAAAAATGTCTCCTCATTTCCCTCCTGAACCTTCCCTTCCAGTCTCAGATCGTGCCCTTGAGTGTCTCTCCTCTCCTTAATTTGAAAAGCCCACAGTGCCTGTCTTATTTATTCCCATTGTGTACTTGAAGGTTTCAGTCATGTCCCCCATGTCTCCTCTCAAGAGTACATGTTCAACTCCTCAGCCTGCTCGTGTGGGAAAGTCCCTAACCCTGAATCATTTTTGTTGTCATGCACTGCACCCCTCCAGTAACCTAATGTCCTTCTTCAGGTATGGTCTCAGAACTGCATGCAGTACTCCAGGTGTGGTCTAACCAGTAACCCCATATAGTGGCAGGATCACCTCCCCTCCTGGAGGATACTGAATGCTTCTGGCAATACAACCCAGCATCCTGTAGGCCTTTGCAGCTGCCTTTCTATACTGTGCTGAGTTGTTCATTGCTCCCATTATGATCACCCCCAGATCCTTCTCCTCTTCTGTCGTGGCTAGTTATATCCTCCTTTCGGGTAGCTTCTCCTTGTTTTTTTGTGCCGAAATGTAGCACCTTGCATTTCTAGGCATTGAACTCCAGCTCCAGGCCTCCAATTTTGCCAGATCATCTTGCAACCCTTGCCACCCTTCTAAATCATCCACTACTGCTCCTATCTTGGTGTCATCTGCAAACAGACTGATCTTGCTCTAGACTCCTATTTATATGTCTGCTATGAAGATCCTAAACAACACCAGCCCCAGTACAGAGCCGACCTGTGGCATCTCGCTTGTCACTTACCAGGAAGATGAGAGCTCCACTCCCACCACCACCCTCTGCTGTCTCCCTTGCAGCCAGTTCACTACCCATCCTGCCATCTTTGCCCCCACCTCTGTGTCTTCCAGCTTATTTCCTGGTCTCTCATGTGTCACTGAATCGAATACCTTACTGAAGTCCAGGTACAGGACATCCACTGCATGGCCCCTGTCTAATTGCCTGCTTACCCAGTCATAGTACTTCACCAGGTTGGTCTGACAGGATCTGCCTGAGACAGACTCATGCTGTCTGCTGTCCTGCAGCCCATTAGCCTCTTGGAGGGAAACCAGCCTCTCCTTCAGGATTGTCTCCATCAGCTTTCCCATGATGGATGTGAGGCTAACTGGTCTGTAGTTCCCTGGCTTATCCTTCGGGCCACTCTTATGGAGGAGTACCATGTGTGTCATCCTCCAGTTCTGAGGTATACTCCCCAAGTCCAGTGAGGCATTGAACAGGTCTGCCAAGGCTTCTGACAGCTCCTTCAGCACTTGGGGGTGTATGCCATCTGGCCCAGGTGCTTTGTCCACACTCAGTTCCCTCAAGCCCTCCAGTACTCTGCCCACTGGTATTTCCCCATATTCCACCCCCACATGCCCACCCTGCCACCTCTGTTGGGTACAGCTCCCCCCTTCTCTTAGTAAATACTGAGGAGAAGTACCCATTTAATGCTTCTGCCTGTTCTGCCCATTTCCACCCACCCATGGGGTGGTCAGTTGTAAGGACCCATTTGGTCCTTACAACTCCTTTTCTCCCTGATGTACCTGAAGAAGTCATTTTCCCCCTCTTTGATGCCCTGTGCTATCCTGACTTTCCTGAATGCCTTGGCTGACCTGACTGCCCTTGTCACTTCCCTCGACTCCTTCATGTATTCTTCTCCTCTGTCCTCCCCCTCCCTGTTTTTTCTGTACCTTCTAAAGGCATCTCTTTTCTTCCTTACTTTTTCCATCATCCCCCCTGCTTACCCAGCTAGGCTTCTTGGCCCTAGCCCTCTTACTCTGAACCCTTGTGCATGTTATGGGTGCCTCCTCAATTCCCAGTTTAATGACCTCCCACTTCTGATTGGTGTCCATATTTGGATGGATCCTGGTCAGATCCCCCTGTACTATTTCCCTCATCCTCCTGAAGTCGGCCCTCCTGATGTCTAACATCCTTGTGCCCATTCCTACTCCTCCTTTCCCACCAGTGGTAGTAACTCCCCACCAGTGGTTCCTCCACCCCCAGCTCCCTCACAAGCTCATCATTTGCCAGCACTAGGTCTAGGGTGTTCCCTAACCTGGTTGACATGTTTGTCATCTGCATAGGAAGCTGTCCTGGACGGCGTCCAGAATTACTTACTCCTTCTTATTCATGGTGGCTGGGGTACCCCAATCCACTCCTGGAAGGTTGAAGTCCACCACAGTCATCCTGTTGCCCCTTCTGCAGGTCATTCTGATCTGTCCCGCTAGTTCCCTGTCTAACTCCTCAGTCTGAAAGGGTGGTCTGTACACCACTCCCATCCTGAGGGTCCTATTTTTGGAGTCTTGGAGCTGTCTTGGAGTCTTGGAGCTGCACCCATAATGACTCTGTGCTGCCCTCTCCCTTCCTCCCTGACACACTTCAGTCCTTCCCTCACGTACAGCACCACCCCTCCTTTTCCTTTTATCCTGTTCCTCCAAAATATCCTATACCCTGGTACTGTCAGGTCACAGTCATGGAAATTGGTGGCCAATGTCTCAGTGATGGCCTCCATGTCCATCTCACCATCTGCCATAAGAGCCTGAAACTCTGTGGTTTTGTTCCCTAGACCCTAGCATTCAAGGTTACCACCCTCCACCGTGCTTCCTTCCTCTCTCCCTACTTGCTCTCCCTTTCTAGCATCCCCTCCTGACCTCCCCCTAAGTCCAATGCTGGTATGGGGGGTAAGCTCTTTCTACTTCCCTATCTGGGGATCCTGCCGCACTCCTGCCCACTTGCCACCCCCCTTTCTAGTTTAAATTCTCATTGTTTGATGGGTATTCCCCCAGTTTTTATTTCAATACCCTCCTTCCCTCCTCACTAAAATGTAACCTATCCTTAGCATAGAGATCACTGCCCTCCCAGGTCCTTCCCCATCCCCCCACCAGCCCATACTCTTTGAACTAACACCATTCCCTTTAGTATGTGTTAAGTTCCTCTATCTTCAGCTTTCTTGCCGTGCTGCCCTGGGTACTGGAAGCACCTCCGAGAAAATTACTGATCTTCCTGCCTCCTCACAAATCAACCCCATCTTCTCAACCTCCTCTGGACAATATCTACCATATTTCCTGCCAGGTCATTTGTTCCCAAATGCAGAACTAAGTGGGGTTTCTCTGTACCCCTTCTAACATAGTTCAGAACAGACTGACCCACCCTTTCCACTGTCATGCCTGGCATGGCCTCCACCCATATGCGACTATGCCTCCCCTCCTTGCTTCCCCATCTGATCCCTTTCAGAACTGAGTCTCCCAGCACTAGGATCCCTCCCCTGTTTTCATGTTCTACTTGCCTTGTCCTTCCTTTATCCTGTCCCCTTCCTTTTCCCTCCTCCTCCTCCAGTGCAGTTGCCCACCCTTCCACTCTTGCTGTAATGTCCCTGTCACTGATCTGCCCTCCTTCTCCCTTTCTCCTCTGATTTTACCGTTGCTCTCACTGGGCTCCACCTGCCTCCTCCCATGCATTCCCTACCCCTTTCTTCTCATACCTCCACTCCCCTTCCCCAACCCCTTACTCGAGACTATTCCCCATACCATATCCCACCCTTGGTTCCCCCCTCCATTCCCTTCTCCTTGGACTGTCATCAGCTCCTCCACTCTGCACTCCCCCAACACATCCCCCAATCCTGCCAGTACTGCAAACCGATATTTCGATGTCCCTTCACTACCACTTATTTCCTCCTTCTTCTGCTCACCACCCCTCCATTGCTAACTGCGACTGTTAGATTTCTCCTTCCCTCCCATCCTCCATTCCTCCCCTTTCCCACCTTCGTATATATTATTCATATGAAACTGTGACAAGGAGCACAGTCAGTTCCTTGGCCCATATACCATGACAATCTTTAAGGCAGGGCTGGATGACTACCTAGTAATATAACAGATGATATAACCTTTGAGAAAAGGCAAGCAACTAAAGGACAAATTGCCTACTTGCTAAGCACAACCTATGATATCTTTTTTTTTTCAATTGTTTAACCAGGAGTGGCACACTAAGCTGAAAGCTTGTTTACAGGTGTGACCTGGGAGCACAGGGAAGATACATAACTTGCTCAGGATCACACAGCATGCAAGTGGGGGGCTGTAGGATTCAAACCCAGGTCTCCAGATTTGCAGCTCAGAGCCTTAAATCACTGCACTACACTGCCTTCAAAATTTATGAAATATATATACAAAGAATACATAGAACTGTACTCAATTCAACATAAAAACACTTTATAATGTACAGGGAGCCCTTATTACTGTCTGAATTCAGAAAGTTTACCACGTTGTTATGGTTTCAATGTGACATCAAGAGGATGTTAATCCCCCTTGATTATATCACATTGATACCGTAACAACACGATCCACAATGGCGCATGCTCATATCCAGGGCTGCAGTGGTGAATGCTACTATAGAGGGAGCATGGACTTGGTACAAGAGATAAAAATGCAAGTTTGTTTTAGTCCCTATTGTCAGGAGGTCTAAACCGCACTCTCAGGTTCATGGCAATAATGGGCATGCAAGGAATCACAGACACATTGCATAAGAGTAATAGAGCTTGTTTATTACTACCAAAAGGAAAATCACAGTTGCCCAAAGCAGTTCTTACCATTAGGAACTGGGAGCCAATGCTAAGCATTCTCTATACCTTGAGGAATCTCCCTGTCTCCTGGGGTCTCCGAGGTAGAAGATGTAATGTCTTACATTATATACTTAAGATAATTACCATGGTTACTGTAAGACAGAAACATTTCTAGTTACAGAGATGAGCCCTATTGGCTAAATTAGAGGTGGCTCCTTAGTCCAAGATAACATTATACAATTTTGTTATAGTCATCACTTTGTTGAAACAAAGAGGTACAGTTTGTACATAGCCGTGTAGTAATACTAATCATCAGAAGATGGCAATGCTGACTCATATATCATGATCATTACAAGGACACAGGTGTCCTAACATCTTATAAGCAAGAAATACATGTGTATATTGGAAAGTAAAGTGCATAGCAATAATGTGCATACATATCCTGACATCTACTCTTATACGGTAGATGCCCTTAGCCCAATATGTTAGTATAATATATACGTAAATGCTAGCTGTCTGTGGTGTACCTCTGGGGGTACCAGTCAGGGTGCAGGGTCCTTGTGTAACATTCCCCCCCTTGTTGCTTCTCAAGGGGCAACACAAACAAGAGTAAGGAAGTGGAGAAAGAGCAGGGGTCATTTGCAGACCCGACGCACGAGCCTTGTAAAGGAACTCCAACTGCTCACTATGTTGGGGTAATGTGCGCCTTAGGCAGCAAAGCATAATAATAAGAAAAAAATATAAAAAATGCTTGTATAATAACAAAACCTTTAAAGGTAATCTCTAACCATGTGTTAGTAAGTGCACTATTCAAATCACCATCATTAATGAGGGCATATACTGCTTTGTTATCCTTGGAGATATTATTGCTGATGTTGATGAGATGGGTGTCCTTCCTGTATAAAAGTGATCTTAATGTCAAAGTTAAAGGATTGGTTATGAATCTGAAAAGCTGCTAAGCTATCAAGTAACAAAGTACTATAAAACAGTGAAGTATTAGTAGTATGACACATACCAAATTCTTTCATATTCCAGTAAGTCAAGTTAAAGGACACATACCAAATTCTTTCATATTCCAGTAAGTCAAGTTAAACAAAACAGGTATATGCATATATTGTAAGTTGTTAATAAGGGAGCCTGGTAGAACAGTGGCTGTAAGACCACTACAAGGACCATGGGTCTGTTTTGGACACTCCAAAAGTTGTTTATCAGTAGGGGGCAATACAGATAAATACGGTACATGGCAGCCGAAGACATGCTGTGTACAGCACAAAATTTCCTGGCAGAATCTTTAGACAAAGAATCACAATATGAGAGGGGTCAATTAAAGCAGTGATATTGTGTAAACCAGAATGTCTAAGAGAAGTCTGAGCTAGGACAAAGTACCATTTGGGGATAATTTTGTGTTGGGCCATCCATGGAAAGTTCCCTTGGAGAGTTTGGCCATTGGGAGTATTTGTCCTTGAGACTTGGTTTGCCACTCAATTTGTAGGGTAGATTTATCAGGAGCAACAACCAAGGCAGTGAGGTAGGCATCTGAACCTTCCGGGACAGTAATCAAATTGTTGAGAATATTGATAGAGACTCCCTCTGGGGTAGGTGTAGGTGGATCAAGGTGAGGAAGGAGGTGATTTACCATGCCTTGGATGCAGGGTACAACTCCTGAGATGAGGAGAAAATGGAGCAAGATAGCCATCTTGCAGTGTATCTGAAAAGGAAAATCAAACATTAGCAAATTAGTACTATTCAGCACCCAATGGGGTGAGGAAAAGTAATTATACTTCTTTATACAGTTTCAACTGGTTTGCATGTAACCATTTGTCAGTCAGTTTGTTGTTTTGCATGAGTCTAACCTTATAGATTGCTGGACTGAGCTTGATGACAATGAGATAGGGTTCTTCCACTTATTGGAGAAAATGTGTTGAATGCACAAATCTGAGAACCATTACCTGGTCCCCAGCTTGCCAATCCAGTTCTTGTGCGTGTTTGTCAAACTGAATTTTGGACTGTTGCTGGGCCTTACCCATGCAGTTGGCAGCATACAAATGAATGTGTATGAGGTCTTGTCTGAGTTTTTCCACATATTGATCCACTGAGACACAGTCTGCAGTGGGGGTGTGCAAGTCAAACAACAGGTGCTCAGGTAATCTCATGTTTCTACCAGTCATCACCTCAAAGGATGTCAACTGCGTGATGGCTGAGGGTGTGCCCCAATTGCCATAAGGAGTAATGGCAGTAGGGAATACCAGTCCTTGGGATTGTCCTCAATGAATTTGGAAAGCATTTGCTTAATCCATCTGTTGGCCCTCTCTACTTGACCTGATGATTGTGGGTGGTAGGGTATGTGGAATTTCTGATGAACTCCAAGGAGTTCAAGGGCTTTTTTCATCAACTCACCTGTAAAACTGGCTCCTTTGTCAGAGTCTACCTTAAGAGATAGGCCCCACCAGGAAAAACTCTGTTCCACCAGGATTTTGGCAATGGTTTTGGCAGTGAATATCTTAGTGTGGAAAGCTTCAACCCACTTCAAGACCAGATCAGTTACTACAAGGGTGTATTTGTTGCTTCTACTTGTATTGGTTAGGGGAACAATAAAATCAATCTGTATGGCATGCCAAGGGCCAGAATGCCATTATGGTAGTAGTTTGGCATTTCATTTGGTGGCGATGGGGTTGTTCTGTGCACAAACAAGGCAGTTGTCTATGTACTGTTTAACATCCCTGGTGACACCAGGCCACCATGCAGTGGTCTTGAGTCTCTGGAGTGTGTTTTCCACTCCTGGTGTCCACTAGTGGTGGTGTCATGCACTTGGTGCAGAAATTCAGATCTGAGATGATGAGAGACCACCCACAACTTGGTGAGGGTGTCATTTGAATTGATACCTAATGAGTTTGTCATCTGGAGACAGATGTAACTTACCTTCATGCCTTCGTAGGGGTTGTGGGCAGTAAGTTCATGACAGAACCTTTGTCCAGGAATCTGAACACATCAATGAGTTCAGAGTCAGCAGTCTGGGATGCTGACAAATCCAAGGGAAAGGTTCAAGTTTTTCCTGACAGGTGCTATGTGCACAGCTGCTCTGGCTTCTGGATGGTCCATCATCCAGGTGTCCCCACTTGGGCCCTTTTCTTTCAAGGGTGTCAGCAGTGTCATTGAAGACATGATAGTGGTCATGTATGGAGTGAGCCTTAACTTTGTGTATATAGTTTGTGGGCAAATTTCTGTGCCAGTGAATGAATGTATATTACCAGTTCCTTGTGTTTCACCGGGGTACCATCAGAAGAGGGAAAGGAGTTCTTCTGCCAGAAAGGAAGGAATTCTGTAAGAGAGCAACAAACCCAGTCTGTGAAAATTATGGTATCCTCGGTTCCATGCTGGATGAACTTGAGGGCACAGGCCACTGCTGCCATCTCCGCATACTGTGATGATGCCACACTATAACATTTAGAAATCTTAACAGTGTTACCAAAAGGGTAAATTACTAATATGCCCATTCCTGCTATCTGTTCTCCCTGATAATAGGAGGATGATCCATCTGTAAAGGTCTGACACAGTGAGGTGTTCTCAAGTAGTTGTGGTGTAGCAGGAAGGAAAGGACCTGGATCTGGCAGATCAGGTGGCTGCAGTGTACAGTCATGGGGTTCTCCTTGGAAAAGGAGACCATGCACCAGCATGTATGGCATTTTGGTGGGGTGGACCGAGATGTCCATGTCCTGAGAAGGAGGGACAAGTGTCAGTCTGGTGTTAGAGACTGACCCATCCTTCACTCTGTCTGACAGCAAAAAGGTTGTTGGGGTGTGGTTTGTATTGATGCTCGGGTGGAGCACCCAGTGACATACAGAAAGTGCTTGACAGCTCAGTAGGTGGCCAGAAGGTTCCATTCACAAAGGCTATATTTCTGTTGCACTGGGGTCAAGAGCTGTGATGCATATGAAATGGGTCTCAGGGTGCCATGGACCTTCTGGGCCAACACTGCAGACATAGCAATGTCAGAGGTGGAGGATTCCAGATGAATGGCAGGGCTGGATTGGGGATAAACAAAGCTGGAGCTGAGGCCAGGGCCTGTTTCAGTGATGTCACAGCTTGGTGTGAATGGGGCCCAAGTCCAGGGACATCCTTTTAGTAGTTCATACAGAGGGGTGGCTTTCTGAGCAAAATCACAAATAAAATCTCTAGAATAATTTACCATATCTAGAAACTGTCTTAGGGCGGCCACCCTGGTGGATAGGTGCAGATCTTGCAATTCTTGTATCTTCTTCCAGGTAGGGCTTCAGCCTTGATCTGTTATCCTAAGGCCCAGAAAGAGTACCTCTTTCTGACATAGCTGTGCTTTTGCTGGGTTGCACTTGAGGCCAGCCCTATGGATGAGGGTCAGTAGTTCATCCAAGAGATCCAGATGTTGTTCCTGTGTGGCTGTGGCCAACAACAGGTCATTCACATACTTCAGGAGACACTGGGGTGTAGTGAAACCCTCAAGGACATCCATCATGTGCAGATGGAACAGGGATGGGCTGTTATGGAACCCCTGTGGTAAACAGGTCCACGTGTACTGCCTGCCCTCAAAGGTGAAAGCAAACTTATATTGACTTTTGGGGCCAGTGGCAATGACAAAACCTTTGGAGATGTCCAGGGCAGTAAACCATTGCTGGTCAGGGGTCAGTAGTCATAGCGCATCTGGTGCTGATGCTACAGTTGAGGCAGCACTAGGAGTGACCTGATTTAGTCTCCTATAGTCAATAGTAAGTCTCCAGGCAGCTGTATTTTTTTCACTGGCCACACTAGAGAGTTTGCAGTGGAAACACATGTCCTGATTACACCTTGCTTGAGGAGTGATTTAATTGTTTCCCTAAGAGAAGGCAAGGCCTCAGGTGGGAAGGGGCATTGTCGTTGTCTCTCATGTGCTGGGCTTGTCACTTCAATGACAGTGTACATCCTGCCACAGTCATGCTTGCTGGTGGAAAATGCCTCCAGATGCCTTTGCAGGTTGGGGAGGAGAGGAAAAGCTCATGATTCTTAAACAAATCTATGTCATCATACTCTTTGTTGTTTATGGATATTGTCACAACCACATGTGAGTCAGTGGTCATGATGGTGTGGTATTGTCCCTGAATTTGCATCAGTAACATGTTGGCTAGGTACACCACACAGTCATGTGGTGCCAGAAAGTCAATTCCGATTATACTAGGGTGATCATGCAATACCATCAGCTGAAAGGTGTGATATGCCTTCAGGTGTCCCAGTGTCACAGGTAGTGGCAGGGAGGCGTGCAGGTAACCTAGTTCTGTCTACCCCAGACATATTGGTCCTCTATCCGGTAGACCAAGGTGATGTGTCTGGGCTGTCATCCTGTAATACAGACACAGCAGCACCTGTATCCAGTAGTACTGTCAGTAGGCAGCCCCCGACCTCGGCCTCAGTGCAGGGCCTTCAGTTTGTATCCAAGACCAACTTGTTTATAATATGTACCGGTGCCTGTAATTGTCAGTCTGTACCAGTGGAAGCATGTTGGAGCTCTTGAAAAACAGTCTGAGCCTGGTTTCCATGAACCATCTCTTCATGTTGTACTGATGCTATATAGGGAGCCACTTCCAGGTTCAGGCCTATAGGGGCCTGAGAGTTTGGACTTCCCGTATCCCAGTGGCCTGTGAAGGCCTGCTCTCCTGGTTGTATTGCAGCTAGGGCCCATACTGGAACAGTGTCTGCTATGGAGCACACTTTCCCAAGGAGGTCTTGGAGACTCTGGTTCTCATCGGCTATTTCCCTATATGAGGGGCCTGGCTTTGTTGTTTATCCTTATTGTTCTTATGGTGTTTCTTATTTTTGTGGTAGTTCCAATTCCCACCCCAGGATTGTTGTTGTTGTTGGGCCTGCTGGGGATGTTGGTTATCTGTAGGGAGGGTCTGTTTCTCTTAGGCATGCCCCTCCACCGTGTAGTGTGTCGTGGCCTCCGGGATGGCTTCCACGCTAGCTACTTTCTTGGAACTGGGGCCTGAATCATGGATGTAGAGTTGATAAACTCTCTGTTTTCTGAAGAATATTGGCAAATCTCTCCATGTTGGGATAGGTGGATGGTTCTACCATTTCTTTTGCTGCAGGGTTCATATTCCTAAGGAACAGGATCTTGTATTCAATGAGGTCCACGTCTGCGGATTCTCCTGCACGGTGCTTCCCTGTTTGGTAGGCCATCCAGATCCCCTGGTGGAAGGTCACAGGACTTTCTTTCATATTCTGTTTCACAGGGTATGCGAGCATCACTCCTACCACACATGGGTTGTGTGCAGTGATGAGTTCAGATGCTACTTCATCAAAGGTGGCGTGGCTGTCCTGTTGGACAACATCAGGGAGTTTTGCCCACAGGCCAGGATCAATGGTCTGGCATAGAGTCTGGACCTGGTAGTCTGCAGTGAGACTAAGCACTTCACATTTAGCATGCACCTTCTTCAAGTGGCAACTGAGATTGTCAGATGGGCTCATCCAACCAATACTGTCAGCTATTTGCTGAACAGAGTGGGCCATTGTAGGGGATTATTGGGATGATCAGGTGAGGTAGATTACCTCGAGTGCCCTGCAGGGCTGCCTGAGCTGCAGCTTCAGCCACAGTATGGACCATTCCCTCCTTTGTACCAGCCTCTTGTAGAAGCTGCTTAATCCTGGGTTTTGAGGACCCGTTTGTTTTTCTTGGGGATGGACACATTGCCTAAGACATTCTCAATAATTTTCTCTATCTCCTGCCTATTGTCCACATTAATAAGGCTATTGGTGGTGCCATTGGGACTAGAGCCTGGGCCTGCTCCTCCCATCATGGGGGTTGCCATGTTGGCGTTGCCCATGATGAGTGTCATGCCATCGATGACGTAGGGATGTGGTGTCATGTGGTGGGTGGCTGCCATGTTGTGGATGGTGGGGAGGGGTGTCTGAGCCATAGTAGAGGTGTGACTGGGAGTTGTACTGGGAGATGTCATCATCTGACTCTTCCTCCTCAGATGACATCGACAAGGCAGGGGCTACACCTCCCATTGCCTTGACATGACCAGCCAGCACCTCTTGCTAATGATGTAGTTTCACCATTTGATATTCACAATCCTCAAGACTCACTTTTGCAACATTCTGATCCACATCATCCTGCATATGCTTCTGGAACACTATACATGCTCTCAATTTGTGATTGTCCCTAGTAGCTACTCCTAAATCATTACGTACCTGGTTTATCTCATCCTGTAACTCTCCCAACTCCTCATGCATCTGATCATTTGTTCTGCTTAACAAGTCATTCATTTGCAAAGCCTGCCCCTTATCCTATCTCAAACTTTCACGCTTCTGCTTCAACATACAAAGTTTCTGCTTGCTTGCCCCGAGCAGCATGATGCAAAA
This sequence comes from Neoceratodus forsteri, assembly GCA_016271365.2. NCBI lineage: Eukaryota > Metazoa > Chordata > Ceratodontiformes > Ceratodontidae > Neoceratodus > Neoceratodus forsteri. The sequence continues at coordinate 1,681,512,906 of CM057450.1, read as the reverse complement.
GGGAATGCTTTTCATTCTGCAGAGATTGGAGCTCAGACTCTGAATCCTGCTCACATTTAACACATTCAGTTTCCTGTAATCCCACCTCCTGCTTAAGAGATGAGATTTGTAGTTTAAGGGTTCTAAACCTCACTTCAGAGGCTTCCAAAGCAGAGTAGAGAGCCACTACCATCCGTCCTTTAGCGTCTCACTTTCTGGCTGTTTGTCTCATCTCTGTGTACTGGGTTGAAATTCCCAGTACAGGGTTTTCGGATTGACTTGCGTCCCGCATGAAGTCAGCCTATTCTCCATGGGAGGCAAGGACATTCGAGACATTGATGCTCAGTTCCGCACTGATATTTGATATGGTGGCCATTGTGTGAGAGGGAATGAAAAAATAAGCTGTGAAAAGGCACTGTGCTGTGTATCGATCCACAACAGGTGCACTAGTTCACAGTCAGGGTACTGTGCACTTGTAAGCTTGCAATTCAAAACTGCTGTGGGGTGGGTCGAGTTGGCATCGACCACATCCAGTACGAAGCCAGACTTTGCAAGTGATTACAAAGTGGATCAATATGGGAGAGGTGGTATGGAATGCACACCTACTGTCCCTGTTGGGAAGGAAAAGTTGTAACAACTAGTGAAACTTTGCAAACTCCAAATATTGCCTGCACATGGTTGCCAATTGTCAGGAGGTCTAAACCTCACTCTCAGGTTCTTGGAATAATGGGCATGCAAGAAATCACAGACACATTGCATAAGAGTAATAAAGCTTGTTTATTACTACCAAAAGGAAAAATCACAGTTGCCTGAAGCAGTTCTTACCATTAGGAACTGGGAGCCAATATTAGCATTCCCTATACCTCAAGGAATCTTCGTATCTCCTGGGGTCTCCGAGGTAGAAGACATAATGTCTTACATTATATACCTAAGATAATTGCCACGGTTACTGTAAGACAGAAACATTTCTAGTTACAGAGATGAGCCCAATTGGCTAAATTAGAGGTGGCTCCTCAGTCCAAGATAACATTATACAATTTTGTTATAGTCATCACTTTGTGGAAACAAAGAGGTATAGTTTGTACATAGCTGTGTAGTAATACAAATCATCAGAAGATGGCAATGCTGATTCATATATCATGATCATTACAAGGACACAGGTGTCCTAAGATCTTATAAGCAAGAAATACATGTGTATATTGGAAAGTAAAGTGTATAGCAATAATGTGCATACATATCCTGACATCTACTCTTATATGGTAGATGCCCTTAGCCCTATTTGTTAGTATAACATATAACTAAATGCTAGCTGTCTGGGGTGTACCTCTGAGGGTACCAATCAGGGTGCAGGGACCTCGTGTAACAGTATCATGGAGCTTCTGACAAAGGGCCATGGTGGTTCCTCCATTAACATTTATAGTGTATTTAGCCCCATGCACTATAAAAGCTAATAGATGGGCAACAGACAATAACCATGCTGAAACTGCATCTCATGGTTTCCATGACAACTGCAAACCTCTCGAGTGGTGCTCTCGAGGTTTACCTAGTTGTCATGGAAACCACTCAATAAGATGACAGCGTGGTTATTGTCTGTTGCCCATCCATTATCTTCTATGTCATTAGTGCTAATAGCCACTAATTTCTTAGTGCTATGGCCATAACAAAGTTTTTTTTATATCAAGTTGAGTATAGTTCTGTGTATTCTTTTTACTGACAGTGTGACAGTGACATATTCAAATGATTTCTAACTCACCAAGCTGCAACCCCATTATATTCAAAGGGCTAATAGTCAAATGGCCCATTCAGTATTTTAGTAGTGAAAACAATGTCTTAGGTATTCTAATATCTGTAGTATTAGATTTAAGCAATAATGCATATCAGGGTGTGTTGTGCTTAGATAACATCATGCCTAGGTGGTTGGGCACAAGGCTGAAGGCAAAGTGTGTCCAGCACCTGAAAAGTGATGTTATCCAAGCACAACACACACCCTGAATACATTACAGCTGAGACACAATGGCTCATTTGAAGAACAATTAAAAATATTACTAGATATATGTTTAAAAGTATTTTTAATGACTTTATTGGTGAGTAGGTGTACATTAAAAAAATGTGACTGTATTCTGTTTGACTGGTAAGTGGTACTATTTTTCTGGGGATATTGTGGGCTTGCTTCTCCTCCTCTCAGCCCAGAGAAAGACAACACAGTTGTCTGTTTCTCTTATGTGTGCTCCCCCTCAAGTTGAATTGACCATGTTCTGCTGCCTGCCCTGGGACCAGGTGAAGATGCATTTGCTTTTATAGTCCAAACTGTGTAGTGCTGAAACCATGGTTTAGAATCAAAGACGGCCATACACTTCTGTTTTTTCATTTGTGAATCACTGATCGGTAAGTCAGCAGTACAGGTTGCTGGGAGGGGGGAAGGACTGATTATTCTACCAGTTGTGCTATTATTTTGAAATAGAGTGGCTCTGTGAGGCTTTCACAACTAACAGCCAAGCGGGGAGTACTGAAGCTATGTGGTCCTGTAATGACTGGCTGCTTGTTTCAGAATACGGTGATATGTGAAAAAGGAATTCTTGGTACTTCTCTTCTATGGGATATGTCTCAACAGAGGTCCTGGCTTCTCTGGTCCTGCTGCCTGCCCCAAAACTGGTAAAATATGTCTTTTAGTGAGCCACGAATGAGTTACCTGATTAAGGGAGAGGGGATCAGTTCTTGACAAAAGCTGAGCGTGTGCCTCTCTGAACTGTGCTTGAAAGAGAGTGGCAATGTTTGAAGCCACTCACAGTGGCAGTTCAAAAAAAAAGTTATTTGGCTTGGCATCGGTTTCTACAGTACAGTGGGGAAGTCAAAACTTTTGGTGTACTGTGCTTAATGTGTTATGATTAGTGACTGGAATGACTGCTAGTAAAAGGATAACATTGGGCAGGGAAGTGGAGGACAGCATGGAGTGATTTCTTTTATTTCTTTTTTTTTCTAACTTCTTATTATGGCACCGTCATCATGGGAACTCTCTCGGGCATCCACTGTTCCCCCAGCTCTACCTCCGAGGCCTGAAAGTATTCCTCTTTCTGGCACCAGCCTAGCTATTCCCCAGCTCTGAGCCCACCGAGATAGGGCCGCCCTTTCTGCCCAGGTGCTCTATCTACAATTCAGACTGGGCTGAGCTTGCCCAGGAGTGGACAGGGTCTGGCTGGTGGAGTGTGGCTGTGGGAGGTGGTGCCATTGCCTATCCACGAGGACAGGGATTTTATTTGTTTATGCCCTTCCATCCTCCCCCAGTGGAGCCTGAATGTGCAACGATGCCAGGCATGTCTGTCACAGCTCTGCATCCCCCTCTGCCAGTCCTAAGCAATGTAGTGCCTCCAGTCTCCACCAGGAGCTGCTGCAATGCCAGGCAGTTGCCTGGATTCCCCCCAGAGAGAGGAGAGCAGTCCTGTGGATGCTCGATGCTCTCTCTCCCATGCCGACCCCCAGTGGCCCAGGCTCATTCCTGAACCCAGGTCACCGGCATGGCGTGAGGTGTGGCTTCCAGTGCCTCAACCCTCAGCACCACCAGGCCAGCCCAATTTCTTTTATGTGTGGTGCGGTCAGGTGTACCTGTCCCTGATACACTGATGTGCTGGGATAACATCACTGTACAAGGTGGCCACTGACCAATCAGAGGGCAGGAAATTTTCTTGTCATTGTTAATTGATATTTTGTATTGATTACTCAATTGTAGTATTCGTAGGGATGCTTCTTTCTTAGACTGTAATGAACTTCAATTTTGTTTTTTTACCAAACTGATTGCAGTTTTACAGTGCAATAAATCAAATCAATTAAAAAATAAAAAATGTGGATTTGAGGACAAGGGGTCTGATACATAGGCATAGATCCACCTGATATAAATCTGAGCCTTACATGGGACCCCTTCCCCCATGATCACATTTTTGGCTGCCCAAATGTATGGAATTACGCATGCACACACACACATATGCATGCGCACATACACACACACACACACACACACACACAACACACACTACAGAAACTGGCCCCAAGGCCCACATCCTGACATCCATTTTGAAGAATAAGAGGCTTAAGGCCTTTCCCTTGTGCTACTTACCAGTCAAAAGGTATGACTCGCTTTCAGTGTTGTCAGCCTTCCAAATATTATTCAGTCATGTGCATGACAATGACATTACTTGCACATATATGCCAGGGTCAAATTCAAGATATTTGTGAGTGTTAGTTAAACTGGTGCAGAACTCTCACCGTGTATTGCATCAACTGACTCTTCTTACTATTTGAATATGGAACACGTATGACAGGTTTTTCCTGAGGTGGCAGAGGCCATTTAAAAACATTTGTGTAGAATAAATAAAAGATCAGAGAACAACATGCTATATGAATATTTACTTACTACCAAACAACTTTGTTAAAACATTTACATACATGCTGTTCAGTATAGTATTCACAATTAGCAGCATTTAATACACAGACATGCTAGGGCTAACCACAATTAAATAAAATGTGTTAAGTCAGTTAACTTTGTTCTTTTTATGACTCCACCAAAATAATCATGTCACAAATGAACAGATATAGAAAACTGTAACCACACCAGTCAATGTGGTTAAAAGTGTGTGCTTGAATTGACTTTAAGCAAAGTCTTCTACCATCTCTTCTGTACACAAGTATTAAAAATAAGAAATATAGTAACCAGATGGTCCACAGCTATATGCAAAATTGGAAAATTGCATGTTCCCCAAAGCGTAGAATGGATTAGTAGAGAATAGAATAGAATAGAATAGAATAGAACTTGCATGTAATTAGAATCTTTGTTACCTAATGCATCACATTTAAGCAATAAGGCTCGATGACCCCAAGGCACAACGCATCGCCTGTTGGTCTGTGGATGGTGGGGGTGGGGTGGTCAGGTGGGTGAGGTGTTAGGGGGTCTACCCTAATGTCTCATTTTCTTACTTTTGTCTCTTCAACCTTAACTGATGCAATAATTACATTTTTTGCTATGAATTTCCTTACTTTTTGAGAAAGTATAATCTTACCCTGATATGTTTTGGGGGATTTTGACAGCTCACAAACAGGGATTATGAAAAGGGATTGGCTTGTGTAAAGGGATCACAGAAAGGGATTTTATAGTCCCATAACTATGGAAGCAATGTAAATTGTTTCATTAAACAAGCAAATATCACATCCTTAGGGCAAGGCCTTTCTACCCTAAAAATTTCAACCCAAAATTCGAACTGTTTCTTTGTAGTTGACTTTAAAAATCCCTCTTCATGATCCCTTTTTATGAGCCGATCCCTCTTTGCGATCCCTTTTCAGGAGTCAATCCCCTTTTTGTGAGGAAAAAACTGCTGTGTTTTAAATAACTACAAAAAAACAAAGGCATGGGCAGGTAGAGGATGTCCTACTCACCAAACCCCATGCCTTGGTTTTTACAAAAGACTTCCCTGGGGCAAGTTAAAAGGTTTTGTTTTGTCCCCTTGCTACTGAGCATGAGCAGAATCCTAATTTTTTAAATTTATTAACTTTGTAACTGGTTACTACTTTTTCACAAAACCAATGCTGGATTGTTCCTTTGGACAATCTCTTTCTGTTCTGAAATTCCAGGCCAAAATTTTAAATGGTGCGCGCGCAGCGAGATGTTGAAAAATGACCCTGACATTTGCAAAAAAATAGGAAAATGCATTTGTTGATGCTTTGCTGTGCAAAACCTTCAAATCCAATTGAAACACAACTTTCCAAATCAAGAGATCTACTACCCTAGACCCTGTATTCCAAATTTCATGCAAATCTTTTGTATGGTTGCGAAGTTATTAAAGTGCAAAATTTGGGGTTAACATTAAACTGCCTACTCAACCCTAACTATAAGGATGCGACCGGGCAGTGAAGCATTCTTTATGTGCACTTAGCAATGGTCCATACATAGCGAAGGTTACTTGCATTACTAGTTTCTTTATTGGCCAGAAAACCATGATAATGTGCTCAATTTTGAAAGGCCCTGGAAAAACATTGTGCTTGTGTCACACAGACATGACACAAGGGGCACCCTGCACCACACCATGCAGGATTCCCAACTTTGTGAGGCAGCCTGCCCATAAAGAGGATACCTGCATCAGACAGGCTTGCACCATGTTTGCAGTGAATGTCTGGCTGCACCATAGCAGACTAGAAATTGCGCCACTAATGTGATACAGAATCCCCTACTGTGGGATTTTCAAAGCCCCCAAAGGCTGCAAATCTCATCAGTGGTGAAACCAGCCAGAGCTGGTCTAACAGCCATATGCCTCTATGGCCGTGGTAGGCAAGGCAGGAAGGTACACAGAGCTGTTGTCACCTGCAATACAGTCAGTCCTGCTTTTACTCATCCCCAGATGAAATACCTGTACATTCCACTACAGCACAGTCATCCCTCCAGGCTTTATGTCATCCATTTCTGCCAGATCTCAATCAACAACAACATGCAAGAGCTCCTTGGAGAAGAAAACAGCTGTGTGGACAATGTTACTGTACAGAGAAAGAGAGCCAAGAAGAAAGAGAGAGAGAGAGAGAGAGAGAGAGTGGCTCTGGAGTTGCTGTGGTGCTCTGGTTGATGAAGTGAGGAGACAAGTCTTTGGAGGTGGCTTCAGGAGGTAATACCAATTTGATACATGGAAATATGTCCCAAGCAGTCAAGGCACCTGACAGGTCACAATGAGTAGAACAAAAATTCATGAGTACCTTCCTTATACAATGACTGAACTCATACAAATATACCACTGCACCACACTAACATGCTACCATGATGACAGGTGTTCTGAGGCAGCTTTGACAAATGCAATGCATACTTCACTTTACAGTATGACTAAAGTGGGCTATGGAGGAGGATCACAAAGTGGTGACACAGGCTGGCAGGGTCACCTCTGTTGCTTTGTAACACTAGGGCACATTTCTAATGGCCAGGTACCTTCCTGATTGGATACACAGTGTATGCTACTGGTGATTGGGACCAACATTTCACAATACCCATCTTAATAGGGACACAGTGGGCTTGTGTGAAGGCACACAGTGGAGCACTACTGACACTTGTGAGATGGTTGTGTTGCTACAATGCCATGCCATCAGCTCACCCATGTCCATAGCAACCAGACAGTTGACAGGATGCCACATGCATGCTATTGGAGTGGCACCATCCACCACAGTAACCACACAACTTCAATACTGGATGCCTATGCAGCACAAGTGCTTGCTCTTGGTTATTCCATATGTGAGTCTGGACTCTTGTTAATGTCCTAATGGCTGTGGACATGGGATTGTGGCTTGGTTCTCAGTCTATCACCCCTAACATCTGTAACAAGCCCTCAGTGCACCAATCATGGCCTCCACCATTATCCACTGTGCTCCCCATTCCAGTGTTTGTGTAGCTGTGCTCTGCATATATTGCCCTTCTCATGTCATTTGTCTTTCATGGGTCATAACCCATGTGCTCCACTATTGATCTGCTTTGTGTGTGGTCCCATTCTACTAATGGGTGTGCTGACATTACTACACTTTTATAGATATCTATCTGGCATCATAAAGGTATGCAGGGATGACTTCCTGCACAGTTACAATTCCTGTTTTTGCAGTGCATTGCATACAGTTCTGCTTCATTGTGTGCCCATGGGCTACAGCAGATTCCAAGTGACTGATGACAGCCTATGCCAACCCCCTGCCTTCCACCTACTGTTTGACACAGGGGGCAACTTGCAGCAGCCATGGGAACTTTGGCACCGGAACTGTCATTCTTTCAAAATTTGGTGCAGGGCCCCTGGGGCACCGGACTTTGCCACAAGTTTCCTGTTGACTTAATTGTATCACTCTATGTGCCCTCTGAAAGTCTGACACAGTATTTAACACTTCAAAAAATGCCACAGGGACATTAAAGAACAATTCTGCACTTCACCATGTACTTTCATAGATAATGACGTTTCGATTATTACAAGTTGCTACTGAATACTTTTTTCATTTTCAATTTTACAATAAAAGTATACATGAAATAAGAAAAAATAGCTTATAGGGAATCAAAGGAAATTCAAGATCTGGAAGATAATTTAAAGTCTAACACTAAACAAATAGTAAGAATAAAAGAAAATAAACAAAGTGAAAGAAAAAACAGTGGTAGATTATCAAACTACATGTAGGAGAGAGAACAAGACCTTACAAGGGAATACACATAAAATAATGCAGGAGAAAAAAGGGAGACAAAAAGAAATCTTCAAGGGAATGCATCATGGGAAAGTAAGGAGAAGGAAAAAAACAGCTAAAAAGAAAGTTGCTTTTAAACATAACTCTTAGGAAGGAGGAAATTTAGAAAAAGCAAAAGAAAAGGATGATCCCAAAAAATGGCTGATTCAACGAGGCAGGAACTTGCCAACTATTTTTATAAGGGGTTTACCAAAAGCAAAAAATGAAAATAATTTTGTGTTAAAACTAGCAGTTCACGACTTACTGAAGGACATACTAAGGAATAAGATTGGCTAGGCTGACATAGCCACTGTCTACAGATACAGCGCACAACCATATAGGGATGAATCTGTATTTCAAAAAATACAGAGAAGAGGAAACTGATTTTAGAAACTGCACAAGATTTTAAAAACTTAGAATTACGTTAGACACAATGATTACAACATGTCCAAATAATGAAAACATGGGGGAATGAGAAATACTCCAACAACTGTTCAGAAATGGAGTGCCCTATTGAACCTCACCAGCAAAGAAAAACTGTATTTATGAAGCCAGTAGTAACTGAACATAAATTAAAAGGGGATGAAACCCCAACTCAGTATATCAGAGGCAGAAGGATAAAGGTCCCACAAGTAAATAATAACATAATTCTGAGCAAAATCAAATCAGTATTGAGGATTTCCAGTTGTGATGAAGTTTTGGTAGCTACTGAATATTCAAGTACATGGAGTACAATGGAAATTACAGATACATCCAAGTGACTGCCCAAAAAATAATCATCTGAGTATATCTGTATTGTGCTGGAATATAGCTGGGCTGAAGGAAAAATTAGAAGATAGGAAATGGTTGGAGGAAACAAAAAATATAATATTCTACCTTTCAAGAAACTTGAGAGGGAAGGAGTGCCTTAGTAACTTTGGATGGCTTTTGTGTATGGAATATTCAAGTGACCAGATACTCAAATTTGGGCAATGTAAGGGGATTGACAATTTTTGTGAACACAAGCTACATTTCCAAGTGTCTTGATGTTAAAGTGCAAAATACAAATTATTTATATGTTACAATAACCACTGGGCAAGAGATATTGAAATTTTTCAATATTTGTGTCCCACCAGAGCTCACCTTAAAAGATTAGAAAAAAACACTGAACAGCATGGAAGCTAATATTATACATATAACAAGTAAATATCCCATCCCATTTATATTCATGGCAGGAGATTTAAAAGTAAGAGTTGGACAGGAGAAGGAGGTAAAATCAACCAATTGGGACCTCAATGAAATGCTGAAATATCAAATAGAAACTCCATTGATAACGTCGTAAATAAGAAAGGAAAATGTTTATTAAATTTCTTGGCAAAACATGCTCTAAGAATTTTAAATGGAGATTGGAAAGGTGAATATACTTTCTCTATGGCTAAAGGAGGGAGTCTCCTTGACTTATGCACAACTGAGGCATATAGGAATAAAAGTATAAATTAAGTAAATATTATGCAAATCTGGGATAGTGACCATTTCCCCATTATATGTCATATTTATTTAGAGGCAACTGAGGCTATAAAACATATTACAACAAACAGCCCCACAGGAATAGATGCAAATGAGAATACGTGCACCCTGTGCAATAAGAGAAGTAAATGGAATCCATATACAAAAAAAAGGTTGTATGTGTAATACCAAACTTGTCAGAATAAAAAACATGAAGAAATTGGAGAAGGTGAAATGGTAAATCTAATAGATGATTTCTCTAATTATATGAAAGATGTAGCAAATTATTTGCAACCTATACGTAGTGAAGTAAGAAAATGTAGAACCATATATTTTAGAGCTTGGTTTGATACAGAATGTAAAAAAAAGATATAAATAAGGTAGGCAGACATACATCAAAGCATATAGATATTACTGGAACAGTTGCCTTGCAGAAATTAAAATCAGAATATAAGAATGTTTTAGTTTAAAAAAGGAACATAAAACACATTTATAGGTAACATTACAAGATGCACTATGCACGAAAGGTATGAAAACGTTTTGGTCATTGGTGGCCTAAGGGAGAACAGAAGACAATAGAAAATGCAATATAGGTGCAAATATCCCTACTGCTGATTGAATAAAACATTATAAAGTTATAACCAAGAAAGAAGGTCAAGTTAAACAAAGGAAATACTAATACAGTCTTAAATGAAGATCTAGGAGAATGGCCTCCTATACCAGAAAAGGATGTGGTAGCGGCTGTATCAGCACAGAAAAATAATAAGGCTCCAGGTATAGACGTTGTTCCTGCTTGAATATTCCAACATAATGCAAAATTCTGGGCTAAATTATTGGCAACAATCTATACAAAAATAAGTAACAAATTGGTTAAGCCAATTGACTGGAATTATGGGTTTATTGTCCCACTATTTAAAAAAGGCCAACAAAGTAATCCAAAATGTTATAGACCAATAGAACTCATGGCAATTAGAGATACAATGAAGTTTTACTTCCTAAGCAAAGTAAGTGCAAAGTTGCCTACTTTGCATCCGTTTGGGGCTATGCGAAGTCTCCACTGAAAAGGGTTACTTCACCCTTAAATGACTTCATGTTACTGACTTCGTGTTCACTTCACCTTGTTTTTTAGAAAGGCGAAGTGTGTGAGAATTGAAACAGCCACAGATCACTTGTCTCCCAGTCTGTAGGTCACATGTTACATACATAGATACATAGACAGTGTCGGCAGATAAGGGCCTATGGCCCACCTAGTCTGCCCATTTGAGCTTGTAAGCAGGAAGTTAATCAGGCAAGACAGTGAACTAGTTTCACTGTCCCCTTGCCAAATGCTGGAGAAAGAGCAACCTGTGTGTGTGTGAGAGAGAGATAGAAAGAGAGAGAGAGATTGTTATTCAATGTGCTTATTTTTTGCAGTTTAGAGATATATTTCTTGTCTGAGTTGTGCCCCTTTTGATTTGCTATTCCTGATTCCTTATTTTACCTGTTTTTATTTTTTTGTTAGTAGTTGTTCTTAATAGTTTAATTTGTTTATTTGTTTTGTAAAATGGAGAACGGGTTTCTGTTCAGTGGCATGAGATCGTCATCTTGGGCCAAGGATGTGCGGTGGCACTATGTGCATCAACTGTGGAGAATTGTTCCTAGTTAGTGCTCCCCTCCATGGAAGTGGAGATAGTGGTGCCATGATGCAAGCACCCCAGCCAGTGGTATCTACACTGCCCCCTACCACTGGACATGGCCTGGCATATCAGCAGCAGCATCAGCACCAGTGGCAGGAAGAGCTACAGCAGCCACCGCAGCAGCAAGAAGAACAGCAGCAGGCTGATCCTCCCAAGTGTCCAGCAGCCCGTAAAATCTGGGCCCCCCCCACTGCCTGTGCCAGGTCCTCCAAGCGGCTCCACAGTGTGGCATTTTTTTCTCATCACTGCCTGATGAGCCCAGTGTTGTGAAATGTAACATGTGCAGTGTGGGCCCTGGGGTAGTCATCTTGGGACAGGTGGGCAGCGTACTCACCTTGTAAACCACCACCGTGCAGAGTGGGAGGCCAAGGCAGTGGAAGTTTCCAACAATGCATTTGCTGTGCAACAGGTGGCAGCATGGCCTCTGTCTGCATGGGGTGAGAAATGGAGGAGGGATCAGGACCAAGTGGTTGCTCCCACACCTGCACGGGAGTGCAGCCCCTTAAGTCCTGCTACACAGGTGGATCTTGGGCTGCTATAGAGTGAGGCAGACCACCTAGCAATGTGGTAGAGAACATGGAGCAGCAGATGGAGAGATTTGAGGGTAATCAGCTGCAAATAATGGCAATGCTGCAACTGCTGCTGTCATCGCAACCTGGACCTGTAGTCTTTTTGTTTTGATTGTAACTTTCATTGTGTGTTCTGCCTTTTTTTACTAACCTTTTTCCCCACCAAAAATTGTAAAAACACATCCCAAAAAATGATAAAAGAACATAAAAAAATGCTGTCCTTCCCTTCCTCTTTTCCTACCTATTAATATTTTTACATATAGTAAAACGTATTATTTTTTAGCAGTAATGTTTTCTTCCTGTCATACAGCCCCCTGCAAACATATATGATAGCTGACTTGCTCCAATGTTGAGGGATAGTAATAATACCATGCAGTTCCATTTAGTAAAGTAGGAGCAGTCAGTACGGCTCTCAATCACTATCCATATCTTAAAACTCCACACAGAAATTGCAATAGGATAAATTCCCCAAAAGTTTACTTTACCAGCATACAGATACAGGTGCCCCTCTCCACATAGTAATCAATCAATCAATCAAACTTTTATTTATATAAGGCGCCTTTCCAATGCTCAGGGTGCCTTTACATTATAACATTAAAAACGCACCACTTATCATAAAACACATATAAAAACATACTAAAACACATCCGTATAACTTCAAATTTCTAAACATTCCTGAGAAGGCCTGATTAAATAGAAACATCTTTAGAAGATTTTTAAAACCCTCTATGGTTTGGCTTTCTAGTATTTGGTGAGGTAGAGAATTCCACAGGGTAGGAGCCATAAAGGCAAAAGATCTTCCTCATGATGTTTTAAGGGAATACCCTGGGAATTTCTAGCAATCCCTCACCAGAGGATCGGACTGAGTTGGGGGGACAGTAAGGACACAGGAGCTCTTTCAGGTAGTGGGGACCCTGCTCATGTAGGGTCTTATAGGTCAGCAATGTGACCTTGAAGGTAGTCCGCCACTGTACTGGCAACCAGTGCAGATCGCACAGCACAGGTGTAATATGACTGGATCTAGAAGCTCCAGTCAGCAACCTGGCCATCGTGTTCTGTATTAGTTGCAAGCGATGGATATCTACCCCCGGTAGCTCTTGGTAAATGGTGTTGCAATAATCAAGACGACTGGTGACAAAGATGTGGACCAAGATCGGAAGATCTTTGGATGGGACCAGTTGCTTCACCCAGGCTATGTTCCTAAGATGGTAATAGGAGGATTTGACTATAGCCGAAACCTATTCCTCAGAGTCAGGCCTTCATCAAAAACAATGCCCAGGTGTTGCACCTGGCTAGAGGCAATAAGCGGGATCCCACCAAGATTTAATCCTGACGGTTTTCCGCCCATGCCCCTATCATCCTATGACCAGGGTCCACAACCAATACCTCAGTTTTTCTGAGTTTAGCCAAAGCCAACTGGCACTCATCCAGTTCTGAATCTCCAGTAGGAAGCTGTTAAACACCATAGCGGAATCTAATTCCTGGTCAGGTACAAAGGACATGTACAGTTAAGAATCATTAGCATAGCAATGAAAGCTCAAACTGTACTGCCTTATAATGTCCCCTAATGGAAGCAAATACACTGCGAATAACAAGGGGGACAGCACCGAGCCCTGTGGAACCCTTCATGGCAGTCCATGAGAGGCTGAGGAATAAATTCTGGACACCACTCTCTGAGATCTACTCTCAAGGAAGGACTTAACCCAACTATGGACTGCCCCTGTCAGTCCACAGAAAAAACACGGGTGCTCGAGCAGTACCCCATGGTCCACAGTGTCAAATGCTGCTGAGAGATCAAGGAGGATCAAGATTGAATGTGCTCTCTGATCTCTCACCATCAGAAAGTCATTTAGTACCCTCACCAGGGCCGTTTCAGTGCTGTGCCATTTTCTGAAGCCAGACTGGAGAGGGTCATGGATATTGTGGTTGGTCAAATGATCCTCCAGCTGCAGTGTGATCACCTTCTCAATAACCTTCCCTTCAAAGTAAGTCGACCGATACTGCGTGGTACCTGCACTTTCTCAAGGCTGAGGTGGTAATTGGCATTACACTGTATTTAAGAAGTTTAATTAAAGTGACAGTGGTAAAAAGCACAGATATAAAGTGCAAAAAGTTTGTGCAAACATGATATGTTTTTTAGATACCTTTTACTAAATCTTACATTAATTCCATCACATGCCACACAGTTTATAGACCTGCCTTTGTAGGTACAAAACATACACGTAGATCAATTACTATTATTTAATAGTATATCCCTTTATTATCTTTATTTATTACTATCTTTTGCACAAACTTTTGCACTTTATATTTCTTGCTTTTTACCACTGTCACTTAAACTTCTTAAATTGGGTGTAATGCCAATTATCACCTCAACCTTAACAAAGCATGGATACCACTCAAAAACATTGGGCTTGCTATGTAGGGATGGGCACCTGTATCTGTATGCTGGTAAAATAATCTTTTGGGGAATTTATCTTACTGCAATATCTGTGGATCGTTAAGCTTTGGACAGTGACTGAGAGCCATACTGACTGGTCTTCCTCTTCCATTAAAAAAGTTATAACACCCTAAATGTGTACCCACAGAAAAACAGAGGCATTTCCTGAACCTGCTGACACACCCCATGAAGGCACCCCCATGTTAATTTTGTGATGTTACAAAATGAATGCTGAGTGAGCCCTCCATTGACCTGTATGGGCACAATCTTTCTTTAACTGTTAGTACTATTTATAGCTGCAATTTAGAAAAATGAAAGCGACTGTTGTAGTAAGAGTGGCTGTTACTCTGCTCCAGCGGTCATTTTGATTTCTGTAAATTGCAACAATAAGTAGTACTAAAAGCTATAGAAAATCACGCCCGTACATGTCAGTGGAGCACACACTCTGATTTTAAATTTAATGACGTCACAAAAGGTTGCTGGGGGTGCTGCCTGGGGTGTGTCAGCCGGTTTAGGACACAGCTGTGTTTTTCTTTGGGTACACAGTCCTGGTGCCATAACTTTTTTACTGGACTGGACCACATGGTATTATTAATACCCCTCAACACTGGAGCATGTCAGCTATCATATATGTTTGAGGGGTGCTGGGTAACCACCTGACAATGCGCACCTGCTCTTTAACAATTTTGACTTATAGAGTTTTATTCTATTTTCAATTGTTCCTTATTTACTGACTTGTATGTCTGATACCATTCCTTCCACAATTACTGTTTTTCTGCATAATAAAAAGGTAATTAATGGAAGTTCAATTGTGACGACTTTCCATTTGGCCAAAAGTGTCAGCTGGTCATTCATTATTGCCCTGCTCGACCAACAGTTGGCATGCTCATTGTAAAAAGTTTTGATTTTTTACTTTTTACAGTTAGCTAGCCCATTTTATAAGTGCGATAAGCCACTCCAGCCCATGGGTGTATCAGGGCATTAATGCACTTCCCTGCTGGTGTAAGTCACTCTGGCAAGCCTTCATGCCTCATAACATACCCAGGACATGCATTAATGCCCTGATATACTCATGTTCTGTCATTGGTTCTTTCTAGTGTGCTTATTCCATATTTTCAGTTATGAAATAACAGTAGTGCTTCTTTTACTCTTGTTCTGAATTGTTGTTTTCATCAGCTTACTCAGCTGCTTTTGAACACCTACTGCTCCCAAATGTAATGGTGGTGTGGTGTACTTTCTCCTGCTGGATTGCATGATCCTTTGTTTGAGTCACAACAGAAATGATTTGAAATGATAGATGTACAAAAACAGGTGGGAATACTGATGAAAACTGGCCAAAAACCAGATAAAAAGTAGTGCTGTGTTTATTATGTCATATCTGAAAAACATAGTACATCAGTAGTAAATTGTGGAAATAGGGTATCATATAAGACAAGTCAGTAGATAAGTACCAATCGAAAATCAAAAAGAAAAGTACAGGTAAAAATTGTCAACCGATTATTGCACTGCTGCTGTAGTTGTTATGCAATATAACTATTTGGGTACTCTTGACTGAGCTCAGTTTTCTTAGCACACCCACAACCACAAAAAAATACCCTACCGTCACCCAGCAGAATTACTGTACAACCCCCCCAAAAAATAAAAAACTATGTTATTGGAATGTAGCATGCTTATACTGCTATCTTGCTACATCATTCAGCACGCAGTACAGTGGATTCCACTTAAGGGCACTTCGGATTAATGCACATTCTGTTTCAGTGCACATCTTTTTTATTTCCCATTTTTTTCCGTATATTTCCCGTGTTAAAAATTCCGCTTAAGTGCATGCTGGATAAGTGCACTTTTCGGTTAAATACGCTTACTTCCAGTTCATTGTTACACCTTTTCAAGTAGAATTAATTCCGGTTTAGTGCACTGAACTTTGATGGGGCTTCTGATGGGGCTTAATTAGGTGTTGCGGCTGTATTTAACACCTCTATTCACCTCCGTTCACACTTCTCCCCTTTAGCAAGCAGAAAGCAGCATAGAAAGAAAGAAAGTAACGCTGGCTTTTTGACAGACAATCTCAGTGCTCTAACACTTGGAGCAACCTAATGTTAAACGAACAGATGTGGCAGCAGAGTGTTGCAAAGCAAAGAAAGGCTGGGAGCGTTACGATAATCAGAGCTGCAAATGCCGACGTAGGATTATGTAATTGTGTTTATTGTAGGTTTATCTGTTGTTATGTACTAAGATAAACATGCATGTTCCAGAATCTAAACTGAAGCTGTAAATGTGGGTGTAAACTCAGGGAACATGGATCATTAACATTTTTTAAATGTTTTAAATGTACAATACTGTTAGCTGTTTAAACTTAATGCAGTGTATATAATTGAGTAGCAGCAGGATCTTGGCTTTTAATGTTTCATTTTAAGATTTTTGGGGGGCAACTAAAATTGTTATGCTTATCATAGCTCTTTAATCAAGCCACAGAATGTCAGTTTTAGGTCCATTTGGATAAATGCACGTTCCGCTTAAATGCACATTTTCTCCATGCAAACGGTGTGCATTTAGCGGATTCCACGGTATTAGTGTTTGTCCCAAATCCAGATGAAGAATAATCATATGAGAAAATGTTAATTAAAGTCACAAGTAGTTCATGGGGATGCACTGATTAAAGCGTGCACTTACAGGCAAATCTCCATAAGTGTCCCCACTAAAACAACTGCTGTTAAAATGTCATGAAAAGTCCCGACTCCAGAAAAAAGAATAATCACATGAGAAAATGTTCTTAAAAGTCACAAGTATTTCAGGACACACTGATTAAAGCATGCACCCACAGCCACAACTCTCCATAAATGTCCCCATTAAAATGGCTGCTGTTAAAATGTCATGAAAGTCCCAACTCCAGATGAAGAAGAATCAAACATACTAACATGCGAAATTTGCCAACAGATAAAGGCCTAGAGGTCTATCAAGTCTGCTCGAATGTGCAGCTAACACCCCTTATTCTGCAGCTGCCCCTTCCTTCCACCCTTCCCCTCCATTGACCCTCCCCCTTGTCCTGTCCCATCCCCATTTGAAGCAGTCCGCAGTTCTACTGGAAACCACTTCTGCAGGTGATGCATTCCACCCAGCTACCACCCTCTCTGTAAAAAAGTGTCTCCTCATCTCCCTCCTGAACCTTCATCCCTCCAGTCTTATATCATGGCCCCTGGTGTCCCTTCCCCCATTACTTTGAACAGCCCCTCTGTACCTGTCTTGTTTATTCCTTTCATGTACTTAATGGTTTCATTCATGTCCCCTCTGTCCCCCCTCTCCTCCAGTGAGTACATGCTCAACTCCCTCAGCCTCCTCTTGTATGATAAGTCCCCCAACCCCTTGATCATCTTTGTTGCCCTGTGCTACACCCCCTCTAGTAACTTAATGTCCCTCCTCAGATACGGGCACCAGTACTGCACGCAGTACTCCAGGTGCACTCTAACTAATGACCTATACAGTGGCAGAATCACCTCCTCCCTCCTCGAGGATATACCTCTTGCAATGCAACTCAACATTTTGTTGGCCTTTGCAGCTGCCTTCCTACATTGTGCTGAGTTATTCATTGACCCTGTAATGAGCACCCCCAGATCCTTCTCCTCCTCTGTCTGGGCTAGCTGCATTCCCCTAGCTGGTAACTTCTCCTTGGGTTCTTCACCCCAAAATGCAGCACCTAGCACTTTTTGGCATTAAACCCCAGTTGCCAGGTGTCTGACCAGGTTTCAAGCTTTGCCAGATCATCCTGCAGCCCCTGCCATCCCCCTAGGTCATCTACCACTGCTCCCATCTTGGTATCATTAGCAAACAGACTGATCTTGCTCTTGATGTCCAATGATATGTCTGCAATGAATATCCCAAACAACACTGGTTCCAACACTGAGCCCTGTGGAACACCGCTTATCACTACCCTTGGGTGTGAGAGCTCCCCACCCACCACCACCCTCTGTTGCCTTCCCTGAAGCCAGTTTCCAACCCATCTCACCAGCTTTGCACCCACCCCCATGCCTTCAAACTTACTTCCCAGCCTCCCACGTGCACCAAGTTGAATGCCCTACTGAAGTCCAAATACAGGACATCCACTGCATAGCCCTGTCCAGTTGCCTAGTTACCCAGTCATAGAACTCCATCAGTTTGGTTTGGCAGGATCTGCCACGTATGAAGCCATGCTGTCTGCTGTCCTGTAGTTCTTTGGCCTCTAGGAGGGCCACCAGCCTCTCCTTCAGGATAGTCTCCATCAGCTTACCCACAAGGGATGTGAGGCTTATTGGTCTGTAGTTCCCCGGTTCATCCTTGGGGCTACTCTTGTGCAGGGGCACCACATGAGCTATCCTCCAATCCTGAGGTACACACCCTGAGTGTAGTGAGGCATTAAATAGGTCTGCCAAAGGTCCCGTGTGGACCTCTGCCAGCTCCTTCAGTACCCTGGGGTGGATGCCATCTGGGCCTGGTGCCTTGTCCACCCTCAGTGCCTTCAGACCATCCTGAACTCTGCCCTCCATGATTTCCCCATCTGTCACCCCCTTCCCTCCTGTTTCTGCTGCTCCTCCCCCTTTTGGTATCACCCCCCCATTCTCCTTAGTAAATACCGAGCAGAAGTAATCATTTAGTGCTTCTGCCTTATCGCAGCCTGCTTCCATCCAAACCCCCTCACTCCTAATGCTTACTATGTGGTCCTTACAGCTCCTTTTCTCACTGATGTACCTAAAGAAGTCCTTCTCCCCCTTTGTAATGCTTTGTGCCAGCTTGTGCTCCATAGATGCCTTGGCTCCCCTTACTGCCCGTGTCACCTCCTTCGATTCTGTCAGGTAGTCCTCCCTGTCCTACCCCCTCCCTGTTTTCTTGTACCTCCTAATGGCAGCTCTTTTCATCCTTACCTTTTCCATGACCTTGTTGCTCAACCAGCTTGGTTTTTTAGCCCTAGCCTTCTTGCTCTGGGCCTTGCAGCAGGTTTTGGTTGCCTCCACTATCCCCAGCTTTATAAGCTCCCACCTCTGGTTAGTGCCCATACTAGGTTGAATTCTGGCTAGGTACCCTTTTACCACTTCCCCCATCCTCCCAAAGTCATCCCTCCTGAAGTCCAGCACTCAAGTGCCAGATTCCACTCCTTCCTTGCCCATATACAATGTGAACCATACTGATTGGTGGTCACTCCCTGACAGTGGTTCTTCCATAGAAACATAGAAACATAGAAGTTGACGGCAGATAAGGACCGCAAGGCCCATCCAGTCTGCCCATTTCTTTTTCTACCTCATAAATGTGCCATCGGCCTTTGCTCTGTCAGTGACCTATCTATTCATAGTCATTTGTATTGCTCCCTTATGCCTATCCCATGCCTGTTTGAAGCCCTGCACTGTATTCATAGCCACCACTTCTTGTGGTAAGCCATTCCATGCATCCACCACCCTTTCTGTGAAAAGGAATTTCCTCATATTCCCCTTAATCGGCCTCCTCTAATCTCATGCTGTGTCCTCTTGTCCTGCTATTTTTCTTATATTTAAACATGTTAGACTCTTTCACCTTGTTTATGCCCTCAAGGTGTTTAAATGTCTCGATCATATCACCTCTCTCCCTCCTTTGCTCAAGGGTATACATATTGAGCTCCATTAATCTGTCCTCATATGTCTTCTGATGCAGTCCTGCACCATTTTGGCTGCCCTTCTCTGGACTGCCTCAATTGGTTAATGTCCTTGTGAAGGTGTGGCTCTCAATACTGCACGCGCAGTACTCTAGATGGGGCCTAACAATGTCTTGTACAGAGGGATTATTACCCTCTCACGACTTGTGATACCCCTACTAATACACCCTAACACCCCCTAGCCTTACCTACTGCTTTAGGGTCTGCTTGGATGATTTTAGGTCATCAGTGATGATGATGCCCAAGTCTCTTTCTTCCTTTGTGACTGCTAGCAACTCCTCCCAGCCTATAAGTGGCTTCAGGGTTTCTCTTCCCTATGTGCATGATTTTGCACTTCTTTGCATTAAATCCCAGTTGCCACTCTTCTGACCATTCTCTGTAGTTTATCCAGATCTCTTCTCATTCTGCCCACCCCATCTGGATCATCTACTCTGTTGCAGATCTTGGTGTCATCTGCAAACAGACAAGCCTTACCCTCTAGTCCATCTCTGAGGTCACTAATGAAGATGTTGAATAGGACTGGCCCCAGGACTGATCCTAAGGTACCCACTTGTGACTTGCATCTCTTCTGACTGTATACCATTTACCACCACTCTGTTTTCTGCCAGTCAACCAGTTTGCCACCCAGTTGACCAACTTCTGACCCACCCCGAGCCTACCTAGCTTATTTATCAATCTTCTATGTGGAACAGTGTCAAAGCTTTGCTGAAGTCAAGGTAGGCGACATCAACTGCTCCCCTTGGTCCACCACTCTGGTTACCCAGTCAAAGAAATCTATGAGATTAGTTTGACAGGACCTTCCTTTGTAAACCCATGCTGTCTTGGATCCTGTGCCCCTATGGATTCCAGGTGTTGCACTATCCTTTCCTTATGAGTGCCCATAATCTTGCCCACTACTGAGGTAAAGACTGACCGTCTGTAGTTCCCTGGCCTCCCTGCTACCACTCTGTGGAGTGGGATACATGAGCCTTCTCCAGTCTTCTGGGACCCTCCTGTGCTCAGAGACTCACTAAACAATTCTGCTAATGGCTCTGCTAGTTCCTCCTTTAGCTCCCTAAGTACCCTGGGATGTATGCCATCAGGTCCCATTGCCTTATCCACCCTGAGCTTAGCAAGCTCTTGTAGGACCCTTTCTTTTGTGAAGGAGTAGTGCTCACCTCCTCCCCTGTGTCCATGATGCTGAGCTGTGGGCCCTGCCTACCTTCTCTTCAGTAAATATTGAGCAAAAGTATCTATTTAGGATAGATGCCTTTACAGGGTCCTCCTCCTCACATGCTCCCTTTTCTCCATTAAGCTAGCAACCCTCTGGACTTTCTCCTTTCACTAATGTATCTATAGAAGTCTTGTCACCTTCTTTACTGTTCGTGCTGAGTGTTTCCTCAGTTTGGGACTTTGCCTGCCTTACTGCCTTACCTGCTTCCCTTAGGGCAGTTTGGTATGCCTCCCTATCTTCATCCCGCTGTGTTCCCTTATATTTTCTGAAGGCCAGCCTTTTGGCTCTGACCTTTTCTGCTACTGTATTTGAGAACCAAAGTGGTTTCCTTCTTCTTTTGCACTTCCTTTTCTGTCTAACACAATGGAATGTTGCTTCAAGTATTGTATCTTAATGCTTGCCCACTTTGCCTGTACCTCCTCACCTGTGTTTCTTTTGCCAGGGCTAGCTTAACTCTGTTGGCCATCTTATCAAAGTCAGCTCCTCTGAAGTCCCATATTTTTGCTTTGGGAATGGGATGATTTAGATGTAGTAGCCAAATTGAACCATACCATGTGATGGTCACTGGCTCCCAGGTGACCTTCTACCTGAGATCTGTGATCCTTCTTTGTTAGTCAGTACTAGATCTAGGATAGCCCTGTCTCTTGTGGGTTGCTGTACCAGTTGTTTGAGGCCCTCCCTGCAGGGAATCCACTATGATCTAGTTCTGGCAGATGTTCCTGCTGGTATTGACCAATCTGTATCTGGCATGTTGAAGTCTCCCATTATCAGAACCTCCCTTTAGCTGTCATGTTTTGTATATCTTCTAACAGTAATGTGTCTATGTCCTCCCTCTGGTCTGGGGCCTGTAGACAACCCTCAGTTCTTATGGCTGTCCCATTTCTGTTTCCAGGGTGACCCACAGTTCTTCTGGCTCCTTATGTGTATTCTGAATTTCTGTAGCTTTGATATTTTCATTAACATACAGGGCCACCCCCTTCCACCATAAGTTCTCTCACAAACTCCCCATTTGCCAGCACAAGGTCATGTGTATTCCCTAACCTGGTTGGTTCACTGACCATTTGCTGCAGGAAGCTGTCCTGGAAGGCATCCAGCAGTACCTGCTCCCTTTTATTCCTGGTTGTTGGGGTACTCCAGTCCACTCCTGGCATGTTGAAGTCCCCCACAATCACCACACTACACTTCTCGCAGGTCCTCCTGATTTGTCCCGTTTAGTTCCCTGTCCAACTCCTCTGTCTGAGAGGGCAGCCTGTACACCACTCCCATTCTGAGAATCCTATTCTTGGAATCCTGGATTTGCATCCAAAGTGACTCCGTACTACCCTCCTCCCCTTCCTCCCTTGCATACTTCAGTCCTTCCTTCACATATAATGCCACACCCCCTTTCCCAATCACCCTGTCCCTACAAAATAACCTGTACCCTGGTACAGACAGGTCCCAGTCATTGTATTGGGTGGCCCATGTTTCTGTTATGGCTGCAATGTCAACCTCTCCCGCTGCCATGAGCACCTGTATCTGCAGTTTCCTCCCAAGGCTCCTAGCATTAAGAGTAACCACCTTCCACCCGTTCCTCCCCTCCCATCCTGCCTTCCTTTACTAGCATCACCAATAGTACTTGACATTTGTCCTTTGTCACTGCTGTGGGGGTAAGCTCATATGGTTTCCCAACCTGTGGTCACTGAATATCTCTTGCCCACTTGTCACCCCACTCTAGTTTAAAATTCCCAACTTCCTCTATGTACCCTCCATCCTCTGTTTCAACAGTTTGTTTCCTCCTCACTCAAGTGTAGTCAGTCCTTGGCATATAGACTACTGTCTTCACAGGTCCCTCCCCACTCTCCCAACAACCCATACCATTTAGCATGACACCAGGTTCTTAGCCATCCATTAAATTTCTCTGTTCTCAGCTTTCTTGTTGTGCTTGCCTTGGGCACTGGAAGTATCTCTGAAAAAGTTACTGATCTTCCTGCCTCCTCACATAATTGTCCTAGTTCCTCAGACCTTCTCTGGACTATATCTACTGTCTTGTCAGCCCAGTCATTCATCCCAAGATGTATAATTAAATGAGGCTTGTCCCTACCCCTTCTAGCATATTTCAGAACAGACTGTCCCACCCTTTCTGCTGTCATTCCTGGCATGGTCTCCACCCAAGTGCGACTATGCCTCTCCCTCTTGCTACTCCACCTGACTCCTCTTAGTATTGAGTCCCCCAGCACTAAGATTCCACTCCTCTTACTCTCTGCTTGCTTCCATTAATCTCCATCTCTCATTCCTGGTTTCTCTTCTTCCTCCTGCACATTATTTTCCCCTTTTGCCAGTGTTGCAATTCTCCCAGCAGAACTTCCCCCCGTTCTGATTTGGTCCATGCATTTTTCAATTACTCCTCTAATTGCATCATCTCCCTCCTACTACTTTCCCTCTAACAGTGCAACACTATTTTCTGAAGACCCTTCACAAATACCCGCTTCCTCTCTCTTAATAGTAACTTGTTCCCTCCTTTCCACTCCATGACTATTGCCACTATATCTCGTCCCCTCACAAGTCCCTGTCTCCTCCTTCCATTTGTGTTTTGTCTCCTTACCTGGTTTCCCTGGCAATTGTTATTCCTGTCCTGGGCCCCTTTGTCACTGCTTCCCTTCTACTGACCCTCTCCTCACCACTATTGGCTCAAATTGACCTCCCTCATCTCCCCTTCTCCTTCCATCCAGTATTGGGCTAAACCCACCTCCAGTCTGCCTTGGTTGTCTTAGTTCCTCCTGCAGACCCTCAATCTCCTTTCTAAGTTTCTCTGTGAGGTTGCACACTAAACATTCCCCCACCCTACAGGCAATTTTTAGAAA
This sequence comes from Neoceratodus forsteri, assembly GCA_016271365.2. Lineage (NCBI taxonomy): Eukaryota > Metazoa > Chordata > Ceratodontiformes > Ceratodontidae > Neoceratodus > Neoceratodus forsteri. The sequence continues at coordinate 1,681,488,843 of CM057450.1, read as the reverse complement.
GACTGGTACACCGCAGATGTTGCAGCCTACCATCCAACCCATTGCTCTCGTTGCCCACCAGCGAACCCCTACTCTTCCAGATGAAGGATACCAAACACACCCCCAAGTCTCCCCTCTCCCACTCTATTAGTGCAAGACATTCTTCTCCCTTTCTAAATTTCCCTTCCCCTTTTGTTGTACATGTCTAAATAGACCAAGCAACTGCTTTTTACTTTCCTATCCTTTCTGTCCACACCCAAAAAGAGACTTTAAGTAACTATTGCACAACCTTCTTCAAACTCCTACTCCTCCTTTCCACAATAAAAATAACAATGCAAACAAGTAACAATGAAAGCTCCTTGTTTTCCAGTTACTTCCCTTCCACTGAGATAGCTGTTACCACTTCCTTTCCTGGATGTCTGCTTTTGCTATGACAGGTGCATGTTCTTTGCCCTTTTGGGGAAGTGATGTCAGAACCCCTGGTAGAAAGGAAATCATGGACCTGGGTCGGGTGGGACCAGCCCGTGCCTTCCAGAAATAATCAGGTAGCTGAGGCCCTTGGTCAGACCATTAGCACCTTTCCCCACTATGCACTAAACTTTGCAGCTAGTGAAGCCAGCAAAAGCACACTAAAATAAAAAAAATCGTGATTAGAAAATGTTCATAAAGTCACGAGTATTTCAGGACGCACTGACTAAAGCATGCACCTATAGACACAACTCTCCATAAGTGTCCCTACTAAACTGGCTGCTGTTAAAATGTCATGAAAAGTCCCGACTCCAGATGAAGAATAATCACATGAGAAAATGTTCATAAAAGTCACAAGTATTTCAGGACACACTGACTAAAGCATGCACCCACCGCTACAACTCTCTGTAAGTGTCCCAAGTGAGAAAATGATGTGCTGGTGCCTGCTGCTGCTGCTGTTGTCCTTCTTTTTTGCTGCCGCTGAGCTGATGTACAGCGTGTTGCCAAATGCTGATAGCCACAGATACCATGGGGGAACTATAATTTGATGTTCTGGACCATTATTCTGCTGTGCTGACTGAAGGATACTGCCCCTATGTGTGTGTATTCATACCACCATTGATAAGTTAATGTATGTGTCATGCTCATGTTTTCAGAAACCATACATTTACTTTCTATATATGGAATCATTTTCTTTTTTTCTGTCTCAGGTCATGAGTCCTACTTCTGTTGTGCATTTCGGCTTGCTGATGACTTTGGCTCTACAAAAACTGTCAAGCCATGAAATGTAAGTATTTTTTTTTGTGGGGAGTGTGGGTTTTGGGGCATCATTTGAAAACAAGTTTCATTAATGTTTTTGTCTTCTTTACAGGTTTTCTGTGTATACTCCAGATTCCTACCAGTTATACACCTTCAGATTTGAATAAAGAACACAGCACCTAAATGTTACTGCAAACAGATGAAGAAGAAATTATTCGAAGTTCATTGCACTACCACATTCTGTTCCAAGGGTATCTGGTCCTGTCTGTTATATACAGCTTAAAATACCAAGCTATTATTAAGCCGGTACAAGACCAACTAACACGTTTAGTGCATGTGACATGCATTGGCCCCCTGTCTTAAGTTACATTACATGACATGTTATTATCACCAGGATAAAACATTGTACAACCATGGCATACTGAAGTACACCAGTGAGAGATGTGCATGAAAAATATATTATCTGGCCCATAGGTCACCTCTGTGGAATGCTTTACACTGGCTGAAAAACATGAGAGACAAAAAGGACAAATGAAATAAGATTGATACTTACCTGAAAATTATATCCTTTAGGTGGTTGGAGTACACAGTAGTCCTGTCCTGTTACACTGTTTGTAACTGGGACCTGTGAAAACAAAACAAAAATCAGTTGCTTGGTATCTGGTGACAATGGCATCTATAGAAAAGGTTAAGGAAGCATTAAAACCACAGTTCAAGGAAAACCATAGTATGTGAAATTACTACATAATCACAGTAAATTACTGATAAGAAGCATGGTGGCTATGGCTGGCCAATGGTTACTACATTGGGAATGGGCACAGGTACAATTTCTTTGCCTCACACTCATCAATATGGGTGGCTGGATATGGTGTGTTATAGCCTTACAGTGTCAGGAGGAGGATATCTGTCATTTAATCAGCAGGCTTTAAGTGGCTACAAGTTGACATTTGTGTTTATGAGGCTGACTGTGTCTGCTAATGACAGCACACATTCTGTTAAGTGCATTCACAAAATTTACAAAGTGAAAGGTAAAATAGAATAATGGGTCATTATTTGTAGATCTCTGTCATATGGAATGAGAGCTAAAGACACTGTTTTTATTTTATGAAATGCAAAAAAATGTTTACATTACAGAACCGTGACAGCCTTTAAACCCGTTACGCACAACCACCAACATCCTCCCCTATCCTGATAAGGAGGAAGCTGCCTTGCAGTTGTCAAGGTCAGAGGTGTACCCACTAGGAAATTCTTTATCCATGACTGCGTCATCATCCTCAATTGTGCACCATTTGACGCTGCCAAGAGGATGGTCTGCTTCACCCACACCATCAGCACAACCATCATCATGATGAGGTACAAACACAGATGTGGTTGTTTGACTTGGTATGTGACCTTCATTCATTTTTATAAATGTCAGCATGCTGACATTTGTAGGTGATAGGTTAGTACGATGGTCATGCACTATTGCCCCCGCAGAACTGAATACCCTCTCCACACTTACATTGGAGGGTGGGCTGGTCAGGTACTTCAGTTCTACTGAAGTCAGCTCTGGCCATTCATTCACCTTGCCACTCCAGTACACAAGAGGCTCTTCAAGTACTGACAGATGCCTGTTTTCTGCCAAATGGGCATCGACCATGCTTACGATGCATACAGTCTTGATGAGTCATCCACCTGTTTACAGGATTCATCAAAGTCTACAATTTCTACTTGAGACAAGGCACCCCAAAGTGGGTTAATGGCAACCTGTTTTGCTGACACCCCTTGACCCTCAGCCACCTTACTGGATATGCTTACTCCACAATGACCTTCTGCCTCATTATGTTGTGGTTTGCAGAACTTTGCATGTCACTTCAGTGCCCCATGAACCAATCAGATCAGCTGTCCAGTCAGATTTTGAACCTGATCAGGCACTCCCTCAAATAAGGATGCAATGCCACGTTTGTAGCATGGGTCTAGCATTGTTGCTATTTCAAATACTGTACTTTGCTGAATAGTGGCAATGTGTTGATGTGGTGGAATGTTGTAAGCATGTGTTTCAGTAAGGCACTGTTTAACCTATCTCCAGACACAACAAGGCTGTGCTGGTAGATTCAACAAAGTCTTCTGAAGCACCCACAGCAGTGGAATGGCTTGACTAATGGATGCAGTGTCACCACTCACTGCCTGTGTGGCATGTTCAAAAGGCCTTAAAATTGATATCACTGAGTCCATGAGTCGCCATTGTTCAGTTTCCATAGACATTGAGGCCCCTGAACTGTCACAGCCAGTATGCTTTACTAGGCATTTGGAGACGGCTTTGTACTGCTCATAAAACTGCCCTGCCATGTAAAGTGTCGAGTTCCAATGCATGACAACTTCAAGGTAGTATAGCGCAGTGGTCTAAGGCTCTGAGCTGCAAATTGGTGAGCATCCAGCAGACCAGACCTGGGTTTGAATCCCAAGCTTCCACTTGCATACTGTGTGACCCTGAGCAAGTCACTAACCTCCTTGTGCTCCCAGGTCGCTCCTGTAAAAAAAGCTTTCAGCTTAGTGTGCTATACCTGGTTAAACAACTAAATAAAAAAATAAAAAAAGGTTGAGTAGAGCATGCAAAGTGTGCGCAGATGTGGTGTGCAACAGTCAGCATTTGCTTGATGTCAGGGTGCTGCAGAAACTCCAGTACCACATGATTTAAACAATGTGCCATGCAGGGAACCCTCACAAAGCCACCATTGCTGACACATTTAATGACATTTGATCCATTGTCACTAGCTGTAAAGCCAGCTTTTAGGGGCAGGGGGTGCAGCCACTGATCAATTTCTTTCAGTAACAAGTCTAGTATGTTTTCACCTGTATGCAACCCTGCTACACTATGCATTGCAAGCATGCATGCTGTCTAATGCCATGAAGGTTGCTAGCATGACAGTCTGACTTTTTAAACTGCTTTTCAATATCACCATTACAGACAACCCACGGTACCTGTGCCGAATGTGCAGTAATACACAGCTAGGAACTACCAGCTGTTTTTGCCTCTTGTCCACATATCCATACTTAAGTGAATGTAAGGTGATGAGAAATGTTGAAGAGCATGTCTTACAGACTCTGTCATAGTCCAATATAACTCCGGGATGGCATTGGTGGAAAAGTATGTCCTGGACGGGACTTTCCATTTGGGACAGGCACATGCTGCAAAATGTCGGAATCTGGAATTCTTTACAAAGGAGAAGGGCAAAAGATCAATTGCCAGCATTTCCACTACAGCAGCATTCAGTTCTCATGACACCACATGATTTGGTAGGTATTTCATGTTCCGGGCAAAAAGACTGTGCAATGTGGGCTGCATTGTTACTCATTTTACATGTGCTGTGCCAAATGGCTCTGCTCTGTGACCTGCCATGGGTGGGGTGCTTTTACCATGTGATGGGGGTGCACAGGTGACAAGTCAACAAATGACGTTATGTTCCCCATTTTAAGCACAGGGGTTGATATACTGGAAGTACTGCTTAGACCACCATCGTAGTCTGACCACTACTTGACAATTTAAAATCCTCCTCTTCTTCACGCCTGTGGTAATTCTCCAGTGTTATTTCACCAATACTACACAAATGCTCAAGCACCTCTCTGACCCTACCTGTGGTAATTCTTGGTGTTTCCATTTTTAGCTCCCTGCCATGGCTTTAATGCTGGGTTGTGCATTAAACCATTGTGTTTTGGTGAATGCTGAATAGAAGTATTTGTTCAGAATGGTGGCCTTCTGCCTGTCTTCTTCCACTATCATATCCCCATCCCTGATTTTAATTACCCCTCCACCCTTCTTTCTCTTGTCTTGCAAATATCTGAAAAAAATGTTTGTTCCCCTACCCAAAACTATTGGCTATCTGAAGTTCCACAGCTGCCTTTGCTTGTCTCACTGCTGACACAGCCTCCTTATTCTTGAGTATGTATTTCCCCATAGATTGTTACCAGGCTTACTTTTGAAGTTGTGAAATGCTTCCATCTTTACCCTAATGTCCATCCTAACTTGACTCATGAACCAAATGAGGTGCTTGTGTCTCTTTCTTTTGGTCCCTGTCCTTGTACATGTCTTTGTGGCCTCTGTGATGGTTTGTTTAATCATTCCCCAAATGTCTTCTATTACAAAATGTTGGTGTATATTAGTTATTCTCTTACTAGTTCCCTCATTTTATCAAAATTTGCTCCTTTGGAATTTAGGACTTCTGCCCTTGACTGAGATGTGACATCCTTCAGGGCTATTTTAACCCAAACTGAGTTGTGGTCGCTGTTCACCGCGATCCCTGACTTTGACTGCCTTGATTTTTTTCCGAGTTAGTGAGGACCACATCCCAGAGGTTGTTCTGCCTAGTAGGATTGATGACTAACTATGTGAAAAGCAATCTTGTAAGGCTTCTATCACTGATTGACTCCTTGATACTAGCCACTGGGATGCCTGAGTCCACATCTGGCATTTTACAGTCCCCACTACCACTAGTTCTCCTTTTAGTGACATTTCTTTGATTTCTCCAAAAGCTCCTTATCCTTGTCCGCTTGGTTCGGAGGTCTATATACCACCCAATCTAGATTAGCTTTCCTGATGATGAACTTAGCTGAACCCATAGGATTTCATTCCTATCTAGGTTCATTTCGCAGGATGTGGCCTCTATCCTCCTTAACTTAGAATGCAACCCCTTCCTAACACCCCTCCTGTCTTTCCTGAAGAGCACATACCCAGGGGCTGCAAGATCAGTCAATGTTGTCAGATGCCTAGGTCTCTGTGACTGCCACACACTCCTTACAGGACTCTGTCATGCAACCTTCATGTGTGCATGGCAGAGTCCTTACAGGACTCTGCCATGCACACATGAAGGTTGCTCATCTTGTTACCCAGGCTCTTGGCATTAATGTACATCCCTGCCGATGAGCCTGTGATTGAACTGTTGCTTCTTCAAACTGGTAAATTCATGTGTTTCCCATTATCCTAAACTGTTTTTCATTCTTCAGCACCTTTTTCTGCTTATTCTGGTTGTACCTGTGGTGTGATTCAGTATGTCTTGATTGTGGGGAGTGGCACTAAGTTCCCATCTTCTAAACTATTGCTGATATGACTTAGTATTGTCCTGTGTGATAGTTGATTTTATTTCTCAATAAAGCTTACTATTTTGAAAAATAAACTATCACTATAGGCTTCCTAGTGCCATACTCCCCTTTGTCTAGTTTAAATACCCGAGGTGAACAACAAACTTCTGTCCTAATGCACTCATTCCTTGCCTGTTTAAGTGAAGTCCATCTGGCTTGAATAGTCTTCTATCTCAGAAACTCCCCCAGTTGCCTATGACATGGTAACCTTTTTCCTTGCACCATTCCCATAACCAATTGTTGAAATCATCAGTTTTCTCCTCCCTGATCCTGTTCATGTCAACACCTTTTCCCCATACTGGAAGGATCTCTGAGAAGGTTAGCAAGGCTGTCTGTACTTCCAGTCACTCCTCTAGCTTTCTGAAGTTTAGCTTGACTTCCTCCTCTGTCTGGTTCACTAGGTCATTGGTGCTGAGATGGATGAGGATGTTTATTCCTTCATCTGCCTGGTCTATTATCCTCTCAATTTTTGGGGTGTCTCTCTTGGTCGAGGCTCCAGGGAAGCATCAGACTTTTACTGCAGATCCATCCAAGGGGGACTCAACTCATCCAATCATAGAGTCCCCAGAATGAGTGCATGTTTTTAGTTCTCTTTCTTCTGCTTCCCTTTGCATCCCTCTGTAGCCTTTCCACCATTCTGCCTTGTTTCCTCTGTAGTATTTGCTTCAGATTCTTCTTCTTTGGCACCTGTGTCCTGCATCCTCTCCAAAACTGCAAAGCAATTTCCAGTCAAAATTTCTGCTGGTCATTTTGCATTCCTTGTCTGTCTGTTCCCTTCTTGTCCCACCACTTTCCATCCTCTTGGGCCAGTGGGCCTCTGGGGAAGGGAATGGGGGGGTGTACCCCTTTAAAGTTTATGATGCAGTCTGGCAATTTCTCTTTTCACCTCCTCCAGCTAAGGTCAGAGCTCATTCAGGTTCCTGCACATAGGACAGTGCTCAATCCTGCATAATAGTCCCCAGAATACAAGTGTCCCACACCTCTGGCAACTAATCATATCCATTGCTCCTATAATGCAGATCTTCCTGTACATAGCAACATAAATCTTCCCTGAATAAAGAAAGGAATAAAATCTAAGAGAGAGAACATTTACTAAAATATATTTTGTTGTTTGTTTTTTCTCCCTACTTTCCTACTGCCTTTGCATCCTTACAGCTCCTGCCCTTCCTGTTCTGGGACAGAAATTTCCTGTATTCCTCTGTAGTCTCCTTATTCCTTGCTCAGAGGCAGCCCTCCAGCAGCTGGCATGGAGGGAGAGCTACTATTTTCCTTTAAGGACAGCAAGTCTTATGTGTCTTGGTGATCCCTTCCTTCCTGCACCCAAACAGAAAATTCCTGTTGTCAGTCAAACCCAATGCCTATAAAAGTGGAACTGGCTAAGGGTGTGAGGGTAGGGGAGGGTGGGAGGACAATACCATATAGTACTCTAACTGAAGGTCCCAATTTACCTTGCAACCCTCTTCTGTAGTAGTAGGTACTAGCTCCTTAGTCAGCTGCATTCTTAGCCTTGCTCTGATAGCAAGTCAGAAGTGAATCATCGAAGTTCAGTTTGTATTGATACTGCCAAATAGTAGAAAAAGCAGCAGACATTTCAGGACTGACCCTCCTGTAAAATGAAAAAGGAGGAGTGGCAAAGGAATGTGTTCTATTAAAAAGCCTGGGGGTGGGGTGGTATGTAAAATGGATGTGGAATCAATAGTGATGGGATGTGATGTTACAGGAATTATAAATGAGCTGGCAGAGGAACACAGAACTGCTGGCCATGTTCAAGATGACAATGAGGAATTTTCTGTGCATGCGCGACTATGCACGTATGCACAGACAACTACAGTGGCCATCTTGAACATGGAGGACTGTGCTACCATGCCACTGGAGTTCAGTGTACATGCATGGGTCATTGCACATGCACAGAAAAGTCTGACAGCCATCTTGGACATGGCCGACAGTGCCATGTTCTACCGATCGGTCTTTTAACTAGTGCGGTGAATGCACAGTAATTGCCATTCACCTTCACTATTTAAAAGTCTGGACAGTATCTGATAAGATCCCTTCTCTATTGTGCTTGCAAGATGGCAGCAGGGCTATGCCCACTACATCCAGAAAAAGTAGAGGATAAGAAAGGGTGGGGTTTATAGAGGAGTACATGACAACTGAAAGTGTAAAGGATTGATGGGAAATAGAAATAGTGTTATAATCAATGTTTTGACCATAGGTCTTCTTCAGGAATTATCTAAAATAGAGAAAAAAGAAGCAAAGTTCTCTTTTGGATAATTTCTGAAGAAGTCCTGTGCTCAAAACATTGATTCTAACACTATTTTCCATTTTCAGGGTACATTTAGCATTATCATTTTGTTTTGTTTTCAGGCTGCACACAGACGGGGGGTCACGTGATGCAGTGGTGCTGAGAGGCTGCTTGCTTCAGAGCTCCCGCTTTCCCCTTCTCAAACTTTCAATTTTCGTCAAGCCAGAGCTACTAATTTAGCACTAAACGAGGTCTAAACACCTAAGCTACTTCAAGAGACTTCAGTGTGCACAGATTGGGGTGTAGATTGCCTGTTTAAAGATCGTGATGACTGACACTGAAATGAAGACCTCAGAGTCAGGCACACCCCACCTACCACACCAGAAAAGCCTCCAAGAAAGCCAAGAACACTGGATCCAACCCTCTTCAGCCACTAAATATCCAACTGGTGGAGGTCTTAATGTTGCAGCTGGTACCACTTTAACAGAAGAGCACTTTTGGAAGAGCTTTCCCATTCAAAGATACCCTGCAAGAGATCTCCAAGGAAATCAAATCGATGAGGCAAGACTATGCAGACCTCTCGAGGAGAGTGGGGGATTCGGAAACCAGAATTGTGTCTGTGGAGAAATGGCAACAGAAAATAGACCCTGAAATTGTCAAACTTCATCAGCAAATTCAAAAGCTCCAACTGAAAGCCGAAGATCTAGAGGGACGAAGTCGATGAAACAATGTGTTAATCCTGGGGTTCCCAGAGCTGGAAGAAGGGGGAGACACCATAAGATTCATTCAGCAATTTTTTAATAAAGTGGTGGGCCCCTCACCTATCCACCAACAATACCATATAGAAAGAGCCCACAGATCCCTCAGACCCAGGCCTCCTCCGAATGCCCCCCCAGACCCCTAATTATTAAATTCTTGAGCTACCTGGATCGTCAGCACGTTCTAACCGAAGTTAAAGAGCTGGAGTCTGTCTTGTGGAATGGAGTTAAATTGAGGATTGCCCAGGATTTACCCAGAGAGGTGCGACAAAAACGTGCTGCATTTCACCCCGTAGTGAACAAGCTGATCGTGGCTGGGAAGGCTTTCCGAATGAACTACCCTGCAAAATTGTTGGTTCAGGTGGAAGGCGTTTGGTACCCCTACGACAGCCCCGAGGAGGCGATGACTGGACTGTCCAAGTTGCTCCCCGATCTGTTTAAGGGACTTTCTACTAAGTGACTGTGAAGTGAAGGACTGGAAAGTGTATAAAGTTGGGTTGGGTGAAGGCTTGCAGTAACCTAGATACCCTTTAAAGTCTATTCCCCTGTTCCTAATCCCTGGGTTTTTGGCTTAATGAAGATTTTACTCACTGAGTTGTCGCTGGAGTTTTGGTAGGTGGCTGGTGCTCCTGGGGGTGTTTGCCTCTGCTCTCCATGAGGGTGCACCTCCCGGGACCCGCGTGGTGGTAGGCCTAGTAGTTGGAGGCTGAGAGGCCTAGTCGGCCTGCTTCTGTGTCCCGACGCGTCCTTGCTTCTCGATCCTCTAGGTGGAACTGCTGTGTATGGGAGCAGTTTCCAGAGGACCTATTTACTGTCGGACCGATTTGGTCTGTCGGGTATTTGGTCCCCATGCGATTTCCTCCCAATTCTCCCGACCTCAACTGAGCAGGATCGAGAGGACAAGGGCTCTCATACCAATTTTCAGGTACTGTTACCTGCCTTACTTTCTCCTGGGGCTGTTTAGAAGGGCTGGGGAGATGGCTCTGTACTCTCCAAGGTAGCGACGGTGCATTTTTGTTACTGGGGGTGGGAGGGCTCAGAGGCAGGACAGTCTAGTGCCATGCCTTGCGACCTGGCAGGAAGTTTTGGGTACCTCTAAGGAATGCTTTGCAATGAACACTGTTCTCCTCATAGTTGGGGCCAGTTGTTTGGTTCTGGGGTCTTAAACCTGGTGTCTCATTGTATATGGACACTATGAGGGGAGACCTGGGGTACCCTGGGGAGGAGTGGAGATGTTTGGGATTTTCTGGATACTCTGGTTGTCAATATTTGGAATGTGGTATATAATGTTCATTGTTCAATGTTATAGTTGGATTGGGGAGGGGGTATTGTTCATGGATGTTGTAGCTGTGTTTTGTGGGGACCGCCACCTAGTTTTGTTTACTGTATGCAACTTGGTTTTTGTTTTAAGGTTTGGCGGTCTCTTAGTACCACTAGTTCTGTCTTCTCCTTCTTTAGTAGGAAGGATATTTGGGGGTATGTTGGTGGGTGGTTAGAGGGTGTCACCGCTGTATGGAGTGAGAGGGGGTTACAGGGTTTAAATTGTCTGGAATTATTTCGGATTTTAGAGTATGGCTAGTTGTGCAATTAAATTGATCAGTTGGAATGTGAGAGGGATTAGGGATGTCAAGAAGAGATCCCGTATCCTGGTTAATTGCTCAGTATTGGGGGCTGACATTCTATGTTTGCAAGAGACCCATATTATGGTGGCTGAAAGCAACACATTGAAAGTCAGAAGCTTCTCCCAAATTTTTGTGGCTGGAGACTCATCGGAGGCTAGAGGGGTCACTATTATGATAAAGAAAAGCATACCCTTCAGTCCGACCAGGGTCACCCGAGATCCAGAGGGTAGATATATATTGGTGCTTGGATCTCTTTATAACTCTCCCATAGTCTTAGGTTCTGTGTACGGTCCAGTTGGAGTGAATGTCAGCTTTGTTATGCAGTTAATTGACAAACTTAGTTCCTTTCTGCCAACCCCCTTGATCCTAGGAGGGGACTGGAATATAGCTCCAACGCAGGAGCTGGATAAAACCTTCAGACCACTAAGGCCACTACTTCTGCCACAATTGGCGTTGAGAGATATGGGCAGCATGTTGGGTTTAGTGGATCCCTGGAGGACCCTTACCCTCCAAAAAAGCTACACCTTTTCTCCCCGCTCATAATTCTTGGTCGAGGTTAGATTATTTTTTAATAACTACCTCGCTTATGACCAAAGTTCCCTCTGCAGGTATTGAACCTATAGTAATCTCTGATCACGCGTTAGTCTGGTTTAGTTTTACCCCCCTGTCTCTAACACAGCGAGATACAATTTGGAAACTTAACACCCAGATATTAAAGGAGGAGCACTCCCTTATCCAGATCAGATCTCTTATCAGAGGCTATCTGGACACAAATCCGGGCTCGGTGGCCAGGATGGACATCCTTTGGTGCTCGCTAAAGTGTTTCTTGAGGGGAGAATTTATTAAAATCTCCTCCAGGAGAAAGGAACTCAGGTCTCAAAATCTCATTTCCCTCTCAAGTCAGATTAAGGCAGCAGATGATTCTCTTGCTACTTCCAAATTGTTGAGCAATTTAGAACAGCTGCACAAACTTAAAAATGAGTACGAGGCCTAATTCGTGAAAAGACGGAGTTTGCTCTACTGAGAACAAGGCTAAATACTTAGATCAGGGGAGGATGAGCATTCTGGCGTCTGCTGAAGCTTAAAGAAACAGAGAACTCTAGATTAGTTCCAGCTCTGGAGGATCAAGACGGGTCTGTCAAAACAGTGCCCAGGGACATTGTGGCAGTCTTCAAAGAGTTCTACCAGAATCTATATGGCACCAAGGCATCCCCTCTTCCCAGTCAGGCTTATAAAATTTTTCGGTCAATTGTACTCCCTCGCCTCTTGGAGGATCAAATAGCCTCTCTCTCTCTCTGCTCCTTGTCCCAGAGGGAGGTGGAAGAGGCCATTCATAGTCTCTCACCAGACAAAGCTCCGGACCCGATGGGTTTCCTGCCAATTTTATAAGGTCTTTGTCAGGATTTGGCCCCACACTTCTGGAATTGTACAATTATTTATTATCAGCTGATACACTGGACCCATCCTTGCTGGAGGCTATTATTATTCTGATCCCCAAGTCGGCAAAGCCTCTCTGAACCCGGCCAACTATAGACCTATTTCACTGCTCAATTGTGACATAAAATTTTGTCCAAGATTCTGGCTTCTCGGATTAAACAGGTCTGGACCTCACTCTTGAGCAGTGAACAAGTGGATTGTGCAGGGCAGGTCTGTGGCAGACCATATCAGATCGCTTTCTCATGTTTTTGGGGCAGCTCAAACTTCCCAGGTCCCTATGGCGCTGGTAGATCTGGATGCGGAGAAAGCATTCGACCAGGTTAACTGGGAGTTTTTATGGTGTACTATGTCCAGATTTGGTTTTCCGGAGGAGTTCATGCGCTGGGTGAAGACACTATATAAGTCCCCCACGGCAAAGATTTATTGCAACGGGATCCTCTCGTCCTCTATCCAACTGCTCTCTGGCACCCGACAGGGTTGCCCCCTATCCGTACCTCTTCAATCTTTATCTGGAACCCCTGCTGCTTAACCTTAAAACTGCTCCAGGGATCCAGGGATGTCCCATCTCCCATCAGATCTCCAAGATTTCGGTGTATGCGGATGACATCCTTCTGCAGCTAGCTAACCCGGCTGATTCTCTACGGGTTGTAATGGGAATAATAGCACAATTCGGGGAAGTATCCAATTATAAGCTCAACCTGGCAAAGACCGAGATTTTCCCCCTTAACATGCATCTTACCCAGGCCTCTGTCTCTCACCTGGGTATGAAGTGGGCCCCAACTCACTTAAAATACCTTGGTATTTATCTGGCACGTGACCCTACTTTGGTTAAGAAACTCAATTTAGAGGACCTATTAGACAGAATCAATTCTGATTTGCAAAGATGGGGTAAGCTGCCATTATCAGTGGGTGCCCGGATAAGCATTGTCAAAATGAACGTCCTACCCCGTCTCTTCTATTCCCTGAATCTTCTGGATACCTGGTTGCCCAAGCCTTTTTTCAAAAAGGTCCACTCGGTCCTGATTGACTTTATATGGAACCATAAACCTCCAAGGCGAGCTTTCTATAAATTATGTCTGCCTAAAGATATGGGGGGCCTCTGACTGCCCAATTTCGAATTCTATTACTGGTCTAGTCACCTAGTCAAAGCAGGGAAATGGTTAGGAGGAGTAGAGGATACTTACTCCCCCCTATGGTTAAGTCTGGACCTTGACCTTATCAAACAACACAATATAGACCCCACTAGTCCTATTTTATTGTCGCTTTGCATCCCTCCCTAGAGATTCGAGATTCTCCAGTAGGCACCACAGTTAAAGTACTTAATCAACTTTATATCACTGCCAAAATCAGATATAATAAAGATCCCGGTCAGCCCTTGACGTGTAATCCCAATATTAAAATAGGGACCAAACCTTTATCTCCTAAGTGGCTACCCCAAATACAAGGGCTTTCAGTTGAGGATCTCTATGTGCAGGGTAGGCACGGTTCAATAGCTGACCTTTGTTAGTCTTAAACATCCCCACCAATGCCCTTTTAAGATATACCAGTTAAAGCATCTGATATTGATAAGGAGTTCGGGATAGCAGTACCCACTTCAACTGTTAAACCGTTATTGACGGAGATCAAAGATTGTGCGGTCAAACCCATAGAGTGTCTAAACTGTATTTACCTTCTGAAGCTTATTTTTCCCACCCCTTTAACTGGCTCCAAATCTTGGTCCTTATCCCCCTCAGGCTCCTCGCTCGCATGGAGTCAAATCTGGAGGATTTGTACACATACAATACCTTAGATAAGAACAGGTTGATCCAATACTTTATAGTCAACAATATGTACATTACACCAGTGCTGAAATCGAAATTTGACCACTCTATCTCCCCAAAATGTTTCAGGTGTGGGAAAGAACAGGGTAACCTTCCTCACATTTTCTGGTACTGCTCTAAGATTGCCCCTCTCTGGAAGGCCATTGAGGACAGCTTAGATCCTATATTAGGTCTGAAAGACCTTTTTACAGTAGACATCTGTATTCTAAGGGTCTATTCAGGCATCAATGTAAGGGAAAGGAAATACCATATGGCTCTTATTTCTATGGCGGTTAAGAGATTAGTGCTTCGACACTGGACAGATAGCCTTGAGATTTCATACCTTGACTGGGTGGAGGAAATGACTCAATGTTTTAAAATTGAGAAATTGATTGCTAATATTAGATCCTCTCCGGTGGCCTTTCAGAGAAAATGGGGCAAGTTATATGCTCTGTATCTCCACTGACTGAGATCTCAAAAGCTCCTAGAGCAATTGAGTGTGAAGGAATATTCTCTTTCTCTCTGAGCTCTCCGATACTCCCTTTTGTTTCCTCCAAACTAATTCCATTACCTCTCACATCCCTAGATTGTTTGGTCCGGTTTTATCCGGCCTGCACTCCAGATTAAGCATACCTACAATAGCTCAATTACTTACGTTAAACTTACCCTCTCTCTCTTCCTCAGTGGTGACACCTTTATCGTGGGGCGGGAAGGTTTTTGTTTTGTTTTCCTTGTTTTTATTTTCTTTCTCCAGTTTTCATCTGATGGTTTATGTCTGGGCTATACTGAATCTCTGTATCATGTTCAGGTGATATTTGCCAATCTGATGTAATAACAGTTGGAAACCAATAAAAAGAGAATTTCAAAAAAAAAAAAAGGCTGCACACAGACACAGCACCTTGTATTTTTTTATTTTTACAATAGGGAAAAAAGTCATGTAAGTATTATGGGAAAGGTGGAGATGTCAAGGTGACAGGAAATTTAGCAGTGATAATGATGAGAAAAGGCATGGAAAGTAGAGGTTTCCTACAACTGCTCTGTACCTTTATTTACTCATTCATTTATCCAGTCCTCAGGTTTTTTTCAATGATGTGCTAATCCCAAAATAGTATTTTTCTACTTATCAAAAATCTCCCTAGAAATTAATCTTGGATTACTATGATGTAATTTGTAGTTGTGTTGACTGCTCTATTATATATATTGCAAAACTTTAGCAGAGCTCATGAAGTGACATAACTTTATCAAATTTGGACATAGGGCACTGTTACAAGACTGCATGAAGGGTGACTAGCTGGTAGGTCTTATGCCACATGGTTTCATGTAACAAACAAACACAAGACATGAGAGTGGTAAGTCAAGGTACTCTACATAGTGAATTTAAACCAGTACACAAATAAAGAAGCACAGCAGTCAGGAATGTGATGCAGTGTTGCTGATTTTACTAAATAAGCATGTAAGAAGTACGTAACCCCTATATGTGCAACTTATCTTTATGGTGCCACTGAATCCAACCCATACCATCAGCTGCAAGCACTGTTGCTTCCACCATCTCCTTATATAAACTATTGCAGTGGGGACCAGACTGGGAGTGTAGAGGAGCAGTAGCATCTATAGCATACTTTGCCTCTATATCATGTGACTCCTGACACTCATCAAAGGTTGCTGCCTGCTACCTGATGAGTGAACAATTGGTGCATTCCACAAAATGTGGGTTTTCACTAGCCACTCCAAACAGAACACTAGTGCAGCTATATAGAACCTAATTGGGGTCACAGAAATTGTTTAAGGGCAGGACCCTTTGTGAAATGAAGACTTTGGGTTGAGTGACCCTGAGACTGCAAAGACAGCAGGAATCTTTGCTGATGCTGATACCAAGGATCCATGGCAACAGGATCCGGGGTCAGCACAACAGCCAATCAGGCTCCAAATCCTGCTAATGGAACCAGAAGGGCTCATAACCCTGAGGAGAACATAATTAACGGAATCACAGCTTGTTTTGTCACTATTTAATCGAGTAACAGTCCTCTAGCTCTGCCTAGAATGAGTGACAGTTCCATGGATTTACAGAGAGCTGGATTTCCCTGTGAATAGTGGAGTTAGTGGTACAACTAGGAGCCTGTGCTAAGATACAGTAGGCCACCGGACAGCTTGCTATTTTGCACTGCAATAGTTTAAATCTTAATAGAAATGTACATGGGCATCTACTGACCTTTATAGAACTGATCAAGCTTCCTGGTCCTTTGGACCACACTGGTCTTCCTCAGTGGTGGGGAACAGGTGATTACACACAGCAGTTTGAATGAGGCATTTAAAGTGACATACACAGTGTAATTTTACAGAGGGTTTAAGCAGATTAATTTGGGCATGAATTGTGCGGTCAATCTTTAATCAAAGAACAGACCTCCAGCTCTGCTTGAAGTGATTGATAGCTTCATGGACTAATGGAAGGTTGTTGTAGGAGTTGTAAGAGTCAGACTGGAGTGAGCTGTAGCAGGAGGAGACGATACAAGCACTGAATTAACATTAGAATCCTGTGTCCTAGAGGGTTCCACTGGCCCCAGCATGGAATGTTTCTTACTGGACTTGCTGTCCCAGTTGGTCACCTCTGTATGGCAAGGACCCTTCAAAGTGGACCACATCCATCACAACAGAGGCCTAGTACCACCACCTGGATCATAGCCCAGACCTATTGTCAGCAATCTGCTAATATTCTCTGCTAGGGATGTCTTCTGAATCTGGCCAGTGACAAAGGATAACTCATATGGATTATGGCAGGGATTTCTCCATGCCATGATTTTTGAATGAGACAGTAAAATGAGGGAAGGAGTACATCTTGTTCCATGCTTCTCTGAGGGAGGTGGGGGTTCTCTTCATAATCATGGGGCTGACCAACTGTTATATCTTCTGAAATGCTGAGAAGCAGAAGTCCTTTGTTCTTTTTCTTTGTCTTTTGTGTATGTTATTGTTTTCTAGAACTTTTTTGTAAACTTCAATAAAGCATATTAAATTTAAAATAAGAAGTGCAGGAGTCCACAGGAAGCCAGATCATGTATTCAGATGTGTTGTTCAGACATCAAAGTGGAGAATACATCTCCCAGGAGGTTGTTGGATGATCAGAATGCTAGAGGACCCAGTGGAGAAGAGCACCCAGAACCAATTGAACCTTGAGCAATGAGCAGTGGCAAAATTAAGACCCGTCGAATAGCAGGGCAAACTGGAACTGACATTTGAAACACAGGGCTGGCAGACCCGATCACATTGGATGGGAAAATATGGCACCAAGGGCAGGGGCCTCAATTATTGGAAGGAAAATGTTGGAAATAGAAGCAGACAGCATAACAGGAGCCATGAGAGAAGAGACCACTCTGACTACTTCCCCCTCCCCAACCAGCAATGAGCACATAGGAATCCCCATGGGACCTCCACTCAACTCAACTACCCTTAGCTGCCTATTCTGAATTTGATTATCCGAATTTGCTGTTTAACTCACTGTTATGTCGCGAACTTGATTATCTGAATTTGCTGTTAATTCAATGTTATGTCCCCCTATACCTGTAATCTGGCTGTACCGTATTGTTGAACCGTACTGCTGACCTGCAACTTGTCTCGTGTATGTATTTTCGTTATCCATTCTTTTGATGAGGTACCTTTGTAAATGAGCCCCTGGCTCAAAGGTTGTTAAACTGATGTTAAAATAAATAAAATAAGTAAATAAAACTAAGCAATGTGCAGCCTACAGTTGATCAGTTCTAGTGATGCCACTCCCAGAAAATACTTATCATGATCCTGCTACAGTGGGAACTAATTCTTCATTGTTGGCAGAATTGTAGGGGAAAACTATGATACACACATCTACCCAGTAGACCCAGATGGAAAGCAACAGGAAGGACTAGTGTGAAACCATCTTTTGTTTTTTTTTCTTACCTGCAAAACAGACTTATGGATATGGGACTTAGTTATTGGGGGGGGGGTTGGGGTGGAGTATAGTTGCTTTTCATAACTGATCTTTGTTTATACATCATATTTATGGTTGGGAAGGAGCAGGGGTCAGTGGTGTTTGCCTAGTGCATGTCCTCATCATTTTCTTGTGCCATTCTGCTGCCTTATGCCCTTGCCTTTTCCCTATCCCTGCTGAACTGGGGAATTCTTAACTGGGGGTGTGGAATGCTTTCCCTCCTTTCAGTATGGGAAGATGAGGGAAACAGTTTGATGTGCAGGTGGTGGGGGATAAATTGAGTTGTTCCCTGCTATTCCATGGGCAGTCTTCAACATCTGCTGCTACTCTTCATGTGCAGGAGGGAAAGCTATGTGTGCTGCATTCAGCCCTGGGCCCAGGTTGGGGTGACTGTCTCCCACCTCTGAATGCCTCACCTCCAGTTCCAGGTGGTGGGAAGGTGGGTGCAACTGATTTGCATGGATGACACTATCTAACTGGGGGAGAAAAGGCTTACTGGCTTAAACAGGAGTTTTTCCACTGAGTACTTGCTGCCCTTTGAGAACAGCATGGTGCCCTGGTATTGTTATGGGTCACCTTTGAGCATATGGTATGCATGGGTGGATGTGGTATTACCACTGGAACACCTGAGACTGGGACAGACACTAATTGTGATTCTTTGTCTCTAACCCTGTAAGTAGAGAAGTGCAAAGCTGGCAAACTTCACTTTGCAAATTAACTTGCAAAGTTTACCAAATTCAAATGCAAGGTGCCAACTTCACAAAGTTTTTGGCAGGTGAAGTGGCCCTTGCTCTGTTGAAGTCATACAAATTTTTCACTGAAGCTGCAAGTCACCATAAATTTATCTAACTTTACCTGATAAAGTGCCATTTCTCCAGAAAACTCAATGTGAAATGGCAAAGTGGGCAATTCTGAGTTATTCATGAAGGCAAATTTCACAACTTCATCAGAACTTTACTGGCAAAGTAAAACTTCCCAACATCTCTACTTGTAAGTGCCACTGTGGCAGGATTCTTGCATTCGCCATTGTGTACTGCTTACCTGGCTTGTCAGAATTGAGATTCACCATTACTGTTTGATCATTATCAGGTTGTATTACTTTCACTGAGGTTTTTTATTGTGAGCTGCTTACATAGGCGGTATACCTTACACTGCTTGCAGTTGCATAAATGGTTGCTATTAGCTCTTTGATTACTTTCATTAATTGTTACAGAACAATTACCAGGACTATAAGATTACATTGTGTAAGCCCCAAATGCTTACCTTGCAGTGCTCCAGACCTCCACTCTCTGCTGCATCCCTCAGTGGCTCAGCGTGGGATTTGGGCCAGTATGGCCCTGTGGAGTGCTACTGGCTAATTTCATGACCTCAGCCCATGTTCTGGGTGGGTTGAGGTCTGATTGTGTTTTCTGTGCCTCCATACATTTTACGGGCATGGCGGCAAAAGCCAGACCACCAAAAAATAAATAAAAACATGACGGCCATGCTCATACGAGCATGCCTGGCTGCCGAGGACTAGAGCTGTGGTTCCATTACCAGCAGCACTTCTAAAAGTATGAAAATGGGGAACACAAAGGGAGCCCCAAAGAACAATTAAGGGTTCCCAGAAATAAACAAAATGTGTCCTGGCTCCCTTTGGGTTAGCAGAGCCAGGACCAGGGGTTATCCAAAATTCAAAGGGCTTAATATTAAAGTGGGTGGCAGAGTGTGATTGGGGAAAAATGTGCACAGTAATGGCAGCCCCCTCAAAACTACAGAAGCAAGAGGGCTGATGGGATAGTGTCAGAGGGCACAGAATGTGCCCAGGATTGTTGCAACCAATACATGGATGGCTGTAAAAGAGGTATAAACAGGACTTCCAGCCTGTCAAAACAGGAGATCAGCAGAGTAGGAGTAAAAAAAAAAAGACTTCTGTGGGCTTCCCAGCCCTTGTCCAGCATTCGGGCCCTTACAGCCTGTCATGCAGAGATATCCTGGAAAAGTCAATCAGAGAAAGATCTTGAAGTTCCACAGCAGAAGCAAGAGAAAGGTTCTGGAGATTGTTACAGACAATTGTTTGATTGTTGCAGCATCCAGAGTTTTCAAGCAGCAAGAGACAGAGAGAAAGAGAGAGCTGAAAGCTGGAGTGAGAGCTGAGAGACTGTGTATGTGCTGCCTAATTGTTCCCAGCACTGCAACCCTTATGCAAATACCAAGCTTCTGTGTTCCACCATGGAGGGATAATTGTGGTGAGTGCCCATATCAGTAAGGGGAGAGGCTGAGAGTGCTGTTGCTAGAGACTGTGCAAGGGTCCAGTACAGCTGTGTATTGAGAAGCCAAAAGAGGGAGTGCTGGATTAAGCAACTGTGAAGAAGCCCAGCTGTTAGCTGTGTGACACAGTTGTGCAACAGAAGGGTCTAATAAACTACCTCTACCCTATCCCTAATCTGAAGAAGAGGAGGATAACCAGCGGTGGAAGATGTCGAGAGGCCTACCTAGTGAAAACAATCTATAAAGACCTTTGACGTGAAGATAACAAGGCTAGGCAGGTGAAGACAGCATCCTTCACTTCTGAAACCCTCCTGCAAGTTTGTAGCCTGAAACACCAGCCACTTCGGACACCTTCAAGGTACTGTACCCAAACCAGCTGGCTGAAACCCCCAGTAACTGCTGAACTGTAAGTACCCCTTAGCTGTGGCTTTGAGGAGTTTTATTAGCTAGTTAGTTAGGGAAACCAGGGGTAAATTATCTGGGATGGACTAAACAAACTAAAGCAAGCTCCAGGTTTACATTTAAGTGTCACTGGTATGAGTAAAGTTTTTTTGGCCCTGATGAAAGACACCCCCTGGCCTGCAACACATCTTTGGTCTGGTACCCACCTCATCAGAGACATTCTAGGATGCACACTCAGGTAGGGGGGCATTGTGTGGGGTTTCAAGTGTTTTAAAGTGGTTGTGTTGTTTATTATTTTCCTTTATCCCCTGTCCCCAAATAAGTATCACATTTGTTTGCATGTTAACTCTTGTTGCTGCGATTCTCTGGGTCATACAGTGTGCATGTGTGTGTGTGTGTGTGTGTGTGTTAACCATTGTTGCTGTGAATCTCTGGCTCTTAGTTACCGTGTGTGGGGGGTACTGTTACAGTGTGGGGAGTGTATTGTGGACAGTTATTGTCATTTCCTGGGAGGGTGGTAACCTGCTAATTGCCTACAGGTATTCCCTGACACTACCCCAGGTGGAGGCACCGCATTAAACTTATTGTTCACTATGGAACCCAGGCTAGGCCCCTTGGAGGTGTGTACAGTGTGGAACCAATGGCCCTGGAGTAGCCAAAGTGAGTCAAAGGGCTGTTGCAACTGGAGGCACCGCTTGGATTACTGCCCCTGGTGGTCAAACCCAAAATTGTGATTTTTGACAACTTTTGGTATCCCCCCAGAAAAGCACTGTGTTGAAAACTTAAACTGGAGCAACAAAAATTGATTTATTGGTGCAGAGGAGAGGGCATAGCTTCCAAAAAGGTACTTCTGGTAAAGGGTATACATGAGGAAACAGACCAAAAGGCCATTAAAGCTGCTCTAGAGACTGTACCAGATATTGGGACCCTAAAGGTTCCAGTCCTGAAGTATGATAGTGTCATTCAGAGTACTGTGGCCTTGATACAGAGTGATGAAGATGTGTACTCTAGCAAGTAACTTGCTACCCTCATTTATGAAGGGGTGGCAGGTACCTGGAGACTGTTTGGTAAGGGGGAGTAGTCCATAACCCTTGCCCCACCTCTCTCCAATCCCTGAGTTAAGCCTCCTAGAGAAGATTGAGTCCCTATTGACTGAAGCGGGAAAGACTCTCAAGGATGTGACAGCCTTGCTGCCACTGGGAGTAACCCTGCTGACCCCAGGCTGACTCAGTCTGCTACCTCTGATTATAGACATCTGAGAGTTTTCTCTGGCACCCTCCCCATGCCCATTGGAGAAGATGAGTATGAGACTTGGGTAGACTATGCTGTCCCTATGCTCCAGATGTGGCAGTATTTGGAGGCCAAGATGTGAAAAAGGCTGGCAGAGAGTCTGAAAGGGCCTGCATTAGCTGCTGTTTGCTCATTAAGGGCCACAGAACCCAAGGCCAAAGTGAAGACTACCTTGCCACTTTGGGCAATGTATTCAGAAGCACAGAGCCCTGTGGTGATATCTACTGGAGATTCAAGACCACCACACAGCGGTGGGGGGAGTCCTTCCCAGCTGACCTTCATAGACTGTAGAGGCTCTGCAGAAAGTGCACAAGAAGGAGGAGTAGCTGCTAAAGATCTCAATCAGGTATGTCTTGAGCAAGTGGTGAAGGCTGCTCAGGTCTCAGAAATATCGTCGTTAAAGTTGCATCTGAGAGAAAGACTGACTGAGCCCCCAACAGTGCATTATTGAAAGAGATTAAGGCCACAGAAGATGGACCCTGGGAATACATTTCCACTGCTATTACTAGTGCCCAGGTGGCAGATGGTGGTGATTCATGCACAACTGCTGAACTTCAGGATCTGATCCAAGAACTGAAGGCTGCTATGCAACAAGTGAGCAAATCTAGCTCTGTCCCTGTGGAACCTGAGTCAGTGGTATCCAGTATGCCAGTGGGGGCAAGGTGGCTGTATCTTTCTTGGAATCTGGGGCTCAAGCTGCGGAAGTATTTACGCTTAGAGAGGCATATGAACAATTGATGGAACTGGAGAAGCTGGTTGACAATCTCTAACAACCTCCCACCTGGCCACCACCAGGGACCATCACCAGAGCAGCTTGTCCCAAAGAGCTACCACCAAATCTTTTTTGCTATCGGTGTGTAGAAGATGGCTATATAGCCCACGCATGTGGCCAACACCTGAACCCCAGGCTGATGGAGGAGAAGAGGCAATCAAAGCAGATTTAGAATGCGTGCTGCAGTATTTCTGCAAAAAATACATCTAGGATTTTTACCAGGTATTATTTGTAAGATGTCTCCAAGATTGTTAAATTCTGTTAGGACAAGGTCACAGGTTAGCTTTAAATTTCAAATTCCTTTCTATAAAAGTACAGTGGCTCAAAACTCACTTCAATATTATGCAGTTAAATTATACAATGATTTGCCTTGTAATATTACAAAGTCTGTTACTATTTCATTATTTAAGAGTGTTCTAGAAAAACTTATGACAAATGAAGCAAAAGCATTGTTTTAATTTATACTTTTATTGTGTGATTTTGTATGTTTTTGTATTATATATGGTGTTGTAATTATGTTGTGACTTGGCACCAGTGAAAATGGATATTTTATGCTTACTGGTCATACAGTATAAAAAAAAGGCAGTTGGAAAACTAGAGAGGAGCTCAATGATGGAGTGAACTGGGACTCCAGAAATAGTAAGAGCCACTAAATGGACAGAACTACAGATCCCACCGAGGAGTAAGGTGCCCCCTGGACTAGCGGAATTCCATGCTGACCTTGAAGTTCTCATTGAAGGGGTACTGTGCTTTGCCCTGCTGGACAGCAGTTGCAGGTCACAATTATCCACAGAACTTTGTATGACCAGTACCTAAAGTTTCAATCAATCAATCAATCAATCAGAATTTAATGGTTGACTTACAACAAGTCATTACAAAATATACATAAAAAAAGTCTATGATTTGGAGCCAATTCACACATCTTACACCATTTAAAATCATTAATAACAATAATACATTCTTAGTTTCTATAAAGTGCAATATGCTTAAGACACATTCTATTAATATTGCTTATTAAATAAACTCCATTACTTCTTAAACATAAACACTGTAGACACAGACAACCAGTCAAGCATTAGGTGCAGGCATTCTACTCTGGTAATACAATTTTTTTTACTTTCTATTATTTTCAGGAGGAAGGCCACGGGGAATAATATGATCTCAGTTCAATTTTTCAATAGATATGTAACAAATGTGTGGGTTCATATTTGAAGGTTCCCAATATTTTCCCCAAATAGTGCTTCCTAAATATATTGTATAAGGGAAACAAGATAATCAGATGTACTAGGTCATCTTGTCCATAGCCACATTTGCAACTTGTTTTAGTTCCCTGATTCACTTTATTATGTTGATCCGTCTTCCACTGACTAGCGAAAAGTTCAAATCTGAAATGTGTGAATACCTGTCTAAGGGTAGAGTTTCTTAATATTTGTAGATATTCTTCTCTTTTATGTTCTTTTTTATTATTCTTCAGCCATTTGCAAACTTTGTGTTGCTTGCATCTTTCTAAATTATGTTGCATATATGCATCCCTTATTCTAGTCTTTATTCTACATTTATTTGTTCTAGAGGATATCTGAGGCTATTTGAGATCAAAGACATTAGACTATTAGGCTTGATGAATTTCTCAATAGTTTGTATACTAGGGAATGTGATTTTTTTTTCAATATATGCTATTACTTCCTCTAGACATAGTCTCGACAGTCTGTAATTTTCCATGCAAAACACTTTGAGCCAATAAATTACTGATCCTTGTGTAATCTGACATCCTATTGGTACTTGTCCTACTTCTGCCCTGACAAGGGCTGAAGGGCACTTCCTGGCAGTCCTAAGACATTTTTATAACATTTATTTAGACATGAGTCAATATTTGTTCTAACCTTACTATCCCATATCTCTGTTCCATATCATATTTGGCTTCTTATTTTGGCATTTATTACATTTATATTTTCCTTCACAAAGTTACCTCCATATCTACATAAAATAAATTCACTGATGGAATAAACATTTTAGTTTTATTCTCTGTTTCTTTGATATGTTTTCTTCATGTCCTTCTTGTGAAAAAATAATGCCTAAGTAACAAAACTCCCTCACCATTTCATGCCTATTCTTATTTATTGTATATTTGTACTTATTATTATTCCCTCCAAATACAATCACCTTGGTTTTGCTATAGTTAATCTGAAGTTCTGCTAAATCACATTCCTGTTGGAATTTCTCTAATAATCTCTTAATTCCCAAGAAACTGATAGGACAACATCATCCGCATAAGCCAGATAAGGACATGCTCTGTCACCGATCTTAGGCATATGATATTCTGAGTCATAAAATGTCCTTAGAACAGTATCAAAAAAATATTAAACAATAAAGGAGACGATGTACTCCCGTTTAACCCAATATTTGATTCAAATGAATTACTGATTTTTCATTTGTTGTTATATCTGACACTTGTATAGTTATTCTAATATTTTAATCATATTTAATAAAGACAACTCCAGCCCTTTCTTTTCCAGTCTGTCCCACAGTAGTCCTCTATTCACTCTGTCAAATGTTGACTTTTAGCCAACAAAAGTACAATACAGTTTTTGCTTCTTAACCACCTTATATTTGTAAACCAAATGAGTTAGTGTGAAACATTGGTCAATTTTGCATGGCCTGTTCTGAATCCATCTTGGGCCTCATCTAATATGTTTTCCCTATTTACCCATTCAGTTATTCTATTGTTAAGAATTTTTAAAGATTTTAGCTGTGCTATCAATCAAACTTATCGGTCTGTAGCACTCAGGTTTATTTCTTTCTCCTTTTTGAAAATTGGTATTATTATGTTTAAATGCCAGCTATTTGGTGTTTTGCCAGTATCCAAAATATAATTAAACAATTTGCATAACATGGGTATCCACAATGTCCTAATCCTTCAGATTACCTCTGTGGGTACCCCATTGGTCCTAGTGCCTTATGTCTATGAAATGAATTTAATGCTTTTCCAGTTCAATGATTGTTATTTGTTTCTGTGATTTAATCCAGATTCATTTGATTCAGTAGTAGTTTTAAATACTGATCATCATTCATATGGAACAGTTTTTTAAAATGCTCTATCCATATTTCTGGTCCTATATGAGCTTCTGGCCCCATATTATTATTACTCATTCCTTTATTTACTGACTTCCAGAATTTTTTTGAGTCCTTTGCTCTTACTACCATTTCTAGGTCCGTCCATAAATTTCTGGATATACAGTATTTGTATTCATTTTCTTTTAACATTTTCCTATATTCCTTCCTTAAAGTGTTCATTGTTTTATTGTTGTTCATATCGGGAGTTATTTTTTAATACCTTGAGGCCAGATATTCAAAGTTTGCCCTTGGCAAATTAGCACTGTCTGGCGTGCAAACTTAGCCTGAGCAAAGTAAGCTATATTCAAAAGGAATAGCCCAGGGCAAACAGCTTCTGAAAATAGCATGGGAATGAGGCTGTGCAAACTGGTTGGGAGTGCAGGGCTAACTTAGCCCTGGAATAAGACAGCACTGAATACAGCAACCAGGAAGTGCAAACCACAACAACACAGTGCACAGTGACGTAAGGTAGGTAGAGAGGAACTATGTGGCCAATGTGTGTTCTGGCAAATGCATGGACCCAGTACAGCTGCAGGCAGCAGCACACATGAACAAACAGTGATCAAACAGTATAATAGTCCCTGAACCGTTAGTGCGGCTAACACATTAGCTCAGCCTTAGCGCAGAGCTAAGCAGTTTGCTAGTACACACGTTAGCCCCACACTAAACTTTGCCATATTCAAAAGTGACATGCAAATGAGCCTACTTAGATAGTCTCTAGGCAATCAGCTACATTAGCATCTCATCATGGTCTGATTTGCATGCAGTTCCACAGCATTACTGCAGGGTCCCACAGCTCCACCTGTACATCAGTCTGGAGGTACAGGGGCTGGCCAGGTCCGACCACAGCTCCACCTGTGGGTCATTCAGGCAGTGCATGATGATAGCTGCAGGCTTCATTTAAACAGTACAGTATAGCATAGCATATCATGCCAGGGGACAACACAGCATAGGCACAGGTGGTGGTAGTGCTGCATACAACCTTCACACTGTAGGTCATGCTACAGTGCACAGCAGACACACTAGTAGCAAGAGGGCTGGTAGTGTGAGGACACGACACTGCCTGATGGTATGTAGGGCAGTGATGACCACTGCACTGTACACAGTGACAGGCACAACTTGCAGGTAATTACTGACAGTGGACAGTACTATTATGCTGTTGTGTGAACCACAGATGCTGCACCTGTGGCATGGGATGCACACAGTGTCATGTACATGGCTGGCAGTGTGTGCTGTGACATCTGTACAGTTGTGTGGTAGGTGGCTGGGGGGGCATGTAGGATCTGACAGGCACACAGGTGGTGGCATAATCCCACTACTGGCCCATGTGCACTGAGCAATATGTCCCAGTCTTGTGGCCACACCTAGGCTGTGATGAGGTCTGGCCACCCATACACCCTCCTTTCACTGGCCATCATGCCCACAGTGCTGCATGTGTGTGCAGGCATCTGTTACACACCACAGACATATGGTCTGCAGGTGTGTGCTATATGGCCACACTACCATGCTGTGCCCTGTGGGTCAGATCACCCCTCACTGTCTGTGCTTGGCTCAGACTGGTGGTAGCTGATGGCATCATGGTGGTGCCATCAGTGAACAGCATGTGTCCTCCTTGTCTGGCAGTTTCTAAGTGTCATGCTTATAAGTTAGGGCTGTGCAAGCCATGCTAATGCTGAGATAGCACCCAGCAAAGCATGCAAAGCTGTTTGCCCAGGGTTAAGACCAGCTTTTCCTGGGCGGTAAATTGTACCGCTGCTATGGATCACGCCATGCTCACTAAACACCTTAGCACAGCACTAGTCGCTGAATATCTCATAGCTAATCAATTCATGTTCACTATGCCCTTGCATATCATTATGCTTAGCCTGGCACTACTGCTGTTTTCCACGCTAGTTGGCCTATTGAATATGGTAGACCCGCGCTAATCCCGTGCTATTTCCACACAAACTGTTTGCGGACCGTACAAAGCTTTGAATATCTGGCCCTGAGTTGTTTATTTAGTGCTTTTTTAGCCTTTCAGCAAGTGTCATTATACCATACATGACTCTCTTTATTGTTAATATTTATTTCTTTTATTATATTTAATATTGCCCCTATTATTGAACCAAAAAATATCAGTATAGTGTCATCTTCACTCCTTTCTACGAAATTTTGTAATTTCTCTACTATCCCCCTACTATCTAGCATTTCAGAGAAACTGTTTCCTTCTATAATTCCCCATCTTATACATTTTCTTTTTCTTATCTCTAATGGAATTGTGTGCATAATTGTTTTGCACTTCCCCAATACTCCTTTCTTAAATTCTAGTGCTGAATGTTGACTTTCCGGTCTGAGTTTTATTTCCATACTCTGACAATATTTGGTCATTTTTACATTTACCCACATGTAATCTATTACTGAAGAGCCATTTCCTCCCATGTAAGTGATGTTTCCATCTTCATCACCCTTCATTCTACCATTAAGTAATGTAAGATGTTTGTCCACAAATAACTGGTGCATTTCCAGTCCTTTATTATTCATTCTCTGATCTTTTGTTTCATGCTCTCAAAAAATTGCCTCATTGTCTGTATTAGAAAAAAAGGGAAACAGTCTCTTCTGCTACTCCCTATAGTTTGCCAAGCCTGATGTTCATATCACCCACCACGAGTATGCTACATGTGAGATAATCTTGTAATGTTTCTATTACAGATTCTGAGTGCTTTAACCAATCCTTATCTCCATACATACTATTTTCTGGTAGGGCATAAATATTTATTACTATTACATTTTCTTTATTGCCCTTAATAATGTTAACTACCAGTATGCTTTCACTATTGATATCAGTTTCTTCTGTTTTATAAACATTGTTCAATTTACATAATGTTACCAAATCTCCTATATTTCTACCATATCTTTTACCTTTCCTGGCACTTTTCCAATATGTTTTATATCCATTTAGGTGTATATCCACTATCATCCATGTTTCTTGAATGCAAATAAAATCAAACTTTGTTAAATATTGTTCCATTTCTGGATCTCCTAACTTGTCACATAAACCTGAGACATTCCAAGACAAGAGGAGACAAGTCATGAAAATTAGATGTATTGTTGGCTTAAATCACCTTTCTTATCAGTAGAGCTCTGCTGTTCATATTGTCCCTGTGGCCTCCCTCCTACTAGTCCAGATTTTGATGGTCATGAATCAGCATCTAGCAGTACTTCATATTTTTAGAAGTCTAAATTATGTATTCCCATCACATACTTCTTTCTATCTCTATACTATGTTTCTCATGCTGTCCTTCATATACATCCTCTACATACACAAATATGCCCTGTTCATCCAACACTCTTGGTTTAGCCTCTAGTAATTCTGATAATCTCCCCTTCCTTATTCACATTGTTATTTGTCCCTCTTTTTTCCCATCTAGTAACTCTGTTAACTTCCTAATTGCACATGTGTGTTTTCAGAGTGGTATTTAAGGTATCTGCTAGAATACCCTTGATGTTTCTTTTATTTTCTGTATTTTTCTGACACTGACACTGTTACTTCATGAGAGTCCATTTTCAAACCTCTTATTTTATAGAACTCCAGGAATAGAGAATCAAATGTGATGACTTCACCCAACTTGATTCCCAACCCTTCAAACTCCTGCTTCTTGTTTGCTGTTGCTTTCATTAAAAATAATTGGTCAGTCACCAGCAAAACTAATTCAGAATTTACCATAGGTCTTATAATACTAATATAATTTACCACACAAGTGCATCCAGTTACAATACATGTAAGTAGCTTTTATCCATATTAGTCAGACTTTCAGCTGTTTCATTGAGGAATACATGAGACTCTGTACAGAGGTAATGTGTAATCTGAGCCTTTTGTTTATATAAAAATGTTGTAAACTCCTTCTCATATTCCATATTCTTTCCTATTTCCTTTTCTTTTTCTTTTCATTTTTATTCTCTATTTTATTCTGTTGTGTCTCCTTCTGAATCTCCTTCTCCTTTTCAACATGAGGTGCTTCCTGTTGTTTCCCTCCGTCTTCCTTTTACTAGAATCTTTTCTTTTATTACCCTTTCCTTTCCCATTTACTTTTGTATTCATATTACATTGGTTTTTCCATTTGTTACTGTCAATTGTTACATTCTTTCTTTTTACTGTACTCTCATCTGCTTGAGTAACCTTCTTTCCTAATTCAACCCTAGAATTATCTTTTTCTATTTCTACAATCCTTTTCCCTTCCTGTAGTGTTAGATCCTATTTGGTGTCCCTTTCCTCTGTTTTTTGTTTGGATTTAATTTAATTTTCCATCTTCTGTGTCTCCTCTCTGCTGAGATAATCTATTCTTTTGTTCACTGTTATGTCTTGAGATTTTTGGTCTTTTGTTTCCTTCACTTTACTTTTCTTTGCAGTTTTATCTTGGCAGTTTTGCTCCTGTTCTATGCCCTCATACCAAAGGTCCCCAAATTTTTGCTCCCATTCTCTGCAGATGCTATCCTGCCTTACATCTGCATGTGGCAGCATAACACATTCATTCTCTTCATTACTTATGTTTATGGTGTTAATCGTTATGTCAGTTATATTGGAATATTCCATATCTTTAGAGGTAACTTTAGTATTGCCAATGGAATCCTCAGTAACCTTTTATATGCAGGGAACCTCTTCTTTATGCAATTAACTAAATATCTGTTCTTCTCTTACTTCTGGATTATGTGTACCATGCCCTCCATTATAATTGTCATTGTTCTTTATATTTTCTCTAATTCTTCTGTCTTTATTTTATTCTCAATGCCTATCCCTTTTAAAAATGCTAAATCTTGTTTTATGACTTTTTGCTGATGATACATCAAATTGTTGCCTTGAATGGGTCCCTTAGGATGCTTAATACTTCCCTTGTTATTGTTCCAGATATATCATGGGGTTATTCTCATGGAGTCATACTTCTCTGGGCTCATAGTCCATTAGCTAGCATCATAAAATGTTTTCCAGTTTATTGACTGTTGGTGCAGACATTCTTCTTTATCCACATCTGTTATAATTGTATCCTCCATTTTCTTTGTTGTTTCTCTCACACTCCCAACTTCGTTGTTCAGCACCAATGAATTGTGAAAACTGAAGAAAAATCAGAGTTTAGTGTAGTCCTCTATACTTGAATGTGTGTTTTACTGTCTGTTTGTCCATCAGTATTACTGACATCCATGTTTACCTTTATTTTCTGATCTGAATTAATCCTGGTGTTATATCCCAGTTTCTGTTCTTGATTTAGTCAAATATTTCAGTATGTCCCCAATTGGAGTTGATGTGTTTATGATTCTTGCTGTTTTATCATCTGCTATATTATTATTTCCCTTTTGCCATTTTATTACGACTTGTATTAATAGCCATTCTAGCCAGTTTTTTTTTAATGGTATGACATTTTTCTTTAATTTCTTTGTTTCACAGTTCATACAACAATTCTGCTACTTCTGGTAATTGCAGGCATTGTATCTATAACTCATCTATCAATTTTCATACTTAAAAGCTTAACACTCAAGTTAAATGTATAATTGGTAATCAGTAATAATCAATATGAACCAGTATAAGGCAATTTGTTATAAAGCTATAAAAAGTAATATATATATATATTTCCCTATATTTAAAATTTTGAGTTTCAAATACCAAAAATCAACAAAATATCAGCAACATCAGTAACACCAATGATATCAATAATATTAATAGCAGCAATGTCTTCAATTTTGTTTATTTAAGAACAGCTTAGGACACCCCCTTTCCTCACTTGCCACCACCTATCTTGAAGCCTTCAATTAATCTAATAAATTGTGGCTTAATTTGTGGCTTAGTTTATAGTTTATAACTCATATATCGTATCTTCTGAAGAGTTTTAGTTTCCTCAAACTTCCTCCTGGTTTCTCAGGCCAACATAGCTTATTTCAGTTTCAGATAAGTGGTAAAATATTGCATAAAAACAATAGTGTGGTAAATCTCTGAATCCAGTATAAAATAGCAACACTAACAAAGCTGGCAATAGTGACAACAAGGAGTAAGGTGTAATGGGGCAATAGAACAGTGGGTCCAAAGATGATCCAGCAACAGTGGCAACCAGATACATCAGTTGCCTCAATGTAGTTCACTTCAAAAATCAAGGCCTGCTGGTTCCCTCTCATGGGCCAAAAATTTAAATTGGCATGTGTGTTATCTAAAAACAAATCTAATAAAAGAAAAAATAATCAGTGAAATTGGCTTAAGCTGACCCAATTAATCCAGGGCAGATATTTCAGCTTTAAAAAAGAACTTTGACAAGATGCTATTATTATCCCAGTGTCAGTACCCCTTCGGATCTCTGCTTTATAGTTCATTTTTAAAAGCAAGTAAACAGCACGTTAATTAAAAAAAAATACACACTCCTTCTTATCTTCATTCTTGTTTGGTGCATGTTAAAATCCTCATACTCTGAGAAGCAGCAAAATGCATACTCTGTAAGGCGCTCTGTAAGGTGCTCTGTAAGCCAGCTACTGGCTAACTCCAACAAGACCCGGATTGGATCAATGCATGCAGCATGTCAGATTTGGTAGAAAATGGCGAATCTGACCTGAAGAATGCTGCACATACTCTTTATGGATATATGTCACATGTTTAGTCTGTGCCAATCCAGTGATAGAAAAATATCAGGTTAAAAATTAAACTATTAATTGTAACAAAAATAAAATGAAATAAAATAAAAAGCAGGCTTGAGTCCAGTGTATGTCTTAAAACATCACTCAGCAATTCCTGGACAGATCACAGGCCGCACATAAGAGGGCCTCTCAGAGAAATTCACAACAGTCCGCATCAAAGGGCAATATAAAAGCTATGTTTCTGAAAAGAGTAAAAAAGATGTTTTCTGCTTGTTTAGCAACTTTGGTCAGTTATGTTGGTTACCTTATTCTTCCTGTGGTACTCTGGTGGTACTCTTTGGACTTGACTCTTAATGTTTAACACACTAGCCTCAGTGCAAGGCCCTTTAGCCATCCGACCTCCTTCCTGCTGCACTCCTAGCTCCAGCATGCTGCCATCATTTGGGCCTTCCTCCCTAGGGGCAAACACAGGGGAAAAAAGGGTAGATACCACCAAGAATGGGATGCAACAAGTTCTGCTGGTAAAGGTTAGACTCTCCTTAACATAGATGGCATACCTTTTCCAAATATAAAACAGGCCGTGTAACCCTAATTCCAGCACTTATTCCTCAAGTGCTGGAGCATGTAGCTTTGACATCCTCTCCTGTCCCTTTTCCTGGTCTCCAGTACCTAAAGTAGCTGCTGCTCTTACCACTGTCAGGTTTATCAGTGTAGGGACAGGGCCAAGAACTGTCCTTATGATGAGTACTGCATAGTACAGATCAGTTTCATCTCGAAGGGTCCTGGTGAACTGCCTACAACAGAAGTCATGGCTTTAATCTGCCCTGCATCCAAGGGACGGATGACACACCAATTGTAATTGGAACCAATGCCAATATGTTTGGGTGGTTGGCAAAAGTATGTCAGGAGAGAGGGAGCGGGCCACTTGCTAAACTGTGCCTTATATACTAGTGGGTAATGGGGTATTCTACACATTGATTAACTGAATTGTTATTATTAATCATAGGGTGTGTGTGTGTACTATTTAAGGAATGTTACTCTAACTGGCAGTATTCTTTGATAAAGCTGAAAGACAAAACACACATGAGGGTTTCCTACTCTGAATTTCTGTTTTTGTCTGTGGAAGTCTGCATCTGTAAATAAAACCAACAAAGTAAGAAGGAACTTTTGTTGTATGATTATTTGTGGAAACAGGAGTGCTGTGATTTTGGCTCTCTGATGCATGGTATTGTCACAAGGTACCCAGTTGTCAGAGCAGCTCTGGTGATCCACTCTGCTTAATCATTTGAGCAACGCTTGAGAGCAGTTCCCAGTCTACAAGCCTGAATATGTGCTCTTACATTCTAAAAAGAATGAGTCAAGCAGGAATGTATATTCAAAATGCAGCATTGGATTTAGAGTCAGCAGGATTGATGGAAGCATTTTCTTGAGTTTACAGAAGGACAGTCTCATCTTTCCAGGGACAACAACAAAACTTGAGGATGTGCAGCCACAGCAGAACACAGCAGGAACCAGTGAAACATTAGACATATGGACCACATTCATCAGCTATGAGAAAATGGTACTTTGAGCACCCTGACTGCACTGGCAATAAATATCAACTGATGCTTACTAAAAGTTAATCATGTTCCAAGCGGACTTTGAATACCAATATCACCAACATTCAGTCAAAAAAAACAACAAATTCATTGGTAACTGGAAAGGAATCAATTAAGTGGATGCGATTGATCCTGAAGGATACTACAAGCTCACAGGAAGAGGAACTCGGTGAGAGAGAAAAAACTGTTGATTCTTTTAAGTGACTTTGCTCTTTTAAAAGAACTCCAGGAGGTTATCGAGAACAGGACAAGAGGATATGTGCAACCAAATAACAGAAGTTCTTAAGAGATGAAAACAAATTAGGAAACATATTCAGTTGGTCTAAGAAAAAGTAGAATACAAACTATAAAAAAGCCAATGTAAGATTCGAACTGAAGCAAATATTAAAACAAACACCCAGTACAAGGGCTGTGAGTACTATGGATGTGAGTATAGTATGCAGGACTGAAACAGATAGTTCTGAAGTTTTTTTAGATGAAGAGCAGGATGGAGGACCACTCAGCAGCATCCAGAGAACAAGGTATCAAGGGGTGTAAGAAGATAAAAGGGGTAAATGAGGCAACAAAAAGCTCCAGAGGACAATGAGGAGATACAAGAAACATTAAATACACAGGTAAAGTGTATAGACAATGTTATAAATATCTCTGATTACACTCTAAATAATGCTGAGTTGTCACTGTTGAACAAATGACTTTTGTTTGCCTCCATATCTGATCTGGACTTTTTTCAAATTACAACTGATATTTAAAAACTGTGTAAAGTTTTGAATTTAAGGTTCTATTTTAATACAGAGCAAAATATGGGGTGTACTAATGAAGCTTTATCCATGGGTGGTAACAACATCGACAGGTAATAACATAGACAGCTATGCAATAGAAGAGGGTTTCCTCCCTATGATAAATACTCAGGATGTTTTAGAAGCCGTAAATGAGTTTGAGATGTGCACAGGACAAAATTAGACTATACTGAAACTGGGGACAATGGGTAGAAATGAGTACAACTGTGGAAAAAGGAAACAGCCAAGTACATTTGCCCATTCAGAGAATAGCAGTACAGACCTCCAGAAACTGTGTGAAAGGGACATAGAGATTGAGAGGAAGAATTTGTGCCGAGGTACACCAATATAACCAGAGTAAAAAAAAGCACTAGAAAATTAAAAAACGGAACCAGGTCGGTGAGGAACAAGACCGCTATTATAGCGGACTTAATATTCTCAGTTGACCTGGCTTGCATCATGGACATCTGGCTAGATGACAATGTCACCTCCGTTTTGGAGGTGGCGGTGCCGGTCGGGTACTCTGTGATACACAGCATGAGAGAGGATTGCAGGGGTGGGGGGCTATTTGTTTTAAATCTAGCTTGAACCTCATGGTGCTACTGTACCTGTAGGTCCTACATGGTCCTTTGAGAGTGTGGTGGCCCAAGGTGGCATCTGTGTGGGCTTTAGGGTTCTCCTGCTCTATCATCCCCTGGGAATAAATAGGGACTTTTGGGGGGAGGTCAAGGAGCTCATTGCTGGCCTAATGCTGGAGTCCCCAGGTTGTTGATCTTGGGGGACTTCAATGCTTGGGTCGATGATGGTCTCTTGAGATTTGGAGATGACCTTCTCAGGAGCATGGAGGCATTGGTCCTGGTACAAAATGTAACATTAGCAATACACTTGGATGGCCACACTGGATTTGTTTTTTCAGTAGGTTTAGATATTTTAGACCTCAGTATTAATCCAGAGGTTTGGTCGGATCATAGCACCATGACGGGTTAAAGTTGAGGCCCCCAGATGGTCCTGCCCTGTGGAGATGGTTTGGTACCACCCGTTAAGTAGAGTTTCATCTATGGGACAATCAGCAGTGCTGGCTCCATTGGGTGTTGGGGTGGCTAGTGCAGTTGGGCAGAGGAAGCAATGACAGCCTATAATGGGACAGTTTCTGCTGCCTTTGACATAATTGCACCATTCGTGTTCACCTTGTCTACTCACAGAGACCTCCTTGGTTGCTGGAGGAGATCTAGCTCAGTAGAGGAAAATTGGCCTTGTGGTCACATTATGTTGACTACCAGGGGGCAATCTCCCCAAAAATGGTGGAATTTCTGTCTTAGGAGATTGCTGTGGTGAAGAGCAGACTAGCTCAACTCTTCTGCATGGTAGACAGGCTTTTACGTCTTGTCTGTCTCTGTGTTGGGAGAGTAGTTTCTAGTAGTAGATGTGAGGTGCTGGCTCTGTTCTTCACTGCCAAGGTGTCTGCTTTTAGGGGTGAATTCTCCTCACGTATCTCTCAAAAGGGATGCAGTTTTCAACCTGAGTTGTGCCGGAACACTCCTCCTGTCTGGGATGAGCTAGTTGGAATAGAGGAAGTGGTGGAGATATTCTGAAAGCTGTGGCTGACACAATGTGATCTAGACCCAGGTCTGACCCGCCATTTGGTTGGATGTCTTGACCTGATTGGTCCTGTGGTTGCTGAGGTTGTCTGGAGTTCCTTGAGGAGTGGGATCCTTCTGCTGTCCTTGAAAAAGGGGGTGGTTAGGCCCCTTTTGAAGAAGCCCTCATTGGACCCAGAATGCCTCAGCAATTACAAGCCAGTCTCAAACCTCCCATTTTTAGGGAAGGTTATTGAAAAGGTGGTGGCCTTGCAGCTTGAGAGACATCTTGCCCATTCCTCAGCCTATGAGCCTTTCCAGTCTGGTTTCCAGGTGGGGCATAATATAGAGATGGCACTGGCCAGAGTGCTTAATGATATCCTGATGGCAAGGGACAGTAGAGCCTGTACCATCTTGGTTCTCTTGGACCTCTCAGTGGCATTTGACACCATGGACTATGAGGTGCTGCTTGACTGCCTGCGGTTCTGGTGTGGCTTGTCCAGTATTGTTATCCACTGGTTCAGGTCATACCTGACAGATAGAGTGCAGAGGGTGAAAATGGAACTTGTCTCATCGAACCCAAAGACTGTGCTGTGGGGTTCTGCAGGGTTCAGTCTTGTCACCTTATTGTTCATGATGTACATGCTCCCACTGGGGACATTATCAGGTGGTACGGGTTGGGTTTTCACTGTTATGCAGATGATACCCAGATGTATCTGTTCTGTGCACCTGAAAATCAGTTGTTTGAGGAAATCCAGTCTTGGATGACTCACAACTGGCTAAGCAACCAAGACAATACTGAGGTACTGGTTGTGGATCTGGATCACTGGGGAGGAGGGGGTCAACACTCAGCTTAGTGTTGGGGTGTTCCCCTTCTCCCCGCTAGTGAGGTGAAGGATTTAGGCATGATCCTTGATGACAGCTTGACACTTGATGCTCAGATGTCGACTGTGGTTAAAAGTGATTTCTAATCATCTTAGGAACATTGCCCAAATCTGAGCCCTGATTACCCCAGAGGACCTGACCACACTGGTCCATGCTTTGGTCACTGACTGGTTGGAGTACTGCAATGCCCTGTACCTTGGGTTGTCTGGAGGCAACCTTCACAAGCTGCAGTTGGTGCAGAATTCAGTGGCAAGACTTCTGACTGGGGTGAGGAGATGTGAAGATATCACCCCAGTCCTCTGCAGACTGCACTGGCAGCCAGTCAGCTGGAGGGTTGTCTTCATGATAGGGCTTCTAACCTATAAGACCCTGCATGAAGAGGACCCCATTTATCTGCAAGATCTCCTTGTCCCTTACAGGCCAGCCCAGGCACTCAATTCTGCCCGAGGCAGGTCTCCTTGGATTTCCCAAGATGAGGTTGGCGGCATTCAGGAGATACGGCATTTGCAGTGGCCGCACCTACCCTGTGGAACTCCTTACCTGGTTATTTAAAGGAGGCCACCTTAGTAGAAGCATTCAAAACAGGACTAAAAATGTATCTATTCAATCAGGCTTTTATTGACAGAATTATATGTATGAAGTTCAGATTGGTTTTAAGTATCTGTATTTAGGATGGTTTTATTATTGTATTGTCTTGCTGTAAGATGCTCAGAGTCCCAGGATTTGGGTGCCTAATAAATGTATCTATCTAACTATCTCTCTCTATCTATCTATCTATCTATCTATCTATCTATCTATCTATCAGACAATCACAATAAAACCAGTAGACAAAGGAGGGAGTATTGTGATTTTGAACACAACAGAGTATATAGATAACAGACAGCTGACTCAAGAACAAATCTACAGTATAGACCCCTAAGTACAGGTCCAACACTCTCCATTAAGAACATGGTGGCTTAGCTTTTGAAATGGGCATGTAGAGATGGCCTTGTAAACCAAAGGAGAAGGAATATCTAGCTGTACAATACCCGTATGATGTCATATGAGCATACTATCAAAGATTCATAAAACCCTGAATAAACCTCCCAACAGGCCAATAATATCAAGTGTGGGTATTGTGACTGAGTCACTATCCAGATTTGTGGGTGACCACACTTAGGGAATGCTCACTAAATTACCTTCATTTGTGTTGGATATAGGTGACTTTCTGAGGACATTGAATGATCTGCAGATAATAACAACTCACTACTAGTGACTCTTGATATAGAGTCACTTTATGCATACACAACAT
The DNA here is from genome assembly GCA_016271365.2 of Neoceratodus forsteri. Taxonomy (NCBI): domain Eukaryota; kingdom Metazoa; phylum Chordata; order Ceratodontiformes; family Ceratodontidae; genus Neoceratodus; species Neoceratodus forsteri. Next base: position 1,681,450,169 of record CM057450.1, on the reverse strand, counting down.
ATGTGGATGGGCTGAAATAACTTAGGTACTACCTAGATAGGTATGGTGAAGGGGAAAAGCCAGATGCAGAGCTCCTGATAGTACTGTCCAGGTTGGTATTGGAAAATTATGCATTTTCCTTTATGGGAACATGTTATAATCAAGAAAAAGGGATAGCTATGGTGTGAGCTTTTCCCCTAACTATGGCAATTTGTGCTTATGGTACTGGAAGGAAACTTACATATGGCACAATAGAGTGAACCCCTTTTCTTGTCAAATGAAGTTATGGAAATTATATATTGACAATATATTCATGGTGTGGGATGGCAGCTGCATTGAACTAGAAGAGTTCATGAGGTATTTACACAGTAGTAATGAAAACTTAAGGTAAACATGTAACATCAACAATGGAGTTTGCCCTTTAAGGGGCAGACCAGGTTGTTCTGGTGCACCCCTTCCCTCTGTCATGGAGTGGTTGTGCTCAGGAGGGGAGGGGTAAGGAAGGGGAGGGGCTAAGGGCCATAACAATGGATAGGTAACAGGAAGGGGAGGGGTGAAGGGAGGTAAATAAGGGACAGCACAAGGGGGCCTCAGCCACTTGTTGCTGGAGTTTTTGATTTTACTGAAGCTGCAGCTAGTCAGATTGGCATAATTGTTGGTGGAGGTTTGTGCACCAGGATAAAACAGGTAAATAAAAAAAAAGAGAATAATGAGGTTTGGAAGTGTTTAAAAAAATGTGTATAATAATGAAAGGAGAAAGAGATGTTTGGGGGCCACGTGGTTGTCTATGAAAGTCTGCATATAATAGAGGAGGAGAGAAGCACTTTACAGCATTAGGACAAGATGGAGGCTAGTTGTTTAAAAAAAACCAAATATGTTGGGGGGTGTGTGTGTGTGTGTGTGGGTATTATGGTCAATTACATGGCTTAGCAAGGTATGAGGTAGTACTGAAGCATTAAGAGCAAGAGTGAGTTGGAGAAAGCTGTGCCTGATGCTAGGTGAGGAGAGGTTGGACAAAAGACCAGAAGGTAGCGCTCCTGAGGCGAGCCGGTTTCAGAAAGAAAAACAAGCGTTTAGCACATGGCTGGAAGTAATTTTGGGCAGCAAGCGGTGGCGTTTTGCTGGTGTTGACCGAGTGAGGAGAAGATTGAAGGGCAAGGCTATTCAAGCCATAAAGGAGCATTTTTTGTAGCGCAGGGCTGGATTGAGGGGACAAGCAGTAGTGTAGTTTCTGGCATTGGCCTAGTGAGGGTGTGACTGGTGGGCAGGGCTATGCAAGCCGAAAGGAGCATGGTAGCGCATTGGAAGTTGTGGGGGCAACATGGAATGGGGTTTTGACTGGAGTGGGCTTAGCGAGGGATTTGATGGGAGGCTAAGGGGCTATTTAAATTGAAGGGAGCATTCTAGCGCAGGTCTGGAAGGCCTGGGGCAACAAGCAATGGTGTTATGGTGGCATGGGGCCTCGCAAGGGAGGCAATAAAAGGGACAAAGTGGTTAATGGACCAAAAAGTAAATGGAGCAGGTAGCAGTGCATGGCTGCAAAACTGGGATAGCAAGAGAGGGATTTTGGCTGGCGTGGCCTAGCGAAATACATGGCAAAAGGGGAACACTTTGCGGCCCTGTTTCTGGCCGAGGGATGCCCAAGGAAATGTGGCTACAGAGCATGGGGGGAGACCAGAATGGGGAAGAGGCCCAAATGGAAGGGCTTGTGTGGGGGCTGACGCATGTGGCCACATGGCGAGAAGGCTCACACCATGGGTAGGCCGCGAGGCAAGCATTTTTTGGGGGGGAAGGGGCAGGGTTTTTAGCCATGAGGATGAGGTTTTTGGGGGATTTCTCCACTAAAGGGCCAACAGAGAGAGAGGCCCAGTAAAGGGAGGAGCTGAAGCACACAATAGCAACCCATGGCGTGATGCGGGGCAACTAGCAGTGGTGTTTTGGTGGTGTGGGGCCTCACGAGGGAGGCAACAAAAGGGACAAAGTGTTTAATGGACCAGGAAGCCAATGAAGCAGGTAGCAGCGCATGGCTGCAAAATTGGGTAGGCCACGAGGCAAGCATTTTTTGGGGGGGATGGGGTGAGGGTTTTTAGCCATGAGGATGAGGTTTTTGGGGGGTTTCTCCACTAAAGGGCCAACAGAGAGCGGCCCAGTAAAGGGAGGTGCTGAAGCACACTATAGCGTACTGCAGCGTGACGTCACACGCCGCACGATAATCGAGAGGACAAGGGGAAAGGGAGGAAAAGGAACAGAAGGAGTAAAAAAAAGACAAAGAAAGTGGGGGATTTTCACAGGAGAGGCTGGCTAACAGAGAGAAAAGTGGGCCATGAGGCGCACACAGGCTGCTGGGTCGGGGGGAGCTTCCCCAACCAAAAGGTCCTTGTGGCACCCTCCAGTGGGGGCTGATTAAGGGGAGAGTGAAACTTCTTAAGAAAGGAGAGCATGCATACCCCAGCAGCTCACAGGGAAGAGGCATGTTCATTAAGGAAGGCAGCAATGGCTGCTGGTGGCTCATGAGTGGGCACGGGAGAAACAAGGGGATGCAAAAGGGGGGGCATACGGGTATGGAAGCTAAAAAAAATAAAAAAAAAACCTTGGGAGTGCAAGGATACAAAAGAAAAAGGAGGCACGTGGGAACGGAAAGAAAAGCGGAGAGGGCATGAGGGTGCAAAAAAAGGGGTGGGGACACAAACATATGGTAATATAGGTATATAATGACTCTTGTTCTCTTCCTGTAGTTGTCTTCACAGAGAAAAGTGAAGGAATGGCACCAAAGAAAAGCAAGCCGTCAAAGGAGAATGCCTACAGGGCCTTAATTGAATTGGCAGAAAAGGCCAACCGAATGTGGGAGCTGGTGGAAGGGGAGGAACCTGGTAGACCCAGAGAGAAAAGGAAAGCTGGTCCCGAGAATGGGGGCAGAGGGAAATGACCAGCCGAAGGGCCACGTAGCCCCACTAGGGTACCACCGCTTGCAGTAGAACCCCCCAGGGTGGCTGATCCAGTACCTCTGCAGCCTATAGACTCGGGAATGCCAGTACCTCCCCCCGATCAAGATGGGATCTTCCCTGGTGAACCCGGGCTAGATCCCCAGAATGTGGTTTTCCCTCCACAAACTATAGTAGTTCACCCTCCTCCTCAACCAGAGGGAGAAAAAAGGGGGCAGTTGGAAGATGCCAGGCAGCATGGCCCGGACAAGGTTACAGGTAACACACCCAGTGCAGTGGGAGATAGTATAAAGGAATACATAGGTCAAATTGTATCGGCGCAGGGGACAGGAGGGTTAGGGCAGATGGAATCGGCTCTGGTGGAGACTAGGACGGAGAAAGAGGTGCCAAAAAGTAATGAAGGGAGTGCAGAAAAAGAAGGGAAAGGTACAAGGGAGATAGGTGCACCCGGGATGAGGATAGGAGATCATGTCCCACTGGCCATGAAAGAGAAAATATGGAAAGGGGAGTATGTGGATATATTCACTTTGGTGAGCTGGGAAGTGGCAGCAAAATATGAGGAGGCCGAGAACACAGGTAGGAGTGAAATGGCAGTGGCAATAGTGCTTTTGGGGAAAAAGGAGGAGGACAAGTTCACAAAGGGAAAGACCTGGGACAGATGGTTCATAGGTTTTGCCACTTTCTCAGCCATTGTCTTGGAGAAAAAGCCGGAGCTGGGCATCCCACTCATCACGTATTCCTTGATAACAAGGCAAAAGGTGGGTTGGGGTGGCTATACTATGAAGAATTTTTTCAACATTCGGGGATGTGAGATGGGACACGAAGCAGCTAGATTTATGGACAGACTATGTCACTGATTAGTCCACACCAGAAGGGGAATTGGGGAAGAAAGGGTAGACACCCCAGAGATGTTTTTGGGCCTACAACAGGGCCCTTTGCTCATGGGCTCAATGTCATTTTCGGCATGCTTGCTCAGAATGTGGTGGAAGACACCTGGCGAGCAGATGCAGGATGGCATGGACCCAAGGGACACTGGGGACAAGGTCAGGTCAACAGTTCTTTCGGGAAGGACAGGGGTTTAAAGGGCAGACATGGAATAAGGGCGGAAGGGGTAGAGGGAACACAAGCAGGGGGGTCAGAATCACTGATCAGAAGAACCCTGCACAAGACAGGAGGGAGAGGCTGGGGAACAGAAAAAGGGGGATGGACAAGGAGCAGTTCAGGGTAGCTAGAACCCCCATCAATTTAGAGGCATGGACAGCCTGTTTGGACAGATATCCAAACAGAGCAGTGTGGGAGATGATTATACAAGGTTTTAGGATGGGAGTTTTCACTACAGTGTGTGTGGCCCAGACAAGTGAGAGAGGCGGGCAACCTGGGATCGGTTAAAGGAAAGGAAGAAATGTTGAGACAGAAGATAAAGAAAGAAAAGGCAGCAGGGAGGGTAGACGGACCATTGGACCCCCCCCCTTGAGATATGCAGATTTCGCCATTGGGTTTGGTACCCAAGAAGCAAGAGGGAGAGTACAGGGTGATTCACCACCTGTCTTATCCAGAAGGGGATTCGGTGAATGACTTCATCGGGGAGGAACACAGTAGAGTGACATATGCGACACTAGAGGATGCAGTTCAGATAATCCAGACTACTGAGGATGCATGGATGGCAAAGACAGATATTGAGTCTGCTTTCAGACTGCTGCCAGTAAGGAGAGAAGACTGGGATCTATTGGGTTTTAAGATTGGGGAGCAGTATTATTTTGACAAATCCATGCCAATGGGATGTTCCATAGCTTGCGTGACATTTGAAGCATTCAGCACGTGTTTGCAATGGATATTCCAGAAAAAGACGGGTTATAGAACAGTCATTCATTATCTAGATGACTTCATTTTCATTGGAAGGGGAAAAGAGAGACACAGAGGATGCTGGGAAAGTTTCAGGAATTATGCAGGGAGCTAGGGGTGCCACTGGCAGAGAAAACAGAAGGGCCCAGCAGGGTGATGGAGTTTCTGGGGATTGAGATAGATGTCCCAAAAGAAATATTCAGGCTGCTAGACAACAAAGTGAGGAAACTGAAGGAATTCATTCAAGTACACAACAGCAGGAGAAGGGTATAGCTGAAACCAGTTCAGCAAGTACTGGGGCACCTGAACTTCGCCTGCAGGGCCATTGGACCAGGGAGGGCATTCACAAAGAGGTTAGCTAGGGCTACAGAAGAGGTCACCAGACCACATCACTGGGTGGACCTGACAAGAGATGTCAGAGAAGATTTTGGGATATGGGAGGAATTCCTGAAGAATTATAACAGCTGTTCATTCTGGCAAGAAGTGTGGGTGTACAACACAGACCTCGATCTCTACACAGATGCAGCTGGGGGGGGTTGGCATGGGGGGTTACCTGAGGGGCAGGTGGTTTGCAGAACCATGGCCTGATAGCTGGGTAAAGGATGGGAAAATAAGAGATATAACATTGCTGGAAATCATGCCCATATGGGCACGTATCCTGGTCTGGGGGGAGGAACTACGGGATCAGAAAGTGACCTTCTGGTGTGATAATAGAGCAGTGGTAGAGGTCCTAAACAACATGGGAGCCAGGTCAGAGACGGACAAGAAAGTATTATGATGTTTAGTTTTAAGGTCTTTGCTGCTGAACATGTCATTCAGAGCAAAACATATAGAAGGGGTACACAATACCCTGGCTGACAGCCTTTCCCGTCTGCAGCTGGACCATTTCTGGAGGCTGGCGCCAGCAGCGGAGGAACAAAAAACACCTATACCAATGAACATCTGGGACATTGGTAAGAAGGAGCAGAACTGTTGTTTGGCAGCTCATGGGCACCTCAGACTCTGAGGGCTTATGATGGGGCCTAGTTGGTGTTTCAAACATTCAGGGCTGAGCACCAGATGGAGGTAAGTGGGCCACTCACAGAGGAACAGTTGTGAATGTTCACCATGGAACAGTGGTAAAGGGACCACCACACCACAATGGGGTTTATCTGGCAGGATTAGAGTTATCTGCAGCCTAAAGGGTGGAAAGACCTGACAAAATCATTGTTCATCAGGATAATGATGTAAGGATGGAGTAGGTTAAAACATGGGCCAGGATATAATAGGAGGCCAATAGGGGAGCAGTGGCTAATAAAGCTAAAGGACTTGTTCCCGGTAATATGCAGATCAAAGGCTGAGGCCCAGCTATTTCACACAGTATATGGGATAATGTTTGCAGGGGCCATGAGAGTGAGTGAGGTGGTAGGTCATGGGAAAGAAGACAAGGAAGGAGGCTTGGAATGGGACGATGTAAGCTGGGGGGTGAAAGAGATACGGATCAAGATCAGGAGGTCAAAAATGGATCAAAGAGGATAAGGTTGCATAGTGATACTGAAGGGGCAAGTAGAGGTTGCAATATGCCCAGAACAGACTCTGTGGGCTTTCGCCGCAGTACATGGGACCAGGACAGGAAAGTTATTTGTACATGGTGATGGGAAAAGGTTCACGGCTACCAAGTCACAGTATTGCTTAAAAAGGGCATGCAATTCATGGGGAGGAACTGGCTAATTATTCATCCCATTTCCTATGGATTGGGGCTGCCTCACAGTGGGCAACAATGGGAGATCGATGAATAACATTTTGAAAAAGAGGCTGGTGGTCTGCCAGTTATAAGAGATACAAGAACAGTGAAGTAAAAAAAATACATATATATATATATATATATATATATATATATATATATATATTTGAAGGTGGTACTCCTGGTTGGAATTGCAGGTCGGGGGAAGAAATGGAAAAGTTAGGGAGAGGGCAAAAAATGGGGGTGGGGGATAATATGGTGATGACACTATGAGCATGTGTAAAATAATTAATTTTCCTTGAAACCCATAGGTAGAGAGAGGATCACGGAAGTCTGGATCTGTGGCTATTCCTATATTTATTGGGCTGGAAAAAGAGCAGAGAAGAAGGCTGGGGGAAAACAGCTGTACCACAATGTGAAACAGTGTAGGTTGGTCTGGCATGGCATACGGGGGATGAGATGGGCACAGCTGCTTCCCATCTTGAAGGAACTCAAGGGATGGCACCCCAGTGCAGACCTAATTATTATACATCTAGGGGGCAATGACCTTGCAGGCAGGCCATGGGTAGACATATACTTACAGATAAAAAGGGATCTAGTGGCAATACAACAGTGGTGGCCTCAGGTGTGCCTCACCTGGTCAGATATGATACCAAGAAGGGTGTGGAGGCAGGAGCACAGTCATAGGGTGGTGGAGAGGGCCAGGAGAAAGATGAATTGAAGGGTGGGGACATTGGTAAGGCAGATGGGAGGACAGGTGATACAGCTGGAGCAGAAGAATGGGTAGAAGACTTGTACAGGTCAGACAGTGTGCACTTGTCAGACCTAGCCATAGACATGTTCAATGCAGAAACAATGGGCTTTATAGAAGCATGGAGGAAGCATGCAAAACTGGAAAATAAAAAAAGGATCTTCCCTAAGGTGGGAGAATGATACCCCTAAGTATGAGGGGGAAATATGCATCCAATACAAGCTGGAACTGGCTAGTGGGAAAGGGGGAGGGGAGGGGGAGGAAAGAAAAAGGAATAACACAAGAAGAGGAAGAAGATGAAGGAGAAAGCAGTCTCGGTTTTCACCGTTACCTAGCGGAAAAGGAGAAGAAGAAGGCACCCAGGTTTTCACCTGGGGGAGGGATAATCAGAGATTGATATATGTATGGAAATAAATGAAGTTTCTGAAAATATGATAATAAAGAAATGGAAAATGGAATATGGAATTATGAATATAAATAAATTAATTGCCAATCTGAGCACAACAACAAACAATGGTCTCTGTCTTTTTGTGAGGGAAAAGGTGGGAATCTGGGACAATGGAGTTTGCCCTTTAAGGGGCAGACCAGGTTGTCCTGGTGCACCCCTTCCCTCTGTCCTGGAATGGTTGTGCTCAGAAGTGGAGGGGGAAGGAAGGGGAGGGGCTAGGGGCCAGAACAATGGACAGGTAACAGGAAGGGGAGGGGCAAAGGGAGGTACATAAGGGACAGCACAAGGGGGCCTCAGTCACTTTTGCTGGAGTTTTGATTCCTCCACCCACCCTACTAGGCAGAGCAAGAGGAAAGACAGTCAAGATGGGATTGTATGGTGGGTCTGTCAAGGTGGATGACATACCGTCGGTTGGACAGTTTGGACTGCCAAAGGTGGATGGCAGGTGATAATATGATTATGGACTGACAAAGGTGGATGGCAAGGGGAAAAGGGGGAGGAGGGGAAGAAAAAAGGAATAACACAAGAAGAGGAAGAAGATGAAGGAGAAAGCAGTCTCGGTTTTCACCGTTACCTAGCGGAAAAGGAGAAGAAGAAGGCACCCAGGTTTTCACCTGGGGAGGGATAATCAGAGACTGATATATGGATGGAAATAAATGAAATTTCTGAAAATATGATAATAAAGAAATGGAAAATGGAATATGGAATTATGAATATAAATAAATTAATTGCCAATCTGAGCACAGCAACAAACAATGGTCTCTGTCTTTTTGTGAGGGAAAAGGGGGGAATCCGGGACAATGAGAAAGCTTGTTTTAAACATGAAAATCCACAAAATGTGGAGGTTGGGGTGAGTACCACACTACAGGAAACCCACTGACCAGAATACTGTGTTACCTGCCAGCAGCTGCCATCACTGCCATGTGATTGATAATATCCCAGGAGTCAGTACTGTCATGTGAAGAAAATGTAGTGAGGCAGCAGAATTTAATAAAGAGTCAATGGTGCTGGAAGATAAATTTTACAGAGGGATATTTAGCTTCATGTATCAATAATACCAAAGAAAACTGTAAGGCTAAAAGTAGGATTCCCTTTGGTAAAAAGAACACCAAGGAGTTGGATCAGTTAGGCAGGAATCAAATAAATTTCATAACAACTTATAATTAACCTAAACCTCTTTCATGCCTGGTGCTTTGTTTGTTGAATTGTACTTTATCTCTCATCAAGTATGACTTGCTGCTGTTCCTTCTGCCATTTCCTATATTCTACATTGCCTATCTACCCCCTACTCCCATGTAGACCTGTTTCCACCTCTCAACTTATTAGGTGTCTCATTTTTGTTTTTTTCCTTTTTGTTTGCTGTATTATATATTTATATTACATTGTGTTCTGTAATTATTGGATAACTCCATCCTGTGCTGTTAATCTTGTTGATTTATATTCACCTTTGACCAGGTCCACCTTGTAAACGAGTTTTTCTCAATGGTGTTTCACCTGGTATAATAAATATTGATTTGTTGATTGATTGATTGATAATGTGAGGGTATGGAAAATCAGAGAAATGATAGAGAGACGTTGGTATATCCTAGGAAGTAGTCCAAGACTCAGGGAGACATCTATGACACCACCCCTGTAGTGTAGAGTAGTGTAGTGTAGTGTACTGGAGGGTTAAGTATCTAAAAGATCAGCTGGTACACTTAGTACAGTCAATCACTAGATCTAGTAAGTGGATGCCATCCTTACCCAAGGGTTGCAAAAAATGTGGAAGATGCAAGTGCTATGAGCATGTGAATGAATGCAAAGAATTCCTGAATCTTTTAACAAAAGAAAATGGAAATTCAACAGTTCATCAATTGTGACACTACAGTACATTTGTAGTGCATATGGCTCACTGTACTTGTGAGGTTTATTATGTAGGCCATACAAAGAGGAAATTCAAAGAAAGAATGGGGGAGCATGATCATTCAATAAAAAGTGGGAATTTGGAGTATGCACTAGCTATGCATGTCCAAAATGCCAATAGAAGTGTGGAACATAAAATTAAAGTTTATTGGACTTGAACAAGTAAAAACAGGCCCCGGGGTGGCAACAGGGAATTGTACTTAAGCATACAAGAGCCCGTTTGGATTTATTGGTTGGGAGCCGTAGAAATGAGAATGGCTTTAATGAACGGATTGAACTTGTCCTTATTTTAGTAGATGGATGAAAGTGGAACTGAAAAAATGAAAATTGCAGACATCTTTTGGTGTTTATGCTATCTAATCCCACTAATGATGCATTTTTCAGGTTTCTAGGCATAATCCAGTGTGGGTTGCTATCATACCCTTGGATTCCAGATAAAAAGCTTCCAGGAGAGCAACCTTGAGAGAATGAAATGCTTTTTACCTGTGATTCCTCCCCTTCTTTCTCAACCCCCCAACCCCCACACACACGTTTCACTCTGTGGGTTGCAACTTCCATTTTTTCAGGATTTTATCTTATTTCAAGAAATATTTGCTGAAAAAGAAAATGTACAGGCAGTCTAATTCTTCCTATATCTTGAGAAAATGTTCCCCTTTAAATACACATATATTCCTCTTTAAAAACAGTAATCAGCTTTTTACTTAAATGATTTTGGGCGCACTAAATATGTGTCTTGCTAACTGTGCCTCTTATACTAGTGGGTAATAGGGTATTGTTCTACATATTGATTAATTGAATTGTTAAAAGTTATTATTAATCACAGGTAGGGCTGGGTGGACTTTTCCACCAGAGATCTGAACCCCTGGATTGAACCTGTAATCCAAAGACCCGGGTAAATATGGACTTTACTGCAGAAGTCCGGTTCTGGGTCCATGGAGTGCCATTTAGTATATTGTTGTCATAGAGATGCAGTTGGCATGCTCGTCCCATGTACAGGTGGCTGGCAGCATCCAATCAGGCAACAGATCAGAATAGTCAGTCATGTAATGCACTCCGGTTTATAACCATGGTGAGTGCACTATGCTGGCAGAGTGAGTTGGAGGATGGTTGGAGGAGGTTGTGCTGCTGCAGCTGAGCCAGCAGAAGTTGTGCCACAGAGAGAAGAGAGAAAAAGAAACTAAATAAATATAAAATACAAAAAAATATTTATTTTTGAAGCAGAGCCAGAGGGAGAAGAAAGAGATGAGAGAGAGAACTTTCTGGGGTGAGGAGTGAGTGAAAGTTATCATCAAGGGAGGGTGAGGACTGGAGGGAATCAAGGAAGGACTGGGAGAAGGACATATAGTGATAGATGGCTGCTAGAGGGGAGACAAGCAAAGCAAATAAAAAAGGCAGTGTGGCAGTATACTACAGGGAAAGGACAGGCTGGCAAAATAAGTCTTTGACTTTTGCCATCCAGAAATTGAATTCAGAAGATCCTCCAGATGAGAGAGAGAGAGAGACTATTGGGGGCCCTAGAGACATTTTACAGTTATAGAAAATCCCAAATAAAAGTTTTTTTCTTTTCTTGGCTTCAGGCAGTGTTGCTGAGTGAACAGAGCAAGGGCAGGCTGGAAAAATCTTTTACCTGTGCCATTCAGATCCAGAGAGAGAGGAGAGACTACTGCGGGCCCGAGAGAAATTTTACAGTGCCAGAAATCCATAAACTATTTATTTTTTTATTTTCTTGGCCTCAATGTGGCTGTAGTACAGACCAGGGCAAGGCAGACTGGCAAAATAAATCTTTGACTTGTGCCATCCAGATCCAGAAGAGGAAGAGACAGACAATGGGGGCACAAGAAATTTAACAACCCAAAACCCCAAATAAAGTTTTTCCTGGCTTCAGTGTGGCTGTTTGTACAGGGCAGGGCAGGCTGGCAAAATAAATCTTTGACTTGTACCATCCGGGGGAGGAGAGAGAGAGAGAGAGAGAGAGAAAGAGTGACACTATGGGGGCGGGGTGATGAGAAATTTAACAGTCCCAAAATCCAAAATAAAAGTTTCTTTTTTTTCCTGGCTTCAGTGTGGCTGTGTGTAACAGGACAAGGGCAGGCTGGAAAAAAAACTTTGACTTGTGCTATCCAGATGGGGGAGAGAGAGAGAGAGAGAGAAAGAAAGAGAGACTATAAGGTGGCCCACAAGAAATTTAACAATCCAAGAAATCTCAAATAAGAATGTATTTTCTTTTTCCTGGCTTCAGTGTGGCTGTGTGTACAGGGCAAGGGCAGTCTGGAAAAATAAACCTTTGACTCGTGTCGTCCAGAGGACAGAGGGGGAGAGATTTTTTCTTTTGGTGGGAGGGGGGGCAATGAGAAATTTAACAATTCCAGAAATCCCAAATAAAGTTTATTTTCTGCTGGCTTCAGTGTGGCTTGTGTTTACAGGGCAAGGGCAGGTTGGAAAAATAATTTTTTGTAAACTTTTTATTGAGAAAGGTAGCAGTTTATCAGAAAATACACTATTCAAACACATCAGTAACATTGATGACAAGGTTCAACAAACATGCAAGGCATTATTATCGGTTTTCTTTATATAAATTGCCCCTTTTAAATCCCTACTTACACTATGCATATACAATACACATGGGGAATGAGAACAGTTCATTGTTGATTGTGCATGATAGGTGACCATTCTTGGAATGCCCTGGGCATCTATAGTGGACTTTGAGTGATTTGATCGGCTCTGAACAAAGAGACACCATTCATGGTGGTGCCCGGACCAACAACCTGGTCCTGCCAATAGGTACATGACTGTTCCCTCTAGTTATTCTAGGTTTGAGTTATAGTGGCAAACACCCCGTCTCCATGGCTTTCTCTGAGGGGCTCCACATCTTGTGAAAAATCCATATTCCCATTTGCTGAGTGCTGGGCTTTTCTAATGTAAGGCACTACTTTAGGTTGCTGACCCACTGGCACACCATGGGAGGGCCACCAGCTAACCAATTTTGGACTATTGTTTTCTTTGCATTGACCAGGGCTACCTCCCACAGTGGGTGACTCCTTTGCTCATTTACTGTACGTGGCTCAGCTCTGAGCAATAATTCCAGAGAGGTATAGGGGAGCTTCCTTAGGAGGGTTGACTCCATGATTCTCTGCACCTCCATCCAGAAAGGGGCCACTTTTGGGCAGGTCAGGACCATATGAAGAAAGTCTGCATGTTCATAATAGGATTTCAGGCATTGGTGTGAGTTGTCTGCTTTCATAGTGTGTAGCCTGGCTGGGGTCAAGTAGGCCCTGTACATACAATTGAGCTGGATCTGGCGTAACCTATTATTTCTGAAGCAAGTGTTTAAATGTTTAATTGCATTCTGACACATTCCATAATCTATGCTAATGCCTAGGTACCCTTCCTATTTTGCCCTAGTTTGGGGAGCTTGATCAGGGCCTGCTCCAAGGAGAGTGCAATAGTAGACTGATAGTGCTTTAGTTGTTGGGGGAGGGTTTTAGAGGCCTTCCTCAATAAGGGTAGGTTCTGTCCATCCAAATTCTGCATTCAGATTCTCACCCAGCCTATACCGATCCACCTGGTATATAAAATAGCCCCTGGGGTCTAGCATGAACCTGCTCCGAGCTTCAGAGAATTCTAGGATTCTCCCTCCCTTGTATAATTGCAGGGCACATCTAATGCCTTTGGAGTCCCAACGACTTATCCTCTGATGCAGAAGAGCTATGTATTGCCCTCTGCTTCATAAAATTGTGGATAAATCAGCATATGGAGAGCACTGCTCCCCCCATCAGTAAGTCTGTTATAGGCACTCTGCCACACTCCCAGAGTGGCTAGTGTGCAAGGATTAGCGATGTTCATCTGAACTTGGGCCCCCGAACTGCCAGACAGGCACATGTGTCTAAGGGATCCCCCAATCTCCTCTTCCTCCATGTCTAACCAGTCTAATCTCTGTGGGTTCAGTCCCCTAGGTAGGAATGCCAGCTGCACAGCCAGATAATACAGCTGGAAATTAGGTAGACCCATTCCTCCTCTACTGGCCAGCATCTGTAATATTGATTTCTTAATGTGGGCAGGTTTCCCTCACCATAAAAAAACATGAATCATGGCATTTACTTGTTTAAAGTGAGTCGAGGGTACCTTGACTGGCAAGGACTAGTACAAGTACAGACACCTCAGCAGGATCATCATCTTTACTGTATTAATTCTTCCTATCAGGGTTAGGGGAAGGCTCTGCCATCTGTCACAATCCTGACCTATTGCTTTATCAGAGGGCGTGGTTCTGAGAATACAGTGCCCCAGTCCTAGCAGACATGATGCTCTCTAGGTATTTCACCCAGTGCACCATCAGCAGCCCCCCCCAAGACTTGTGCCAGCCGGTGCCTATTTAACTGACCTGCAGGGAGGAGCTTACTTTTTGTCCAATTTACCTTGTGGCCCAACAGTGCCACATACTCCTGCAATATTCCATGAACCAGGGGCAGGTCTTCTCCCGGGTTCTGAAGGTACATCAGGATATCGTCTGCATATAACGCTATTTTATGATCCCTGCCTCCCACTCTAAAACCCCGTATCCCTTCATGATTCGTAATGGCCGCTGCTAATGGTTCTAGTGTCAGTACATGTAGGAGCAGGGAAAGAGGCAGCCCTGCCTAGTGCTCCTTTCTAACTCAAAGGGGGCAGATAGTGATCCGTTCACTGCTATTTGGGCTCTAGGGGAGGTGTACAGGGTTTTTATCCACTTCAACAGTTCTTCTTCCACCCCTTACATAGAAACATAGAAACATAGAATTTGACGGCAGATAAGGACAACGGCCACCAGTCTGCCCATTTCCCTACCTACTGGATAAGCTACAGATCCTAGTTAACCAGCAGCCTACTTCTTCCTACCCCACCCCTAGAATTGCCTTATGACTGTCCCATGCATGCTTGAATTCCACCACTGATTTTGACTCCACAACCTCCTCCGGAAGGCTGTTTCATGCATCCACAACCCTCTCTGTGAAAAAATACTTCCTTAAATTACCTCTGAGCCGCCCCCCTCTATCTTCAAATAGTGCCCTCTTGTTCTTGCACACCTCTTTTTTTGAAAGATGCTACCCTCTTGGACTTTGTTGATTCCCTTGAGGTACTTGAACATTTCAAACATGTCCCCCCTCTCCCTCCTTTCCTCGAGGCTATGCATATTAAGCTCCTTTCGTCTCTCTTCATATGTCTTCCAGTGCAGACTCTGCACCATTTTAGTTGCCCTCCTCTGGACAGCTTCCATCCTGTCTATGTCTTTGTGGAGACTGGGTCTCCAGAACTACCACAATACTCAGATGGGGTCTCACCAGCTGTCTGTACAGTGGGATAATAACTTCCTATTTTCTACTGGTGATGCCTCTCCTATGCATCCCAGTATCCTCCTGAACCTCCTTGCTGCCCTCTCACATTGTTTGCCCACCTTTAGGTCATCTGATATGACTACCCCCAGGTCCCTTTCCATTTTTGTTGTTGTTAGTATCTCACCCCCATTGTGTACTCTTCCCTGGGTTTTGTTTCCCAGGTGCATTACCTACACTTCTTAGCATTGAATCTAAGCTGCCATACATTTGACCATTCCTCTAACCTTGCCAAGTCCCTTCTCATCCTTTCCACCCCACCCTGTGCATCAACTCTGTTGCAGATCTTTGTGTCATCTGCAAAGAGACATACTTTTCCTTCCAGTCCTTCTGCAATGTCGCTTATAAAGACATTGAAGAGGACCGGTCCTAATACTGAACCCTGCGGTACCCCACTAGTAACCCTCCTTTCTTCTGAGTGGACTCATTTACTATTACTCTCTGTGTCCTATTCTCCAGCCAATTCTTTACGCAGGCTGTCATCTTGGGACCCACTCCCAGGCTGGCTAACTTGTATATTAATCCTTTGTGTGGGACTGTGTCAAATGCCTTGCTAAAGTCTAGGTAGGCCATGTCCACAGCCCCTCCCTGATCTACTACTTTGGTCACCCAGTCAAAGAAATCTATCAGATTCGTCTGGCATGACCTTCCCACTGTGAATCCATGCTGCCTAAGGTCCTGTGCCCCTCTGGCCTCTAGATACTCGACAGTTCTTTCCTTCAGAAGTGATTCCATCATTTTCCCTATCACTGAGGTTAAACTAACAGGTCTGTAGTTTCCTGCTTCTGCCTTGCTCCCACTTTTGTGAAGGGGAATCACATCTGCCCTCCTCCAGTCCTCGGGTATCACCCCATCCCCCCATGATTTGTTAGAAAGTGTAGTCAGTGGTGTCACTAGTTCTACCCTTAGTTCTTTTAGAATTCTGTGAAGAATCCCATCAGGCCCCATTGCTTTGTCCACCTTCAGTTTTAAGAGTTCTTCAGAACCCTTTCTTTTGTAAATGGGCTGGTATCAACTTCTGTATCCAGAGTGTTTCTACTGTTTGTTTTATGTACCTCCCCTCTTCATTTGTAAATACTGAGCAAAAATATTTGTTTAATATCTCTGCCTTTTCACAGTCTTCCTCTGCCCACCCTCCCTCCCCTTTATTAAGCCTCACTATCCCTCCCTTGGTCTTCCTTTGCTCCCTGATGTACCCATAAAAGGTTTTATCCCCCTTCTTAACTGAGTTGGCTATCTTTTCCTCGGTTTGGGCCTTTGCTGTTCTGACTGCCTTCCAGGCTCCTTTTTACTTAACTGATACAGTTCCCTGTCCTGCTCCTTCTGCGATTCCTTGTACTTCCTGAATGCTTTCTTTTTCTCTTGAACCTTCACCGCCACTTCCTTTGAGAACCATAGTGGTTTCTTACATCGTTTTGTTTTGTTTATTTGCTTCACACAAAGGCTCGTTACCTCTGTGATGGCAGTTTTTATTATTCCCCATTGTGCTTCCACCCCTCCTTCCTGCCCATTTGCTAGTGCATTCCTTAGGCACTCACCCATTTTGGCAAAGTCAGCCCTCCTAAAGTCCAGTACTTTTGTCTTTGTATGGCTTGACTCTATTGCTGTGTTTATTGTGAACCATACTGTTCGATGGTCGCTAGTTCCCAGATGGCTACCCACTTTTACATCTGTGATCCTCTCTCCATCTCCATTTGAAAGAATCAAGTCTAATATTGCTCCCTCTTGAGTGGGCTCCAATACTAGTTGTCTAAGGCATGCCCCTTGTAGGGCATCTAGAATAACCCCACTCTTAGAAGTGGCTGCTGCAACTGCACTCCAGTTAACATCTGGCATATTCAGATCACCCATCAGCAATATCTCCCTTTTTCTGCCATTCTAAGTATACTTTCTATCATTTCCTTGTCCATTTCCTCCCCCTGAGAAGGGGGTCTGTATACAACCCCTGTGCGGATTGTGGTGCCATTGCCTGTCTCCAAATTTACCCACAGTGCTTCTTCTCCTCCTCCCTGTTTGCCCTTTTGTTCTATTGCTTTTATTCCTTCCCTTATGTAAAGAGCTACTCCTCCTCCTCTTTTACCCTCCCTGTCCCTCCTGTAGATAGTGTATCCTGGTATGTTTACGTCCCAGAAATGGTTTTGTGTGTACCATGTTTCTGTGACTGCCATGATATACAGATGTTCCTCCTCCATCAAGGCCACTAATTCGGCCAGGGGCCTCGAACATGTATATCTCCTCGACCCTGTCAAATGCTTTTCTGCATCTAGCGCTAATATGGCCACCCGTGCTTGGCGTTGATTTACACCAAGAGTGCAGGCCATTTGATGTTCTCCTGATGTTATGTTTACCCTGCCTGCCACCACAACCCCTGCTTGGTCAGCGTGTATCAGCTCTGGAAGGGTCGGCTCAAGCGAGAGGCTATAACCTTAGCCAGTATCTTATAATCAGCTGTGAGTAATGAAATAGGCGGTATGAGACACATAGGTTGGGTCCTTTCGGTTTCGGGAGGACAGTGATGGTGGCCATTCTCATAGAAGGTGGGAGATTCCCTCTTACCAGTCCTTCTTGAATTGTATCAAAGAGTGGGTCTAATAGCTGGTCTTTAAATGCCTTGAAAAATCAATGGTGAGGCCATCAGGTCTGGGTGCTTACCCCGACCAGTGATTTAATGGTCTTCAATACTTCCATCTTCTCTATTGGCCTGTCCAGGACTTTCACCATTTCTGGGGGCAGTGTCTGGAGGGGGGGGGCTTTATCAAAAAAGGCGTGCATTTGTTGTGAGGTGGGGGTCACTTCTGATGTGTATAAGCCACGATAGAAGCTATTAAATTCATCTCCTATTCCTGTGGTTGAGGTTGTACAAACCCCTGTAGCCGACTGAATTTGTGTGATAGTTCTGTCCCTGTCCCTTTTCCTTAGTTGCCAGGCTAGGAACTTTTCCTCTCTTTCATCCTCAAAGTAGGAGGCCACTCCTGCCAGCAGTATCAACCTCTCTATCTGAGCCGTGTTTAACATGTTAAATTCCCATTTTAGTTTCTGCACCTGCCTGAATAAAGGCTGGGTGGGGGTCTTCATATGGGATTCTTCCAGGACTACTATTTTTTGCCTGAGTAGTTCTAGGCCCTTCTGTGATTCTCTTTTTTTATGCGCAGAGTAGGAGGTCACCTGCCCTCTAACATAAGCTTTCATGGCCTCCCACCTAACGGAACAAGAAGCTTCTCTCTTCTTATTGTATTCCCAAAATTATTCCAGGGCCTTAGTCATGTACACCAGAATGTTTTTGTCTTTTAAGAGTAGGGGGTCCAGCCTCCATGTCCTTCGCTCCAGACCTTCACCACCACCAAGCCTCAGAACCGCTTGAAGGTAAGCATGATCTGATATTAAGATTGGTGAATATTGAATGGCCATGTGGCCACTCAGCAGTGGGCACTGGCTAATACACAGTCCAACCTGGCATAGGAGCTGTGTGCATGTGAGTAGAAGCTGTACTCCCTACCAGTGGGGTTCATGTGTCACCACGCATCTACCAGTGTGTAAGTCTTTTCTATTTCTCCAATTGCCAATTCATCTTTAGACAATGGCATGGGTTTGGGATTGGATCTGTCCAGTATGTTGTCAAATACACAATTGTAATCCCCCCCAGTATTCAAGGGTCCAGCATGTGTGACATATCCAGGGCCAAATGCTGGAAAAACCCTTGGTCCTCTACATTTGGGGCATAGACTGTTCCCACCAAAGGGCCCCCATAGTCATGTGTGCCAACACCATACCACCTCTGTCCATAATCACTTTTTGGATTTTAACATTTGAATGTTGGGTAGCCAGATAGAGGCTCCTCTAGCTTTGGTAGAGTAGCAGGACAGTGCCCACTGGATACCCATGTATTCTCTCTGTTTTAAGGCTTCCTGTGTTGACATATGTGTCTCCTGTAAGAGGACAATTTGAGCCCATACTCTCTTCATTTCATTCAAAACCTTTTCCTTTTCACCACCGATTTTAACCGTTAACATTCCAAGTCACCACTTTAGTTAAACTACCCATTATCTTTGGTCTTAGACAGGCCACTGTTTGTTACCCTGCATGCTTCGTACGTTTATTAGAAAAGGCACTTCTATCAGTATCTGTGTTTCTTTTCTCTTAACTGTTTTTAACTGTAACCATCCTCAACAGACCCCCAACTTTTCCCCACCAGTCTTCAAAACATTCAACTATTGTAACCTGTGTGCCAACTGGCACTAACACCACTTCCTTGTATCCCCCCCTTGACTGGGTCATACCATGCCCTGTCAGTGTTCCCTTTCATGAATATGGCGAATCTTATTAGCTGCTCAAGCGTCCCTTCCCAATACAGCATTCACTCAATCTTGAATTCTTGAATCGGTGACCTTGTTTCATCTTTCCTTCCCTATACCCCCTTTTTCACACTCTCTTCTCCTTTTCCCTTCTTTATTCGATATCTTTCCTGGTAGGCTGGCACCCATAAAAGAAATAAATGAATGTGCAGCTGGCACCACTTACCTGACCCGGTGTGAGCACTTCTTACCTTCGCACAGTTTCAGGTGATTTTCTCCGAAGGTGGGATGCATGGCAACCTCCACCCTACAGGAAGAAAGAGAAACCACCAAGTATCGTGCTTTCACCTCCATCATCCCCCCCCCACATTTCCCAGTGCCCAAACAGCATTGCAATTCATCATGCATTGTAAACCATAAATCTGTTAGAGTGCTGAGCATTTGCATGCAATAAGAAGGGTAGATAACATTCCCCCCCAATTACCTCGTACACAGAGGCTTATGTCCCTTGCAAGTCAGCTGTCTTATCCTTCGGTTCAATTGGGGGGGCATAACCCATTCAAGCTACCCTATTGTATTACTGCCAGTTATATAAAACTGTGTCTGCTCCTCCCCCAGTCAAACCCTAATCGGGATTCCTTATTTCCCAGGGCCTGCCACACATACCCCAAGTTGCGAACCATAGTCAAGCATGCATTTCCCGAACTCCATGCCTAAGGTCCCATGACATGCAAATAGGAAAAGGTTCACTTCCCTTATGAGAGCTCATAGATCCTGTATGCCATTGGTATCCACCCCCCAGGTGTGGTCGGGTATGTCCAGCAATGTGAAGAGTGCTGCCCTCTCAGGGAAGATAACAAGTTGGAGGAATATGTTTCAATATTGACAGATGCCCACATTTCCACCGGGTTAAAGCCAGCTGTTCAGGACACAAAAAAGTTCTCCACATCTCCTCGACTTTATGTGGGATCCAGAGTTCCTCAAGCACCAGATCTCTTCCAACCACTTTACAAATTATTTACAAGCTGCCGCCTGAGCATGGTGCCTCCAGGAGGTTTCCACACCAGGGGCCATCATCTTTTGCACCAAAAAGGTACCATGAGGGCTCCTGTTATGGGAATAATAGTCTTCAGTTCATTAAGGGCCAGAACACCCCCCTCCCACAGGGGCCATCCTCTGAATCAGCCATCCAAAGCAAAAGCACCACCAACCTTGACTGTGATGTGGTCTCTGCCCCAGCACCTTTATCTCTCTCCTCCTGATGAGATGCAATTGCCACCCATTTTTCAGCCTCCAGGTAGTTGCTGAAAAACTTGTCCGGGCTCCCAGTTTATTAATCCTCAATTTAGCTGGATAGAGGAATTTGAATGGCCATCCAAGGTCATGCAGCCTGGTCTTCACCCTGTTGAACTTCTGCCTTTCGGCTTGCAAGTCCCGGCTGTAATCTTGGTATATTCCCACTCTTGAAGCATCACATCGGAGGATGTCTTGCTTTTTTGCTGCTACTAATACCATTTCCTTATCTTTAAACTGCAAGTATTTTATTAAGCAGTGCCGCGGTCACTTGTTTGGCTTGGGTGGTAGACCTACTCTATGAGCCCGCTCAATTTCCAGATTCGTGGCTTCCAGGGGCAGTCCGAGGTTCTGGATAAGCCATTGCTACAAGCTCTCCACTGGATTTCCCTCAATTCCCTCTGGGAGCCCCACGATCCTCAGGTTGAAATGGTGTGAGCGATTTTCTTGCTCGTCCACCTTCCCTTCAATTCTTCTATAACAGAAGCAAGGCCGCTATGCTCTCGGGAGACCATGTGGAGCAAATCTTTGAGCTCACTGACCCGTTGTTGAAGCTCGCTAATCTGTGTGGAGTGGGTGGTGGTAGTTTCTGTGAGCCCTGTCACCACCGACTGAAGGTGCCCCATCTGAGCAGTTACCGTGGCAAAACCCACCCGCACCTCTTGTTGCATACTTTCCAAAATTCCCACCAGAGAGCATTCCAGGCCAGATATAGTCAGCTCATCAGCCGCAGCGCTCTCAGCCTGCAGAGTGTTGTTGGAATCCAGGCCCCGTTTCAGTTCTTTAGCGGCTCTGACACCCCAAACTGTAGTTTTGACTGCCAATGCTTACTTTCTTTTGTTGCCATCTAGTCACTTCACCACCTTACATATGATTATTGATAATTCTAGACTGGGTCACCAAAAAGGGTGATTTAAAGTTGGATGCCACGAGCCGAGCTAAAATCGTCTGCCATCTTATCCATGCTAGCCACACCCCGGAAAAATAAATCTTTAAATGAAGATTCAGCACTCTGAAGAAAAACTGAAGTCACAGAAATAATCCAAAAAGTTAATTTAATCAGTGGCAGGTATTGCCCAAAAGTCCATACACCCTACGGGACCAGCACTTCAACCAAACACTGGGCCTTCAGCAGGGGGATAGGTCTAAGGGATGCAAACATTCTGACCATTTAAAAAGTAAATTCATTAAAGTGAAATACACCCATTTGTGAGACAAACAAACAATTTTTGGCAAATCAAAGACACACATCTTATATCTTAACAAGTTAGCATTTTTGGAATGTAAGAGCAAGTTAAGCATTCTTGCTATTAATAATGAAGGTCATGTAACCCTTATGTACTGGTCCTAAGTACTGGATGACATGCTACAAAACATTCTGATAATACTATATAAGTAGGACAGAAGGAAAACAAAGAATCTAGTATTTATATTGTTTCAAGGAAATAAGTGGTGGGGGAAAAAGGAATAGAGCCAAAAGCTTGGAGCTGAGGAGGGGCATTAACGAGGGAAGGGATGGGAGGAGAAAATAAAATATTTTATTTATATACACCTTTGGTGGCCTTTCCTAGCAACTTTCCAAAGGCAAAAATCTTAGTGTAAAGCTAAGTACAGAGATCTGGACTAATTTAGAGCATTTAAATCAGAAACCTTGGAAAGTTAAATGGAGGTCACACAAATTGCAAAGGTCAAACTTACAAACAAAAGAAAGAGTTACATTCTACATAATTACAGGTTAAACAATAGGTGATTGGTAATAGCATTTATATCGAGACCAACCATTTTTTGTTTGAATGTCATAAAGAGCTAAAAGATCAAGAAGCAACAAAAATGCAATTTACCGATGGGGCATTCTTTATTAAAAAACAATTCATCTCCATGATCACTAGATAAATAAATGATTGATAATAGAATTTATTTCTAAACCAAAAATCTATTTAGGAGGTCACTGAGAGCTGCAAAAGGCATTATAATAAAACAATTCATCCCAAGCTCCCTAGTTAAACAGTAAGTGATTGGCAACAGAAATTATCTAAACCAAAAATCTAGTTAGGAGGTCACAGATAGCTGCAAAAGGTCAAGAATCAACAAAATAACATTTCACAATGAATTTGCTGGTGGAATGTTCTTTATAATAAATCAATTGATCCTATACTAAAGCCAAAGGTGCAGCCCTCAAAGAAAGAATCTTGATTCTCTATTTTGATTGCCTGTATCAGAATTACCGAGCCCGAAGTCCATCAGTGTGGAACTAGATCTCTGCTGGTGAGTGTGCTCATCGGCATCTCTCCTCTGCATTATACTGATCAAGGGGTCCTGCATCATTCTCTTCTTTTTAAGGATTCTTTTCTGGGCTATAAAATAGAAGACAGAAGAAATTAAAAAGTGAGTAAATAAACTATAAAATGTAAAGACTTTTATAGAAGCACAATATCACAGATAAGGATTAAAGTCTACTTCGTCATTCAGTCCTATAGGTACTGCTGTTTTGAGGTTCACAATCCACTTTGTCTCTTTTTGAGACAATATCTGACTCCTGTTACCCCCTCTAGGGTTTCTTCTCACATGTTCTAAAGTACTGAACTTGAAACAATCAGGTTTCCTATTATGTGGTCTGGCAAACTGTTCCCCTAGGGCATTGAGTAGTTTCCATTGATTATTGCTCTAAGATGTTCTTGAATTCTAAGTTTTGCAGGTCTAGTGGTTTTGCCAATATAGAAATGACTGCAGGGGCACCAACAGATGTAAATCACAAATGGTGTTGTGCATGTTACAAATTCTTGTAATTTAAAGAGTTTACCATTTTTTTCAAACATACTCCCAGTTTGTGCATATTTACATATGTTGCACCTACCACATTTGTGCGGTGCCTTCGGTCTAATGCCTAACCATGTGTTTTCTTGTTGTTCAGTCAGTGTGGGCATGAAATAACTATGGAGTAGTCTGTCTCCAATACTAGTCCCTTTACTAAATGAAACTCTACGTGTTGATGCAATTTCTTCCTTGAGTATTTGGCCACTTAGTAATATTGGCCATAGTTTGTGGACTAGACTGCCCTTCTTTCCTGCCATTGGGTTGAACTCCATGATAAGTGTTACAAGTTTGAATCATAGGCACATGCCTGGTTTTTCTTTTTAGTTCTTTGTGGGTCAGGATGTCATCCATATTTAATTGTAAAGCCTTACAGTGAGTTTCCTCTAAGATTTCATGCATGTAGCCTCTTTAAAGCAATCTATCTTTAAGGAAATTGACCTGTGAAGTAAATTCTGCTTCCTCAGAACAATTTATTCTCAGTCTTATCATCTCCCCATAGGGGATAGATGATATGAGTTTTCTAGAAGTGGGCACTTCTAGCATGTAGTATCATGTTCCCTGCGGTCTACTTTATGTAAGCAGCTGTAGTGATAGGCTTGCCGGGTGTGCCAGTAAGTTTTAAGTCCAAAAATGTAATCGTATGTCTGTCAGTGTCGTATGTAAACTGAAGCCCCATGTCGTTAGTATTGAGGTATCCGACAAAATCTGTGATGTTTTCCCTGTTACCTGACCACACAACTATTATATAGTCAATAAACCTGTGCCGATAGACAATTTGGTCAAAGTGTCAATTAGTGGAGGAGGATATTTTTGATTACCTGGAAGATGCAGGGGAAGTCGACAAACATCAACAAAATCAAAGGCACAACATGTTTGACAAGGTAAAACAAGAGACTGAGGAATCTACCCCTAAGGAACACTTTGTGAAATTGGAATGCCAGAAAATCATTGACCTTAACCATTATTACAACAGTATAAGCCTGGAAAATAACCTGGAATTGGATATTTCACCAAGAGGATTGAGAATCGAAAAGACGCCATCATCGGGATTCGACAGGAGGAGGAGTTGAAGAGGGACTAGGAAGAGGCCACAACTGAATGCATGAATAAGTTCATGAGAGGTTTGATCAAAAGAGACAAAAGACTGCAAGAGGCTGTGAAAGGTGAAAGTAAGACGATTCAGGCCCAACTCGTACAACACAAAGGTAAAAAAGACTTTGATATTTTAAACAAGTCATTTTCAAAAAAGATAAAAAAGTATGAAACTGAATTAATAGCAGGAAAGAAAACTAAGTTAGACAGCGATATAGGAGGTTTTGAGAGAAACGAGGTATTTACTTGGTAACACAGGAGCCGTTCGTGGAGCAGAAGCAGGTCATGCTCCCGTAAATGAAGGAATAGCTGGAAAAATAAAAACAAGCAACAAACAAATTAAATGGTTACTTTCGCACAAGCTTCAGAAGAACAAGTAAACACTGATCCAAACTAAACAAACCCAGGTACATCAGCAGGGCTTTTTCTTTGACAAAATGAAGCTACAGTTGTTGTCCAACCAGATGAAGCCAAACAAGTTACAAAAAGCAAGGAAAAACAGGAAACAAAAAACAAGGAGAGGAAAGAGATGGAAATGAACATTTAAACCTAACACAGAGAACATTGAGGAACAAAGATGGTGATGTGGGATCAAGGAACTAGGACTCTGGGAACATGGCGCTGAGTAAGTAGAATCAAGGTACAGAGAATCTAATACTGTGAGAAGGGAAATCTGGGAATTTGAAGCTGATTGGAAAATAACTGTGACTCTTATACCACTGTAATAATAAAGAGGGCTAGGGTAGCATTGCAGAAGGAAAATGGAGCAGGACAGGGAAGGTCGTACTAGACGGGGATATGGCAACTTGTGGGGTGGTTGGGGACAGCAGAAAGGTAGGTAGGCCAGGGGCCAGCAGAACACCTGGAGGGCCAACATGGGTAGAATAGCTGTGGGCAGGGGCGGGGGGCACAGAGGAGAGAGGAGAGAGGAGAGGGGAGAATGGATAAGGAAAATTATTGGGTAAGTCAGTGGAAAGGACGGGGAAGAGTGATGCACCAGGGGGAGGGACAGTGGCAGCATAAGGTGAGGGGGGATTGGTGGCAGGAGGGGAGTAGTGGATACGGAAGAGGAAGGATCGAGGGGTTTAATAACTGTGGAGCAGCCATATTCATAGGCACCCTGTAGAGGCTGGGGGAGTGCTGAGTTTGTCATAGACTGGGGAGGCTGGAATATAAGATTTTAAGGTTAAAGAGGAAAATGTCTTGGACAGTAAGAGAAAGAGGAAATGGGAAGCACAAACTGTAACCAGGTAAACAGAAGAAGGGACAGGGGTGAGGACTGGAAATGGAGAAAACAATCCACACTGAGGACAAAGGGGAGAGATACAAGTACAGGAGATAGGGGGCCAAAAGGAACAGGGGCCAGAGTTACTGCACATAGGCATACAATAGGCTCAAACAGGTACTAGCCATTGATGGGAATGATGGATGGGAGAGATGGTGCTTTGGAAGAACAATCCAAGGTAATAGAGAGAAATAGGACGGGGGGGATGAAAAGAGAAAAGAACCTAATGTGTGTCAAGACAGAATGAACACAGGATGGAGTACTGATGAGGGTAGTATTACAAGGGTAAAGGGGGGAATGGTGTACAGGAGGAATATAGAGTTAGGACTTGGAGGGTAAGGGAAGATGGGAGGGATGACAAGGGAGATCTTAGTGTTAGGGGACTCAGTACTGAGAGGGGTCAAGTGGGGTGGCAAGGGAGAGAGGAATAGTCTGGTCTGGGTGGAAGCCATGCCAGGAATGAAAGAAAGGGTGGGGCAATCAGTACTACAATATGCCAGAAAGAGCAGGAAAACACAACTAATTCTGCACCTGGGGACAGATGACCTGGCTGAGGGAACGGTAGATGAGGTGAAGAGGAGGTTTGAGGATTTAGATCCAGTTTATCAAGGGCAGGAAGATCAGTTACCTTCACGGAGATACTCTCCGTCCCAAGGACAACTCGCAGAAGGCAATACTGGACCTTGTGCACAAACAGGGACAGTGTGATGGGGTAACAGTGAGGGAGCACCTGGGGAACAGTGACCACCAGTCATTGTGGTTTGAAATCACAGAAAGAGCAGAACCAAACCACACAAAACACGATCCTGGATTTAGGAGCAAACTTTGGGAAAATGGGAGATACTTGAAAGAGGCATAAGGGGAATGGGGCAGGAATCAGGGTTGAGGAACAGTGGGCAGTATTTAAAATGGGGATTACAAGAGCAACAGAATTATGCATTAAGCAGGTTAGCAAGAGGAAAAGGAAGAGGAGACCATTATGCTTCAAAGAGGTAGCAAAGAAAGTGAAAGCCAAAAAGATTGCATTCAGGCAATACAAAAAGACACAGGCAGAAAGGGATAAGGAGAAGCACCAGGAGAAGCAAAGGAGGCAGGGAGGTCAGTAAGGGCCAAAGCTCAGACAGAAGAAGACATTGCAAAATCAGTGGGTAGAGGGGACAAAACCTTTTGCAGGTACATAAGTGAAAAAAGAAAGGCAAAGGGAGGGATAGTGAGACAGAAGGGGGAGGATGGGGACCATGGAGGATGACAACAGTAAAGCTGACATATTGAACAGGTATTTCTGCTCAGTCTTTACTGAGGAAGAGGAGGGTAATGGGTCTGAAGGGAGTACAAGGGGTGAGAATGGTGCAGAAAAGGACACAAGTCCCTTTACACAAGAAAGGGTCCTGAAGGAACTGGAAGTAATAAGAGTTGATAAAGCAATGGGGCCAGATGGGGTGCACCCCAGGGTCCTTAAAGAACTAAGAGAGAGGTGGTGGCTTTACCTCTGGCTATCCTGTTTAGCCAATCACTGGAAACAGGGGAGGTACCCAAAGACTGGAGGATAGCAGATGTAGTCCCCTTATACAAAAGCGGGAACAAAGAGGAAGTGGGGAACTATAGACCAGTCAGCCTCACCTCGGTAGTGGGGAAGATCATGAAAGCACTACTGAAGGAGAGATTGGTGGAACATCTGGTTGTCAATGGACTACAGGACCCAAGGCAGCATGGTTTCACCAGGGGGAGGTCATGTCAGACCAACCTCATTGAATTTTTTGACTGGGTGAATAGGGAGGTGGATCAGGGGGAGGGCAGTGGACATGGCCTATCTGGACTTCAGCAAGGTCTTTGACACTGTGCCACATAGAAGACTATTACACAAACTGGGGAATATGGGTGTGGGCAGGACAGTAGTGTGGTGGATAGGTAACTGGCTGGGCAGCAGGACACAGAGGGTGGTGGTAAATGGCTGTCACTCCACAGAGGGAAAAGTGACCAGTGGGGTACCACAGGGATCAGTGCTGGGACCGGTCCTATTCAACATCTTCATCAGTGACATTCGCTGGACCTAGAAGGCAGAATTTCACTGTTCGCTGATGACACAAAGCTCTGTAACAGAGTAGACACACCAGAGGTGTAGAAAGAATGAGAAGGGACCTGCAGAAACTTGAAGAATGGTCAGGGGTTTGGCAGTTGAAATTCAATGCAAGAAGTGCAAGATAATGCATATGGGGCACAAAACCCTGGCACAATATATCAGTTGGGGTTGAGGATATAGCATACACCAAGTAGGAAAGGGATCTTGGGATTATCATCTCTGATGACCTCAAGGTAGGAAACAGTGTGACAAGGCAGCAGGTAAAGCAAATAGGATGCTGGGATGCATAGGCAGGGGCATCATCAGCAGGAAAAGGGAGGACATAATTCCACTATACAAGACACTAGTGAGGCCCCACCTGGAGTATACTGTACAGTTCTAGAGACCTCACCTACGTAAGGACATGGACAGGGTAGAGAAGGTTCCGAGGAGGGCAACAAAGATGGTGCATGAATTGCATCACAAGTCCTATGAGGACAGGTTGAAGGAACTGAACATGTCTCCCTGGAAGAGAGGAGGAGAGGGGATATGATAGAGACATACAAGTATCTTACAGAGAGGAACAGGGTGAGGAATACACTATTTTTAAGTGAAAAGATGTTCCAGGACTAGACGGCATGGGATGAAGTTGGAGGGAGAGTGATTCAGAGGAAACGTGAGGAAGAATTTCTTCACAGAACAGGTGGTGGACAAGTGGAACACCCTGCCAGAGGAAGTGGTGGGGCTGAAACAATCACGGGATTTAAGAATGCATGGGATAGACATAAAGGAATTCTGGAGGTCAGGGTGAGGGCAACAGACTTCTAGAAAAATATAAACTGAACTACAAGCTGAAATGGGCAGGGTGGGTGGGCCATAGGCCCTTATCTGCCGATACTGTCTATGTATCTATGTAAGTATGGCAAGAAAACTGAGGATTCATGAGTTTAATGAATGGCTGGTAACCTGGGGTCAGAAAAAAGGGCATATGCTGGTGGGAGGGTGGAGGGTGACCTGGGAGGACAGCCGTCTATACGCTAAAGATAAACTGCACTTAAGCAAAGAGGGGAAGAAAGTACTGAAGCAAAAACTTGGGGAGTATATTGAGGAGAATTTAAACTAAGACAGGGGGTGGCAGAAGGGATCGAGGTGATCAGAGGCCTCAGGATGGGAAACAATATGGGCTTACCCCCCTCATTACAGTGAGATAAGACAATCGGCAAACAATACTGGGAGGGCCATAAAGGGAAAGGAGGAAGGAGGGGGGAGAAAGAAAGGGGATGGAGGGTGGTATCTTTAAATGCTAGAAGCCTGGGGAATAAAAATGTGGAACTACAGGCTCTCATGGCAGAGGAAGGGGTGGACATGGCAGACATCACTGAGACATGGGCCACCCAAAGCCATGATTGAGTCCTGGTAGTTCCAGGTTACAGACTATTCCACAAAGAGAGAGTTAAGGGGAAAGGAGGGGGGTAGTACTCTATGTGAGGGAGGGGCTAAAGTGTGTTAGGGAAGAGGGAGAGGAGGGAAATACAGGGGCTTTATGGATGCAAATCCAAGATCTAAAAAATAGGACACTACAGTTGGGGGTGGTGTGCAGGCCACCCTACTAGTCAGAAAAGACAGATAGGATATTGGCAGATCTGGTAGAACTGTGACAAGGGTGGGGTGGTGATAGTAGGTGACTTCAACCTGCTGGGATTGGAGTGGGGGGCACCTGCCAGTGTAAAAGGGAACAGATAATGCTAGACACCTTCCAGGATTACTTCCTGATGCAGTTGGTCAGCGAACCGACTGGGAAGGGAATACACTTGACCTTGTACTGTCTAATGGGGAGTGGGTGAGGATCTGAGGGTAGAGGAACCACTAGCGGGAGTGACCACCGGACAGAATAGTTCCAGCTGCAGCTGGGCAGGGAGAGGGGGGCATCTGGCACAAAGATGCTAGACTTTAGAAAGACTGACTTCAAAAAGATGGGTGAAGTGGTGCAAGGGTTCCTGGACAGAATTCAGCCTAATATGGACATGAATCAGAGGTGGGAACTCATTAAGCTAGGGATAGTGGAGGCAACAAATTCATGCAGCAAGGACCAAAGTAAAAAGGCTATGGCAAAGAAACCTAACTGGAAGAGTAAGGGTGTCATAGACAGGATGAGGAGGAAAAGAGTCACCTATAGGAGATTCAGGAGAACTGGGAGTTGGGGGACAGGGGGGAGGAGTACTGGAAGGAAGCAGGGAAGTAAGGGCAGCAAAGGCATCAAGGGAGCTCAGGATTTTGAAGGGAATTAAAGAGGGGGGAAAAGACTTCTTCAAGTACATCAGGGAGAAAAGTGGTTGTAAGGACCAAATAGTAAGAATTAAGAAGGGGGAATGGGTGGAAAAGAGGATGAAAGGCAGAAGCACTTAATGACTATTTCTGCTTGTTTTTACTAAAGAGAAAGGGAGGAATTACCTAATGTTTGGGAGGATAGGATCAGAGGGAGGGATGATGGATGGAGAAATCACAGAAGGTAGAGTTCTAGAGTGGTTAAGGGCACTGAGGTGGACAAGGCACCGGGACCGAATGGCATACACCCCAAGGTACTAAAGGAACTGGCAGAGGTTCTGCAGGCTCATTGGCAGGCCTGCTTAATGCCTCACTGGACTCAGGTGTGTACCTCAGGATTAAAGGATAGCTCACGTGGCTCCACTCCATGAGAGCAGTCCCAAAGATGAAACAGGGAACTATAGACCAGTGAGTCTCACATTCTTAGTAGGAAACTGATGGAAACAATCCTGAAGCAGAGGCTGGTGACCCTGCTGGAGGTCAGTGGTCTTGCAAGACAGTCAGCAGCATGGTTTTGTCAAGGGCAGACCCTGCCAGACCAATCTAGTAGACTACTATGACTGGGTGA
Organism: Neoceratodus forsteri; assembly: GCA_016271365.2. Taxonomy (NCBI): domain Eukaryota; kingdom Metazoa; phylum Chordata; order Ceratodontiformes; family Ceratodontidae; genus Neoceratodus; species Neoceratodus forsteri. Next base: position 1,681,419,488 of record CM057450.1, on the reverse strand, counting down.
CTAAGGAAATGGACAAAAGAGCATGTGGTGGATGTCCTGTACCTGGACTTCAGTAAGGCATTTGACTCCAGTGTCACATGGGAGACTAGCATGTAACTAAGGGGCATGGGGTGGGGGCAAAATTGATGGGATGGGTGGAGAATTGGCTGCAGGGGTGGCAGCAGAGGGTGGTGGTGGGAGGAGAATTATCATCCCTAAGGGCAGTGACAAGCGGGGTTCCACAGGGGTCAGTGCTGGGGCTGGTGTTATTTGGGGTATTTATTGTAGACATCTCGGTAGACATAAATAGCAAGATCAGTTTATTTGCAGATTACATCAAGATGGGAGCAATGATGGATGACCAAGGGGTTTGCAGGGATTGCAGAAAAATATAACAAGACTGGAGACATGGTCTGACACTTGGTAACTTGGTTTCAATGCTAAAAAATGCAAGGTGCTGCATTTCGAAGCACATAATCCAAAGAGGAGCTACCATCTTGGGGGGTGCAACTAGCTGTGACTGAGGAGGAGAAAGATCTGGGTTGCTCATTATGGGAGCAATGAACAACTCAACACAGTGTAGGAAAGCAGCAGTGCCCAACAAGATGCTGGGTTGTATTGCAAGGAATATAACCTCTAGGAGGAGGGAGGTGATTCTGCTGTTATACAAATCACTGATCAGACCCCGAAGTACTGCATTCAGTTTGGCACTCTTACCTAAAGAGGGACATTAGATTGATGGAAGGGGTGCAACACGGAGCAACAAAGATGATCCTGGGTCTGGGGGAGTTACCATATGAGGTTAGATTGAAAGAGTTGAACATGTACTCTCTGGAGGAGAGGAGGGACGGGGGATATGATTGAGACCTTAAAGTACATGAGAAGAATAAACAGAAGAAGCACAGAGGGACTGTTCAAGGAGAGGATGGGGAGAGACACTCAGGGTCACAACATGAGATTGGAGGTTGGAAAGTTTAGGAGGGAAATGAGGAGGCATTTCTTTATGAAAAGGGTGATAGCAGAGTGGAATGCACTACCAGCAGAGGTGGTGGCATACAAAACAGTGGGATGCTTCAACAGGGCTGGGATGGGAGCAAGCAGGGAGGGTCATGGGGGGTAGGCTAGGAAGGGCAGCTGCAGAGTGGGAGTGCTGGTGATAAAATCAAGCAGACTCGATAGAACAAATGGCCTTTTCTGCTGTCAGTTTTATATGTTCGTATGTAAGACAAGGACAAAAACAAGACATCATAAATCAAACTAACAGAACAATTACTGACATTCAGAAGGCTGTTCTCTTTAAAGGGTTAACATTCGTTCCAACACAGAAACTAGATTACTTTAAATTTCGCTTTTAAGAAAGGTTAAACTAAAATACTTTTTCAGAAAACAGAAAAAGAATGTTGATTATTCAGAGGAAGATAGTGTCATGGGAGGCATTACATCTGTATCAGAAGGACAAATGGAACATGATGTGGGACTTAATTCCCCGATGGTCCCAGACTGTGAAACAAATAACAAGGAAACAGTAACAGAGTTTTGGGATGTCCAGGATTTAGACTATAATATAACAGACAGAATAGATATCACAGCTCTTTTGGAGGAAATAGATAGCCACATTGATGGGACTACTGCTCCAGTACAAGAAAGACAGCTATTTAAACTCAAGTCACTTTTTTGCCCTCAAGTCCACTGCTCAGCCATTTCTACATTTGAGCAAATGCTCATCACTGAAACTGAGAAGATGTTCTAGGTATCACCTAAATACCCTAATAACCTGAGCAAAGCAGAAATTGCTGCCCTAAAAGACATAGAAAATATGAAGGGTATTTAGTGTAGAAATCCAACAAGTGGGAGAATATAGTTATTATGACTGAAGAAAAGTACCTAGAAAAATTTTATGATTTATTTAATGATCAGAATAATTACATCAGATTCAGAGGAGATCCAACTGCTCGTTTTCAGGCAGAATTATTTGAATTCATTGAATTAGTACAACATTGTGGGTGGTTCACAAAAAATGAGGCAGACTATATGAAGGTGGACTACCCTGTGATCCCAACTTTCTATATTCTGCCTAAAATGCATAAAGATATCCATAACCCACCAGCAAGACCCATTGTAGCTGGAATTGGATCATTAACACAAAATCTGGGTACGTTTGTGGACAGTCTTCTCCAGCCTATGGGTTACACATTGAAATCTTACATAAAAGATAGTATGAACTTATTGGGAAAATTAAAAGGTAACATTTTGGCTCACAATTGGAGCTGGCTGACCATTGATGTCAGTAATCTATGCAGGTCCATCTCACAGGACATAGGGTTACAAGCAGTAGACAGTTTCTTGCAACACAATTCATACATTTCAGTACATTTTGTTTTAAGTGCCATCAGGTTCACACTTACCAACAATGACTTTGTGTGTAAAATGAATTTTCTTACAAACATGTGGCGCATAACAGGGGCGGTTTTGCCCCTCATATGCCAACTTGGTCATGGGTCTGTTGAAAACAGATACATATACAATAAGGCCACTAATAGACACTTTGACCAAATTGTTCATTGGCACAGATTTATTGATGACATATATTTTGTGTGGTCAGTAACAGGAAAACATCACAGATTTTGTTGGATACCTCATCACTAATGACATGGGGCTCCAGTTTACATACAACACTGACAGACATGCGATTACATTTGTTTACTTAAAACTTACTGGTACACCTGGCAAGCTGATCACTATAGCTTTTTACAGAAAGAAGACCACAGGAAACACCATACTACTCCTAGAAGTGCCCACCCTAGAAAACCCTTATCATCTTCCCCTATGGGAGATGATACAACTAAGAAGAAATTGTTCTGAGGATGCAGAATTTATTATTTCACAGGTCAATGCCCTTAAAGATAGATTGCTTAAAAGAGGCTACACTCATCAAAAATGAGCAGAAGCTCAATCTAAGGCTTTACAAATAACTAGGTAGGACCTCCTGACCCCTAAAGAGCTAAAAAAGTAACCAGGCATGTGCCTATGATTCAGACTTGTAACATTTGTCACGGGGTTCAACCCATTGGCAGGAAAGATGGGCAATCTAGTCTACAAGCTATGGTCAATATTATTAAGTGACCCAATACTCAAGGAAGAAATTGCACCAACACCTAGAATTTCATTTAGTCATGGGACTAGTATTGGAGACAGACTACTCCATAGTTATTTCACGCCCACACTGACTTAACAACAAGAAAACACATGCTTAGGCATTAAACCAAAGGGACTTCTCAAATGTGGTAGGTGCAACATATGCAAATATGCACAAACTGGGGGTACATTTGAAAAAGATGGTAAACTCTTTAAATTACAAGAATTTGTAACATGCACAACACCATTCATGATTTACATCTGTTGGTGCCCTTGCAGTCATTTCTATATTGGCAAAATCACTAGACCTGCAAAACTTAGAATTCAAGATCATATTAGCGCAACAATTGATGGAAACTGCTCAATGCCATAGGGAGACATTTTGCCAGAACACATAATCAGAAACCTGATTGTTTTAAGTTCAGCATTTTAGAACATGTGAAAAGAAACCATAGAGAGGGTAACAGGAGTCAGATATTGTCTCAAAAAGAGACAAAGTAGATTGTGAACCACAGAACAGCAGTACCTATAAGTTGAATGATGAAGTAGACATTAATACATTAATACTTATCTGATATTGTGCTTCTATAAAGTCTTTACATTTTATAGCTTATTTACTCACTTTTTAATTTCTTCTGACTTCTATTTTACAGCCCAGAAAAGAATCCTTAACAAGGCACTTGAGTTAATTTCCAATACTATCACTGTAGTGCAGCATGGGGGAGGGGGTGCTGCACTCCTGAGGTGCCATCTTTTGGATGAGACGATAAACCAAGGTCCTGTCTGCCTGTTCTGGTGGTTGTTCAGGTGGACATTAAAGAGCCCATGGCACTTCTTGAAAAGAGTAGGGGAATTTTTATTAAAACAGAAGAAAAACATTACATCATGTCAGAAACATTCAATTAAATTCAGAGAACATACAAAAAATGTACCTAATGAAAACAAAAATATAAACAAAATAATCACTGTGCAATCCCTTTCAAATGATAAATCCTTACCCCATGCAATGTACCCTTAATATTTATATCTGATGTACATCAAAAGATAGCTTCTAAGTTCTTCCATAAATATATGACTTTATCTAAGTTGTACTTTTGTATCATTTTCTTTTACTGACACAACAGCTACTTCAATTTGTGCTATCAAAACATTGGTTCTTTGTTGAATTTGCTGGAATACATATTGGCATCTACTTTGCCACATGTAATATTTTATAACTGCAGACATTACGGCAATGTACTAGCTTGGACATTTCTTCATATCCTGAGTAATCCCCAAATTAAAGTATTATAAGTCATTCTGCATAAGAATGCCCATCTCTATTTAAAAGCTAGGTTTGACCAAAATTGTACACTCTCTGGGCAAGTCAAAAAAATGATGTAATGTCTCTTCACAAGTTTTACAGGAAAATGTTGGACAATATCTCTCCTGCAGAGCTTTATGTTTTAAATTTCCCTTAACCCCCAATTTTCCTTGGCAACACACCCAAGAGACATCCCACATATTCTGTGGTATTCTGTTATTTGTAAGGCCTGCAAGATCCTGAGGCACCTGTGTCGGTACACATTCTGGGAAGACTAGTGTCACTTTCTGTAAGTCATAGACTATATATTTATATAATTGTTGCCTATTTAATGTAAAAATGGTGTTTTTTTCCAGTTTCCACTGCCTGATATTTTTCAAGCTTGAAATTGCACAATCCGGCACTTTGTGTTGACTTAATATTTTTGGAGCAGCATGTTCCCATTTCCCCAGATATGTCTGAAATGCATGCCCCAGTCAAACCTGCCAAGAGTGTTGTGTTGTATTCTTACAGCTCCCCAAGGTGTTAGATAAAAAAAGTGAGGTAAAAAAACTACTGGGTTGACCATATTAAATCCCCCCTCTTTATATGGTAAATATGTAATCTGTCTTTTGACCGAATTCAGGTGACTGCCCCATACCATTTGAAAACACAACTTAAAATCCTAGTTTCCAACTGTATTGGAAGAGGGTAAATATAACTTAGAAATGTGAATATGGGTAATACCATTTTTTTAATAATCATTACTCTTTTCTTCTTACCTAGCTTCCAGTTTTTCCACATCTGGATCTTCGTATCACAAATCCCTAATTGTTGTTCCCAATTAAAAAGAGCTGAATCCACATTATAAAACCAAATCCCCAAAATTTTCTGAGGGGCACTGTCTACCCTAATTCCTGCAATGTACCCGACACTACCTTCTACAGCCCCTAGAGGGATAGCCACTTTTATCTTTATTAGTCTCAGCCCCTGATAGTAGCAGCAAATTTTTGAAAACTTGTACTGCTCTCACACCAGAGTCTTTAGTGGCCACAAAAATACAGACATCATCTGCATAAGCTGTTATTACCTCTGTTGGTAAAGTAGGCTGGGGAAAGACATATAATTTGTTTATCCCATTTAATCTGTCTGTTAATAGGATCTAATGCAAATGTGTATAGTAAGAGACTTAGAGGAAATCCCTGTCTGACTCCTCTCTTCAAAAGAATCTCTACCCCAAGGTATCATTCACTGAGGGAAGAAACATGCCCCTGCATATAAACCTCTTATTCACCTTACCAGTGTCCTCGGGACCCCATACGTCTCTAAGACTTCAAACAGGTATTTGTGTTCCACCCTGTCAAAGCCTTGGCCTGGTCCAAAGCCAATACATCCACCTTGTTGTTTGCTATTACCCTGTCTCTGAATTGTTATTGCCTGTTCCTTTGTAATTCTCCCAGGTCACTCCTGAAAATAGGTACTTGACTGTCTAGCGTGCTTACCTGGTAAACGAAAGCTAAGTAAATAAACATACCCTGCTCTATTTCCCTGTCCACTGTTTTCAAAAAATTCCCTGACCAGGTATAAGTTCTGTTGTATCAGTCTGTGGAATGGCACATGTCTGTGCAGAGTCTATAAGCTCTGGTGATATGTGTTGCAATCTTTTGCATATAATTTTAGTCAGTATTTTATGATCACAATTTAACAGATTAACTGGCCTCCAGTTTCTGATGTCATGTTTGGCCCCCTTCTTATAAATGTAACTAATGATTGCCTTCCCAAAACCCAATATACTTTTTCCCTGTTCTATGTGACCTAGAATGTGATTAAAGACAGGTACTAGTAATATGCTCAGTTCATAAACATATTTTTTGTAAAAATCATTAGTTAGGCCATCTAATCCTGGTGATGTACCTGATTTTAAGGTTTTAATTGTAGAATAGATCTCTTCCTGTGTAATCAGCCTACCCAGTATTTCCTAATCCTCTACATTTACCTGTGGTAAAGGTGTTGTGAGGAAATTAGTCAGCTTTTCTTTTGTACTATAACTCGCAGAAAATTCTGTGGCTAGAAAATCTTGCACAGTGTTCAACATGCCTAAGACTGAAGTGACTATAGTCCCATCTACTTTATAGATACCTGTCATCATGATCTGATTCAGTCTTTGCTTGCATGCCATATGAGGATCTGACACTGGTTGCTTAACCATTCCATACCTCATCTCAGCCTCAAGTGTCCTGGCCCTATCATATTGAAATTTGAACATGGATTTTTTTAATTTCTGAAATTTGTGTTTTAAAATGTCCTTGATCTCTATGGGGAAATGACATAAGTTATACAACTGGTTTCTGTACCCAAATATTTGATGTAATCTGCATGAGAAGTCTCTTCCATAAGAAATAAAATATTGTCTTAAATGCTTTTAGTGTCATCCCACCATTCCCACAAATTATCATACATGCATTGTATAGTCAGTCTTCCTGCCAGTAACTGTTCAGTTTTGTCGTGTACTTCATGGTTATCTAAACCTGATGAATTTAAGTTTCCAATGAGGTGGCTGAGAATAAATCCTAGGTGGAGCTGTTGCTAAACTAAAACTGCTTAAAATGATAAAGTGATCAGAAAATTCTGTGGACTTGATATTAATCTGAAGGGGTGTGCAAAATTTACATGAAAACAGAAAATCTATTTTTGTGGCATATGCATTCCTCTGATATGTAGTCCCTGGGTCAGTCCTTTGCTTCCTGTAAGCGTCTGTCAGGCCAGCACCATCTGTTATGTTTCTAAGTGCATGAGAGTCACAATAAACATTTTTTGCTACCTCTCTTGCTGTTTTGACATCTAAGGTGCAATCAAAATCCTCACCCCAAATAAGGTGTTTTCTGGTATATAAATATGTTTTTTAACAGCCTCAAAAAGCTCTATCATAGATGCTTTAGTTTGATGGGCATCTATATTGATAAATCTAAAATACAAATCCCTATACTTACAATCAAGTGTCAAAGCCTTACCTGGCATTATATCAATTACTCTATTAACTGAAAAGGATGTACCTTTAAATAGACTGCCAATGCCATCTGCGGCATCAGTGTCAAAGGTCCAGAAAGAGGGATCCCATAGCCAGCTTCTCCTTACCTGTTCTACTTCAAAAAGGGAAGATAATGTAGTTTCCTGTAGAAACACTACATCTTTGCCCAGAGTTTGTACGTAATTTAAAATAGAGGTTCTTTTTTTGTAGTTTTTCATGCTACAAACATTAAAGGAGGCTATGCTTAATGAGGTCATAATGGTATGTAGTTATATGGGGGGAATACCTCAATCATTCTCTTCCTGTGAGGCCTTGCTCTTTCATTTCTTTCCCTTCTTTTTCTTAGTATCTCTTATCGCCCTTTTACCCTCATCTTCCATTTCTGACACATTCTCTGATCTAATGGACATGTCTGATTCCTGCTCTGAATCTTCCTCTTCCCCCTGTAAGCGACCATAAGTATTTTGTGTAGGTACACAAAAAGGAACCGATGGCAACCTATTCACTGTCCTAGTGACTCGTCTACTTGTGGGGGCTGTTTTCACTATAGGGATAGCATGTTTTGTGGCCTACTAGCAGCATCAGACTCCTCAGTTTTCAGCCTTACTACTTCTTTGTCCTGAGTTGGTTCACTGTTATACATTTCAGGGGGAAGGAGGGGTGTCTTGGCCTACTCCTTGGCCTGCTTCCTCCCTGGGCTGTATATCAGGGTGATGATCTGTTTTCGGAGTTTCTGTAGCAGTACTATGCTCAGGGATCTGGCTGCGTGGGTGGATCTGGCTATGTCTGTGGAGAGTCACGTCAGAAAGTAGACCTCTTTTATGTTGGCTTGCGCTTGCGCAGCCAACATATTGTGATAGTAGCAGATTTGGAGGTGTGGTCACTGTTGGGCAAATGCAGGGCATGCATCAGAAGGTGCGTCCCACATTCCCCAATCAGGCAGCAGGAGGCACTGACCTCATGCATGCCTAATGTGGCCATCACAACAAAGAAAAGCTCCACTGCAATGAGAGCAAAGCTCTCATGCAGTGTTATCATTACACAACTCCCGTGGTGCAGGCAACACAGCGGCAGTGACTGCCACCACTGCTGCCTGTCACAATGCCGACAGGAGAGCCCACTCCCCATCGGCATAATGTGTCTCCCCCCTTTTGTTGATTGTCAAGGGGGTGCCCAATCCCCCTCGGCATCATGCTCCCCCCCAACAGTTTTTCTTTGCCACTGGCAAGCCCACTCCCCGTCGGCATCATGCACCTCCTCCATTTGTTATGTGCTGATGGGGGTGCCCAATTCCCCGCAGGCTAAAGCACCCCCCCACCCACAAATGCTGAGGTGACATGCTGGGAAAATCCCACCTGAAAAATGGAAACCGTCCTGTGATGTCTTTTTTTTAAACCCTGTAAAACAAAACGGTCCTTCGCCGCCTCCCCTGCCCCCTCCCACAACCTGTACCCACCCACTGCGCACACTGCCTCCCCACCCCACCCCCCAGCCCATACTTACCTCCGAGTCTGGCGCGATGATCTTCGTGGACCGGAAACACTCTGCACTCTTCAAAGCCGACCGAACTGAGGAAATGCTAGTAAGCTGTATAATGGAATAAATAGGGTTTTTCAACTTTGATGCATATCTCAGGCATTTTTGGAATTTTGGTACCACATTTTCAACATTGGGTTTGGGACTCCTCCTCATGAGTGCCCTGTTTGTCATGGCGTTAATCAGTCCTGAAAGGTGATTTTGCGGTCACTGTGGAATCACCTTTGGGACTGATTAACGCCATGACGTGTCAGAATTCATGAGGTGGCTCAAAAAGCCTATGTTGCAAATTTGGTGTGGAAAATCAAAAATGATTGTTTTAAGCGTGCATTGTGCAGTTTCCACGCACGCTCCTAACTCCGTGAATTTGCAATACTTTGGCATCAGATTTTCAACATCAGCATTCTTCCATACCTCCTTTGAACAGTACAGCTGTCATTTTTCATCTCCTGGCCAAAATGTGTTTTGCACTCCAGTGCAGAATAGCACTGTCACTATGGGAAATCTGTCTTAGACACATTATGAAAATGGCAGTGACACTGTTCATGAGCAGAGGTCCTAAAATGCCTATGTTGAAAATTTGTGATGAACGTTCTGCCAGATTTTCAACACCTGGCATTTTTCACACCTCTTATCAACAGTGCAGCTGTCATTTTCCACATCCTGCCCAAAATGTGTTTCCGCACCTGTGGCCCACAATGGCATGGTCGCTGTGTGAAATCACCTTTTGGGACTGATTAACAAAATCACAGCATCACTGTTCATGAGGGAAGGTGTCAAAATGCCTATGTTAAAAATGTGGCTAACAAGCTCCCACAAATAACTGGGTTAAGTCCATGTGTTACACAGTTTCTATGCATGCTAATGACTTCACCAATTTCTCATATTTTCACTCCAGATTTTCAACATTGCTATTTTTTATGCTTCCTCATGAATGACACAGTTGCCATTCTCCACATCTTGCCCAAAATGTGTTTTTGTCCCTGTGTCGCCAAATGGCATAGCCGCTGTGCAAAACCACCTTTCAGCTCACAAACTGATTGTGCCGCTTCTCTTGAGGTGGCCTCTCGAACAGCCCTTGTTGAAAATCTGGAGTGAAAATACCACCACATCCCTGTGGTGTTAGGGTTTCCAACTGTAGCACCCCGCCCAGTACAGACTGACAGGCACCAGGGCTGTGACTTGGGATCACTGGATGTAATGCTCATGCCATTGCACCCCCCACCCTGCAGCCACTGCCAGGCATTGTGGTGTGCCTTGCACTGTTCGGCCACAAAATTCACCCCATTCTCCTATACTGCACCCACGTCAGCATATTTCCTTATGGAATGGGGTAAGTATAAGGCCCAAAGACCCCAAAGCACACCACAACACTTGTCAGTGTCTACAGGGTAGGGTGACATACAATGGCATGACCGCTATAGCTGACGACCCAAAGGCACACTCCAATGCCTGCCACTCTCTACATTGTGAGGGTGGGGTTGGCATCACTTCAATACTTCACTGCCATTCCTATTATGCATCTCTGCTTCTGGCACTACCAAAGCCAATGCCAGCGAGACAACATTCGGCATTGACAAATGCTTGTTTTCTCTTAGGCATTCTACAGTAGGTTGTCCTGATCCTGACCTTCATTCCTGTTTTGCCTGGCCCAAGGGCATTGATGAAGTGCATGCCCTTTTTCATAGCATAAATTACATTGAAAATGTTTTGCACAGGGAACTTAGGTGACATTAACCTCCACACATAGAGCACTTTAATAAATCGCAAGTACTACTCAAATGAGTTTTACCCCATACTTATAGCAGGCTCTAGGTTGTCCACTATAAGACACTCCCCGTCTTTCCCTAAGAAAAGCTGTTGGGAGATGGATAACTTCAGAGCTGACTTAGAACAATTTAACTTTGAATTTCAAGCCCCCGTCCATATTCTCTCTGTATCAATAATTGCCCTGGAGGTCCCAAGATGTCATACCTATTTTGCAACCAGTGATATATATATATATATATATCAATCACATTTACACCCTCATTGTGAAACAATGCTGTTACCATTTTTATCATTGGTTTTGTTAAGGGATTGAATAGAAAGGGGTACATAGTGGAGTTTGATTTACATTATTGTACCTCCACCAAAATCTTTCCAGCCCTGCATTTGTTTTGAAACTCACAGCGAAAGTATATTCACCAGAAACAAGAATTAAAGCATACTGTATAAGTCACTGGGAGAGAACTGTAGTGAAGATTTTAACAGATGTCGTGCCACATAATATCTAGCTGGGTGCTCTGGGAGGCCTTCCCTATATCTCAGCCTAACAGCATTTTTTCTAGGTGCTTGCTCTAGTTTGTTCTTAAATAGATCTGACAAGGTACCTCTTTTAATATTTTCAGAGGCATTCCCTCTCGCATCACCGTTTTCCTGACCCTCATTATTGGTGGCAGAAGAGATAATAGCATTATTATCACCCCTTCTGCCTAGTGATGGATGTTTTGATATGTTACTCCTCCCATCCATAGTTAAGCTCTTAGTTATAGCCTCCATTGATGTGCCTGGCATTTCAACATTATGATTACAGTCTTTTTCTGCAGATTTTAGTTTGTCCAACCTTACAGACTGAGTACCTTTTGAATAGATGTCCCGGTGTGTCTGGAGGTCTGGTTCTAACTGAGTCCCTTTGTTGCATCGTTGCAGGCCCGTTTGGTAAAATCCCTTCTGTCGCTTCATCCCAAGTTGGGTCAGGAATCCATTGACCACCATCATGTTGCATCCATCCTGCATTCTTCAAAGCCACATCCGCTGTTAGTCTTTAGAAAGCGTCTTGCTCCCACTTTGCAAGCCAAATTGTTTCCGTATCAGCTGGGTTGCAGATACATCATCTCCCGAAGACCACAATGAACTTGCAGCCAGCCCTGTCACCCGTTGCACCTCACCAGAGGGTGGATCATCCAATCATTATCCCAGAAGAGTAGACATGCTCTCTTTATCCTGTGTTGGTATCACTGGTGCAGAATTTGTAGCAATAGGAGCTCCATTCATTTGTGCGCCCTGCATACTCTCTGGATCACTCACATCATGCTGCTTCTCCTGCAGCAAAATGTTTGCTTTCTCCGTAGGAAAATCAGCTGTGGTAGAAATTTCTACTAGAGACTCCACTGCTGCAGACATGTCCATATCCTCCAACAGCTCAAACGGTGTGGCCATCTTGCAACAGCTGGTCAGAGTGTCCCCCTACAGAGGAGTTGGGGGAATTTTTATTTGAAAAGGAAGACTACATAACAAAAATTTACAGAAAGACACAGAGATACTTTTCCCAAGAACAAACATAATACATAAGCATAAAAAAAGGAATTACCTCATAACAAAAATAGAAATAATAAATATATCCAATTAACCTGGATCCCATCTTTCCCAATTCACCCATAACATCCTATATTTCTCTTTTGAAAACATACAAACATCTTTGCTTTTGATCTGTTGTATAGTAGTTTGAATATTATACAGTATTTCCTCATATGTAACTAACCTCTGCTGGGTTACCCAAACACATCTAGACTGCCATAAAAAAATATCTAATAACTGAAAAAATTAAATACAATGTTTCCTCATGATATTTACCCCACCCTTGCATACAAGTTCCAGACATAAGGTCTTCATAGTGTAAGGTCAAAAAAAGTGGTCCCTTCCATTCAGTGGCCAGAATGGCCCCAAATCGTTTTACATATCTCATTCTAGGAATAAATGTTCCTCAGTTTCCATTCCTGGACACATGAATCTCTTAGCAATATCTTTCTTCAAGGGATTTATGCTTGTTATTACCCTTGACACCCAGCCTTCCATAATTGCTAAGCCAAACAGAATCCCATATAATTACAGGTAACCTTTTATTCTCCAAGAGTTTTAATGCTCCCTTAAATTTATCCTCAGGGCATTTAGGGAAAATAACCACTTCCTCCTACTCTGCCTTAACTATAGATTTATATATTTACATAGAAACATAGAATCTGATGGCAGATAAGGACCGCTTGGCCCACCTAGTCTGCCCATTTCCGTACCTAACAGATAAGCTGCAGATCCTAGTTAACCAACAGCCTACTTCCTCCTACCCCCACTAGAATTGCCTTATGTCTGTCTCATGCATTCTTGAACTCCCCCACTGTTTTTGATTCTACAACCTCCTCAGGAAGGCTGTTCCATGTATCCACAACCCTCTCTGTGAAGAAATACTTCCTCACATTACCTCTGAGCTGTCCCCCATCTATCTTCAAATTGTGCCCCCTTGTTCTTGCACATCTCTTTTTCTGAAAGATGCTACCCTCTTAGACTTTGTTGTTTCCCTTGAGATATTTGAAAGTTTCTTTCATGTCCCCCTCTCCCTCCATTCCTGGCATTGCAGTCTTTGTTTCCTGTATAAGTGATCAAAATGTACCATTATAATTAAGGGCTAGTGCAACCATCTGCGGGCTAGTGCAATTTTGAGTCAACTTGCCCTGCTGGCTAGTGCAAAAAAAGATTAAGGTTGACCGCTGGACATGAGCATGCTTCCAACAGTCAGAAACTGTTGCAGATGAAAGAGCAAGGTTGAAAATGTAGGATAGGAGCTTTACAATAACTGGGGAGAGTAGTTTCAGGAAGGTGGGGTATAGCCCATCACTACCTGGGCTACCTTGGGTAGGAAGTATCTTTAAGAGTTTGGCAGTGGTTTTTACGCCAGTGACCCTAAAGTAAAATGGAGGAGCATGTGCAGTACTAGGGAGGGCTGGGAGCATTGAGGTTTGTCATATAGATCAGAGGGAGACTGAGTAGGAGTTTGTTAAGATAAGGCAAGAGGTCCTTAAACATTCTGTTGAAAGTGTCTGCAATTGCACCAGGTTCAGTGATGGGACCTGAGGGTGAGTTTAGTTGTGTTGTCTGCTTGTTAGACTTAGTATTTAGGAGGGACCCTATTGAGGCCCAGAAACTGCATGGGTTACCAAGCATGTCTTTTTGCAAGTTGGTATAGTATTTGCGCTTTAGTAACTTAACTGCTTGCTTGCAGGAATTACACAGTTGTCTGTATGCGTTCCAGAGCTGGGAGGAGGGAGATGACTTACAGGCTTTCCAAGTTTTGTTCTCAGTTTTCATCTGGGCCAGTTGTTCCTTGGATAGCCAGTGGCTGCTGCCACCTCTGACCTTTCTAGTAGTGATTGGGAAATTTTTGTCCTGAAGTTTCCATAGGATGTTGGTAAAGTGTATTTATCCCAGTTCTTTGGATGCCCACTATTCTTGGCCTTTGCATATGCCTTCGTTTTCCTGTTTATTAATCTCTTTATTCTTTGTGTCATCCAGGCAGGCATTTTACCCGACCTATTGTATTTCCTTTTTTTCAAACAAATAGGTCATTTTACCCTCCAATACCTCCCACATCTCCTGTAATGACTTTTGTTCGAAGTCCCCTTTCCAGTTCCATCCTGATAGTTCCTTCCTTATATTATTGAAATCTGCCTTTTCATAATTTCTAATTATTATGTTCCTAGGTTTCTGATTTAAATGTTCTAAATTAGTCCAGATCTCAGTACTTAGCTTTATACTAAGATTTTACCATTGGAAAGTTGCTAGAAAGGCCATCACAAGTGTATGTAAATAAAAAAAAAAGCCTTTTCTCGTCCCCCTTCTATCCCTTCTCTGGCTCTATCCTTTTTCCCCATCATTTATTTCTTTGGAACAATATAAATACTAGATTCGTTGTTTTTCTTTAGTCCTGCTTATATTGTATTACCAGAACGATTTGTAGCATGTCATCCAGTACTTAGGACCAGTACATAAGGGTTACATAACCTTCATTATTAATAGGAAGAATGCTTAACTTGATTTTACATTCAAAAAAATGCTAACTTGTTAAGATATAAGATATGTGCCTTTGATTTGCCAAAAGTTGTTTGTTTGTCTCACAAATGGGTGTATTTCACGTTAATGAATTTACTTTTTAAACAGGCATGATGTTTCTATCCTTTAGACCTGCCCCCTGAGGAAGACCCTGTGTGGGGTTGAAGCACTGGGGAAGAAGGGTATATGGACTTTCAGGCAATACTTGCCACAGATTAAATTCACTTTTTGGATTACTTCTGTGACTTGTGCTTTTCTTCAGAGTGCTGAATCTTCATTTATTTGTACTGGAGCCAGTGGCCCATGTCCAGCACCATAGTGCTTCTTGTGTGCACATCTACAAAACTTTTTCCAAGATAAATCTTTGACTTGTGTCATCCAGTCACAGTCATTTGTTAATGTTCATTCGCAATTTCATGTATTAAAAAAATATTGTTTGGACAAACATTATACAGGTTGATGTGCCTGTGCTGCTGGCTGTGGGTGGCCCAAGGAATAATCTGACTTTGTGACTTGTATCAGTCTGTTTACACTACAACACAAGTAAAGTACACACAAGTGTCATCCTCATCATCACTCATTTCCCATTATTCCTCTTTATCATTAGTTTTATAGTATGTTGTGTTACATTATGTAAGCGTTAATAACCCCAGTGTGGGACTGTGCTGCATTCGGCTATGCAGCAGATGTGTCTGTATCTCAATTCAAATTTGAGGCACACTTAACAGCTGCTGAATTTGGTCACTGAACAGTAACTGTAGGAGTCAGTCAGGTAATCTTGGAAGGAAGTGGTGGTGGACTGCTGTGCTGTCGGTGTGCTTTGTACAATCACGAGTCATGACAGTAAATTTGTCTCTGGCCTGTGTGGAGTCATCAGAAGGGCATCACATTAGTTAGTGGGATCTTTTTACAGGTTAGAATACTAAGAAAAAATGGATCAAAGTGTTGATGAGATGTATTCTGTTTCTCTGGTAGGCAGTGGCACTGCAAAAAGACATCACTCAGCCTGAAAAGGGAAAACAAAATCAAACCCCAAAAAGTGATTTTTTCATGTCTAAGGTTTCGTCTTCCAAGCAAATTCTTGAATCCGAAAAGGTGACTGTCTCAGATCATCATGAGTCACAAGTAAAAAAAAAAGTTATGTAGTTAAAAAAAACAAAGGCTTTGTGGGTATAGCCCGCAGAGGCACCCAAAGGTATAGAACAATTGCATATTATGCTACTGCCAGTCCCTCATCCAATTCTTCTGAGGTTGAACCTGATTAGGGTAATAATAAAGATGTAGAAAATGATCAGGCAGCACAAGATTTACTGGAGGGGATCGAAATTGCAGATAAGGAAGAAACAGACAGAAATGTTTTTGGTTGAGTGGGCAGTAGAAATAAACCACAAGAGAAACAGGCCTAAGAAAAATCCAGGAGATGGGCAGACCCATAAAAGGTGATTGAGGTGCCATGCCTTACTGGGAAAAAAACTGAAAAACATCATCTTTGTTTGGTCATACTTCTCCTTTAGTGTTTCCAATGAGTTGGTGGCAACATGCACTATCTGTAAATGGCCAATCAGCAGGAATAAAAAGAAAGGCGTATTGGGAACTTCAGCACAGAAAAGGCAGCTAGACATGTCATAACATTACTGAGAACCGTAGTTGTGAATCTCAAAGAGAAAGTAACAGTGATAGCTCACTACATTCAGGGGTAACTCACATAGATGAAAGCAGTGGCAGCCCCTCAGCAGTACTGAAACAACTCCACCACAACTTCCTCCCATTTGAAGGACTCCTCCTACTGTTACTGAAAGTAACCATGTGTTCAAAAGCCCTCTTCCTTCAAAGGGACAGCTTACCATATCAGAAACATATGAGTGTAATGCCAAATATGCTTCGACTCACCCTGTTGCTGTTACAATAACCAAACAAATTGCAGAAATGATAGCTGTTTATTTGCTACCTTATAACGTGGTTGAACATATAGGATTCAGGTGGCTGCTTGAGTACCTCCAACCTCGATATAGTATACCATCATGGAAATACTTCTCAACAACAGGGATTCTAGATCTTTATGATGTTGTATGTAAAAAATTAAGATGTGTCTTGTGCAGTGCTGTTGGGAGGGTGGTGCATCTCACAACAGATGTATGGACAAGCTGTCAGCCTGAAGCCTTCATGTCTGTAATGGCACATTGGCATGTTTCGATAATACACGTGGGACTTAGGACAGTGAAGCATCACAGTTTGCTGTTTTAAGAATGTTTTATTTTCCATCTGAACATACTTTATACATCATCAATGAACAGCTCCAAAAACCAACACAGCAATGGCTCACTTCACAGGGCCTGTCAGTTAGCGTTATCATTGCAGATAATTGGTCCAACATAAGGAAGGCATTGGAGAAGGGGGGCTTTGTTTACATCAGCTGCTTTGCTCATTGCTTAACTTTAATAGTTCAGGGTTTTCATGATGATGACAGGCAGAGTAAGGCTCTTATTAGCACTGCTAAAAGAATATGCACTCATTTCAGTCACTCAAGCAAAGCCTGCCACTTGTTTGAAAACATACAGCAGGAGCACAGTTTACCTTTGCGCATACTTATCCAAGACATTTCTACTCAATGGAATTATACCTTGTATATGTTCCAGAGGCTGCTGAAACAAAAGAAAGCTGTCAGGCACTACACCCTGGAAAATAAAATTGGTGATGCAGACATCTATATTACTCCACCACAGTTGGCCATGCTGGAGTTTCTCATTGTACTGCTCCAGCCATTTGGGGAAATCACCAGAGAAGTTAGTGCAAACACAACAACTCTCAATAAGTGATACCCCCAATACAAATGTTAAAATCCAGAATGATTCTGATTAGGGAAAAGTCAGAGAAGCAAGACAGTTCCATGATCACATAGGCTGCCAGTGGTGCTGCTGATATATGCAGGTTGTCTCCCAGAATACAACAAGATCTAATGAGATGTATGATCTAAAATGTTGAAGAAGATGACAAACTATGTAAAATGCTTCATTTTGAGTACTACATTAAAGCAAAAGTCTTGGACCCATGATACAAATCGAAGCAACTGTTGAGTGTTGATGATGACACTTGTTTCGAGATAAACAAAGAAGAAATAAATGACGAGGTGCGATTGTCATGGAACACAAAACAACAGCAGCACCACATTAAGAATCTTTTCACAACACCACACAGCATCTGGTGGCCCATCATGTAGTGTTGTGGCATTTTCTTCCTCTTCCCCCTCAGCCATTGCAGCTGAATCATCTTCTTCACCACCAGCTAAACATAGCACTATCCCAAAGTCACTTGATTCAGCTTCATGTCTCTGGAGTCACTTACAAGATTTAATTGTAACATCTTCTTCATCTGCCTCTTGTAACACAGCCACAGCATGGGCCATGGTTGAAATGTACCTGGTAGAGCCCAATATCAGCTGGAATGCTGATCATTCAAAATACTGGAAATCCAAACAAAATCTGTGGCATGCTTTAGTAAACATTGCAATGAAGTACATGAATTGCCCTCCGACTAGCATCTGTTCAGAACAATTGTTTAGTTCAGCTGGTAACATCATTACTGACACAATCCTGTTTGGCACCAGAAAATGCTGAGCCCTGACATTTCTGAAAGTCATCATTCCTCACTTTAATTTCAAATATGATACCAATATAAAATGTACACTGACTGCTCTGATCAGGCCCTATCCACAAAACACTTTTAAGAATTTGTGCCTGTGGTGAAAATCTTTTGTGAATAGGGTCTACTACATGAGTTGGGTCAAGATGAACTATGCCAGGCTACTATTACTTGAATGATCACATGAGCAGCCCAGAACAGAAAAAAATAATAACATCAGTGGATTCCGAGTCCAAATATAGAAAGCAACTGCATTTCATGTCACAAACTTTCTTGGTGGTACCAGGTACCACTATCTGATCCAAAAGATAGGGTACTGTTGTCTTCTACTACTGTCATTTTTTGTCCTCACAAGTCATGACTACTACTTGTCACTTTTTGTCCTTACTCCAGTCCCTACTACTACTACTTGTCACTTTTTTATACCCTCAGCAACTGATTCTTACTGTACTGTTTTAATTTTCTTACAGTGCATTGAGTAGCAGATGCCTGAAACCAAACTGAATACTCTTTGTATAATATATTTCTCACGTTCCATATTTGGCTGCAATTACATCACACAAAAATGCTACTAAATTCATATAATTTCTTTATTGATTTTGTGTGCATGGCATGCTAGCCTGGGTACATCTCACTTACAGTAACTGGGCTGAGATTGTTACTATATTTCATTTTTGATACTTAAATTACTTGGCAGTGGCTGGCAGCTGTTGTGGAACTAGGAAGGATGTAATTGTCTTGTGTGTTATCAGGTCTATGGGTGGCAGTGGCAAACTTTTTTTATGACTGCACTGCACTTGACCGATGTGATGTGTGTCTGGTTGCTTGCCTGGGTGGTGATAACTATGTCTTTCATTTTTCTTCTTTAAGGATTCAGTGTGTTGATCAGATTCAGTAGCAGTAGTCATAGTACTAGAAAACATTACCACCTCTTGGACCAGGAAGTGTACCATATACCACAGTACACCAGGAAATGCGAAGTAGTTGCATCATTCTCATGGGCAGGGTTAGTGGGCTCTCTTAGTGCTGCTCATTTGATTATTTAAATCCATTTCTTTGGCCTGTTCAGCTCTGACTGGAACATCCATCAAAATAATACACACACAGCACCATTCATAAAAAAAAATCTTAGCTGCTTGTCAGTGCCTGCAGTGCTTGGTGGTGCTATGATATAGGTATTTGCATCTGTCTGTTTGTCTCTCTCTCTCTCTCTCTCTCTCACTCTCTCTCTCTCTCGCTGCCTCTCTCTCTCTCTCTCTCTCAGAACACTCATGCCATGAACCCGAGCAGGTATGCCACCATTACAGGCCAGCCATGAAAGGGCTAGCAGTGAGTGATTGCTTTTATTTGACAGTTTTACATTAATGCTTATACAAATAATACATTAAATTATTTTCTTTGGGCCTCTGTGTCAAATGTGACCAACTTTGGCTACTTTAATTCATTTTTGCATTTTTCAAATATTTGTCAATAAATCAGAACTAATCAGAACAAATCAGAACTTCATCATGTTCCAGTTCTTATTTAATAAGGGTCAGAACTTCACCGAGTTCTCAAGCCCTAATCTCAGGTGTGTGTGTGTGTGTGTGTGTGTGTGTGTGTGTATGTGTGTGTGAGTGTGCGTGTGTGTGTGTGTGTGCTCTTTAGGAATGTTACCAACTGGCAGTATCCTTTGATAAAGCTAAAAGGTGAAACAGCATCAGGAGGGTTGTTGTTCTTCCATGAATAATCTGGCATCTGTAAATAAAACCCAAAAATAAGGAACTTTTGTTGATAGATTATTGTTTATTGAAAATCTAGGATTACAAAATACCTTTGAGCCAAGGCTCTTTTACAAAGGTTCCACGCCAAGAGAATACAAACATTTTAGGCTAAGCTACATTCGTCTATACATAGGCAAACAAAACAATTTTTTAAAACAGAGATTAAATAACAACACTCACGGGTTCAGAAGTTGCATCATAGAAATAAAGTAATGAAACACTTAGGTTCCGATAAGTTCAGAGATCTGTAAGTAGTAGGGAGAGAGGGGTTGGGGGGCAGCAGCTGAAGAGAAGCTAGAGCAGATTCACACCATTGTCAAAGAGGAGAGGAGAGGGGAGGTGGGCCACAGGGGAAGAAGGAAGTTAGGAGAGGCAGTCACAGCAACTGGAGATAGTGAGATGAAGACGTAGTCTTGATTTGAAAATGCCCAGTGAAGAGGAGGAAGTGATATGAGTGCTGAGGGCATTCATCCAGGTGGGGGCATGGTGTGCAAAGGATCTTTGACCTAGTGATGTGCAGCATCGAGGAACTTGGAGGAGTTGTTGTTCTGACCCTCTGGTGTTACGTAGATTAGTGATTGGACTCAGGAGGACTTCGACACTAGGTGAGGAAATACCCAAGATAGTTTTTTTCACCATCAGACAGGTTAGGTACTTTATACGACTTGCGAGTTGAAGCCATCCTGATTGGGCATAGAGTTCACATGTATGTGTGAGTCGGTGGTCTCCAGTGAGCAGTTGGCAGGCCTTGTTTAGGGAGGTCATTATGCGCCTAAGGGCGGTGGTGGTGGCAGAGCCATAAACTATGAGGCCGTAATCTACAACGGAGACAACAGAGCTCTGGATGGCCATTTTTAATACTGCTTGGGTGAGGTGTTGTTTGTTGCGGTAGAGAATTTCAATGCGTGCGTTTACAACTCTGGCGACTTTATCGATGTGGGTCCCATATGACAGGCCATGGTCAAGAGTGATTCCTAGGTATTTAAAATATGACACTTGTTCGAGAGAATGACCAGCACTTGTTTTGATATCAAGGGGGTATCGCCTGTGTTTGTTTTGCGAGCTGCTGAAGAGCATTGATTTAGTCTTTTTGTGGTTTAGAACCAGCTTATAAGAAGAGAACCAGTTTTCAACAGATGAGAATGGTAGTTGAAGGTTGTGAGTTAATGGTTCTGGGTCTTTATGTGGAGCAAAAAGCACAGCATCATTGGCATAGAGGATAATTTGTTCTGGTCAGGATTGTGGGAGAGAGTTTAGGAAAAGACTGAAAAGTAGGGGGCCCAATATTGAGCCTTGGGTGTCCAGAACGGACTGGCTTGGAGTCAGAGAGTTTACCTGAGATTTTTACTCTTTGTGAGCCCTGGTGAAGGTAACTATTGAACCATGCTGTAGTGTCCGGGGAGAGACAGGTATTCAGCAGCTGTCTGGAGAGTAGGCCGTGGTGGACAGTGTCAAATGCCTTAGTTAAGTCAATGAATACGGCTCCAGTTAGATGGCCTTTGTATATGTATATGAACAGGAGTGCTGTGACATTTGGCCCCCTCCTGCATGGTATTATCACAAGGCACTAAGCTCTCAGAGCAGCTCTGGTGATCCATGCAAGTTGGTAAACTCCTCAGTCCGAGCCGTAGTGAAGAGGGTAAATTTATCTGTGGATGCTACAGAACCAGCTGCTGAGTTGGCAGATTGGCCCATTGGTGTGATTTGGAGAGTGGAGAGTGGAGAGATGATTCTGCTGCCCAAGTTAGAGTGTCAAGTGGTGGGGATTGATGACTACCAAGCCATCTGAAGGACCCACCTTTACCACTGATGACCTGGTGGAGGGTCAGCTACCGGAAGGATTAATGGTGCAGCACAGGGTACTGCCACCCCCAAGACTTTCCAGGCCCTCTGAGTCACAGTGAAAGTAAAGAATGAGTCAGAAAAGCCAGTGATCATCCGAAAGGCCAGAGTGCTGGCTCATCTACAGGGCAGATAGTGTGGTCAAAGGGAACCTACTAGAAAGTCATGAAAAGGAAATAGATCCAGCCATTTTTGGCTTTGGGGATTCTCCCCTCCCTGTCAGTTATTGTTGGAGCCTAAGCAGGAAGTTGACCAAAAGGCAGCGTGTGTTTTCATTCCATGAATGAGAGGTGGGGTCATTGGTGCTGGAACGGTCTGAAAAGTGGTAGGGCCAAAGATGTAAGTGGTAAATTCTCCCCTAGTAATAATGCAAAAACTGATGAGGCCAGTTATGAAAGTGCTAGGGCTGTGGCCCTAGTGGCCCCCCTGTTCCAGCACCTATGGGTGGAGTGCAACTGAGAGGAGGAACACCATATCTGTCTAAGTAATCAGCGCCCCTTTTAAGAGAGGTCCCAATGAATGGCACCAGGAGACATTGAAGATGTACAAAGGCATCTGCAGGAGCTTTTGGGGCAGGTATCATTAAAGAATCATAATGCCCATATGCCTTCCCCATCATTATGGCCAAAAAAGGAACAGGGTGGTGAAATGTGCATAGACTATTGCACCCTGAAGAAGAAAACATCCTGATCAATACACCATGCCCCAGGTGGAGGATGCACTTGCCAGTCTGTCAGGGAGTAAGTGGTTCTCTGTACTGGTCCTAAGGAGTGGGAAATACCATATCCCTATGGCCGAAAGTGACAAGGAGAAAAATGTTTCATCTGCCCCTTGGGTTTTTCAGTTTGAGCAAATGCCCCAAGGGATCTCTGGCACTCTGGCCATGTTCCAGAGATTAATGGAAAAGGCTGTCGGGGGTATGCATCTGCTGGAGGTGATTGTGTATTTGGATGACCTCATTGTTTTCGGCAGCACCCTGGAAGAGCATGAACACTGGCTCATGAAGTTACTGCACAGACTGGAGGAATTTGGATTAAAGGTATCCATAGATAAATGCCAGTTCTGCCAGCCTTCAGTGAAACATATGGGGCACATCATCTCAGTGGACAGTGTGCAGACTGGCTCTGCTAAGGTCGAGGCCAACAACACTTGGACGAGTCCACACAATTTAAAGGCTCTCCAGTCATTTCTCAGATTCTGTGGGTATTACTGGAGGTTTGTAAAAGACTATTCAACAGCAGTGCAGCCACTGTATGAGCTGGCCCGGGGCTACCCACCTACCAATCAAAAAAAGAAGAGCTGGTTCCCCAGAGACAGCCCACAAAGGGAATATCTTAAAGTGATTTTGTGAGGCTTCGTAGATGCATTTTTCACATAGTATGCCATTGTCTCCCATGCTTCAGATGTTGAAGCTGCAACTTGTTTTGTAAAAAAAAATCTGTCATAGTCATTTTATGGTATATTTTATCAGCACTTTGTCATCTATTTTTCTGTGTGCGGCCACACACCCAGAATGATGTCATGCAAGGGAACTGTCAATGTTTTACATACAGCACCAAGGAATTCTGGGTAAATTATAATGTTTATTTAAATGTTAGTTACTCAGAGGAGCAGTCCCTTATTTTGGTGGCGATGACTGCACCTAATAGGTAGATGTACATAGAAAGGCCTTGAGGGTACAAAAATAAGTTGTTTTCCAGTTCCCTTACTGTGACGTGCAGTCTCATATTTCTGTAGTGGCTTCAACAATAAAAGCTGTCATATGTTTTTATTTGCAAAACAAGGCATTGTGCATATAGTATCTAGTTGACAAGATTTCTTTACTGAGAGATGTAGTCTCCTGTATCAGTAGTGTAGATGTCTGTAATACCAAGACTGACCAACAGAGGTCTCTGTTTCAAAACAGTGCTTATAAATGTCATTTCCCTTGCATGATGTCACACTTGGGGGGTTGCAACACTGAAAACAAAGGGTGGGTTATGCAAATGAAGCACAGCACAGAGATAAAAGCATTTATTTCATGGAAAACTGAACTTTTGGCAGTTTAAATGGTAGAAGATTGAATCACAACTCCTACAAGTTACTATGGGTTACTAATTCCATTTGTTGTGGCAAAGCTCATAAAATCACTTTAAGGTGAATGAACCCTTCAGAGGTAGGTGGACCCCGGACTGTGAAACTGATTTTCATGAGATTATCAAATGGCTGTGTGAAGCACCTGTACTAACCATTGTCGACCCCTTAAGACATACATCCTCCTTACCTGTGCTAGCTTAAACAGATTGGGAGCAGTGCTTTACCAGGAGTACAAGGAAGAATTACATTCAGTAGTCTTCGCTAGTCATAGCTTGTCTTCCTTGGAGAAGCATTATCCAGTCCACAAATTGAAATTTCTGGCACGAAATGGGCGTCACAGAGAAGTTCCATGATTACTTGTACAGGGCTCATTTCACGGTCTGGATGGATAATAATCCCCTGACATATATCAACACCATGTCCAAGCTGGACACAGATGGCTATCCACTTTGTCCTGTACAACTACACCATGGAATACCAAAGCGGCAATACCAACATAGATGCCAATTCCTCTCTGCGGCACCCACATGATGATGATGAAGTTGACTCCAATGTACAACCTCCAGTGCCACCATGAAAGTGCTGCGCCCAAATTTTCTGTGCAGCTACAAAATACCCCAGGCAATCCAGACAGAGCCATAGACTAGCTGGGAGCATCCCCAGAGGCTATTCCTGAAGCATACCTAAAATTCACTGACTTCAGCTGTCCTCACTTCCCCACCTAAGTAAGTTCGAGCTCCAGCAGGCACAGAGTGAGGACCCAGCTTTCAAGATATTATCAAAGCCCTAGAGAAGGAATTAGCCTCAGAAAGTACCAGCCTCCACCAGATTAATGTTGAGGAAGGAAACAAGTTGGCCTTGACAGATGGGTTTCTGGTCAGGAAGGTGTACAACAGCAATGACTGAAGTGTCAGAACCCAGCTTGCCCTGTCCTGGAAGTACTGAAAAGTTGTCATGGCCTCCTTTCATGATGAAATGGGTCACCTGGGGTATGAAAGAACTGTTGACTTTACAAGATCCTGTTTCTACCTTCCCCATTTAAAAAAAGATGTGGAAATGCACAGCAAGACCTGTTTGAGGTGCAGAAAAAGGAAAATGCTCCCCAAGCGAGCTGCTCAGTTGGCAAACATTCAGACCAGCTAACCCTTAGAGCCTATATGGATGGACTTTTGTTGCTGGAACCAGATCATAGATACATAGATACATAGACAGTGTCGGCAGATAAGGGCCTATGGCCCACCCAGTCTGCCCATTTGAGCTTGTAAGTTCAGTTTGTTTTCCTAGAAGTCTGTTGTCCTCACCCTGACCTCTAGAATTCCTTTATGTCTATCCCATGCATTCTTAAATCCCGTGATTGTTTCAGCCCCACCACTTCCTCTGGCAGGGTGTTCCACTTGTCCACCACCCGTTCTGTGAAGAAATTCTTTCTCATGTTTCCTCTGAATCGTCCTCCTCCAACTTCATCCCATGCCCTCTAGTCCTGGAACATCTTTTTCACTTAAAAATAGTGTTTTCCTGCATCCTGTTCCTCCCTGTAAGATACTTGTATGTCTCTATCATATCCCCTCTCTCCCTCCTCTCCTCCAGGGAGTACATGTTCAGTTCCTTCAACCTGTCTTCATAGGACTTGTGATGCAATCCATGCACCATCTTTGTTGCCCTCCTCTGAACCTTCTCTACCCTGTCTATGTCCTTACGTAGGTATGGTCTCCAGAACTGTACACTGTACTCCAGGTGGGGCCTCACTGGTGTCTTGTATAGCGGAATTATGACCTCCTTTTCCTGCTGGTGATGCCCTGCCTATACATCCCAGCATCCTATTTGCTTTACCTGCTGCCTTGTTACACTGTTTCCTATCTTGAGGTCATCAGAGATGACAACCCCAAGATCCCTTTCCTGCTTGGTGCATGCTATATCCTCACCCCCCAACTGATATACTGTGCCAGGGTTTTTGTGCCCCATATGCATTATCTTGCACTTCTTTGCATTGAATTTCAACTGCCAAACCCCTGACCATTCTTCAAGTTTCTGCAGGTCGCTTCTCATTCTGTCTACACCCTCTGGTGTGTCTGCTCTGTTACAGAGCTTTGCATCATCAGCAAACAGTGAAATTCTGCCTTCTAGATCCTGCGCAATGTCACTGATGAAGATGTTGAATAGGACCAGTCCCAGCACTGATCCCTGTGGTACCCCACTGGTCACTCTTCCTCTCTGGGAGTGACAGCCATTTACCACCACCCTCTGTGTCCTGCCACCCAGACAGTTACCTACCCACCACACTACAGTCCTGCCCACACCCATATTCCCCAGTTTGTGTAATAGTCTTCTATGTGGCACAGTGTCAAAGGCCTTGCTGAAGTCCAGATAGGCCATGTCCACTGCCCTCCCCTGATCCACCTCCTTAGTCACCCAGTCAAAAAATTCAACGAGGTTGGTCTGACATGACCTCCCCCTGGTGAAACCATGCTGCCTTGGGTCCTGTAGTCCATTGATAACCAGATGTTCCACCAATCTCTCCTTCAGTAGTGCTTCCATGATCTTCCCACTACTGAGGTGAGGCTGACTGGTCTGTAGTTCCCTGCTTCCTCTTTGTTCCCACTTTTGTATAAGGGGACTACATCTGCTGTGCTCCAGTCTTTGGGTACCTCTCCTGTTTCCAGTGATCAGCTAAACAGGATAGCCAGAGGTTCAGCCACCACCTCTCTTAGTTCTTTAAGGACCCTGGGGTGCACCCGTCTGGCCCCATTGCTTTATCAACTCTTATTACTTCCAGTTCCTTCAGGACCCTTTCTCGTGTAAAGGGACTTGTGTCCATTTCTGCACCATTCTCACCCTTGTACTCCCTTCAGACCCATTACCTCCTTTCTCAGTAAAGACTGAGCAGAAATACCTGTTCAATATGTCAGCTTTACTGTTGTCATCCTCCACGCTGCTCCCATCCTCCCCTTCAGTCTCACTATCCCTCCCTTTGTCTTTCTTTTTCACTTATGTACCTGTAAAGGTTTTGTCCCTCTACCCACTGATTTTGCAATGTGTTCTTCTGTCTGAGCTTTGGCTTCCCTTACTGACCTCCCTGCCTCCCTTTGCGTCTCCTGGTACTTCTCCCTATCCCCTTCTGCCTGTGTCTTTTTGTATTGCTTGAATGCAATCTTTTTGGCTTTCAAAAAAACAAAATCCAGATCAAAAAAACAAAATCCAGCATCCTGGTCATTACAGACCACTACACTGGGTATGCAAAAGCTTACCCACCCGTGATCAAAAGGCCAATACAGTTGTCAAGGTCCTGCATCAGTTTGTCATTCATTATGGTATCCCCCAGTGGATACACTCAGACCAGGACAGGGACTCTGAAAGTCACCTGGTAAAGGAGTTATTGTCTGTGTATGGCATAAACAAATCCAGAGCCATGCCATACCACCCCAGGAGACCCCACAACCAGAATATTTTGATCATACACTGCTGAATATGTTGGGTACCATGGAACCAGCCAACAAACAGAACTGGAGCCAAAAGATCAGCTACCCTGTCCATGTGTATAATTGCACAAAAATTATGCCATGCAATGGTCCCTTTCTTCCTGATGTTCATGCAAGAGGCCAGGCTACCTGTAGATCTATGCTTTGCTATTCCACCCGATGGCCCCCAGAAGAGTCATATTTAGAATATACCAGGAAGCTGAGAGAGCAATTGCAGAAAGCCTATCAACAAGCAGTGGAAGCAGCAGCTAAATCCAACATATTCAATATGTGACTAAAGAGTGCATTACTAAATGCTGCAAGAGGGAGATTGGGTCCTTATGAGGAATCTTGGTGTGCAGGGTTAACATAAAATCCCAAACCAGTGGACCTCCAATGTATACATAGTGATTGAGCAGCTGCCTGAGCTACCCATCTACAGAATTCACCAAGAACAGGGAAGAGGTGTGGAGAGCACAGTGCACTGCAACCACCTGCTCCCCACTGGAGAGACTGTTGCAGACCCTGGTCCTCATAGTGAAGGGCCAGCTGAGAGGAGGCCCCAAACCAGAAGCCATACAGCAGAAAAGCAACACATAACTTAAGTGCTGTTCCTTCCAGGTCCCTCAAAAGGACCACATTGAACTTGAATGCTAGTGCAACTGAGCTTTCTGAGTGGCCACTAAGCACTTCTCCTCAAGTGAGTGACAGTGATGAGTTTGTAACGGAACCTTTTGTGCTAGAAACAGATCCTACTCTTCTGCAGTGGAAAATGGACTGTAGTCATCTGCAGCCCTTCTCAAGCACTGCCCTCAGTGACAATGTTCCTGTTTTGAATCCTAACACAGTACCTTTACCCCTGTGAAGAGGCCCAGTATTCTTGTGCCAGAGACATTAATGGACATTGATATGGACAATGCTAATGACTTGGCCCATGTGTACCTGTTGTTGATGAACCTGTCATTCCTGACCTGTTCCTACAGCAGACACAGGCTCCACAGCACCTTTACCTTGCAGATCTGAAAGACATCCCAAGCCAATAATCAAACTGACTTATGAGGGCCGACCCAGTGGTCTAGAGGGCTGAGCTGCTGGTTCATTACCTCTAGCCATGCTGATGACCTGGGGTGGGAACAGCTTCAGAATCGGAGGGTCAGCTGGGGGAGGAGGATCAAGCATCCCAAGGACTGCTCTCCTCCTCCTCCGGGAGGGTGGGGTGGGATGACTGCTGAGGCACTGGCTCCTGGTGGTGGTTGGGAGCTGGTGCATGCTCGGGGGTCAAAGAGTGGGGGCTGTGCGGGTGATGTCAGACATACAGCATGTGATAGCATGTGCTGCAATGTCCCTGATGTCATTGTATGCCCGCGTCGTCGGGGAGGGAGTACTCTTGATCTACTATAATCCTCCAGCGTGCTTAAAGGCTGGCACCAATGGCACCACCATGGATGCACCCAAGTCAACTCCTCCCAAACCCAGTCTCCATATCTCTGCAGTGGTGGAGTGTGCCCACTGCAAAGCAGCCTGTGAGGGCTAGGAGCAAGGGGGTTCAAGCGCTGGCTGAGGCCGGGGTGGGGCAGGGTACTGTGAAAGCTGGCTGGAAGGGGGAACCAAAGGCAAAAAAAAAACAAGCCGAGGAGGTAAATACCATAAATAGATTAAAATAAATGACTTATGATACCCTCGATGCCTCCCCAAGGGCTGCTCTGAATGTTCTCTAAATATGGGAAAGTATGGAGAGGTTAATGCCTGATTTATTTGATACTAGATAGTATCTGTTGTATATATAGATTCTGATTTATTATGTTTGATACTGTTTATGACCAAGTTCTTAGACAGGAATCATGTGTATAGTTAGCAATGTATCGAAGTGTTTTTTAATTGTTGGGTGTAACAGTTTGTTGGGGACCCAAATATTTCAGAAAGGGGAGTGTGTAAGCCCCACAAATGGGCTTACCTTGCAGGGCTCTGGCCCTCTGCTCCTCCACTGCATCCCTCAGTGGCTCAGGTGGGATTTGGGCCAGTATGGCCCCGTGGAGCACTGCCAGCCTAATTCTGTGTCCTCGGCCAATGTTCTGCATGGAGCCGTGGTTTGATTTTTTTCTGTGCCTCCGGCATTTTGAGAGCATGTTGACAGTCCAGTAAGGCTGAAAAAAAACATAATGCCAAAAAAGTAAACAAAAAACATAGTGGTTGCACTCGTACTGAGCATGTGAGGCCGCCGAGGATTAGAAATTTGAAGGAGCCACAGCTCCATTGCCAGTAGTGCTTCTAAAGGCATAAAAATTGGGGAGGAAAAGGGGAATATAATGGGAACCCCATAGAACAGTTAAGGGCTCCCAAAAATAAACAACAGCGGGGACACACTCGACCCTAAACTACTGTCCCTTACGCTAGATGAAGTGCTATCTCCACTTACTCATATTTTCAACCTCTCCCTCACCCTCGGCCAATTCCCAGACAGATGGCAATCCGCCACCGTTACGCCAGTCCACAAAAGTGGGGACAAGGCCCGTCATGGGAACTATAGGCCTATATCCATACTAACCCCTCTCTAAGGCCATTGAGCGATTAGTCTCTGACCAACAGACGAATACTTGGCTAAGCATGACATCCTTTGTAGCAGCAGCACTGTTTCACAAAAGGCTACAGCACTATCGTCCCTCCTAGAATTCACAGGAGCAATCCACAACTCCCTTGACAATACAACTCAACTGGTTCAGTCTTCATTGACCTGTCTAAGGCTTTTGGCACAGTCCATCACCAACTACTCATCACTGAGCTTCAAGAATGTTGAGCTTTCCCTTGAGGCTACATCATGGATTAAGAGCTACCCGCCAAGAAGATCACATTAGGCCTTGCACCCCAGGAGTCCAAGCCTCCTATGTGCAGCTATCTCCTGCCCGCCAGGATTCTGAAAATCACATTCTGCCTATCCTGGTGCCGCACTCGCAGGGACAAAGGTCCTTTGCTCACCGTGCTCCTTCCTGGTTTAATGGACTCAACAAAGACATCACCTCGCTGCAAAGGCTTGGCCAGTTCAAAACCAATCTTCCCCTCCACCTCTCTGCCTCCAGCTCCACAGACTGTCACTCCTAATCTGCTATCACCTCTAGCACTTACCTCTCCCTCTCCCTGACACCCTTCCCCTTCCCCTACCCCATTCACTCCCTGGCTTTAGCACTTTAAGCCTGACAATGCCCTCGGCTGCTCCTCTGTTCTGTTGTACCTTCAATCCTTCAACTTTCCCTGTTAACCCTTTCCCTGTCCTGGTACCTTTCCTTCCCTCTATTGTATGTATTCAATCTGCTTGAGTCTGCTTAGAATCCCACATACTGCATTGTTTATACAAATTTCTGTTCTGTACCTACTTCACCCTTAAATGTATGTATCCAGCTGC
Source organism: Neoceratodus forsteri (assembly GCA_016271365.2). NCBI lineage: Eukaryota > Metazoa > Chordata > Ceratodontiformes > Ceratodontidae > Neoceratodus > Neoceratodus forsteri. The sequence continues at coordinate 1,681,388,494 of CM057450.1, read as the reverse complement.
TTGAATTGCCTATTTCAAAGTTTGTCATGTTTGTGTTGTTTCCCTATTTGACATGGAACCTTTGTAAAAGAACCCTGGCTCAAATGTATTTGTAATCTTAGAATAAAATAAATAAATAAATAAATAAATAAAAATATGTGTTCTGGCTCCCTTTGGGTTAGCAGAGCAAGGACCAGTGGTTAGCTGCCCTTCAAGGGGCTTAATAATAACATGCATGGCAGAATGTGGCCGGGAAAAAATGTACACAGTTATGGCAGTCCTCACAGAACTACAGAAGCAAGGGAGCTCCTGGGATAGTGTCAGAGGGCACAGAATTTGCCCAGAACTGTTGCAGCCAATCAGTGGAGGGCTGTAAAAAGGTATAAATAGGACTGCCAATCTGCCAAAACAGGAGATCATTAGAGTGGGAGCGCAGAAAAGACTGCTGTGGGCTTCCCAGCCCTTGTTCAACATTCAGATCCCAACAGTCTGTTCTGCAAAGAGATACAGGAAAAGTCAGTCAGAGAAAGAGCTTGAAGTTTTGCAGCAAAAGCAAGAAAGGTTCTGGAGGTTGCTGCCAACTACCAGAACCAGAATTTTCAAGGAGAGAGAGAGAGAGAGAGAGAGAGAGAAAGAGAGGAGAGAGAGAGATGAAGCTGGAGTGACAGCTGAGAGACTGTGTGTGTGCTGCCTGATTTTTCCCAGCACTGTATCCCTTGTGAAAAGTCTGAGCTACTGTGTTCCCCTATGGAGGAAGAATTGAGGTGAGTGCACATTTCGATAAGTGAAGAGCCTGAGAGTGCTGTGGCTACAGACTGTGCAAGGGCTCTGTACGCTGTGTATAGAGAAGCAGAAAGAGAGAATGCTGGAGTAAGCAACTGTGAAGAAGCCCAGCTAACTGTGTGACCAGGGTGTGCAACAGAGGGATCTAAAGGACTACGCCTACCCTATCCCTAGACCGAAGAAGAGAAGGACAACCAGCAGTGGAAGACATCGAGAGGTCTGCCTAGCAAAAACAGTCTATAAAGACCTTGGGGTGAAGATAACAAGGCTAGGCAGGTGAAGACAGCAACCTTCACTTCTGAAACCCTTCTGCAAGTTTGCAGCCCGCAGTGTGGTGCACCACCAACCCCTTTAGCCACCTTCATGGTACCTTACCCAAACAGGCTGGCTGAAACCCCCAGTGACTGCTGAAGTGTAAGTACCCCTTAGCTGTGGCTTTGGGGAGTTTTATTAGCTAGTTAGCTAGGGAAACCAGGGGTAAATTACCTGCTGAGCAAACTAAAGCAAGCCCCAGGTGTATATTTAAGTGTTACTGGTGTGAGTAAATCTTTTTGGGTCCCAACAAAAAACTCCCCCAGGCCTGCAACACATCTTTGGTGGGGTACCCATCACATCACGGATATTCTAGGTGCACCCTCAGGTGTGTGTGTGTGGGGTTATTGCATCGTGTTGCAAGTGTTTTAAAGTGGTTGTGTTGTTTAATATTTTCCTTTCTCTTGTCCCCAAATAAATATCACATTTGTTTGCATGTTAACTGTTGTTGCTGTGATTTCGGGTCATAGTTACAGTGTGCATGTGTGTGTGTGTGTGTGGGGGGGTGACTGTTACAGTGTAGAGGGTGTACTGGGGCAGTTATTTGAACTGAAACAGAAGATATCATAGTGATGCCTGCCATAGGACAATTAAAGAAAAAACATATCGAGCCGGGCCTGTCAGTGCAGCAGTAGGGCTTCCGCTTGAGACGCTGATGACCTGAGTTCAGGAGCAGACCCATGAGTCAGAGGACTGGCTGGGGGCAGAATGCTTAAGCACCCCCGGGGTCTGCCTTCCCTCTTCAGGAGAAGGGGAGTCATGTGTCCAGTGCACACAGGACCCCTGGCTGAGGCCGGGGGATGGGGACCAGCTGCAGCTGGCACCTGAAAGTTGGAAAGGCAGGACAGATATCAGCATACATGCCACTGATGTCATTGCATGACCCCCTCCCAGTATTTCATACTGGCAAAATTCCATCAGACATGCCCAGTGATGCCTCTGTTGCACGTTGCCACCCCACAGAGCTGACTGGGGGGCCCCCTACCCAGACACCTGAAGTGGCATCTGAAGGTGCAAGGGTCCATCCCCAGAAAGCCCAATGTTAGAGGGCAAGCCAGGGGGGTACACTGGGTTGTGGCCCTCCCCAGTGCAGTGACAATGAAGGATGCAACGCACATGTCAGAGTTGAGGATGTGCTGTCCGGGCAGACAAAAAAAAAAATATATCACCAATAATTTATGTCTATCTAATAAAGACATCACTTCATATAATACAAAATAATCAGTAAGGGGAAAAGCTTAAATTTTCTTTTTAAGAAAATGGAGAGCTCTAGACCATCATTGAGACCTGGTGGACTCAGTGGTCCCAATGTGAAGAATCAAAAAGCTTCCCTCCTACTCACTAACAAATCAACATCACCCCCTGGGCCCAATCCTAACTTTTTCAGTTCCGCTGAAGGTAAATTGATGTTGTCCATGACTCACACCAGCTTATAAATGACAGAGTAAGGCATTATGCAGGATCAAATTTTGAATGGAACTAAGATCTTCCCCCACCCGGGTTTTAAAAGCTAGCTTTGTTTTCCTGACATAGAAAGCACCACAGACGCATGTAGCCAAGTATACCACACCAACGGTACTACAATTAAGAAACTTATTAATATTAAATTCCTTTCTACACTTGGTGGTTGAAACCACATTGGATTTAATGACATGACTACAGTATGTACACCTGCCGCAAGTATAGCAGCCACACTGTGCGGCAGGTATCCAGTCATACATTCGTGGTCTCTCCATAGGGAGAAAACTATGAACCAACAAATCTTTTACATTAACCCCTTCTATACATAATCTTAGGGGGATTAAATGCAACATAAGCGAAGGCTAGTTCAGTTGCTAAAATGTGCCAGCATTTCTTCAAACAGTGTCTAGCAAGCCAACTTTTGGCACTGTATTGTTTATGAAATTCATGCCACCCAATGATTGCACATCTATTTGTTTATATTGAAGTAACTCCTGTCTAAAGATGTTATTTGCTGCTTCCTGAACCTGACCTATCAGGTGTCTACTGTAAACCCTATCCAAAAACCATTCCTGCAACTCCTCACTTCTTTTAGTGTATGTCTTCACTTGTATGCAGTTTCTTTTAACATGCATAAACTGAGATTTAGGAACTTTTGCTGATGGTATGGCTGAGGTAGCAGCTGCTGTCAATTTATGATATAGGTCAGTCACCATTGTGCCATCTATATTGTGATTCTTATAATCCCTTCAGGTATACTGCCCTCAAGCATCCCTCCTCACTGCCTCAGTTCCTCCCTCCTCTCCTCCTCCCCCATTACTGAGTATAGGATGAATCTGTCTCCTCTTCCTTTTCATCCCCCCATTCCTCCTCCCTTGCTATTTCCCATCTACCACATACCCAATGCAATGCCCTCTCTATTTCTCCCCTTCTACTTCTCTCTCTCTCCCATACCACCCCCTCACCACCACTCTTCTTTCTCTTTTCCTACTAACCCACTCCTAACAAAGCTTCACTGAGCTGCTTATGACTTGTACTGTATAATTAACTCATAACACAATTCCTTGACAATGCCTTTGGCTGCTATTACTATAACCTTACTTGCATTTTTTTTGTAAGTTCCATTGTAATGATCATGCCATGTTTTATACCTTATTGACCATATTACCTTGACATGGAACCTTTGTAAAAGAGCCCTCAGCTCAAAGGTGTCATCCAAAATACAACTAAATAAAATAAATAAATCTACAGCTTTGGTGATGTCCAAATCCATAAATTGTATACAGTCATAGCTGTAATGTAAAGTTAACTTTGTATTTGGATTCAACATTTCCAAATACTGGACAAACTCAAAAAACTCAGCAACCCCACCAAGCCATGACATCAAAACATTGTTAACATATCAATGCCCTAAATCCAATTGATTGTAGTAAGGATTCGTATCCTGGTCATCTAGCACCCTCTTTTCCCACAGGCGAAGGTACTGATTAGCATATATAGGTTCAAAAGTCACCCCCATGGCAGTACCTATGACCTGCAGGAAATGTTGATCCTGAAAAATGAAAGTATTCTTGGTTAGCACAAAATGTGGCAATGCACACAAAAGATCAATAAATCACAGATCATATGTGGTTGAGATCTCCAACCAGTAGGGGACAGTTTCCATCCCACCATCATGGGGCACATTTGCCTCAGTGTCTAAGATAACCAGCATACTGTGAGGTTCCATCTGTAAGTCCCCAGGACATCATCAAATTATGTTGTGTCTCTTATATACAATGGCAACCTAGAAACCATACAATTCTCATGTTGATCAACATATTTGGACAATGGCTCAGTTAGTGAACCAGTTCCAGACACAATAGGATGCCCTGGGGGTTCTGTCAAGGTCTTATGAGCTTTGGGTAGACTACATGTAGTTTGTCTCAATGGTTGCTGGACAGTCAGAAAGTCAAAAGTGTCTTTCAAAATCACACCAACATCATGTGCGTTTTGTAAATAAACATCAGGTTCATGCTTTAAGGTGTTAGTTAGGTCTGACTTAAGCCCTACATAAAAGTCTGTGTTAGAAAGTCATTTAAATATTTCCTGTCTATAAGATTCAGTATCCAAAAGGACAACAGAACCCCACTTATCATCCGGGTTAATAATTAGGAGGGGATTATCCCACAACTTTTTAATCACTGCTTTCTCTGCTGTACTTGTGTTAATAAAATTTAAATGGGAAAGTTCTTGTTCATTTGCTTCCAATTCCATCAATAATGCTCCTCAAAAGTTAACAGTGCAGGCAAGTAAGCTGGCATGTACTGTAAGTGGACAGCTTCCTTAAAGGGACAGCAAAAGTTTCAAATGCAGATTGACCTTCTAACATTGATATATCAGGCATCTCCTGAGAATCATTCTCATGCCCCTTTTTTGCAAAACGTACTCTAAGATTCAACTTTTTCAAAAATGTCTTGATATAAATAAATAAAGCAAAGTTATTAGTAGAGCAAGTAGGAACAGAAGTTAAACCTTTAGGCAGCACCTTCTCCTGAGCAGGCATGGTCTCAAATAAAGACAAATTGATCACATTCCTTTCTTCTTCCATTTGTATGACGTGTGGCCTGTCTCCTGCAGCAAGGAACCCCTGCAATTTCTGTTTTGGCAGTTTCTGATATGTCCATTTTGGTTTTGGATCTCTGCCCTATTTTGTGCCTCTTTCCACCACATCTCATCTGTCTTCTCTCACCTCCACTTCCTGAAACTGAACTGTTCGTGCACTGCATCTGGGGATCGAGGTAGAGAGTTGTGCTGTCTCGTCTCTCTCTTCTGGGTCTAAACAATCCTCTGGTGAGTCTGTAGCCAACTACTGTACCTGTTGGAGGTAAAGTGATCATGTGCACATTGACAACTTTAAGAATGGAGTTAGGAGCTGCAGGTGTGTGTTGTTCAGTGGTGGCATGTTCACCTGTTCGCTGTTGCTGTTGTTGCTTCTTCTTATACTTATTATTATTTCTGTTACCTTTCTGTTTCTTCCAGGTAAAAACACAATCACCCAGATAATCCTGCTTGCCATGCTCAAATTTGGTGATACTGATTTCTTTAATGTGCTGATCTTCTGCTGCAATTACTTGTATCAATTCATTCTCAAAGTCATTGAAATCAGAATGTTGTTTAAACTTGGAGATGTCCTCTTTACAGCTTTTAGTTGTCATGAAGCCCTCTCCTTGGGCAATATAATCCCTGATCAGTTAATGGGTGGTGCTGGAGTTCTTGGTCAGTGTATTATGTTTTCTCCTGTGCACTCCCAGCCATGGGGCAGCTTTGTTTGATTGCTTAAAATACATTAAACCCAGCAATTACATCTGACATCAGTATTCCAGAACTTTGCCATTTAAATCAAGAGCAGTGGCCAGAAAGACATCATTATACTAGTCAGTATATTAGGTATTTTAAAAGTTTGCAGACAGTGGCAGCATACTGCCATACTACAACTACCCTACATTCACTTAGGAGGATCAAGCAGGTGGAAATTCAGCTTAATAGGAACAAGCGGCTGCATATTGAGGTTGAAAACTAGATTAATGTGGCTGAACCATATCTCTGCAATGCTGAATATCCATTACAAGGATACACTTGTCAGGGGACACACAAGCTATTTACATGCCAGCTGGGAAAAAACAGGACATGATTGCTTTTTTGGAGTTCTAGTTGGTGATACATCAACATCAAAGTCTACAACTCGCAGATCCAAATAATTGCTGAGCATCTGCTCAGCAGAATGTGGCAACAAACACATTTTCTGACACTCCATGCCCTCAGAGAACTTGTGAGCAGTGACTAATCATCATACTGCTGTGTTTAGGCAACCTGAAGCACAATGTTATGATCCTGTCTTAAGGACTCACCCTGTCTTCCTACATCAGGCAACCTCATCAGCAGCAGCATGTGACCACTAACACCACTGCCACCTGAGCTGTCACTGCCACCCACACCAGTTTTTTCCAGAATGGCCTGACCCCCCCAGCTTCCTCTGATCTTTCAAAGTCCATCTCCTTCATGGCACCCTCATGTTCGGTAAAACCTGCTGCTGGTACTCACTCAATCTGTGGCTCTGAATGGTCAGGTACAGTGCCTCATATTTGATGCTAGGGTCTATCATTTCTGTGAACTTGTAGCTTATGTTGCCATGTACTGTTGCAAATAATGGCATCAACATCTTAGTAAGTTATTCACTAAGTTCTTGGAATGCTTGTGGAAACAAGTCAGTGGTGTTGTGCTCCTGATAACTCTCCATGGTTGACAAGAGGAGATGCGCAGCTGAAATGACTTCACTCAAGAAGGCTGAATTGGAGCATAGGTCATGGATGCATTTCTTAAAGGGAGACAGAGCCTGGACCATGTCCTCAGTGATGCTCCAAGTCTGGTGTCTCAGTATGCCACAAATGTCATGCTCAACAGATAGTTCATGCAAAATATGCCTTTATTCCACCAAGTGTTGCAGCATATAATGTGTGCTGTGCCATTTCATGCTGACATCCTGGACTGCCCAATGGTTTGGTAAAACAAGTTGATCATGAACAAATTTCAGCCCTCTGGTGGAATTGACAGAATGATAAAAAATGACTATGGATATCTCTTGAAGTATTCAAAATCTGAGAAGCACCTATACTGCTCCGGAGAGCACCAGTGACAAGGTTCAATGTGCATTCAAAGCAGCAAATTCCCTGACCATCACAAACTGCTTTGGCCATATTCTTCCCATGATCTGTAATAAAGAACCCAACATTGCAGATCTGTTGTGCTAATCTAGGAGTCAAGCATTTCTTGAAGACTCTGAAAATGTTAACACCAGTATGTTCCTTGGAAGGACTGTAACACTGAAGAGGTAGACATCCAGTGAGATGGAGTAGGGCACTGTTGCAGCCAAGGCTTATAGGGAAAGGGTGATTGTTAACCAGTAAAGGCACACTAAACCAGAGCTTGTTTCCACATGTGACCTGGGAGCACAAGGAAGTTAAGTGGCTTGCTTAGGGTCACACAGTATGCAACTGGGAGCTGATGGGATTCAAACCCACATCTCTAGGTTTTCAGTCCAGTGCCCTTAACCACTATGTTATACTTCCTTATAGAGGAAGCGGTGTCAACAGCAGTTATGCCATTGTGTACTACTGGTGTAGGTGAACACCAATGAGTGAAAGTTACACATGTAGCAACTTTGTACTGGTCCATACAGTAGATGTGTAATTACACCCCCCCCAACCACCATACACACACTATCTGGTTCAACAGTTTTCCCACCTGAGTCCAGCATGCCTCAAATATTTTGTACCACCGTGCATAATCAAGTACTGTAGTCCAAAATGAGACGTATTGAGGTTGCTTAAAACTTTGGAAGCCTACGGATCACCAGATCACGAAACATAGAATAAGGTTGCAAATTAAAGGCAAGCATTCCACTGATGACCTGCATGATCTGAACACCTATGGGACAAGTGGGCAAGAATGTTTGGGGTGCCTAAAATGCTTTCTTTATTTTGACAGAAGATTTTTGAATGGCATGGTCTTGAACCTGGGTCTAGCTGCAAAAGGGACAAATTCTGGGTTAGTCTATCAGAGAGAGAAATGTATTCTATTGCTATTACTGATGGCAATCAAAAGAGGTGGGGGACAGCTAGACTGACAGGGAGGTATTATATTTTATAGAAGTTACTGACAATGATCAAGTGAAAGAGATGGAACTGTTAGACTCCCCAGGTATTTTGTTTGGGATTGAGTGACAGTGGAGGAAATGGGCAAGGCTCTGTGCAATGTCTCCATGCAGTTGAGCACTAAGGCATTCTGCAAAGCTGCTGCTGGCCACATAATGGTTTGTAAATGGACCATTTGAACCTTGCAGGCCATATTTGGTCATAACATGCCAGTCCTTGAATATGGCTCCCAGAAGCAAAGGCGCTATCCCATTTGGAATGCACAGTCTACATTTGCTCCTGGGGGCCTGTTGCCACCAGGGGGCTATGGTGGAGCATGCATTTGCCCTTTGCAAGTTGCTACCATGACCCAATATTCATACAGGCACTGCCTGACAGATGAGGTGTGCTGCCTGTATGCGGTGGTCCACAGTATAGTGAAACCCAAACCATGAAAGACAAAAACAGACCATTACAGTGAAAGTCACTGTAATGGTCTGCAGTTCACTGACACGGCTTCTTCCAGTGTTGTGCCCCCTCCATGAAACAACTCCAACCTGGAGCTGATTATATTTACATGCAGGGGGTGTGGGGCATAGCCCACCGCAAAAAACACATTGGTTATTGACTGCACAATACCAAGTGTCAACATTGTGCCATTGCTGTACTGGATATCAGCAGATTTAATGTCAACAAAATGCAGTGCTTCTGCTAGTATGAATATAGCAGCTTGATGGCGGAGCACTCTCTCACCTGTGCTATGCTCAGCATGGTGCAAATGCTCACTTTTGCATATAAAGGTAAATGTTTATTAAATGAAAGACATTAAAAATATATTTAGACTGAGCTACAATTTTGATTATGTTCAACAGTGAAGTTTCTAAGTGGTCAGATTTACTGTGGAGCTGACAGCCATCAATTCTTTCTGGTGAAATATTTTGCGGTATTCTAGCTATTAAGATTTAGCTCCATGACGTAGGGTGCAAATTGCAGTATTTCATGTGCACAGATTGGTAAAAACACAGTGGCAAAGTTGTGAAACAGCTACTAGTAAATCAGTTTGCTTGATATGTACATTGTCAAGGAAGTTGCTGGGAAACCACTGGGTGGGATGGAAATGAGTAAACTATGTAAATTGCACCAGAAAAGTTACTTTTAAATTAGCATTGCATGCATGACTGATAATGAAAAAGCTATGTGTTCAACTGACAAACATTTCCAGTGCCTTATCACTGATCTGCTACTTTCTGGGATGAAAAGTTGTACATAGTTGTCACAGGACTTTGTGGCCACCCAATCTCCAAATATGAAAACTCTGTACATACAAAAGATATTTTTAAATGGAAATTTGTTTCAATAAAGACAGATATGTCACAGATAACAAACAGACATTTCGCTAGCTATACAGATGCTTCAACTTATCACTGATGCATGGGTGTGGTCCTGTAGCCTGTTTTCCATCCGTATTTGTAACAGTGCCAAACCTTAAATCTGTTGTCTGCTTAACATTACAGTTTGGCTTATTTTGTACTGTATTCTTAAGCTGTTGAATTTATTCCAACACTCCACTAGATTAAAATTAATACATTTGTAGGTGTGCAGTAAATGGCATTAAAATGTATGGATTCTAACTTTGGCTCAACTTTATGTATGGGGGCATGGCAGTACTTTTCTGTAGCTTGGGTACACATGAGGTGTCCTGTCACTCACCAGAGAGGTCCTTAACTACTGTACATTGAAGGATCAAATGATCAGTATTGGTGGGGAGGATCATACAGAGCCAGAAGTGAGTTACCAGAGAAATATTTTATTCCTTGTATTTTGTTGTGTAACTCTCCTGCCCATAAGCTCACTATAAATCAGAACATTCTTGGGAGTACTGTCCTACAGTACCATAGGCAAATCTTTCTCAACAAACAAAAAGTTATTACTAAAAGGTGCCAGCATGACTCAGTTGATAGCACTTTCACCTCTTTACCAGAAGACTGTGGGTTCTAGCCCCACACTGGAACATGAGATCATGCACCACATGCTGACTCTCAAGTGTAGTACTAAGGGTTACTTTACTGCTGGTGTGAAGTCCTTTGGATGACAAGTTAAACAGAGACCCCTTCGGCCCATATCTTATGCTATTCTGCTGAGTGACCAGATGGATGTAAAGGAACCCAAGGCACTTAGCATAAGTGTAGGGGCTATTCCTAGTGTCCTGACCAACATTCCCCTTCCCATAAAACCAGTTCAGGCAATTGCCCAGGGTGGTGAATGGGTTGCATTCACTACTCATTTACAGACACTTTACAAAAAGTCTCTCACATTGATAGTAAAACGCTTTATGATTCCAGGTGTATCACAAGTACTAGAACAATGTTTCTTTTCTTTCTTTTTTCTTCTTCTTCTTCTCCTCCTTTCTTCTTCTTTTCTTCATCTTCTTCTTCTTATATATAGGTATATAAACAAAAAAAAATGAACTCACAGGCACACAACTCTACTAGGGAGACATGATGATCCCCAGGGAACTAGGACCATCTTCTTCACAGACATTATTTAGGGGAAGTATAAAGTATTTTATTTTACCTATTTATTCAGAACACGCCTTTGAGCACAAGCACTCTTTTGCAAAGGTTCCATTTTTGACAAGTACAAGGAATGAAAAACACAACATACATTCACCAGATCAGGAAGAGCCTGATCAGTTACTGTGCAAGTGACAATAACTTAGCAGTAAAGGCAATATACACAGTCTAACATAGCTGTCCCAGGGGGAAACGTTTGCAAGTGCCAGTTATGTATAAGCACAAGATAAACATGGTATACTGGACAGAGGTCAATTAAAAGCAGCAGCAGGTTATTTCATAGTGTATTCTTCTTTTAAGGATTTCCTAATGTGGGTGATTTGGAAAGTCCTACTAGGGACTCGAGCTCGCTACAGCACCATTGGCAAAGCATGGATTACAAAGTGTGCCTACTCAGGCTTATTTTTGAAGGGGGCCTCAATTGCTTGTCTAGACATACTTCTGGTAGAATATTGGTTTGTGACTGAACAGAAGGGATCTTTAATTGCAGTGGAGTGAGGCCCAACAGAGCTTTTGTTTTTGCCATCAGACAGGACTGGTATTTTAGCCTATCCTGAAGTGGTAACCATTTGTTAAGAGCATACAATGAGCAGTTATGTGTGAGCCTGTTCACCACGCCGGAACAACGGCAGGCTTTGTTGAGTACCATCCTTACTCTGGAGAGGGTGATGTCAGAGGCTGCCCCATATACTGGGGGACCATAAGTGATGGCAGGTAGGGTCGTACTGGAGACTACCAGGCATCTAGCTTCCTGGGTGAAGTTAAGGCGACTGTAGAGCACTCCTAACTTTCTGTTGGCCAGATTTGTGATGTTGTCAGCATGTGCAGAGAATGAAAGGTTTCATCAGGGTGACATCCAGGAATCTGAAGGAGTATACTGGGACTTAAAAGTTAACCGGATGTTTAAAGTTAACAGAGTTAAACGAGTAAAGAAAAGATGAAGTAATAATAATGTCAATACAAGCTACGGTAGGTAATCATTTCAGCTGGATTTTTTATAAGTGACCTAGCGCCAATAGGGAAGAATATTACTATATCCAATGTATATTTAATAGATACTTATGAAACCATTATTAAAATTATTATTCTCAGCTTACACTATACTTATCGAACTTTCCATTTAATGATCATTTTCTGTAGTGGTTTAAAGTACTCTTAGGCATGACAAAAGCATTATGTCATTTTCACAATGGATTTGCTGAAATAATCAAAGTGCTGCAACCAGAAGAAAAAGCAATGATGGAATTTTAGGTAAGAATAATTTATGTATTGAATGTGGGAAGAAAATGAAAAATAGAAACTGGACACCTGATGATCTACTGGTAATCATGATAAAATATTTCTGGGTTATCTTGGGTCACAGCCTGAACCTAAGATTCTGCTTGAGCCAGAAGGGTGCATCACACAGCTCACAATGCTGGGCAATACCTCTGGAGGTGGGACAATGACATCAGTCATTCAATAATTGCCTCCTGGTCGACAAGTTGGTCGACTGACCCTTTCTTTGTTGTAATCCATTATCAGAAAATCCTCGCTGCACTGTCTGGTGTCAGATGGGCTTGTTCTGGCAGCTGGTCTCTCTGACTTGAGCTGACATATCTTACCTGCCACCTACCTGGCAACCTGACAGCCTACCACAGAGGAGGCGTACCATAAAATGACAAGAATGTTGGGGGGGGGGGGACTGCACCAGTGACTAACTGCAGGGAGGGACACTGAGGAGAAAAGATTCAGAAAGACACAATAGGAAAGAATGAAATGTGAAAGTGAGAAGAGTATAACAAATCTGCACATAATCTTTTGTTAAAGGATTTCACTTGTCAAAGCAATTTAAAAATGTGCTTACATACAGTAAACAGCCAAGAAGACACAATAGGGTGTGGGTTGCGATATAATAACCACACACAGTACATTTGCAAGCTTTAGCTGCCTGGACCAGTGGTTATCATAGTACAAACCCCACCCTGAGATGTATTTTTGTTCTAATAAATGTTTTTCACATTAAAAAGATATAATAAATTAGTAATAAACACAATTATACGGTAACAAATAAGTAGACCCTTGTAGTGAGTAAAAGGGCAATTTTTCAGCCCTGCAACCACCACCCAACCCAATTTGTTTTAAGCCATTTTTCTCCATACCATCCAAGTGACGAAAACCTCCCCAGATCCTCTGTATTTTATTTGGGGGAGAAAATATGTCTAAGGCTTTGTCCCATATTTTGTTTTATGTTTCCCGAAGGCTGTATGTTGACAAAACAATTTTCTTTCATCATACACATGGAAGGAGCCCACCTTCATGTGCTATTATCCTTCACTGATGTGATTACAGTATATGTTTTTTCCAAAGCTTTTGAACCCCTTGGCATTTCTGTGTGATCAGTTTAGTTGCTAGGTTGCAAGGGTTGTCTGAGTCTATAACTCCCAGAGGCACATACATTATATACTTCTAGTGATACTATCAGTAGGCAGTATTTCAGTGCCCCTGGGAGTTGTAGTCTCAGACAGCACTCATGTCAACCCCCTGAGGAGATTACAGGGAGATACCAAAACCATACATTTTTTGGGGAAAGAACATGTAATAAAATATTTTGTCTGAACAATGGTCATGGGACTTTAAAAGCATGTCCACACATTGGTGGGTGAGAAATCACTTTTTTTATATTAACATACTTGATGATGCTCTAATGTGAGACAGGGAAACAATATGATATGTAATATAAAATCACACATGTACTCAAGATTTACTGTGCAGAAATAGGCAATACCTTTAGGAACAGTGCATCTGAGGCAGTACTGTATTCAATGAAATACTTCTGGTGCCCCATGCATGACAGCAAGACAACAGGAACTTAGGCAGTTGAATGCATGAATAAAGAACTGACTTAGGGAGCAAGGATTTAGGTTCTTCACACACTGGAAGGCATTCTGGTACAGGAGAAAACTGTACTCCATGGGTAAGCTTTACTTAAGCCTGGGAGGGGTAAAGGTTCTGGCACACAAGATAGTGTGGTTGGGGTGGATTTAAATTATCACAGGGGTGGGTAAGGGTATAGGTAAGAGAACACCCATGCCCCAGGCAAATACAGGGGGCAGAAATTAGGGGTGGGTGGATATAGAATTTGCAATGGATATTGGATCCGGATTTTTGACCTAACTTATCTGAACAGATACTGATATCCATCGGATTGGATTTTCTTCGTGAATAAGTAGATGTGAGGATGATATGGTCAAAGCAGTAAAGTTTGAGGTGATGGTGGGTAACAGTGACCATAATGGGATTACACTTGTAACAGTATTAAATTCAAGGTAATAGAATGAGGCTACCTAAACAAAAATGAGCCCCAAACATTCAGCTTCAGGAAAGCTGATTCTGATCAGCTGAGAGAAATGGTTGTGGGTAATTTGATAAATAAAACACTGAATTGAACTGTGTGCTAATGTCAATTAGGAAGGCCTGAAGCAAAATATAATGAAGATAGTTACCAGACTGTATGAATTGGTACATGCTTAAACGGCATACTTATTTCATCCCAGCTAATGAAAGGGAGGTGCAAACATCATAGACCTAGAGCAGGGGTCTGCAACCTTTTCAGGATTGGGAGCCGCATGTCCTCCTGGCATGACCAGTCTGATCACCAGAGCCATATGAGCGTATTCATAGCAGAGGTCTTTTGTAGTGCATAATTTAGCTTAAATTCATCCCACAATGCTGTTTGAATAAAGCATATATTAATCAGTTGGAACACAGCACAAAGAAACCACACTGGATAGCTTCCTCTTCAGATCCTCCCTAAGAGAATCAGAGGAGTTTTGACATGATTTTGTAGCTGAAAAGGCAAATGGTTAGTAACTCAAAATTAATTCCTAATACATGCTTCAGGTAAATCTCTTGGAGCCACTGAGAGAGTCCCACTTTATTGGCCTCTGTTCTCTGGTGCAACCTTCCTGTGTCTCAGCATAGATAGGGGTGAGCCTGGCCACCCCTACCACACATATTATTGGCATATATAGAATGTTTGGTCGGGACATGTCCTGGAATTAGTAGTATTTTTTGGAAACAGAGCCAGAAACAAATGATTTGATACCTTTTATTTGTTTCTGGCTCTGTTTTTAAAAGGACCAATACGGCACCTACAACAATAGTATTTTTGGGGAAACTTTCACTGCAAATCACTTGAAACATTCATCCTCCCCTGCTGATGAAACCAAAAGCACCCCAGCCTTCTAGAAAGGTTATGTTCTCATCTATGATTGTTTTCTTTGTTGGGTGTGCCAGTTTATCATAAAATATACACAAAATCACATGGCTGATTCACAGCATCGTTGCCACTTTAACATTGGCAAAGCTTTGTTTAACACACTTAAAGGAACACTGTCAACTTCCTTAAGCCTCAAAGTGTCCCTAGTTTAAAATGTACATTTTATGATTGTTCACATTATATTCAGACTGTTTATGCAGCTGGTAGTTTGATTCACATCCTTTTTCTTTTAAAAGTGAATAACTACCTACCCACCATAGTGGTGTTACCACACAAAACATGTTTGTTTAAATTTTTGACCGCATCACATTGCATCTTTCCTGGACTCTGAAACACCCCAACACAAGCTAGCCACTCATTATGCAGTGGGAGTAGAGGAGACCATTGTATCATGAGTGGCTGCACTGTCTGATGGTGTGTTTTATGTGCAGGAAATGTGTACTAAGAGTAGTTCAATGATTTGAAGCAAAACAGAGTTAGGCATAGCTGTACATTACCATGCATTTAATTTCTAAGAAGCAGTGAGGTAGATAAAACAACCAGCAACATAAATGAATTTTAGAGAAAGTAAGCAATCATAAATGTGGATTTTTACCTAAAATAATACAAACAGGGTTGACAATGTCCCTTTAATATTTCTTGCAGTTGTATGACCTTGCATGCCTTGACTCAGTCCTCCTTCAATCTCCACAGCCTTCTATCCTGCCTGAGGAACAACTGCCTTTCGAATGATCTGAATGCCACATAGCATCCTGATGTAACTGTGGTTGTACCTCTCACCCCACCTAGATCCCAACTGATGTGAGGCTATCACAATACAGTACATAAAGTGCTCAGCACCTGTTAAGAGATGGAGAAGGATGACAGAATAACTGGCTGGACCATCCTGTGTATCTGAGGGCAGGAGTCCATCTGTGCCTCCCACTTGGGGCACTGATGTTGTAGTCAGGCAAGGGTGGCTGGGCATGGACATCTACCAGGCCCGGCCTGCTGTACGTAAAAACACATGGCATGTCTGGTGCCTCTGCATTCAGTGTCAAGTACTGCAAGCCCTGCTAACATCTGGCAACATTTCCTGAACTGCAAATCTTTGCCAACATGATGCCTCCCCTTTGGTTACCAGAGAGCATTTGTGCAGTCGTGAGGTATCCAGAGCGGATTATCACTGGGTTTGCCACTTGACATGCAATACTCTAGGCTTTGGCACCAACCTTGTTCAGCACCTTAGTAAGCAGTAACGCTAACTATGATGTCATCAAGCAGCCCTGCCACGAAGCTTTGAAAGTTTTCTCCCTCACATCCCACTGGCTGATGTCAGTAATGCAAATGGTAGTATTAATGCTGGCCTATAATATGGAGGACACTGCAGTGCCAATAGCCCCTCATAAGTAATTATGCTTAACTTCCTCATATTGTCCCAGCATCAAGAAAATCCTACTTCACGGAGAGGGTGACGGATAACTGAAACAAACTCCTAGAGGAGGTGGTGGGAGCAGGCACTGTGGGGGGATTCAAGGGAGCGTTGGAGAGACACAAGGGTTTCTTGGGTTGGGGGGATGGTAGGAAACTGCAAAGTCCCAGCAGCTTGTTAAGGAGACTGGGTGGGCCTGGCGGTCCTTTTCTGCTGACACATTTCTATGTTTCTATGAAGGATATCAGTGTGTATATGATATTGCATATTCAGTGCGTGACCTCCACAGATAACTCAAAATATGTTATTGTGGAGCAAGATTACCAGAGATACTGAAAAGCATAAAATTGGACTTTTGACAATTAAGGAGCTGCAGAGCCACATGAACACAGGCAAAGAGCCACATGTGGCTCCCGAGCCACGCATTGCAGACCTTTGACCTACAGTCTCTTCCAACTTTTTATTATTTTGTTACTGTGTTACTATGCATATCAGATGTGTCCTCATAAGCAACAAAGTAAAAGTAGCTATGCAGAGGCTTCCATGTTGTCCAAAGATCTTGAGGAGAATTTAAGGAATAAAAAAAGAGCATAACATAAGTGGAAGGGTTCTGGCAACACAGAGATGGAAGAGTAGTATAGGACATTATAGAAGGCATGCAAGTCCACAATTGTTCAGACCCAGGCTGGACTGGAAGACACAATCACACAAGAGATCGACAGGAATAATAAATTCCTTTTGCAATACACAGAGAACAAAAGGAGAGTCAGAAATAAGTTGGGAGTGCTGATCACTGGGGAGGGGAAGGAGCCATTGAGCGAGGTTGGGGAATAGAAAAGCACTAAATAACTTCTTTTTGTCATTATTCAGCTAGGAAGTGAAGAAGCATGGCCAAGTCAGGGTGTAAGTTATAAAAGTGGTACAGGACACACAGGAGGAAGAGCGGGTCACACCAGAATTAGTTGTTAAGTGTCTAGAGGGTATTGATTTGGGAAATTCCAAGGGTCTTGATGGTGTTCACCATCAATAGCTGATTCTCATGAGGATCCACCTCACTTTATCAGTGCCCATCTCGGTGGTAATCATGATAAGATTTTTTTTCTTGCAGCTGAACATTTCTATGTGCCATGCAGTCAAGTTCTGTATCAGATGACCTGGGTTGCATGGCTCACCCAGAAATTTGCAGTTCAATTTGCCTTACAAGGCTTCTTTTTTAACTCCTCTATATGTTGGGAGTGTCTGCTCTATCGCCTACTGTAAGAGAGAATCTGATCAATTTGTGATTACCACCGAGTTGGGACTCGATGAAGTGAGTTGGATCCTCATGAAACTTTTGCTACTGATGGTGGATATAAAATATAATAAAGAAATCCTAAGAAATAAACAGGAGTTAAGCATTTATTTTTTACCTTTGGAACTATGATGCCAGAAAAAAAGCTTCTTAGCATAAACGCCTAGTTTTTCCTACAGGAAACTGATAATCCTAGAACCAACCCCTACTAGAGCATAATAGTGTTCACCCAAGTGTAATAGTTGAGCTAAAATGGTTCTCACTGTTGCCTTTCAGTACTCCTTAGAGACAGAGACAGTGTCAAAGGACTGGGTATGAGTTGATGTCATTTTTCTGTTCAAGAAGTTGGCAAGATCAGACCCAGCAACTACAGACCTGTGAACTTACTTCAGTGTTTGGCAAAGTGTTTTAATCACTCATAATAATGGTGGTAAGTTAGCACATGGTTGAAAATAGTCTGTTGTGTGGCACCTGGCAAGGTTTTGCAGGAGACAGATCCTGCTAAATCTAAGTAATGCCTTCTTTGAAGGGCTAGTAAGGAAGTGGATGCAAACTATCTGGTCTTTAGGAAGGCTAAGTATGTGCTGTTTTCATTGTAAGGCACCCATTTCCTGTGGAATAAGGCATCATAGAAATAAAATTGCCTTGCCTTTGACACCACTCCACATGGAAAACACATAGAGAAAGTAGAACAATACTGAGTCTGGAAAGTGTACAGGTGGTGAATGACTAATTGACAGGTAGAAAACAGAGAGTAATTTTGGATGGTCACCGTTTGGAGTGGATGGATGAGCTAAGTGGAGTACACCAGGCCCTAGTGCTGTGTCTGTTGCTTTTTATACCTTTGAGTGTTGAATGTGTTTAGAATGTATTTAGATTCTGGATGTATATATATGCCAACTGCACTGAAAGGGTTAATCCCAGACATCAGCATCCTAGAGGAGGAAGTAGCATCAAAAGTAAATCCCAGACTTCAACATCCTAGAGGAGGAAGTAGCATCAAAAATAAATCCCAGACATCAGCATCCTAGAGGAGGAGGTAGCATCAAAAATAAATCCCAGATATCAGCATCCTAGAGGAGGAGGAGGTAGCATCGAAAGTAAATCCCAGACATCAACATCCTAGAGGAGGAGGTAGCATCAAAAATAAATCTCAGACATCAGCATCCTAGAGGAGGAGGAGGTAACATCAAAAATAAATCCCAGACATTAGCATCCTAGAGGAGGAGGTAGCATTAAAAGTAAATCCCAGACATCAACATCCTAGAGGAGGAGGTAGTATCAAAAATAAATCCCAGACATCAACATCCTAGAGGAGAAGGTAGCATCAAAAGTAAATTCCAGACATCAGCATCCTAGAGGTAGCATCAAAAGTAAATCCGGGCATCAGCATCCTAGAGGAGGAGGTAGCATCAAAAATAAATCCCAGACATCAGCATCCTAGAGGAGGTAGCATCAAAAATAAATCCCAGACATCAACATCCTAGAGGAGAAGGTAGCATCAAAATAAATCCCAGACATCAGCATCCTAGAGGAAGGTAGCATCAAAATAAATCCCAGACATCAGCATCCTAGAGGAGAAGGTAGCATCACAAATAAATCCCAGACACCGGCATCCTAGAGGAGGAGGAAGTAACATCAAAAATAAATCCCAGACATTAGCATCCTAGAGGAGGTAGCAGTAAAGTAAATCCCAGACATCAACATCCTAGGGAGGAGGTAGTATCAAAAATAAATCCCAGACATCAACATCCTAGAGGGAAGGTAGCATCAAAGTAAATCCCAGACATCAGCATCCTAGAGGAGGAGGTAGCATCAAAAGTAAATCCCAGGCATCAGCATCCTAGAGGAGGAGGTAGCGTCAAAAATAAATCCCAGACATCAACATCCTAGAGGAGAAGGTAGCATCAAAAATAAATCCCAGACATCGGCATCCTAGAGGAGAAGGTAGCATCAAAAATAAATCCCAGACATCGGCATCCTAGAGGAGGAGGTAGAATCAAAAACAAATCCCAGACATCAGCATCCTAGAGGAGGAGGAGGTAGCATCAAAGTAAATCCCAGACATCAACATCCTAGAGGAGGAGGTTGCATCAAAAATAAAATGCTTCAGCATGAGAATGATGACACCAGAAAACTCTCAGGCCTCAAACTGCAACTGTATGCCCCACTGAATGGACTGCTTAAAGTTATCCTGCTCCAAAGGCTCTCTCATTTTTTGATTGGGTCACAAGGGCAATTGACAGGGGCCATACTGTGGATGTCCAGTATCTGGACTTCAGCAAAGCCTTCGACTTGGTGTCACATGGAAGGCTGCTGGGCAAACTGATGAACATGGGGCCATGGAGAAACTAGTGGGGTGGGTCAGGAGCTGGCTGCAGAACAGATGTAGAGGGTAATTGTAAGGGGAGCCTTAAAGCCAAGACCTGTGACCAGTGGGGTATCTCAGGGCTCAGTGCTTGGTCCAGTTTTATTCAACATCTTTATCGGGGACGTAGCAGAAGGGAGTAAGATCAGCCTATTCACAGATGACACAAAGGTCTGTACAACAGTGCACAGTGATGAAGGCAGGCAAGAACTCAGGGAGGACCTGGCAAAACCTCAAGCATTTGTCAGGTATATGGCAATTGGGGTTTAATGCTAAGAAGTGCAAGGTCATGCACCTTGGAGCCAGAAACACCAGGACTAGCTACTGGCTGGGTGGAGTGCAGGTATCTATTTCAGAGGAGGAAAAGGACCTAGGGATGCTAGTCACAGAGGACATAAACCCTTTGGTGCAGTGCCGTAGGGCAGTACCAAGAGCCAACCAAATGCTTGGGTGCATAGCCAGAGGAATCACCTCTAGAAAGGAGGAAGTCATCCTGCCGCTGTATAGATCACTGGTGAGACCACACTGTGTGCAGTTATGGGTTCCCTATTTAAACATCGATGTAAAATTACTGGAGGGGGTGCAGTGCAGGACAACAAAGATTATCCTAGGACTGGGGGGAAAACCCTATGAGAAAAGACTGAGGGCGCTCAACATGTATTCCCTGGAAGATAGAAGGGAGAGGAGGACATGATAGAGACCTTCAAATGCTTGAAAGGTATAAATAGGTTTAGTACAGAGGGCTTGTTCAGCTTAAAGGAAGGGAGGATCACAGTCTGAAATTGGGGGGGATTCAAGAGGGAAATGAGGAGACACTACTTTACAGAAAGGGTGGTGGCAGGGTGGAACAAACTACCAGAAGAAGTGATCTCGCTGAAGACTGTGTGCAGTTTTAAATGGGGGTGGTATAGGGTCAAAGGAAAGGTCAGTACAGAAAGGAGGCTAGCGAGGGTAAAGGTGGTGGGCAAGGATGATGAGGGTGGACTTGGGGGGCAGCTGCAGTAAAGCTCTACTGCAAGCTGCACACTCCGGCAGACTTGATAGACTGCTGGGCTTTTTTCTGCTGGTGTTTTCATATGTTTATATAGAAGCAGAATTTGACAGCAGATAAGGACCGCTTGGCCCAACTAGTCTGCTCATTTCCCTACCTACTGCAGACTCCAGTTCCTAACTGATCTGTAGATTACCTTCTCTTTCCTATCACTAGGGTTGCCTTCTGTCTATTCCATGCATTCTTGAATTCACCTACCATTTTTGGCCCTACAACCTCTGTAGGAGGCTGTTCCATGCATCTACTGCCCTTTCCATGAAAAAATACTTCCACACATTGCTCCTGAGTCTCCCCTCTAGCCTCATATTGTGACCCCTTGTCCTTGCACATCTCTTTCTCAGAAAGATGTTGCCCTTCTGAACTTTTGTTTATCCCCTTGAGTACTTGAAAGCCTCTATCATATCCCTCTCTCCTTTCCTCTAGGGTATACATATTGAGATCTTTCTGTTTCTCCTCATGTGGTTTCTGGTGCAGTCCTTGTGTCATTTTGTTGCCCTTCTCTGCATTGCCTCTACACTGTCTATGTGCTTTTTGGAGATGTGGCCTCAGAACTGAAAACAGTACTCTAGATGAGGTCTCACCAATTGTCTGTGTGGTGGCATCACCACCTCCTGCTTTCTACTGGTGATACCTCTCCCTACACCACCAGCATCCCTCCTACTCTATTCACAGCCTTCTCACATTGTGTGGCTACCTTTAGGTCATCTGTTATGATTACTCCCAGGTCTCTTTCAGTTGTGTTGTCATCAGTACCTCCAGCCCCACCATCATGTATTCCTCCCTGAATTTTTGTGCCCCAAGTGCATGATGTTGCATTTCTTTGCACTGAATAAGCTGCCATGCTCTTGACCACTCCTCCAATTTGCATATGTCTTTCATTCTTTCCACCCCCTGGACTGTCAACCCCTATTGCAGATCTTAGTGTTGTCTGCAAACAGGCAAACCTTCCCTTCCAGCCCCTCTGCAATGTTGCTAATGAAGACATTAAAGAGAACAGGCCCCAGCACTAAACCCTATGGTACCCCACTGGTTACCCCCTTTCCTTGGATTGAACACCATTTACCAACATCCTCTGTGCCCAATTGCTAAGCCAATTTCTTTCTCAGTTTACCACCTTGAGGCCCACTCCCTGACTGCCCAGTTTGTTTAATAGCTTTCTGTGCTAAAATCTTGGTAGGCCATGTCTACCACCCCTCACTGATCAACTACCCTGGTTACCCAGTCAAAGAAATATATCAGATTTGTCTGACAAGACCTTTCTGCTGTGAATCCACAGTGCCTCGGGTTCTGTGTCCTGCTGGACTCAAGATATATCACAATCCTTTTCTTTAACATTGATTCCATTATTTTTCCCACCACTGAGGTCAATCTGACTGGCCTGTAATTTCCAGCCTCCACCTTGCTCCCACTTTTGTGGAGGGGTATCACATTTTCCCTCCTCCAGTCCCTCAGTACCACTCCCTCCTCCAGTGATTTGTTGAATAGGGCTGTCAGCGGTGCCACAAGCTCCTCTCTGAGTTCTTTTAATATTCTGGGGTGTATCCCATCTGGCTTCATTGCCTTGTCCACTTTCAGTTTCGCAAGTTCCTTTAGGACTCTCTCCTCTGTGAATGGGCTGGTTTCCACCTCTCTTCCATGTGTGTTTATACCACCTAACTGAGGACCCTTCCCTTCCTCTTCTTATGTGAATACTGAGAAGAAGTATTCATTCAGGAGTTCTGCTTTTTCTAGGTCCCCTTCTGCACACTCCCCACCTCCTTTATTTACGTTCACAATCCCTGCCCTGGTCTTTTTTCTATCACTAATACACCTGAAAAAGGTTTTATCTCTGGGAGGGCTTGCCCAAGGTTCAATGTGGGGAATAGCTCCTCCCACAACCTCTACATAAGCCCCCCGTTGACACACCTCCCTTGCTTAGGGAGTGTTTTGCTGAGCTCCTGCGTGGCTTGCGTGGCTGTTCCTGGCCTGTCTGCTGCCTGGTTTGTCTTGTTCTCCTCCTTCTCTCTTCCCCTGTCCTGTGTTGTGTTTGTTTCATTTTTCTTCCCCCCCCCTTATCGTTCTATGCCTCTTCCCTGCTCGTTTCTTTTGGGCTCCTCCCATTCCCTTCTCACTCCTGCTCTGCTTTCACCACTGTTTCCCCTTCAACTTTCTCCCCTCGCTGGCTTTACGTGCATCTTGGAAAGCTGCTACCTGAGGCCCAGACCTTACCTGCTGACATTGCGCTAGCTACCTGCCATATCAATGGGGATAAAGAATACAACCAGGTACGTGCCGCCATCCAGACTGGATTCCTACCCGAGACTGTGGATGCTTTTGTGGTCTTGATGCAGGTTTCCTCCCTTTCTGCTCTCCTTCCCATTCCCTTCAGGTCACCCCACTCTTCTTCCCGCACGTCACCTGGAGCTTTTTACCCATACTGTCGATAAGGATACATCTACACGTTGCATCGAGGGAGACCACGCTACCTCCTTACCACTCACCGCTCTAGTGCATAGCAATGGGGGAACGTAGGCTGCACTGACTCAGTCACATCTTCAATTCAGGAAAGCATATAGGTGTTGTTTAACTTGCACTGTGGAATTTTATTTAGCACTTCTTACACTTTTATGGGCTGCATTTATTTTTCACCTGGGCGCTGAACTGCCAAATTGCAATCACACATATGTCTGATAATGCATCCTGTACTAGGATGAGATGCTCAGGGTTTCACTCAATTTTTCCACCACCTCATCTCCTCATAACGCTGCCCGTAGCAGCCCCTATGTTTACTTCTCTACGTGGACATTCTATATTTATTTATTTATTTATTTATGACTTTGATATACTACCCCTTCCTCTACATTTGGCATCCCAATGCTATTCCACTCACAGGTACCACAGTTACTTTATTTGCTACTGTATTTCTTGTTTACTTTATTATATTTCTAACTGCTAATTGCCAATAGGGCCGAGGTGCACTTTTCTCAGAGCGCCTTGCCTCCCACTAGGACTTCAGCTGGAACTCTCTACTTGAATAACGTAACTTCAAAACTACTGTACTTCAGCTTACACAAGGCCTAGTCTCGCCATCCTTCCATTTACTATTAGCTATTTTGCTAAATCATCATTAGCAAACCATACTATGAACAGTTACGGATAGCATGTCCTGCGCTTCACATCCAAGGTCTTTGCTCTGCCTTCCTTCAGTAGTTCATGACTCGGACCCTTTCTCATAAGAGTCAGGGACTGCCTGTCAAGGCCCCCGCAATCCCATCATTGTATACTTTCCCCCTCTTCCAGCCTGACTTCACCCATGGTTCATTCCTCTCTAACTACCTTTGCGCTTCTTCGAGCCCATGTACTATCATTCTCTGCTGTTTGCATGTTCAATTCATGTCCCCTTCACATCTTGCTACAATACTCCTCTCTGACTATTCTCTATCATTTATTATTGTCTGTTTCATCCTTGCAGCAGTCTAGTGCTTTGTTAGCCCATACCAGCAGTTTCTTCCAGTCTCCATCCGTAACTCGCACTTTCTGAGGTGCCGGGCGAAGGTAGGCTTCCCCTGTCTACCAGGAATGGGAGTCCATTACAATAATTTCCTCCTACTACTTACCAGCCTGACATTCTTCATCCCTAACTCAGCTGGACAGCATTGAGTGAAGGTTCGTTTGCCCCGATAACTGGGGATGGGAGTCATGTCTACCATCTATGGACTATTATTATGCCTTATCTACTGAGTCATACCATGCCTTCTCTACCTCATACCAGTTGCCTACCTCATACCGGTTGCTGATTCCTTTGGGAATGAAACTACCTCCTACCTACACCATGCTGAATTTGAACCCTGACCTGGGGTGAAAGACTCTGACCCTTTATCAATCTTCTGAGCCATCCAGTTCCTGGAGCAGTGAGTCAGTAAAACATATGAGCATGCAAATTGCCAGCAGAAAAAGACCTTATGGTCTATCAAGTCTGCTTGACTGTGCAGCTAACCCTTATACTGCAGTTGCCCTTCCAGCTGCCCCTCCCTCCCACCAGTGACCTTCCCCCTTACCCTGTCCTATCCCCTTTTGAAGCAGCCCGCTGTTCTACAGGATATCACTTCCTCTGGCAATGCATTATACCCAGACGACACCCTCTCCGTAAAAAAATGTCTCCTCATTTCCCTCCTGAACCTTCCCCCTTCCAGTCTCAGATCGTGCCCTTGAGTGTCTCTCCCTCTCCTTAATTTGAAAAGCCCCACAGTGCCTGTCTTATTTATTCCCATTGTGTACTTGAAGGTTTCAGTCATGTCCCCCCATGTCTCCTCTCAAGAGTACATGTTCAACTCCCTCAGCCTGCTCGTGTAGGGAAAGTCCCCTAACCCCTGAATCATTTTTGTTGTCATGCACTGCACCCCCTCCAGTAACCTAATGTCCTTCTTCAGGTATGGTCGCCAGAACTGCATGCAGTACTCCAGGTGTGGTCTAACCAGTAACCCATATAGTGGCAGGATCACCTCCCCCCTCCTGGAGGATACTGAATGCTTCTGGCAATACAACCCAGCATCCTGTAGGCCTTTGCAGCTGCCTTTCTATACTGTGCTGAGTTGTTCATTGCTCCCATTATGATCACCCCCAGATCCTTCTCCTCTTCTGTCGTGGCTAGTTATATCCTCCTTTGGGTAGCTTCTCCTTGTTTTTGTGCGAAATGTAGCACCTTGCATTTCTAGGCATTGAACCCAGCTCAGGCCTCCAATTTTGCCAGATCATCTTGCAACCTTGCACCCTTCTAAATCATCCACTACTGCTCCTATCTTGGTGTCATCTGCAAACAGACTGATCTTGCTCTAGACTCCTATTTATATGTCTGCTATGAAGATCCAACAACACCAGCCCCAGTACAGAGCCGACCTGTGGCATCCGCTTGTCACTTACCAGGAAGATGAGAGCCCACCCCACCACCACCTCTGCTGTCCCCTTGCAGCCAGTTCACTACCCATCCTGCCATCTTTGCCCCACCTCTGTGTCTTCCAGCTTATTTCCTGTCTCTCATGTGTCACTGAATCGAATACCTTACTGAAGTCCAGGTACAGGACATCCACTGCATGGCCCTGTCTATTGCCTGCTACCCAGTCATAGTACTTCACCAGGTTGGTCTGACAGGATCTGCCTGAGACAGACTCATGCTGTCTGCTGTCCTGCAGCCCATTAGCCTCTTGGAGGAAACCAGCCTCTCCTTCAGGATTGTCTCCATCAGCTTTCCCATGATGGATGTGAGGCTAACTGGTCTGTAGTTCCCTGGCTTATCCTTCGGGCCACTCTTATGGAGGAGTACCATGTGTGTCATCCTCCAGTTCTGAGGTATACTCCCCAAGTCCAGTGAGGCATTGAACAGGTCTGCCAAGGCTTCTGACAGCTCCTTCAGCACTTGGGGTGTATGCCATCTGGCCCAGGTGCTTGTCACCTCAGTTCCTCAAGCCTCCAGTACTCTGCCCACTGGTATTTCCCATATTCCACCCCATGCCCACCCTGCCACCTCTGTTGATGTACAGCTCCCCTTCTCTTAGTAAATACTGAGGAGAAGTACCCATTTAATGCTTCTGCCTGTTCTGCCCATTTCCACCCACCCATGGGGTGGTCAGTTGTAAGGACCCATTTGGTCCTTACAACTCCTTTTCTCCCTGATGTACCTGAAGAAGTCATTTTCCCCCTCTTTGATGCCCTGTGCTATCCTGACTTTCCTGAATGCCTTGGCTGACCTGACTGCCCTTGTCACTTCCCTCGACTCCTTCATGTATTCTTCTCCTCTGTCCTCCCCCTCCCTGTTTTTTCTGTACCTTCTAAAGGCATCTCTTTTCTTCCTTACTTTTTCCATCATCCCCCCTGCTTACCCAGCTAGGCTTCTTGGCCCTAGCCCTCTTACTCTGAACCCTTGTGCATGTTATGGGTGCCTCCTCAATTCCCAGTTTAATGACCTCCCACTTCTGATTGGTGTCCATATTTGGATGGATCCTGGTCAGATCCCCCTGTACTATTTCCCTCATCCTCCTGAAGTCGGCCCTCCTGATGTCTAACATCCTTGTGCCCATTCCTACTCCTCCTTTCCCACACCGAGTGGTAGTAACTCCCCACCAGTGGTTCCTCCACCCCCAGCTCCCTCACAAGCTCATCATTTGCCAGCACTAGGTCTAGGGTGTTCCCTAACCTGGTTGACATGTTTGTCATCTGCATAGGAAGCTGTCCTGGACGGCGTCCAGAATTACTTACTCCTTCTTATTCATGGTGGCTGGGGTACCCCAATCCACTCCTGGAAGGTTGAAGTCCACCACAGTCATCCTGTTGCCCCTTCTGCAGGTCATTCTGATCTGTCCCGCTAGTTCCCTGTCTAACTCCTCAGTCTGAAAGGGTGGTCTGTACACCACTCCCATCCTGAGGGTCCTATTTTTGGAGTCTTGGAGCTGTCTTGGAGTCTTGGAGCTGCACCCATAATGACTCTGTGCTGCCCTTCTCCCCTTCCTCCCTGACACACTTCAGTCCTTCCCTCACGTACAGCACCACCCCCTCCTTTTCCTTTTATCCTGTTCCTCCAAAATATCCTATACCCTGGTACTGTCAGGTCACAGTCATGGAAATTGGTGGCCAATGTCTCAGTGATGGCCTCCATGTCCATCTCACCATCTGCCATAAGAGCCTGAAACTCTGTGGTTTTGTTCCCTAGACCCCTAGCATTCAAGGTTACCACCCTCCACCGTGCTTCCTTCCCCTCTCTCCCTACTTGCTCTCCCTTTCTAGCATCCCCTCCTGACCTCCCCCTAAGTCCAATGCTGGTATGGGGGGTAAGCTCTTTCTACTTCCCTATCTGGGGATCCTGCCGCACTCCTGCCCACTTGCCACCCCCCTTTCTAGTTTAAATTCTCATTGTTTGATGGGTATTCCCCAGTTTTATTTCAATACCCTCCTTCCTCCTCACTAAAATGTAACCTATCCTTAGCATAGAGATCACTGCCCTCCCAGGTCCTTCCCCATCCCCCCACCAGCCCATACTCTTTGAACTAACACCATTCCCTTTAGTATGTGTTAAGTTCCTCTATCTTCAGCTTTCTTGCCGTGCTCGCCCTGGGTACTGGAAGCACCTCCGAGAAAATTACTGATCTTCCTGCCTCCTCACAAATCAACCCCATCTTCTCAAACCTCCTCTGGACAATATCTACCATATTTCCTGCCAGGTCATTTGTTCCCAAATGCAGAACTAAGTGGGGTTTCTCTGTACCCTTCCTAACATAGTTCAGAACAGACTGACCCACCCTTTCCACTGTCATGCCTGGCATGGCCTCCACCCATATGCGACTATGCCTCCCCTCCTTGCTTCCCCATCTGATCCCTTTCAGAACTGAGTCTCCCAGCACTAGGATCCCTCCCCTGTTTTCATGTTCTACTTGCCTTGTCCTTCCTTTATCCTGTCCCCTTCCTTTTCACTCCTCCTCCTCCAGTGCAGTTGCCCACCCTTCCACTCTTGCTGTAATGTCCCCTGTCACTGATCTGCCCTCCTTCTCCCCTTTCTCCTCTGATTTTACCGTTGCTCTCCACTGGGCTCCACCTGCCTCCTCCCCCCATGCATTCCTACCCCTTTCTTCTCATACCTCCCTCCCCTTCCCACAACCCCTTACTCAGAACTATTCCCATACCATATCCCTCTACAGCCCTTGGTTCCCCCTCCCATTCCCTTCTCACTTGGACTGTCATCAGCTCCTCCACTCTGCACTCCCCCAACACATCCCCCAATCCTGCCAGTACTGCAAACCGATATTTCGATGTCCCTTCACTACCACTTATTTCCTCCTTCTTCTGCTCACCACCCCTCCATTGCTAACTGCGACTGTTAGATTTCTCCTTCCCTCCCATCCTCCATTCCTCCCCTTTCCCACCTTCGTATATATTATTCATATGAAACTGTGACAAGGAGCACAGTCAGTTCCTTGGCCCATATACCATGACAATCTTTAAGGCAGGGCTGGATGACTACCTAGTAATATAACAGATGATATAACCTTTGAGAAAAGGCAAGCAACTAAAGGACAAATTGCCTACTTGCTCAAGCACAACCTATGATATCTTTTTTTTTTCAATTGTTTAACCAGGGTGGCACACTAGCTGAAAGCTTGTTTACAGGTGTGACCTGGGAGCACAGGGAAGATACATAACTTGCTCAGGATCACACAGCATGCAAGTGGGGGGCTGTAGGATTCAAACCCAGGTCTCCAGATTTGCAGCTCAGAGCCTTAAATCACTGCACTACACTGCCTTCAAAATTTATGAAATATATATACAAAGAATACATAGAACTGTACTCAATTCAACATAAAAACACTTTATAATGTACAGGGAGCCCTTATTACTGTCTGAATTCAGAAAGTTTACCACGTTGTTATGGTTTCAATGTGACATCAAGAGGATGTTAATCCCCCTTGATTATATCACATTGATACCGTAACAACACGATCCACAATGCGCATGCTCATATCCAGGGCTGCAGTGGTGAATGCTACTATAGAGGGAGCATGGACTTGGTACAAGAGATAAAAATGCAAGTTTGTTTTAGTCCCTATTGTCAGGAGGTCTAAACCGCACTCTCAGGTTCATGGCAATAATGGGCATGCAAGGAATCACAGACACATTGCATAAGAGTAATAGAGCTTGTTTATTACTACCAAAAGGAAAATCACAGTTGCCCAAAGCAGTTCTTACCATTAGGAACTGGGAGCCAATGCTAAGCATTCTCTATACCTTGAGGAATCTCCCTGTCTCCTGGGGTCTCCGAGGTAGAAGATGTAATGTCTTACATTATATACTTAAGATAATTACCATGGTTACTGTAAGACAGAAACATTTCTAGTTACAGAGATGAGCCCTATTGGCTAAATTAGAGGTGGCTCCTTAGTCCAAGATAACATTATACAATTTTGTTATAGTCATCACTTTGTTGAAACAAAGAGGTACAGTTTGTACATAGCCGTGTAGTAATACTAATCATCAGAAGATGGCAATGCTGACTCATATATCATGATCATTACAAGGACACAGGTGTCCTAACATCTTATAAGCAAGAAATACATGTGTATATTGGAAAGTAAAGTGCATAGCAATAATGTGCATACATATCCTGACATCTACTCTTATACGGTAGATGCCCTTAGCCCAATATGTTAGTATAATATATACGTAAATGCTAGCTGTCTGTGGTGTACCTCTGGGGTACCAGTCAAGTGCAGGGTCCTTGTGTAACATTTTCCCCTTGTTGCTTCCTCAAGGGCAACACAAACAAAGAGTAAGGAAGTGGAGAAAGAGCAGGGGTCATTTGCAGACCAGCCTTTGAGCCTTGTAAAGACTCCAACTGCTCACTATGTTGGGGTAATGTCGCCTAGGCAGCAAAGCATAATAATAAGAAAAAATATAAAAAATGCTTGTATAATAACAAACCTTTTAAAGGTAATCTCTAACCATGTGTTAGTAAGTGCACTATTCAAATCACCATCATTAATGAGGCATATACTGCTTTGTTATCCTTGGAGATATTATTGCTGATGTTGATGAGATGGGTGTCCTTCCTGTATAAAAGTGATCTTAATGTCAAAGTTAAAGGATTGGTTATGAATCTGAAAAGCTGCTAAGCTATCAAGTAACAAAGTACTATAAAACAGTGAAGTATTAGTAGTATGACACATACCAAATTCTTTCATATTCCAGTAAGTCAAGTTAAAGGACACATACCAAATTCTTTCATATTCCAGTAAGTCAAGTTAAACAAAACAGGTATATGCATATATTGTAAGTTGTTAATAAGGGAGCCTGGTAGAACAGTGGCTGTAAGACCACTACAAGGACCATGGGTCTGTTTTGGACACTCCAAAAGTTGTTTATCAGTAGGGGGCAATACAGATAAATACGGTACATGGCAGCCGAAGACATGCTGTGTACAGCACAAAATTTCCTGGCAGAATCTTTAGACAAAGAATCACAATATGAGGGGTCAATTAAAGCAGTGATATTGTGTAAACCAGAATGTCTAAGAGAAGTCTGGAGCTAGGACAAAGTACCATTTGGGGATAATTTTGTGTTGGGCCATCCATGGAAAGTTCCCTTGGAGAGTTTGGCCATTGGGAGTATTTGTCCTTGAGACTTGGTTTGCCACTCAATTTGTAGGGTAGATTTATCAGGAGCAACAACCAAGGCAGTGAGGTAGGCATCTGAACCTTCCGGACAGTAATCAAATTGTTGAGAATATTGATAGAGACTCCCTCTGGGGTAGGTGTAGGTGGATCAAGGTGAGGAAGGAGGTGATTTACCATGCCTTGGATGCAGGGTACAACTCCTGAGATGAGGAGAAAATGGAGCAAGATAGCCATCTTGCAGTGTATCTGAAAAGGAAAATCAAACATTAGCAAATTAGTACTATTCAGCACCCAATGGGGTGAGGAAAAGTAATTATACTTCTTTATACAGTTTCAACTGGTTTGCATGTAACCATTTGTCAGTCAGTTTGTTGTTTTGCATGAGTCTAACCTTATAGATTGCTGGACTGAGCTTGATGACAATGAGATAGGGTTCTTCCCACTTATTGGAGAAGAAATGTGTTGAATGCACAAATCTGAGAACCATTACCTGGTCCCCAGCTTGCCAATCCAGTTCTTGTGCGTGTTTGTCAAACTGAATTTTGGACTGTTGCTGGGCCTTACCCATGCAGTTGGCAGCATACAAATGAATGTGTATGAGGTCTTGTCTGAGTTTTTCCACATATTGATCCACTGAGACACAGTCTGCAGTGGGGGTGTGCAAGTCAAACAACAGGTGCTCAGGTAATCTCATGTTTCTACCAGTCATCACCTCAAAGGATGTCAACTGCGTGATGGCTGAGGGTGTGCCCCAATTGCCATAAGGAGTAATGGCAGAAGGGAATACCAGTCCTTGGGATTGTCCTCAATGAATTTGGAAAGCATTTGCTTAATCCATCTGTTGGCCCTCTCTACTTGACCTGATGATTGTGGGTGGTAGGGTATGTGGAATTTCTGATGAACTCCAAGGAGTTCAAGGCCTTTTTTCATCAACTCACCTGTAAAACTGGCTCCTTTGTCAGAGTCTACCTTAAGAGATAGGCCCCACCAGGAAAAACTCTGTTCCACCAGGATTTTGGCAATGGTTTTGGCAGTGAATATCTTAGTGTGGAAAGCTTCAACCCACTTCAAGACCAGATCAGTTACTACAAGGGTGTATTTGTTGCTTCTACTTGTATTGGTTAGGGGAACAATAAAATCAATCTGTATGGCATGCCAAGGGCCAGAATGCCATTATGGTAGTAGTTTGGCATTTCATTTGGTGGCGATGGGGTTGTTCTGTGCACAAACAAGGCAGTTGTCTATGTACTGTTTAACATCCCTGGTGACACCAGGCCACCATGCAGTGGTCTTGAGTCTCTGGAGTGTGTTTTCCACTCCCTGGTGTCCACTAGTGGTGGTGTCATGCACTTGGTGCAGAAATTCGGATCTGAGATGATGAGAGACCACCCACAACTTGGTGAGGGTGTCATTTGGTTGATACCTAATGAGTTTGTCATCTGGAGACAGGTGTAACTTACCTTCATGCCTTCGGTAGGGGTTGTGGGCAGATAAGTTCATGACAGAACCTTTGTCCAGGAATCTGAACACATCAATGAGTTCAGAGTCAGCAGTCTGGGATGCTGACAAATCCAAGGGGGAAAGGGTTCAAGTTTTTTCCTGACAGGTGCTATGTGCACAGCTGCTCTGGCTTCTGGATGGTCCATCATCCAGGTGTCCCCCACTTGGGCCCTTTTCTTTTCAAGGGTGTCAGCAGTGTCATTGAAGACATGATAGTGGTCATGTATGGAGTGAGCCTTAACTTTGTGTATATAGTTTGTGGGCAAATTTCTGTGCCAGTGAATGAATGTATATTACCAGTTCCTTGTGTTTCACCGGGGTACCATCAGAAGAGGGAAAGGAGTTCTTCTGCCAGAAAGGAAGGAATTCTGTAAGAGAGCAACAAACCCAGTCTGTGAAAATTATGGTATCCTCGGTTCCATGCTGGATGAACTTGAGGGCACAGGCCACTGCTGCCATCTCCGCATACTGTGATGATGCCACACTATAACATTTAGAAATCTTAACAGTGTTACCAAAAGGGTAAATTACTAATATGCCCATTCCTGCTATCTGTTCTCCTGATAATAGGAGGATGATCCATCTGTAAAGGTCTGACACAGTGAGGTGTTCTCAAGTAGTTGTGGTGTAGCAGGAAGGAAAGGACCTGGATCTGGCAGATCAGGTGGCTGCAGTGTACAGTCATGGGGTTCTCCTTGGAAAAGGAGACCATGCACCAGCATGTATGGCATTTTGGTGGGGTGGACCGAGATGTCCATGTCCTGGAGAAGGAGGGACAAGTGTCAGTCTGGTGTTAGAGACTGACCCATCCTTCACTCTGTCTGACAGCAAAAAGGTTGTTGGGGTGTGGTTTGTATTGATGCTCGGGTGGAGCACCCAGTGACATACAGAAAGTGCTTGACAGCTCAGTAGGTGGCCAGAAGGTTCCATTCACAAAGGCTATATTTCTGTTGCACTGGGGTCAAGAGCTGTGATGCATATGAAATGGGTCTCAGGGTGCCATGGACCTTCTGGGCCAACACTGCAGACATAGCAATGTCAGAGGTGGAGGATTCCAGATGAATGGCAGGGCTGGATTGGGGATAAACAAAGCTGGAGCTGAGGCCAGGGCCTGTTTCAGTGATGTCACAGCTTGGGTGTGAATGGGGCCCAAGTCCAGGGGACATCCTTTTTTAGTAGTTCATACAGAGGGGTGGCTTTCTGAGCAAAATCACAAATAAAATCTCTAGAATAATTTACCATATCTAGAAACTGTCTTAGGGCGGCCACCCTGGTGGATAGGTGCAGATCTTGCAATTCTTGTATCTTCTTCCAGGTAGGGCTTCAGCCTTGATCTGTTATCCTAAGGCCCAGAAAGAGTACCTCTTTCTGACATAGCTTGCTTTGCTGGGTTGCACTTGAGGCCAGCCCTATGGATGAGGGTCAGTAGTTCATCCAAGAGATCCAGATGTTGTTCCTGTGTGGCTGTGGCCAACAACAGGTCATTCACATACTTCAGGAGACACTGGGGTGTAGTGAAACCCTCAAGGACATCCATCATGTGCAGATGGAACAGGGATGGGCTGTTATGGAACCCCTGTGGTAAACAGGTCCACGTGTACTGCCTGCCCTCAAAGGTGAAAGCAAACTTATATTGACTTTTGAGGGCCAGTGGCAATGACAAAAACCTTTGGAGATGTCCAGGGCAGTAAACCATTGCTGGTCAGGGGTCAGTAGTCATAGCACATCTGGTGCTGATGCTACAGTTGGGGCGCAACTAGGAGTGACCTGATTTAGTCTCCTATAGTCAATAGTAAGTCTCCAGGCAGCTGTATTTTTTTTCACTGGCCACACTAGAGAGTTTGCAGTGGAAACACATGTCCTGATTACACCTTGCTTGAGGAGTGATTTAATTGTTTCCCTAAGAGAAGGCAAGGCCTCAGGTGGGAAGGGGCATTGTCGTTGTCTCTCATGTGCTGGGCTTGTCACTTCAATGACAGTGTACATCCTGCCACAGTCATGCTTGCTGGTGGAAAATGCCTCCAGATGCCTTTGCAGGTTGGGGAGGAGAGGAAAAGCTCATGATTCTTAAACAAATCTATGTCATCATACTCTTTGTTGTTTATGGATATTGTCACAACCACATGTGAGTCAGTGGTCATGATGGTGTGGTATTGTCCCTGAATTTGCATCAGTAACATGTTGGCTAGGTACACCACACAGTCATGTGGTGCCAGAAAGTCAATTCCGATTATACTAGGGTGATCATGCAATACCATCAGCTGAAAGGTGTGATATGCCTTCAGGTGTCCCAGTGTCACAGGTAGTGGCAGGGAGCGGTATGCAGGTAACCTAGTTCTGTCTACCCCAGACATATTGGTCCTCTATCCGGTAGACCAAGGTGATGTGTCTGGGCTGTCATCCTGTAATACAGACACAGCAGCACCTGTATCCAGTAGTACTGTCAGTAGGCAGCCCCCGACCTCGGCCTCAGTGCAGGGCCTTCAGTTTGTATCCAAGACCAACTTGTTTATAATATGTACCGGTGCCTGTAATTGTCAGTCTGTACCAGTGGAAGCATGTTGGAGCTCTTGAAAAACAGTCTGAGCCTGGTTTCCATGAACCATCTCTTCATGTTGTACTGATGCTATATAGGGAGCCACTTCCAGGTTCAGGCCTATAGGGGCCTGAGAGTTTGGACTTCCAGTATCCCAGTGGCCTGTGAAGGCCTGCTCTCCTGGTTGTATTGCAGCTAGGGCCCATACTGGAACAGTGTCTGCTATGGAGCACACCTTCCCAAGGAGGTCTTGGAGACTCTGGTTCTCATCGGCTATTTCCCTATATGAGGGGCCTGGCTTTGTTGTTTATCCTTATTGTTCTTATGGTGTTTCTTATTTTGTGGTAGTTCAATTCCCACCCAGGATTTTGTTGTTGTTGGGCCTGCTGGGATGTTGGTTATCTGTAGGGAGGGTCTGTTTCTCTTAGGCATGCCCTCCACCGTGTAGTGTGTCGTGGCCTCGGGATGGCTTCACGCTAGCTACTTTCTTGGAACTGGGGCCTGAATCATGGATGTAGAGTTGATAAACTCTCTGTTTTCTGAAGAATATTGGCAAATCTCTCCATGTTGGGATAGGTGGATGGTTCTACCATTTCTTTTGCTGCAGGGTTCATATTCCTAAGGAACAGGATCTTGTATTCAATGAGGTCCACGTCTCATGGATTCTCCTGCACGGTGCTTCCTGTTTGGTAGGCCATCCAGATCCCTGGTGGAAGGTCACAGGACTTTCTTTCATATTCTGTTTCACAGGGTATGCGAGCATCACTCCTACCACATGGGTTGTGTGCAGTGATGAGTTCAGATGCTACTTCATCAAAGGTGGCGTGGCTGTCCTGTTGGACAACATCAGGGAGTTTTGCCCACAGGCCAGGATCAATGGTCTGGCATAGAGTCTGGACCTGGTAGTCTGCAGTGAGACTAAGCACTTCACATTTAGCATGCACCTTCTTCAAGTGGCAACTGAGATTGTCAGATGGGCTCATCCAACCAATACTGTCAGCTATTTGCTGAACAGAGTGGGCCATTTGAAGGGGATTATTGGGATGATCAGGTGGAGGTAGATTACCTCGAGTGCCCTGCAGGGCTGCCTGAGCTGCAGCTTCAGCCACAGTATGGACCATTCCCTCCTTTGTACCAGCCTCTTGTAGAAGCTGCTTAATCTGGGTTTTGAGGACCCGTTTGTTTTTCTTGGGGATGGACACATTGCCTAAGACATTCTCAATAATTTTCTCTATCTCCTGCCTATTGTCCACATTAATAATGGCTATTGGTGGTGCCATTGGGACTAGGCCTGGGCCTGCTCCTCCCATCATGGGGGTTGCCATGTTGGCGTTGCCCATGATGAGTGTCATGCCATCGATGACGTAGGGATGTGGTGTCATGTGGTGGGTGGCTGCCATGTTGTGGATGGTGGGGAGGGGTGTCTGAGCCATAGTAGAGGTGTGACTGGGAGTTGTACTGGGAGATGTCATCATCTGACTCTTCCTCCTCAGATGACATCAGGCAGGGGCTACACCTCCCATTGCCTTGACATGACCAGCCAGCACCTCTTGCTAATGATGTAGTTTCACCATTTGATATTCACAATCCTCAAGACTCACTTTTGCAACATTCTGATCCACATCATCCTGCATATGCTTCTGGAACACTATACATGCTCTCAATTTGTGATTGTCCCTAGTAGCTACTCCTAAATCATTACATTACCTGGTTTATCTCATCCTGTAACTCTCCCAACTCCTCATGCATCTGATCATTTGTTCTGCTTAACAAGTCATTCATTTGCAAAGCCTGCCCCTTATCCTATCTCAAACTTTCACGCTTCTGCTTCAACATACAAAGTTTCTGCTTGCTTGCCCGAGCAGCATGATGCAAAAGGGAATGCTTTTCATTCTGCAGAGATTGGAGCTCAGACTCTGAATCCTGCTCACATTTAACACATTCAGTTTCCTGTAATCCCACCTCCTGCTTAAGAGATGAGATTTGTAGTTTAAGGGTTCTAAACCTCACTTCAGAGGCTTCCAAAGCAGAGTAGAGAGCCACTACCATCCGTCCTTTAGCGTCTCACTTTCTGGCTGTTTGTCTCATCTCTGTGTACTGGGTTGAAATTCCCAGTACAGGGTTTTCGGATTGACTTAGCGTCCCGGATGAAGTCAGCCTATTCTCCATGGGAGGCAAGGACATTCGAGACATTGATGCTCAGTTCCGCACTGATATTTGATATGGTGGCCATTGTGTGAGAGGGAATGAAAAAATAAGCTGTGAAAAGGCACTGTGCTGTGTATCGATCCACAACAGGTGCACTAGTTCACAGTCAGGGTACTGTGCACTTGTAAGCTTGCAATTCAAAACTGCTGTGGGGTGGGTCGAGTTGGCATCGACCACATCCAGTACGAAGCCAGACTTTGCAAGTGATTACAAAGTGGATCAATATGGGAGAGGTGGTGCGGGAATGCACACCTACTGTCCCTGTTGGGAAGGAAAAGTTGTAACAACTAGTGAAACTTTGCAAACTCCAAATATTGCCTGCACATGGTTGCCAATTGTCAGGAGGTCTAAACCTCACTCTCAGGTTCTTGGCAATAATGGGCATGCAAGAAATCACAGACACATTGCATAAGAGTAATAAAGCTTGTTTATTACTACCAAAAGGAAAATCACAGTTGCCCGAAGCAGTTCTTACCATTAGGAACTGGGAGCCAATACTTAGCATTCCCTATACCTCAAGGAATCTTCGTATCTCCTGGGGTCTCCGAGGTAGAAGACATAATGTCTTACATTATATACCTAAGATAATTGCCACGGTTACTGTAAGACAGAAACATTTCTAGTTACAGAGATGAGCCCAATTGGCTAAATTAGAGGTGGCTCCTCAGTCCAAGATAACATTATACAATTTTGTTATAGTCATCACTTTGTGGAAACAAAGAGGTATAGTTTGTACATAGCTGTGTAGTAATACAAATCATCAGAAGATGGCAATGCTGATTCATATATCATGATCATTACAAGGACACAGGTGTCCTAAGATCTTATAAAGAAATACATGTGTATATTGGAAAGTAAAGTGTATAGCAATAATGTGCATACATATCCTGACATCTACTCTTATATGGTAGATGCCCTTAGCCCTATTTGTTAGTATAACATATAACTAAATGCTAGCTGTCTGAGAATTGTACCTCTGAGGGAATTTATAATCAGTGCAGGGACCTCGTGTAACAGTATCATGGAGCTTCTGACAAAGGGCCATGGTGGTTCCTCCATTAACATTTATAGTGTATTTAGCCCCATGCACTATAAAAGCTAATAGATGGGCAACAGAACCAATAACCATGCTGAAACTGCATCTCATGGTTTCCATGACAACTGCAAACCTCTCAGTGGTGCTCTCGAGGTTTACCTAGTTGTCATGGAAACCACTCAATAAGATGACAGCGTGGTTATGTCTGTCTGCCCATCCATTATCTTCTATGTCATTAGTGCTATTAGCCACTAATTTCTTAGTGCTATGGCCATAACAAAGTTTTTTTATATCAAGTTGAGTATAGTTCTGTGTATTCTTTTTACTGACAGTGTGACAGTGACATATTCAAATGATTTCTAACTCACCAAGCTGCAACCCCATTATATTCAAAGGGCTAATAGTCAAATGGCCCATTCAGTATTTTTTGGTAGTGAAAACAATGTCTTAGGTATTCTAATATCTGTGTATTAGATTTAAGCAATAATGCATATCAGGGTGTGTTGTGCTTAGATAACATCATGCCTCGGGTGGTTGGGCACAAGGCTGAAGGCAAAGTGTGTCCAGCACCTGAAAAGTGATGTTATCCAAGCACAACACACACCCTGAAGTACATTACAGCTGAGACACAATGGCTCATTTGAAGAACAATTAAGAAATATTACTAGATATATGTTTAAAAGTATTTTTAATGACTTTATTGGTGAGTAGGTGTACATTAAAAAAAAAATGTGTGACTGTATTCTGTTTGACTGGTAAGTGGTACTATTTTTCTGGGGGATATTGTGGGCTTGCTTCTCACTCCTCTCCCAGCCCAGAGAAAGACAACACAGTTGTCTGTTTCTCTTATGTGTGCTCCCCCCTCAAGTTGAATTGACCATGTTCTGCTGCCTGCCCTGGGACCAGGTGAAGATGCATTTTGCTTTTTATAGTCCAAACTGTGTAGTGCTGAAACCATGGTTTAGAATCAAAGACGGCCATACACTTCTGTTTTTTCATTTGTGAATCACTGATCGGTAAGTCAGCAGTACAGGTTGCTGGGAGGGGGAAGACTGATTATTCTACCAGTTGTGCTATTATTTTGAAATAGAGTGGCTCTGTGAGGCTTTCACAACTAACAGCCAGCGGGAGTACTGAAGCTATGTGGTCCTGTAATGACTGGCTGCTTGTTTCAGAATCACGGTGATATGTGAAAAGGAATTCTTGGTACTTCTCTTCTATGGGATATGTCTCAACAGAGGTCCTGGCTTCTCTGGTCCTGCTGCCTGCCCCAAAACTGGTAAAATATGTCTTTTAGTGAGCCACAATGAGTTACCTGATTAAGGGAGAGGGGATCAGTTCTTGACAAAAGCTGAGCGTGTGCCTCTGAACTGTGCTTGAAAGAGAGTGGCAATGTTTGAAGCCACTCACAGTGGCAGTTCAAAAAAAAAGTTATTTGGCTTGGCATCGGTTTCTACAGTACAGTGGGGAAGTCAAAACTTTTGGTGTACTGTGCTTAATGTGTTATGATTAGTGACTGGAATGACTGCTAGTAAAAGGATAACATTGGGCAGGGAAGTGGAGGACAGCATGGAGTGATTTCTTTTATTTCTTTTTTTTTCTAACTTCTTATTATGGCACCGTCATCATGGGAACTCTCTCGGGCATCCACTGTTCCCCCAGCTCTACCTCCGAGCCTGAAAGTATTCCTCTTTCTGGCACCAGCCTGGCTATTCCCCCAGCTCTGAGCCCACCGAGATAGGGCCGCCCTTTCTGCCCAGGGTGCTCTATCTACAATTCAGACTGGGCTGAGCTTGGCCCAGGAGTGGACAGGGTCTGGCTGGTGGAGTGTGGCTGTGGGAGGTGGTGCCATTGCCTATCCACGAGGACAGGGATTTTATTTGTTTATGCCCTTCCATCCTCCCCCAGTGGAGCCTGAATGTGCAACGATGCCAGGCATGTCTGTCACAGCTCTGCATCCCCCTCTGCCAGTCCTAAGCAATGTAGTGCCTCCAGTCTCCACCAGGAGCTGCTGCAATGCCAGGCAGTTGCCTGGATTCCCCAGAGAGAGAGAGCAGTCCTGTGGATGCTCGATGCTCTCTCTCCATCACGACCCCAGTGGCAGGCTCATTCCTGAACCCAGGTCACCGGCATGGCGTGAGGTGTGGCTTCCAGTGCCTCAACCCTCAGCACCACCAGGCCAGCCCAATTTCTTTTTATGTGTGGTGCGGTCAGGGTGCCTGTCCCTGATACACTGATGTGCTGGGATAACATCACTGTACAAGGTGGCCACTGACCAATCAGAGGGCAGGAAATTTTCTTGTCATTGTTAATTGATATTTTGTATTGATTACTCAATTGTAGTATTCGTAGGGATGCTTCTTTCTTAGACTGTAATGAACTTCAATTTTGTTTTTTTACCAAACTGATTGCAGTTTTACAGTGCAATAAATCAAATCAATTAAAAATTAAAAAATGTGGATTTGAGGACAAGGGGTCTGATACATAGGCATAGATCCACCTGATATAAATCTGAGCCTTACATGGGACCCCTTCCCCCATGATCACATTTTTTGGCTGCCCAAATGTATGGAATTACACACGCACGCACACACACACATATGCATGCGCACATACACACACACACACACACACACACACACACACACACACTACAGAAACTGGCCCCCAAGGCCCACATCCTTGACATCCATTTTGAAGAATAAGAGGCTTAAGGCCTTTCCCTTGTGCTACTTACCAGTCAAAAGGTATGACTCGCTTTCAGTGTTGTCAGCCTTCCAAATATTATTCAGTCATGTGCATGACAATGACATTACTTGCACATATATGCCAGGGTCAATTCAAGATATTTGTGAGTGTTAGTTAAACTGGTGCAGAACTCTCACCGTGTATTGCATCAACTGACTCTTCTTACTATTTGAATATGGAACACGATGACAGTTTTTCCTGAGGTGGCAGAGGCCATTTAAAAACATTTGTGTAGAATAAATAAAAGATCAGAGAACAACATGCTATATGAATATTTACTTACTACCAAACAACTTTGTTAAAACATTTACATACATGCTGTTCAGTATAGTATTCACAATTAGCAGCATTTAATACACAGACATGCTAGGGCTAACCACAATTAAATAAAATGTGTTAAGTCAGTTAACTTTGTTCTTTTATGACTCCACCAAAATAATCATGTCACAAATGAACAGATATAGAAAACTGTAACCACACCAGTCAATGTGGTTAAAAGTGTGTGCTTGAATTGACTTTAAGCAAAGTCTTCTACCATCTCTTCTGTACACAAGTATTAAAAATAAGAAATATAGTAACCAGATGGTCCACAGCTATATGCAAAATTGGAAAATTGCATGTTCCCCAAAGCGCAGAATGGATTAGTAGAGAATAGAATAGAATAGAATAGAATAGAACTTGCATGTAATTAGAATCTTTGTTACCTAATGCATCACATTTAAGCAATAGACCAAGAACACAGAGCGCTGCTTGCATCGCCTGTTGGTCTGTGGATGGTGGGGGTGGGGTGGTCAGGTGGGTGAGGTGTTAAGGGGGTCTACCCTAATGTCTCATTTTCTTACTTTTGTCTCTTCAACCTTAACTGATGCAATAATTACATTTTTGCTATGAATTTCCTTACTTTTTGAGAAAGTATAATCTTACCCTGATATGTTTTGGGGATTTTGACAGCTCACAAACAGGGATTTGGAAAAGGGATTGGCTTGTGTAAAGGGATCACAGAAAGGATTTATAGTCCCATAACTATGGAAGCAATGTAAATTGTTTCATTAAACAAGCAAATATCACATCCTTAGGGCAAGGCCTTTCTACCCTAAAAATTTCAACCCAAATTCGAACTGTTTCTTTGTAGTTGACTTTAAA
The DNA here is from genome assembly GCA_016271365.2 of Neoceratodus forsteri. Taxonomy (NCBI): domain Eukaryota; kingdom Metazoa; phylum Chordata; order Ceratodontiformes; family Ceratodontidae; genus Neoceratodus; species Neoceratodus forsteri. Next base: position 1,681,346,028 of record CM057450.1, on the reverse strand, counting down.
AATCCCTCTTCATGATCCCTTTTATGAGCCGATCCTCTTTGCATCCCTTTTCAGGAGTCAATCCCCTTTTGTGAGGAAAAACTGCTGTGTTTTAAATAACTACAAAAAACAAAGGCATGGGCAGGTAGAGATGTCCTACTCACCAAACCCCATGCCTTGGTTTTACAAAAGACTTCCCTGGGGCAAGTTAAAAGGTTTTGTTTTGTCCCTTGCTACTGAGCATGAGCAGAATCCTAATTTTTTAAATTTATTAACTTTGTAACTGGTTACTACTTTTTCACAAAACCAATGCTGGATTGTTCCTTTGGACAATCTCTTTCTGTTCTGAAATTCCAGGCCAAAATTTTAAATGGTGCGCGCACAGCGAGATGTTGAAAAATGACCCTGACATTTGCAAAAAAATAGGAAAATGCATTTGTTGATGCTTTGCTGTGCAAAACCTTCAAATCCAATTGAAACACAACTTTCCAAATCAAGAGATCTACTACCCTAGACCCTGTATTCCAAATTTCATGCAAATCTTTGTATGGTTGAGTTATTAAAGTGCAAAATTTGGGGTTAACATTAAACTGCCTACTCAACCCTAACTATAAGGATGCGACGGGCAGTGAAGCATTCTTATGTGCACTTAGCAATGGTCCATACATAGAAGGTTACTTGCATTACTAGTTTCTTTATTGGCCAGAAAACCATGATAATGTGCTCAATTTTGAAAGGCCCTGGAAAAACATTGTGCTTGTGTCACACAGACATGACACAAGGGGCACCCTGCACCACACCATGCAGGATTCCCAACTTTGTGAGGCAGCCTGCACCATAAAGGGGGATACCTGCATCAGACAGGCTTGCACCATGTTTGCAGTGAATGTCTGGCTGCACCATGGCAGACTGGGGGTCTGCGCCACTAATGTGATACAGAATCCCCTACTGTGGGATTTTCAAAGCCCCCAAAGGCTGCAAATCTCATCAGTGGTGAAACCAGCCAGAGCTGGTCTAACAGCCATATGCCTCTATGGCCGTGGTAGGCAAGGCAGGAAGGTACACAGAGCTGTTGTCACCTGCAATACAGTCAGTCCTGCTTTTACTCATCCCCCAGATGAAATACCTGTACATTCCACTACAGCACAGTCATCCCTCCAGGCTTTATGTCATCCATTTCTGCCAGATCTCAATCAACAACAACATGCAAGAGCTCCTTGGAGAAGAAAACAGCTGTGTGGACAATGTTACTGTACAGAGAGAAAGAGAGCCAAGAAGAGAAAGAGAGAGAGAGAGAGAGAGAGAGAGTGGCTCTGGAGTTGCTGTGGTGCTCTGGTTGATGAAGTGAGGAGACAAGTCTTTGGAGGTGGCTTCAGGAGGTAATACCAATTTGATACATGGAAATATGTCCCAAGCAGTCAAGGCACCTGACAGGTCACACATGAGTAGAACAAAAAATTCATGAGTACCTTCCTTATACAATGACTGAACTCATACAAATATACCACTGCACCACACTAACATGCTACCATGATGACAGGTGTTCTGAGGCAGCTTTGACAAATGCAATGCATACTTCACTTTACAGTATGACTAAAGTGGGCTATGGAGGAGGATCACAAAGTGGTGACACAGGCTGGCAGGGTCACCTCTGTTGCTTTGTAACACTAGGGCACATTTCTAATGGCCAGGTACCTTCCTGATTGGATACACAGTGTATGCTACTGGTGATTGGGACCAACATTTCACAATACCCATCTTAATAGGGACACAGTGGGCTTGTGTGAAGGCACACAGTGGAGCACTACTGACACTTGTGAGATGGTTGTGTTGCTACAATGCCATGCCATCAGCTCACCCATGTCCATAGCAACCAGACAGTTGACAGGATGCCACATGCATGCTATTGGAGTGGCACCATCCACCACAGTAACCACACAACTTCAATACTGGATGCCTATGCAGCACAAGTGCTTGCTCTTGGTTATTCCATATGTGAGTCTGGACTCTTGTTAATGTCCTAATGGCTGTGGACATGGGATTGTGGCTTGGTTCTCAGTCTATCACCCCTAACATCTGTAACAAGCCCTCAGTGCACCAATCATGGCCTCCACCATTATCCACTGTGCTCCCCATTCCAGTGTTTGTGTAGCTGTGCTCTGCATATATTGCCCTTCTCATGTCATTTGTCTTTCATGGGTCATAACCCATGTGCTCCACTATTGATCTGCTTTGTGTGTGGTCCCATTCTACTAATGGGTGTGCTGACATTACTACACTTTTATAGATATCTATCTGGCATCATAAAGGTATGCAGGGATGACTTCCTGCACAGTTACAATTCCTGTTTTTGCAGTGCATTGCATACAGTTCTGCTTCATTGTGTGCCCATGGGCTACAGCAGATTCAGTGACTGATGACAGCTCTGCCAACCCCTGCCTTCCACCTACTGTTTGACACAGGGCAACTTGCAGCAGCCATGGGAACTTGGCACAGAACTGTCATTCTTTCAAAATTTGGTGCAGGGCCCCTGGGGCACGGACTTCTGCCACAAGTTTCCTGTTGACTTAATTGTATCACTTATTGCCCTGAAAGTCTGACACAGTATTTAACACTTCAAAAATGCCACAGGGACATTAAAAGAACAATTGCACTTCACCATGTACTTTCATAGATAATGACGTTTCGATTATTCAAGTTGTTACTGAATACTTTTTCATTTTCAATTTTACAATAAAAGTATACATGAAATAAGAAAAAATAGCTTATAGGAATCAAAGGAAATTCAAGATCTGGAAGATAATTTAAAGTCTAACACTAAACAAATAGTAAGAATAAAAGAAAATAAACAAAGTGAAAGAAAAACAGTGGTAGATTATCAAACTACATGTAGGAGAGAAACAAGACCTTACAAGGAATACACATAAAATAATGCAGGAGAAAAAGGGAGACAAAAAGAAATCTTCAAGGGAATGCATCATGGGAAAGTAAGGAGAAGGAAAAAAACAGCTAAAAAGAAAGTTGCTTTTAAACATAACTCTTAGGAAGGAGGAAATTTAGAAAAAGCAAAAGAAAAGGATGATCCCAAAAAATGGCTGATTCAACGAGGCAGGAACTTGCCAACTATTTTTATAAGGGGTTTACCAAAAGCAAAAAATGAAAATAATTTTGTGTTAAAACTAGCAGTTCACGACTTACTGAAGGACATACTAAGGAATAAGATTGGCTAGGCTGACATAGCCACTGTCTACAGATACAGCGCACAACCATATAAGGGATGAATCTGTATTTCCTTAAAAAATACAGAGAAGAGGAAACTGATTTTAGAAACTGCACAAGATTTTAAAAACTTAGGAATTACGTTAGACACAATGATTACAACATGTCCAAATAATGAAAACATGTGGGGAATGAGAAATACTCCAACAACTGTTCAGAAATGGAGTGCCCTATTGAACCTCACCAGCAAAGAAAAACTGTATTTATGAAGCCAGTAGTAACTGAACATAAATTAAAAGGGGATGAAACCCCAACTCAGTATATCAGAGGCAGAAGGATAAAGGTCCCACAAGTAAATAATAACATAATTCTGAGCAAAATCAAATCAGTATTGAGGATTTCCAGTTGTGATGAAGTTTTGGTAGCTACTGAATATTCAAGTACATGGAGTACAATGGAAATTACAGATACATCCAAGTGACTGCCCAAAAAATAATCATCTGAGTATATCTGTATTGTGCTGGAATATAGCTGGGCTGAAGGAAAAATTAGAAGATAGGAAATGGTTGGAGGAAACAAAAAAATATAATATTCTACTCTTTCAAGAAACTTGAGAGGGAAGGAGTGCCTTAGTAACTTTGGATGGCTTTTGTGTATGGAATATTCAAGTGACCAGATACTCAAATTTGGGCAATGTAAGGGGATTGACAATTTTGTGAACACAAGCTACATTTCCAAGTGTCTTGATGTAAAGTGCAAATACAAATTATTTATATGTTACAATAACCACTGGCAAGAGATATTGAAATTTTTCAATATTTGTGTCCCACCAGAGCTCACCTTAAAAGATTAGAAAAAAACACTGAACAGCATGGAAGCTAATATTATACATATAACAAGTAAATATCCCATCCCATTTATATTCATGGCAGGAGATTTAAAAGTAAGAGTTGGACAGGAGAAGGAGGTAAAATCAACCAATTGGGACCTCAATGAAATGCTGGAAATATCAAATAGAAACTCCATTGATAACGTCGTCAATAAGAAAGGAAAATGTTTATTAAATTTCTTGGCAAAACATGCTCTAAGAATTTTAAATGGAGATTGGAAAGGTGAATATACTTTTCTATGGCTAAAGGAGGAGTCTCCTTGACTTATGCAATAACTGAGGCATATAGGAATAAAAGTATAAATTAAGTAAATATTATGCAAATCTGGGATAGTGACCATTTCCCATTATATGTCATATTTATTTAGAGGCAACTGAGGCTATAAAACATATTACAACAAACAGCCCCACAGGAATAGATGCAAATGAGAATACGTGCACCCTGTGCAATAAGAGAAGTAAATGGAATCCATATACAAAAAGGTTGTATGTGTAATACCAAACTTGTCAGAATAAAAACATGAAGAAATTGGAGAAGGTGAAATGGTAAATCTAATAGATGATTTTCTAATTATATGAAAGATGTAGCAAATTATTTGCAACCTATACATAGTGAAGTAAGAAAATGTAGAACCATATATTTTAGAGCTTGGTTTGATACAGAATGTAAAAAAAAGATATAAATAAGGTAGGCAGACATACATCAAAGCATATAGATATTACTGGAACAGTTGCCTTGCAGAAATTAAAATCAGAATATAAGAATGTTTTAGTTTAAAAAGGAACATAAAACACATTTATAGGTAACATTACAAGATGCACTATGCACGAAAGGTATGAAAACGTTTTGGTCATTGGTGGCCTAAGGGAGAACAGAAGACAATAGAAAATGCAATATAGGTGCAAATATCCCTACTGCTGATTGAATAAAACATTATAAAGTTATAACCAAGAAAGAAGGTCAAGTTAAACAAAGGAAATACTAATCAGTCTTAAATGAAGATCTAGGAGAATGGCCTCCTATACCAGAAAAGGATGTGGTAGCGGCTGTATCAGCACAGAAAATAATAAGGCTCCAGGTATAGACGCTTGTTCCTGCTTGAATATTCCAACATAATGCAAAATTCTGGGCTAAATTATTGGCAACAATCTATACAAAAATAAGTAACAAATTGGTTAAGCCAATTGACTGGAATTATGGGTTTATTGTCCCACTATTTAAAAAAGGCCAACAAAGTAATCCAAAATGTTATAGACCAATAGAACTCATGGCAATTAGAGATACAATGAAGTTTTACTTCCTAAGCAAAGTAAGTGCAAAGTTGCCTACTTTGCATCCGTTTGGGGCTATGCGAAGTCTCCACTGAAAAGGGTTACTTCACCCTTAAATGACTTCATGTTACTGACTTCGTGTTCACTTCACCTTGTTTTTTAGAAAGGCGAAGTGTGTGAGAATTGAAACAGCCACAGATCACTTGTCTCCCAGTCTGTAGGTCACATGTTGTAGGCAGGAAGTTAATCAGGCAAGACAGTGAACTAGTTTCACTGTCCCCTTGCCAAATGCTGGAGAAAGAGCAACCTGTGTGTGTGTGAGAGAGAGATAGAAAGAGAGAGAGAGATTGTTATTCAATGTGCTTATTTTTTGCAGTTTAGAGATATATTTCTTGTCTGAGTTGTGCCCCTTTTGATTTGCTATTCCTGATTCCTTATTTTACCTGTTTTTATTTTTTTGTTAGTAGTTGTTCTTAATAGTTTAATTTGTTTATTTGTTTTGTAAAATGGAGAGAACGGGTTTCTGTTCAGTGGCATGTAGAGATCATCATCTTGGGCCAAGGATGTGCGGTGGCACTATGTGCATCAACTGTGGGAAATTGTTCCCTGTTAGTGCTCCCCTCCATGGAAGTGGAGATAGTGGTGCCATGATGCAAGCACCCCAGCCAGTGGTATCTAGCACTGCCCCCCTACCACTGGACATGGCCTTGGCATATCAGCAGCAGCATCAGCACCAGTGGCAGGAAGAGCTACAGCAGCCACCGCAGCAGCAAGAAGAACAGCAGCAGGCTGATCCTCCCAAGTGTCCAGCAGCCCGTAAAATCTGGGCCCCCCCCACTGCCTGTGCCAGGTCCTCCAAGCGGCTCCACAGTGTGGCATTTTTTTCTCATCACTGCCTGATGAGCCCAGTGTTGTGAAATGTAACATGTGCAGTGTGGGCCTGGGGTAGTCATCTTGGGACAGGTGGGCAGCGTGACTCACCTTGTAAACCACCACCGTGCAGAGTGGGAGGCCAAGGCAGTGGAAGTTTCCAACAATGCATTTGCTGTGCAACAGGCAGCATGGCCTCTGTCTGCATGGGGTGAGAAATGGAGGAGGGATCAGGACCAAGTGGTTGCTCCCACACTCTGCAGGGGTGCAGCCCTAAGTCCTGCTACACAGGTGGATCTTGGGCTGCTATAGAGTGAGGCAGACCACCTAGCAATGTGGTAGAGAACATGGAGCAGCAGATGGAGAGATTTGAGGGTAATCAGCTGCAAATAATGGCAATGCTGCAACTGCTGCTGTCATCGCAACCTGGACCTGTAGTCTTTTTGTTTTGATTGTAACTTTCATTGTGTGTTCTGCCTTTATTTTTACTAACCTTTTTTCCCCACCAAAAATTGTAAAAACACATCCCAAAAAATGATAAAAGAACATAAAAAAATGCTGTCCTTCCCTTCCTCTTTTCCTACCTATTAATATTTTTACATATAGTAAAACGTATTATTTTTTAGCAGTAATGTTTTCTTCCTGTCATACAGCCCCCTGCAAACATATATGATAGCTGACTTGCTCCAATGTTGAGGGATAGTAATAATACCATGCAGTTCCATTTAGTAAAGTAGGAGCAGTCAGTACGGCTCTCAATCACTATCCATATCTTAAAACTCCACACAGAAATTGCAATAGGATAAATTCCCAAAAGTTTACTTTACCAGCATACAGATACAGGTGCCCCTCTCCACATAGTAATCAATCAATCAATCAAACTTTTATTTATATAAGGCCTTTCAATGCTCAGGGTGCCTTTTACATTATAACATTAAAAACGCACCACTTATCATAAACACATATAAAAACATACTAAAACACATCCGTATAACTTCAAATTTCTAAACATTCCTGAGAAGGCCTGATTAAATAGAAACATCTTTAGAAGATTTTAAAACCCTCTATGGTTTGGCTTTCTAGTATTTGGTGAGGTAGAGAATTCCACAGGGTAGGAGCCATAAAGGCAAAAGATCTTCCTCATGATGTTTTAAGGGAATACCCTGGGAATTTCTAGCAATCCCTCACCAGAGGATCGGACTGAGTTGGGGGGACAGTAAGGACACAGGAGCTCTTTCAGGTAGTGGGGACCCTGCTCATGTAGGGTCTTATAGGTCAGCAATGTGACCTTGAAGGTAGTCCGCCACTGTACTGGCAACCAGTGCAGATCGCACAGCACAGGTGTAATATGACTGGATCTAGAAGCTCCAGTCAGCAACCTGGCCATCGTGTTCTGTATTAGTTGCAAGCGATGGATATCTACCCCGTAGCTCTTGGTAAATGGTGTTGCAATAATCAAGACGACTGGTGACAAAGATGTGGACCAAGATCGAAGATCTTTGGATGGGACCAGTTGCTTCACCCAGGCTATGTTCCTAAGATGGTAATAGGAGGATTTGACTATAGCCGAAACCTATTCCTCAGAGTCAGGCCTTCATCAAAAACAATGCCCAGGTGTTGCACCTGGCTAGAGGCAATAAGCGGGATCCCACCAAGATTTAATCCTGACGGTTTTCCCGCCCATGCCCCTATCATCCTATGACCAGGGTCCACAACCAATACCTCAGTTTTTTCTGAGTTTAGCCAAAGCCAACTGGCACTCATCCAGTTCTGAATCTCCAGTAGGAAGCTGTTAAACACCATAACGGAATCTAATTCCTGGTCAGGTACAAAGGACATGTACAGTTAAGAATCATTAGCATAGCAATGAAAGCTCAAACTGTACTGCCTTATAATGTCCCCTAATGGAAGCAAATACACTGCGAATAACAAGGGGGACAGCACCGAGCCCTGTGGAACCCTTCATGGCAGTCCATGAGAGGCTGAGGAATAAATTCTGGACACCACTCTCTGAGATCTACTCTCAAGGAAGGACTTAACCCAACTATGGACTGCCCCTGTCAGTCCACAGAAAAAACACGGGTGCTCGAGCAGTACCCCATGGTCCACAGTGTCAAATGCTGCTGAGAGATCAAGGAGGATCAAGATTGAATGTGCTCTCTGATCTCTCACCATCAGAAAGTCATTTAGTACCCTCACCAGGGCCGTTTCAGTGCTGTGCCATTTTCTGAAGCCAGACTGGAGAGGGTCATGGATATTGTGGTTGGTCAAATGATCCTCCAGCTGCAGTGTGATCACCTTCTCAATAACCTTCCCTTCAAAGTAAGTCGACCGATACGCGTGGTACCTCGCACTTTCTCAAGGCTGAGGTGGTAATTGGCATTACACTGTATTTAAGAAGTTTAATTAAAGTGACAGTGGTAAAAGCACAGATATAAAGTGCAAAAGTTTGTGCAAACATGATATGTTTTTAGATACCTTTTACTAAATCTTACATTAATTCCATCACATGCCACACAGTTTATAGACCTGCCTTTGTAGGTACAAAACATACACGTAGATCAATTACTATTATTTAATAGTATATCCCTTTATTATCTTTATTTATTACTATCTTTTGCACAAACTTTTGCACTTTATATTTCTTGCTTTTACCACTGTCACTTAAACTTCTTAAATTGGGTGTAATGCCAATTATCACCTCAACCTTAACAAAGCATGGATACCACTCAAAACATTGGGCTTGCTATGGGATGGGCACCTGTATCTGTATGCTGGTAAAATAATCTTTTGGGGAATTTATCTTACTGCAATATCTGTGGATCGTTAAGCTTTGGACAGTGACTGAGAGCCATACTGACTGGTCTTCCTTCTTCCATTAAAAAGTTATAACACCTAAATGTGTACCCACAGAAAAACAGAGGCATTTCCTGAACTCCTGTGACACACCCATGAAGGCACCCCCATGTTAATTTTGTGATGTTACAAAATGAATGCTGAGTGAGCCCTCCATTGACCTGTATGGGCACAATCTTTCTTTAACTGTTAGTACTATTTATAGCTGCAATTTAGAAAAATGAAAGCGACTGTTGTAGTAAGAGTGGCTGTTACTCTGCTCCAGCGGTCATTTTGATTTCTGTAAATTGCAACAATAAGTAGTACGAAAAGCTGTAGAAAAATCACGCCCGTACATGTCAGTGGAGCACACACTCTGATTTAAATTTAATGACGACACAAAAGGTTGCTGGGGGTGCTGCCTGGGGTGTGTCAGCCGGTTTAGGACACAGCTGTGTTTTTCTTTGGGTACACAGTCCTGGTGCCATAACTTTTTTACTGGACTGGACCACATGGTATTATTAATACCCCTCAACACTGGAGCATGTCAGCTATCATATATGTTTGAGGGTGCTGGGTAACCACCTGACAATGCACCTGCTCTTTAACAATTTTGACTTATAGAGTTTTATTCTATTTTCAATTGTTCCTTATTTACTGACTTGTATGTCTGATACCATTCCTTCCACAATTACTGTTTTTCTGCATAATAAAAGGTAATTAATGGAAGTTCAATTGTGACGACTTTCCATTTGGCCAAAAGTGTCAGCTGGTCATTCATTATTGCCCTGCTCGACCAACAGTTGGCATGCTCATTGTAAAAAGTTTTGATTTTTTACTTTTTACAGTTAGCTAGCCCATTTTATAAGTGCGATAAGCCACTCCAGCCCATGGGTGTATCAGGGCATTAATGCACTTCCCTGCTGGTGTAAGTCACTCTGGCAAGCCTTCATGCCTCATAACATACCCAGGACATGCATTAATGCCCTGATATACTCATGTTCTGTCATTGGTCTTTCTAGTGTGTTTATTCCATATTTTCAGTTATGAAATAACAGTAGTGCTTCTTTACTCTTGTTCTGAATTGTTGTTTTCATCAGCTTACTCAGCTGCTTTTGAACACCTACTGCTCCCAAATGTATGGTGGTGTGGTGTAATTTTCTCCTGCTGGATTGCATGATCCTTTGTTTGAGTCACAACAGAAATGATTTGAAATGATAGATGTACAAAAACAGGTGGGAATACTGATGAAAACTGGCCAAAAACCAGATAAAAAGTAGTGCTGTGTTTATTATGTCATATCTGAAAAAACATAGTACATCAGTAGTAAATTGTGGAAATAGGGGTATCATATAGACAAGTCAGTAGATAAGTACCAATCGAAAATCAAAAAGAAAAGTACAGGTAAAAATTGTCAACCGATTATTGCACTGCTGCTGTAGTTGTTATGCAATATAACTATTTGGGTACTCTTGACTGAGCTCAGTTTTCTTAGCACACCCACAACCACAAAAAAATACCCTACCGTCACCCAGCAGAATTACTGTACAACCCCCAAAAAATAAAAAACTATGTTATTGAATGTAGCATGCTTATACTGCTATCTTGCTACATCATTCAGCACGCAGTACAGTAGATTCCACTTAAGGGCACTTCAGTTAATGCACATTCTGTTTCAGTGCACATCTTTTTATTTCCCATTTTTTCCATTATATTTCCCGTGTTAAAAATTCGCTTAAGTGCATGCTGGATAAGTACGCACTTCGATTCATCGCTTACTTCAGTTCATTGTTACACCTTTCAGTAAGAATTAATTCCGGTTTAGTGCACTGAACTTTGATGGGGCTTCGATGGGAGCTTAATTAGGTGTTGCGGCTGTATTTAAACACTCTATTCACCTCCGTTCACCACTTCTCCCTTTAGCAAGCAGAAAGCAGCATAGAAAGAAAGAAAGTAACGCTGGCTTTTTGACAGACAATCTCAGTGCTCTAACACTTGGAGCAACCTAATGTTAAACGAACAGATGTGGCAGCAGAGTGTTGCAAAGCAAAGAAAGGCTGGGAGCGTTATGATAATCAGAGCTGCAAATGCCGACGAGGATTATGTAATTGTGTTTATTGTAGGTTTATCTGTTGTTATGTACTAAGATAAACATGCATGTTCCAGAATCTAAACTGAAGCTGTAAATGGGTGTAAACTCAGGAACATGGATCATTAACATTTTTTAAATGTTTTAAATGTACAATACTGTTAGCTGTTTAAACTTAATGCAGTGTATATAATTGAGTAGCAGCAGGATCTTGGCTTTTAATGTTTCATTTTAAGATTTTTGGGGGGCAACTAAAATTGTTATGCTTATCATAGCTCTTTAATCAAGCCACAGAATGTCAGTTTTAGGTCCATTTTGGATAAATGCACGTTCCGCTTAAATGCACATTTTCTCCATGCAAAACGGGTGTGCATTTAAGCGGATTCCACGGTATTAGTGTTTGTCCCAAATCCAGATGAAGAATAATCATATGAGAAAATGTTAATTAAAGTCACAAGTAGTTCATGGGGATGCACTGATTAAAGCGTGCACTTACAGGCACAAATCTCCATAAGTGTCCCCACTAAAACAACTGCTGTTAAAATGTCATGAAAAGTCCCGACTCCAGAAAAAAGAATAATCACATGAGAAAATGTTCTTAAAAGTCACAAGTATTTCAGGACACACTGATTAAAGCATGCACCCACAGCCACAACTCTCCATAAATGTCCCCATTAAAATGGCTGCTGTTAAAATGTCATGAAAGTCCCAACTCCAGATGAAGAAGAATCAAACATACTAACATGCGAAATTTGCCAACAGATAAAGGCCTCAGAGGTCTATCAAGTCTGCTCGAATGTGCAGCTAAACCTTATCTCTGCAGCTGCCCCTTCCTTCCACCCTTCCCTCCATTGACCCTCCCCTTGTCCTGTCCCATCCCCATTTGAAGCAGTCCGCAGTTCTACTGGAAACCACTTCTGCAGGTGATGCATTCCACCCAGCTACCACCCTCTGTAAAAAGTGTCTCCTCATCTCCTCCTGAACCTTCATCCCTCCAGTCTTATATCATGGCCCCTGGTGTCCTCCCCCATTACTTTGAACAGCCCTCTGTACCTGTCTTGTTTATTCCTTTCATGTACTTAATGGTTTCATTCATGTCCCTCTGTCCCCTCTCTCCTCCAGTGAGTACATGCTCAACTCCCCAGCCTCCTCTTGTATGATAAGTCCCCAACCCTTGATCATCTTTGTTGCCCTGCGCTACACCCCCTCTAGTAACTTAATGTCCCTCCTCAGATACGGGCACCAGTACTGCACGCAGTACTCCAGGTGCACTCTAACTAATGACCTATACAGTGGCAGAATCACCTCCTCCCTCCTCGAGGATATACCTCTTGCAATGCAACTCAACATTTTGTTGGCCTTTGCAGCTGCCTTCCTACATTGTGCTGAGTTATTCATTGACCCTGTAATGAGCACCCCCAGATCCTTCTCCTCCTCTGTCTGGGCTAGCTGCATTCCCCTAGCTGGTAACTTCTCCTTGGGTTCTTCACCCCAAAATGCAGCACCTAGCACTTTTTGGCATTAAACCCCAGTTGCCAGGTGTCTGACCAGGTTTCAAGCTTTGCCAGATCATCCTGCAGCCCCTGCCATCCCCCTAGGTCATCTACCACTGCTCCCATCTTGGTATCATTAGCAAACAGACTGATCTTGCTCTTGATGTCCAATGATATGTCTGCAATGAATATCCCAAACAACACTGGTTCCAACACTGAGCCCTGTGGAACACCGCTTATCACTACCCTTGGGTGTGAGAGCTCCCCACCCACCACCACCCTCTGTTGCCTTCCCTGAAGCCAGTTTCCAACCCATCTCACCAGCTTTGCACCCACCCCTGTGCCTTCAAACTTACTTCCCAGCCTCCCACGTGGCACCAAGTTGAATGCCTTACTGAAGTCCAAATACAGGACATCCACTGCATAGCCCCTGTCCAGTTGCCTAGTTACCCAGTCATAGAACTCCATCAGTTTGGTTTGGCAGGATCTGCCACGGATGAAGCCATGCTGTCTGCTGTCCTGTAGTTCTTTGGCCTCTAGGAGGGCCACCAGCCTCTCCTTCAGGATAGTCTCCATCAGCTTACCCACAAGGGATGTGAGGCTTATTGGTCTGTAGTTCCCCTCGTTCATCCTTGGGGCTACTCTCTTGTGCAGGGCACACATGAGCTATCCTCCAACTTGAGGTACACACCCTGAGTGTGTGAGGCATTAATAGGTCTGCCAAGGTCCTGTGGTGACTCTGCCAGCTCCTTCAGTACCCTGGGGTGGATGCCATCTGGGCCTGGTGCCTTGTCCACCCTCAGTGCCTTCAGACCATCCTGAACTCTGCCCTCCATGATTTCCCATCTGTCACCCCTCCCTCCTGTTTCTGCTGCTCCTCCCCTTTGGTATCACCCCATTCTCCTTAGTAAATACCGAGCAGAAGTAATCATTTAGTGCTTCTGCCTTATCGCAGCCTGCTTCCATCCAAACCCCTCACTCAATGCTTACTATGTGGTCCTTACAGCCCTTTTCTCACTGATGTACCTAAAGAAGTCCTTCTCCCTTTGTAATGCTTTTGTGCCAGCTTGTGCTCCATAGATGCCTTGGCCCCTTACTGCCCGTGTCACCTCCTTCGATTCTGTCAGGTAGTCCTCCCTGTCCTACCCCTCCCTGTTTTCTTGTACCTCCTAATGGCAGCTCTTTTCATCCTTACCTTTTCCATGACCTTGTTGCTCAACCAGCTTGGTTTTTAGCCCTAGCCTTCTTGCTCTGGGCCTTGCAGCAGGTTTGGTTGCCCTCCACTATCCCCAGCTTTATAAGCTCCCACCTCTGGTTAGTGCCCATACTAGGTTGAATTCTGGCTAGGTACCTTTACCACTTCCCCATCCTCCCAAAGTCATCCCTCCTGAAGTCCAGCACTCAAGTGCCAGATTCCACCCTTCCTTGCCCATATACAATGTGACCATACTGATTGGTGGTCACTCCTGACAGTGGTTTCTTCCATAGAAACATAGAAACATAGAAGGATTGGCAGATAAGGACCCAAGGCCCATCCAGTCTGCCCATTTCTTTTCTACCTCATAAATGTGCCATCGGCCTTTGCTCTGTCAGTGACCTATCTATTCATAGTCATTTGTATTGCTCCTTATGCCTATCCCATGCCTGTTTGAAGCCCTGCACTGTATTCATAGCCACCACTTCTTGTGGTAAGCCATTCCATGCATCCACCACCCTTTCTGTGAAAAGAATTTCCTCATATTCCCCTTAATCGGCCTCCTCTAATCTCATGCTGTGTCCTCTTGTCCTGCTATTTTTCTTATATTTAAACATGTTAGACTCTTTTCACCTTGTTTATGCCCTTAAGGTGTTTAAATGTCTCGATCATATCACCTCTCTCCCTCCTTTGCTCAAGGGTATATATTGAGCTCCATTAATCTGTCCTCATATGTCTTCTGATGCAGTCCCTGCACCATTTTGGCTGCCCTTCTCTGGACTGCCTCAATTTGGTTAATGTCCTTGTGAAGGTGTGGCCTCCAATACTGCACTGGCAGTACTCTAGATGGGGCCTAACCAATGTCTTGCAAAGAGGGATTATTACCCCTCTTACGACTTGTGATACCTCTACTAATACACCCTAACACCCCCTAGCCTTACCTACTGCTTTAGAGGTCTGCTTTGATGATTTTAGGTCATCAGTGATGATGATGCCCAAGTCTCTTTCTTCCTTTGTGACTGCTAGCAACTCCTCCCAGCCTATAAGTGGCTTCAGGGTTTCTCTTCCTATGTGCATGATTTTGCACTTCTTTGCATTAAACCCAGTTGCCACTCTTCTGACCATTCTGCTAGTTTATCCAGATCTCTTCTCATTCTGCCCACCCCATCTGGATCATCTACTCTGTTGCAGATCTTGGTGTCATCTGCAAACAGACAAGCCTTACCCTCTAGTCCATCTCTGAGGTCACTAATGAAGATGTTGAATAGGACTGGCCCAGGACTGATCCTAAGGTACCCCACTTGTGACTTGCATCTCTTCTGACTGTATACCATTTACCACCACTCTCTGTTTCTCGCCAGTCAACCAGTTTGCCACCCAGTTGACCAACTTCTGACCCACCCCGAGCCTACCTAGCTTATTTATCAATCTTCTATGTGGAACAGTGTCAAAAGCTTTGCTGAAGTCAAGGTAGGCGACATCAACTGCTCCCCTTGGTCCACCACTCTGGTTACCAGTCAAAGAAATCTATGAGATTAGTTTGACAGGACCTTCCTTTGTAAACCCATGCTGTCTTGGATCCTGTGCCCCTATGGATTCCAGGTGTTGCACTATCCTTTCTCTATGAGTGCCCATAATCTTGCCCACTACTGAGGTAAGAGACTGACCGTCTGTAGTTCCCTGCGCCTCCCTGCTACCACTCTGTGGAGTGGGATACATGAGCCCTTCTCCAGTCTTCTGGGACCCTCCTGTGCTCAGAGACTCACTAAACAATTCTGCTAATGGCCTGCTAGTTCCTCCTTTAGCTCCCTAAGTACCCTGGGATGTATGCCATCAGGTCCCATTGCCTTATCCACCCTGGAGCTTAGCAAGCTCTTGTAGGACCCTTTTCTTTTGTGAAGGAGTAGTGCTCACCTCCCTCCCCTGTGTCCATGATCTTGAGCTGTGGGCCCTGCCCTACCTTCTCTTCAGTAAATATTGAGCAAAGTATCTATTTAGGATAGATGCCTTTACAGGGTCCTCCTCTCACATGCTCCCTTTTCTCCATTAAGCTTAGCAATACCCCTCTGGACTTTCTCCTTTCACTAATGTATCTATAGAAGTCTTGTCACCTTCTTTACTGTTCGTTCTGAGTGTTTCCTCAGTTTGGGACTTTGCCTGCCTTACTGCCTTACCTGCTTCCCTTAGGGCAGTTTGGTATGCCTCCCTATCTTCATCCCGCTGTGTTCCCTTATATTTTCTGAAGGCCAGCCTTTTGGCTCTGACCTTTTCTGCTACTGTGTTTGAGAACCAAAGTGGTTTCCTTCTTCTTTTGCACTTCCTTTTCTGTCTAACACAATGGGATGTTGCTTCAAGTATTGTATCCTTAATGCTTGCCCACTTTGCCTGTACCTCCTCACCTGTGTTTCTTTTGCCAGGGCTAGCTTAACTCTGTTGGCCATCTTATCAAAGTCAGCTCCTCTGAAGTCCCATATTTTTGCTTTGGAATGGGATGATTTAGATGTAGTAGCCAAATTGAACCATACCATGTGATGGTCACTGGCTCCCAGGTGACCTTCTACCTGAGATCTGTGATCCTTCTTTGTTAGTCAGTACTAGATCTAGGATAGCCTTGTCTCTTGTGGGTTGCTGTACCAGTTGTTTGAGGCCCTCCCTGCAGGGGAATCCACTATGAGTCTAGTTCTGGCAGATGTTCCTGCTGGTATTGACCAATCTGTATCTGGCATGTTGAAGTCTCCATTATCAGAACCTCCCTTTAGCTGTCATGTTTTGTATATCTTCTAACAGTAATGTATCTATGTCCTCCCTCTGGTCTGGGGGCCTGTAGACAACCCCAGTTCTTATGGCTGTCCCATTTCCTGTTTCCAGGGTGACCCACTGTTCTTCTGGCTCCTTATGTGTATTCTGAATTTCTGTAGCTTTGATATTTTCATTAACATACAGGGCCACCCTTCACTATAAGTTCTCTCACAAACTCCCATTTGCCAGCACAAGGTCATGTGTATTCCTAACCTGGTTGGTTCACTGACCATTTGCTGCAGGAAGCTGTCCTGAAGGCATCCAGCAGTACCTGCTCCCTTTATTCCTGGTTGTTGGGGTACTCCAGTCCACTCCTGGCATGTTGAAGTCCCCCACAATCACCACACTACACTTCTCCAGGGTCCTCCTGATTTGTCCTGTTTAGTTCCCTGTCCAACTCCTCTGTCTGAGAGGGCAGCCTGTACACC
The DNA here is from genome assembly GCA_016271365.2 of Neoceratodus forsteri. Taxonomy (NCBI): domain Eukaryota; kingdom Metazoa; phylum Chordata; order Ceratodontiformes; family Ceratodontidae; genus Neoceratodus; species Neoceratodus forsteri. The sequence goes on along the minus strand of CM057450.1, from coordinate 1,681,328,960 downwards.
ACTCCCATTCTGAGAATCCTATTCTTGGAACTGGATTTGCATCCAAAGTGACTCCGTACTACCCTCCTCCCCTTCCTCCCTTGCATACTTCAGTCCTTCCTTCACATATAATGCCACACCCCCTTTCCCAATCACCCTGTCCCTACAAAATAACCTGTACCCTGGTACAGACAGGTCCCAGTCATTGTATTGGGTGGCCCATGTTTCTGTTATGGCTGCAATGTCAACCTCTCCCGCTGCCATGAGCACCTGTAACTCTGCAGTTTTCCTCCCAAGGCTCCTAGCATTAAGAGTAACCACCTTCCACCCGTTCCTCCCCCTCCCATCCTGCCTTCCTTTACTAGCATCACCAATAGTACTTGACATTTGTCCTTTGTCACTGCTGTGGGGGTAAGCTCATATGGTTTCCCAACCTGTGGTCACTGAATATCTCTTGCCCACTTGTCACCCCCCCACTCCTAGTTTAAATTCCCAACTTCCTCTATGTACTCCTCCATCCTCTGTTTCAACAGTTTGTTTCCCTCCTCACTCAAGTGTAGTCAGTCCTTGGCATATAGACTACTGTCTTCACAGGTCCCTCCCCACTCTCCCAACAACCCATACCATTTAGCATGACACCAGGTTCTTAGCCATCCATTAAATTTCTCTGTTCTCAGCTTTCTTGTTGTGCTTGCCTTGGGCACTGGAAGTATCTCTGAAAAAGTTACTGATCTTCCTGCCTCCTCACATAATTGTCCTAGTTCCTCAGACCTTCTCTGGACTATATCTACTGTCTTGTCAGCCCAGTCATTCATCCCAAGATGTATAATTAAATGAGGCTTGTCCCTACCCTTCTAGCATATTTCAAACAGACTGTCCCACCCTTTCTGCTGTCATTCCTGGCATGGTCTCCACCCAAGTGCGACTATGCCTCTCCCTCTGCTCACTCCACCTGACTCCTCTTAGTATTGAGTCCCCAGCACTAAGATTCCACTCCTCTTACTCTCTGCTTGCTTCCATTAATCTCCATCTCTCATTCCTGGTTTCTCTTCTTCCTCCTGCACATTATTTTCCCCTTTGCCAGTGTTGCACCTCTCCCAGCAGAACTTCCCCTCATCTGATTTGGTCCATGCATTTTTCAATTACTCCTCTAATTGCATCATCTCCTCCTACTACTTTCCTCTAACAGTGCAACACTATTTCTGAAGACCTTCACAAATACCCGCTTCTCTCTCTTAATAGTAACTTGTTCCTCCTTTCCACTCCATGACTATTGCCACTATATCTCGCCCCTCACAAGTCCCTGTCTCCTCCTTCCATTTGTGTTTGTCTCCTACCTGGTTTCTGGCAATTGTTATTCCTGTCCTGGGCCCCTTTGTCACTGCTTCCCTTCTACTGACTCTCCTCACCACTATTGGCTCAAATTGACCTCCTCATCTCCCCTCTCCTTCCATCCAGTATTGGGCTAAACCCACCTCCAGTCTGCCTTGGTTGTCTTAGTTCCTCCTGCAGACCCTCAATCTCCTTTCTAAGTTTCTCTGTGAGGTTGCACACTAAACATTCCCCCACCCTACAGGCAATTTTTAGAAAGACTGGTACACCGCAGATGTTGCAGCCTACCATCCAACCCATTGCTCTCGCTGCCCACCAGCGAACCCCTACTCTTCCAGATGAAGGATACCAAACACACCCCAAGTCTCCCTCCCACTCTATTAGTGCAAGACATTCTTCTCCTTTCTAAATTTCCTTCCCTTTGTTGTACATGTCTAAATAGACCAAGCAACTGCTTTTTACTTTCCTATCCTTTCTGTCCACACCCAAAAAGAGACTTTAAGTAACTATTGCACAACCTTCTTCAAACTCCTACTCCTCCTTTCCACAATAAAAATAACAATGCAAACAAGTAACAATGAAAGCTCCTTGTTTTCCAGTTACTTCCCTTCCACTGAGATAGCTGTTACCACTTCCTTTCCTGGATGTCTGCTTTTGCTATGACAGGTGCATGTTCTTTGCCCTTTTGGGGAAGTGATGTCAGAACCCCTGGTAGAAAGGAAATCATGGACCTGGGTCGGGTGGGACCAGCCCGTGCCTTCCAGAAATAATCAGGTAGCTGAGGCCCTTGGTCAGACCATTAGCACCTTTCCCCCACTATGCACTAAACTTTGCAGCTAGTGAAGCCAGCAAAAAGCACACTAAAATAAAAAAAATCGCATTAGAAAATGTTCATAAAGTCACGAGTATTTCAGGACGCACTGACTAAAGCATGCACCTATAGACACAACTCTCCATAAGTGTCCCTACTAAACTGGCTGCTGTTAAAATGTCATGAAAAGTCCCGACTCCAGATGAAGAATAATCACATGAGAAAATGTTCATAAAAGTCACAAGTATTTCAGGACACACTGACTAAAGCATGCACCCACCGCTACAACTCTCTGTAAGTGTCCCAAGTGAGAAAATGATGTGCTGGTGCCTGCTGCTGCTGCTGTTGTCCTTCTGTTTTCTGCTGCCGCTGAGCTGATGTACAGCGTGTTGCCAAATGCTGATAGCCACAGATACCATGGGGGGAACTATAATTTGATGTTCTGGACCATTATTCTGCTGTGCTGACTGAAAGATACTGCCCCTATGTGTGTGTATTCATACCACCATTGATAAGTTAATGTATGTGTCATGCTCATGTTTTTTCAGAAACCATACATTTACTTTCTATATATGGAATCATTTCTTTTTTTTCTGTCTCAGGTCATGGAGTCCTACTTCTGTTGTGCACATTTCGGCTTGCTGATGACTTTGGCTCTACAAAAACTGTCAAGCCATGAAATGTAAGTATTTTTTTTTGTGGGGAGTGTGGGTTTTGGGGCATCATTTGAAAACAAGTTTCATTAATGTTTTGTCTTCTTTACAGGTTTTCTGTGTATACTCCAGATTCCTACCAGTTATACACCTTCAGATTTGAATAAAGAACACAGCACCTAAATGTTACTGCAAACAGATGAAGAAGAAATTATTCGAAGTTCATTGCACTACCACATTCTGTTCCAAGGGTATCTGGTCCTGTCTGTTATATACAGCTTAAAATACCAAGCTATTATTAGCTGCTACAAGACCAACTAACACGCTTAGTGCATGTGACATGCATTGGCCCCCTGTCTTAAGTTACATTACATGACATGTTATTATCACCAGGATAAAACATTGTACAACCATGGCATACTGAAGTACACCAGTGAGAGATGTGCATGAAAAATATATTATCTGGCCCATAGGTCACCTCTGTGGAATGCTTTACACTGGCTGAAAAACATGAGAGACAAAAAGGACAAATGAAATAAGATTGATACTTACCTGAAAATTATATCCTTTAGGTGGTTGGAGTACACAGTAGTCCTGTCCTGTTACACTGTTTGTAACTGGGACCTGTGAAAACAAAACAAAAATCAGTTGCTGGTATACGGTGACAATGGCATCTATGAAAAGGTTAAGGAAGCATTAAAACCGCAGTTCAAGGAAAAACCATAGTATGTGAAATTACTACATAATCACAGTAAATTACTGATAAGAAGCATGGTGGCTATGGCTGGCCAATGGTTACTACATTGGGAATGGGCACAGGTACAATTTCTTTGCTTCTCACACTCATCAATATGGGTGGCTGGATATGGTGTGTTATAGCCTTACAGTGTCAGGAGGAGGATATCTGTCATTTAATCAGCAGGCTTTAAGTGGCTACAAGTTGACATTTGTGTTTATGAGGCTGACTGTGTCTGCTAATGACAGCACACATTCTGTTAAGTGCATTCACAAAATTTACAAAGTGAAAGGTAAAATAGAATAATGGGTCATTATTTGTAGATCTCTGTCATATGGAATGAGAGCTAAAGACACTGTTTTTATTTTATGAAATGCAAAAAAATGTTTACATTACAGAACCGTGACAGCCTTTAAACCCGTTACGCACAACCACCAACATCCTCCTCATCCTGATAAAGGAGGAAGCTGCCCTTGCAGTTGTCAAGGTCAGAGGTGTACCCACTAGGAAATTCTTTATCCATGACTGCGTCATCATCCTCAATTGTGCACCATTTGACGCTGCCAAGAGGATGGTCTGCTTCACCCACACCATCAGCACAACCATCATCATGATGAGGTACAAACACAGATGTGGTTGTTTGACTTGGTATGTGACCTTCATTCATTTTTATAAATGTCAGCATGCTGACATTTGTAGGTGATAGGTTAGTACGATGGTCATGCACTATTGCCCCCGCAGAACTGAATACCCTCTCCACACTTACATTGGAGGGTGGGCTGGTCAGGTACTTCAGTTCTACTGAAGTCAGCTCTGGCCATTCATTCACCTTGCCACTCCAGTACACAAGAGGCTCTTCAAGTACTGACAGATGCCTGTTTTCTGCCAAATGGGCATCGACCATGCTTTTCGATGCATACAGTCTTGATGAGTCATCCACCTGTTTACAGGATTCATCAAAGTCACAGATTTCTACTTGAGACAAGGCACCCCAAAGTGGGTTAATGGCAACCTGTTTTGCTGACACCCCCCTTGACCCTCAGCCACCTTACTGGATATGCTTACTCCACAATGACCTTCTGCCTCATTATGTTGTGGTTTGCAGAACTTTGCATGTCACTTCAGTGCCCCATGAACCAATCAGATCAGCTGTCCAGTCAGATTTTGAACCTGATCAGGCACTCCCTCAAATAAGGATGCAATGCCACGTTTGTAGCATGGGTCTAGCATTGTTGCTATTTCAAATACTGTACTTTGCTGAATAGTGGCAATGTGTTGATGTGGTGGAATGTTGTAAGCATGTGTTTCAGTAAGGCACTGCTTAACCTATCTCCAGACACAACAAGGCTGTGCTGCAGATTCAACAAAGTCTTCTGAAGCACCCACAGCAGTGGAATGGCTTGACTAATGGATGCAGTGTCACCACTCACTGCCTGTGTGGCATGTTCAAAAGGCCTTAAAATTGATATCACTGAGTCCATGAGTCGCCATTGTTCAGTTTCCATAGACATTGAGGCCCCTGAACTGTCACAGCCAGTATGCTTTACTAGGCATTTGGAGACGGCTTTGTACTGCTCATAAAACTGCCCTGCCATGTAAAGTGTCGAGTTCCAGTGCATGACAACTTCAAGGTAGTATAGCGCAGTGGTCTAAGGCTCTGAGCTGCAAATTTGGTGACATCCAGCAGACCAGACCTGGGTTTGAATCCCACAGCTTCCACTTGCATACTGTGTGACCCTGAGCAAGTCACCTAACCTCCTTGTGCTCCCAGGTCGCTCCTGTAAAAAAAGCTTTCAGCTTAGTGTGCTATACCTGGTTAAACAACTAAATAAAAATAAAAAGGTTAGTAGAGCATGCAAAGTGTGCGTAGATGTGTGCAACAGTCAGCATTTGTTTGATGTCAGGTGCTGCAGAAACCCAGTACCACATGATTTAAACAATGTGCCATGCAGGAACCCTCACAAAGCCACCATTGCTGACACATTTAATGACATTTGATCCATTGTCACTAGCTGTAAAGCCAGCTTTTAGGGGCAGGGGTGCAGCCACTGATCAATTTCTTTCAGTAACAAGTCTAGTATGTTTTCACCTGTATGCAACCCTGCTACACTATGCATTGCAAGCATGCATGCTGTCTAATGCCATGAAGGTTGCTAGCATGACAGTCTGACTTTTTAAACTGCTTTTCAATATCACCATTACAGACAACCCACGGTACCTGTGCCGAATGTGCAGTAATACACAGCTAGGAACTACCAGCTGTTTTTGCCTCTTGTCCACATATCCATACTTAAGTGAATGTAAGGTGATGAGAAATGTTGAAGAGCATGTCTTACAGACTCTGTCATAGTCCAATATAACTCCGGGATGGCATTGGTGGAAAAGTATGTCCTGGACGGGACTTTCCATTTGGGACAGGCACATGCTGCAAAATGTCGGAATCTGGAATTCTTTACAAAGGAGAAGGGCAAAGATCAATTGCCAGCATTTCCACTACAGCAGCATTCAGTTCTCATGACACCACATGATTTGGTAGGTATTTCATGTTCCGGCAAAAGACTGTGCAATGTGGGCTGCATTGTTACTCATTTTACATGTGCTGTGCCAAATGGCTCTGCTCTGTGACCTGCCATGGGTGGGGTGCTTTTACCATGTGATGGGGGTGCACAGGTGACAAGTCAACAAATGACGTTATGTTCCCCATTTTAAGCACAGGGGTTGATATACTGGAAGTACTGCTTAGACCACCACTGCGAGTCTGACCACTACTTGACAATTTAAAATCCTCCTCTTCTTCACGCCTGTGGTAATTCTCCAGTGTTATTTCACCAATACTACACAAATGCTCAAGCACCTCTCTGACCCTACCTGTGGTAATTCTTGGTGTTTCCATTTTTGGCACTCCCCTGCCATGTGCTTTAATGCTGGGTTGTGCATTAAACCATTGTGTTTTTTGGTGAATGCTGAATAGAAGTATTTGTTCAGAATGGTGGCCTTCTGCCTGTCTTCTTCCACTATCATATCCCCATCCCTGATTTTAATTACCCCTCCACCCTTCTTTCTCTTGTCTTGCAAATATCTGAAAAAAATGTTTGTTCCCCTACCCAAAACTATTGGCTATCTGAAGTTCCACAGCTGCCTTTGCTTGTCTCACTGCTGACACAGCCTCCTTATTCTTGGTATGTATTTCCCCATAGATTGTTACCAGGCTTACTTTTGAAGTTGTGAAATGCTTCCATCTTTACCCTAATGTCCATCCTAACTTGACTCATGAACCAAATGAGGTGCTTGTGTCTCTTTCTTTTGGTCCCTGTCCTTGTACATGTCTTTGTGGCCTCTGTGATGGTTTGTTTAATCATTCCCCAAATGTCTTCTATTACAAAATGTTGGTGTATATTAGTTATTCTCTTACTAGTTCCCTCATTTTATCAAAATTTGCTCCTTTGGAATTTAGGACTTCTGCCCTTGACTGAGATGTGACATCCTTCAGGGCTATTTTAACCCAAACTGAGTTGTGGTCGCTGTTCACCAGCGGATCCCTGACTTTGACTGCCTTGATTTTTTTCGAGTTAGTGAGGACCACATCCCAGAGGTTGTTCTGCCTAGTAGGATTGATGACTAACTATGTGAAAAAAGCAATCTTGTAAGGCTTCTATCACTGATTGACTCCTTGATGATCTAGCCACTGGGATGCCTGAGTCCACATCTGGCATTTTACAGTCCCCCACTACCACTAGTTCTCCTTTTAGTGACATTTCTTTGATTTCCTCCAAAAGCTCCTTATCCTTGTCCGCTTGGTTCGGAGGTCTATATACCACCCCAATCTAGATTAGCTTTCCTGATGATGAACTTAGCTGAACCCATAGGGATTTCATTCCTTATCTAAGGTTCATTTCGCAGGATGTGGCCTCTATCCCCTCCTTAACTTAGAGTGCAACCCCCTTCCCTAACACCCCCCTCCTGTCTTTCCTGAAGAGCACATACCCAGGGGCTGCAAGATCCCAGTCAATGTTGTCAGATGCCTAGGTCTCTGTGACTGCCACACACTCCTTACAGGACTCTGTCATGCAACCTTCATATGTGCATGGCAGAGTCCTTACAGGACTCTGCCATGCACACATGAAGGTTGCTCATCTTGTTACCCAGGCTCTTGGCATTAATGTACATCCCTGCCGATGAGCCTGTGATTGAACTGTTGCTTCTTCAAACTGGTAAATTCATGTGTTTCCCATTATCCTAAACTGTTTTTCATTCTTCAGCACCTTTTTCTGCTTATTCTGGTTGTACCTGTGGTGTGATTCAGTATGTCTTGATTGTGGGGGAGTGGCGACTAAGTTCCCATCTTCTAAACTATTGCTGATATGACTTAGTATTGTCCTGTGTGATAGTTGATTTTATTTCTCAATAAAGCTTACTATTTTGAAAAATAAACTATCACTATAGGCTTCCTAGTGCCATACTCCCCTTTGTCTAGTTTAAATACCCGAGGTGAACAACAAACTTCTGTCCTAATGCACTCATTCCTTGCCTGTTTAAGTGAAGTCCATCTGGCTTGAATAGTCTTCTATCTCAGAAACTCCCCCAGTTGCCTATGACATGGTAACCTTTTCCTTGCACCATTCCATAACCAATTGTTGAAATCATCAGTTTTCCCTCCCTGATCCTGTTCATGTCAACACCTTTTCCCCATACTGGAAGGATCTCTGAGAAGGTTAGCAAGGCTGTCTGTACTTCCAGTCACTCCTCTAGCTTTCTGAAGTTTAGCTTGACTTCCTCCTCTGTCTGGTTCACTAGGTCATTGGTGCTGAGATGGATGAGGATGTTTATTCCTTCATCTGCCTGGTCTATTATCCTCTCAATTTTTGGGGTGTCTCTCTTGGTCGAGGCTCCAGGGAAGCATCAGACTTTTACTGCAGATCCATCCAAGGGGGACTCAACTCATCCAATCATAGAGTCCCCAGAATGAGTGCATGTTTTAGTTCTCTTCTTCTGCTTCCCTTGCATCCCTCTGTAGCCTTTCCACCATTCTGCCTTGTTTCCTCTGTAGTATTTGCTTCAGATTCTTCTTCTTTGGCACCTGTGTCCTGCATCCTCTCCAAAACTGCAAAGCAATTCAAAATTTCTGCTGGTCATTTTGCATTCCTTGTCTGTCTGTTCCTTCTTGTCCCACCACTTTCCATCCTCTTGGGCCAGTGGGCCTCTGGGGAAGGGAATGGGGGGGTGTACCCCTGTAAAGTTTATGATGCAGTCTGGCAATTTCTCTTTTCACCTCCTCCAGCTAAGGTCAGAGCTCATTCAGGTTCCTGCACATAGGACAGTGCTCAATCCTGCATAATAGTCCCCAGAATACAAGTGTCCCACACCTCTGGCAACTAATCATATCCATTGCTCCTATAATGCAGATCTTCCTGTACATAGCAACATAAATCTTCCCCTGAATAAAGAAAGGGAATAAAATCTAAGAGAGAGAGAACATTTACTAAAAATATATTTTGTTGTTTGTTTTTTTCTCCCTACTTTCCTACTGCCTTTGCATCCTTACAGCTCCTGCCCTTCCTGTTCTGGGACAGAAATTTCCTGTATTCCTCTGTAGTCTCCTTATTCCTTGCTCAGAGGCAGCCCTCCAGCAGCTGGCATGGAGGGAGAGCTACTATTTTCCTTTAAGGACAGCAAGTCTTATGTGTCTTGGTGATCCCTTCCTTCCTGCACCCAAACAGAAAATTCCTGTTGTCAGTCAAACCCAATGCCTATAAAAGTGGAACTGGCTAAGGGTGTGAGGGTAGAGGGGAGGGTGGGAGGACAATACCATATAGTACTCTAACTGAAGGTCCCAATTTACCTTGCAACCCTCTTCTGTAGTAGTAAGGTACTAGCTCCTTAGTCAGCTGCATTCTTAGCCTTGCTCTGATAGCAAGTCAGAAGTGAATCATCGAAGTTCAGTTTGTATTGATACTGCCAAATAGTAGAAAAAGCAGCAGACATTTCAGGACTGACCCTCCTGTAAAATGAAAAAGGAGGAGTGGCAAAGGAATGTGTTCTATTAAAAAGCCTGGGGGTGGGGTGGTATGTAAAATGGATGTGGAATCAATAGTGATGGGATGTGATGTTACAGGAATTATAAATGAGCTGGCAGAGGAACACAGAACTGCTGGCCATGTTCAAGATGACAATGAGGAATTTTCTGTGCATGCCGACCATGCACGAGTGCACAGACAACTACAGTGGCCATCTTGAACATGGAGGACTGTGCTACCATGCCACTGGAGTTCAGTGTACATGCATGGGTCATTGCACATGCACAGAAAAGTCTGACAGCCATCTTGGACATGGCCGACAGTGCCATGTTCTACCGATCGGTCTTTTAACTAGTGCGGTGAATGCACAGTAATTGCCATTCACCTTCACTATTTAAAAGTCTGGACAGTATCTGATAAGATCCCTTCTCTATTGTGCTTGCAAGATGGCAGCAGGGCTATGCCCACTACATCCAGAAAAAGTAGAGGATAAGAAAGGGTGGGGTTTATAGAGGGAGTACATGACAACTGAAAGTGTAAAGGATTGATGGGAAATAGAAAATAGTGTTATAATCAATGTTTTGACCATAGGTCTTCTTCAGGAATTATCTAAAATAGAAAAAAAAGAAGCAAAGTTCTCTTTTGGATAATTTCTGAAGAAGTCCTGTGCTCAAAACATTGATTCTAACACTATTTTCCATTTTCAGGGTACATTTAGCATTATCATTTTGTTTGTTTTCAGGCTGCACACAGACGGGGTCACGGATGCAGTGGTGCTGAGAGGCTGCTTGCTTCAGAGCTCCGCTTCCTTCTCAAACTTTCAATTTTCGTCAAGCCAGAGCTACTAATTTAGCACTAAACGAGGTCTAAAACACCTAAGCTACTTCAAGAGACTTCAGTGTGCACAGATTGGGGTGTAGATTGCCTGTTTAAAGATCGTGATGACTGACACTGAAATGAAGACCTCAGGAGTCAGGCACACCCCACCTACCACACCAGAAAAAGCCTCCAAGAAAGCCAAGAACACTGGATCCAACCCCTCTTCAGCCACTAAATATCCAACTGGTGGAGGTCTTAATGTTGCAGCTGGTACCACTTTAACAGAAGAGCACTTTTTGGAAGAGCTTTCCCCATTCAAAGATACCCTGCAAGAGATCTCCAAGGAAATCAAATCGATGAGGCAAGATTATGCAGACCTCTCGAGGAGAGTGGGGATCTGAAACCAGAATTGTGTCTGTGGAGAAATGGCAACAGAAAATAGACCCTGAAATTGTCAAACTTCATCAGCAAATTCAAAAGCTCCAACTGAAAGCCGAAGATCTAGAGGGACGAAGTCGATGAAACAATGTGTTAATCCTGGGGCTCCCAGAGCTGGAAGAAGGGGGAGACACCATAAGATTCATTCAGCAATTTTTTAATAAAGTGGTGGGCCCCTCACCTATCCACCAACAATACCATATAGAAAGAGCCCACAGATCCCTCAGACCCAGGCCTCCTCCGAATGCCCCCCCAGACCCCTAATTATTAAATTCTTGAGCTACCTGGATCGTCAGCACGTTCTAACCAAAGTTAAAGAGCTGGAGTCCGTCTTGTGGAATGGAGTTAAATTGAGGATTACCCAGGATTTACCCAGAGAGGTGCGACAAAAACGTGCTGCATTTCACCCCGTAGTGAACAAGCTGATCGTGCTGGAAGGCTTTCCAATGAACTACCCTGCAAAATTGTTGGTTCAGGTGGAAGGCGTTTGTACCCTACGACAGCCCCGAGGAGGCGATGACTGGACTGTCCAAGTTGCTCCCGATCTGTTTTAGGGACTTTCTACTAAGTGACTGTGAAGTGAAGGACTGGAAAGTGTATAAAGTTGGGTTGGGTGAAGGCTTGCAGTAACCTAGATACCCTTAAAGTCTATTCCTGTTCCTAATCCCTGGGTTTTTGGCTTAATGAAGATTTTACTCACTGAGTTGTCGCTGGAGTTTTGGTAGGTGGCTGGTGCTCCTGGGGTGTTTGCCTCTGCTCTCCATGAGGGTGCACCTCCCGGGACCCAGCGTGGTGGTAGGCCTAGTAGTTGAGGCTGAGAGGCCTAGTCGGCCTGCTTCTGTGTCCCGACGTTGCCTTGCTTCTCGATCTCTAGGTGGAAACCAGTGTATGGGAGCAGTTTCAGAGGACCTATTTACTGTCGGACCGATTTGGTCTGTCGGGTATTTGGTCCCCATGCGATTTCCTCCCAACCTCCCGACCTCAACTGAGCAGGACGAGAGGACAAGGGCTCTCATACCAATTTTCAGGTACTGTTACCTGCCTTACTTTCTCCTGGGGCTGTTTAGAAGGGCTGGGGAGATGGCTCTGTACTCTCCAAGGTAGCGACGGTGCATTTTGTTACTGGGGGTGGGAGGGCTGCGGGCAGGACAGTCTAGTGCCATGCCTTGCGACCTGGCAGGAAGTTTTGGGTACCTCTAAGGAATGCTTTGCAATGAACACTGTTCTCCTCATAGTTGGGGGCCAGTTGTTTGGTTCTGGGGTTCTTAAACCTGGTGTCTCATTGTATATGGACACTATGAGGGGAGACCTGGGGTACTCTGGGGAGGGAGTGGAGATGTTGGGATTTTCTGGATACTCTGGTTGTCAATATTTGGAATGTGGTATATAATGTTCATTGTTCAATGTTATAGTTGGATTGGGGGGGGGGTATTGTTCATGGATGTTGTAGCTGTGTTTTGTGGGGACCGCCACCTAGTTTTGTTTACTGTATGCAACTTGGTTTTTGTTTTAAGGTTTGGCGGTCTCTTAGTACCACTAGTTCTGTCTTCTCCTTCTTTAGTAGGAAGGATATTTGGGGGTATGTTGGTGGGTGGTTAGAGGGTGTCACCGCTGTATGGAGTGAGAGGGGGTTACAGGGTTTAAATTGTCTGGAATTATTTCGGATTTTAGAGTATGGCTAGTTGTGCAATTAAATTGATCAGTTGGAATGTGAGAGGGATTAGGGATGTCAAGAAGAGATCCCGTATCCTGGTTAATTGCTCAGTATTGGGGGCTGACATTCTATGTTTGCAAGAGACCCATATTATGGTGGCTGAAAGCAACACATTGAAAGTCAGAAGCTTCTCCCAAATTTTTGTGGCTGGAGACTCATCGGAGGCTAGAGGGGTCACTATTATGATAAAGAAAAGCATACCCTTCAGTCCCATTCAGGGTCACCCGAGATCCAGAGGGTAGATATATATTGTGCTTGACTCTTTATAACTCTCCCATAGTCTTAGGTTCTGTGTACGGTCCAGTTGGAGTGAATGTCAGCTTTGTTATGCAGTTAATTGACAAACTTAGTTCCTTTCTGCCAACCCCCTTGATCCTAGGAGGGGACTGGAATATAGCTCCAACGCAGGAGCTGGATAAAACCTTCAGACCACTAAGGCCACTACTTCTGCCACAATTGGCGTTGAGAGATATGGGCAGCATGTTGGGTTTAGTGGATCCCTGGAGGACCCTTTACCCCTCCAATAAAAGCTACACCTTTTTCTCCCCGCTTCATAATTCTTGGTCGAGGTTAGATTATTTTTTAATAACTACCTCGCTTATGACCAAAGTTCCCTCTGCAGGTATTGAACCTATAGTAATCTCTGATCACGCTGTTAGTCTGGTTTAGTTTTACCCCTGTCTCTAACACAGCGTAGATACAATTTGGAAACTTAACACCCAGATATTAAAGGAGGAGATCCCTTATCCAGATCAGATCTCTTATCAGAGGCTATCTGGACACAAATCCGGGCTCGGTGGCCAGGATGGACATCCTTTGGTGCTCGCTAAAGTGTTTCTTGAGGGGAGAATTTATTAAAATCTCCTCCAGGAGAAAGGAACTCAGGTCTCAAAATCTCATTTCCCTCTCAAGTCAGATTAAGGCAGCAGATGATTCTCTTGCTACTTCCAAATTGTTGAGCAATTTAGAACAGCTGCACAAACTTAAAAATGAGTACGAGGGCCTAATTCGTGAAAAGACGGAGTTTGCTCTACTGAGAACCAAGGCTAAATACTTAGATCAGGGGGAGAGGCCGAGCAGGCTTCTGGCGTTGAAGCTTAAAGAAACAGAGAACTCTAGATTAGTTCCAGCTCTGGAGGATCAAGACGGGTCTGTCAAAACAGTGCCCAGGGACATTGTGGCAGTCTTCAAAGAGTTCTACCAGAATCTATATGGCACCAAGGCATCCCCCTCTTCCCAGTCAGGCTTATAAAATTTTTTCGGGTCAATTGTACTCCCTCGCCTCTTGGAGGATCAAATAGCCTCTCTCTCTCTCTCTCCTCCTTGTCCCAGAGGGAGGTGGAAGAGGCCATTCATAGTCTCTCACCAGACAAAGCTCCCGGACCGATGGGTTTCCTGCCAATTTTATAAGGTCTTTGTCAGGATTTGGCCCCACACTTCTGGAATTGTACAATTATTTATTATCAGCTGATACACTGGACCCATCCTTGCTGGAGGCTATTATTATTCTGATCCCCAAGTCGGCAAAGCCTCTCTGAACCCGCCAACTATAGACCTATTTCACTGCTCAATTGTGACATAAAAATTTTGTCCAAGATTCTGGCTTCTCGGATTAAACAGGTCTGGACCTCACTCTTGAGCAGTGAACAAGTGGGATTTGTGCAGGGCAGGTCTGTGGCAGACCATATCAGATCGCTTTCTCATGTTTTTGGGGCAGCTCAAACTTCCCAGGTCCCTATGGCGCTGGTAGATCTGGATGCGGAGAAAGCATTCGACCAGGTTAACTGGGAGTTTTTATGGTGTACTATGTCCAGATTTGGTTTTCCGGAGGAGTTCATGCGCTGGGTGAAGACACTATATAAGTCCCCCACGGCAAAGATTTATTGCAACGGATCCTCTCGCCCCTCTATCCAACTGCTCTCTGGCACCCGACAGGGTTGCCCCTCATCCCTGTACCTCTTCAATCTTTATCTGGAACCTGCTGCTTAACCTTAAAACTGCTCCAGGGATCCAGGGATGTCCCATCTCCCATCAGATCTCCAAGATTTCGTGTATGATGACATCCTTCTGCAGCTAGCTAACCCGGCTGATTTCACGGGTTGTAATGGGAATAATAGCACATTCGGGAAGTATCCAGTTATAAGCTCAACCTGGCAAAGACCGAGATTTTCCCTTAACATGCATCTTACCCAGGCCTCTGTCTCTCACCTGGTATGAAGTGGGCCCCAACTCACTTAAAATACCTTGGTATTTATCTGGCACGTACCCTACTTTGGTTAAGAAACTCAATTTAGAGGACCTATTAGACAGAATCAATTCTGATTTGCAAAGATGGGGTAAGCTGCCATTATCAGTGGGTGCCTGGATAAGCATTGTCAAAATGAACGCCCTACCTGCCTCTTCTATTCCCTGAATCTTCTGGATACCTGGTTGCCCAAGCCTTTTTCAAAAAGGTCCACTTGGTCCTGATTGACTTTATATGGAACCATATAAACTTCCAAGGCGAGCTTTATAAATTATGTCTGCCTAAAGATATGGGGCCTCTGACTGCCCAATTTCGAATTCTATTACTGGTCTAGTCACCTAGTCAAAGAGGAGAAATGGTTAGGAGGAGTAGAGGATACTTACCCCTATGGTTAAGTCTGGACCTTGACCTTATCAAACAACACAATATAGACCCCACTAGTCTATTTTATTGTCGCTTTGCATCCCTCCCCTAGAGAGATTCGAGATTCTCCAGTAGGCGCCACAGTTAAAGTACTTAATCAACTTTATATCACTGCCAAAATCAGATATAATAAAGATCCCGGTCAGCCCTTGACGTGTAATCCCAATATTAAAATAGGGACCAAACCTTTATCTCCTAAGTGGCTACCCCAAATACAAGGGCTTTCAGTTGAGGATCTCTATGTGCAGGGTAGGCACGGTTCAATAGCTGACCTTTTGTTAGTCTTAAACATCCCCACCAATGCCCTTTTTAAGATATACCAGTTAAAGCATCTGATTGATAAGGAGTTCGGGATAGCAGTACCCACTTCAACTGTTAAACCGTTATTGACGGAGATCAAAGATTGTGCGGTCAAACCCCATAGAGTGTCTAAACTGTATATTTACCTTCTGAAGCTTATTTTTCCCACCCCTTTAACTGGCTCCAAATCTTGGTCCTTATCCCCCTCAGGCTCCTCGCTCGCATGGAGTCAAATCTGGAAGGATTTGTACACATACAATACCTTAGATAAGAACAGGTTGATCCAATACTTTATAGTCAACAATATGTACATTACACCAGTGCTGAAATCGAAATTTGACCACTCTATCTCCCCAAAATGTTTCAGGTGTGGAAAGAACAGGTAACCTTCCTCACATTTTCTGGTACTGCTCTAAGATTGCCCTCTCTGAAGGCCATTGAGGACAGCTTAGATCCTATATTAGGTCTGAAAGACCTTTTACAGTAGACATCTGTATTCTAAGGGTCTATTCAGGCATCAATGTAAGGGAAAGGAAATACCATATGGCTCTTATTTCTATGGCGGTTAAGAGATTAGTGCTTCACACTGGACAGATAGCCTTGAGATTTCATACCTTGACTGGGTGGAGGAAATGACTCAATGTTTTAAAATTGAGAAATTGATTGCTTATTAGATCCTCTCCGTGGCCTTTCAGAGAAATGGGGCAAGTTATATGCTCTGTATCTCCACTGACTGAGATCTCAAAAGCTCCTAGAGCAATTGAGTGTGAAGGAATATTCTCTTCTCTCTGAGCTCTCCGATACTCCCTTTTGTTTCCTCCAAACTAATTCCATTACCTCTCACATCCCTAGATTGTTTGGTCCGGTTTTATCCGGCCTGCACTCCAGATTAAGCATACCTACAATAGCTCAATTACTTACGTTAAACTTACCTCTCTCTCTTCCTCAGTGGTGACACCTTTATCGTGGGCGAAGGTTTTTGTTTTGTTTTCCTTGTTTTTATTTTCTTCTCCAGTTTTCATCTGATGGTTTATGTCTGGGCTATACTGAATCTCTGTATCATGTTCAGGTGATATTTGCCAATCTGATGTAATAACAGTTGGAAACCAATAAAAAGAGAATTTCAAAAAAAAAAAAAGGCTGCACACAGACACAGCACCTTGTATTTTTTTATTTTTACAATAGGGAAAAAAGTCATGTAAGTATTATGGGAAAGGTGGAGATGTCAAGGTGACAGGAAATTTAGCAGTGATAATGATGAGAAAAGGCATGGAAAGTAGAGGTTTCCTACAACTGCTCTGTACCTTTATTTACTCATTCATTTATCCAGTCCTCAGGTTTTTTCAATGAATGTGCTAATCCCAAAATAGTATTTTTCTACTTATCAAAAATCTCCCTAGAAATTAATCTTGGATTACTATGATGTAATTTGTAGTTGTGTTGACTGCTCTATTATATATATTGCAAAACTTTGCAGAGCTCTATGAAGTGACATAACTTTATCAAATTTGGACATAGGGCACTGTTACAAGACTGCATGAAGGGTGACTAGCTGGTAGGTCTTATGCCACATGGTTTCATGTAACAAACAAACACAAGACATGAGAGTGGTAAGTCAAGGTACTCTACATAGTGAATTTAAACCAGTACACAAATAAAGAAGCACAGCAGTCAGGAATGTGATGCAGTGTTGCTGATTTTACTAAATAAGCATGTAAGAAGTACGTAACCCCTATATGTGCAACTTATCTTTATGGTGCCACTGAATCCAACCCATACCATCAGCTGCAAGCACTGTTGCTTCCACCATCTCCTTATATAAACTATTGCAGTGGGGACCAGACTGGGAGTGTAGAGGAGCAGTAGCATCTATAGCATACTTTGCCTCTATATCATGTGACTCCTGACACTCATCAAAGGTTGCTGCCTGCTACCTGATGAGTGAACAATTGGTGCATTCCACAAAATGTGGGTTTTCACTAGCCACTCCAAACAGAACACTAGTGCAGCTATATAGAACCTAATTGGGGTCACAGAAATTGTTTAAGGGCAGGACCCTTTGTGAAATGAAGACTTTGGGTTGAGTGACCCTGAGACTGCAAAGACAGCAGGAATCTTTGCTGATGCTGATACCAAGGATCCATGGCAACAGGATCCGGGGTCAGCACAACAGCCAATCAGGCTCCAAATCCTGCTAATGGAACCAGAAGGGCTCTATAACCCTGAGGAGAACATAATTAACGGAATCACAGCTTGTTTTGTCACTATTTAATCGAGTAACAGTCCTCTAGCTCTGCCTAGAATGAGTGACAGTTCCATGGATTTACAGAGAGCTGGATTTCCCTGTGAATAGTGGAGTTAGTGGTACAACTAGGAGCCTGTGCTAAGATACAGTAGGCCACCGGACAGCTTGCTATTTTGCACTGCAATAGTTTAAATCTTAATAGAAATGTACATGGGCATCTACTGACCTTTATAGAACTGATCAAGCTTCCTGGTCCTTTGGACCACACTGGGTCTTCCTCAGTGGTGGGGAACAGGTGATTACACACAGCAGTTTGAATGAGGCATTTAAAGTGACATACACAGTGTAATTTTACAGAGGGTTTAAGCAGATTAATTTGGGCATGAATTGTGCGGTCAATCTTTAATCAAAGAACAGACCTCCAGCTCTGCTTGAAGTGATTGATAGCTTCATGGACTAATGGAGAGGTTGTTGTAGGAGTTGTAAGAGTCAGACTGGAGTGAGCTGTAGCAGGAGGAGACGTACAAGCACTGAATTAACATTAGAATCCTGTGTCCTAGAGGGTTCCACTGGCCCCAGCATGGAATGTTTCTTACTGGACTTGCTGTCCCAGTTGGTCACCTCTGTATGGCAAGGACCCCTTCAAAGTGGACCACATCCATCACAACAGAGGCCTAGTACCACCACCTGGATCATAGCCCAGACCTATTGTCAGCAATCTGCTAATATTCTCTGCTAGGGGATGTCTTCTGAATCTGGCCAGTGACAAAGGATAACTCATATGGATTATGGCAGGGATTTCTCCATGCCATGATTTTTGAATGAGACAGTAAAATGAGGGAAGGAGTACATCTTGTTCCATGCTTCTCTGAGGGAGGTGGGGGTTCTCTTCATAATCATGGGGCTGACCAACTGTTATATCTTCTGAAATGCTGAGAAGCAGAAGTCCTTTGTTCTTTTTCTTTGTCTTTTGTGTATGTTATTGTTTTCTAGAACTTTTTTGTAAACTTCAATAAAGCATATTAAATTTAAAAATAAGAAGTGCAGGAGTCCACAGGAAGCCAGATCATGTATTCAGATGTGTTGTTCAGACATCAAAGTGGAGAATACATCTCCCAGGAGGTTGTTGGATGATCAGAATGCTAGAGGACCCAGTGGAGAAGAGCACCCAGAACCAATTGAACCTTGAGCAATGAGCAGTGGCAAAATTAAGACCCGTCGAATAGCAGGGCAAACTGGAACTGACATTTGAAACACAGGGCTGGCAGACCCGATCACATTGGATGGGAAAATATGGCACCAAGGGCAGGGGCCTCAATTATTGGAAGGAAAATGTTGGAAATAGAAGCAGACAGCATAACAGGAGCCATGAGAGAAGAGACCACTCTGACTACTTCACCCCCTTGCCCCAACCAGCAATGAGCACATGGGAATCCCCCCCGCAGGACCTCCACTCAACTCAACTACCCTTAGCTGCCTATTCTGAATTTGATTATCCGAATTTGCTGTTTAACTCACTGTTATGTCGCGAACTTGATTATCTGAATTTGCTGTTAATTCAATGTTATGTCCCTCTATACCTGTAATCTGGCTGTACCGTATTGTTGAACCGTACTGCTGACCTGCAACTTGTCTCGTATGTATTTTCGTTATCCATTCTTTGATGAGGTACTTTGTAAATGAGCCCCTGGCTCAAAGGTTGTTAAACTGATGTTAAAATAAATAAAATAAGTAAATAAAACTAAGCAATGTGCAGCCTACAGTTGATCAGTTCTAGTGATGCCACTCCCAGAAAATACTTATCATGATCCTGCTACAGTGGGAACTAATTCTTCATTGTTGGCAGAATTGTAGGGGAAAACTATGATACACACATCTACCCAGTAGACCCAGATGGAAAGCAACAGGAAGGACTAGTGTGAAACCATCTTTTGTTTTTTTTTCTTACCTGCAAAACAGACTTATGGATATGGGACTTAGTTATTGGGGGGGGGGTTGGGGTGGAGTATAGTTGCTTTTCATAACTGATCTTTGTTTATACATCATATTTATGGTTGGGAAGGAGCAGGGGTCAGTGGTGTTTGCCTAGTGCATGTCCTCATCATTTTCTTGTGCCATTCTGCTGCCTTATGCCCTTGCCTTTTCCCTATCCCTGCTGAACTGGGGAATTCTTAACTGGGGGTGTGGAATGCTTTCCCTCCTTTCAGTATGGGAAGATGAGGGAAACAGTTTGATGTGCAGGTGGTGGGGGATAAATTGAGTTGTTCCCTGCTATTCCATGGGCAGTCTTCAACATCTGCTGCTACTCTTCATGTGCAGGAGGGAAGCTATGTGTGCTGCATTCAGCCCTGGGCCCAGGTTTAGTGACTGTCTCCCACCTCTGAATGCCTCACCTCCAGTTCCAGGTGGTGGAAGGTGGGTGCAACTGATTTGCATGGATGACACTATCTAACTGGGGAGAAAAGGCTTACTGGCTTAAACAGGAGTTTTTCCACTGAGTACTTGCTGCCCTTTGAGAACAGCATGGTGCCCTGGTATTGTTAAGGGTCACCTTTGAGCATATGGTATGCATGGGTGGATGTGGTATTACCACTGGAACACCTGAGACTGGGACAGACACTAATTGTGATGTTTGTCTAAACTGTAGAGTAGCAAAGTTGAAAACTTCACTTTGCAAATTAACTTGCAAAGTTTACAAATTCAAATGCAAGGTGCCAACTTCACAAAGTTTTGGCAGGTGAAGTGGCCCTTGCTCTGTTGAAGTCATACAAATTTTTCACTGAAGCTGCAAGTCACCATAAATTTATCTAACTTTACCTGATAAAGTGCCATTTCTCCAGAAAACTCAATGTGAAATGGCAAAGTGGGCAATTTGCGAAGTTATTCATGAAGGCAAATTTCACAACTTCATCAGAACTTTACTGGC
The DNA here is from genome assembly GCA_016271365.2 of Neoceratodus forsteri. Classification (NCBI taxonomy): domain Eukaryota; kingdom Metazoa; phylum Chordata; order Ceratodontiformes; family Ceratodontidae; genus Neoceratodus; species Neoceratodus forsteri. The sequence continues at coordinate 1,681,308,325 of CM057450.1, read as the reverse complement.
AAAGTAAAACTTCCCAACATCTCTACTTGTAAGTGCCACTGTGGCAGGATTCTTGCATTCGCCATTGTGTACTGCTTACCTGGCTTGTCAGAATTGAGATTCACCATTACTGTTTGATCATTATCAGGTTGTATTACTTTCACTGAGGTTTTCTTTATTGTGAGCGGTTTACATAGGCGGTATACCTTTACACTGCTTGCAGTTGCATAAATGGTTGCTATTAGCTCTTTGATTACTTTCATTAATTGTTACAGAACAATTACCAGGACTATAAGATTACATTGTGTAAGCCCCCCAAATGTGCTTACCTTGCAGTGCTCCAGACCTCCACTCCTCTGCTGCATCCCTCAGTGGCTCAGCGTGGGATTTGGGCCAGTATGGCCCTGTGGAGTGCTACTGGGCTAATTTCATGACCTCAGCCCATGTTCTGGGTGGGGTTGAGGTCTGATTGTGTTTTCTGTGCCTCCATACATTTTACGGGCATGGCGGCAAAAGCCAGACCACCAAAAAAATAAATAAAAAACATGACGGCCATGCTCATACTGAGCATGCCTGGCTGCCGAGGACTAGAGCTGTGGTTCCATTACCAGCAGCACTTCTAAAGGTATGAAAATGGGGGGAACACAAAGGGAGCCCCAAAGAACAATTAAGGGTTCCCAGAAATAAACAAAATGTGTCCTGGCTCCCTTTGGGTTAGCAGAGCCAGGACCAGGGGTTATCCAAAATTCAAAGGGCTTAATATTAAAGTGGGTGGCAGAGTGTGATTGGGGAAAAATGTGCTCAGTAATGGCAGCCCCCTCAAAACTACAGAAGCAAGAGGGCTGATGGGATAGTGTCAGAGGGCACAGAATGTGCCCAGGATTGTTGCAACCAATACATGGATGGCTGTAAAAGAGGTATAAACAGGACTTCCAGCCTGTCAAAACAGGAGATCAGCAGAGTAGGAGTAAAAAAAGACTTCTGTGGGCTTCCTAGTTTTGTCCAGCATTCGGCCCTTACAGCCTGTCATGCAGAGATATCCTGAAAAGTCAATCAGAGAAAGATCTTGAAGTTCCACAGCAGAAGCAAGAGAAAGGTTCTGAGATTGTTACAGACAATTGTTTGATTGTTGCAGCATCCAGAGTTTTCAAGCAGCAAGAGACAGAGAAAGAGAGAGCTGAAAGCTGGAGTGAGAGCTGAGAGACTGTGTATGTGCTGCCTAATTGTTCCCAGCACTGCAACCCTTATGCAAATACCAAGCTTCTGTGTTCCACCATGGAGGGATAATTGTGGTGAGTGCCCATATCAGTAAGGGGAGAGGCTGAGAGTGCTGTTGCTAGAGACTGTGCAAGGGTCCAGTACAGCTGTGTATTGAGAAGCCAAAAGAGGGAGTGCTGGATTAAGCAACTGTGAAGAAGCCCAGCTGTTAGCTGTGTGACACAGTTGTGCAACAGAAGGGTCTAATAAACTACCTCTACCCTATCCCTAATCTGAAGAAGAGGAGGATAACCAGCGTGGAAGATGTCGAGAGGCCTACCTAGTGAAAACAATCTATAAAGACCTTTGACGAAGATAATAAGGCTAGGCAGGTGAAGACAGCATCCTTCACTTCTGAAACCCTCCTGCAAGTTTGTAGCCTGAAACACCAGCCACTTCGGACACCTTCAAGGTACTGTACCCAAACCAGCTGGCTGAAACCCCCAGTAACTGCTGAACTGTAAGTACCCCTTAGCTGTGGCTTTGAGGAGTTTTATTAGCTAGTTAGTTAGGGAAACCAGGGGTAAATTATCTGGGATGGACTAAACAAACTAAAGCAAGCTCCAGGTTTACATTTAAGTGTCACTGGTATGAGTAAGGTTTTTTTGGCCCTGATGAAAGACACCCCCTGGCCTGCAACACATCTTTGGTCTGGTACCCACCTCATCAGAGACATTCTAGGATGCACACTCAGGTAGGGGGGCATTGTGTGGGGTTTCAAGTGTTTTAAAGTGGTTGTGTTGTTTATTATTTTCCTTTATCCCCTGTCCCCAAATAAGTATCACATTTGTTTGCATGTTAACTCTTGTTGCTGCGATTCTCTGGGTCATACAGTGTGCATGTGTGTGTGTGTGTGTGTGTGTGTTAACCATTGTTGCTGTGAATCTCTGGCTCTTAGTTACCTGTGTGGGGGTACTGTTACAGTGTGGGGAGTGTATTGTGGACAGTTATTGTCATTTCCTGGGAGGGTGGTAACCTGCCAATTGCCTACAGGTATTCCCTGACACTACCCCAGGTGGAGGCACCGCATTAAACTTATTGTTCACTATGGAACCCAGGCTAGGCCCCTTGAGGTGTGTACAGTGTGGAACCAATGGCCCTGGAGTAGCCAAAGTGAGTCAAAGGGCTGTTGCAACTGGAGGCACCCTTGATTACTGCCCTGGTGGTCAAACCCAAAATTGTGATTTTTGACAACTTTTGGTATCCCCCAGAAAAGCACTGTGTTGAAAACTTAAACTGGAGCAACAAAAATTGATTTATTGGTGCAGAGGAGAGGGCATAGCTTCCAAAAAGGTACTTCTGGTAAAGGGTATACATGAGGAAACAGACCAAAAGGCCATTAAAGCTGCTCTAGAGACTGTACCAGATATTGGGACCCTAAAGGTTCCAGTCCTGAAGTATGATAGTGTCATTCAGAGTACTGTGGCCTTGATACAGAGTGATGAAGATGTACTCTAGCAAGTAACTTGCTACCCTCATTTATGAAGGGTGGCAGGTACCTGGAGACTGTTTGGTAAGGGGGAGTAGTCCATAACCCTTGCCCCACCTCTCTCCAATCCCTGAGTTAAGCCTCCTAGAGAAGATTGAGTCCCTATTGACTGAAGCGGGAAAGACTCTCAAGGATGTGACAGCCTTGCTGCCACTGGGAGTAACCCTGCTGACCCCAGGCTGACTCAGTCTGCTACCTCTGATTATAGACATCTGAGAGTTTTCTCTGGCACCCTCCCCATGCCCATTGGAGAAGATGAGTATGAGACTTGGGTAGACTATGCTGTCCCTATGCTCCAGATGTGGCAGTATTTGGAGGCCAAGATGTGAAAAAGGCTGGCAGAGAGTCTGAAAGGGCCTGCATTAGCTGCTGTTTGCTCATTAAGGGCCACAGAACCCAAGGCCAAAGTGAAGACTACCTTGCCACTTTGGGCAATGTATTCAGAAGCACAGAGCCCTGTGGTGATATCTACTGGAGATTCAAGACCACCACACAGCGGTGGGGGGAGTCCTTCCCAGCTGACCTTCATAGACTGTAGAGGGCTCTGCAGAAAGTGCACAAGAAGGGAGGAGTAGCTGCTAAAGATCTCAATCAGGTATGTCTTGAGCAAGTGGTGAAGGCTGCTCAGGTCTCAGAAATATCGTCGTTAAAGTTGCATCTGAGAGAAAGACTGACTGAGCCCCCCCCAACAGTGCATTATTGAAAGAGATTAAGGCCACAGAAGATGGACCCTGGGAATACATTTCCACTGCTATTACTAGTGCCCAGGTGGCAGATGGTGGTGATTCATGCACAACTGCTGAACTTCAGGATCTGATCCAAGAACTGAAGGCTGCTATGCAACAAGTGAGCAAATCTAGCTCTGTCCCTGTGGAACCTGAGTCAGTGGTATCCAGTATGCCAGTGGGGGCAAGGTGGCTGTATCTTTCTTGGAATCTGGGGCTCAAGCTGCGAAAGTATTTACGCTTAGAGAGGCATATGAACAATTGATGGAACTGGAGAAGCTGGTTGACAATCTCTAACAACCTCCCACCTGGCCACCACCAGGGACCATCACCAGAGCAGCTTGTCCCAAAGAGCTACCACCAAATCTTTTTTGCTATCGGTGTGTAGAAGATGGCTATATAGCCCACGCATGTGGCCAACACCTGAACCCCAGGCTGATGGAGGAGAAGAGGCAATCAAAGCAGATTTAGAATGCGTGCTGCAGTATTTCTGCAAAAAATACATCTAGGATTTTTACCAGGTATTATTTGTAAGATGTCTCCAAGATTGTTAAATTCTGTTAGGACAAGGTCACAGGTTAGCTTTAAATTTCAAATTCCTTTCTATAAAAGTACAGTGGCTCAAAACTCACTTCAATATTATGCAGTTAAATTATACAATGATTTGCCTTGTAATATTACAAAGTCTGTTACTATTTCATTATTTAAGAGTGTTCTAGAAAAACTTATGACAAATGAAGCAAAACGCCATTGTTTTAATTTATACTTTTATTGTGTGATTTTGTATGTTTTTGTATTATATATGGTGTTGTAATTATGTTGTGACTTGGCACCAGTGAAAATGGATATTTTATGCTTACTGGTCATACAGTATAAAAAAAAGGCAGTTGGAAAACTAGAGAGGAGCTCAATGATGGAGTGAACTGGGACTCCAGAAATAGTAAGAGCCACTAAATGGACAGAACTACAGATCCCACCGAGGAGTAAGGTGCCCCTGGACTAGCGAATTCCATGCTGACCTTGAAGTTCTCATTGAAGGGGTACTGTGCTTTGCCCTGCTGGACAGCAGTTGCAGGTCACAATTATCCACAGAACTTTGTATGACCAGTACCTAAAGTTTCAATCAATCAATCAATCAATCAGAATTTAATGGTTGACTTACAACAAGTCATTACAAAATATACATAAAAAGTCTATGATTTGGAGCCAATTCACATCTTACACCATTTAAAATCATTAATAACAATAATACATTCTTAGTTTCTATAAAGTGCAATATGCTTAAGACACATTCTATTAATATTGCTTATTAAATAAACTCCATTACTTCTTAAACATAAACACTGTAGACACAGACAACCAGTCAAGCATTAGGTGCAGGCATTCTACTCTGGTAATACAATTTTTTTTACTTTCTATTATTTTCAGGAGGAAGGCCACGGGGAATAATATGATCTCAGTTCAATTTTTCAATAGATATGTAACAAATGTGTGGGTTCATATTTGAAGGTTCCCAATATTTTCCCCAAATAGTGCTTCCTAAATATATTGTATAAGGAAACAAGATAATCAGATGTACTAGGTCATCTTGTCCATAGCCACATTTGCAACTTGTTTTAGTTCCTGATTCACTTTATTATGTTGATCCGCCTTCCACTGACTAGCGAAAAGTTCAAATCTGAAATGTGTGAATACCTGTCTAAGGGTAGAGTTTCTTAATATTTGTAGATATTCTTCTTTATGTTCTTTTTATTATTCTTCAGCCATTTGCAAACTTTGTGTTGCTTGCATCTTTCTAAATTATGTTGCATATATGCATCCCTTTATTCTAGTCTTTATTCTACATTTATTTGTTCTAGAGGATATCTGAGGCTATTTGAGATCAAAGACATTAGACTATTAGGCTTGATGAATTTCTCAATAGTTTGTATACTAGGGAATGTGATTTTTTTTTCAATATATGCTATTACTTCCTCTAGACATAGTCTCGACAGTCTGTAATTTTCCATGCAAAACACTTTGAGCCAATAAATTACTGATCCTTGTGTAATCTGACATCCTATTGGTACTTGTCCTACTTCTGCCCTGACAAGGGCTGAAGGGGCACTTCCTGGCAGTCCTAAGACATTTTTATAACATTTATTTAGACATGAGTCAATATTTGTTCTAACCTTACTATCCCATATCTCTGTTCCATATCATATTTGGCTTCTTATTTTGGCATTTATTACATTTATATTTTCCTTCACAAAGTTACCTCCATATCTACATAAAAATAAATTCACTGATGGAATAAACATTTTAGTTTTATTCTCTGTTTCTTTGATATGTTTTCTTCATGTCCCTTCTTGTGAAAAAATAATGCCTAAGTAACAAAACTCCCTCACCATTTCATGCCTATTCTTATTTATTGTATATTTGTACTTATTATTATTCCCTCCAAATACAATCACCTTGGTTTTGCTATAGTTAATCTGAAGTTCTGCTAATCACATTCCTGTTGGAATTTCTCTAATAATCTCTTAATTCCCAAGAAACTGATAGGACAACATCATCCGTATAAGCCAGATAAGGACATGCTCTGTCACCGATCTTAGGCATATGATATTCTGAGTCATAAAATGTCCTTAGAACAGTATCAAAAATATTAAACAATAAAGGAGACGATGTACTCTCGCTTAACCTAATATTTGATTCAAATGAATTACTGATTTTTCATTTGTTGTTATATCTGACACTTGTATAGTTATTCTAATATTTTAATCATATTTAATAAAGACAACTCCAGCCCTTTCTTTTCCAGTCTGTCCCACAGTAGTCCTCTATTCACTCTGTCAAATGTTGACTTTTAGCCAACAAAAGTACAATACAGTTTTTGCTTCTTAACCACCTTATATTTGTAAACCAAATGAGTTAGTGTGAAACATTGGTCAATTTTTGCATGGCCTGTTCTGAATCCATCTTGGGCCTCATCTAATATGTTTTCCCTATTTACCCATTCAGTTATTCTATTGTTAAGAATTTTTTTAAAGATTTTAGCTGTGCTATCAATCAAACTTATCGGTCTGTAGCACTCAGGTTTATTTCTTTCTCCTTTTTTGAAAATTGGTATTATTATGTTTAAATGCCAGCTATTTGGTGTTTTGCCAGTATCCAAAATATAATTAAACAATTTGCATAACATGGGTATCCACAATGTCCTAATCCTTCAGATTACCTCTGTGGGTACCCCATTGGGTCCTGGTGCCTTATGTCTATGAAATGAATTTAATGCTTTTTCCAGTTCAATGATTGTTATTTGTTTCTGTGATTTAATCCAGATTCATTTGATTCAGTAGTAGTTTTAAATACTGATCATCATTCATATGGAACAGTTTTTTAAAATGCTCTATCCATATTTCTGGTCCTATATGAGCTTCTGGCCCCATATTATTATTACTCATTCCTTTATTTACTGACTTCCAGAATTTTTTTGAGTCCTTTGCTCTTACTACCATTTCTAGGTCCGTCCATAAATTTCTGGATATACAGTATTTGTATTCATTTTCTTTTAACATTTTCCTATATTCCTTCCTTAAAGTGTTCATTGTTTTATTGTTGTTCATATCGGGGTTATTTTTTTAATACCTTGAGGGCCAGATATTCAAAGGTTTGCCCCTGGGCTAAATTAGCACTGTCTGGCGTGCAAACTTAGCCTGGAGCACAAAGTAAGCTATATTCAAAAGGAATAGCCCAGGGCAAACAGCTTCTGAAAATAGCATGGGAATGAGGCTGTGCAAACTGGGCTGGGAGTGCAGGGCTAACTTAGCCCTGGAATAAGACAGCACTGAATACAGCAACCAGGAAGTGCAAACCACAACAACACAGTGCACAGTGACGTAAGGGTAGGTAGAGAGGAACTATGTGGCCAATGTGTGTTCTGGCAAATGCATGGACCCAGTACAGCTGCAGGCAGCAGCACACATGAACAAACAGTGATCAAAACTGTATAATAGTCCCTGAACCGTTAGTGCCGCGCGCTAACACATTAGCTCAGCCTTAGCGCAGAGCTAAGCAGTTTGCCCAGTACAAGCACGTTAGCCCCACACTAAACTTTGCCATATTCAAAAGTGACATGCAAATGAGCCTACTTAGATAGTCTCTAGGCAATCAGCTACATTAGCATCTCATCATGGTCTGATTTGCATGCAGTTTCCACAGCATTACTGCAGGGTCCCACAGCTCCACCTGTACATCAGTCTGGAGGTACAGGGGCTGGCCAGGTCCGACCACAGCTCCACCTGTAGGTCATTCAGGCAGTGCATGATGATAGCTGCAGGCTTCATTTAAACAGTACAGTATAGCATAGCATATCATACCCAGGGGACAACACAGCATAGGCACAGGTGGTGGTAGTGCTGCATACAACCTTCACACTGTAGGTCATGCTACAGTGCACAGCAGACACTACAGTAGCAAGAGGGCTGGTAGTGTGAGGGACACGACACTGCCTATGGTATGTAGGGCAGTGATGACCACTGCACTGTACACAGTGACAGGCACAACTTGCAGGTAATTACTGACAGTGGACAGTACTATTATGCTGTTGTGTGAACCACAGATGCTGCACCTGTGGCATGGGATGCACACAGTGTCATGTACATGGCTGGCAGTGTGTGCTGTGACATCTGTACAGTTGTGTGGTAGGTGGCTGGGGGGGCATGTAGGATCTGACAGGCACACAGGTGGTGGCATAATCCCACTACTGGCCCATGTGCACTGAGCAATATGTCCCAGTCTTGTGGCCACACCTAGGCTGTGATGAGGTCTGGCCACCCATACACCCTCCTTTCACTGGCCATCATGCCCACAGTGCTGCATGTGTGTGCAGGCATCTGTTACACACCACAGACATATGGTCTGCAGGTGTGTGCTAGCCACACTACCATGCTGTGCCCTGTGGGTCAGATCACCCCTCACTGTCTGTGCTTGGCTCAGACTGGTGGTAGCTGATGGCATCATGGTGGTGCCATCAGTGAACAGCATGTGTCCTCCTTGTCTGGCAGTTTCTAAGTGTCATGCTTATAAGTTAGGGCTGTGCAAGCCATGCTAATGCTGAGATAGCACCCAGCAAAGCATGCAAAGCTGTTTGCCCAGGGTTAAGACCAGCTTTTCCTGGGCGGTAAATTGTACCGCGCTATGGATCACGCTATGTCACACTAAACACCTTAGCACAGCACTAGTCGCTGAATATCTCATAGCGAATCAATTCATGTTCACTATGCCCCTTGCATATCATTATGCTTAGCCTGGCACTACTGCTGTTTTCCCACGCTAGTTGGCCTATTGAATATGGTAGACCCGCGCTAATCCCGTGCTATTTCCACACAAACTGTTTGCGGACCGTACAAAGCTTTGAATATCTGGCCCTGAGTTGTTTATTTAGTGCTTTTTTAGCCTTTCAGCAAGTGTCATTATACCATACATGACTCTCTTTATTGTTAATATTTATTTCTTTTATTATATTTAATATTGCCCTATTATTGAACCAAAAATATCAGTATAGTGTCATCTTCATCTTTCTACGAAATTTTGTAATTTTCTACTATCCCCTACTATCTAGCATTTCAGAGAAACTGTTTCTTCTATAATTCCCCATCTTATACATTTTCTTTTTCTTATCTCTAATGGAATTGTGTGCATAATTGTTTTGCACTTCCCATTATCCTTTCTTAAATTCTAGTGCTGAATGTTGACTTTCCGGTCTGAGTTTTATTTCCATACTCTGACAATATTTGGTCATTTTACATTTACCCACATGTAATCTATTACTGAAGAGCCATTTCCTCCCATGTAAGTGATGTTTCCATCTTCATCACCCTTCATTCTACCATTAAGTAATGTAAGATGTTTGTCCACAAATAACTGGTGCATTTCCAGTCCTTTATTATTCATTCTCTGATCTTTTGTTTCATGCTCTCAAAAAATTGCCTCATTGTCTGTATTAGAAAAAAAGGGAAACAGTCTCTTCTGCTACTCCCTATAGTTTGCCAAGCCTGGTGTTCATATCACCCACCACGAGTATGCTACATGTGAGATAATCTTGTAATGTTTCTATTACAGATTCTGAGTGCTTTAACCAATCCTTATCTCCATACATACTATTTTCTGGTAGGGCATAAATATTTATTACTATTACATTTTCTTTATTGCCCTTAATAATGTTAACTACCAGTATGCTTTCACTATTGATATCAGTTTCTTCTGTTTTATAAACATTGTTCAATTTACATAATGTTACCAAATCTCCTATATTTCTACCATATCTTTTACCTTTCCTGGCACTTTTCCAATATGTTTTATATCCATTTAGGTGTATATCCACTATCATCCATGTTTCTTGAATGCAAATAAAATCAAACTTTGTTAAATATTGTTCCATTTCTGGATCTCCTAACTTGTCACATAAACCTGAGACATTCCAAGACAAGAGGAGAGCAGAGTCATGAAAATTAGATGTATTGTTGGCTTAAATCACCTTTCTTATCAGTAGAGCTCTGCTGTTCATATTGTCCCTGTGGCCTCCCTCCTACTAGTCCAGATTTTGATGGTCATGAATCAGCATCTAGCAGTACTTCATATTTTTTAGAAGTCTAAATTATGTATTCCCATCACATACTTCTTTCTATCTCTATACTATGTTTCTCATGCTGTCCTTCATATACATCCTCTACATACACAAATATGCCCTGTTCATCCAACACTCTTGGTTTAGCCTCTAGTAATTCTGATAATCTCCCCTTCCTTATTCACATTGTTATTTGTCCCTCTTTTTTCCCATCTAGTAACTCTGTTAACTTCCTAATTGCACATGTGTGTTTTCAGAGTGGTATTTAAGGTATCTGCTAGAATACCCTTGATGTTTCTTTATTTTCTGTATTTTCTGACACTGACACTGTTACTTCATGAGAGTCCATTTTCAAACCTCTTATTTTATAGAACTCCAGGAATAGAGAATCAAAATGATGACTTCACCCAACTTGATTCCCAACCCTTCAAACTCCTGCTTCTTGTTTGCTGTTGCTTTCATTAAAAATAATTGGTCAGTCACCAGCAAAACTAATTCAGAATTTACCATAGGTCTTATAATACTAATATAATTTACCACACAAGTGCATCCAGTTACAATACATGTAAGTAGCTTTTTATCCATATTAGTCAGACTTTCAGCTGTTTCATTGGGAATACATGAGACTCTGTACAGAGGTAATGTGTAATCTGAGCCTTTTGTTTTATATAAAAATGTTGTAAACTCCTTCTCATATTCCATATTCTTTCCTATTTCCTTTTCTTTTTTCTTTTCATTTTTATTCTCTATTTTATTCTGTTGTGTCTCCTTCTGAATCTCCTTCTCCTTTTCAACATGAGGTGCTTCCTGTTGTTTCCCTCCGTCTTCCTTTTACTAGAATCTTTTCTTTTATTACCCTTTCCTTTCCCATTTACTTTTGTATTCATATTACATTGACTGTCAATTGTTACATTCTTTCTTTTACTGTACTCTCATCTGCTTGAGTAACCTTCTTTCCTAATTCAACCCTAGAATTATCTTTTTCTATTTCTACAATCCTTTTCCCTTCCTGTAGTGTTAGATCCTATTTGGTGTCCCTTTCCTCTGTTTTTTGTTTGGATTTAATTTAATTTTCCATCTTCTGTGTCTCCTCTCTGCTGAGATAATCTATTCTTTTGTTCACTGTTATGTCTTGAGATTTTTTGGTCTTTTGTTTCCTTCACTTTACTTTTCTTTGCCTTGCAGTTTTATCTTGGCAGTTTTGCTCCTGTTCTATGCCCTCATACCAAAGGTCCCCAAATTTTTGCTCCCATTCTCTGCAGATGCTATCCTGCCTTACATCTGCATGTGGCAGCATAACACATTCATTCTCTTCATTACTTATGTTTATGGTGTTAATCGTTATGTCAGTTATATTGGAATATTCCATATCTTTAGAGGTAACTTTAGTATTGCCAATGGAATCCTCAGTAACCTTTTATATGCAGGGAACCTCTTCTTTATGCAATTAACTAAATATCTGTTCTTCTCTTACTTCTGGATTATGTGTACCATGCCCTCCATTATAATTGTCATTGTTCTTTATATTTTCTCTAATTCTTCTGTCTTTATTTTATTCTCAATGCCTATCCCTTTTAAAAATGCTAAATCTTATTTTATGACTTTTAGCTGTTGATACATCAACATTGTTGCCTTGAATGGGTCCCTTAGGGTATTTAATACTTCCCTTGTTATGTTGTTCCCTATATCATGGGAGTATCCCATGGGGTCATACTTCTCTGGGCTCATAGTCCATTAGCTAGCATCATAAAATGTTTTCCAGTTTATCGACTGTTGGTGCAGACATTCTTCTTTATCCACATCTGTTATAATTGTATCCTCCATTTTCTTTGTTGTTTCTCTCACACTCCCAACTTCGTTGTTCAGCACCAATGAATTGTGAAAAACTGAAGAAAAATCGAGTTTGGGTATGTCCTCTATCGCTTGAATGTGTGTTTTACTGTCTGTTTGTCCATCAGTATTACTGACATCCATGTTTACCTTTATTTTCTGATCTGAATTAATCCCTGGTGTTATTATCCCAGTTTCTGTTCTTGATTTAGTCAAATATTTCAGTATGTCCCCAATTGGAGTTGATGTGTTTATGATTCTTGCTGTTTTATCATCTGCTATATTATTATTTCCCTTTTGCCATTTTATTACGACTTGTATTAATAGCCATTCTAGCCAGTTTTTTTTTAATGGTATGACATTTTTCTTTAATTTCTTTGTTTCACAGTTCATACAACAATTCTGCTACTTCTGGTAATTGCAGGCATTGTATCTATAACTCATCTATCAATTTTCATACTTAAAAGCTTAACACTCAAGTTAAATGTATAATTGGTAATCAGTAATAATCAATATGAACCAGTATAAGGCAATTTGTTATAAAGCTATAAAAGTAATATATATATATATTTCCTATATTTAAAATTTTGAGTTTCAAATACCAAAATCAACAAAATATCAGCAACATCAGTAACACCAATGATATCAATAATATTAATAGCAGCAATGTCTTCAATTTTTGTTTTATTTAAGAGCAGCTTGGGAACACCCCCTTTCCTCACTTGCCACCACCTATCTTGAAGCCTTCCAATTAATCTAATAAATTGTGGCTTAATTTGTGGCTTAGTTTATAGTTTATAACTCATATATCGTATCTTCTGAAGAGTTTTAGTTTCCTCCAAACTTCCTCCTGGTTTTCTCAGGCCAACATAGCTTATTTCAGTTTCAGATAAAGTGGTAAAATATTGCATAAAAACAATAGTGTGGTAAATCTCTGAATCCGAGTATAAAATAGCAACACTAACAAAGCTGGCAATAGTGACAACAAGGAGTAAGGTGTAATGGGGCAATAGAACAGTGGGTCCAAAGATGATCCAGCAACAGTGGCAACCAGATACATCAGTTGCCTCAATGTAGTTCACTTCAAAAATCAAGGCCTGCTGGTTCCCTCTCATGGGCCAAAAATTTAAATTGGCATGTGTGTTATCTAAAAACAAATCTAATAAAAGAAAAATAATCAGTGAAATTGGCTTAAGCTGACCAATTAATCCAGGGCAGATATTTCAGCTTTAAAAAGAACTTTGACAAGATGCTATTATTATCCCAGTGTCAGTACCCTTCGGATCTCTGCTTTATAGTTCATTTTAAAAGCAAGTAAACAGCACGTTAATTAAAAAAAATACACACTCCTTCTTATCTTCATTCTTGTTTGGTGCATGTTAAAATCCTCATACTCTGAGAAGCAGCAAATGCATACTCTGTAAGGCGCTCTGTAAGGTGCTCTGTAAGCCAGCTACTGGCTAACTCCAACAAGACCCGATTGGATCAATGCATGCAGCATGTCAGATTTGTAGAAAATGGCAATCTGACCTGAAGAATGCTGCACATACTCTTTATGGATATATGTCACATGTTTAGTCTGTGCCAATCCAGTGATAGAAAATATCAGGTTAAAAATTAAACTATTAATTGTAACAAAAATAAAATGAAATAAAATAAAAAGCAGGCTTGAGTCCAGTGTATGTCTTAAAACATCACTCAGCAATTCCTGGACAGATCACAGGCCGCACATAAGAGGGCCTCTCAGAGAAATTCACAACAGTCCGCATCAAAGGGCAATATAGAAAGCTATGTTTCTGAAAAGAGTAAAAAAGATGTTTTTCTGCTTGTTTAGCAACTTTGGTCAGTTATGTTGGTTACCTTATTCTTCCTGTGGTACTCTGGTGGTACTCTTTGGACTTGACTCTTAATGTTTAACACACTAGCCTCAGTGCAAGGCCCTTTAGCCATCCGACCTCCTTCCTGCTGCACTCCTAGCTCCAGCATGCTGCCATCATTTGGGCCTTCCTCCCTAGGGGCAAACACAGGGGAAAAAAGGGTAGATACCACCAAGAATGGGATGCAACAAGTTCTGCTGGTAAAGGTTAGACTCTCCTTAACATAGATGGCATACCTTTTCCAAATATAAAACAGGCCGTGTAACCCTAATTCCAGCACTTATTCCTCAAGTGCTGGAGCATGTAGCTTTGACATCCTCTCCTGTCCCTTTTCCTGGTCTCCAGTACCTAAAGTAGCTGCTGCTCTTACCACTGTCAGGTTTATCAGTGTAGGGGACAGGGGCCAAGAACTGTCCTTATGATGAGTACTGCATAGTACAGATCAGTTTCATCTCGAAGGGTCCTGGTGAACTGCCTACAACAGAAGTCATGGCTTTAATCTGCCCTGCATCCAAGGGGACGGATGACACACCAATTGTAATTGGAACCAATGCCAATATGTTTGGGTGGTTGGCAAAAGTATGTCAGGAGAGAGGCGGAGCGGGCCACTTGCTAAACTGTGCCTTATATACTAGTGGGTAATGGGGTATTATTCTACACATTGATTAACTGAATTGTTATTATTAATCATAGGGGTGTGTGTGTGTACTATTTAAGGAATGTTACTCTAACTGGCAGTATTCTTTGATAAAGCTGAAAGACAAAACACCGCGAGGAGGGTTTTCCTACTCTGAATTTCTGTTTTTTGTCTGTGGAAGTCTGGCATCTGTAAATAAAACCAACAAAGTAAGAAGGAACTTTTTGTTGTATGATTATTTGTGGAAACAGGAGTGCTGTGATTTTTGGCTCTCTGATGCATGGTATTGTCACAAGGTACCCAGTTGTCAGAGCAGCTCTGGTGATCCACTCTGCTTAATCATTTGAGCAACGCTTGAGAGCAGTTCCCAGTCTACAAGCCTGAATATGTGCTCTTACATTCTAAAAGAATGAGTCAAGCAGGAATGTATATTCAAAATGCAGCATTGGATTTAGAGTCAGCAGGATTGATGGAGAGCATTTTCTTGAGTTTACAGAAGGACAGTCTCATCTTTCCAGGGACAACAACAAAACTTGAGGATGTGCAGCCACAGCAGAACACAGCAGGAACCAGTGAAACATTAGACATATGGACCACATTCATCAGCTATGAGAAAATGGTACTTTGAGCACCCTGACTGCACTGGCAATAAATATCAACTGATGCTTACCTAAAAGTTAATCATGTTCCAAGCGGACTTTGAATACCAATATCACCAACATTCAGTCAAAAAAAAAACAACAGAATTCATTGGTAACTGGAAAGGAATCAATTAAGTGGATGCGATTGATCCTGAAGGATACTACAAGCTCACAGGAAGAGGAACTCGGTGAGAGAGAAAAAAACTGTTGATTCTTTTAAGTGACTTTGCTCTTTTTAAAAAGAACTCCAGGAGGTTATCGAGGAACAGGACAAGAGGATATGTGCAACCAAATAACAGAAGTTCTTAAGAGATGAAAACAAATTAGGAAACATATTCAGTTGGTCTAAGAAAAAGTAGAATACAAACTATAAAAAAGCCAATGTAAGATTCGAACTGAAGCAAATATTAAAACAAACACCCAGTACAAGGGCTGTGAGTACTATGGATGTGAGTATAGTATGCAGGACTGAAACAGATAGTTCTGAAGTTTTTTTAGATGAAGAGCAGGATGGAGGACCACTCAGCAGCATCCAGAGAACAAGGTATCAAGGGGGTGTAAGAAGATAAAAAGGGGTAAATGAGGCAACAAAAAGCTCCAGAGGACAATGAGGGAGATACAAGAAACATTAAATACACAGGTAAAGTGTATAGACAATGTTATAAATATCTCTGATTACACTCTAAATAATGCTGAGTTGTCACTGTTGAACAAATGACTTTTGTTTGCCTCCATATCTGATCTGGACTTTTTTCAAATTACAACTGATATTTAAAAACTGTGTAAAGTTTTGAATTTAAGGTTCTATTTTAATACAGAGCAAAATATGGGATGTACTAATGAAGCTTTATCCATGGGTGGTAACAACATCGACAGGTAATAACATAGACAGCTATGCAATAGAAGAGGGTTTCCTCCCTATGATAAATACTCAGGATGTTTTAGAAGCCGTAAATGAGTTTGAGATGTGCACAGGACAAAATTAGACTATGCCTGAAACTGGGGACAATGGGTAGAAATGAGTACAACTGTGGAAAAAAGGAAACAGCCAAGTACATTTTGCCCATTCCAGAGAATAGCAGTACAGACCTTCCAGAAACTGTGTGAAAGGGACATAGAGAGATTGAGAGGTGAAGAATTTGTGCCGAGGTACACCAATATAACCAGAGTAAAAAAAAAAAAGCACTAGAAAATTAAAAAACGGAACCAGGTCGGTGAGGAACAAGACCGCTATTATAGCGGACTTAATATTCTCAGTTGACCTGGCTTGCATCATGGACATCTGGCTAGATGACAATGTCACCTCCGTTTTGGAGGTGGCGGTGCCGTCGGGTACTCTGTGATACACAGCATGAGAGAGGATTGCAGGGTGGGGGCTATTTGTTTTAAATCTAGCTTGAACCTCATGGTGCTACTGTACCTGTAGGTCCTACATGGTCCTTTGAGAGTGTGGTGGCCCAAGGTGGCATCTGTGTGGGCTTTAGGGTTCTCCTGCTCTATCATCCCCTGGGAATAAATAGGGACTTTTGGGGGGAGGTCAAGGAGCTCATTGCTGGCCTAATGCTGGAGTCCCCAGGTTGTTGATCTTGGGGGACTTCAATGCTTGGGTCGATGATGGTCTCTTGAGATTTGGAGATGACCTTCTCAGGAGCATGGAGGCATTGGTCCTGGTACAAAATGTAACATTAGCAATACACTTGGATGGCCACACACTGGATTTGTTTTTTCAGTAGGTTTAGATATTTTAGACCTCAGTATTAATCCAGAGGTTTGGTCGGATCATAGCACCATGACGGGTTAAAGTTTAGGGCCCCCCCAGATGGTCCTGCCCCTGTGGAGATGGTTTGGTACCACCCGTTAAGTAGAGTTTCATCTATGGGACAATCAGCAGTGCTGGCTCCATTGGGTGTTGGGGTGGCTAGTGCAGTTGGGCCAGAGGAAGCAATGACAGCCTATAATGGGACAGTTTCTGCTGCCTTTGACATAATTGCACCCATTCGTGTTCACCCCTTGTCTACTCACCAGAGACCTCCTTGGTTGCTGGAGGAGATCTGGCTCAGTAGAGGAAAAATTGGCCTTATGGTCACATTATGTTGACTACCAGGGGGCAATCTCCCCAAAAATGGTGGAATTTCTGTCTTAGGAGATTGCTGTGGTGAAGAGCAGACTAGCTCAACTCTTCTGCATGGTAGACAGGCTTTTACGTCTTGTCTGTCTCTGTGTTGGGAGAGTAGTTTCTAGTAGTAGATGTGAGGTGCTGGCTCTGTTCTTCACTGCCAAGGTGTCTGCTTTTAGGGGTGAATTCTCCTCACGTATCTCTCAAAAGGGATGCAGTTTTCAACCTGAGTTGTGCCGGAACACTCCTCCTGTCTGGGATGAGCTAGTTGGAATAGAGGAAGTGGTGGAGATATTCTGAAAGCTGTGGCTGACACAATGTGATCTAGACCCAGGTCTGACCGCCATTTGGTTGGATGTCTTGACCTGATTGGTCCTGTGGTTGCTGAGGTTGTCTGGAGTTCCTTGAGGAGTGGGATCCTTCTGCTGTCCTTGAAAAGGGGTGGTTAGGCCCCTTTGAAGAAGCCTCATTGGACCCAGAATGCCTCAGCAATTACAAGCCAGTCTCAAACCTCCCATTTTTAGGAAGGTTATTGAAAAGGTGGTGGCCTTGCAGCTTGAGAGACATCTTGCCCATTCCTCAGCCTATGAGCCTTTCCAGTCTGGTTTCCAGGTGGGGCATAATATAGAGATGGCACTGGCCAGAGTGCTTAATGATATCCTGATGGCAAGGGACAGTAGAGCCTGTACCATCTTGGTTCTCTTGGACCTCTCAGTGGCATTTGACACCATGGACTATGAGGTGCTGCTTGACTGCCTGCGGTTCTGGTGTGGCTTGTCCAGTATTGTTATCCACTGGTTCAGGTCATACCTGACAGATAGAGTGCAGAGGGTGAAAATGGAACTTGTCTCATCGAACCCAAAGACTGTGCTGTGGGGTTCTGCAGGGTTCAGTCTTGTCACCCTTATTGTTCATGGTGTACATGCTCCCACTGGGGGACATTATCAGGTGGTACGGGTTGGGTTTTCACTGTTATGCAGATGATACCCAGATGTATCTGTTCTGTGCACCTGAAAATCAGTTGTTTGAGGAAATCCAGTCTTGGATGACTCACAACTGGCTTAAGCTTAACCAAGACAATACTGAGGTACTGGTTGTGGATCTGGATCACTGGGGAGGAGGGGGGTCAACACTCAGCTTAGTGTTGGGGGGTGTTCCCCTTCTCCCCGCTAGTGAGGTGAAGGATTTAGGCATGATCCTTGATGACAGCTTGACACTTGATGCTCAGATGTCGACTGTGGTTAAAAGTGATTTCTAATCATCTTAGGAACATTGCCCAAATCTGAGCCCTGATTACCCCAGAGGACCTGACCACACTGGTCCATGCTTTGGTCACTGACTGGTTGGAGTACTGCAATGCCCTGTACCTGGGTTGTCTGGAGGCAACCTTCATGCTGCAGTTGGTGCAGAATTAGTGGCAAGACTTCTGACTGGGGTGAGGAGATGTGAAGATATCACCCCAGTCCTCTGCAGACTGCACTGGCAGCCAGTCAGCTGGAGGGTTGTCTTCATGATAGGGCTTCTAACCTATAAGACCCTGCATGAAGAGGACCCCATTTATCTGCAAGATCTCCTTGTCCCTTACAGGCCAGCCCAGGCACTCAATTCTGCCGAGGCAGGTCTCCTTGGATTTCCCAAGATGAGGTTGCGGCATTCAGGAGATACGGCATTTGCAGTGGCCGCACCTACCCTGTGGAACTCCTTACCTGGTTATTTAAAGGAGGCCACCTTAGTAGAAGCATTCAAAACAGGACTAAAAATGTATCTATTCAATCAGGCTTTTATTGACAGAATTATATGTATGAAGTTCAGATTGGTTTTAAGTATCTGTATTTAGGATGGTTTTATTATTGTATTGTCTTGCTGTAAGATGCTCAGAGTCCCAGGATTTGGGTGCCTAATAAATGTATCTATCTAACTATCTCTCTCATCTATCTATCTATCTATCTATCTATCTATCTATCTATCAGACAATCACAATAAAACCAGTAGACAAAGGAGGGAGTATTGTGATTTTGAACACAACAGAGTATATAGATAACAGACAGCTGACTCAAGAACAAATCTACAGTATAGACCCCTAAGTACAGGTCCAACACTCTCCATTAAGAACATGGTGGCTTAGCTTTTGAAATGGGCATGTAGAGATGGCCTTGTAAACCAAAGGGAGAAGGAATATCTAGCTGTACAATACCCCGTATGATGTCATATGAGCATACTATCAAAGATTCATAAAACCCTGAATAAACCTCCCAACAGGCCAATAATATCAAGTGTGGGTATTGTGACTGAGTCACTATCCAGATTTGTGGGTGACCACACTTAGGGAATGCTCACTAAATTACCTTCATTTGTGTTGGATATAGGTGACTTTCTGAGGACATTGAATGATCTGCAGATAATAACAACTCACTACTAGTGACTCTTGATATAGAGTCACTTTATGCATACACAACATATGTGGATGGGCTGAAATAACTTAGGTACTACCTAGATAGGTATGGTGAAGGGGAAAAGCCAGATGCAGAGCTCCTGATAGTACTGTCCAGGTTGGTATTGGAAAATTATGCATTTTCCTTTATGGGAACATGTTATAATCAAGAAAAAGGGATAGCTATGGTGTGAGCTTTTCCCTAACTATGGCAATTTGTGCTTATGGTACTGGAAGGAAACTACATATGGCACAATAGAGTGAACCCCTTTCTTGTCAAATGAAGTTATGGAAATTATATATTGACAATATATTCATGGTGTGGGATGGCAGCTGCATTGAACTAGAAGAGTTCATGAGGTATTTACACAGTAGTAATGAAAACTTAAGGTAAACATGTAACATCAACAATGGAGTTTGCCCTTTAAGGGCAGACCAGGTTGTTCTGGTGCACCTTCCCTCTGTCATGGAGTGGTTGTGCTCAGGAGGGAGGGTAAGGAAGGGAGGGCTAAGGGCCATAACAATGGATAGGTAACAGGAAGGGAGGGTGAAGGAGGTAATAGGGACAGCACAAGGGGCCTCAGCCACTTGTTGCTGGAGTTTTTGATTTTACTGAAGCTGCAGCTAGTCAGATTGGCATAATTGTTGGTGGAGGTTTGTGCACCAGGATAAAACAGGTAAATAAAAAAAGAGAATAATGAGGTTTGGAAGTGTTTAAAAATGTGTATAATAATGAAAGGAGAAGAGATGTTTGGAGCCACGTGGTTGTCTATGAAAGTCTGCATATAATAGAGGAGGAGAGAAGCACTTTACAGCATTAGGACAAGATGGAGGCTAGTTGTTTAAAAAAACCAAAATATGTTGGGGGGTGTGTGTGTGTGTGTGTGGGTATTATGGTCAATTACATGGCTTAGCAAGGTATGAGGTAGTACTGAAGCATTAAGAGCAAGAGTGAGTTGGAGAAAGCTGTGCCTGATGCTAGGTGAGGAGAGGTTTGGACAAAAGACCAGAAGGTAGCGCTCCTGAGGCGAGCCGGTTTCAGAAGAAAAACAAGCGTTTTAGCACATGGCTGGAAGTAATTTTGGGCAGCAAGCGGTGGCGTTTTGCTGGTGTTGACCGAGTGAGGGAGAAGATTGAAGGGCAAGGCTATTCAAGCCATAAAGGAGCATTTTTTTGTAGCGCAGGGCTGGATTGAGGGGACAAGCAGTAGTGTAGTTTCTGGCATTGGCCTAGTGAGGGTGTGACTGGTGGGCAGGGCTATGCAAGCCGAAAGGAGCATGGTAGCGCATTGGAAGTTGTGGGGGCAACATGGAATGGGGTTTTGACTGGAGTGGGCTTAGCGAGGATTTGATGGGAGGCTAAGGGGTATTTAAATTGAAGGGAGCATTCTAGCGAGGTCTGGAAGGCCTGGGGCAACAAGCAATGGTGTTATGGTGGCATGGGGCCTGCAAGGGAGGCAATAAAGGGACAAAGTGGTTAATGGACCAAAAGTAAATGGAGCAGGTAGCAGTGCATGGCTGCAAAACTGGGATAGCAAGAGAGGATTTTGGCTGGCGTGGCTTAGCAAATACATGGCAAAAGGGGAACACTTTACGGCCCTGTTTCTGGCCGAGGGATGCCCAAGGAAATGTGGCTACAGAGCATGGGGGGAGACCAGAATGGGGAAGAGGCCCAAATGGAAGGGCTTGTGTGGGGGCTGACGCATGTGGCCACATGGCGAGAAGGCTCACACCATGGGTAGGCCGCGAGGCAAGCATTTTTTGGGGGGGATGGGGCAGGGTTTTTAGCCATGAGGATGAGGTTTTTGGGGGATTTCTCCACTAAAGGGCCAACAGAGAGAGAGGCCCAGTAAAGGGAGGAGCTGAAGCACACAATAGCAACCCATGGCGTGATGCGGGGCAACTAGCAGTGGTGTTTTGGTGGTGTGGGCCTCACGAGGGAGGCAACAAAAGGGACAAAGTGTTTAATGGACCAGGAAGCCAATGAAGCAGGTAGCAGCGCATGGCTGCAAAATTGGGTAGGCCACGAGGCAAGCATTTTTGGGGGATGGGGTGAGGGTTTTTAGCCATGAGGATGAGGTTTTGGGGGTTTCTCCACTAAGGGCCAACAGAGAGCGGCCCAGTAAAGGGAGGTGCTGAAGCACACATGGCGTACTGCAGCGTGACGCCACACGCCGCACGATATCGAGACAAGGAAAGGAGGAAAGGAACAGAAGGAGTAAAAAAGACAAAGAAAGTGGGGATTTAACAGGAGAGGCTGGCTAACAGAGAGAAAGTGGGCCATGAGGCGACACAGGCTGCTGGGTCGGGGGAGCTTCCCACCAAAAGGTCCTTGTGGCACCCTCCAGTGGGGGCTGATTAAGGGGAGAGTGAACCTTCTTAAGAAAGGAGAGCATGCATACCCCAGCAGCTCACAGGGAAGAGGCATGTTCATTAAGGAAGGCAGCAATGGCTGCTGGTGGCTCATGAGTGGGCACGGGAGAAACAAGGGGATGCAAAAGGGGGGGCATACGGGTATGGAAGCTAAAAAAAATAAAAAAAAAACCTTGGGAGTGCAAGGATACAAAAGAAAAAGGAGGCACGTGGGAACGGAAAGAAAAGCGGAGAGGGCATGAGGGTGCAAAAAAAGGGGTGGGGACACAAACATATGGTAATATAGGTATATAATGACTCTTGTTCTCTTCCTGTAGTTGTCTTCACAGAGAAAAGTGAAGGAATGGCACCAAAGAAAAGCAAGCCGTCAAAGGAGAATGCCTACAGGGCCTTAATTGAATTGGCAGAAAAGGCCAACCGAATGTGGGAGCTGGTGGAAGGGGAGGAACCTGGTAGACCCAGAGAGAAAAGGAAAGCTGGTCCCGAGAATGGGGGCAGAGGGAAATGACCAGCCGAAGGGCCACGTAGCCCCACTAGGGTACCACCGCCAGAGTAGAACCCCCAGGGTGGCTGATCCAGTACCTCTGCAGCCTATAGACTGGAATGCCAGTACCTCCCCTGATCAAGATGGGATCTTCCTGGTGAACCCGGCTAGATCCCTCAGAATGTGGTTTTCCTCCACAAACTATAGTAGTTCACCCTCCTCCTCAACCAGAGGGAGAAAAAGGGGCAGTTGGAAGATGCCAGGCAGCATGGCCCGGACAAGGTTACAGGTAACACACCCAGTGCAGTGGGAGAGTATAAAGGAATACATAGGTCAAATTGTATCGGCGCAGGGGACAGGAGGGTTAGGCAGATGGAATCGGCTCTGGGGAGACTAGGACGGAGAAAGAGGTGCCAAAAGTAATGAAGGAGTGCAGAAAAGAAGGGAAAGGTACAAGGAGATAGGTGCACCGGGATGAGGATAGGAGATCATGTCCCACTGGCCATGAAAGAGAAAATATGGAAAGGGGAGTATGTGGATATATTCACTTTGGTGAGCTGGGAAGTGGCAGCAAAATATGAGGAGGCCGAGAACACAGGTAGGAGTGAAATGGCAGTGGCAATAGTGCTTTTGGGGAAAAAGGAGGAGGACAAGTTCACAAAGGGAAAGACCTGGGACAGATGGTTCATAGGTTTTGCCACTTTCTCAGCCATTGTCTTGGAGAAAAAGCCGGAGCTGGGCATCCCACTCATCACGTATTCCTTGATAACAAGGCAAAAGGTGGGTTGGGGTGGCTATACTATGAAGAATTTTTTCAACATTCGGGGATGTGAGATGGGACACGAAGCAGCTAGATTTATGGACAGACTATGTCACTGATTAGTCCACACCAGAAGGGAATTGGGGAAGAAAGGGTAGACACCCAGAGATGTTTTTGGGCCTACAACAGGGCCCTTTGCTCATGGGCTCAATGTCATTTTCGCATGCTTGCTCAGAATGTGGTGGAAGACACCTGGGCGCAGATGCAGGATGGCATGGACCCAAGGGACACTGGGGACAAGGTCAGGTCAACAGTTCTTTCGGGAAGGACAGGGGTTTAAAGGGCAGACATGGAATAAGGGCGGAAGGGGTAGAGGAACAAGCAGGGGGTCAGAATCACTGATCAGAAGAACCCTGCACAAGACAGGAGGAGAGGCTGGGGAACAGAAAAGGGGATGGACAAGGAGCAGTTCAGGGTAGCTAGAACCCCATCAATTTAGAGGTAGTGGACAGCCTGTTTGGACAGATATCCAAACAGAGCAGTGGGAGATGATTATACAAGGTTTTAGGATGGGAGTTTTCACTACAGTGTGTGTGGCCCAGACAAGTGAGAGAGGCGGGCAACCTGGGATCGGTTAAAGGAAAGGAAGAAATGTTGAGACAGAAGATAAAGAAAGAAAAGGCAGCAGGGAGGGTAGACGGACCATTGGACCCCCCCCCTTGAGATATGCAGATTTCGCCATTGGGTTTGGTACCCAAGAAGCAAGAGGGAGAGTACAGGGTGATTCACCACCTGTCTTATCCAGAAGGGGATTCGGTGAATGACTTCATCGGGAGGAACACAGTAGAGTGACATATAGACACTAGAGGATGCAGTTCAGATAATCCAGACTACTGAGGATGCATGGATGGCAAAGACAGATATTGAGTCTGCTTTCAGACTGCTGCCAGTAAGGAGAGAAGACTGGGATCTATTGGGTTTTAAGATTGGGGAGCAGTATTATTTTGACAAATCCATGCCAATGGGATGTTCCATAGCTTGCGTGACATTTGAAGCATTCAGCACGTGTTTGCAATGGATATTCCAGAAAAAGACGGGTTATAGAACAGTCATTCATTATCTAGATGACTTCATTTTCATTGGAAGGGGAAAAGAGAGACACAGAGGATGCTGGGAAAGTTTCAGGAATTATGCAGGGAGCTAGGGGTGCCACTGGCACCAGAGAAAACAGAAGGGCCCAGCAGGGTGATGGAGTTTCTGGGGATTGAGATAGATGTCCCAAAAGAAATATTCAGGCTGCTAGACAACAAAGTGAGGAAACTGAAGGAATTCATTCAAGTACACAACAGCAGGAGAAGGGTATAGCTGAAACCAGTTCAGCAAGTACTGGGGCACCTGAACTTCGCCTGCAGGGCCATTGGACCAGGGAGGGCATTCACAAAGAGGTTAGCTAGGGCTACAGAAGAGGTCACCAGACCACATCACTGGGTGGACCTGACAAGAGATGTCAGAGAAGATTTTGGGATATGGGAGGAATTCCTGAAGAATTATAACAGCTGTTCATTCTGGCAAGAAGTGTGGGTGTACAACACAGACCTCGATCTCTACACAGATGCAGCTGGGGGTTGGCATGGGGGGTTACCTGAGGGGCAGGTGGTTTGCAGAACCATGGCCTGATAGCTGGGTAAAGGATGGGAAAATAAGAGATATAACATTGCTGGAAATCATGCCCATATGGGCACGTATCCTGGTCTGGGGGGAGGAACTACGGGATCAGAAAGTGACCTTCTGGTGTGATAATAGAGCAGTGGTAGAGGTCCTAAACAACATGGGAGCCAGGTCAGAGACGGACAAGAAAGTATTATGATGTTTAGTTTTAAGGTCTTTGCTGCTGAACATGTCATTCAGAGCAAAACATATAGAAGGGGTACACAATACCCTGGCTGACAGCCTTTCCCGTCTGCAGCTGGACCATTTCTGGAGGCGGCTCAGCAGCGGAGGAACAAAAAACACCTATACCAATGAACATCTGGGACATTGGTAAGAAGGAGCAGAACTGTTGTTTGGCAGCTCATGGGCACCTCAGACTCTGAGGGCTTATGATGGGGCCTAGTTGGTGTTTCAAACATTCAGGGCTGAGCACCAGATGGAGGTAAGTGGGCCACTCACAGAGGAACAGTTGTGAATGTTCACCATGGAACAGTGGTAAAAAGGGACCACCCACACCACAATGGGGGTTTATCTGGCAGGGATTAGAGTTATCTGCAGCCTAAAGGGGTGGAAAGACCTGACAAAATCATTGTTCATCAGGATAATGATGTAAGGATGGAGTAGGTTAAAACATGGGCCAGGATATAATAGGAGGCCAATAGGGGAGCAGTGGCTAATAAAGCTAAAGGACTTGTTCCCGGTAATATGCAGATCAAAGGCTGAGGCCCAGCTATTTCACACAGTATATGGGATAATGTTTGCAGGGGCCATGAGAGTGAGTGAGGTGGTAGGTCATGGGAAAGAAGACAAGGAAGGAGGCTTGGAATGGGACGATGTAAGCTGGGGGGTGAAAGAGATACGGATCAAGATCAGGAGGTCAAAAATGGATCAAAGAGGATAAGGTTGCATAGTGATACTGAAGGGGCAAGTAGAGGTTGCAATATGCCCAGAACAGACTCTGTGGGCTTTCGCCGCAGTACATGGGACCAGGACGGGAAAGTTATTTGTACATGGTGATGGGAAAAGGTTCACCGGCTACCAAGTCACAGTATTGCTTAAAAAGGGCATGCAATTCATGGGGGAGGAACTGGCTAATTATTCATCCCATTTCCTATGGATTGGGGCTGCCTCACAGTGGGCAGCAATGGGAGAATCGATGAATAACATTTTTGAAAAAGGGCGCTGGTGGTCTGCCAGTTATAAGAGATACAAGAACAGTGAAGTAAAAAAAATACATATATATATATATATATATATATATATATATATATTTGAAGGTGGTACTCCTGGTTGGAATTGCAGGTCGGGGGAGGAAATGGAAAAGTTAGGGAGAGGCAAAAATGGGGGATAATATGGTGATGACACTATGAGCATGTGTAAAATAATTAATTTTCCTTGAAACCCATAGTGAGAGAGGATCACGGAAGTCTGGATCTGTGGCTATTCCTATATTTATTGGGCTGAAAAAGAGCAGAGAAGAAGGCTGGGGAAACAGCTGTACCACAATGTGAAACAGTGTAGGTTGGTCTGGCATGGCATACGGGGGATGAGATGGGCACAGCTGCTTCCCATCTTGAAGGAACTCAAGGGATGGCACCCCAGTGCAGACCTAATTATTATACATCTAGGGGGCAATGACCTTGCAGGCAGGCCATGGGTAGACATATACTTACAGATAAAAAGGGATCTAGTGGCAATACAACAGTGGTGGCCTCAGGTGTGCCTCACCTGGTCAGATATGATACCAAGAAGGGTGTGGAGGCAGGAGCACAGTCATAGGGTGGTGGAGAGGGCCAGGAGAAAGATGAATTGAAGGGTGGGGACATTGGTAAGGCAGATGGGAGGACAGGTGATACAGCTGGAGCAGAAGAATGGGTAGAAGACTTGTACAGGTCAGACAGTGTGCACTTGTCAGACCTAGCCATAGACATGTTCAATGCAGAAACAATGGGCTTTATAGAAGCATGGAGGAAGCATGCAAAAACTGGAAAATAAAAAAAAAAGGATCTTCCCTAAGGTGGGGAGAATGATACCCTAAGTATGGGGGGAAGCCAGCCATCCAATGCAAGCTGGAGACTGGCTAGTGGGGAAAAGGGGAGGGGAGGGAGGAAAGAAAAAGGAATAACACAAGAAGAGGAAGAAGATGAAGGAGAAAGCAGTCTCGGTTTTCACCGTTACCTAGCGGAAAAGGAGAAGAAGAAGGCACCCAGGTTTTCACCTGGGGGAGGGATAATCAGAGATTGATATATGTATGGAAATAAATGAAGTTTCTGAAAATATGATAATAAAGAAATGGAAAATGGAATATGGAATTATGAATATAAATAAATTAATTGCCAATCTGAGCACAACAACAAACAATGGTCTCTGTCTTTTTGTGAGGGAAAAGGTGGGAATCTGGGACAATGGAGTTTGCCCTTTAAGGGGCAGACCAGGTTGTCCTGGTGCACCCCTTCCCTCTGTCCTGGAATGGTTGTGCTCAGAAGTGGAGGGGGAAGGAAGGGGAGGGGCTAAGGGCCAGAACAATGGACAGGTAACAGGAAGGGGAGGGGCAAAGGGAGGTACATAAGGGACAGCACAAGGGGGCCTCAGTCACTTTTTGCTGGAGTTTTTGATTCCTCCCACCCACCCTACTAGGCAGAGCAAGAGGAAAAGACAGTCAAGATGGGATTGTATGGTGGGTCTGTCAAGGTGGATGACATACACGTCCGGTTGACAGTTTGGACTGCCAAAGGTGGATGGCAGGTGATAATATGATTATGGACTGACAAAGGTGGATGGCAAGGGGGAAAAAGGGGGGGAGGGGAGGGGGGAAGAAAAAAGGAATAACACAAGAAGAGGAAGAAGATGAAGGAGAAAGCAGTCTCGGTTTTCACCGTTACCTAGCGGAAAAGGAGAAGAAGAAGGCACCCAGGTTTTCACCTGGGGGAGGGATAATCAGAGACTGATATATGGATGGAAATAAATGAAATTTCTGAAAATATGATAATAAAGAAATGGAAAATGGAATATGGAATTATGAATATAAATAAATTAATTGCCAATCTGAGCACAGCAACAAACAATGGTCTCTGTCTTTTTGTGAGGGAAAAGGGGGGAATCCGGGACAATGAGAAGGCTTGTTTCTTAAACATGAAAATCCACAAAAATGTGGAGGTTGGGGTGAGCACCACACTCTACAGGAAACCCACTGACCGCAATACTGTGTTACCTGCCAGCAGCTGCCATCACTGCCATGTGATTGATAATATCCCCAGGAGTCAGTACTGTCATGTGAAGAGAAATTGTAGTGAGGCAGCAGAATTTAATAAAGAGTCAATGGTGCTGGAAGATAAATTTTTACAGAGGGGATATTTAGCTTCATGTATCAATAATACCAAAGAAAACTGTAAGGCTAAAAGTAGGGATTCCCTTTTGGTAAAAAAGAACACCAAGGAGTTGGATCAGTTAGGCAGGAATCAAATAAATTTCATAACAACTTATAATTAACCTAAACCTCTTTCATGCCTGGTGCTTTGTTTGCTTGAATTGTACTTTATCTCTCATCAAGTATGACTTGCTGCTGTTCCTTCTGCCATTTCCTATATTCTACATTGCCTATCTACCCCCTACTCCCATGTAGACCTGTTTCCACCTCTCAACTTATTAGGTGTCTCATTTTTGTTTTTTCCTTTTTTGTTTGCTGTATTATATATTTATATTACATTGTGTTCTGTAATTATTGGATAACTCCATCCTGTGCTGTTAATCTTGTTGATTTATATTCACCTTTGACCAGGTCCACCTTTGTAAACGAGTTTTCTCAATGGTGTTTCACCTGGTATAATAAATATTGATTTGTTGATTGATTGATTGATAATGTGGGGGTATGGAAAATCAGAGAAATGATAGAGAGACGTTGGTATATCCTAGGAAGTAGTCCAAGACTCAGGGAGACATCTATGACACCACCCCTGTAGTGTAGAGTAGTGTAGTGTAGTGTACTGGAGGGTTAAGTATCTAAAAGATCAGCTGGTACACTTAGTACAGTCAATCACTAGATCTAGTAAGTGGATGCCATCCTTACCCAAGGGTTGCAAAAAATGTGGAAGATGCAAGTGCTATGAGCATGTGAATGAATGCAAAGAATTCCTGAATCTTTTAACAAAAGAAAATGGAAATTCAACAGTTCATCAATTGTGACACTACAGTACATTTGTAGTGCATATGGCTCACTGTACTTGTGAGGTTTATTATGTAGGCCATACAAAGAGGAAATTCAAAGAAAGAATGGGGGAGCATGATCATTCAATAAAAAGTGGGAATTTGGAGTATGCACTAGCTATGCATGTCCAAAATGCCAATAGAAGTGTGGAACATAAAATTAAAGTTTATTGGACTTGAACAAGTAAAACAGGCCCGGGTGGCAAATGGAATTGTACTTAAGATACAAGAGCCTGCTTGGATTTATTGGTTGGGAGCCGAGAAATGAGAATGGCTTTAATGAACGGATTGAACTTGTCCTTATTTTAGTAGATGGATGAAAGTGGAACTGAAAAATGAAAATTGCAGACATCTTTTGGTGTTTATGCTATCTAATCCCACTAATGATGCATTTTCAGGTTTCTAGGCATAATCCAGTGTGGGTTGCTATCATACCCTTGGATTCCAGATAAAAAGCTTCCAGGAGAGCAACCTTGAGAGAATGAAATGCTTTTACCTGTGATTCCTCCCTTCTTTCACTCTCACCCCACTTCACACACATGCTTTCACTTGTGGGTTGCAACTTCCATTTTTTCAGGATTTTATCTTATTTCAAGAAATATTTGCTGAAAAGAAAATGTACAGGCAGTCTAATTCTTCCTATATCTTGAGAAAATGTTCCCTTTAAATACACATATATTCCTCTTTAAAACAGTAATCAGCTTTTTACTTAAATGATTTTGGGCGTACTAAATATGTGTCTTGCTAACTGTGCTCTTATACTAGTGGGTAATAGGGTATTGTTCTACATATTGATTAATTGAATTGTTAAAAGTTATTATTAATCACAGGTAGGGCTGGGTGGACTTTTCCACCAGAGATCTGAACCCCTGGATTGAACCTGTAATCCAAAGACCCGGGTAAATATGGACTTTACTGCAGAAGTCCGGTTCTGGGTCCATGGAGTGCCATTTAGTATATTGTTGTCATAGAGATGCAGTTGGCATGCTCGTCCCATGTACAGGTGGCTGGCAGCATCCAATCAGGCAACAGATCAGAATAGTCAGTCATGTAATGCACTCCCGGTTTATAACCATGGTGAGTGCACTATGCTGGCCCAGAGTGAGTTGGAGGATGGTTGGAGGAGGTTGTGCTGCTGCAGAGCTGAGCCAGCAGAAGTTGTGCACCACAGAGAGAAAGAGAGAGAGAAAAGAAAGAAACTAAATAAAATATAAAATACAAAAAAAATATTTATTTTTGAAGCAGAGCCAGAGGGGAGGAAAGAAAGAGATGAGAGAGAGAGTAGACTTTCTGGGGTGAGGGGAGTGAGTGAAAGTTATCATCAAGGGAGGGTGAGGACTGGAGGGGGAATCCAAGGAAGGACTGGGAGAGAGGACATATAGTGATGGATGGCTGCTAGAGGGGGGAGACAAGCAAAGCAAATAAAAAAGGCAGTGTGGCAGTATACTACAGGGAAAGGACAGGCTGGCAAAATAAGTCTTTGACTTTTGCCATCCAGAAATTGAATTCAGAAGATCCTCCAGATGAGAGAGAGAGAGAGAGAGACTATTGGGGGCCCTAGAGACATTTTACAGTTATAGAAAATCCCAAATAAAAGTTTTTTTCTTTTCTTGGCTTCAGGCAGTGTTGCTGAGTGAACAGAGCAAGGGCAGGCTGGAAAAATCTTTTACCTGTGCCATTCCAGATCCAGAGAAGAGAGGGAGAGACTACTGCGGGCCCGAGAGAAATTTTACAGTGCCAGAAATCCATAAACTATTTATTTTTTTTATTTTCTTGGCCTCAATGTGGCTGTGTAGTACAGACCAGGGCAAGGGCAGACTGGCAAAATAAATCTTTGACTTGTGCCATCCAGATCCAGAAGAGGAAGAGACAGACAATGGGGGGGGGCACAAGAAATTTAACAGCCCCAAAAACCCCAAATAAAAGTTTTTTCCTGGCTTCAGTGTGGCTGTTTGTACAGGGCAAGGGCAGGCTGGCAAAATAAATCTTTGACTTGTACCATCCGGGGAGGGAGAGAGAGAGAGAGAGAGAGAGAGAGAGAGAGAGAAAGAGTGACACTATGGGGGCGGGGTGATGAGAAATTTAACAGTCCCAGAACTAAAATAAAGTTTCTTTTTTTTCCTGGCTTCAGTGTGGCTGTGTGTAACAGGACAAGGGCAGGCTGGAAAAAAAACTTTGACTTGTGCTATCCAGATGGGGGAGAGAGAGAGAGAGAGAGAAAGAAAGAGAGACTATAAGGTGGCCCACAAGAAATTTAACAATCCAAGAAATCTCAAATAAGAATGTATTTTCTTTTCCTGGCTTCAGTGTGGCTGTGTGTACAGGGCAAGGGCAGTCTGGAAAAATAAACCTTTGACTCGTGTCGTCCAGAGGACAGAGGGGGAGAGATTTTTTCTTTTGGTGGAAGGGGGGGCAATGAGAAATTTAACAATTCCAGAAATCCCAAATAAAAGTTTATTTTTCTGCTGGCTTCAGTGTGGCTGTGTTTACAGGGCAAGGGCAGGTTGGAAAAATAATTTTTTTTTTTTTTGTAAACTTTTTTTATTGAGAAAGGTAGCAGTTTATCAGAAAATACACTATTCAAACACATCAGTAACATTGATGACAAGGTTCAACAAACATGCAAGGCATTATTATCGGTTTTCTTTATATAAATTGCCCCTTTTAAATCCCTACTTACACTATGCATATACAATACACATGGGGAATGAGAACAGTTCATTGTTGATTGTGCATGATAGGTGACCATTCTTGGAATGCCCTGGGCATCTATAGTGGACTTTGAGTGATTTGATCGGCTCTGAACAAAGAGACACCATTCATGGTGGTGCCCGGACCAGCAACCTGGTCCTGCCAATAGGTACATGACTGTTCCCCTCTAGTTATTCTAGGTTTGAGTTATAGTGGCAAACACCCCGTCTCCATGGCTTTCTATAGGGGGGCTCCACATCTTGTGAAAGAAATCCATATTCCCATTTGCTGAGTGCTGGGCTTTTTCTAATGTAAGGCACTACTTTAGGTTGCTGACCCACTGGCACACCATGGGAGGGCCACCAGCTAACCAATTTTGGACTATTGTTTTCTTTGCATTGACCAGGGCTACCTCCCACAGTGGGTGACTCCTTTGCTCATTTACTGTACGTGGCTCAGCTCTGAGCAATAATTCCAGAGAGGTATAGGGGAGCTTCCTTAGGAGGGTTGACTCCATGATTCTCTGCACCTCCATCCAGAAAGGGGCCACTTTTGGGCAGGTCAGGACCATATGAAGAAAGTCTGCATGTTCATAATAGGATTTCAGGCATTGGTGTGAGTTGTCTGCTTTCATAGTGTGTAGCCTGGCTGGGGTCAAGTAGGCCCTGTACATAACAATTGAGCTGGATCTGGCGTAACCTATTATTTCTGAAGCAAGTGTTTAAATGTTTAATTGCATTCTGACACATTCCATAATCTATGCTAATGCCTAGGTACCCTTCCTATTTTGCCCTAGTTTGGGGAGCTTGATCAGGGCCTGCTCCAAGGAGAGTGCAATAGTAGACTGATAGTGCTTTAGTTGTTGGGGGAGGGTTTTAGAGGCCTTCCTCAATAGGGGTAGGTTCTGTCCATCCAAATTCTGCATTCAGATTCTCACCCAGCCTATACCGATCCACCTGGTATATAAAATAGCCCCTGGGGTCTAGCATGAACCTGCTCCGAGCTTCAGAGAATTCTAGGATTCTCCCTCCCTTGTATAATTGCAGGGCACATCTAATGCCTTTGGAGTCCCAACGACTTATCCTCTGATGCAGAAGAGCTATGTATTGCCCTCTGCTTCATAAAATTGTGGATAAATCAGCATATGGAGAGCACTGCTCCCCATCAGTAAGTCTGTTATAGGCACTCTGCCACACCCCAGAGTGGCTAGTGTGCAAGGATTAGCGATGTTCATCTGAACTTGGGCCCCGAACTGCCAGACAGGCACATGTGTCTAAGGGATCCCCAATCTCCTCTTCCTCCATGTCTAACCAGTCTAATCTCTGTGGGTTCAGTCCCTAGGTAGAATGCCAGCTGCACAGCCAGATAATACAGCTGGAAATTAGGTAGACCCATTCCTCCTCTACTGGCCAGCATCTGTAATATTGATTTCTTAATGTGGGCAGGTTTCCCTCACCATAAAAAAACATGAATCATGGCATTTACTTGTTTAAAGTGAGTCGAGGGTACCTTGACTGGCAAGGACTAGTACAAGTACAGACACCTCAGCAGGATCATCATCTTTACTGTATTAATTCTTCCTATCAGGGTTAGGGGAAGGCTCTGCCATCTGTCACAATCCTGACCTATTGCTTTTATCAGAGGGCCGTAGTTCTGAGAATACAGTGCCCCAGTCCTAGCAGACATGATGCTCTCTAGGTATTTCACCCAGTGCACCATCAGCAGCCCCCCCCAAGACTTGTGCCAGCCGGTGCCTATTTAACTGACCTGCAGGGAGGAGCTTACTTTTTGTCCAATTTACCTTGTGGCCCAACAGTGCCACATACTCCTGCAATATTCCATGAACCAGGGGCAGGTCTTCTCCGGGTTCTGAAGGTACATCAGGATATCGTCTGCATATAACGCTATTTTATGATCCCTGCCTCCCACTCTAAAACCCGTATCCCTTCATGATTCGTAATGGCCGCTGCTAATGGTTCTAGTGTCAGTACATGTAGGAGCAGGGAAAGAGGCAGCCCTGCCTAGTGCTCCTTTCTAACTCAAAGGGGGCAGATAGTGATCCGTTCACTGCTATTTGGGCTCTAGGGGAGGTGTACAGGGTTTTTATCCACTTCAACAGTTCTTCTTCCACCCCTTACATAGAAACATAGAAACATAGAATTTGACGGCAGATAAGGACCGCTTGGCCCACCCAGTCTGCCCATTTCCCTACCTACTGGATAAGCTACAGATCCTAGTTAACCAGCAGCCTACTTCTTCCTACCCCAACCCCCTAGAATTGCCTTATGACTGTCCCATGCATGCTTGAATTCCACCACTGATTTTGACTCCACAACCTCCTCCGAAGGCTGTTTCATGCATCCACAACCCTCTCTGTGAAAAAATACTTCCTTAAATTACCTCTGAGCCGCCCCCCTCTATCTTCAAATAGTGCCCTCTTGTTCTTGCACACCTCTTTTTTTGAAAGATGCTACCCTCTTGGACTTTGTTGATTCCCTTGAGGTACTTGAACATTTCAAACATGTCCCCCCTCTCCCTCCTTTCCTCGAGGCTATGCATATTAAGCTCCTTTCGTCTCTCTTCATATGTCTTCCAGTGCAGACTCTGCACCATTTTAGTTGCCCTCCTCTGGACAGCTTCCATCCTGTCTATGTCTTTGTGGAGACTGGGTCTCCAGAACTGCACACAGTACTCCAGATGGGGTCTCACCAGCTGTCTGTACAGTGGGATAATAACTTCCTATTTTCTACTGGTGATGCCTCTCCCTATGCATCCCAGTATCCTCAGAACCTCCTTGCTGCCTCTCACATTGTTTGCCCACCTTTAGGTCATCTGATATGACTACCCCAGGTCCCTTTCCATTTTTGTTGTTGTTAGTATCTCACCCCCATTGTGTACTCTTCCCTGGTTTTTGTTTCCAGGTGCATTACCTTGCACTTCTTAGCATTGAATCTAAGCTGCCATACATTTGACCATTCCTCTAACTTGCCAAGTCCCTTCTCATCCTTTCCACCCACCCTGTGCATCAACTCTGTTGCAGATCTTTGTGTCCTCTGCAAAGAGACATACTTTTCCTTCCAGTCCTTCTGCAATGTCGCTATAAAGACATTGAAGAGGACCGTCCTAATACTGAACCCTGTGGTACCCACTAGTAACCCTCCTTTCTTCTGAGTGGACTCCATTTACTATTACCTCTGTGTCCTATTCTCCAGCCAATTTTTCACGCAGGCTGTCATCTTGGGACCCACTCCCAGGCTGGCTAACTTGTATATTAATCTTTTGTGCGGGACTGTGTCAAATGCCTTGCTAAAGTCTAGGTAGGCCATGTCCACAGCCCCTCCCTGATCTACTACTTTGGTCACCCAGTCAAAGAAATCTATCAGATTCGTCTGGCATGACCTTCCCACTGTGAATCCATGCTGCCTAAGGTCCTGTGCCCCTCTGGCCTCTAGATACTCGACAGTTCTTTCCTTCAGAAGTGATTCCATCATTTTCCCTATCACTGAGGTTAAACTAACAGGTCTGTAGTTTCCTGCTTCTGCCTTGCTCCCACTTTTGTGAAGGGGAATCACATCTGCCCTCCTCCAGTCCTCGGGTATCACCCCATCCCCCCATGATTTGTTAGAAAGTGTAGTCAGTGGTGTCACTAGTTCTACCCTTAGTTCTTTTAGAATTCTGTGAAGAATCCCATCAGGCCCCATTGCTTTGTCCACCTTCAGTTTTAAGAGTTCTTTCAGAACCCTTTCTTTTGTAAATGGGCTGGTATCAACTTCTGTATCCAGAGTGTTTCTACTGTTTGTTTTATGTACCTCCCCCTCTTCATTTGTAAATACTGAGCAAAAATATTTGTTTAATATCTCTGCCTTTTCACAGTCTTCCTCTGCCCACCCTCCCTCCCCTTTATTAAGCCTCACTATCCCTCCTTGGTCTTCCTTTGCTCCTGATGTACCCATAAAGGTTTTATCCCCTTCTTAACTGAGTTGGCTATCTTTACTCGGTTTGGGCCTTTGCTGTTCTGACTGCCTTCCAGGCTCCTTTTGCTTTAACTGATACAGTTCCCTGTCCTGCTCCTTCTGCGATTCCTTGTACTTCCTGAATGCTTTCTTTTCTCTTGAACCTTCACCACTTCCTTTGAGAACCATAGTGGTTTCTTACATCGTTTTGTTTTGTTTATTTGCTTCACACAAAGGCTCGTTACCTCTGTGATGGCAGTTTTATTATTCCCCATTGCTTCCACCCTCCTTCCTGCCCATTTGCTAGTGCATTCCTTAGGCACTCACCATTTGGCAAAGTCAGCCCTCCTAAAGTCCAGTACTTTTGTCTTTGTATGGCTTGACTCTATTGCTGTGTTTATTGTGAACTATACTGTTCGATGGTCGCTAGTTCCCAGATGGCTACCCACTTTTACATCTGTGATCTCTCTCCATCTCCATTTGAAAGAATCAAGTCTAATATTGCTCCCTCTTGAGTGGGCTCAATACTAGTTGTCTAAGGCATGCCCTTGTAGGGCATCTAGAATAACCCACTCTTAGAAGTGGCTGCTGCAACTGCACTCCAGTTAACATCTGGCATATTCAGATCACCCATCAGCAATATCTCCCTTTTTCTGCCATTCTAAGTATACTTTCTATCATTTCCTTGTCCATTTCCTCCCCTGAGAAGGGGTCTGTATACAACCCTGTGCGGATTGTGGTGCCATTGCCTGTCTCAATTTACCCACAGTGCTTCTTCTCCTCCTCCTGTTTGCCTTTTGTTCTATTGCTTTTATTCCTTCCCTTATGTAAAGAGCTACTCTCCTCCTCTTTACCTCCCTGTCCCTCCTGTAGATAGTGTATCCTGGTATGTTTACGTCCCAGAAATGGTTTTGTGTGTACCATGTTTCTGTGACTGCCATGATATACAGATGTTCCTCCTCCATCAAGGCCACTAATTCGACGGGGCCTCGAACATGTATCTCCACTCGACCCTGTCAAATGCTTTTTCTGCATCTAGCGCTAATATGGCCACCCCGTGCTTGGCCGTTGATTTACACCAAGAGTGCAGGCCATTTGATGTTCTCCTGATGTTATGTTTACCCTGCCTGCCACCCACAACCCCTGCTTGGTCAGCGTGTATCAGCTCTGGAAGGGTCGGCTCAAGGCGAGAGGCTATAACCTTAGCCAGTATCTTATAATCAGCTGTGAGTAATGAAATAGGCCGGTATGAGACACATAAGGTTGGGTCCTTTCCCGGTTTCGGGAGGACAGTGATGGTGGCCATTCTCATAGAAGGTGGGAGATTCCCTCTTACCAGTCCTTCTTGAATTGTATCAAAGAGTGGGTCTAATAGCTGGTCTTTAAATGCCTTGAAAAAATCAATAGGTAGGCCATCAGGTCTGGGTGCTTTACCCCCGACCAGTGATTTAATGGTCTTCAATACTTCCATCTTCTCTATTGGCCTGTCCAGGACTTTCACCATTTCTGGGGCAGTGTCTGGAGGGGGGCTTTATCAAAAAGGGTGCATTTGTTGTGAGGTGGGGGTCACTTTTGATGTGTATAAGCCATGATAGAAGCCATTAAATTCATCTCCTTATTCCTGTGGTTGAGGTTGTACAAACCCCTGTAGCCGACTGAATTTGTGTGATAGTTCTGTCCCTGTCCCTTTTCCTTAGTTGCCAGGCTAGGAACTTTTCCTCTCTTTCATCCTCAAAGTAGGAGGCCACTCCTGCCAGCAGTATCAACCTCTCTATCTGAGCCGTGTTTAACATGTTAAATTCCCATTTTAGTTTCTGCACCTGCCTGAATAAAGGCTGGGTGGGGGTCTTCATATGGGATTCTTCCAGGACTACTATTTTTTGCCTGAGTAGTTCTAGGCCCTTCTGTGATTCTCTTTTTTTATGCGCAGAGTAGGAGGTCACCTGCCCTCTAACATAAGCTTTCATGGCCTCCCACCTAACGGAACAAGAAGCTTCTCTCTTCTTATTGTATTCCCAAAATTATTCCAGGGCCTTAGTCATGTACACCAGAATGTTTTTGTCTTTTAAGAGTAGGGGGTCCAGCCTCCATGTCCTTCGCTCCAGACCTTCACCACCACCAAGCCTCAGAACCGCTTGAAGGTAAGCATGATCTGATATTAAGATTGGTGAATATTGAATGGCCATGTGGCCACTCAGCAGTGGGGCACTGGCTAATACACAGTCCAACCTGGCATAGGAGCTGTGTGCATGTGAGTAGAAGCTGTACTCCCTACCAGTGGGGTTCATGTGTCACCACGCATCTACCAGTGTGTAAGTCTTTTCTATTTCTCCAATTGCCAATTCATCTTTAGACAATGGCATGGGTTTGGGATTGGATCTGTCCAGTATGTTGTCAAATACACAATTGTAATCCCCCCCAGTATTCAAGGGTCCAGCATGTGTGACATATCCAGGGCCAAATGCTGGAAAAACCCTTGGTCCTCTACATTTGGGGCATAGACTGTTCCCACCAAAAGGGCCCCCCTCCCCCATAGTCATGTGTGCCAACACATACCTACCACCTCTGTCCATAATCACTTTTTGGATTTTAACATTTGAATGTTTGGGTAGCCAGATAGAGGCTCCTCTAGCTTTGGTAGAGTAGCAGGACAGTGCCCACTGGATACCCATGTATCTCTCTGTTTTTAAGGCTTCCTGTGTTGACATATGTGTCTCCTGTAAGAGGACAATTTGAGCCCATACTCTCTTCATTTCATTCAAAACCTTTTTCCTTTTCACCACCGATTTTAACCCGTTAACATTCCAAGTCACCACTTTAGTTAAACTACCCATTATCTTTGGTCTTAGACAGGCCACTGTTTGTTACCCTGCATGCTTCCGGTACGTTTATTAGAAAAGGCACTTCTATCAGTATCTGTGTTTCTTTTCTCTTAACTGTTTTTTTAACTGTAACCATCCTCAACAGACCCCCAACTTTTCTCGCACCATTCTTCAAAACATTCAACTATTGTAACCTGTGTGCCAACCGGGCACTTAACACCACTTCCTTTGTATCCCCCCCTTGACTGGGTCATACCATGCCCTGTCAGTGTTCCCTTTCATGAATATGGCGAATCTTATTAGCTGCTCAAGCGTCCCTTCCCAATACAGCATTCACTCAATCTTGAATTCTTGAATCGGTGACCTTGTTTCATCTTTCCTTCCCTATACCCCTTTTCCACACTCTCTTCTCCTTTTCCCTTCTTTATTCGATATCTTTCCTGGTAGGCTGGCACCCATAAAAGAAATAAATGAATGTGCAGCTGGCACCACTTACCTGACCCGGTGTGAGCACTTCTTACCTTCGCACAGTTTCAGGTGATTTTCTCCGTAGGTGGGATGCATGGCAACCTCCACCCTACAGGAAAGAGAAAAGAGAGAAACCACCAAGTATCGTGCTTTCACCTCCATCATCCCCCCCCCACATTTCCCAGTGCCCAAACAGCATTGCAATTCATCATGCATTGTAAACCATAAATCTGTTAGAGTGCTGAGCATTTGCATGCAATAAGAAGGGTAGATAACATTCCCCCCCAATTACCTCGTACACAGAGGCTTATGTCCCTTGCAAGTCAGCTGTCTTATCCTTCGGTTCAATTGGGGGCGCATAACCCATTCAAGCTACCCTATTGTATTACTGCCAGTTATATAAAACTGTGTCTGCTCCCTCCCCCCCCAGTCAAACCCTAATCGGGGATTCCTTATTTCCCAGGGCCTGCCACACATACCCCAAGTTGCGAACCATAGTCAAGCATGCATTTCCCCGAACTCCATGCCTAAGGTCCCATGACATGCAAATAGGAAAAGGTTCACTTCCCTTATGAGAGCTCATAGATCCTGTATGCCCATTGGTATCCACACCCCCAGGTGTGGTCGGGTATGTCCAGCAATGTGAAGAGTGCTGCCCTCTCAGGGAAGATAACAAGTTGGAGGAATATGTTTCAATATTGACAGATGCCCACATTTCCACCGGGTTAAAGCCAGCTGTTCAGGACACAAAAAAGTTCTCCACATCTCCTCGACTTTATGTGGGATCCAGAGTTCCTCAAGCACCAGATCTCTTCCAACCACTTTACAAATTATTTACAAGCTGCCGCCTGAGCATGGTGCCTCCAGGAGGTTTCCACAATAGGGCCATCATCTTTGCACCAAAAAGGTACCATGAGGGCTCCTGTTATGGGAATAATAGTCTTCAGTTCATTAAGGGCCAGAACACCCCCCTCCCACAGGGGCCATCCTCTGAATCAGCCATCCAAAGCAAAAGCACCACCAACCTTGACTGTGATGTGGTCTCTGCCCCAGCGCACCTTTATCTCTCCTCCTCCTGATGAGATGCAATTGCCACCCATTTTTCAGCCTCCAGGTAGTTGCTGAAAAACTTGTCCGGGGCTCCCAGTTTATTAATCCTCAATTTAGCTGGATAGAGGAATTTGAATGGCCATCCAAGGTCATGCAGCCTGGTCTTCACCCTGTTGAACTTCTGCCTTTCGGCTTGCAAGTCCAGCTGTAATCTTGGTATATTCCACTCTTGAAGCATCACATCGGAGGATGTCTTGCTTTTTGCTGCTACTAATACCATTTCCTTATCTTTAAACTGCAAGTATTTTATTAAGCAGTGCCGCGGTCACTTGTTTGGCTTGGGTGGTAGACCTACTCTATGAGCCCGCTCAATTTCCAGATTCGTGGCTTCCGGGGGCAGTCCGAGGTTCTGGATAAGCCATTGCTACAAGCTCTCCACTGGGGATTTCCCCTCAATTCCCTCTGGGAGCCCCACGATCCTCAGGTTGAAATGGTGTGAGCGATTTTCTTGCTCGTCCACCTTCCCCTTCAATTCTTCTATAACAGAAGCAAGGCCGCTATGCTCTCGGGAGACCATGTGGAGCAAATCTTTGAGCTCACTGACCCGTTGTTGAAGCTCGCTAATCTGTGTGGAGTGGGTGGTGGTAGTTTCTGTGAGCCCTGTCACCACCGACTGAAGGTGCCCCATCTGAGCAGTTACCGTGGCAAAACCCACCCGCACCTCTTGTTGCATACTTTCCAAAATTCCACCAGAGACATTCCAGGCCAGATATAGTCAGCTCATCAGCCGCAGCGCTCTCAGCCTGCAGAGTGTTGTTGGAATCCAGGCCCTGCTTCAGTTCTTTATCGGCTCTGACACCCCAAACTGTAGTTTTGACTGCCAATGCTTACTTTCTTTTGTTGCCATCTAGTCACTTCACCACCTTACATATGATTATTGATAATTCTAGACTGGGTCACCAAAAAAGGGTGATTTTAAAGTTGGATGCCACGAGAGCCGAGCTAAAATGCGTCTGCCATCTTATCCATGCTAGCCACACCCCCGGAAAAATAAATCTTTAAATGAAGATTCAGCACTCTGAAGAAAAACTGAAGTCACAGAAATAATCCAAAAAGTTAATTTAATCAGTGGCAGGTATTGCCCAAAAGTCCATACACCCTACGGGACCAGCACTTCAACCAAACACTGGGCCTTCAGCAGGGGGATAGGTCTAAGGGATGCAAACATTCTGACCATTTAAAAAGTAAATTCATTAAAGTGAAATACACCCATTTGTGAGACAAACAAACAATTTTTGGCAAATCAAAGACACACATCTTATATCTTAACAAGTATAGCATTTTTGGAATGTAAGAGCAAGTTAAGCATTCTTGCTATTAATAATGAAGGTCATGTAACCCTTATGTACTGGTCCTAAGTACTGGATGACATGCTACAAAACATTCTGATAATACTATATAAGTAGGACAGAAGGAAAACAAAGAATCTAGTATTTATATTGTTTCAAGGAAATAAGTGGTGGGGGAAAAAGGAATAGAGCCAAAAGCTTGGAGCTGAGGGAGGGGCATTAACGAGGGAAGGGATGGGAGGGAGAAAATAAAATATTTTATTTATATACACTTTTGGTGGCCTTCCTAGCAACTTTCCAAAGGCAAAAATCTTAGTGTAAAGCTAAGTACAGAGATCTGGACTAATTTAGAGCATTTAAATCAGAAACCTTGGAAAGTTAAATGGGAGGTCACACAAATTTGCAAAAGGTCAAACTTACAAACAAAAGAAAGAGTTACATTCTACATAATTACAGGTTAAACAATAGGTGATTGGTAATAGCATTTATATCGAGACCAACCATTTTTTTGTTTGAATGTCATAAAGAGCTAAAAAAGATCAAGAAGCAACAAAAATGCAATTTACCGATGGGGCATTCTTTATTAAAAAAAACAATTCATCTCCATGATCACTAGATAAATAAATGATTGATAATAGAATTTATTTCTAAACCAAAAATCTATTTAGGAGGTCACTGAGAGCTGCAAAAGGCATTATAATAAAACAATTCATCCCCAAGCTCCCTAGTTAAACAGTAAGTGATTGGCAACAGAAATTATCTAAACCAAAAATCTAGTTAGGAGGTCACAGATAGCTGCAAAAGGTCAAGAATCAACAAAATAACATTTCACAATGAATTTGCTGGTGGAATGTTCTTTATAATAAATCAATTGATCCTATACTAAAGCCAAAGGTGCAGCCCTCAAAGAAAGAATCTTGATTCTCTATTTTGATTGCCTGTATCAGAATTACCGAGCCCGAAGTCCATCAGTGTGGAACTAGATCTCTGCTGGTGAGTGTGCTCATCGGCATCTCTCCTCTGC
Organism: Neoceratodus forsteri; assembly: GCA_016271365.2. Classification (NCBI taxonomy): domain Eukaryota; kingdom Metazoa; phylum Chordata; order Ceratodontiformes; family Ceratodontidae; genus Neoceratodus; species Neoceratodus forsteri. Next base: position 1,681,265,850 of record CM057450.1, on the reverse strand, counting down.
ATTATACTGATCAAGGGGTCCTGCATCATTCTCTTCTTTTTAAGGATTCTTTTCTGGGCTATAAAAATAGAAGACAGAAGAAATTAAAAAAGTGAGTAAATAAACTATAAAAATGTAAAGACTTTTATAGAAGCACAATATCACAGATAAGGATTAAAGTCTACTTCGTCATTCAGTCCTATAGGTACTGCTGTTTTGAGGTTCACAATCCACTTTGTCTCTTTTTGAGACAATATCTGACTCCTGTTACCCCCTCTAGGGTTTCTTCTCACATGTTCTAAAGTACTGAACTTGAAACAATCAGGTTTCCTATTATGTGGTCTGGCAAACTGTTCCCCTAGGGCATTGAGTAGTTTCCATTGATTATTGCTCTAAGATGTTCTTGAATTCTAAGTTTGCAGGTCTAGTGGTTTTGCCAATATAGAAATGACTGCAGGGCACCAACAGATGTAAATCACAAATGGTGTTGTGCATGTTACAAATTCTTGTAATTTAAAGAGTTTACCATTTTTTCAAACATACTCCCAGTTTGTGCATATTTACATATGTTGCACCTACCACATTTGTGCGGTGCCTTCGGTCTAATGCCTAACCATGTGTTTTCTTGTTGTTCAGTCAGTGGGCATGAAATAAATGGAGTAGTCTGTCTCCAATACTAGTCCCTTTACTAAATGAAACTCTACGTGTTGATGCAATTTCTTCCTTGAGTATTTGGCCACTTAGTAATATTGGCCATAGTTTGTGGACTAGACTGCCCTTCTTTCCTGCCATTGGGTTGAACTCCATGATAAGTGTTACAAGTTTGAATCATAGGCACATGCCTGGTTTTTCTTTTTAGTTCTTTGTGGGTCAGGATGTCATCCATATTTAATTGTAAAGCCTTACAGTGAGTTTCCTCTAAGATTTCATGCATGTAGCCTCTTTAAAGCAATCTATCTTTAAGGAAATTGACCTGTGAAGTAAATTCTGCTTCCTCAGAACAATTTATTCTCAGTCTTATCATCTCCCCATAGGGGATAGATGATATGAGTTTTCTAGGGTGGGCACTTCTAGCATGTAGTATCATGTTCCCTGCGGTCTACTTTATGTAAGCAGCTGTAGTGATAGGCTTGCCGGGTGTGCCAGTAAGTTTTAAGTCCAAAAATGTAATCGTATGTCTGTCAGTGTCGTATGTAAACTGAAGCCCCATGTCGTTAGTATTGAGGTATCCGACAAAATCTGTGATGTTTTCCCTGTTACCTGACCACACAACTATTATATAGTCAATAAACCTGTGCCGATAGACAATTTGGTCAAAGTGTCAATTAGTGGAGGAGGATATTTTTGATTACCTGGAAGATGCAGGGGAAGTCGACAAACATCAACAAAATCAAAGGCACAACATGTTTGACAAGGTAAAACAAGAGACTGAGGAATCTACCCCTAAGGAACACTTTGTGAAATTGGAATGCCAGAAAATCATTGACCTTAACCATTATTACAACAGTATAAGCCTGGAAAATAACCTGGAATTGGATATTTCACCAAGAGGATTGAGAATCGAAAAGACGCCATCATCGGGATTCGACAGGAGGAGGAGTTGAAGAGGGACTAGGAAGAGGCCACAACTGAATGCATGAATAAGTTCATGAGAGGTTTGATCAAAAGAGACAAAAGACTGCAAGAGGCTGTGAAAGGTGAAAGTAAGACGATTCAGGCCCAACTCGTACAACACAAAGGTAAAAAAGACTTTGATATTTTAAACAAGTCATTTTCAAAAAAGATAAAAAAGTATGAAACTGAATTAATAGCAGGAAAGAAAACTAAGTTAGACAGCGATATAGGAGGTTTTGAGAGAAACGAGGTATTTACTTGGTAACACAGGAGCCGTTCGTGGAGCAGAAGCAGGTCATGCTCCCGTAAATGAAGGAATAGCTGGAAAAATAAAAACAAGCAACAAACAAATTAAATGGTTACTTTTGCCGCACAAGCTTCAGAAGAACAAGTAAACACTGATCCAAACTAAACAAACCCAGGTACATCAGCAGGGCTTTTTCTTTGACAAAATGAAGCTACAGTTGTTGTCCAACCAGATGAAGCCAAACAAGTTACAAAAAGCAAGGAAAAACAGGAAACAAAAAACAAGGAGAGGAAAGAGATGGAAATGAACATTTAAACCTAACACAGAGAACATTGAGGAACAAAGATGGTGATGTGGGATCAAGGAACTAGGACTCTGGGAACATGGCGCTGAGTAAGTAGAATCAAGGTACAGAGAATCTAATACTGTGAGAAGGGAAATCTGGGAATTTGAAGCTGATTGGAAAATAACTGTGACTCTTATACCACTGTAATAATAAAGAGGGCTAGGGTAGCATTGCAGAAGGAAAATGGAGCAGGACAGGGAAGGTCGTACTAGACGGGGATATGGCAACTTGTGGGGTGGTTGGGGACAGCAGAAAGGTAGGTAGGCCAGGGGCCAGAGAACACCTGGAGGGCCAACATGGGTAGAATAGCTGTGGGCAGGGGGGGGGGGCACAGAGGAGAGAGGAGAGAGGAGAGGGGAGAATGGATAAGGGAAAATTATTGGGTAAGTCAGTGGAAAGGACGGGGAAGAGTGATGCACCAGGGGGAGGGACAGTGGCAGCATAAGGTGAGGGGGGATTGGTGGCAGGAGGGGAGTAGTGGATACGGAAGAGGAAGGATCGAGGGGTTTAATAACTGTGGAGCAGCCATATTCATAGGCACCCTGTAGAGGCTGGGGGAGTTCTGAGTTTGTCATAGACTGGGGAGGCTGGAATATAAGATTTTAAGGTTAAAGAGGAAAATGTCTTGGACAGTAAGAAAAGAGGAAATGGGAAGCACAAACTGTAACCAGGTAAACAGAAGAAGGGACAGGGGTGAGGACTGGAAATGGAGAAAACAATCCACACTGAGGACAAAGGGGAGAGATACAAGTACAGGAGATAGGGGGCCAAAAGGAACAGGGGCCAGAGTTACTGCACATAGGCATACAATAGGCTCAAACAGGTACTAGCCATTGATGGAATGATGGATGGAGAGATGGTGCTGGAAGAACAATCCAAGGTAATAGAGAGAAATAGGACGGGGGATGAAAGAGAAAAGAACCTAATGTGTGTCAAGACAGAATGAACACAGGATGGAGTACTGATGAGGGTAGTATTACAAGGGTAAAGGGGGAATGTGTACAGGAGGAATATAGAGTTAGGACTTGGAGGGTAAGGGAAGATGGGAGGGATGACAAGGGAGATCTTAGTGTTAGGGGACTCAGTACTGAGAGGGGTCAAGTGGGGTGGCAAGGGAGAGAGGAATAGTCTGGTCTGGGTGGAAGCCATGCCAGGAATGAAAGCAGAAAGGGTGGGGCAATCAGTACTACAATATGCCAGAAAGAGCAGGGAAAAAACACAACTAATTCTGCACCTGGGGACAGATGACCTGGCTGAGGGAACGGTAGATGAGGTGAAGAGGAGGTTTGAGGATTTAGATCCAGTTTGCGAAGGGGCAGGAAGATCAGTTACCTTCACGGAGATACTTCCGGTCCCAAGGACAACTCGGCAGAAGGCAATACTGGACCTTGTGCTCACAAACAGGGACAGTGTGATGGGGTAACAGTGAGGGAGCACCTGGGGAACAGTGACCACCAGTCATTGTGGTTTGAAATCACAGAAAGAGCAGAACCAAACCACACAAAAACACGTATCCTGGATTTAAGGGGAGCAAACTTTGGGAAAATGGGAGATACTTGAAAGAGGCATTAAGGGGAATGGGGCAGGAATCAGGGGTTGAGGAACAGTGGGCAGTATTTAAAATGGGGATTACAAGAGCAACAGAATTATGCATTAAGCAGGTTAGCAAGAGGAAAAGGAAGAGGAGACCATTATGCTTCAAAGAGGTAGCAAAGAAAGTGAAAGCCAAAAAGATTGCATTCAGGCAATACAAAAAGACACAGGCAGAAAGGGATAAGGAGAAGCACCAGGAGAAGCAAAGGAGGCAGGGAGGTCAGTAAGGGCCAAAGCTCAGACAGAAGAAGACATTGCAAAATCAGTGGGTAGAGGGGACAAAACCTTTTGCAGGTACATAAGTGAAAAAAGAAAGGCAAAGGAAGGGATAGTGAGACAGAAGGGGGAGGATGGGGACCATGGAGGATGACAACAGTAAAGCTGACATATTGAACAGGTATTTCTGCTCAGTCTTTACTGAGGAAGAGGAGGTAATGGGTCTGAAGGAGTACAAGGGTGAGAATGGTGCAGAAAAGGACACAAGTCCCTTTACACAAGAAAGGGTCCTGAAGGAACTGGAAGTAATAAGAGTTGATAAAGCAATGGGGCCAGATGGGGTGCACCCCAGGGTCCTTAAAGAACTAAGAGGTGGTGGCTTTACCTCTGGCGCTATCCTGTTTAGCCAATCACTGGAAACAGGGAGGTACCCAAAGACTGAGGATAGTAGATGTAGTCCCTTATACAAAAGGGAACAAAGAGGAAGTGGGGAACTATAGACCAGTCAGCCTCACCTCGGTAGTGGGAAGATCATGAAAGCACTACTGAAGGAGAGATTGGTGGAACATCTGGTTGTCAATGGACTACAGGACCCAAGGCAGCATGGTTTCACCAGGGGAGGTCATGTCAGACCAACCTCATTGAATTTTTGACTGGGTGAATAGGGAGGTGGATCAGGGAGGCAGTGGACATGGCCTATCTGGACTTCAGCAAGGTCTTTGACACTGTGCCACATAGAAGACTATTACACAAACTGGGGAATATGGGTGTGGGCAGGACAGTAGTGTGGTGGATAGGTAACTGGCTGGGCAGCAGGACACAGAGGGTGGTGGTAAATGGCTGTCACTCCACAGAGGGAAAAGTGACCAGTGGGGTACCACAGGGATCAGTGCTGGGACCGGTCCTATTCAACATCTTCATCAGTGACATTGCGCTGGACCTAGAAGGCAGAATTTCACTGTTCGCTGATGACACAAAGCTCTGTAACAGAGTAGACACACCAGAGGTGTAGAAAGAATGAGAAGGGACCTGCAGAAACTTGAAGAATGGTCAGGGGTTTGGCAGTTGAAATTCAATGCAAAGAAGTGCAAGATAATGCATATGGGGCACAAAAACCCTGGCACAATATATCAGTTGGGGGTTGAGGATATAGCATACACCAAGTAGGAAAGGGATCTTGGGATTATCATCTCTGATGACCTCAAGGTAGGGAAACAGTGTGACAAGGCAGCAGGTAAAGCAAATAGGATGCTGGGATGCATAGGCAGGGGCATCATCAGCAGGAAAAGGGAGGACATAATTCCACTATACAAGACACTAGTGAGGCCCCACCTGGGTATACTGTACAGTTCTAGAGACCCTACCTCGTAAGGACATGGACAGGTAAGAAGGTTCCGAGGAGGGCAACAAAGATGGTGCATGAATTGCATCACAAGTCCTATGAGGACAGGTTAAGGAACTGAACATGTACTCCTGGAAGAGAGGAGGAGAGAGGGATATGATAGAGACATACAAGTATCTTACAGAGAGGAACAGGGTGCAGGAATACACTATTTTTAAGTGAAAAGATGTTCCAGGACTAGAGGGCATGGGATGAAGTTGGAGGAGGATGATTCAGAGGAAACGTGAGGAAGAATTTCTTCACAGAACAGGTGGTGGACAAGTGGAACACCCTGCCAGAGGAAGTGGTGGGGCTGAAACAATCACTGGATTCAAGAATGCATGGGATAGACATAAAGGAATTCTGGAGGTCAGGGTAAGGGCAACAGACTTCTAGAAAAATATAAACTGAACTAAGGTTGAAATGGGTAGGGTGGGTGGGCTATAGGTCCTATCTGCCGATACTGCTCCATGTATCTATGTAAGTATGGCAAGAAAACTGGAGGATTCATGAGTTTAATGAATGGCTGGTAACCTGGGGTCAGAAAAAAGGGCATATGCTGGTGGGAGGTGGAGGTGACCTGGGAGGACAGCCGTCTATACGCTAAAGATAAACTGCACTTAAGCAAAGAGGGAAGAAAGTACTGAAGCAAAAAACTTGGGGAGTATATTGAGGAGAATTTAAACTAAGACAGGGGTGGCAGAAGGATCGAGGTGATCAGAGGCCTCAGGATGGGAAACAATATGGGCTTACCCCCTCATTACAGTGAGATAAGACAATCGGCAAACAATACTGGGAGGGCCATAAAGGGAAAGGAGGAAGGAGGGGGGAGAAAGAAAGGGGATGGAGGGTGGTATCTTTAAATGCTAGAAGCCTGGGGAATAAAAATGTGGAACTACAGGCTCTCATGGCAGAGGAAGGGGTGGACATGGCAGACATCACTGAGACATGGGCCACCCAAAGCCATGATTGAGTCCTGGTAGTTCCAGGTTACAGACTATTCCACAAAGAGAGAGTTAAGGGGAAAGGAGGGGGGTAGTACTCTATGTGAGGGAGGGGCTAAAGTGTGTTAGGGAAGAGGGAGAGGAGGGAGATACAGGGGCTTTATGGATGCAAATCCAAGATCTAAAAAATAGGACACTACAGTTGGGGGTGGTGTGCAGGCCACCCTACTAGTCAGAAAAGACAGATAGGATATTGGCAGATCTGGTAGAACTGTGACAAGGGTGGGGTGGTGATAGTAGGTGACTTCAACCTGCTGGGATTGGAGTGGGGGGCACCTGCCAGTGTAAAAGGGAACAGATAATGCTAGACACCTTCCAGGATTACTTCCTGATGCAGTTGGTCAGCGAACCGACTAGGGAAGGGAATACACTTGACCTTGTACTGTCTAATGGGGAGTGGGTGAGGGATCTGAGGGTAGAGGAACCACTAGCGGGGAGTGACCACCGGACAGAATAGTTCCAGCTGCAGCTGGGCAGGGAGAGGGGGGCATCTGGCACAAAGATGCTAGACTTTAGAAAGACTGACTTCAAAAAGATGGGTGAAGTGGTGCAAGGGTTCCTGGACAGAATTCAGCCTAATATGGACATGAATCAGAGGTGGGAACTCATTAAGCTAGGGATAGTGGAGCAACAAATTCATGCAGCAAGGACCAAAGTAAAAAGGCTATGGCAAAGAAACCTAACTGGAAGAGTAAGGGTGTCATAGACAGGATGAGGAGGAAAAGAGTCACCTATAGGAGATTCAGGAGAACTGGGAGTTGGGGGACAGGGGGGAGGAGTACTGGAAGGAAGCAGGGAAGTAAGGGCAGCAAAGGCATCAAGGGAGCTCAGGATTTTGAAGGGAATTAAAGAGGGGGGAAAAGACTTCTTCAAGTACATCAGGGAGAAAAGTGGTTGTAAGGACCAAATAGTAAGAATTAAGAAGGGGGGGAATGGGTGGAAAAGAGGATGAAAAGGCAGAAGCACTTAATGACTATTTCTGCTTGTTTTTTACTAAAGAGAAAGGGAGGGAATTACCTAATGTTTGGGGGAGGATAGGATCAGAGGGGAAGGGGATGATGGATGGAGAAATCACAGAAGGTAGAGTTCTAGAGTGGTTAAGGGCACTGAGAGTGGACAAGGCACCGGGACCGAATGGCATACACCCCAAGGTACTAAAGGAACTGGCAGAGGTTCTGGCAGGCCTATTGGCAGGCCTGCTTAATGCCTCACTGGACTCAGGGTGTGTACCTCAGGATTAAAGGATAGCTCACGTGGCTCCACTCCATGAGAGCAGTCCCAAAGATGAAACAGGGAACTATAGACCAGTGAGTCTCACATTCTTAGTAGGGAAACTGATGGAAACAATCCTGAAGCAGAGGCTGGTGACCCTGCTGGAGGTCAGTGGTTCTGCAAGACAGTCAGCAGCATGGTTTTGTCAAGGGCAGACCCTGCCAGACCAATCTAGTAGACTACTATGACTGGGTGACTAAGGAAATGGACAAAGAGCATGTGGTGGATGTCCTGTACCTGGACTTCAGTAAGGCATTTGACTCAGTGTCACATGGGAGACTAGCATGTAACTAAGGGGCATGGGTTGGGGGCAAAATTGATGGGATGGGTGGAGAATTGGCTGCAGGGGTGGCAGCAGAGGGTGGTGGTGGGAGGAGAATTATCATCCCTAAGGGCAGTGACAAGCGGGGTTCCACAGGGGTCAGTGCTGGGGCTGGTGTTATTTGGGGTATTTATTGTAGACATCTCGGTAGACATAAATAGCAAGATCAGTTTATTTGCAGATTACATCAAGATGGGAGCAATGATGGATGACCAAGGGGTTTGCAGGGATTGCAGAAAAATATAACAAGACTGGAGACATGGTCTGACACTTGGTAACTTGGTTTCAATGCTAAAAAATGCAAGGTGCTGCATTTCGAAGCACATAATCCAAAGAGGAGCTACCATCTTGGGGGGGGTGCAACTAGCTGTGACTGAGGAGGAGAAAGATCTGGGGTTGCTCATTATGGGAGCAATGAACAACTCAGCACAGTGTAGGAAAGCAGCAGTGCCCAACAAGATGCTGGGTTGTATTGCAAGGAATATAACCTCTAGGAGGAGGGAGGTGATTCTGCTGTTATACAAATCACTGATCAGACCCCCCCCCCCCCGGAGTACTGCATTCAGTTTTGGCACTCTTACCTAAAGAGGACATTAGATTGATGGAAGGGTGCAACACGGAGCAACAAAGATGATCCTGGGTCTGGGGAGTTACCATATGAGGTTAGATTGAAAGAGTTGAACATGTACTCTGGAGGAGAGAGGACGGGGATATGATTGAGACCTTAAAGTACATGAGAAGAATAAACAGAAGAAGCACAGAGGGACTGTTCAAGGAGAGGATGGGGAGAGACACTCAGGGTCACAACATGAGATTGGAGGTTGGAAAGTTTAGGAGGGAAATGAGGAGGCATTTCTTTATGAAAAGGGTGATAGCAGAGTGGAATGCACTACCAGCAGAGGTGGTGGCATACAAAACAGTGGGATGCTTCAACAGGGGCTGGGATAGGGCAAACGGGAGGGTCATGGGGGGGTAGGCTAGGAAGGGCAGCTGCAGAGTAGGAGTGCTAGTGATAAAATCAAGCAGACTCGATAGAACAAATGGCCTTTTTCTGCTGTCAGTTTTATATGTTCGTATGTAAGACAAGGACAAAAACAAGACATCATAAATCAAACTAACAGAACAATTACTGACATTCAGAAGGCTGTTCTCTTTAAAGGGTTAACATTCGTTCCAACACAGAAACTAGATTACTTTAAATTTCGCTTTTAAGAAAGGTTAAACTAAAATACTTTTTCAGAAAACAGAAAAAGAATGTTGATTATTCAGAGGAAGATAGTGTCATGGGAGGCATTACATCTGTATCAGAAGGACAAATGGAACATGATGTGGGACTTAATTCCCCGATGGTCCCAGACTGTGAAACAAATAACAAGGAAACAGTAACAGAGTTTTGGGATGTCCAGGATTTAGACTATAATATAACAGACAGAATAGATATCACAGCTCTTTGGAGGAAATAGATAGCCACATTGATGGGACTACTGCTCCAGTACAAGAAAGACAGCTATTTAAACTCAAGTCACTTTTTGCCCTCAAGTCCACTGCTCAGCTATTCTACATTTGAGCAAATGCTCATCACTGAAACTGAGAAGATGTTCTAGGTATCACCTAAATACCCTAATAACCTGAGCAAAGCAGAAATTGCTGCCCTAAAGACATAGAAAATATGAAGGGTATTTAGTGTAGAAATCCAACAAGTGGGAGAATATAGTTATTATGACTGAAGAAAAGTACCTAGAAAAATTTTATGATTTATTTAATGATCAGAATAATTACATCAGATTCAGAGGAGATCCAACTGCTCGTTTTCAGGCAGAATTATTTGAATTCATTGAATTAGTACAACATTGTGGGTGGTTCACAAAAAATGAGGCAGACTATATGAAGGTGGACTACCCTGTGATCCCAACTTTCTATATTCTGCCTAAAATGCATAAAGATATCCATAACCCACCAGCAAGACCCATTGTAGCTGGAATTGGATCATTAACACAAAATCTGGGTACGTTTGTGGACAGTCTTCTCCAGCCTATGGGTTACACATTGAAATCTTACATAAAAGATAGTATGAACTTATTGGGAAAATTAAAAGGTAACATTTTGGCTCACAATTGGAGCTGGCTGACCATTGATGTCAGTAATCTATGCAGGTCCATCTCACAGGACATAGGGTTACAAGCAGTAGACAGTTTCTTGCAACACAATTCATACATTTCAGTACATTTTGTTTTAAGTGCCATCAGGTTCACACTTACCAACAATGACTTTGTGTGTAAAAATGAATTTTTCTTACAAACATGTGGCACAACTATGGGGCCGGCTTTTGCCCCCTCATATGCCAACTTGGTCATGGGTCTGTTTGAAAACAGATACATATACAATAAGGCCACTAATAGACACTTTGACCAAATTGTTCATTGGCACAGATTTATTGATGACATATATTTTGTGTGGTCAGTAACAGGGAAAACATCACAGATTTTGTTGGATACCTCATCACTAATGACATGGGGCTCCAGTTTACATACAACACTGACAGACATGCGATTACATTTGTTTACTTAAAAACTTACTGGTACACCTGGCAAGCTGATCACTATAGCTTTTTACAGAAAGAAGACCACAGGAAACACCATACTACTCCTAGAAGTGCCCACCCTAGAAAACCCTTATCATCTTCCCCTATGGGAGATGATACAACTAAGAAGAAATTGTTCTGAGGATGCAGAATTTATTATATTTCACAGGTCAATGCCCTTAAAGATAGATTGCTTAAAAGAGGCTACACTCATCAAAAATGAGCAGAAGCTCAATCTAAGGCTTTACAAATAACTAGGTAGGACCTCCTGACCCCCTAAAGAGCTAAAAAAGTAACCAGGCATGTGCCTATGATTCAGACTTGTAACATTTGTCACGGGGTTCAACCCATTGGCAGGAAAGATGGGCAATCTAGTCTACAAGCTATGGTCAATATTATTAAGTGACCCAATACTCAAGGAAGAAATTGCACCAACACCTAGAATTTCATTTAGTCATGGGACTAGTATTGGAGACAGACTACTCCATAGTTATTTCACGCCCACACTGACTTAACAACAAGAAAACACATGCTTAGGCATTAAACCAAAGGGACTTCTCAAATGTGGTAGGTGCAACATATGCAAATATGCACAAACTGGGGGTACATTTGAAAAAGATGGTAAACTCTTTAAATTACAAGAATTTGTAACATGCACAACACCATTCATGATTTACATCTGTTGGTGCCTTGCAGTCATTTCTATATTGGCAAAATCACTAGACCTGCAAAACTTAGAATTCAAGATCATATTAGCTAACAATTGATGGAAACTGCTCAATGCCATAGGGAGACATTTTGCCAGAACACATAATCAGAAACCTGATTGTTTTAAGTTCAGCATTTTAGAACATGTGAAAAGAAACCATAGAGAGGGTAACAGGAGTCAGATATTGTCTCAAAAAGAGACAAAGTAGATTGTGAACCACAGAACAGCAGTACCTATAGGATTGAATGATGAAGTAGACATTAATACATTAATACTTATCTGTGATATTGTGCTTCTATAAAAGTCTTTACATTTTTATAGCTTATTTACTCACTTTTTAATTTCTTCTGACTTCTATTTTTACAGCCCAGAAAAGAATCCTTAACAAGGCACTTGAGTTAATTTCCAATACTATCACTGTAGTGCAGCATGGGGAAGGGGGTGCTGCACTCCTGAGGTGCCATCTTTTGGATGAGACGATAAACCAAGGTCCTGTCTGCCTGTTCTGGTGGTTGTTCAGGTGGACATTAAAGAGCCCATGGCACTTCTTGAAAAGAGTAGGGGAATTTTTATTAAAACAGAAGAAAAACATTACATCATGTCAGAAACATTCAATTAAATTCAGAGAACATACAAAAAATGTACCTAATGAAAAACAAGAAATATAAACAAAATAATCACTGTGCAATCCCTTTCAAATGATAAATCCTTACCCCATGCCAATGTACCCTTAATATTTATATCTGATGTACATCAAAAGATAGCTTCTAAGTTCTTCCATAAATATATGACTTTATCTAAGTTGTACTTTTGTATCATTTTCTTTTACTGACACAACAGCTACTTCAATTTGTGCTATCAAAACATTGGTTCTTTGTTGAATTTGCTGGAATACATATTGGCATCTACTTTGCCACATGTAATATTTTATAACTGCAGACATTACGTGCAATGTACTAGCTTGGACATTTCTTCATATCCCTGAGTAATCCCCCAAATTAAAGTATTATAAGTCATTCTGCATAAGAATGCCCATCTCTATTTAAAAGCTAGGTTTGACCAAAATTGTACACTCTCTGGGCAAGTCAAAAAAATGATGTAATGTCTCTTCACAAGTTTTACAGGAAAATGTTGGACAATATCTCTCCTGCAGAGCTTTATGTTTTAAATTTCCCTTAACCCCCAATTTTCCTTGGCAACACACCCAAGAGACATCCACATATTCTGTGGTATTCTATATTGTAAGGCCTGCAAGATCCTGAGGCACCTGTGTCGGTACACATTCTGGGAAGACTAGTGTCACTTTCTGTAAGTCATAGACTATATATTTATATAATTGTTGCCTATTTAATGTAAAAATGGTGTTTTTTTCCAGTTTCCACTGCCTGATATTTTTCAAGCTTGAAATTGCACAATCCGGCACTTTGTGTTGACTTAATATTTTTGGAGCAGCATGTTCCCATTTCCCCAGATATGTCTGAAATGCATGCCCCAGTCAAACCTGCCAAGAGTGTTGTGTTGTATTCTTACAGCTCCCCAAGGTGTTAGATAAAAAAAGTGAGGTAAAAAAACTACTGGGTTGACCATATTAAATCCCCCCTCTTTATATGGTAAATATGTAATCTGTCTTTTGACCGAATTCAGGTGACTGCCCCATACCATTTGAAAACACAACTTAAAATCCTAGTTTCCAACTGTATTGGAAGAGGGTAAATATAACTTAGAAATGTGAATATGGGTAATACCATTTTTTTAATAATCATTACTCTTTTCTTCTTACCTAGCTTCCAGTTTTTCCACATCTGGATCTTCGTATCACAAATCCCTAATTGTTGTTCCCAATTAAAAAGAGCTGAATCCACATTATAAAACCAAATCCCCAAAATTTTCTGAGGGGCACTGTCTACCCTAATTCCTGCAATGTACCCGACACTACCTTCTACAGCCCCTAGAGGGATAGCCACACTTTTATCTTTATTAGTCTCAGCCCCTGATAGTAACGCAAATTTTGGAAAAACTTGTACTGCTCTCACACCAGAGTCTTTAGTGGCCACAAAAATACAGACATCATCTGCATAAGCTGTTATTACCTCTGTTGGTAAAGTAGGCTGTGGGGAAAGACATATAATTTGTTTATCCCATTTAATCTGTCTGTTAATAGGATCTAATGCAAATGTGTATAGTAAGAGACTTAGAGGAAATCCCTGTCTGACTCCTCTCTTCAAAAGAATCTCTACCCCAAGGTATCATTCACTGAGGGAAGAAACATGCCCCTGCATATAAACCTCTTATTCACCTTACCAGTGTCCTCGGACCCCATACGTCTCTAAGACTTCAAACAGGTATTTGTGTTCCACCCTGTCAAAGCCTTGGCCTGGTCCAAAGCCAATACATCCACCTTGTTGTTTGCTATTACCCTGTCTCTGAATTGTTATTGCCTGTTCCTTTGTAATTCTCCCAGGTCACTCCTGAAAATAGGTACTTGACTGTCTAGCGTGCTTACCTAGTAAACGAAAGCTAAGTAAATAAACATACCCTGCTCTATTTCCCTGTCCACTGTTTTCAAAAAATTCCCTGACCAGGTATAAGTTCTGTTGTATCAGTCTGTGGAATGGCACATGTCTGTGCAGAGTCTATAAGCTCTGGTGATATGTGTTGCAATCTTTTGCATATAATTTTAGTCAGTATTTTATGATCACAATTTAACAGATTAACTGGCCTCCAGTTTCTGATGTCATGTTTGGCCCCCTTCTTATAAATGTAACTAATGATTGCCTTCCCAAAACCCAATATACTTTTTCCCTGTTCTATGTGACCTAGAATGTGATTAAAGACAGGTACTAGTAATATGCTCAGTTCATAAACATATTTTTTGTAAAAATCATTAGTTAGGCCATCTAATCCTGGTGATGTACCTGATTTTAAGGTTTTAATTGTAGAATAGATCTCTTCCTGTGTAATCAGCCTACCCAGTATTTCCTAATCCTCTACATTTACCTGTGGTAAAGGTGTTGTGAGAAATTAGTCAGCTTTTCTTTTGTACTATAACTCCATGAAAATTCTGTGGCTAGAAAATCTTGCACAGTGTTCAACATGCCTAAGACTGAAGTGACTATAGTCCCATCTACTTTATAGATACCTGTCATCATGATCTGATTCAGTCTTTGCTTGCATGCCATATGAGGATCTGACACTGGTTGCTTAACCATTCCATACCTCATCTCAGCCTCAAGTGTCCTGGCCCTATCATATTGAAATTTGAACATGGATTTTTTTAATTTCTGAAATTTGTGTTTTAAAATGTCCCTGATCTCTATGGGGAAATGACATAAGTTATACAACTGGTTTCTGTACCCAAATATTTGATGTAATCTGCATGAGAAGTCTCTTTTCCATAAGAAATAAAATATTGTCTTAAATGCTTTTTAGTGTCATCCCACCATTCCCACAAATTATCATACATGCATTGTATAGTCAGTCTTCCTGCCAGTAACTGTTCAGTTTTGTCGTGTACTTCATGGTTATCTAAACCTGATGAATTTAAGTTTCCAATGAGGTGGCTGAGAATAAATCCTAGGTGGAGCTGTTGCTAAACTAAAACTGCTTAAAATGATAAAGTGATCAGAAAATTCTGTGGACTTGATATTAATCTGAAGGGTGTGCAAAATTTACATGAAAACAGAAAATCTATTTTTGTGGCTATATGCATTCCTCTGATATAGTCCTAGGTCAGTCCTTTGCTTCCTGTAAGCATCTGTCAGGCCAGCACCATCTGTTATGTTTCTAAGTGCATGAGAGTCACAATAAACATTTTTGCTACCTCTCTTGCTGTTTTGACATCTAAGGTGCAATCAAAATCCTCACCCCAAATAAGGTGTTTTCTGGTATATAAATATGTTTTTTAACAGCCTCAAAAAGCTCTATCATAGATGCTTTAGTTTGATGGGCATCTATATTGATAAATCTAAAATACAAATCCCTATACTTACAATCAAGTGTCAAAGCCTTACCTGGCATTATATCAATTACTCTATTAACTGAAAAGGATGTACCTTTAAATAGACTGCCAATGCCATCTGCGGCATCAGTGTCAAAGGTCCAGAAAGAGGGATCCCATAGCCAGCTTCTCCTTACCTGTTCTACTTCAAAAAGGGAAGATAATGTAGTTTCCTGTAGAAACACTACATCTTTGCCCAGAGTTTGTCGTAATTTAAAATAGAGGTTCTTTTTTGTAGTTTTCATGCTACAAACATTAAAGGGCTATGTTAATGAGGTCATAATGGTATGTAGTTATATGGGGAATACCTCAATCATTCTCTTCCTGTGAGGCCTTGCTCTTTCATTTCTTTCCTTCTTTTCTTAGTATCTCTTATCGCCCTTTACCCTCATCTTCCATTTCTGACACATTCTCTGATCTAATGGACATGTCTGATTCCTGCTCTGAATCTTCTCTTCCCCTATATGGCGACCATAAGTATTTTGTGTAGGTACAAAAAGGAACCGATAACGGCTTCTATTCACTGTCTAGTGGCTCGTCTACTTGTGGGGGCTGTTTTCACTATAGGGATAGCATGTTTTGTGGCCTACTAGCAGCATCAGACTCCTCAGTTTTCAGCCTTACTACTTCTTTGTCCTGAGTTGGTTCACTGTTATACATTTCAGGGAAGGAGGGGTGTCTTGGCCTACTCCTTGGCCTGCTTCCTCCCTGGGCTGTATATCAGGGTGATGATCTGTTTCCGGAGTTTCTGTAGCAGTACTATGCTCAGGGGGATCTGGCTGCGTGGGTGGATCTGGCTATGTCTGTGGAGAGTCACGTCAGAAAGTAGACCCTCTTTTTATGTTGGCTTGCGCTTGCGCAGCCAACATATTGTGATAGTAGCAGATTTGGAGGTGTGGTCACTGTTGGGCAAATGCAGGGCATGCATCAGAAGGTGCGTCCCACATTCCCCAATCAGGCAGCAGGAGGCACTGACCTCATGCATGCCTAATGTGCCATCACAACAAAGAAAGCTCCACTGCAATGAGAGCAAAGCTCTCATGCAGTGTTATCATTACACAACTCCCGTGGTGCAGGCAACACAGCGGCAGTGACTGCCACCACTGCTGCCTGTCACAATGCCGACAGGAGAGCCCACTCCCCATCGGCATAATGTGTCTCCCCCCTTTTGTTGATTGTCAAGGGGGTGCCCAATCCCCCTCGGCATCATGCTCCCCCCCAACAGTTTTTCTTTGCCACTGGCGAGCCCACTCCCCGTCGGCATCATGCACCTCCTCCATTTGTTATGTGCTGATGGGGGTGCCCAATTCCCCGCAGGCTAAAGCACCCCCCCACCCACAAATGCTGAGGTGACATGCTGGGAAAATCCCACCTGAAAATGGAAACCGCCCTGTGATGCTCTTTTTTTAAACCCTGTAAAACAAAACGGTCCTTCGCCGCCTCCCCTGCCCCCTCCCACAACCTGTACCCACCCACTGCGCACACTGCCTCCCCACCCCACCCCCCAGCCCATACTTACCTCCGAGTCTGGCGCGATGATCTTCGTGGACCGGAAACACTCTGCACTCTTCAAAGCCGACCGAACTGAGGAAATGCTAGTAAGCTGTATAATGGAATAAATAGGGTTTTTCAACTTTGATGCATATCTCAGGCATTTTTTGGAATTTTGGTACCACATTTTCAACATTGGGTTTTTGGGACTCCTCCTCATGAATTATTTCATTGTCATGGCGTTAATCAGTCCTGAAAGGTGATTTTGCGGTCACTGTGTGGAATCACCTTTTGGGACTGATTAACGCCATGACAGTGTCAGAATTCATGAGGTGGGCTCTCAAAAAGCCTATGTTGCAAATTTGGTGTGGAAAATCAAAAAAATGATTGTTTTAAGAGCGTGCATTGTGCAGTTTCCACGCACGCTCCTAACTTCGTGAATTTGCAATACTTTGACGCCAGATTTTCAACATCAGCATTCTTCCATACCTCCTTTTGAACAGTACAGCTGTCATTTTTCATCTCCTGGCCAAAATGTGTTTTTGCACTTCCAGTGCAGAATAGCACTGTCACTATGGGAAATCTGTCTTCGAGACACATTATGAAAATGGCAGTGACACTGTTCATGAGCAGAGGTCCTAAAATGCCTATGTTGAAAATTTGGTGATGAACGTTCATGCCAGATTTTCAACACTGGCATTTTTTCACACCTCCTTATCAACAGTGCAGCTGTCATTTTCCACATCCTGCCCAAAATGTGTTTCCGCACCTGTGGCCCACAATGGCATGGTCGCTGTGTGAAATCACCTTTTGGGACTGATTAACAAAATCACAGCATCACTGTTCATGAGGGAAGGTGTCAAAATGCCTATGTTAAAAATGTGGCTAACAAGCTCCCACAAATAACTGGGTTAAGTCCATGTGTTACACAGTTTCTATGCATGCTAATGACTTCACCAATTTCTCATATTTTCACTCCAGATTTTCAACATTGCTATTTTTTATGCTTCCTCATGAATGACACAGTTGCCATTCTCCACATCTTGCCCAAAATGTGTTTTTGTCCCTGTGTCGCCAAATGGCATAGCCGCTGTGCAAAACCACCTTTCAGCTCACAAACTGATTGTGCCGCTTCTCTTGAGGTGGCCTCTCGAACAGCCCTTGTTGAAAATCTGGGGTGAAAATACCACCACATCCCTGTGGTGTTAGGGTTTCCAACTGTAGCACCCCGCCCAGTACAGACTGACAGGCACCAGGGCTGTGACTTGGGATCACTGGATGTAATGCTCATGCCATTGCACCCCCCACCCTGCAGCCACTGCCAGGCATTGTGGTGTGCCTTGCACTGTTCGAGCCACAAAATTCACCCCATTCTCATACTGCACCCACGTCAGCATATTTCCATGGAATGGGGGTAAGTATAAGCCCAAAGACCCAAAGCACACCACACTCTGTCAGTGTCTACAGGTAGGGGTGATACAATGGCATGACCGCTATATGACGACCCAAAGGCCACTCCAATGCCTGCCGCTCTCTACATTGTGAGGGTGGGGTTGGCATCACTTCAATACTTCACTGCCATTCCTATTATGCATCTCTGCTTCTGGCACTACCAAAGCCAATGCCAGCGAGACAACATTCGGCATTGACAAATGCTTGTTTTCTCTTAGGCATTCTACAGTAGGTTGTCCTGATCCTGACCTTCATTCCTGTTTTGCCTGGCCCAAGGGCATTGATGAAGTGCATGCCCTTTTTCATAGCATAAATTACATTGAAAAATGTTTTTGCACAGGGAACTTAGGTGACATTAACCTCCACACATAGAGCACTTTAATAAATCGCAAGTACTACTCAAATGAGTTTTTACCCCATACTTATAGCAGGCTCTAGGTTGTCCACTATAAAAGCACTCCCCCCCCCCCCCGTCTTTCCCTAAGAAAGCTGTTGGGAGATGGATAACTTCAGAGCTGACTTAGAACAATTTAACTTTGAATTTCAAGCCCCCGTCCATATTCTCTCTGTATCAATAATTGCCCTGGAGGTCCCAGATGTCATACCTATTTTGCAACCAGTGATATATATATATATATATCAATCACATTACCCTCATTGTGAAACAATGCTGTTACCATTTTATCATTGGTTTTGTTAAGGGATTGAATAGAAAGGGTACATAGTGGAGTTTGATTTACATTATTGTACCTCCCACCAAAATCTTTCCAGCCCTGCATTTGTTTTGAAACTCACAGCGAAAGTATATTCACCAGAAACAAGAATTAAAGCATACTGTAAAGTCACT